>OW569333.1:7491921-8914171 GCA_937595015.1 Polyommatus icarus
ATGTACTTTTTATATTTTTTTTCGTTAAAATAGGGTATTTTAAGAATATAAATTAAATAATTTTGAAATTCATTGGCTAGTTTTTTCTCAATAAATTTTTAAAGTTTCGCTGTGACGTCATCATCGGCGGCCAATTGACCTCTGCAGTATGTTTTTTTTCCTTTCAATCTTATTTATAATGGCTGGTTCGTCAAATGCAAGTTCTCATTATGTGAAAGCTGATACGAGAAGCTTACCAAAAGTTGGAAACGTAATGTTGGTCGAATTTATTGCTAATTTAACGCCATTGAAGGTCAAACTAAGGTTAAACATATTTGTTCAAAAATATAAGTAACTAATGGGTATTTTTTTCGTTTATATACAGAAAAACGATCACTGACCTTATTCCTCGAAATGTTTTTGTAATGAGCAAAATTAAAAAAAAATGGACAATCCCCATTCCAAATTCGTCCTTCCAACTATATTCGCTTCTTGGTATTCAAGTTACTTAAATAATAATCATCCAACTGTAATTTAAATTGCGTTGTACATCCTTTGATAAGAAATATAGAGACCAAAAGAAGCAAGAAAATAAAATGTAATATCACTTTTATTAAAACTTACTTTAACATAAGCAATATATTTTTTTATTTACTCGCAAATTTTTATTTTTTACTGCACACAAGACATTTAATATGTAGAGGTAAATAAAAATTGACATAGACAAGAAGAGGACAAAAAAAGAACTGCCTATTCCTAAAGAAATTTCTTGCAGCAGCCCTACAATTTTAGTTGATGTAGGTACTTAAAATCCTTACAAATTTCATTAGGTATCTTATATCATTAAATTAAAAAAAAATCAGTACAAAATAGTATTATTCAACACATTCACGAATCACGCAAAGCAGACAGCAAAAGAGCGTTAAGTACAAAAATCTTCATTTTAATTAAGTATATCATTACTTGGTACTTACGTGTAGACACCTTTATTAACCTAAGTACAACACCGTAATTACATTCCTAGGAGCCCTCCCCTAACACTCCACTAGCGTTTTAAATGGGGGATGAAATAATAACCTCACAATCGAGAATAATCTAATTAGAAGCGTCGACGGAATAAAAGAAAAATATTATCATTCGAAAGAGGCCTGCACAAGATTGTCGAGTGTTAATAGCCCATTTCGAGCCCTTTTTCCATTTATGCAAAAGGGTTTCGTGTTTTATTCACTTCGTTAACGGAATCCATATTTTTATCTGAATATTTTTTAATCAAACAAAGGTATAAATATTCATGCTTGTTGTTAGTATTGATTTAAAAAGTAGCACTCGACTCTCGAGGTGATGGTCAAATTGGGAACCTAATTGGAAGGGCCTTTCAAAGTGTCAATTTAAAACTTGCGAATTTCAGGATATTCCTCTTTGCCAATAGGATGCAGTTTAAAGAATCTATTTTGCTAATAGGCAATAGCCTGGTGTTTTTATTTTTATGGATAAAATGGAATAAATTCATTATTAAAATGTATAACTATAACATTAAGAAGTCGTATCTTGCAAAAGTCTACGGCTCATTTTTTTACCGAACTCCCATATTCTAAGTTTTTTTTTTTAATTAAGTTGTTGACTGGCTTTGCCTTTAGCCAATCAGCCTCCAGAAAAGGCTTAAGTGGATACTGATATGAACTCTTTCATTACAAAAATAGGTCGCCAAGCCTCTTCGCACATTTAAAGTTTTATTACACCCATGATTAATTAACATGGCATGCATTTGGCATGATTTACTTCACGAATTGGGGCATATCTGAAAACAAACTGGCCAAATGAAATCATAAAAATAAATTGCAGTTGAAATTGCTGTACTGTTTTCCAATTTTACTATGTTGTGTTTCTTTTGAGGCTATATTGCTATTAATTTAGTTTTTTTTCTAACAGCATTACCAGTACCAGCACAGACAGCAAACAAAAAGTTTCGTTCGACGTTTGACCACATTTCTGTCAATATTCTGATATGATGTACTGCATTGTGCAGAATGCCGGATTTTGGTCAGGTAATTTACTGTACGCGCTAGAGATAAACTACGATAACATGACGCGCCCCTCCAAATTCCTGTTTCAATGTGTGTAGTCACATCCTTACGAAAGGGTTTGTATGTAGTTGTAATTATTCAACCAATCAACCAGTACTCGTATGTCACTTATTATTTGTTGGTCAACTATGATTAGTTGACCAACAAACAATAAGTGACGGCTAGTTATGATTAACTAGCCTTACCGCGCAAGACAACGCACTTCAAAAGTTTTGACAACGCACTTCAAACGTTTTGAATTTTGGAGGGCGCGCCATATTATTATCGTAGTTTATTTCTACACGATGTATTATTTTCCTCTATGACTATTAAATCTGGCATCATGGCTAGTGATGAGCAAAGCAAGACCAAGACCAAGACTCGACCAGTCTTGGTCTTGGTCTTGTTCTTGCTTGTGCAGTCTTGGTCTTGGTCTTGCTTAAATCTGTCTGGTCTTGGTCTTGGTCTTGGTCTTGCACGCCTAGTCTTGGTCTTGGTCTTGCAAAAAGCAAGACTCTTGCAAACATTTTTCTAAACTTTTTGTAAGCATTTTAATTTTCTCGAAAAAACATTTTCAAACCTAAATTATTATTAGACTAGCTACATGATCTTATTTTAACTTGATATGAGAATGATTCTTGAATTGAAAATACTAATAAAAAGTCGAGAGCCAACTCAGCATAGGCTGATCTTTTAGCGCCAATAATGTCCTTAAGGAAAATGAAAATTTTGAAAAAACAAGAACTTTTTATTTTATTTTTAGGGTTCCGTAGCCAAATGGCAAAAAACGGAGCCCTTATAGATTCGTCATGTCTATCCGTATGTCACAGCCACTCTTCTCCGAAACTATAAGGGCCTTATCACACTGGCCATTAGCGAGCGATTTGAAAGCGACGCGACTGCGCAGCGTCATCGCGGCGTCGCGTGGACGCCATTTTGTACACTCGTCTAGGGAGTATATAAAATATGAGTGTACAAAATGGCATCCACGCCACGCCGAGACGACGCTGCGCTGTCCCGGCGTGCGCGACGTGCAGTCGCGTCGCTTTCAAATAGCTCGCTAATCGCCATTGTGATAAGGCCCTAAGAGCTATACAATTGAAACTTGGTAAGTAGGTGTAGTCTGTGAACCGCATTAAGATTTTAATACAAAAATGTTAAAAATTGTAGGGGTCCCCATAGGTACCACTGAAACAAAAATTTTTTAGGTTCGTTGCCTGCAGCACAGAACAATAAAATTGCCTGTTTCCGGGCTGTATCACAAGAACTTGTAATTCATGTTCAGTAGATACATATTATTATATTGTTATAAATATCTTATCTCATGAATATTATAGTCGCTGCGACTAAGTAAAATTTTTTAGCAAGAGTCTTGCATGGAGCAAGATTCTTGCATAGTCGGTCTTAGTTTTGGTCTTGTTCTTGCACACCTAGTCTTGGTCTTGGTCTTGCTAGTCGTAGGGTAGTCTTGGTCTTGGTCTTGCAATTTTTGCAAGACCAAGACCAAGACTGCAAGACCAAGATCAATTTTGTTCATCACTAATCATGGCACTTGTATAATAGGGCCCTCTTTTTCCTACCCATTCTAAAATTATACATGCGAAAGTAAGTCTATCGACATGCTACCTCTTCTTGATTTAACCACTCAACCGATTTTGATGGATTTGGAGATAATTTGAGTCCCGGGGAAGGACATAGGATACCTTTTATCCCAAAAAAGTACGGTTCTCGCGCTATAAACAAATTATATCTGCGGGCCTAGATAAGCGGCAAGCGATCATCGTAAACGATAACGCTAACGCCACAAAACGTATGGGATTTGACATTAGTATTCGCTAACGAAGCGATGACTTAATATGTCAAATCGCATACATTTTGAGGCGTATAGCATTTACGATTATTACTTGCCACTTGTCTACTAGGACAGTATAGTCATCTAGGTATTTATATTCACGTATATTGTTACAACGTAGATCCTGTTTGAGCACCGGCGACCGGTGAGATATGTCCCAGCTTACAACTTTGACGCTCCCAGCTAGCAGGTGACACATAAATTAAACCGTTTTAAACCTTCAATTCCAGAGCTGACGATTCCAAAACGCTTTTGCTACCTTGTTTTAGAATGTATACGGCTATGTATTGCCATTAGTGAAGATTTACAGAATACGAGTATGCAGCGTGTAAACTACAAGTTTACCTACTGTAAGATTAGCAGCGCTGAAAGCTTTTGACTTCTATGTTTCTGTGAGAAAAGCTCCAAGGTCACAATAATAAGAAAGTGATTCTTCCAGCGCTGCCACTTTCACAGTAAAAAACTACATTCACTTAACTTACGGTAAAGAAATGCTTGACTGCACTAGTAAAATGAAACTTACACTAGGCTTTTCCTGTCATGCGTGTTCTCACCCGCGCGCGTGCCTGGTCCGCATGCGGGTGACAACATGCTCATGGCTACACGCGTGTTGCCCGCATGACAGGAAAAATGTCTATGAAATGATAGGATGCGGGCAACTTTCATGCGGACCAAAAACGCGCGCGGGCGATGACACGCAAAGGAAAAAACGCCTTTAATTATTATTATTATCCTACTGTTCTTACAAGTAACAAAATATATAGCTAATTTACTTTAACTTTAACAGGAAATAGCGGAATACATAGGCATATTAATATGTTTTCGCAAACATTCCGCTAGTCAAAATATTTCAATTATATAAGTTAGTTGGGAACATTAGAACAACGTGCGGCCAATATGGTGCGGTTCCGAATTCCATAAGTAGGTTACAACTAATGAACCGGGACCTTTGTTAATATGTCAGAATGTTATATTCTATAGGGTATAGTGAAACCCGTGAGATGTGGTACAAAACTTTATAAAAAGCAGTCCCTTAACCTAAAATAATATTGAACAATATTTTATTGTACAATTAATTTTTAAGATTGAAAGGCGCGCGATGTTCAATACGTTAATAATATTGCACAAAACGTAATAATGGGCAATGAAATTGATCGTCTAACTCTAGGGGCCCGCTTAGAGCAAGCTTCGGCGCGAGTGACCCGACGGCATTGAATCTAGAGAACCTGGGTTTAAACCTCGGACCAGATGTTTTATTTTCAGCTTTTTTCCATTTTTTGGAAGGTCGTATTCAAAACTTTGTTTTTATATGGATTGCGAAGCAAAGCTCGGTCTTCCAGCTATTAATTTATGATAGTAAAAGAGTAATTTAATATTTTAAAGGTCAAGTATTCACTGTAGAATGTGAATACTCATTGTCTTCAACGAACGGATAAAAAACGGGCATTTTATTTGAACGTTTGCTGACAAAAAGTGTTCGATATCATTTACCTTCTTACGTAAATGGGCTGTCAATTTTTACGGACCTCTATCATTGTAAGATAATGTTCAACGAAGGTACCGTGTATTATGAAGAGGGGTAAAAGATTCATTCTAATCGTTACAATGATGGGAAAAAGGCTCGAAATAAAGAGTTTTTCCCGACTACGATGAAGTAAAGAAGATAATGATTTTGGCAGGGTATGTGTGTGTACGTCGTTTATTCTAGAACGCATCTAATGACTATTTCAGAATAAAAAATGGGATTGTTTCTGCCTTGTCTGTGTAGTTCGTAAGAAAAGACATGTTTGTCAAGACAACGACAAAACATTATGTATGTACCTAATCCATACTACTTTAATAATTATTATAAACTAGATGGAAGCCCGCAACTCCGTTGCGCCAAAACTCGTTTATCGCGCGGGAACCGTACATTTTTTCGAGACAAAAAGTAACCTATGTCCTTTCCCGGGAATCAAAGTATCTTCATACCAAATTTTTAAGCGAAATCGGTTCAGGGGTTTAGGCGTGAAGAGGTAACAGACAGACAGACACACTTTCGCATTTATAATATTAGTATGGATGCGGAAATGTGTCTGTCTGTTTGTTACCGTTTCACGCAAAAACCGCTTAAGCGATTTTGCTTATATCTGGTATGGCGATACTTTGAGTCCCAGGGAAGGACATAAAATACATTTTTTCCCGGAAAAATATACAGCCTCCACGCGATAAGCCGGTTGTAATCTAGTTGTGTATAACTGTGACTAGTGTATACCTAAAGCGTTGGCCAATGATTTGTATGTACAATCGCACGTGTGATACTCCATTATGATGCACATAATCGACGTCGATTGTATTTCGCACACTAAGGCTGACATTGCTCATAGCACGCTGAAGTTTTTATTACCGGCATCTAAATCGTAAAATAGTCGAGAAGAAGATCAATCTCGCAGCGATATCGAATTTCCTTAAGTATGCTGGTCCCTTTCAGTCGTGACTGAAGAATTCTCGGCGCGGATCGCAAATGCTTTGTGCGATGCAAATGCACCGATTGCCCTCCCTGCATTCTAAAGTTTAATAAAGAGTCTTAGGGGATGATGAAAAATTCAATTAGATGTTTCGTAATCTTATGCAGGTCTTTGAACTTTCGAGAAGAATATTTTAGTATCCTTGAATTTGTTTGAAATGAAAGTTTTCAAATACTTTTTTTTTATTATTCTTTATTAATTATTAAACAGGGTTTATATTCGCTTTGCGAGCATGTCACCCTCATAGGAACATCTATATTCTATACTTATATATAATAAAACTGTAGAAAAGCGAATTCTGTACATTAAAGATATTCAAAAATAATAAGCAGGGAGTTGCACTACATCGCTATAGAAGCCAAAAATGTGGTTAGATTTTTGTCTGTCTGTCTGTCTGATTCGCTTTGCGAGCATGTCACCCTTATAGGAACATCTATATTCTATACTTACATATAATAAAACTGCAGAAATGCGAATTCTGTACATTAAAGATATTCAAAAAATAATAAGCAGGGAGTTGCACTACATCGCTATAGAAGCCAAAAATATGGTTAGATTTTTGTCTGTCTGTCTGTCTGTCTGTCTGTATGTTTGTTCCAGCATCACATGAAAACCACTGATCCGATTTAAATGCGGTTTTCGCAGATATATTTGTCTTCTTCCAACTTAACATCTGGTGTATAAATTTTTCTCCCCCCTCCTCTTGTAAGGGTACAAAAGAGGGGGTCTGATTTTGTATCAAACTTTTTTCTTGAACATGAAAACTAATTTGATATAAAAAAGATTTGATATAAAAAAAATCCTCCCCACTCCTTTAAGGAGACCAAAGAGGGGGTCAGATTTTGTATCAAACTTTTTCTTTAATGGACTTAGTTCATATTATTTACTGTGTTTTTCAACTTAACATTTGGTGTGTCTCCCCACCCCTCTTAGGGGACAAAAGAGGGGGTAAGATATCAACTGATGAAGTAGAAATACTTTATATGGCAAAACAACGTTTGCCGGGACAGCTAGTACAGAATAATTTATGCCCTAAACTTAATGTCTAACTTAACTAATTTGAATAACATGCTAGCCTCTTTTGATTTAGGAAAAGAAAGAATACTGTAATTGCTATCTGACGTACATCAATATTAAACTCGTATAGAATTCTACTTTTCAAATACATGTCTATACATGTATTTGAAAATTTTTGTAGTTTATGCATACACAATGCACATTTCACTGAATCACAAAACATAATACGAATATATAGATGCCAATAATATTTTGAAATATTAGAGATAAGGTTATCTTGAAAAGGTAATGTTTATAAATTATGATTTTAAAAGTAAGTAGTTATAATTTTCATGTCTTTTTGTTAGCACAACAGCTAAAACACAATATTTATTGCAAGTGAAAATAGTTTTAACGTTCCAAGCCTTAACCTATTAAATTTGAATGATGGACTTCGAAATCTATAATAGCCTTTATGCTCCGTCGATTACAAAAATTGCAAACGATAGACTATTACGAAAGTTTTTTATGTCTGAAAATAGATCCTGCGGCTTAACCCAGGGGTTTCTAAACTGTGCGCCGTGGGAAAGGCAAGAGGGGCGCCGTGAATCGATCCTCCATCATTATCCATAACCACAAATATCTAAATATATAAAACTCAAAGGTGACTGACTGACATGGTGATCTATCAACGCACAGCCCAAACCACTTGACGGATTGGGCTGAAATTTGGCATGCAGGTAGATGTTATGACATAGGCATCCGCTAAGAAAGGATTTTGTACTAAGTACCAGAATTCCATTAGTCTATTAAAATGTTAAACTTTCATCTTTCATTTTTCATGTCAACCTGATTCACAATTTTCACAAGTTTTGGCCAGTGGAAAAAGTCTGCTAGGCTTAGAAATACTAGCACTAAAGATTTTATAATCAATTTTGGTTATCTATCGATCTACGATAGCTTGCTTCTTGATCACTAAACCATTAATGTCAAACTGATCGGTTGCGTTATAAATTATCTTTCAATCTTTATCCAAGCATAAATATCATAGCAAGGGAAACTTTTATCTTTCGACTGTATATAATATAATTATCAAGTGGTCATGCATATTATACTATAGCACTCAGGTACAATCGAGGAAGTTGATTCCTATGCAGTTGAGAGACCAACGTCATTTGGTCGATTATGTCAATTCAATATTAATTGTGATCTGTCGGCTGAGTTTGACGTAATGCAACCAAACTACGTAGATCCTCCATTTGCATAGGAATCAACTTCCCCGAGGGTACATCTTAGCTATAGGTACATTGGTGAAAGAATTTTTGAAATTGGTACAGTACTTCCTGAGATTATCGCGTCCAAACAAACAAACAAACTCTTCAGCTCTGTAATATTACCTCTATAGTATAGATGGAATAAATCCATTAATAATAATTATTATTACAGTCTTTAAAAATTCCAATCATTTTACGTCACAAGCTACTGGCGCGTTGCTCAAAGGGCCTAGCGATTACTAGCGCGTGTAAACAGCACCAGGTTATAGGGCAGGTGAGGGATGACTGATAGCGTTTGACTCAGCACCGGCTTGATTTACGAGCCCTTTACTGCTTACGCTTATTTTTGCAGGTTAAAAGGTTTATAAATAATGTTTACGGTAATTTTTAAACTGCTCGTATGGGATCAGGGGAAATGCTAAGGTAAATCCATACTAATGTTCTAAATATAAAAGTCTGTTTGTCTGTCTTCACATTTTTGCCACCAAACTGATTTATATGAAAGGTATCGAGATAGTTTGAATTCCGCGATAGGATAACGCGGAAAAAAATACGGTTAGTGTCTAAACACACTAGGCCGAAGTTACGCGGCGTAAATTACGTCCGCAATTTCAAACGCATGCAAAATACGGACGGAATGCGACGGAATAGTGTGTCGTTGGCAATTTTAAAATACATTGCGTGCGTAATCATGCTGAATTTACGCCGACGTAACTTCAGCCTAGTGTGTTAAGACAATAACTTTCTCGCCTACGACATGAGACAGACAGACACAATTTCGCATTTATAATAATAGTAAAGATAGTAATAAAATATTTAAATAGATATACCTACCTAATTTAACAGTCTGTCTGTCTATATAACTGTCGCATTTCCGACAGTCGACCGACAGTAACTCCTAAATTAGCCAATTCCAAATTCGTCCTTCCAACTATATTCGCTTCTTGGTATTCAAGTTATTTAAATAATAATCATCCAACTGTAATTTAAATTGACAAGAAATATAGAGACCAAAAGAAGCAAGAAAATAAAATGTAATATCACTTTTATTAAAACTTACTTTAACATAAGCAATATTTTTTTTTATTTTCTCGCAAAATTTTATTTTTTACTGCACACAAGACATTTAATATGTAGAGGTAAATAAAAATTGACATAGACAATAAGAGGAAAAAAAAAGAACTGCTTATTCCTAAAGAAATTTCTTGCAGCAGCCCTACAATTTTAGTTGATGTAGGTACTTAAAATCCTTACAAATTTCATTAGGTATCTTATATCATTAAATTAAAAAAAAATCAGTACAAAATAGTATTATTCAACACATTCACGAATCACGCAAAGCAGACAGCAAAAGAGCGTTAAGTACAAAAATCTTCATTTTAATTAAGTATATCATTACTTGGTACTTACGCGTAGACACCTTTATTAACCTAAATACAACACCGTAATTACATTCCTAGGAGCCCTCCCCTAACACTCCACTAGCGTTTTAAATGGGGGATGAAATAATAACCTCACAATCGAGAATAATCTAATTAGAAGCGTCGACGGAATAAAAGAAAAATATTATCATTCGAAAGAGGCCCGCACAAGATTGTCGAGTGTTAATAGCCCATTTCGAGCCCTTTTTCCATTTATGCAAAAGGGTTCCGTGTTTTATTCACTTCGTTAACGGAATCCATATTTTTATCTGAATATTTTTTAATCAAACAAAGGTATAAATATTCATGCTTGTTGTTAGTATTGATTTAAAAAGTAGCACTCGACTCTCGAGGTCAAATTGGGAACCTAATTGGAAGGGCCTTTCAAAGTGTCAATTTAAAACTTGCGAATTTCAGGATATTCCTCTTTGCCAATAGGATGCAGTTTAAAGAATCTATTTTGCTAATAGGCAATAGCCTGGTGTTTTTTTTTTATGGATAAAATGGAATAAATTCATTATTAAAATGTATAACTATAACATTAAGAAGTCGTATCTCGCAAAAGTCTACGGCTCATTTTTTTACCAAACTCCCATATTCTAAGTTTTTTTTTTTTAATTAAGTTGTTGACTGGCTTTGCCTTTAGCCAATCAGCCTCCAGAGAAGGCTTAAGTGGATACTGATATGAACTCTTTCATTACAAAAATAGGTCGCCAAGCCTCTTCGCACATTTACAGTTTTATTACACCCATGATTAATTAACATGGCATGCATTTGGCATGATTTACTTCACGAATTGGGGCATATCTGAAAACAAACTGGCCAAATGAAATCATAAAAATAAATTGCAGTTGAAATTGCTGTACTGTTTTCCAATTTTACTATGTTGTGTCTCTTTTGAGGCTATATTGCTATTAATTTAGTTTTTTTCTAACAGCATTACCAGTACCAGCACAGACAGCAAACAAAAAGTTTCGTTCGACGTTTGACAACATTTCTGTCAATATTCTGATATGATGTACTGCACTGTGCAGAATGCCGGATTTTGGTCAGGTAATTTACTGTACGCGCTAGAGATAAACTACGATAACATGACGCGCCCCTCCAAATTCCTGTTTCAATGTGTGTAGTCACATCCTTATGAAAGGGTTTGTATGTAGTTGTAATTATTCAACCAATCAACCAGTACTCGTATGTCACTTATTATTTGTTGGTCAACTATGATTAGTTGACCAACAAACAATAAGTGACGGCTAGTTATGATTAACTAGCCTTACCGCGCAAGACAACGCACTTCAAACGTTTTGACAACGCACTTCAAACGTTTTGACAACGCACTTCAAACGTTTTGAATTTTGGAGGGGCGCGCCATATTGTTATCGTAGTTTATTTCTACACGATGTATTATTTTCCTCTATAACTATTATATCTGGCATCATGGCTAGTGATGAGCAAAGCAAGACCAAGACTCGACCAGTCTTGGTCTTGGTCTTGTTCTTGCTTGTGCAGTCTTGGTCTTGCTTAAATCTGTCTGGTCTTGGTCTTGGTCTTGGTCTTGCACGCCTAGTCTTGGTCTTGGTCTTGCAAAAAGCAAGACTTTTGCAAACATTTTTCTAAACTTTTTGTAAGCATTTTAATTTTCTCGAAAAAATCAAACCTAAATTATTATGACTAGCTACATGATCTTATTTTAACTTGATATGAGAATGATTCTTGAATTGAAAATACTAATGAAAAGTCGAGAGCCAACTCAGCATAGGCTGATCTTTTAGCGCCAATAATGTCCTTAAGGAAAATGAAAATTTTTAAAAAACAAGAACTTTTTATTTTATTTTTAGGGTTCCGTAGCCAAATGGCAAAAAACGGAGCCCTTATAGATTCGTATGTCACAGCCACTCTTCTCCGAAACTGTAAGGCCCTTATCACACTGGCCATTAGCGAGCGATTTGAAAGCGACGCGACTGCGCAGCGTCATCGCGGCGTCGCGTGGACGCCATTTTGTACACTCGTCTATAAAATATGAGTGTACAAAATGGCATCCACGCCACGCCGAGACGACGCTGCGCTGTCCCGGCGTGCGCGATGCGCAGTCGCGTCGCTTTCAAATAGCTCGCTAATCGCCAGTGTGATAAGGCCCTAAGAGCTATACAATTGAAACTTGGTAAGTAGGTGTAGTCTGTGAACCGCATTAAGATTTTAATACAAAAATGTTAAAAATTATAGGGGTCCCCATAGGTACCACTGAAACAAAAATTTTTTAGGATCGTTGCCTGCAGCACAGAACAATAAAATTGCCTGTTTCCAGGCTGTATCACAAGAACTTGTAATTCATGTTCAGTAGATACATATTATTATATTGTTATAAATATCTTATCTCATGAATATTATAGTCACTGCGACTAAGTAAAATTTTTTAGCAAGAGTCTTGCATGGAGCAAGATTCTTGCATAGTCGGTCTTGGTTTTGGTCTTGTTCTTGCACACCCAGTCTTGGTCTTGGTCTTGCTAGTCTTAGGGTAGTCTTGGTCTTGGTCTTGCAATTTTTACAAGACCAAGACCAAGACTGCAAGACCAAGACCAATTTTGCTCATCACTAATCATGGCACTTGTATAATAGGGCCCTCTTTTTCCTACTCATACTAAAATTATACATGCGAAAGTAAGTCTATCGATATGCTACCTCTTCTCGATTTAACCACTCAACCGATTTTGATGGATATGGAGATACTTTGAGTCCCGGGGAAGGACATAGGATACCTTTTATCCCAAAAAAGTACGGTTTTCGCGCTATAAACAAATTATATCTGCGGGCCTAGATAAGCGGCAAGCGATCATCGTAAACGCTAACGCTAACGCCACAAAACGTATGGGATTTGACATTAGTATTCGCTAACGAAGCGATGACTTAATATGTCAAATCGCATACATTTTGTGGCGTTAGCGTTTACGATAATCGCTTGCCACTTGTCTACTAGGACAGTATAGTCATCTAGGTATTTATATTCACGTATATTGTTACAACGTAGATCCTGTTTGAGCACCGGCGACCGGTGAGATATGTCCCAGCTTACAACTTTGACGCTCGCAGCTAGCAGGTGACACATAAATTAAACCGTTTTAAACCTTCAATTCCAGAGCTGACGATTCCAAAACGCTTTTGCTACCTTGTTTTAGAATGTATTGCCATTAGTGAAGATTTACAGAATACGAGTATGCAGCGTGTAAACTACAAGTTTACCTACTGTAAGATTAGCAGCGCTGAAAGCTTTTGACTTCTATGTTTCTATGAGAAAAGCTCCAAGGTCACAATAATAAGAAAGTGATTCTTCCAGCGCTGCCACTTTCACAGTAAAAAACTACTTTCACTTAACTTACGGTAAAGAAATGCTTGACTGCACTAGTAAAATGAAACTTACACTAGGCTTTTCCTGTCATGCGTGTTATCACCCGCGCGCGTGCCTGGTCCGCATGCGGGTGACAACATGCTCATGGCTACACGCGTGTTGCCCGCATGACAGGAAAAATGTCTATGAAATGATAGGATGCGGGCAACTTTCATGCGGACCAAATACGCGCGCGGGCGATGACACGCAAAGGAAAAAACGCCTTTAATTCTTCGATCACTAATATACAAGATACACAATCCGCGGCAAAAAACGACCTCACCAAAAGAGCACCAAACTCAACATTCTGGTGCACTTTTGATTTAGTAGTGCTCGAACGCTCCGCCGGGAAACATGCCTCGGTGCGCGTTTAATAATTGTAGAAATCATACGTCTAAAACCAAAAAAAAGGATGGAATTTCATATTTCCGGTAAGTATTAATTTTATCCTAATATATTTCTTACAATTGTATTGTAAATATTGGTATTTCTTTAAGAAATCACCAAAAGACAGTTTTAAAATTAAGTTGTAAATAAATCAACACCAGGTATAAACCATCTCAATTGCGAATACTCATACTAAAGGTACTTATCGTAGTTTATCATGCCCACTTGAAATGTTAGGGTTATAAGCTATGTTTCTGTTCCATTTGATGGAGTCGCTATTACTATTATTTTTTTATTGAGGATTTTTTTCAGGTTTCCTCGAGATCCAGTTAGATGTGGTAATAATATTATGTTCCCATCTTCGATCAAATATAGTTCCCATTAAGGATTTTTTAAGTAGGTTAAAAAGTATGGGCGTTGGGTGATGTGAGTTGTCCTTTGTGGCCTATCGGAAAATGTATGTACACTTATGTATATTTTGGTTAATGATAAAATTAGACATAACATTAGAACAACATAATATTACAAGTAAAAAATAATTACTCCTCACTTTATACATTAAACTTCGGAAAAATAAAAAAATGGACTATTAAAATTATTACAAATTACAATCAACAAAAAAAATTTGAACAGTTCGACTCCACTCATACTTCACTTCGCCCTGTTCCAGCGGCGAATTTCGGTCGTAAAATTGGATTTTTTTTTTGGCACTATACAAATTTGAACTTAAATCATATACGCGGATGGTTGAATTTAGTATGGAGCGTGCATCGGACGTAAAAATTTTATTGCTTTGTAAACACAAATGTTCATTGTTTTATAAAAAGATCTTTAATAATTACTATAATTAAGGTTGATTTTAGATAAATGTATACTTCATTAAACTCTATTACTCGGGGACAGATTTTCGAGAGGTTTTGTATGAGACTGTGTATCTTGTATATTAGTGATCGAAGCTTTAATTATTATTATTATCCTACTGTTCTTACAAGTACCAAAATACATAGCTAATTTACTTTAACTTTAACAGGAAATAGCGGAATACATAGGCATATTAATATGTTTTCGCAAACATTCCGCTAGTCAAAATATTTCAATTATATAAGTTAGTTGTAAAATTACAGTAGCAAAATTAATAAAACATGGATTAACGGAAAAATTCTAAAAGCATGTAAATACAGAGACAAATTATATTTAAAATGGAAACGCGATTCATCAAACATGGTACTAAAACAACAATATAACTCAGCCAGAAATTACGCTACTAAATTAATTAATACAAACAAAAATAAAAAAATTAGGGAACAAATTATAAATAACAAAAATAATCCAAGACAACTATGGAAGTTACTAAACGAAATTTCAGGCAGAGTAAAACCTAGAATAGACAATGTTATTTTAAAGGCATTCTCAAATAACAACCAAACTATTAATTGTATTGCCTCAAATTTTGCTAAAGCTTTCTCAAGCTGCTCAAAAACTTCCCTTAAAAATTGTAGCACTAACCTATTAAATAAAAAAGATTATAACACTCCAGCGAACGTCACCTTTAGATTTCAACCGGCAAGTACTAAAACTATACTACAAGAAATCAAATCTTTAAATAATCTCAAAGCCCCGGGTATAGATGGCATTAGAGCACTGGACTTAAAAGCGATTGCATCCAAAATTGCGCCCATAATAGCTCACTTTGTCAACACATCAATAAAACATGGAATGTATCATCGTGACTTAAAAACGGGCATTATAAGGCCAATATATAAAAAGGGGTGTCACGCAGACTACAACAATTACCGCCCGATAACAATATTATCCAGCATCGACAAAATTGTTGAAAAAGTAATAGCCAAACAATTGCATAAATTTTTCAAAGACAACAATATAATATCAGATAGGCAGTATGGTTTTCAGCCGGGTAAAAGTTCCACACAATTACTATCTAAATTTACAGACAAAGTCTACTATCATCTTGACAATAAAGAACACATTTTAATTATATTTGTTGATTATACTAAGGCTTTCGACACATTAAAACATAGATTGCTGATTGAAAAACTCGATGACTGTGGAATACGAGGTGAACTTAATGAGTGGAGCCAAGACTACCTTAAAGATAGGTCCTTCGTAGTTAAAATTGATAACGTTTTGAGTGAGAGGGTAGATATCGATGAGGGAACAGCTCAAGGCTCTGTTCTTGGGCCCAAACACTACATATCTTATGTTAATGACGTCATCAATGTCATCAGTGAATGTGAAATAGAACAATTCGCTGATGACACCTGTCTAATCTCTGCAAATAAGAACATAAATGTAGCTATAAAGAATCTTCAAAAAGATTTAACGCAGCTTTTGAAATGGTCTCATGATGCGGGACTATCAATAAACCTCAATAAGACCAAATTAATTTATGTAAGCTCCAGCCAAAACCGTGTTTCTATATCTCCCAAAATAATAGCGCATAGTCATAATTGCCTACATAAAAACGCTATTGATAGCAACAGCTGTGGTCGTGATTGTGAACCGATTGAGATTGTCAGAAAACATAGATATCTAGGCTTAACAATTGATGACAGATTTAAATGGACGGATCACATCAACTCGGTTTGCGACAAACTACGAGCAATGTTGGCTAAATTCAAAATTATAAAGAATAAGATACCGTACTCCACACTCCTAACACTGTATAAAGCGCTGGGTGAAGCAACAATATCTTATGGCCTAAGTAGCTATGGCAGGACATTTAAATCGCATCTCGATCTTATATACGGCCTACAATTACGTATCCTTAGAGCAATAGTGCCTGCAAAACTCAATACTGACAACTATAACGATCTTTTCACTAAAAGTCACGTATTGCCTATTCACGACAATGTGAAGTATATTTTATTAAAAGAAAATTATTTCGACAAACAATATCTACATGAAATACATCACTATAAGAAAACTCGAAGTTCGTCTAAAATCAAATACTTCGTTCCGAGATATTGCAACCTTTACGGTAAGCAAAGGCTACATTTTCAGATACCAAAATTGATTAACGACCTACCTGACAACCTTAAAAAAGAATTACGAGAGAACAATATCAAGTATAAATTAAAAAACTACTATCTCTCCAAATTATCTTAATATAAAGTAATTAGATAAATTAAAAACTAAAAAAATAACTATATTATAATATTAAAAAATATAAAATAAATCAATACATAAGTAATAATTAAAATATTAAAAGAAAAAAATAATTATTCGCGAATCACCAACCGTGTGTTTTCAGCGAGCATAACTAGTTTCTTATCGCAGCGCGTCGTTGCATTGCACTGCTATGTATAAAAAATAGAAAGGATGAACCGAGCCATAACCTATGAAGTGTCGTGCCTTGGTTTACCATTTAAACGTCTAATATTAACTCGTTTTGTAATTTGCTGTATGGACGCTGTTAGGCATTCGTGTACTAACACACAAAAAAAAAGACGTATTGAGTTATCAATGCAATTATGCTCTTTAGATGATCTAGAACAAGACTGCATCCAAAATATAACAAAAAATATGGGTTAGGGCACTAATGCTTAACAAGCGACCACAATATATATATAATTCTTAATAAGTGAATATAAAATAGTATTTAATTGTCTAATTAGATTAAACATTACGTTATAGCCATAGTATTATTGTTTAAAAAAGAGCTGTCGAAGACGAATGGCAGTGTGCGGAAAAACCAGAAATGGTTTATGATACACTGCATTAGATTAAGTTTATGTTTGTATTTTCTTTATAGTTTAAAAATAAATAAAATAAAATAAAAAAAAAAAGTTGGGAACATTAGAACAACGTGCGGCCAATATGGTGCGGTTCCGAATTCCATAAGTAGGTTACAACTAATGAACCGGGACCTTTGTTAATATGTCAGAATGTTATATTCTATAGGATATAGTGAAACCCGTGAGATGTGGTACAAAACTTTATATAAAGCAGTCCCTTAACCTAAAATAATATTGAACAATATTTTATTGTACAATTAATTTTTAAGATTGAAAGGCGCGCGATGTTCAATACGTTAATAATATTGCACAAAACGTAATAATGGGCAATGAAATTGATCGTCTAACTCTAGGGGCCCGCTTAGAGCAAGCTTCGGCGCGAGTGACCCGACGGCATTGAATCTAGAGAACCTGGGTTTAAACCTCGGACCAGATGTTTTATTTTCAGCTTTTTTCCATTTTTTGGAAGGTCGTATTCAAAACTTTGTTTTTATATGGATTGCGAAGCAAAGCTCGGTCTTCCAGCTATTAATTTATGATAGTAAAAGAGTAATTTAATATTTTAAAGGTTAAATATTCACTGTAGAATGTGAATACTCATTGTCTTCAACGAACGGATAAAAAACAGGCATTTTATTTGAACGTTTGCTGACAAAAAGTGTTCGATATCATTTACCTTCTTACGTAAATAGGCTGTCAATTTTTACAGACCTCTATCATTGTAAGATAATGTTCAACGAAGGTACCGTGTATTATGAAGAGGGGTAAAAGATTCATTCTAATCGTTACAATGATGGGAAAAAGGCTCGAAATAAAGAGTTTTTCCCGACTACGATGAAGCAAAGAAGATAATGATTTTGGCAGGGTATGTGTGTGTACGTCGTTTATTCTAGAACGAATCTAATGACTATTTCAGAATAAAAAATAAGTTTGTTTCTGCCTTGTCTGTGTAGTTCGTAAGAAAATACATGTTTGTCAAGACAACGAAAAAACATTATGTATGTACCTAATCCATACTACTTTAATAATTATTATAAACTAGATGGAAGCCCGCAACTCCGTTGCGCCAAAACTCGTTTATCGCGCGGGAACCGTACATTTCTTCGAGACAAAAAGTAACCTATGTCCTTTCCCGGGACTCAAAGTATCTCCATACCAAATTTTTAAGCGAAATCGGTTCAGGGGTTTAGGCGTGAAGAGGTAACAGACAGACAGACAGACAGACACACTTTCGCATTTATAATATTAGTATGGATGCGGAAATGTGTCTGTCTGTTTGTTACCGTTTCACGCAAAAACCGCTTAAGCGATTTTGCTTATATCTGGTATGGCGATACTTTGAGTCCCAGGGAAGGACATAAAATACATTTTTTCCCGGAAAAATATACAGCCTCCACGCGATAAGCCGGTTGTAATCTAGTTGTGTATAACTGTGACTAGTGTATACCTAAAGCGTTGGCCAATGATTTGTATGCACAATCGAACGTGTGATACTCCATTATGATGCACATAATCGACGTCGATTGTATTTCGCACACTAAAGCTGACATTGCTCATAGCACGCTGAAGTTTTTATTACCGGCATCTAAATCGTAAAATAGTCGAGAAGAAGATCAATCTCGCAGCGATATCGAATTTCCTTAAGTATGCTGGTCCCTTTCAGTCGTGACTGAAGAATTCTCGGCGCGGATCGCAAATGCTTTGTGCGATGCAAATGCACCGATTGCCCTCCCTGCATTCTAAAGTTTAATAAAGAGTCTTAGGGGATGATGAAAAATTCAATTAGATGTTTCGTAATCTTATGCAGGTCTTTGAACTTTCGAGAAGAATATTTTAGTATCCTTGAATTTGTTTGAAATGAAAGTTTTCAAATACTTTTTTTTATTATTCTTTATTAATTATTAAAGAGGGTTTATATTCGCTTTGCGAGCATGTCACCCTCATAGGAACATCTATATTCTATACTTACATATAACAAAACTGTAGAAATGCGAATTCTGTACATTAAAGATATTAAAAAAATAATAAGCAGGGAGTTGCACTACATCGCTATAGAAGCCAAAAATGTGGTTAGATTTTTGTCTGTCTGTATGTCTGTCTGTCTGTCTGTCTGTCTGTCTGTCTGTATATTTGTTCCAGCATCACACGAAAACCACTGATCCGATTTGAATGCGGTTTTCGCAGATATATTTGTCTCCTTCCAACTTAACATCTGGTGTATAAATTTTTCTCCCCCCACCGGGTACAAAAGAGGGGGTCTGATTTTGTATCAAACTTTTTTCTTGAACATGAAAACTACTGATCCGATTTGATATAAAAAAAGTCCTCCCCACTCCTTTAAGGAGACCAAAGAGGGGGTCAGATTTTGTATCAAACTTTTTTCTTTAATGGACTTAGTTCATATTATTTACTGTGTTTTTCAACTTAACATTTGGTGTTTCTCCCCACCCCTCTTAGGGGACAAAAGAGGGGGTAAGATATCAACTGATGAAGTAGAAATACTTTATATGGCAAAACAACGTTTGCCGGGACAGCTAGTACAGAATAATTTATGCCCTAAACTTAATGTCTAACTTAACTAATTTAAATAATATGCTAGCCTCTTTTGATTTAGGAAAAGAAAGAATACTATAATTGCTATCTGACGTACATCAATATTAAACTCGTATAGAATTCTACTTTTTGACCGACTTCCAAAAAGGAGGAGGTAATACGGCTGATGTATTTTTTTTTTTATGTATGTTCAACAATTATTCAGCCGTTTGTGGTCTGATTTTCAAAATTCTTTTTGTGTTGTATAGGGTTTGATTCGAATTTGGTACCATGTTCATAAAAGTGGTGATCTGACTGTGGGATCCATGAGTAATCGAGGAGACTCCTTGAAATTTGTATGGAAACATATAGTGATTTCGATTTTTTCTGAAGCATTCAAGGTAAATACTACCAAAAAGTAAAACTTCGCACCACCACCACCTTGGATCCGAAGGTATCGAACAGAATATTTGAATGCTTATTGGTACAGGTTCGGGGATTTCGGCTTTGTTTAAACAACTGAAAGCTTAAGCCAACACATCAATTTGATTGATCATCATCATCACAACCATAATTATACCATGGGTCATCACACTATGACCCAATTATTAGTACTTTTCGCGATATTTTGCATCGAAGTAGTAGTTTTTGATGATGATTTCGATGGACCGATTTTCAAAATTCTCGTATTGTTGTATAGGATATAATCTTAATTTTGTATAACAATTACGAAAGTGGTGAGCTGATGATGGGATCTATGAGCAATCGAGGGAAATCCTTGAAATTTATCAAAACACTCATAGTGGTTAAAATGTTGTTTCTAGTAAGTTAAACAGATGTTACGAACAAGAGAAATTTCATACGAAGGTGTCTCTTGGTCCAAAGTCACTGAATAGAACTCCTGAACCTTTTAAGATAACAGTTTGGAAATTGCAGCATCGCTTAGATAACTGCGAGCATTTACCACAATTTCGCTTACAGTAACATAACGTGAATAGTTAACATTCGTATTGGTTATTTACGCTGTTACGCATAAAGCCTTATTTTGTTGATTTATTTAATTTTTTTTTTTAATTTATTTATTTATTTATTTATTTTCTCACCACAATAACAATATTATCACTTATACCATTAAAATAAAACAAGTTCAGAATTTGTGGGGAGACTGGAGTCCTAAACTAGGCAGTGTCCTGCTTGTATTTTAAGACACCAGGCCTCCATCCCTAGTATAAGTACACATTAATATTCAATATAACATTATTTAACATTTCTAAAATTTTATAAATAACTTTATATTTTAATTATAATAATTTAAATCAGAAATCTTAAATAGTAATTTGTGTATTTATTAGTATTATGCATGCGTCTGTTTGTGTGTGTGTGTGTGGGTGTGTGTGTGTGTGCGTGTGTGTGTGCGTGTGTGTGTGTGTGTGTGTGTGTGTGTGCGTGCGTGCGTGCGTGCGTGCGTGCGTGTTGTGTAAGAATGAGTGATGCATGTGTTAAATACGTTAATAATAGTGTTTATTTTATCAGAATTTGTATGAATTTAATTGAAAAAGTTGTACATTTTATGAAATTAAATTACGTTAATTATTATTTGAATTAATTAGTTTTTCAGTTTCATTATAATCAAGGTTCAAGAGCCATTGTGTTACAGTTTGTTTGCAATTTCTTTTTGTTTGAGGATAGATATTCAAAATTTTGTTTGCTTGATTATACAGCGTTTTGCCCAAATAATAGAAGAATCTGTGAGCAAAAGATGTGCGAGTCCTTTCGGGGTCACAAATTTTGTAATGTCTTCTAGTAGCCGGTACTGGAGTGTAACATAAAAGGGAGTGTTGCTTTGCAATCGCAGACAGGACAAACAACTGTCTAACAGTAAGGACCTTGGCAGTGCGATACAAGTCAACAGTCGGATAGAGTCTCGACTTAAAAAGGCATATCTTGAGAAGAAGTCTCTGTGTTCTTTCCAGCTCCAGCAGTTTGGTTTTTGCCGCTCCTCCCCAAGATGTTATACAGTAAGATATAACTGTTTGTGCTAGTGCAACATATACTTTCTTTACTGTATTTCCTGTAGTGATTTGCCTCAATTGTTTAAATACGAAAATTAATTTTCTAAGCCTTTGAGATATATTATGAATGTGTTCAGTAAATGATAGGTTAGAGTCAATAGTCACACCGAGATATTTAATATTTGATGTCTTATTTATTTCTGGGCATTGACAGGACGGGGACTTTGAATACGAACATTCATGGACACACAATTTTAGGTCTGAAGGCAATTTTAATCTGCGCATTGAAAAACAGATATATTTCGTTTTTTCCACGTTTATTGTCAAACTGTTTAGGGCCAGCCATTGAGAGACAGTGTTAAAGCCTCTTTGTGCGAACTTAAAGACCTCTTTCCATGAATCACCCGTGAAAGTAAGGGCAGTATCGTCCGCGTATGATGTGATTGTACAGTTATCCAAATTCAGTTTACACAAATCATTTATGTAGCACAAAAATAGAGTAGGGCCTGTTATACTACCTTGTGGAATACCGTAGTCAAGTTTTTGTTCCGTACTGATGTATTTTCCAATTCTTACATATTGCGAACGATTCGTTAAGTAATCTTTAAATAATTGTAGCTGTTTTCCACGAATTCCTAGTTTTTCCAATTTGTCTATCAAAATATGCAGAGATACTGTATCAAATGCTTTTTTTAGATCTAAAAATATTGTTAATACTTTTTTGTTGCTGTCCAATTTTATTGCCACATTTTGTATAAAGTTATGGACAACTTCATCAGTTGACCTACTCTTCCTAAATCCATATTGCGTCTCTGCTAACAGATGTTCCGATTCAAGATATTCAACGAGTCGTTTATTGATCACACGCTCAAAGATTTTTGAGAAAGAAGTTTGTATGGCTATTGGGCGATAATTTGATACATTATCCTTTCTTCCCGTCTTATGGATCGGTATCACGGCAGATTTTTTAAATGCCTCAGGAAAGATGCCCTCCTCCATACAAGCGTTAAAAATATTGGTAAGTAAAGGTGCAATTATTTCAACGTTTTCCTTTAGAACTTTTACAGGTATGTCGTCACAACCCGGTGCACAGTCCGACTTTAGTTCTTTTATGATTTTTGAAATTTCCTCTACGGTCGTATTTGAAAGGACAAAGGAATTAAGTGGCGGCATAGATATTGTATCAAAAATTGGGTTTAATGTTTTTGAATTTGTAGGAATAGATTCAGCAAGGTTTCGTCCCACGTTAGCAAAAAAGGAGTTAACTGCATCTACCGATTCCTGTTTAGTGCCATTAATCGTAAGTAGTTCGTTACAGGTCTGAGTTTCATGGTGTAGGTTTGTGAATTTTTTAATATTTTTCCATAGTTTTTTATTATCATATTTAGCCTTTAACAGTTCTTCTCTTTCGTACTGTCTCTTTATTTTTCTTATTAAATTATTACAATAATTTCTATATCTTATGTAAGTTAATTTTAGAATTTGGTTATCAGGATCTCTTTTGAGTTTAATATGCATTTTATCTCTAGTTTTTAAACACCGAACTTATCCATCAGTAATCCACGGTTTTATTTTAAATTTATTTTTAGATATTTTAATTGCTGACCTATTATCGGATATAATTTTAGTGAATCTGTCAATGGGGATTGTCCATTTTTTTTAAATTTTGCTCATTACAAAAACATTTCGAGGAATAAGGTCAGTGATCGATTTTCTGTATATAAACGAAAAAAATACCCATTAGTTACTTATATTTTTGAACAAATATGTTTAACCTTAGTTTGACCTTCAATGGCGTTAAATTAGCAATAAATTCGACCAACATTACGTTTCGAACTTTTGGTAAGCTTCTCGTATCAGCTTTCACATAATGATAACTTATATTTGACAAACCAGCCATTATAAATAAGATTGAAACGAAAAAAAACATACTGCAGAGGTCAATTGGCCGCCGATGATGACGTCACAGCGAAACTTTAAAAAATTATTGAGAAAAAACTAGCCAATGAATTTCAAAAATATTTAATTTATATTCTTAAAATACCCTATTTTAACGAAAAAAAATATAAAAAGTACATGTGATTTTTTTTGGACAATGCCCATTAGTGTATTAATAGCACTATTTGGGTCATTTTCAGTCTGTATGACATTCAAATTAATATTGTTACAATCACTTTTAATTCCTTCAAAATTATATCTGTACAATAATTCCTGGGAATTTATAGGTTTTGTGTTTTTATGTTTAAGGCAAAATAATACTGATTCGTGATCGGTTAATGAAGTTTCTAAATGGAAAGTAAGGCCCGGTAATTTAGTTTTTACAATCACATGGTCTAAGCAACTCTTTTCCCGTGTTGGCCTACATGTTGCAGGTAAAAGTCCAAAATAAGATGTTACATCAAGGTATCTAGAGCTGTCTGTTGTTAAGTTTAATATATTTATATTGATATCACCGACGAGAATTATATTTTTGAATCTTGTTAGACTTTCAAGAAGCTCATGTAATGAGTTTATAAAAGCGTCCAGGTTTTTGAAACATGGCGGTCTATATATAGTAATTAACACTGTCTCATGGCTAATTTTCAATACTAAGCAGTTTGCTTCGGAAAAGATTGGTTCTTCTATTTTAACAACAGAGTCTAAAGACTTTTTAACATATAGTACTAAACCGTCGTTTTTATTGTAATTGTAAGATGAATGATAGGATCTGTATCCATTTAGACTGGGAATGTTATTGTTGTTAACAGATAACCATGCCTCGGACAGAACTATTACATAACAGTCAAAACTAATTCGGGCCAATAGAGCATGTAGTTCGTGAAAATTTTTATTGATACTCCTAATATTCTGTTGCAATATTTTTAGATATAAATCAGGTTTAGGCAGAATTGCTTTACAACTCTCCGGCTCGCAAACTATTTGGGAGGATATATTGAAGTTATCCAAGCTATTAATGTAGTAATTTGTGGTAGCCATTTATGATTATTATATAATAACATCGTGTAACTAAATGTCTTTTTGTATAAATTATGAAAACTACAATGTATAACTTGAAACTGAAACCAATACAGATAGTCCTAATATTCTTTAGTGTACAACATAGTTTATAATTTTTTAATTTTAAACGCACTTGAATGTAATGTATTTTATAATTGTTGTATAATATGGTGTGTGTGTATGTAGATTTGTTTTTAAAACAGAAAAGAAAAATTAAATGTAAAATGATCCTATCGTGTATATTAGTGTTGGACTTAGTTCTATAGCATTTATTTGTTAAAACTAAATAATAATATATTAAGAAAATTATCATACAGATCAGTCATGCTGGTAGAAGCTTTGAAAGATCATCTTCTGATTTAATATGTATTAAAGTAGCACCTTCTGATTTCCGTAAGAAAATTTTTCCATTTGAGGCCCAACAAAAGCGAAAGTCATTGTTTTTTGCGAATTTTCTTGATTCAGCAAAAATTTTATAGTCTTTGTATGTTAATTTTTGAGAGATATATACCGGCGACGGAGCTCCTAAAATCTGCAGGTGGGTAGTGTTCAGCTTTTCTTTATTTTTCTGATTAAATGTATGAACAGCCTTCAAAAAGTAATCTTTCTTGATTATGCTTGTAAATTGAATATTAATTGTAGAATTTTTGTTAAATCTGTAGATATCTCGTATATCAGATTGCTCTATATTAATATTTACTGTGTCCCCTATTTTTTTTGTTAGTGACATTAATTCTTCCTTTGTTTCGGGTTTTTTGAAGGGGACATTTCTTAACTCAACACAGCTAGCTACCCTTCTTCTTTCCATACTATCTAATTTATATTCTAATGATTGAATCTGCTTTTTATATTGACTTTTTTCATTTTCTAGGGTATTGATTCTTGCAATTAAATCGTCATATTTGCTGGAGAAGAAGTCTATGGCTTGACTAATTTCTTTATTTTGGTCTTTGATGGTGTTTATTGTGCCCAATATCATTGCGAAACTCTTTTCTTGTTCTTCCTTCATTTTTGTAAACATAAGCATAATTTCTTCCTTAAATTCTTCTAAGTCTTCGTCTGGGCGCTTGCGTTTTTTGGTCGCATTCTTTTCGGTAAGTTCCGTCGTATTGTTGCGCTGCATCATATTATTGGATCCGCATAAACCTTCTTCGGCCGCAACAGTCGCTGGTTTCGATAGAGTTTGCGGTGGAGAGTTACTCAGAGGCATCGTATAGCTGATACCGATTGATTAATTCACTGTGCCGAGTTACCGCGTCGGTGGTCGAACGGATAGATACACCGATAGCTAAAAAGAGTGAAATTATTATTTTTAACAAAAATTAAAACCGACTTCCAAGGTAAAAACAATAGTAATATGAACTAAAAAGTATTAAATAACTCTTACTCTTTAATAGTGCCTTTTTCAGAATTCGTTCAAATCTCAACTATTTCTGTACATACTACAGTCTTCATTACTTTGAAGTCGGTAGTATATTAATACTTTTAGTTCATATTACTATTGTTTTTACCTTGGAAGTCGGTTTTAATTTTTTGTTAATCAAATACTTGTCTATACATGTATTTGAAAATTTTTGTAGTTTATGCATTCACAATGCACATTTCACTGAATCACAAAACATAATACGAATATATAGATGCCAATAATATTTTGAAATGTTAGAGATAAAGTTATCTTGAAAAGGTAATGTTTATAAATTATGATTTTAAAAGTAAGTAGTTATAATTTTCATGTCTTTTTGTTAGCACAACAGCTAAAAACACAATATTTATTGCAAGTGAAAATAGTTTTAACGTTCCAAGCCTTAACCTATTAAATTTGAAGACTAAATTTTCATCCCCTATGATGGACTTCGAAATCTATAATAGCCTTTATGCTCCGTCGATTACAAAAATTGCAAACGATAGACTATTACGAAAGTTTTTTATGTCTGAAAATAGATCCAGCGGTAAGCCCAGGGGTTTCTAAACTGTGCGCCGTGGGAAAGGCAAGAGGGGCGCCGTGAATCGATCCTCCATCATTATCCATAACCACAAATATCTAAATATATAAAACTCAAAGGTGACTGACTGACATGGTGATCTATCAACGCACAGCCCATACCACTGGACAGATCGGGCTGAAATTTGGCATGCAGGTAGATGTTATGACATAGGCATCCGCTAAGAAAGGATTTTGATCACTTCTACCCCCAAGGGGTTAAAATAGGGGATGAAAGTTTGCATATAATAATACTTCTTAACGCGAGCGAAGCCGCGGGAAATAGCCAATAGCTCGTTATAAAATAAAATTATAATGTGAATTATTGTACAAAGCAGGCAGATGACCTTAAATATTTGTTTATTATTATTTACTTTCTTAACCTAACTATAATTATATTATAAATTAAAGGTGTAAGTACATAATTATTATTTATGTATATTTTTGTAATAGCTAAGTAGAGTAGGGTGCCGCGGCCGCGGTGACAAAATATGGACTTGTAAGTGTGCCGCAGGTTGAAAAAGATTGGGAACCCCTGGCTTAACCGAAATCCTCTCCGGATAGACGTGGCTCTATATTATACATTAATTGGCAGTTCGAAAGGTTTAATTAGTTGGTAGTCTCCAGTTTTCCATACGTATTTTTAATTTAGGATCGAACTCGTGGTTATAAACAGCTTGACTTTTTCTGCCAAATCAGTTCAGTTGTTACTTAGTTTTGAATGGAGTTAATGAATAAATAAATTAAACTCAAGCTAATTTTATATTTATCAATAATAAACTTGTACATTTTTGAGTAGACAATATATTTAGTTGTTTCCGACAATTCCATTTTTAATGATAATTTTGTCTCGGTTTATTTTTTAAATATCTACTAAAATTTAAATGGAATTCTAGTGCTTTTATTTGGTATATTTCTTATCTAATAAGTTTTTGTTGCTAATAAAATAAGGTACGAGTAAGTCGCGTTTACGAGTACTAGCATTATTTTAATTTGGTGCTACGAACTGCTACGCGCTACGTAGTATGCTACGCAAGTACGTACGTCTTGTTCCATAATATTATTGACGTGAGAACGTCTTTTAATTCGATATGGGCTGCGCGCACGAAAAAACATGACGCAATATGCGGCGTTACCTCGCTCTGAGGCGTTCCATTTAAGGCTATGACGTTGTCACGTTCAACTATCGTCAGTAAACCGACTTTACAGACAACCGAGTTCGAGTCGAGTTCGAGTTTGACACAAAACACTACTCTCCAACCGTCTTTTTTTGTTTATATTAGTAAAATTTTATTATTTAGAAAAATTCGTACATATTTTTATAATTAAACCAAATAACAGAAGATAATTTTGAAGTGAAAACTTCTTTAGCGGCGTTGAGCACTTTTGTGGGATGGGTAAAAACTGTGAAACTCGCATCAGATTCTCGTGCTGATCGAAGAACCGTAACACGGTTGGAGAGTAGTTATGTAACATCGAAATCGATTAATCGAACAAACGATTGTTTTTTTTTCGATTAATTAAGTAATCGATTTTTTAAAAATTGATTTTCATAAAAATGGGTTAAAAATTGTAAGGGTTTTGATTTATTAAAAAAAATAAATTAAAATCAATTTTCATAAAAAATGGGTTAAAAATTTAATCGATTGTATAGGGTTTCGATTAATTGAAAAAAATGATTTTCATAAAAAATGGGTTAAAAAAATATTAATAATCAAGTTTTCACTTCTGCCGGCACTCCCGGAGTGCAACCCGTCTTTTTTTTTATAAACTAGGACAGGCATTTCATCATGTTCTATTTATTTATTTAAGTTTTACAATTTCATGTTTCGGCTAAGTCATCCCATCAGGTTTTGCCCCGTACGAGCACCGGTGATCGCGACAACAATATAATACAATAACATTTCTGAGAATCCCCGATCGAAGGATTAATAAAGGATGATGACATACAATACTAATTAACACAAAACAAGACGTGATTAATAATTTTAAATCTTGTTTTAAAAAAAGCATTATGCATCTTCGATTGTATTTTATTTAGAGCAGCACGAGTCGGCGTATGAGTACCGGAAACTATTTCACCTCAATTTTTTTATGCGATCCTCTTCAAATTGCCCTCCTGATGATATAAATGCATGTTGCCATGGTGCAACCCGGTGCCATATTGTTTAAACAAACATTGTTTAAACAATTGCAAGGAATTGTTATATTGTTAACCGGACAGTTTTTTTAATATTCTTTATTGAAAATACCAATAAAAAAGGTCCTATGACTTTTCACTATAAAGTTAATATTTTTAAAGATATGAATTTTTAAAGGTTCGAAAATTCTCAAATTTGGGTACTTTTGACCCATGAAAAATATATTAAAAAAGATAATAATGTCTAAGTTATATATATTTTTTAATTCTGTATACAATAGTTAATAATATCGTTAGTAGAGATTATAAAAAAATCATAGCTTATATCTTTTTAGGGTTCCGTACCTCAAAAGGAAAAAACGGAACCCTTATAGGATCACTTTGTTGTCCGTCTGTCCGTCCGTCTGTCAAGACCCTTTTTCTCAGGAACGCGTGGAGGTATGAAGCTGAAATTTATATCAATTACTCAGGTCTACTGTCCCTTGAAGCTGTGAAAAAATCAAACTTCTAAGCCAACGCAATCAAAAGATACAGCCGTTTATGCCGCAAATTTTCGACACTTGCAAGGGAATCAAAACCTACAGGGTGCTTCCCGTGAACTCAGAATCTTGAAATTTGGTACGAAGCAACGTCTTATAGCATAGATAAAGGAAAAATTACGAAAACCATAAATTTTTAGTTACATCACATAATATATTTTTTTTTAATAATTTTAAACTTACTACCCATTTCCTCATAAACGCGTAGAGGTATTAAATTGAAATTCATACAGGTTTGTACGGAACCCTCGGTGCGCGAGTCCGACTCGCACTTGGCCGGTTTTTTTATCTTAGCAAAACTAGACAAAAACTTGTGTTTTTTTTTGTATGGGAGCCTCCCTTCAACATTTACTTGATTTTAATTTTATTATTAATTATTAAATTACAAATATAATTAAGGATTTTGTGAAATTTTCAAGTGCCTAGCTGATACTATTATTGATCACGAGCAAAAAAGGCCAAAAAATCACGTTTCTTGTATGGGAGCCCCCCTTAAATATTAAACTTTATTTTATTTTTAGTATTTGTTGTTATAGCGGCAACAGATATACACAATCTGTGAAAAATTCAGAAGTCTAGCTATAGCGGTTTTTGAGATACTGTCTGTCCGTTTGTCTGTATGTCTCCAGGCTGTATCTCAAAAACCGCCATGCGCGTGCGGTCTTTATAGGCAAAAAGGCAGTGCTTGCCATTCACAGATAACAGATATTTTAATTTAACTATCGTAATTTTTAAATGACTCATGACGTTAATTTTTTAATAATACATAATAGTAAAAAATATAGTAAAAAAATAAATATACACATTTAAAACGCCTCAATTTATAAAATAGCAACATGTAATCAGGTACACGCGCGAACGGGTTCACGAGAGGTCAAGATAGGCTCAGTGTTGAGGTGCCTGCCTTGCGCGTATGTGTGAGTGTGTCCGTGCACAGCCGAAAACACACACAAATATGAATATCGAATGCGATTGTGTACTGCAAGCTCTGCGGCAGACACCAGCAGTGTTGCCAACTATGGGGATATCCCACTTTTAATAGGGAAAAATTAAATATATAGTGCGTATTTTAGGGAGTAAAAATATCATATTATATTCATGGGCGTGAAATTTTTTAAGCAAAAATGTATATTTATTTGGTTTTTATTACTGTTTTTATATAAATAATAACATCATGAGTGACGTTTTTGCCGCAAACACAATAATTGCGGTCGGCTGAAGTAGTATTTTCAGCGTTTTGATCTCTCAGTGGAAAGTACCCCAAGTAATAAATAATATATTTAAATAATAGTTGGGGAGTTCTGGTTGAAATTCAATGTGTTTTCAAGTTAATTTAAGGGGGAAATTTTTGAACAGTTGGCATCACTGGCGCCGCGGCCGGCGCGGGCGCGCGCCTTGCTGACGACGATCGGAACTACTCGTGAATTATAGTCGTGAGCAATCGGATATAATCCGAGTAAAACTAATAGACGCAATTAATCTAACTAATTACGTACAATATGTACATTATGCATTTTTGTTTTGTGAGGTTTATAATATTTGTTTACATTTTACATAGCTGAAATTTTTAGTGTTTTGGGAGGCCATTTGCTTTTTTCATGTGATCGAGAACTGTTACTATATTATATTATTATTTTTGGTTTTATAGTTTTCTAAGAATATTTTAGATTTTAATATTCGAAAGTTTGTATAATATTTAACAGTTTAACATTAATAATTGCGTACATTCATAAAGTATCACTCACTTGGATAAGATAATTTGTGGTGGCCGAAATTTTGCATTTATTTACATCGTATTATGGATCGGATCTCAAGTAACCGGAACCTTGATTATGTGAAAAGACAAAAGTTAAGCTGATTAGGTGAGTACTTAAAATATACTAGATACAAAAATGAAAAAGTTGTAAAAGAAAAAGTTTTTGTTTTGTTTTGTTTCACGCCAAAACTAATGAACCGATTGTAATAAAATTTTGAACACAGTTAGTCTAGAGCCATAGGCTACATTTTGATGAGGCAAAGATATATTATCTAATTTCCATGGAAATATCGATGAAAATAAATTCACATTGTATTTCTAATACGTAACAATAGATGGCGTTTTTTTATTTATTTTAGCTTAGCGCACAATATTATGTTGTATGGTAATTGGTATACATCCATGAAATAAACTCTCATTGTAGTTCCAACGCGTGACAACAGATGGTGTTTTTTATTTCTTCATAACAGTACGTAAATAAACTAATTAGTTTAGAAAATAGTTTTCAATGTATATCCACACTATTATTATTATATTAATATAGTAGTATATATTAATTAATAATAATTAATTAAGTAAGTATATATTAATTTATGCGAAAATATCTCTTTTTGTCCGTTTGTCTGTCTGTTTTGCTTTCACACCAAAACTACTGAACCGATATCGCTGCATTACCAGTGTCAAAATCTTGTGCACGCCCCTGAAAACCGCTATAGCTAGCTACTTCTAAAATTTTCTCAGATTGTGTATATCTATTGCCGCTATAAGAACAAATACTATAAAAAAAATAAAGTTAATATTTAAGGGGGGCTCCCATACAAGAAACGTGATTTTTTTGGCCTTTTTTGCTCGTAATCAATAATGGTAACAGCTAGGCACTTGAAAATTTCACAAAATCCTTAATTATATTTTTACTTTAATAATTAATAATAAAATTAAAATAAAGTAAATGTTTAAGGGGGGCTCCCATACAAAAAACATAATTTTTGTCTACTTTTGCTAAGATAAAAAAAGATATAAACAATGAATTGTTTTTAAATCTCTATTAAATATATTATTAACTATTGTATAGAAAATTTAAAAAAATATATAACTTAGACATTATTTTCTTTTTTAATATATTTTTCATGGGTCAAAAGTACCCAAATTTGAGATTTTTTGAACCTTTAAAAATTCATATCTTTAAAAATATTAACTTTATCGTGAAAAGTCATAGGACCTTTTTTATTGGTATTTCAATAAAAAATATAAAAAAAAAATTGTCCGGTTAAAAAATAACAATTCCTTGCAATTGTTTAAACAATGTTTGTTTAAACAATATGGCACCGGGATGCACCATGGCAACATGCATTTATATCATAAGGAGGGCAATTTGAAGAGGATCGCATAAAAAAAGAGGTGAAATAGTTTCCGGTACACATGCGCCGACTCGTGCTGCTCTAATTTTACACTACGTGACATTTTAATGGTTGTTTTCCCGCAGTCAAATTATTCTATCATAGTAATAGATTTGAGAAGTTTTTTTTATTCAAATCATAAATAAAATTTTACCAGGACATAGTCACTCGCGCCTATCGGCATAAAGTTGCCATGTACGTCATATAAAATATTTTTTATTTAAAAAAAATAACTTGCATGATACAACAGTACTACTCATAGATATAGAATATACTGACATATAGATCACCTGACAACCCGAAAATGCGTGACGATTTTTGATCTGTCAATGTGTGCGTGTGCTAGTGATGTATCTTTTACTATCGATAGTATAGTTCGTTCGAGTTATTTTACCTGCGTTTTTATGAGAAATAAATAATATGCAACTTTGACAGATTTTGTAATTCAAATTAGGTAGACTCCGCGCACGATAACTTTGCGCGCAGCTGAACGAAACTTTTCGTCGGGCCGCCATAATTACATAATAATCGATACGTCTATTCCTATACATAATTTAAATTAGTATTTATAAGGATATTAAAGTGAAATTACCAATAAAATATCATTGGGATTATAGGCCTGAAGATAGTGACACAAAATTCTTGGTGATTTGTGCCAGTATGGCGGTTTTACAGGGATATAATTACGTAAAGGCAAAAAGAAAAACGATGGTCATAGCGCTCGCACTGGCAGCCCAAACGCGTGGGCGTCAATCGAACGTGTCGGATAAATAACGAGTGTTGAACGATTTGTTCCACAAAAATGCTTGTATTTTCAGATAGTCGAAAAAAAAATTAAGTAGGCGTAAACGTAATGCCTTACTTGTCGGGTGCGGCTTACAGCCCGCGAATACGTTAATTTTAATAAAAAAATTGAACCATTCGGTCGGTCGGTTCGGTCGAGTATGCTATTCAGGTTGAAGACTGCACATATTATGATGTGGAAAAACTTAAAGTTCGCAAAACATGTTTCACGTATGATCCAAAAAAGAAACACAAGACTGTTTAGTTATGTATTATGTGCAAAGTGCCAATTTGTTTGGAGTGTGCGAAGAAAAAATATGCTATGACTGCCGTGAAAAATTATAAATATTTGGGCGTTACAATTTTGTTGAATTTGAAGATTTAAGTTTAGTTTTTTTATTTAATTTTATAGTTGTACTCCTTAGTTAATAGAAATAAGTCAAAAGATGTTGATTTTTTAAGTTCCTCTATCTATCAGATCTCTTAACTTAAGAAGAGTATATTTTTTTGTTAAAACTACTAATCTTCTAAGATTATAATATATCTCAAGATTTTATTATAGTTTATGTTATTTGAAGGTCTAAAATAAAAATCTAAAGCATAAACAAGTATTTTACTCATTTAATTTATTTCTTGATACCATAGAACCCGAATTTAAGGTGATTGTTCATGAGCGGTATCCAGGACCGCACGTAGATGGTTATGTTACTGAAATAGGTGGTAGGTAGTAAAGGGTTAACGCCCACGCGTTTGGGCTGCCAGTGCAAGCGCTATGACCATCATTTTCCTTTTTGCCTTTACGTAATTATACCCCTGTAAAACCGCCATACTGGCACAAATCACCAAGAATTTTGTGTCACTATCTCCAGGCCTATTACCCATTTTTTTAATGAATCCCTACGCTGTCGCGCGCAGAGTTATTGTGCGCGCAATCTATTATATATTTTATTTGACAGAAAAAAGGTGACGATTGAAAAGTAGATATATACAATATTTTCATTTGGAGTGATTTTTCAATCGTCGGATATGTTATAACATTAATAGAAATGCAAATATAAAGTTGAAAGTAAACGACACACATAGTATATTATTTATTCTTAAATTAAATACATATCATAATACCCTTACAGCCCCATTACATTTTTAGATTAGTTTTATGTTAATGTTAAATATCGATAAGCATATCGATAAATTTTATTCAAGCCCTAGCGTATATGTAAACAATTTTGATGAAAAATGTTTCTTAAAAAATTGTGTAATTTAAGAATAATAGTACCTTTAGTTACGCAAAATATGAAAGTATAAGGAAGGATTGACAATATTTTATTTCAAATAGAGAACTAAAGACAGAATATAGCGAAAATAAACACATCGTAGTAATTAGGACATGAAGATTAATTACCTGTGAAATGTATATTTTTCAGGATTACTCCTATGATTTACACTGCTCTGATCACTCACAGAACAAGTTATCATTGTTATATGTAATAGTATTTGTCGAAAATAAAAAAGGATTTAAACAATAAATTGCAAATACCGAAAGGGCATAAAAACGGGTGACGACTTGTGGCCGACCTGTCAAATGAAAGTGGTTAAAGTTTTCATCAGACTGCCTCTCTCTTTTTATCTTGTTATAATTCCATAAGGGATTTTCTTCTCTCTCGCACTCTTTGTTGGTCTTTAGCATCATACGTAGGTACTACTATTTAAGGTAAATCGTTCTGCTGCGGGAAAACAACCATTAAAATGTTTCGCTGTTTATCTTATATTTAGTTTTTATGATGATAATATTAACTGAGTATTCCTTAATGCGTCAATACTTTACTCTTTTGAGCCGTTTATGGTCGTTCGGGAGCATTTAATGGCTTCGGGGGGTAATCTGCGCACTTTCGGCTTTGTGGCAGCCCTGGAGGCCATTACTGTATCCAATTGTGTCAAGCACCAAATGATTTCAAATATTCACTCTTAATGGCTCAACTGCGAGTAGGGCTGCCACTAAGAAAATGGCAAGTTTTAATCTAAGAACCCGACAACGTATTTTAAATAAAAAAAACATGATTTTGTTTTTTTTTATTGATAGTTAAACTGGTATAGCGAAATAACAAGTGTCACATTAAATACGAATCTAACGACATATTTCAAGCTTTAATCCTCTAGCAGTAGAGCTTAAGAATTACACTTACGTCTTACAGGCTACAATCCACATACTCTCACATCAACATAAACCCTCCTTTTAACATACCTTACAGTCGGGTAAAATACATTGGATAGGCAGTGTACAGTGTGAGAAATTTCTGGCGTTTGACAACCCTACGTAATCGTAAGCCATATAAGGGAAAGGACCTAATGCTAGACACTGAACTAATAGATGACACTTATGACAAAAATACCATAAAAATAAGAATTACTCTAATTATTTCTCACCACTGTAAATTTTATAAGCTTCTCAAGCTATCTGTTGAATTGAAAAAATATATTAGAGACGCCTTCGGGAACAAAATTTTAAAATGGGATCAGTTTTCGTAAATAATATGACCGCGTCAACACGCGCTCGGCAATTTCTTAGCAAATAGATTAAGGAAGGCGAAATTTTGCACGTAAGTTTTGAATACATTTATTGGATTTTTTGTAATTTCTATTGATTTAAATGGATTAATGGTCATGTTGTATACGCTATTTAATGTTTATTTAAGATTTTTTATTCATTTTCCCTAAAAATATAAAGAGTGTCTACTATTAGTTCTTGAAAATGTAAAAAAACCTAATAGATGACATGGATCTCATCTTTGAGTTTTGCAATACATACTAAAGTTATTTTGTACTTTATTCTACTGCAAAAATCATCACTATTCTCTGAAAATATAATTTTAATAACAATCTAAGAACTTAGAACTACTGCACCTAAAAATGGACACGGTGTCTAATATTAGACCTTTTTAGCAGTAAAAAAAGAAAAAGGAGAGATGAGAAAAGAAAAAAGAAGAGGCAAAAGGAGCATGAAGACTAAAGACTGAAAATAAATTTGCTAGGAAAAAAAAGACGGGTTGCACTCCGGGAGTGCTGGTAGAAGTGAAAACTTGATTATTAACGTTGTGCATTTTTTTAACCCATTTTTTATGAAAATCGAATATTAAAAAATCGTTTTTTTACTTAATCGAAACCCTTACAATCGATCAAATTTTTAACCCATTTTTATGAAAATCAATTTTTAAAAAATCGATTTTTTTAATTAATCGAAACCCTTACAATCGATTAAATTTTTGACCCAATTTTTATGAAAATCAATTTTTTTAATTAATCGAAACCCTTACAATCGATTAAATTTTTAACCCATTTTTTATGAATTTTTAATTAATCGAAACCCTTACAATCAATTCGCGTTCGAGTTCGAGTTCGGATTCGAGTTCGAGTTCGAGTTCGAGTTCGACACAAAACACTACTCTCCAACCGTCTTACGGTTTTTCCAAGGTTTTTCGATCAGCACGAGAATCTGACACGAGTTTCACAGAGGGCGACAAAGGTCTAAATTTTTGGTTTTTCGTCAATAACTAAAAAACTATGCATTGTAGCAAAAAATATTCTATGATAACATAAAAGCTTATTAAATTCTCTATAAATTAGATTCTTTACAGTTTTTCCAAATTCTCATCCGTTTTCGAACTACACGCTCAGGAAATGAGCTGACCCCTCAAGAGTGAAGGTGGAAAAATGAAGGTAATATCTTGACGCCAAGAACAATAGACGACTTACCAGCATCTGAGGCTTTACATAGAACAATCAATATTTTGTCGCTGCAAACAGAATTAGAAAGGAATACCTACATATTTAAAATTAAGGTTTTTTTTTTTAATTTTTACTTTTCCTGAGCGTGTAGTTCGAAAACGGATGAGAATTTGGAAAAACTGTATAGGATCTAATTTATAGAAAATTTAATGAGCTTTAATGTCATCATACAATATTTTTTGCTGTAACGCATAGTTTTTTAGTTATTGACGAAAAACCAAAAATTTAGATAGAAAACCCCTCCCGCCGGCTCACCTACTAGACGTCAGGACTTTTAGTATGTTTTGTCCTTAACCACCCTGAATAAGTTTCAGCAGAAATCGCTTAGGTTCCCGCTCACGCACTCTACAAATACTTTGTTGACCGAGCTATAGAGACGTCATCTCCGAAGCGCCAAAATTTGTTTATCGCGCGGGAACCGTGAGTTTTTCCGGGATAAAAAGTATCCTATTTCCTTTCCCGGGACTCCAAGTGTTTCCATACCTTTCAGTATTTCGGTTTGGATGTGAAGAGGTTATAGACAGACAGACACACTTTCGTATTTATAATATCAGAATGGATTATACTATGTTTTAGTCCATTGAGTTCAATGATTATACTATTTTGTCGTCCATTGATATGCCTCAATTAGGTGATTATCCTTAATTATTATCCTAACTAAACTTGGATAGATCCATTTTTCAACGCGGGAATCGAACCCACGAACTAAATAAAATACCACTCTCTAAGCCACCGGGCCACTGAAGCGTTTGCTAATGTGCTGTAATTATAATCAACTCATTAAAAAAAAGTTCAGTCTTTTTCTTTAATTTGTACCAAATTTAAATAATTTAATGTTGGGGATGTTAATTTGATTGTACCAAATTCTTTACTTCCTGAATATTTTTTGTAAAAAGAAGGTTTTCATTTGAAGAAAAGATTAAGTTAATTGATTTACTGCGTTTTTCGGTTATCATTAAATTAAGGTTTTATTAGTTAATGAAAAAAGGTTTAATTTATAGCTTTTAATTTAATTTTCGGTAATCTTTATTAAATTTTGGCTTCCATTGTTGATACGGGTAAGTTTTTAATTAAACAAAGTTATAATCTTAGATTTAATTTAATTATTAATAGTCACCTTTTATTACGTTAAGATTTATAAAGAGTTTTTTTAACACCTCCATCGTGGGTATCGCAGACACAATAGGTTTTCAATAGTAATAATAATAGTAATATAATAATCATAATAAAATAAGTACCTAATATAATATAAATAATAATAATAGTAATATGCGGCAGCCGGCTGACGCTTGGGCACAATAGACATAACTACCAGTAATTCGACTGCAAAGAAATGGACAGGTTTCAATATCTGTCAAATTCGTCGGGTTTGGGGGTGATAAGTTAGAGGCTGTCGCGCTGGCTGGTATAATTTATTTTTAAAAATAAGATTTTGAAATTGAATTCTGACAGTTTTCTTTGCATGTGCCAAAATATAAACAACTAAATTTGTAGGTAACGACCCTAGCGACGACTTTTGTCACAATACGTCAAACTTAAAATTTTTTACATCAGTTCTATGTCGGCATACTCTATCATTCTGTCTACTCTGGCTTGGGTATTGATGGGTTAAACACATCAATAATAAAAAAAGATAATAATAATTATGTGTGAATGCTTGTTACTTCTTCACATAAACACTAGAGAATTGATGTTGGTAACCTAGTTGATGATCCAAAAATTTATGGACTCCTAAAGTCGATTTAGACAAACATTAATTCAGGCCTAAATTAACACATAGTCAATCTTGTAACTCAAAGTCTTTATCCCTAAAAACAAAGTTCAAAATAATGCTTTGCACAAATCTACGCTGCCGCTTCGCAGTCGCGTGGTCGCGTAGGTTTGTGCAAAGCATTTTTTTTATGCAATAAGGGGGCACACGAGCAAACGGGTCACCTGATGGAAAGCAACTTCTGTCGCCCATGGACACTCGCAGCATCAGAAGAGCTGCAGGTGTGTTGCCGGCCTTTTAAGGGGTAATAGGGGAGGGTGGGGAAGGAAATAGGGAAGAGTAGGGAAGGGAAAAGGGTAGGGGTTTGGGCCTCCGGTAAACTCACTCACTCGGCGAAACACAGCGCAAGCGCTGTTTCACGCCGGTTTTCTGTGAGGACGTGGTATTTCTCCGGTCGAGCCGGCCCATTCGTGCTGAAGCACGGCTCTTCCACGTCACACACAGCATAACACGAACGTACGTAGTTGTTATCTAGCCATCTAATAATGTCTACGCAAATGGCTCATCTACGTGATCTGTTTAACTACCTACGCCCTACGAATAATAAAAACTAACTAAGGAAGAGTAACTCCGTCAAAAAACATGCTCCAAAATACTTGTCAAAAAAGTGTACCTTAGGTTCACTTTTCATACTTTTGCAATATTTAGGTGACCTTGAGCGGTATAAAGGCTGACGAGTGACGTTACATGACAGTTCGAATGGAACCAAATTTAAAACTGTATTAGTATGGGAGTTACGTTTCTTTAGGTTTTATTATTCGTAGCCTACGCCTAACAAATACCTACTCACTTGTCAAAACTCTATCAACCGTATTCCTATGAATCAACTTTTCTAACAGTACATTTATCCATCACCACATTTTACCATCACCACTTAGATGTATTATAAAAAATGCATGCTCCGAAAGGCAATTTCGTCGGTTCGAATTCGGTAATTCATCAAATAGGTCCGGGATGCACATGCTGACTTGCTCAGGGCTCAGCTGCGGCCATTTTTCCCCGTCTAATCCCTCTTCGTCTAAAGTTGGGGTCGATTTTTATCTGAACGCAACTTAAAAGTTTATTTCTTGTACTTCGCAATCAACGACAGGAGAATTTTAAACAATTTAAGCGACCAAATATTTTGTTGTGCCATTGTTTTTCTTTATTTCGGTCTTTTCTTCTATAAAAAAATAAAAATAAATAAAAAAAGGAGTTTCCTAAAGAATAGGTAAGAACTAATTGTCATAAGACGTGTTCAATCTAGTTTTTACAGAAGGGAAATATTACGCTACGATCATCATGATTGTCACCATGATCTGCGTCATAATTTCATCAAACAATGCTAGTATTAAACAAAATATATAACATCCCTAAAAATAAAACCTAAGCCAAAATCAATACAATAATTAATAGGAGCCATTAATCACTCATATAAAACGTCCCCGTTACAGTGGTAATTAATTTTGAGCTGGCAATTTATTGATATGGCAACACCGAGCGATGCACTGCGAATTTGACTCCTTAATTAAAGCTTAGTTATTAATTGCGTATGGGGAAATATAAAAATGTGCGAGAGTTCCCGTGGTTGGAGGAAAATCCTCGGGATTTTTTTGCACGTTTTTTGTAACTCGTCATGGTACAGTCGTCGTTCGTCATTTTTAACAGCTGTATGAGTTTTTCCGTATATAACTCCTATAGGGGTAAGAACGACCAGCAATTATGGAGTTTCGGTCGCGGTTACTTTAGGGGATATTCAGTTCTGAAGGTCTACCTAACCCTAGATAGATTATAAAGCTCATAAAGTAACCGTGACCGAAACTCCATAGTTGCTGGTCGTAGTACCTTTGTAGGGGAATCCTTAGAGGACAAATTTCAGCTTTTATAAAACGACAAAAGTTTGGCTGTCGCTGGCTCTTCTTTATCATGTTTAAATTAAGATGGCGCGCAGTTTCTGGTTTTATAGGGATCGATCTACACGGATTTACACACAAACACATGTATATTCTACACTACGCTACTTTACGTTATTTTTCGTGTTTGATTGATCATTCAATACAATTAAGTTTGACTCACTTAAATGAAAAATCACGTAGAGGCTAGAGCTCTCTCTATATTCTCTATTCGTTTGAGATTTAATCAGCAACTGCATAAGAACAGGACCTGTAGCAGTGCCTGTAAAGTTGTACAATAAAAAGTGCATTTACAATACACGGCGAAACTTCCGTAGTTTAGTAGACGTATATAATTGTAAAACACGAGACTCGGAGCCTTGAATATCTTGTTTTCGGGAGATACAAACACTAGCAAAGATTAGTATTCTTCAAAATTACCGCGTGAAATAACTTCGTCAACGCATAATGTTAAATTAAAAAATATAGAAAAAATCATTGGCTACTGTTAAAATATTAACCAATCAGTAACGCTGTTGAATACATGAATTCCTCTGATAAACCTCACTTATCTATAAAGTTATAGACAATAATTAATATCACGAGAAAATGTCGCTCAGAACCCAACGCTGTATCCCATTCGCGCTTGGCCGGGTTTTTCTTTTAATTTAACTTGATTTCCCTCGCAAACTTGATGACGTAATCACATTACGAGATCGCCGGAATGCACCGATAGAAAAGCAATTTTAAAATGGATTGATAGCGAAAAACCGGTGCAGACGTTCGCCGTATTAAATAATGTTAAGTGGGGAAAGAAGATTGAGTAATTCATTCTCGTTCAAATGACATAATCGCTATGTAGTTTGAAAACAAAAAAGTTATTTGGCATTAATTAAAATATGTCAAACACATTTTAATTAATGCCTAACTGTTGCCAATTCAGTTTATATATTCTATTAAAGTTTATAAACTGAATTCGTCTATAAAAGAACAATAGTAGAACTAGTATATCTATCGAATTATACCTCTGCTCTAAGTGTTCACTTTATAATCTTATGAAACTGTTATAGTACGTCTTGTAAGGGATGTTTTTACTCCAATTTTCTAAATTGCATATAAACCTCCAAAATTTTTCGAGAAAATATTGTTACAGAGAAAGATATAAAAATATTGGAATATGATAAAAACCTTAAGGGTATCAATTTCAATTTTGCACCCCTATGTTAACAAGGGCGATATTAGGTTGGCAAAAAATTTCTTAGTCATTTCATTTTTATGAAATAGCGATATTATATTAGGATCTTTTTATGCCAAAATTGTGCGGTAACATTTTGTCGATCCTTGGTTTTAGTTGACCTTTTCAATGTTATCTTTTCTATTTTCAATGTTATGTTCACTTCGGGTTACTAAAACGATTTGATAATAATAAATTCAAATATTAATAAAATAAAATATGCAGCACAAGATATTATTGTAGATTTTGAAAGTATTTTATAAAATAACTCGGCTTATTTAAGTATTAATTATTATTAAGGCTTAGCCGCCGCGGTGGAAGTAAAAAAGTTATAGCTCACCTTTAGTTTTTGCCGTGGCCGTAGTCAGAAAAATATAATGTTCGCATCTTTAAAAAAATACATATAGCCGAACGTATTGCCTCCTCTTTTTGGAAGTCGGTCAAAAAAGTACCTACCTACATAATAACGCCAACCAAACACACTTTCGAAGACCAATACGGTGTTCTACTTTTGAATCTTGTAAGTTTGAATAGTAGTAAACCGGATAGGTGAACGCTTGCAGCGGTGTCTACTGTGTATATTATTTCACGGACACCAGGGTGTCCACAAACAAACACATATTGCGTCCACAGTTGAGACGAGTCCAGGATATTTGAATTTTTATTGTGCTGTGCCAAACCTTTGTACACTAGCGACCTAGCGAGGATGTTTTGACCGATGCAATAGTAATACGAATTGATAGCTGAGCTGAATGTAGGAACAAAGCAATTCGTACTAATATTATAAAAGCGAAAGTGTGTCTGTGTGTCTATATTTTGACTGTCTGTAACCTGTATGTCTAATGTCTATGTCTGTATGTCACGCTCAAATTACTGAACCGATTTTGCTGGGACACTAGTGCCTCGTCTGTGACACTAGTGGCTCCAAAAAATATCAGTATTGGGAACCGGCGGTAAGTATACTGCCGGCAGCCGAGATATAAAACAACGGCTGCCAGCGCTGGCACTCAAAATGGGAGCCGGTGATAATGCGTAAAGCGCTAGGTCCCAGTGCCGATACACAAATTTTAAAAATAAATAATTATAATCTCAAATATATTCGACTTTACCGACTTCCAAAGATGAAGGTTAGGTACCTATTTGTTCGGCTGTGGATATTTTAGTTTTTTGTGATGCATTTTCTTAGCTTAGCTTTACCTTAGCTACCTTTTTTCAGCTACCAAAAAGTAAGATTTTGCACCACAGCTACAGTTATAAACCCTGTGGTATACTTCCGAAGGTACTGAACAGAACTTCAGATTCCTTATACATGTTAGAGAGTTTCAACTTTCAGCGTTGTTTAAAGAAGCAAAGATAATATTGTATTATGCTACTATGCAGATCACATTTATCAGCATCATCATCACCACCCATCACCCATCATTAACCCATCACGATTCCAGCCCCATACGAGCACCGGTGATCGCGACAACAATAGAATACAAAAGCATTTCCAAGAATCCCCGATCGAAGGATTCAAATATATGCATCCTTACAAAATGACTATTTATGAACTTATTATATTTTGTACTTTTCATAGTCCTTTAGCTCAAGACTGATGTTTTTGATCATTATTCTGTCATTTGACAAGCGATGTTTGCCGAATAAGCGCCGGCAGCCTATTCGACAAACATCGCGTGACTTCGGCAAACTTCGGAGTTCGGAAAACGGCGCCGGCAGCCATTTCAGCAACCGGCGCCGGCTGCGGAGGCACTCCCTACATTTTATTCCGGTACGGTTCCCGCGCGATAAACAATTTTTTCCGTAACAGAGTAGCGGCCTTTAGCTAGTAAGCCATATTTTTAAAATCATTAGTTATTATAGAATCCGGATTTTTATTAAGATTGCCGATTTTATTAAAGTTAGTCATAACATGCAAGATTTACAACATAGGGAAAAAGTGTATGTAAAAGCACTCTCTTTTAGCAAAAACATTTTTTTCAAAAAAGAAAAACTAAATGTAATATATAACACGTGAGTAAGATGGATTGTAATTTGTAAGACTTCAATTTAATGTTTGTCTAGTATACTTACTTACTCTAGAATTAAGATAGCAAAAATGCCTCAGTTTAATGACTGAAAAATCTGCATATTATAATTATTCAAGGCCCACTTAAAAAAGTATAATATATAGTTATATCAGCCATTTTTCATTTGCGCTAGCGAATCAACATATTGATGGGGTCGATACACGCGATTTGCAATTAAATTAGGTTTCAAGATGGCTGAATACATTTAAAAGTGCAACAGCTTCAGTAACCCAAGAATAGATTTTCATTTCAATTTGCATTGAAAACTCTTGAGTAAGGTTTTGCTTGGACCTACGGGAATCTCACAGTTTTTAAGAGTTTTGGAGTAAAAAGTGGCTTGCAAAAGTGATGTGGGATTACATAACACTATAAACTATGTGTTTTTAATTTTTTATTCAAATCCATTCGGATTTTTTTACAGGCAATTGTGTCGCCAGAATCAACAGTGGTGACCAACCACGAAAACCCTATGATATTATGATCTCATGGGTGCCCGAGGGGCCAGCTAATTCTGTCTTAGGCAACGAAATTAATCAGAAGAGAGGTAGGAGGAGTAGGAGATAAAATCGGTTCAGATATTTGAACAAGGTAGACAAAGTTCACATTTTTGAGGACGTACAAGGTAGTTATTACATTTAATGATTTAGAGGATATTGTCATGGAGGCATAAATACGAATCATCATTATAGTCTTCAAGCCTGCCACATAATAATATATTCGAAATGACACTTAAAACACTGTAACAGTGAATGTAAATCAGTCTTTCAAGTAAGGGGGCGTCCACATATTACGTGAGGTGTATTTTTGAATTTTTTGACCCCCCCTCGCCCCCTGGTGAGATTTCGTGAGATTTTATTCAAATACCCCCAAATCTCACGTGAGATTTTTCAAAATGTCCGTTTCTACTTTCTTACGTAAACGTTTGGTTTGACAGTCAGTAGATTTTCTTTCGAACGAATTTGTGAATGATCTTAATCGTGAAACGATTAAATCTTAAGCATATATACAACCATAGAGGTACAACCTAGATGAAATGGAACAAAATAGTATTATTTTGTTGAGAAAAAAATTACTTGAGATTTGCCGAGACTCCCCTCTCCCTAACGTAAGATTAGATGAGATTTGACTCGCCTCTCCCCCCCTAAATACCTCACGTAATTTGTGGACGCCCCCTAACGCTTTATAAGATGGCGGTTTTTACTATAATAATTATTGTGACTTGTCAAAACATCTTGGTAGGATTGTCTTGAAAAAGAAAGTTAGTATATAGGTATTAGGGATTGCAATCCTGCACCTTATTCAATCCCGCGGGATTGATTTGCGGGATCGGTCAATCCCGTGGGATCTCGAAACTACAGGTTTATGTTTTATTAATAATCAACTTTATTAATAGAAAAAGTCTCATATTATGCCACAAAAATATTTGTTTTGTAACAAAATAACAATGAAATTATGTAATCACTTTAGTCTTAATAGATCCTTAAATTATAATGCTTTTAATGCCTCAGCAATCTTGAACTCAGCATTATGGCTCCGCATTGATTGCGAGTTGCGACAACCACTGTCGCGTTTATGCGTGCCTTTATATAGGTCCGATAGTGGTAACCCCGCGACGTACTGACTCTTTGAACACCTGTAAGTTGCTTCAGATTTAGTGCAGCAGCAGATCCCGTCCACAGAGATCATAATACTTGGCGACTATAACGCCCACTACGCCGACTGGTTCAAGTCCAGTAAAACTGATCATGCGGGCAGATATTATGTCTGCGACTTTGCCCTTGCGAACAGCTTAACACAACTGGTTGCTACGCCTTCCAAATCCAAATCCCAGATGTAGCGGTCAGAATCCTTCCTTGTTGGACTGTGTGGCACAGAACTCCTAATAAGACAATGATCCGATGAACCAAGTGGTGCGGTCATGGATGCTTGGTAGCCATTAGGTTTTGAAGTCAGCAGAAGGTCCAACAGGGAAGGATTCTGACCGGACTTCTGATACGACGGTATTGCGACAGCGTGCTGTTAAATACCGTCGTGAGTGGCACTACAATTAAACGGACTGGGATGGAATGCGGTCGTTTTTTACATCCTATTCTTGGAGGGCACTTGTGCTTCTTGCCGGATGATCCCGGCAAAACTGCCAACTCCGTTGCCAATGTGGTGAGGCAAGGAATGAGGCTTTTCATTCCGTCCTTTGTAGTGCCAACTTGCGGCAGATTTCATACCTGGTTTGGTTCATCCTCCAAAAAAAGCTTCTCGCCGAAAGCAGAAGGCTTAGCAATCCTGGGCCAATGAAGTGTCTGCTTGAGATTTAAATACCAGCACATATAAAATGAAGGACTCAAGAAAGAGAAAAGAAACAGCAGACAAGAGAGGCAAAAGAAACAGTACGTCAATAGTATTGGTGAGAGACTCGAGCAGAATGTACGGGTTCTTGAAGGGAGTTCTGGTCTGTGGCCAAAGCTATTGAAGGGAATTTCTGTAAGCCCGCCCTACCATCCCTGCACGTCAAAAATGGATAGTTGGCCCATGGCGCAAAAGACAAAGCCGATCTTCTGGGTCTTCTTTGCAACAAACTTAACCCGAGATTACGGGGGACAGAAACCGCCGACCATACAGCGATGCACGAGCGTCATGTCATATATTTGGTTAAATCAGCGCTCAGTGCAAATAGCCCTCCATTCCCTTGATATCTAAAAGTCGAGTGGGCATGACGGAATTCCTCCTATTGTGTTAAAAAAGTGTTCCCCAGAGTTGGCTCTGATCTTAACGCGTCTTTTTCGGCTCTCCTGTTCTACTGGCATTATGCCAGCTTCCTGGATGACAGCCTTGGTGTACCCTATCCCCAAAGAAGGTGACCGCTCAAATCCTTCCAATTACAGACCAATCGCTATAACCAATTTAAAATATTATAATGGAATCAATTATTATCAATAGCCAGCTCCTTCGATACTTGGACGGCCAGGGTTCCATTAGGGTCGCTCGGCTGGTGATCTTTTGGCGTACCTAACTCATCGTTGGGCTCAGGCGATTGTGTCGAAGGGAGAGGCATTGGCTGTTAGTTTGGACATTGCGAAGGCCTTTGATCGGGTTTGGCACAAAGTGGGCTCTCCGAGAAATTATGCATTATGCAAATGGGTTATGCGGGATCCGCGGATCCGCGTTTTGTAGTTGCGGGATCCAGCAGATTAAAAATTGGCGCGGGATTGCAATCCCTAATATTATTTTTTATAATAATATCTATGGACGCTTCACACCACGTCAGTCTGGCCCCGTGCTAAGTACCTGAAGGACTTGTGTTACAGGTACCAGACAACGGAAATATATTTAATACTTTTATACTATACATATATTTAAGATTTTTATTATATCATACACATATTTAATACACATCCAGACCCGGGAACATTTGAAAAACTTTTTGTTCCGTCGGCGGGATTCGAACCCGCGACCTCCGGCTTGAGCTGCCACACACTCAACCAATTGAGCCACAGAGGTCGTCAATTTGACAATATAGTGGAGTTCCCAGAGCGTAAAAATCGTGCAAACCTCCGATTTTTGCAATAGTGGATGAAAATTGAAAAGAAAAAAAGGAATGTGTAGCTGATAACATAAATAATAAAGTTTACCTATTGAAAAGTTGTGCTTTTGATTTTTAAATTATTCTCTTCCACTTCAAGTAAACTCATTAGCTGTAAAATTTTGAAGAAAATTTGCATATTTTTTTCTTTTAAATATATAGCAAAATAATAAAATATATCATTATTTTTTTGATTTGTATCGTTGCTTATATTCCAAAGAAAGAAAATAAGTTGAAAAAATATATAATTTATATTTAAAATTAATATTTTTGTATGTAGATGAGCATACCTCCAAATGTGCTTGTTGTGTGCCTCGCCAGGTAAATGACGTTCCAATTTTTCTTTGGTTTTAAATAAGAAGTTTAAAATTATTTTTTAGGCTTAACAAAGCCTTCTATTTTTAATGTGTATAATTTTTTAGCTCTTACTTTATTGAATTTTCTAAAAATGTAGCACAAACTTTTCACGGATATTTCGAAGAAAATCTGTATTTTATTTCTTTTGGTTAGGTTTTCACAGAATATTTTTTTTTTCATTAATTATATTTGCTAAAACATACTTAAAGGAAAAAAATACAAATTAGGTTAAGAACTGATATTTTTTGCATTCAGGTAAGCATTTTCCAAACATAGGTCGCAGCACGCGTCTTTAGTATGTACGTGAGATTTGTAGCACCCAATTTTTTTTCTGGCTTTAAGTGGGAAGCTTAAATATATTTCAAAGACTAGAAAAAGTATTTAATTTGTCGATGCATTTAATGTTTTAGGTCTCACTTAAATAAATTCTCAACAAATATAAAAAATATTTTCGGTCTCTTTTACACATTTTTGGAGATATTTAAACGTTTTTAAGTACTTAAAAGTTATCATTTCTCTAAAAGTTAAATACGCACAACAAGTAAGTTTAACACACTTTTCGTTACAACCCTTACATCTATCCAAACCCTTTTATCTTGGTTACGACGAGCGTTAATTTCTAGAAACTTTGCAAAAACCTTATAGTTGTATTTAGCTTAGCAAAGCAAACTTTCTTTTTTAAAAATTGTGTATTTGGTTAATTTTCAACGTAAGCAATCGGATAAGAGTCATTAAATAACAGGAACAAGAATATTTTTTTTCGGGACCGGTTTTATATGGTGAAATATTAATTTTTAATTAAGAAACTAAAAAATTAAAAGCACAAAAAAATTTTTGGTAAACTTTACAAGTTATAGTGTAAAAAAGAAAATGACACCTCAAAACTAAAATCCATTCACTATTACAATTTTCGGAGGTTAAAACCTCTGGCGACTGCAGTAATAGTACACTGAGGTGCCATGTTATGTTAATAGGAAAGTTCCGTGATCTGCTTCTGTGCTTTAATCATGAAATTATTATTTTGTTCACGTTTCTGCATGGGCGTGTAACAGAAATAGGTTCTAACTTCGCTAATACCCAGGTAAGGGTTGTGTTTTGTTCTAAGACTTCGTTAAGTTAATCTCATCAGGGCTCGGGCGGCGGATTGGGGAATCCGCTGCCTATAGCACGAGCCCTGCCCGGTAGAAGAGCGCCCGGTGCCTCGGGCCGCTCTCCCGAAGGCTCAACAGCTTAAAGCTGCTGCGGTGGAGTCTGCACAAGCAGATGCCGCTAACTGGGCTGCCGCAGATATCGCCCTCGTCGGCGGGTCCGGTGGCCCAGCAGTGTAGCGGAGGAAGGAGGCACCGGTGGGTTTTAGTGGGTAACCCCGGGTGCTCCTCTTTACCGTAGCACCTGGGGAGTCCCACATACCCCGGCGACCTTTCCCCCGGGCCGCTGGGGATGCGTAACGCATTTCCCATCGATAAAAAAAGGGGTAGTTAATGTTTTAAATGCAATACGCGCTATATTTTTACATCTTTCCCTCATTGGGGCACTAAAATTGGAGACCCCATACACGTTTACAGGGATAATCAACGTTTTTTCCTACAGCAAAAAACGTTGATTATCTTTATTCATATCACATAATACAAAAATTGCCATCGACAATACGAATGTCTAGAATTTCCCGAACTATTTATACGGCGTTTTCCGCTCAAATCACGTCCCGAGCTTCATCTGTAATGTTGTTTATTGCCGCCATAATACCATAGACAAGCCCGGATCACGGATATGAAATTTTAAGTAAGATATCAAACGAGATGGCTCCGAAGGTAACATCTGGCTCGCCCGTAGATTTTGAGGGGCAATAAATGTTTATTTGGTAATAAGGATTAAATTATACGAAGGAATTAAGGAAAAAATCGGTAGCTTTACTTCCTATTTATGTTGCACGGGTTATAACATTGAAATCTAAAGTTACTCTTTTAAAATATAGCGATTAATATTTCGCAATTTGCACTACTTCTTTTACAATGACAAGTAAAATTTCAGTTTTAAATTGCTATTTCTCAATTACCGCAAGTTTCATTTAGGTATGTACTGTTCTACCCTAATAGTACTTTAATATTGTAGATTTGTTAGTTTATGAAAATATAACTTTGTAGTTTCATCAGATTGAATAAGGAACGGGGCTGAATTATAATTTATAAGTACATTAAAATGGTAGAATTGGGTTGCAGAACTTCTAAATGTATCAAGACTTAAACTTGACGGCTTCGAAGTTCAATCGCTATATAAAACTTGTTGGTCATTCAATTTGTTTGTCGATGGAACTTTCTCGAAAACTTATCGGGAATCCTTTTATACAGAATATTCACAAGTGGTATTCATATTTAAGTTTCGCAGTACTTTTTAGCAATTTATTACTATCGAAGAATTTGTGAGTGTTTGCGTAAGTTTATTAAAATAAAACTAGATGACATCTGCAACTCCGTTGTGTCAAAATAAATTTAGCATGGCAACCATACATATTTCCAGGATAAAAAGTACCCTATGTCCTTTCCTGGGACTTAAAGTATTTACATACAAAATTTCAGCAAAATTGGTTCAGTGGTTTGGGCGTGATGAGGTAAGAGACAGACACACTTTCACATTTATAATAAAGTTTAGTTAATTAGTATAAGTACAACACAGTCAAATTAACTAGACGCACGGTTTGATGACGTCATTACGGAGCTCCCATGTTAATTTGACATTTCGATGCGTCAAGTTAATTTGACCGTGTTGTAAGTATGGATGCAAAATATTAAGGACTGATAATAAGTGATTGCGTCACTTCATGCTTTATTAAAATATCGTGTCGTTCAAAAAATATATTATGAAACCTCCTCTGTTATGAAGTATCATGTATCATTGATCCAGACTAGCGTAAGTGGGTTTTATTGCGATCGAAAAATAATTCCAATAAGCAGGCTTAGAATGAGCATAGTAAATTTAGCTCTTCTGATATTCTCTCTGTTCTTCTCATATAAATGTCTTATTTTCTACTAAAAGCTTCGCTATTCGCAACATTCTGCCATAATTTATTCTTAGTTTAAATATTCAAGACGAAAAACAATAAGGTTCAACTTATAAGATATCGTCAAAGGAACCCGAAAATTGTCGAGCGGAGACATTTTCGACCTAATTACGTTGAAAAATTTAATTTGGCGCCACCCTCGAAGGCCAATCCAATCTATTTTATTAGGTCTAGAACCTTTTTGAGTTGCTAAAAGTATCGACTAAGCTCTTAAATACTTAATTGATGTCTTTTAAAATGAAGTCGTAGTTATAACAAGGGTTGTACGTTGCCTGTTTATTATTGAAAGAAAGAAATAATATTACTCAGTTTATGGTTCACTGTTCACAAACTGTTCTTTACGCTTTTTAGGATTCCGTTGTCAACAAGGAACCCTTATAGTTTCAGTCTGTCCGTCTGTCTGTCTGTCCGCGGTTTTTTACTTACAGGGTGTCGATACCAAATTTCATAAAAATTGTTTCATCAGCGTCAAGAATTTAAATTTTTTTTTTTTTATTCTACTTTATTTTTTAATTTTTTACTCTGTCATATTTGCAATGTTATCCATATTTACAATATTCTAAAATCTTATTTTTTATACTTTGGTGGCAAATGTTTTAATCGTAACACCGCGTCGGCTACAGTCTACACAAAAGCGTATATTAAATATCATAAAGAGTCGATGATAGCTTTCTTAGAGCTACTTAACATAATCATAAAATATGTAAAAGTGATTACTTTCGCCAGACGCAACGGCCATATTCAGACGTTCCATACAGGTACTATACAATATAAATGTCAAAAGATGAATGAAATCGTAAAATCCGTTGAAGGCCCTCCATAAAAATGTCAAAAGGCCCGTATATGGAACTCTTTTATACAACTTTACAATCCGATCGTAAAAAGTAGAACGTACTAATAAAATGCACGAAGATTGTTTTTGTCCTTTCGCTGGCTAACCTACACTGGCTTTTCGGAATATCAATTTGGCGGGTTTTTCTTTTTCAGCGTTAAATTCCTTTGAATTTTACACTAGTTATTCCTAGCTTTGTAAGCCAAATATTGCGTGGTTTCTACATTGCAAGATATTGTAAAGGATACCTTTGTTACGGCATTTAAAATATTATGTTAATTGATTGGCGGATAATGTGACAATACCAATTTCCATCGAAGGAATTGATTCATATATAATCTGTGATTCAAAAGGCAGTTGACGGGCCTACGTCATTTGGTCAGATTATAATAATTAATATGTTAATTCAATTGGGTTTGACGTAACGCGACACAAACTACGTAGGTCCCTCATCTGCCTAGGAATCAACTTATTTGATAGTACTTACATGTGTCATGACACAATTTTAACCGACTTCAAAAAAGGAGGTTATCAATTCGACATGTATGTATGAAATATTTCCAGAACTGCCCAGTTTTTGTATATTATGTTAACCTATAACAGCTTCTGAACAAATGTGCTAAATTTCAAAAGTGTATGTATGTATGTATGTTTTTATGTTTGTGCACGCATATCTCCAGAACTACAAGTCCGATCTAAATATTTTTTTTATTGTACTAGGTATTGTTCAACATTGGGAATAAGTTTCATCAAAATTGGTTCAGTAGTTTTTGAGGTAGGGAATTTTAATTCTCAATTACGTACAATTTTGAAATCGGTTTTATCTTTTTAAAATACAGTTATTCTCGAATAATTATACAATTTAAATTTTTATTCATATTATATCAGCCTTATCACAAAATGTAATCCTCAATCCAGATAGTTTAAAATATCTCCAAGTGGATTCACAATTTTTAATACATTTAGAGTGGACGCTAACAATTTTATGAGTAGCTCGCCCCGGGAGCTGTGTATCTCAATTTGAATAGAGTATGGACAAGATTTGAATATTAAACAGCCGTCCTTATTGGGCGGGCCATGTCCTTTTCGACATGAATCCTAATGCTGTAGTTCTAACTTAATACTGATTTTTACGGGTCAGAGCGAGTCATTATTCATTATGGCGTCCGCCGTTTTGTAATTTCGAGAATATTTTATCATTTGCGAGGAAAAATGCTTAGCTAATACGTAATAATATGTAAGTTTGTACATTGCAGTATACGTATAACTTATTGTCATAACTTCATTCCAATTAACCATAAACTAAATAATATAAACTTTTAGAGAACAACTTCTCTAACTACATACAAAATTTCATTAAAGTCCATTTTGAAGGAGTTTGTAGACGTTGGCGGACCTAAAGGTACAATTCCGTGCATCGCGATCGATCGCGGTCGCGCACGACCTACGACTGTCGTCGGACGCTCGCGACCATAGTCAGCATTTTCATAAAAATGTATGACACCGCTTCCGAGGCCCGCGACAGACGCGCGCGGCTTACGACTGTCGTAAGCCGCGCGCGACCGTGCCATATAACTTTTGACACGGTCGCGCGGGGCCTGCGACTGTCGTCGGTCGTGCGCGACTGTCATAACTTCAAGCCACGATCGCGCGCGGCTTACGACAGTCGTAGGCCGCGCGCGTCTGTCGCGGGCCTCGGAAGCGGTGTCATACATTTTCATACGCTGACTATGGTCGCGAGCGTCCGACGGCAGTCGTAGGTCGTGCGCGACCGCGATCGATCGCGATGCACGGAATTGTACCTTTAGGTCCGCCAACGTCTACGAACTCCTTCAAAATGGACTTTAATGAAATTTTGTATGCAGTTAGAGAAGTACTCTAGTAGTTCTCTAATAGTACATACAAAATTTCATTAAAGTCCATTTTGAAGGAGTTCGCGCACAAACACTGTGACACGAGAATTTTATATATTACTTAGATGCTTTGTCATATTGCAGGACTCAAAATGTAAATAGAAAAAAACTTTAGAGGTGTCAAGGGCCACATGGACGGAAGAATTTATAAACGTCCGGTAGATGTCACTGTTTATTCTCAAAAACACCATCTAAGTGACGCCCAGGAATACTATCAACGCCCTCTGCCCCTACTATGCAGGTACTGATAAAAAAGTGTCGTTACAACTTTTTCGGTCTAGTCCCATTTCGCAACGCGTTACGCGCGATAAGGAACTTCGTTCCAAAATTGTTGACATATTAAGTGTGATAGGATATTTTATAGCAGCTATATTATTTTAATAACATTATACTTCCTATATTATGTAACATAATACGCCATAGTATAATGTGTTCTAAGTGAATGATGAATTTCGGTTATTAACGGCCACAAACCGAAAATGAAACGTTCCGCACATTTAACATAATTGCATTTTGGGCTCAAATCAGAACATTATAATTTATACGACTATTCCACTGAAATATATATTTTATTAGATGCTCAAATTGTGTGTGACATAGTAAATCATTCATCATCATCATCTGTTGGTAGGTAAATGTAATTATAAGGCCTATACGACCTGCAAACCTTCAAGAAGAGAGCGTATTCCCTCTAATAAAGAGCTCTTCTGATGTTACGAGTGTCCATGGGCGACGGTAGTTGCTTTCCATCAGGTATTATTGCATGTAAGCTCGTTTGACAGATAAAACATTTATCAGAAAAAGTTAGGTCATTGTCATACTTTGAATTTTGAAAGTTTTAAGTTTTGGATTACATTTATCTATTGTGTTGAATGATACCGGCAAACGTTGTTTTGCCATATAAATTATTTCGCGGTTCACCCATATTATTTTATTAAAGTGACTAAATAAGTATGGCACCATGGCAACGTCCTTCGCTATCCCGTTGCACAATGGTCGCCGTTAGTCTCGAGTTGTAATAATTTACTATTATTTATTCAAGAAATGCACGTATCAATATAAAAAGTAGCCAGTAGCCGATTCTCAGACCAACTGAATATGCATATTTATAAAATTAGGTAAAAATCAGTAAAGCCGTTTTGGAGGAGTACGGTAACTAACATTGTGACACGAGAATTTTAGAATATAAGATTCTATATCTAAATAAAATTTATAATCAATATAAATTTCAATTTTTCGCGTCTACTAAAGGAGTAGAAAGCAATTTTGTCCAACCATAGATTGCTATTTGTTACTTAGCTGCCTTCAATATCGGAGTATTGTGTTAACGCCGCACTTGATTGCCAGGGCACGCCGGTCGGAGATTTACTGTCGTCTGGTGGGCTACTTGTTACACCTTATATGTACATAAAGAGGTAAAATAGTGCTTTAAGTGGGACATTCTTGTATATTCAGGTTATATGTTTTCTCGGCAACGGCTGCAAGTTTTTTTAATTAAAGTATCTACGAATAATGTAAGTATGTAGGTTTTGAATAAGAAAAATTATAGATATGTATTGTCCTTGGAAAAACTATGGCGTCTTCGAGAAATGTGTACTTTGAACTCAAAACTCAGTCTACCAAGTATAAGATACTTGCTAGACTGCTTTTGGAGAAGCTGCTGATACTTATAAGTTATATACTCGTACTTACTACGCAAAGGATTATTATCAGTAGATCGTAATTATTAACGCGACTTAAAATTAATAATAAGGGAAATACGTACAAAATGACATAGTGCCCTTATTTCAAAATAGGGGGGGGGGGGGGGGTTTTGTGTTCCAGACTTTGAGCGCCATTCTCAGAGATGCACCGCATGCCGCCGCCGATGAACAATGCTACTAGCCAGTGATTTCTATGCACTTTATTGCAATCATTAGATTATATTTTGATGGAATTTTGATATTTATTTGTTTTTGATATTCATTTGGTTAAGACTAATTATAATGTAATTAAATAAAAAATACGATTGAAAAACAAAACACCCTGTCATCTTGTCCGTATTTCCCCTATTATGGCTGGTTTACACGTCGTGTTAAGTTGATCAGTAGTTAACTAAATTTTAACTTAATTTTATGTTATTTATTGCATGTAAACACAAAATTTTGTAGCAAGTTAAAATTAAGTTAAGTACTTAACAAGGAAATTGGAATTTTGATTATTTTCTGTTAAGTCGGCAGGCGGGGCTTGTCACATGACACATTTCGGGCAGGCACTTCAAATTAAGTTAAAATTTAGTTACTACTTATCTACTTATTACGTGTAAACCAGCCCTTAATCGTTATACTACTCCAACATAAAGTGATCCTTATACTATAAGTTGGAGTAATATAATATTTAGGTTATTAGTAGGTATACGAACAACCTGCAACAAACCTGCTAAGTACTGTATTACAAGAAGCATATCCTATAGAGTAGTAATAGACTATAGAGTATATAGTCAGATCGTATTAGCAACTCAATTTGACTTTATGCAAACTCGCGGTCGATGAGGCTAACGTGAGCGTGCACTTCGATCTCGATCCCCGACATGTCGGGCTATAGGCACATATTACAGGCTATAACGGCCATTCTCAGGTTTGGCATTATTTTCCTAATTACCGTTACCATTTTTTTTCTTCGTTGATGTGACTTAAACTCATTAAAATATGAAAGTAATGAAAGATACCAATACAATAATAAATTTGGCGTGGTACAGTTCATTATAGTTTTTTAGATAATAAGACTTAAATTATTTATGGTAACGGTAATTAGACAAATGTAAAATTTTATGTAACGGTAATTAGAAAGCCTTATTATTCTATCTAAAACATCATACAAAACTCTGATTCATAAGTTGCACATGTATAATTGTCACAAAAGGGGTATAATTAATGATGTCCTATACAACCATAACCTGCCAATAGTAAAAAATAGACACTTTCAAATAAAATCTGAAAAATGAGAAAATAATCATAATCATAATCACATTTATTTGCCCAAAAACATTGTTACATGGGTTATTACAGTTGTTATAGTGTAACAGCATGGTTACATGGGTTGTTACAGTTGTAACAACAACAAATATTGTTTTAATCGGTAGTTATTTATTAAAATCCAGGTACGATGAACCTAAAAATAATTATATGGGCCGTGGCCCTTTAGCGGTCCCACGTCGTTAATGTTAGTGTGCCGCTGATGGAGCACGTGAGTATCTAACTACCATAACTTTGGTTTCGATCTGCAGGTGCCACGGCACACGCTAGGGAGAAGTGACTCGTGCACTTGTAATGTGCCAAATCCTGTTATTTTTGGGTGGGTACCCGAAAATAGAATGCGTTACATTAATTAGAACTTTTGATAGGACAAGCGATTATTTCATGATAACTATTTACAGGCTGGGCCTATTGAGTAGATATTTTCCAATGCGATAACCAATGTTTATGAGCATTTAAAAAGATGAATAGATCAAAGTAAATATGTACGTTATAAAAATTACAAGCAAGTTTCGAGATCAAGTTGGCGTGGGGACACGTTACGGTAATAAGAAAAACACGGTTTTTGAACACGACTTAAATTAATTTAGTCTGAATTACTTAAATTAGAAACCTGTGCTTAAGTTTGTCGCTAGTTACGGATGCTATCTACCGTTTAAAAATATTGCATACTTGAATAAGATAATATTACAGAGTATACAAGCAAGAGGACACGTAAATTTTGCTCTCCGGAGAATGGCCGATAAGAGTCTAGCCTACTTAGCAGCTAGAAGCTATATCCCAATGCCCAGGTAGCACAAAATGGCTATATAGAGGTACCTAAATGCTATTAGCACGCTATACAAAACAGGGTGTAACAGAACTACGTGATAATACTTTAAAGTGTGTGCGTATTCCTCTTAAAGAGTTCACTGTGAAAGTAGCAGCGCTAAAAGACCAGTTTTCTTTCACTTTTGTATTTGCAAGCGCCCCAGCGTCATGAGTTTGCCCATGCAAAGGTGAAAATTTTTTTTTGGTCTTTCAGCGCTGCCACTTTCACAGTGAACTCTCCACAAGGAACACATGCACACCCTAAAGTATTATCACGTCTCAGTTTTGTTATACCTTGTATACTTATAATGGTACCTATATAAGTACTTATGTAAGCGTCTATATAGCCAAATTGGGCGCACCTTTATAATCTATCGATGAACCGATTTTTGGTGCAATTTGGTACAGGGATACATTAAATTCCAGGAAGTAGACATAAGATTACTTTCAATAAATCCTTTTTACTGATCAAGCAATCACAATAGTTACAAAAGATGAAGATGTTACCTACTTAGCGTATTAAGCTATAACATGCGAAAGATCCAACAGATCAATACACAAACATATTCAAATGTATCGAGTATAGGCTAACATGACATAAACAAGAACATCTAAATAATATTCAGCTAAGTATAAGAAAGTAGAAAACTTATATTTAGGTTCAACAAAGTTATGCGAATGTTGATATACCTATTTTGGTATGTTATGATTAGTTTTACCTGCTATACTCCGTGTTATTAAATAAAAACAGTTAAGAGCGTTCCTTACGGAGATACCGTAATTTACCGTATTTTAAGCCCTATAAACTCTTAATTTGAAAGCTACAAAGTTATAATAAAAATACAGCAATAATCTTCAGTATATCGACATTCCTTTCCCCGTTTTAAATTTTCTATTTTTGTTTATTATACTCATGATATCAGCTTCCAAAATAAAACCAATTTATTAAAATTCAACCATACATTTAGCATCTCCTTAGGATTTACAAATTACTTTTATGTAAAACACTCGCCAATAGATCGACAATATCATAAACTACATATTCCCCGTTTTAATTTTTTTTAGGTCAATTTCGAACTAAGATGATAAGTAAAAAAATAGGATTTTGGTGCGCTCTCGGCAACGCGGCAAATGTATGGCCAAGGTCGTTTGCTCGGGGGATGGCCTTAACAATTTTGATTAAAAAGTAGTAGGTACATGCGTAAGGGCCGAGACACAAAAACACGGCACGACGTCGTACGGCGTCGTACGACGTCGTGCTGTAGAAACTCATTTGAATTTCTACGAGAGTTTCTACTGTACGACGTCGTACGGCGCCGTGCCGTGTTTTTTTACGACGCGCGTCCGACGCGGATCCGTACGGCGCCGTACGACGTCGTGCCGTGTTTTTGTGTCCCAGCTCTTACTCCAGAAGCTAAACAACTTGCATGTTTGATGTCATTAAAGTCCGTTCTGTGATATTTGCGTATAGGTTGCATACACAAGCTTTTGCCCTTAGAATCTTAAAATGTGTAAGCGTGATGATAAAATAATAAAATTTGGTGCTTTATATCAGCTACTTGAAAACAGTGAATTGATTATTATTTAGGACACCGAAATATGTAACTTGAACAACAGACTTTGGAAAAAGAACAATAATATTTTAGCACATTAAACAATAATGAATAAATATATTATAGTTATTTAACCTTCAAATGTTGTAAAATCGATTCAAAATAATATCTGTTATTGTTTCATTAAACTTTCCCACAAAAACACTACCACTTTAAACTGACCGTAGAAAAATACCACAAGCACCGACGATATTATTATTGTAAAGGACTTGAATAACTACATTGAGCAGCTGAGTCGGTCCTGAGAGCGGCCATTTCGAGTGTGAAGAGTGTGTCTGAGTACCGTCGAGGACAGAAGTTAAATCGTTAACTATTCCCAGATAATTTAGACTAGACCTGACCGGACTTTTAAATGGACGAGTGTCATTTGAGTGCACTCCACCCTTTACGACTTAACCGCCATTAACCGTTTACCGCCAAATTAGAAAAGTTAGTTTTGAAATACGATAAACCTTTTACTAATTAAAATATCTTAACTGTGAATATTCTTGCTTGTATTTGGAGTTGTTAAGTTTTGTCTTTATTTCATACGTTAGAAAATAACTAATCACTGTAGATTTAAAATCTACAACGTCTATGTACACGTTGCGAATATTTGATTAGCAAGTTGACAGCAACAAAATGACAGGGTGTTTTGTTTTTCAATCATATTTTTTTATTTAATGACATTATAATTAGTCTCAATGGTTTAACATTATCTTAGGTTCATTGACAATCAGTAATACAGTCTTAATTCAATAGAAACTATAATAAAACATACAAAAAGAAAAAATATGACTAATCACAAAAACCATTTTGTCCATATAGTATGGACAAAATGACATACACAATTTTTAAGAACAAAGTTCACAATAATTAAATCATTTGAGATTCTTTCTAGCCATCTAGATTTAGAATTCTTGGCTCCACGACTGCCGATTAGTTTTTCTTTCGCAGTTTTGCGGCATATCCCTTTAACAAAATTATAAATGTTAACAGAAATACTGTACAGTGTACATGGTATGTCATTTTGTCCAAATGTAACCAAAAACAAGTAAATATCAAAATTCCACCAAATAATCTTATGATTGCAATAAAGTTCATAGAAATCACTGGCTAATGGCATAGTTCATCGATTTTAATACAAATAATAACAAATGACAGCAAATAATTCGCCAGAAAACAGGAGAAGGCCATCTAATAAATAAACTTTTGAAGGCGAGAAACACGTTTGATCTGCTTACTGCGGGGCTACTGTGAGAATAGCGCTCAAAGTCTGGCAGGATTGTTAATATGACTGCCGTCACGTGATACAATCGCGGAAAAGTGTCTGAAACCCTCCAATTTTGAAATAAGGGCACTATGTCATTTTGTCCTTATATGTCATTTTGTACGTATTTCCCTTATTTACTACTTGAGATACATTGGGATACTATAAAAGGAGAAAGGATTTGATTGCACATTGAATAGGATAAAACATTACTTAGCTAGTTTTGATAAAAGTTTACTTAAATAAAAGTTTACTCTTACATAGAGAAGACCATGGGAACTTGGGAAGTAATATGTATTTTCGTAACACAAAATGTTGCGTACTCTTTTCGTTCTCTTCTTTTTTTTCGCGCACACAGAGTCAAGGGATACATCTAGTTCTAAAATAAAAGCCAGTTGAAAGAACTCTAACATTATTATTCCGAAAGCAAAGATACAGAGACAAAGAATTTATACTTGAACAAAGGACTATGTGAAATAAAACTTTTCACGCCACGTCCTCGAGTCCTCGTAACGACACGAGTTGGAACCTTTTTTTAGGAAATGAGAACAAACACCCTATCATAAAAAAAGTATATTAAACGCAAGTAATTTTATGAATAAATATACCTTCCGAATTTCCCAGTAGAATGATCTTTGGAACTTTTTAATATTCGTATTTACACGAAGTTTTCTCCAAGTAAAATGTTAATTTCAATCCCCAACTCTACTCTAAAATTCCACGTGGATCCTATCAACTTAAATCATAAATTACAATTTATTGTTTTTATGATTTTATGTACCTGTCATCAATCACCATTTATCAATACAAAAATCAGACAATCAAAATCGGAAAATCATCCATAAAATATATTATTTAGTATTTATGATAGCGACTATTTTGATTTTTGAATTTAGACTTACACATACTTTAAGTTCTATGCGTATTGCGTAAGTCCAAATTCAATAAGTCCATTAACACCAAAACGAGGCGAAATTCGAAAATATTGCAAAAATATTTATAAAACTGAAATGTCAAATAGCGTTATAGGCGCTTGAATCTTGATTTCAGTTACGTACTTACTATACAATACGAGTATACATAGTTCTGCATATCACCCCTCATCTTGTCTTATTTCTGCGTGACTTAACCGAAAAAGTTACATGTTAAACTTTAACATTAAAAAAAAACTATAAGTAGTGGAGATTTTCATTACATACGCATGGCGGAACGTCTAGGCTTAAGGACTCTACAAATAACGATACTAATTTCGCACACAATTATACTAGACGGGCAACTCAAGGAATATTTTACCCAGCAAATATTTTCTGCTGGGGTTTTCCGTTAATCGCGGCACCACATCCTTTCAACATAATAAATATGTATTTCTGAAAATGCCATGCTAAGCGAACTATAAATAGAAACACTCTGAAATGTAAAGCACATTATAAGTAGTTCAAACATTTTCACAGCAAATTCTATGTAAAGTTTTACAATAATCTTTAACTAACGTTAAATACAACATTGCTAACGCAACGTAATGATGGCAGTAAAAGTTAAGCCAAACGAGGTATGCAAAGTAAAATTAATTCTTCAAGCCCCATAAGAGCACCGGTGATCGCGACAACAATAGAATAACAATAGATTTCCAAGAACCCGCGATCGAAGGATTAAGACAAATCACAAAATAAGTATCTCTTTGACTGGCCTTTACAAATTGCGGGTTGATGATGATACACAATTAATATAACGTCTGATACATAACAATTTATAAATCTCCTGCCGTCACACCCTAATCCAATTTGGAAACGGATTCATTTGGATAATGAAAAATGATATTACACAAACAATTTATCATTATGTGTGGAGGTATTGTGGCACAATTTGTCCGCGTCATACTCCTTTGTTCGATAGCGCATAAGTGCTGAAGGTATGCAGGTTGTTAACTGAAAATGGCATATATGCCACTGCTAGTACATGACACGCGATATTAAGCGAATTTGTGAATAATTCAGCGGGGCTAAAATGGTCGCTTTGGAGAAACATATTATGAATCATAATACGATTCATTTTGTAAAAATCGCAAAATTGACACTCTGTTTGCAATTCAGATGTCTAAATTCGTACTAATTTGACACTCGTGAGTTTGACAGTTTTGACAATTCATTTTGTGAATTGATTGAAAGGAATTGCTAAATGTGACCATTTTAGCCCCGCTGGCTACGACGCTTTATAATTCACAAAAAAAAAGCAAAAATGACGGCATCTTTAAGGTATGATTTCAAAAACCTATCATTTAAAAATCAGAATATTTATTTCTAAATAGGCTAACAAAGTTAACACTTTAAGAACGTTTACATGACGCTTACCACCGGTTCGGGAACTAAGTCGGCGAGAAGAACCGGCATAAGAAACTCGCACGGGGCCATCTTTTACTAAAAAGATGGAAAAGTTGGTGCTATCATAGATAAAATCAGTTACCTTTTATTATGCCTTAGCACACAAAGACGTTCTTTAAGATTTTTTTAATGAATAATTGAAAGATTTTGGACGTGTGGAAAGATTAAGGTGTGATTAAAAAAGTGACAACCAGAAATATTTCAGAAAAGCTATTATTAAGAGGCAATGGAAGTATTTTAGAGATAAAGACATATGCTTATTAAAAAAAATATAAAAAAAAACTGTGATGTAGCATCAATTTCATTCATGAAAAACTAATTACAGTCTTTTTGTATTTATCACAATAGAGTACTTATGGTTTACAAACCAAAAGGTAGGTAATGCAAGGTTTCCTCCAAATTAGGAAAACTCACTTTTATTCCACAGTTCAATTTATAATCTTTATTGTTATTTAGTAACGGTTTGAAATTGAAAGATAGGTATAGTTACGTTTTAAGTACGTTCGGCGCAAGCCATACGAATTACGAACCCCATGGAAATCAAATTAATCACAGACGATATCAAAACTACTAACAAGCGTTTTAACAAACAAAAAGAGTAGACCAATTAGGTGAAATCCACGCTTTTATATTTCTCCGTGTAAAAAGTTTTTTGGAAAATGCTAGAATTAATCCCCATTCGACGTACAAACTTTTGTCCGTAATCGCCGAGCATTCGTTATCAGAACAATAAGACTTAAAATTTCGCTTTCGGTGTGTTTGAGTACATCATCATCATCAGCTTCATTACATCGACATAAATATGTTTAAGAGGTAAAGTACATTTTTTAATTATACAATATTTCCCGGGCTTTAAGCCAGAAGGGCGTATAAAAAGTATTAGTTTTAATACTTCAAACCCGCGATTTCAGCTCCGTTCCTTCTTCGTTTTCCTATCAAAGTGCAAAATATATTCTCATAACATTCGCTTGATATTTCATAAGAATACCATTTTATGGTTTAATCATAAAGGAAAAGTTTAAGGAACAAGGAACGTAGTGGATCAAACAAGGAACACATCAATTGAATTCATGCGTTTTACAATAGTTGAATTAGGACAAAAGTTTTTGTTAAAACTTTTCTAGAAAATAATCTGAAATTCTCTTAAAAACTGTATACAAATGCATGTAAATAAACTCGTCTGTTATATCGTCATAAAAATACAATTCTAGGTTGTATTATTAATTTTATATAGCGGACAAAACAAACTATTGTTTGAGTATAGTTGGTGGATGTGAAATATTACGGAAAACTTTTAGGATATGGGTCAGTACAGTTCACTCAAATATAATAAAATAGCTTTACATAAACTTTTATAATATATTAATTAAACTAGCTGACCCGGCAAACGTTGTTTTGCCATATAAATTATAGCAGTGCCCGCGACTTTGTTCGTGTGGTTGTCGAAAACACTGTCGCGATTGCAATAAAAAGGATATAGCGGGTCAATATCTTAAGGCGATATATCGAAAATAAATTATACCGCAAGGGCAATTTTATACTTAATAATACGATGATGATGATGAGCGAAATTTGCATAGTAGCATCTGCTTTCCGTTCTTAAAACAACATCGAAACTCCCAAACTTGTATCTATAAAGAATCAGGAGTTCCCTCAGCACCTTCCGAACCATGATATACTTCGGTGCAAAATCTTACTTGCTTCGCTTACTAATGCTTCGAATACTTCTCACGAAACCGAAGTCATCAAATGTTTCCATATAAATTTTGAAGAGTTCCCTCGATTACTAATGGATCCCTTTATCAGGTCATCACTTTTGTGAACGGGGTACTAAATTGGGATGATGCCCTATACACCAAAAGAAAAATTTTGAAAATCGGTTCACAAACGGCGGAGTAATCGTTGAACGAACATAACACCTCCTCCATTTTGAAAGTCGGTTAAAATTATAGCCTATGTGTTATTCTGATATATAAGCTATATTATTGTAAAGTTTCATTAAAATCCGTTCAGTAGTTTTTGCATGAAAGAGTAACAAACATCCATATATCCAAACTTTCGCCTTTATAATATTAGTAGGATAGGATTAATCGCAGAAGAAACTTTTGTTGCATAAAGAGTTGAGATTAGATTACTGGAAGATAATTACAATAGCCTCTCAGAATACCGGACTAAGATAAGCAATAAAAACTGTATATTAAAAAGATAAAACCGACTTCAAAATTGTACGTAATTGAGAATTAAAACTCCCTATCTCCAAAACTACTGAACCGATTTTGATAAAACTTGCTCTATTCCCTAAGTTGAACAATACCTAGTACCTACAACAAAAAAAGAATTACTGAAATCGGAATGGTAGTTCCAGAGATATGCCCACAAACATACAAAGCATACATACACTTTTGAAATTTGGCTCATGCCTCATTTGTTCAGACACTGATATAGACTAACATATCCGAAAATTGAGCAGTTCTGGAAATATTACATACTTACTTACATAAAAACCTATTTTTTTTTTGAAGTCGGTGATAAATAAGTGATACATTTAAAAATAAAAATTGTTTTATTTCCGCAAAAAATTGCTAAACAAAATATATCATTTAAAAATATCCTCTTGTTACTGAAAGTAATATTTTAGCATAACTGTACATTTAACAACTCATTTTAATCTCATTAGCAAAATTAAGTTGCTTATGTTCAAAGCCTGTACTTGTCACCTAAAAGTTAAAACCTACATGCTTAAACTAACATAAATTTTGTCGTGTGTTTACAAAACATTTTGGACCTAAATAGGTAGAAAGGGTCAGATTACATCGAAACGAAACGGTTTCAATGAAACAAAATAATCGGCCAAGTGCGAGTCGGACTCGCTCACGAAGGGTTCCGTAATAGAGCAAAATTAGGCCAAAAATTGTGTTTTTTGTATGGGAAGCCCCCCTTAATATTTTATTTCATTTTAATATTATTATTGAATATTAAAGTACACATATAACTAAAGATTTTGTGAAATAGTTACGTACCGACCTTTTGCCATTATTGATATAGAGCAAAAAAGGCCAAAAATCACGTTTGTTGTATGGGAGCCCCCCTTAAATATTTATTTTATTTTATTTTTAGTATTTGTTGATATAGCGGCTACATTATGTGAAAATTTCAACCTTCTAGCTATTACCGTTATCGAGTTACAGCCTGGTGACAGACAGACGGACAGACAACGAAGTCTTAGTAATAGGGTCCCGTTTTTACCCTTTGGGTACGGAACCCTAAAAAAGCATTACAAGAGGGAATTACGAAAATGTGTATGTCTGTATGTTTATCGATCCGACCGACGTCTTTCTTATGGTCTTCAGGCTAAATGACATACTTTAGGATAGTTTTATTTCAGCTAAACGTACGGTTGTTTGCAGTAAAATTTGTGCGACAGCATCCAGTAACTAATAAGATTCAGAGATGTAAAAAGAATATTTTCTTGTATGTTCCACTCGTATTTGTACTTTATGGACGATAGTATAGACGATAGGGGAGCCCAGAATGCTATTTATTTGTATATTTGGATGTCATGGAATCTTAGTAGGTGTTGTGGGTTTGAGATAAAAAAATATTTTTTAGTTGTCGAATAGAAAGAAAATATAATAAAATCGGTCAAGTGCGAGTCGGACTCGCGCACGAAGGGTTCCGTACTGTTATAGAGCAAAAATAGCCCAAAATTCGTGTTTTTTGTATGGGACCACCATTAAATAGGGATGATGACAAGGTCAAAGATTAACGACTTTTGTTAATAAAATAAAGAAAGCACGGCAAAAAATAAGCATAACCAAAATTTCAGCTCGATAGCATTTGTATTTTTTTTGCTAGGCGCCTTCAAAGTTGAATAATCAAGTCGATTTTTTTTTCAATTAAATTTCTTAATATTTGTATACCATTCGATAACTTATGCAATTAAAAGCAACTTTTGGTATGAAACCACTTTCATAAACGCAATATTTAATATACCTATCGAACAAAGTTCTCTCCCGATCCGTACAAACTAAGAAAGACTGACGTCAGTCTTTCGTAGCACTTTGTATGGGGCGTTTCGGGCAGGTCTATTTTATGAGATGTTTGAATTGTTCATATCTTGGTGAATTTTTAAGCTATGAGAGTCATTCTTTCAGCAATGTTTCTATTTTTTGAGGGTTTTTCAATTACCAATAAGAAAAAAAATTAGTCATCAAGCCTATTCTTATTTTATTAAAATATTAGTATTAATTATTAAATAACACATATAATTAAGGCTTTTCTGAAAATTTCAAGTGCCTACATTTTGTCATAATTAATACCGAGCAAAAAATGTTTGAAAAATCGCGTTTGTTGTATGGGAGCCCCCCTAAAATATTTAATTTATTTTGTTTTTAGTATTTGCTGTTATAGCGGCAATAGAAATACATAATCTGTGAAAATTTCAACTTTCTAGCTATTGCCGTTCTTGAGTTACAGCCTGGAGACAGACGGACAGACGGACAGACATCGCAGTCTCAGCAATAGGGTCCCGTTTTTACCCTTTGGGTACGGAACCCTAAAAAGGAAGAAAACTTAATTATATTTTAATAGAAAGTACAACAATTACCTAACTTACATCGATAATTTTCAAACCACATCTAGTCGCTGTTCGTCCTTACCTTTATCATAATAATATGATTATGTACAGAAAAACTTTCAGCTTTTAAGAACTCCTAGCTTATGAGCCAGGAAATAAGAGTACGATCCTATCCTAATCTGATAGATCCGATGACAACCTGTGAATTACTTAACCCATCAACTCCCAACTCTCAAGCAGAACCCGGGTGCCGCATAACAATTGAAAATCTATTGTGTCTGGAATTCCCACCTACTGACAACCAAATAATCAAATTTTCATACCATATCACGAGAGGTAACTAGATTAATCTGACGTGCTTGGCGCGAAATCCCCTCTTCGGCTCCCTCACTATGATAACCAGCGTCGCAGGGTTCCGAGTTGCGACGACCTTTTTAACGATCCTCTCAGCTTCTCAACCGTTAATTAAAGTTATTAATCCACGGGCACGGCTACCTTGTTTTCCCTAATTGGAAGCAATTTTATTCCCTGAAACCCCCAGAAAACGAATGAAAAATTAAAATATTAGACATAATAGCTACCTTTGACACACGACTTCAAAGGCACGTAATTTGGTTCAAGAATCGTGGCAATGTTGAAGAAAACCTGGATAGTAAACCAAATGCGACAATACAACATCATTTTTCCTTAGTCTTAGACAACAGCAAAGTAATATTAAAAAAAAATCGGTTGTCTGTAAAGTCGGTTTACTGACGATAGTTGAACGTGACAACGTATGACGTTGTCACGTTCAACTATCCTTAACCCCTTAACCCTCGCTTCCGAATCTCTATAAATAGAAACAAACTTTTTCGACTGTAACCTAAAGTTATTTCGATGTATTTCTTTCAAATCGACCTATGCAAAGACCAAAGTTCTATTATTACTGCTATCGGAATATTTTTTACTGCTATCGGACCTCTACATAAAAAAAAAAATCGGCCAAGTGCGAGTCGGATTCGCGCACGAAGGGTTCCGTACCATTATAGAGCAAAATTAGACCAAAAATTGTGTTGTTTGTATGGGAGCCCCCCTTAATTTTTATTTTAATATTATTATTAAATATTAAAGAACACATAAAACTAAGGACCTTGAGAAAAATTCTAGTATCTACCTGTTCTCATTATTGATATAGAGCCAAAAAGGCCAAAAAATCACGTTTACTGTATGGTAAACCTTAAATATTAATTTTATTTTGTTTTTAGTATATGTTGTTATAGCGGCAACAGATATACATAATCTGTGAAAATTTCAAATCTCTAGCTATAACCATTCTTGAGTTATAGCCTGGAGACAGACAGACGGACAGACATCGAAGTCTCTGTAATAGGGTCCCGTTTTTACCCTTTGGGTACGGAACCCTAATAAAAATTTAAAAATGTTACGTAAAAACAATAGTTACTACAATTGAAACCTCACTACCAACTTCGAGTAGCAAGATCTCGACAATTGCAGCACTTACGTCAGCGTCTTGTTGGCCCAGCAGCGGGACAAGTTAGATATCACAGCGCCAAGTTCCAGGATCGCGTCCACGCGGCGGCAATACAAACTTTTCGCTTTCTTTAAAAAACATATTGTAAATGTAATAGAGTATATAATATAGCAGCTGTCCACGCAGACGCATCGCTCACTCAAGTAGGACAGGAGTGAGGAGAGAGACGGATGTCGAACGCTGCCGAACGCAAAGGCCGATTGTGCTTCCTTGTCGCTCGTTCCGCGCTCTCGCTTGCACTTTAAGCCTTATATGGAACGCCTCAGAGCGAGGTAACGACACATGAACTGTCATGTTTTTCGGGCGCGCACCCCATATCGAATTATAAGACGTTATCACGTCAAAAAACGCAAGTGTCAAGTTAAACTTGTGTTCAAAATCGTGATGGCATCGTTACGCATTATTATTATTTTGAACCTCCTTTTCATAGAGCGACCTTGAAATTTCACTAAAAACGCGCCTAAAGACTTCAAAAAAATGCAAGTTTTAGAAAACACGCAAATATTATAACATTTTAACTTTACATGACTTTTGCCTATAGCTTTACCGAATTATGCAACGCCTAAACAAACTCCAAAACAACCCCTTTGTTCCGAGTGATTTATTTTAAAATTTAAACTTTGGAGTTTTATCAATTTATTACAAGTTCGTTGGGGGAAGATCGGAAGATAATATAATTATTTTTTGCTGAACATCCGGCGGGCTGTTATTGAATCAAGGGGTGTTTACCTGCGAGTTGCGTTGGGAAATTCGAATCCCCCTTTTTTTCATAATTACCTTACGGAATTACTGCTGGGAAGTGGAATTTTGGTGCGTGATATTTGGTAGTGTATAGCGTATACATTTTTATGAACGTGTTGTATAGGTTTTATATTAAAACAGTAAAACAGTACGATTTATATTTATAAGGTTATTTAAGGTTAGCCGTATTTTTTGAGAAGTGTAGGAAGACTAAGAATGAAAATGTTTTATTAATACTTGATAATAAGAAGACTAAGAGAAATCTTTACCCACTAAAATGAGGCCAATATTGGACCTCTAATTAAAATAATATAATGGGACTTTAATGATAATTACCTTCAAGGTCCAGCCTAAAATAACATTTAAAAATAGACTACTACCACCCGTGATAAAGAAAATTTCTATAACTTGAGACTATCTTTTTGGCAGTTTTAAAACAAAAACTGAAACATAATGTCTACAAAATAACAATATACGACAATTTTTTTAGATATTTTTATAAAAAGCGCGTGACCCCTTGGACGCATAGAGGATAAGGCTAAGTATTTTTGCCATTTATTCATAATATCGAACTTGGGGCGTGATCTTATTGACAGTAAGCTGGGGTCATCCATTATTCATAGCCACTTGATTTGGTTTTAAGCTGGAGTGTCAGATAAATGGACTAGCGGCGACATCGATAGCTTTTTTGACAGAGTTTTAGATTTATTTGAAAGTATTAGTATTGATTTCATGAAAATATTTGGTAGCTGTTAGGCATTTTGTGTTTTAACCAACATTTATTGTTGACTTATCAATGCAGTCTTGTTTTAAAAGATCTAAAGGACGTCACTGCTTTCTAAACTCAATAGTCAATAAGGAATTTTTTGTGGGATCATGACAGTCGACACACTAATACGTCAATTTAAAAACACGTAAATAGTCTGAATTAGCATTAGTTCCTAAAAATTAAAAAAACAAGATGCAATGAATATTGAAGACATTTAAAGCAATAATATGTTACTGGTACCCATGACATATTATTTCCTTCATTCAGGTACTTAGCACGGGGCCAGACTTTTGTTGTGAACGCACAGCAATTGAGCTACGAAATAAATTCTGGGGTTGTTACTTGATTTTATATGGCTTTTATTTTTATTAGCACTACTATTTACGAAGTGCTAAAATCTAAAACCGTAATTAATAGTCAGTTCTAAATACTAAATTATACAGTAATTATCAAAATAACCAGTCTATACTCATACCTATAATAAACCTCCTAATTTGTATACGTTGCGTGCCACCGCCTTGTAATTAATCATCGTCCAAAGCTAGTGTCCCTTCATAGGGTAAGGGTTTATCAAAGGGAATAAACTATAAATAAAAATTACAACTTTACACTATTATTATGATATTCAATATTGTCTTGGCTTTCGGACGGAAATATTACAGAGTCAATATGGTAGCACAGATGGTAGGATAGTATGAGTTATGACTACAATCACATGACTAAAATACAATCACGCGAATTCGCATGAAAATTAAGCGCTAGAGAAGGATCAGTAGGTAGATAATTATTAAAATAATGCTTAATCCCCCAGGATTAAGCAATAATTATTAAAATAATGCTTGATCCCCCAGGATTAAGCATTATTTTAATAATTATCTACCTACTGATCCTTCTCTAGCGCTTAATTTTCATGCGAATTCGCGTGATTGTATTTTAGTCATGTGATTGTAGTCATAACTCATACGCCGCGGTCCCGTCTTATGAATTTTCGCTCAGGTCAGGAGTGCTGATGCGAGTACATAATATATTATCTCACATAAATTACCAATTTACCTATCATGAGTGGTTGCCCTCAATATATTTCAATGCGAAGATTAAAACCCACAAAAATATTTTTTTTGCGGGACCTTACGAAACATCATAGAAAATGAACGATGCAACTGTACTAGTCTTCTTAGGAAAGGATGATGCGACAAGCTAGGAGTAAACTGAAGCTTGATTGAAGGAGGTTTTCCCAGATTTAGGTCCCTTACACACTGCGACTTTTAACAGCGCGTGTTTTTGAAACGCGCAACAGTATCGCGATTCCAGCAATTTTTGCATCGATGCTGTCGCGCGTTAGTATCGATACAGTTGCGCGTTAACATCGATACACACGCGCGACACCATCGCGACACCAGCAATGATGATCAATGGCCAGCTTCTGTATCGCGACAGCATCGCGACTGTATCGATGCTTAAAGTATCGTAAGTGTGTATAGGTGGACCATTTGCGACTGCATTGATACTGCATCGTGACAGCATCGCGACTGAATCGCTGTTAAAAGTCGCAGTGTGTAAGAGGGCCTAAGGCAGTATAATAGACCAACAAAAAATACATTGAAAACTTACAAAAGCCTGCTCCCAATAAATCGTTTTGAAATTTTCAATACGGATAACATTATACATTCGCTGAACCACACAAACTTTTCTAGGTAGGAAAACCTCGTTAAAAATAATAGAGCGTTGGGCCGAAATCTGCCGGATAGGGAATAAATGGATTTAAAATATACTGTAGCAGTATTTAGCCGCTCGTATTACGATACGACAATTAACTCCCGGCGTTGTACCTTTTTACAAAAAACTGTATGCTTACGCAAGCCCCCACGATACCTTTACGGCGGGTTTTTAGCCCAAAAAAAAAAGAGGTGTGTTTTAAGTTTGACATGACTGTCCGTCTGTCGGTCTTTCATAGGTTCAATATTTTTTATTCCGATTTCTGACACCCTTAATTTTGAATTGGGTGTTGTTTTTAAATTCCTAATTTAATATTACATAAAGACTTGGTCACCCCAATTTAACCCCCAAAAAAATTGTTATTCTATTGTTGTTGCGGTCACCGGTGTCCTTATGAGGCTTGATGGGGAGTTGAGTATAGGCTATTTTATGTAATATTATGTAAAAATTAAAAAACTAGCAAAGGCATGGAAGAATAAGAGAAAAACATTTCTTTGTTATACAAAAAAAAAAAGTTCTTGATGAGCATAGCACAAATTTGTTTTTCATCCTTGTTTTTGTACACGAGCCCGGTAAGATTGGCCTGAGATCAGTCCTACAAAAGCGATCGGCCTTTCCGGATATTCGAAATTTCTCTATCTGGACATTAGTCCACGGAATTATCTTTATTCGAAAGCCCGGGGAATTCCCGGTAGGCGGCGAACAGTTCGGGCCCACTGTTATCTGTGTAAACATTTGCACTCCTGTATGAATCGACGATCACGATATGCACCCCCGAATATTCGGCTGCTTCGCGTTTTTACACAGCTTTTACTGGCTTTTTACATGCCAGATATAATATTACTATCTTTGTGACGCGGCTTCGTCCACATCCATACTAATATTATAAATGCAAAAGTGTGCTTGTCTGTTTGTTACTTCCTCACGCCCAAACCGCTGAACCTATTTCGCTATGGAGATTGGAGACACTTTGAGTCCCGGCAAAGGACATACTATACTGTTTATCCTGGAAATATGTACGGTTCCCGCGATAAGCGAATTTAGGTGAAAACGGAGTTGCGGGCGTCATAGTCTTAAGGCCGTCTCCCGAGCAAACGACCTTGACCATACATTTGCCGCGTTGCCGTGATCGCACCAAAACCTTTTTCTTTACTTATCTTAGTTCCAAATTGTCCTAAAAAAATTTAAACGGGCAATATTTAGTTTATGATATTGTCGATCTATTGGCGTATGTTTCAAATAAAAGTAATTTGTAAATACTAAGGAGATGCTGAATGTATGCTTGAATTTTATTAAATTGTTTTTACTCTGAAAGCTGATATCATGAGTATAATAAACAAAAATAGAAAATTTAAAACGGGGAAAGGAATGTCGATATACTGAAGCTTATTGCTGTATTTTTATTATAACTTTGTAGCTTTCAAATTATGAGATAATGAGGCTTTAAAAAGTTAATCACGTAATCTCCGTAGGGAAGGCCCTTAAATAAAGCCGGTTTGGTAGGGTGTGAAGAGGCAACAAACAGACGCACTCTCGCATTTATAATATTATAGTTTATACTCGTAGTATAGATCTGTAGTAATAAGTATATTTTTATATAATACCTGAAACTGTTTACAACATATAAAAAGTTCCTCTTAATATTTTTAGTAATAAAAATATTTTATCAAAAAAAGTCAACTATCGATTGTTATATTTTAATCAATAAAAAACTAATATGAGGCCCATAGAAGTTTGCTATTAAAAACTTGAAGAATTCCAAGTTCCCAGCTAATGGAAAACTCTATAGAAAAGTGCGCATTTTTAAATACTTTCCTGGCGGAAGTAAAAAGGCAAACTTGACTTTCGTAGACACTTCCTGCCTTCACGGAAAAGGGTATCTTGCAAAAAAACGATCTTCGCTTCTGTTCACTGAATTGCAATCACATTTTGAATCTAAAGCTTATTTTATTTCTGCAATATCATACCAATAATATAAAGGCTTCGTTCAGGTACTACTGTTACTGTAAGAAATCTTTGATGGACTTGAACTAGATTATTGCAAACTTGTCAATAAATACAAAATAAAATAAAAAAAAAACAAAATATTTCGTGATTTTATAAAAGCGACAAAAAAAACTCAACTAAATAAACACAACGAATTTTATGTTCCTCTAGCACAGTGTTTCCCAACCTGCGGTCCGCGGACCCCTGGGGGTCCGCGAGTATATGTATGGGGGTCCGCGGTATCATCTCTGAACCATACATGAATGCTAATGTCTCGAAATCGCTATTCGCCACGCTTACAGTTTAGCAAGGCGAATCCTATTTTTTGCTGTTTATTTTATAAATGGGTCCGTGAAAACTGTGCTTCATTTTCTAGGGGTCCGTGGCTAAAAAAGATTATGGAACACTGCTCTGGCAAGTAGGTAATAGTTACCTAAGTTCATCACGAAATCGACCTAAAACTAACGCGCAAAGCTCAAAATAAATTTTACAATAATTTAATAACGTTTCTTTCATAATATTTACGCCATACAAATTATGTACAAAGCAAAGTACACATTGAAGAATTCATTAATCTTTCAATATGTTTTGTTATGGAAATTAAAAATAAAATAAGCTTTGAATATTTGTTTGGGCCCGTATATTTGGGTCTTTTATTAAGTATCTATTAAAAGATACAGCCTGGGGCTTATTTTGTTTTTCTTTTGAGTCCGAGGCTCGAGCCTTGTTGTTTTACGTTCGTTCAGTCATGTAAATAAAAGTATTGTTGACGTCATTAAATAATGTTTATTTTCAACTCGTCCTGTTGCTAATTTGTGATTACAGAATATTATTATAAGCTTCTTAGCAAAACCATAGAGTAATAAATATACGCAAAATACAGTATTAATCTAATATAATATATAAATCTCCTGTCACGATGTTTGTCCGCGATGGATTCCTAAACTACTTACATTTACAACTTGAGACTGACGGCGACCATTGTTGGTGCGACGGGATAGCGATCGACGTTGCCATGGTAACATACATATTTAGTCACTTCAATAAAATAATATGGCAAATACATAATATATTATTATGGCAAAGCAACGTTTGCCGGGACAGCTAGTATTATATAATTTTGTCTGTCATGGACCTACTTGGAGAGGCCTAGGAACTTCTTTTGTAGAGATCCTGCCTAATTGTTGAGCTATCTATACTCTACGAGTATACTCTATCTATAGCATGCACACTACGTAAGTCTTGTGCAACTGCAATCATAGACGAATAAGGCACGTCTTGTAATCTTATATATAAAAATGGATTTTCGAATGTGTTAGTCGCGCTAAAACTCGAAAAAGGCTGTTCAGAATCATACCTCCTGCAACTTTTCGCCATCGTCCCACGCGAAAAAACTTACCATCCTCATCACCTTGATGCGTGGCAGTCTTCCACAGTGCGTTTTTCACATTATCTAACTATTACAGTACTTTATGTTGAAAGTTCTATGTTAGCTATAATTGAGTATTTATATAGAAATGGTTGAAAGTGAATAAAGATTATTCAATTTACAATAAGATTTATAACTTGAATTGACTTGATTCATACTAGATACGGAGAAAATCCAGTTACAGTAAAAGTCTAGGGCTGTTTGTTGACCATACCGGCTCCCGGTTCAACAGATACAGCAATGTGGCTAAAGTCATTTCAACATACGAAAGGTTATAATAATTTTATATTTCAACTAGCTGTTTCCCGCGACTTCGTCCGCGTTAACATAGTATACCTACGAGGGCTGCTATTTATGTATCCGGAATTAAAAAAAGAAACAAACATATATCATTTAATATGGTTTTATTGCTTTTCAAAATATTCGCCGCGATGATCGACACACTTTTGCATACGCTGGAACCAATTTTCATAGCACTTTTTCCATTCTGATTGAGGTATCTCCAAAACGTGCATTTTGAACGCATCAACAGCCTCTTCGCGGCTTGAAAAACGTTGACCACGTAATTTGTTCTTCGCGTATGGAAATAAAAAGAAATCGTTAGGTGCCAAATCAGGGCTGTACGGCGGATGACCAGTCAATTCGATCTTTTGACCCTCCAAAAACTGAGTTGTTTCAGCTGAGGTGTGACAGCTAGCATTGTCGTGATGTAATATGATTCTGCGTTGTCGGTTGTCCTTTCTTATTTGTTCAAAAAGACTTCTGGTAAACAAATGGTCGTATACCATTCAGAATTAACCGTTTTACGATTCTCTAATGGCACTGTAGCCACAGTCCATTAATTCCAAAAAAACAGGTGACCATTTGCTTCAAAGTACTTTTTGCACGAGTAACTTTTGTTGGTTTCGGCTCATCTTGGAACACCCACACCGTTGACTGTTGTTTAGTTTCGGGGTCATATGCATAGATCCAAGATTCATCACTTGTGTAGATATTATAAACGGCTTTTGACGTACCACGGTTGTATTTTTTTATCATTTTTTTGCACCAATCGACACGAGCCCGTTTTTGATCGATTGTTAAGTTGTGCGGAATCCAATGCGAACATATTTTTTTTACAGCCAAATGTTCGTGTAATATCTTATGTATGCTCGTCATACTTATGCCTAAGGACGCCTCTATCTCACGATATGTAACATGACGATCACGCATTATTAGTTCACGCACAGCATCTATATTTTGTGGGACAACAGCTGTTTTTGGGCGACCTTCTTTATTTTCATCCGTGAGCATAGACCGCCCACGATTAAACTCACTGTACCAGTGATAAACAGTGGTTTTTGATGGTGCTTCATCTCCAAAAGTTGCGGTGAGTTGAATAAAGCACTGTTGTTGATTTAGCCCACGCCGAAAATCGTAGTAAATCATTGCACGAAAATGTTCACGCGTTAAATCCATGGCAAATGAAGATACGCAATTTTCAAAATGACGCCACAATGGAAAAATAATTGACAGTCACATGAAACAAAATGTATTCTTCAACCAAAGAGTTCTATTTTCAAATGTTGTAATTACTTTTTAAATATTGTTCTTGTAAGTGGCCAGTTCCGGATACATAAATAGCAGCCCTCGTATATAGACTTTCATTTAAAATTTAAACCCCTATTTCACCCCCTTGGGGGTAGAATTTTCAAAAACGCTTAAACACGTATCGATTCATTTTTAATCAGTAGACCAAACATAAAATTTCATGCTTCTAACTCAAGAAATAACGGACTTCCATTGAAACTTTCAACCCTAATTTCACCCCCTTGGTGGAAAAATTTCCAAAAACGCTTAAATACGTATCCATTCATTTTTAATCAGTAACCCAAAGATAAAGTTTCATGTCCCTAACTTAAGAAATGACGGACTTTCATTCAGACTTTTAATCCCTATTTCACCTCCTTCGGGTAAAAATTTTCAAAATTCCTTCCTTAGTGGGTGTCTACTTAATAAAACAACCCTACTCACCAAATTTCGTGGCTGTAACTTTAACAGTTTTTGCTCAGCGATGATAAATCAGTCAGTCAGTCAGGACATGTAATTTTATAAGTATAGATGTTGATTAATGATTAATAAAACAAATTTCCATGCCTTTATTTTCTTATGTTATAAAAAAATAAAAGTAAATAGTCATATTATTTCTTTTAATTTCTTATAATGACATTCTTTTAAAACAACAATTCATTTAGTTTAAGATACAGCATTTCATTTTCAAAACGTCTGTCGCCGATTTTGCACATGAACCAAAAGTTGTAAGGCAATTTAATTAAGTAAACAAGATACGGCAAAATGAAATGTGTAGGGGTGTTATATTTGAGATACGATAGATCCGTCGCTCAAAAAATTATGTTTTTTTAAGTTGTCTATACATTTCCTCTCAAAGATACAACATTTCTGCTGCGTAAAATAGAAATATTTTTTGTCGTAACTTGTTAAAAATCAATGAAATATGAACTTTAGAAAAATTTTAACAAACTCATCGTATGGGTCTTAGATTAATGCAAATACGTTCCAATTTTTAAGTTTCTACCTTAATAAATATAGAAGTTCTGAATTTTTAAAAAAGTTTTTTGGCTCTCCTGTAAAGTTGGGTTTTTCAAGTTACGCCACTTCTGCTTTCACCCGTCGATATGTCCATCTTTGGTCTTCATGGAGAGGTGTTACTTTGTCTTTTATTTTATACAAATAAACTATCTCTATTGTTGCCAAGAGCGTAAAAGCGAACACTGTTAATGAAACAGGAATTGAATATGTATCACTGTTTAGATTTGGTTTGAGCTCATTTCATTTTGCTTGTTTATTTCGACGTGTTTATGTATTGTCCGAACTCCCAACTCCACTAAATATTCCCAATTGAATGCGACTCCAACTAGAACATAAATAAACTTGAAATAAACTAGTAGCGTATATTTGCGGTTATAGTTGAGCGGGCAAGAAGACACTTCCTTTTTAATTACCAGCTTTTTTGTATATATAATATAGGTATATACAGTTGTAGGTTGTTCAATATTTTGTACTCGTCTGTCCACTTCTTAAATGTATCAGACAATGACTAAACACTGCATGAAAATAAAAAGTCCGTGTACACAGTGTGGAGCTTTTTTTAAGCTTAAAGTATAGTGCTTAAGGGCCCTCTCTCCCTAAATTAGCAGGTCGATTGTCTGTCAGTGCGAATATCGACTTAAATGACATTAAAATAACATTCATAACAGCGCGCCTTGTACGGTGGCGGTTACGACGCTCGCTGCGTCCATGATAGGGACGAAATAGGAGAAAAAACCTTTTTAAGGATTAATATAATACATATTTCAAAAAAGTAAAAAAACCAAATTATTAACTTATGTATTGCAAAGCAGTAGATATTTTTTATATATTCTTTTGATTAATAATGAAGGAGTAAAGTGGTTTCATCCAACGATTTGGAGGCGACCGGTAGAAAAAATATGGCAAAACCAAATTACGTACGGTATCATATCATGTAGATTACTAATTATTTTTTTCAGATATAATTTCTCTGTTAATGCCGATGAAAAGTTGTTTCATCTGCACGCTTTTTTCGAAAGAGCAGCCTTAATCTCCAGCTTGATGCAAGGTATGTATTTATAATTTAAATACCAAATTTTAAAACAATGAATAAAAGTTTTTTGATGGCTGAACGAAATACGCTTGTAGAAATATAACGAGAATAGCAAATTTATATTCGGTAACACATTTTAGATTTCATGAAAAGTTCTACAACATTATTTGCATTTCAAACATAACCTAAAACATAACTAGTGTTTCGTGAATTGAACAATGAAATATTTTCTTGTAACATCCATATTCCATACCTACTAATATTATAAATGCGAAAGTGTGTATATCTGTCAGTTACCTCTTCACGCACAAACCGCTGTACCTATTTTGTAGAAAATTGGTATGAAAATACTTTTTAAGGGGCCGGGTACTCTCGAAATTCTCATACATACGTAATACTAAAATCATTTTCTCATACGAAAATATTTAACATGTTTGAGTTATTTTTCAGCTTAAAATAGTAATTATCTAGGTTCCTGCACACGTTTTAGTAAATTTACTACTAAATATTAAAACACTAAAAAATTGAGTAAAACACTAAAAATATATGTAAATAAATAGTAAATTTACTACAAAATATTTAAACTCTAAAAAATATTTCTTAGTATTTAAATATTTTGTAGTAAATTTACTATTTATTTATATATTTTTTAGTGTTTTACTCTGTTTTTAGTGTTTAAATATTTAGTAGTAAATCTACAAAAAAAAAAAAATTAAACAAAAAAAATTTTGTGATTAAATATTTTGAAGTAAGTTTTTGTGCAGGAACCTAGGTAATTACAATTTTAAACTGAAAAACAACTCAAACATGTTAAATATTTTCGTATGAGAAAATGATTTTGGTATTACGTATGTATAAGAAATTCCAAGGGTACTCGGCCTCTTAAGTCCCGGGAAAGACATAAAAAACAGAGGATAGGAACTTTTGCGCATCATCTTGTTATAAATAAATCGTTTGTAACTTTAAAATATAGGATTGGGTAGAACATAAAAAATGAAATTAATTTATAAAAGTTGGTTTACTACCTGAATATTATATAATGTCTTGATTAGCGTATTTTATTAGCAATAACTTTTGGGTATAGCAACATTAAAATTAATATATTTATAGAAATTTTGCGCGTTTATGACCACAATCGTAATTCGTATCTTATCAATGTATTTATGATCTGTCATAAAAATATAGAAAATCCGGGTTAAAATAAGCATAATATAAGTGGTTACTAAAGACCTTCATAATAATCGAATTCGGCCTGATGGCAGGCCGACTCACGGCAAAGCACAAAAGACTTTACAGCTTCGATCACTAATATACAAGATACACAATCCGCGGCAAAAAACGACCTCGCCAAAAGAGCACCAAACTCAACATTCTGGTGCACTTTTGATTTAGTAGTGCTCGAACGCTCCGCCGGGAAACATGCCTCGGTGCGCGTTTAATAATTGTAGAAATCATACGTCTAAAACCAAAAAAAAGGATGGAATTTCATATTTCCGGTAAGTATTAATTTTATCCTAATATATTTCTTACAATTGTATTGTAAATATTGGTATTTCTTTAAGAAATCACCAAAAGACAGTTTTAAAATTAAGTTGTAAATAAATCAACACCAGGTATAAACCATCTCAATTGCGAATACTCATACTAAAGGTACTTATCGTAGTTTATCATGCCCACTTGAAATGTTCGGGTTATAAGCTATGTTTCTGTTCCATTTGATGGAGTCGCTATTACTATTATTTTTTTATTGAGGATTTTTTTCAGGTTTCCTCGAGATCCAGTTAGATGTGGTAATAATATTATGTTCCCATCTTCGATCAAATATAGTTCCCATTAAGGATTTTTTAAGTAGGTTAAAAAGTATGGGCGTTGGGTGATGTGAGTTGTCCTTTGTGGCCTATCGGAAAATGTATGTACACTTATGTATATTTTGGTTAATGATAAAATTAGACATAACATTAGAACAACATAATATTACAAGTAAAAAATAATTACTCCTCACTTTATACATTAAACTTCGGAAAAATAAAAAAATGGACTATTAAAATTATTACAAATTACAATCAACAAAAAAAATTTGAACAGTTCGACTCCACTCATACTTCACTTCGCCCTGTTCCAGCGGCGAATTTCGGTCGTAAAATTGGATTTTTTTTTTGGCACTATACAAATTTGAACTTAAATCATATACGCGGATGGTTGAATTTAGTATGAAGCGTGCATCGGACGTAAAAATTTTATTGCTTTGTAAACACAAATGTTCATTGTTTTATAAAAAGATCTTTAATAATTACTATAATTAAGGTTGATTTTAGATAAATGTATACTTCATTAAACTCTATTACTCGGGGACAGATTTTCGAGAGGTTTTGTATGAGACTGTGTATCTTGTATATTAGTGATCGAAGCTTTACAGTGAGATATTCAACACGTTCCAATATCTGGAGATTTGATTTGATGACAACATTACGTGGCAGTCAAATCTCAAGATATTTCAAGTTGTGTGCAATATATATGTCGCAGGGAAAAGAGGATATCAGGGATTTCACGATATCCTAAGGGATATCACGAACTCCCGAAAGATGACGAATATTCTTGTTTGTTACGTCTTCTTACTAAAAATATCTAGTGATATGTCATTTCACTAAACTAAATCTAGTGAAATGTCAGAAAAGCGGACACTGCCGAATAAATCAAGCCACGTATTTCTCTCGCTTGCTCTAGTATACACACAGGTACTTTGATAGGATCATCTAACATCTGAATCTGACAAGTAAGATGTTAGGGAGTTCGTGAGATCCCTAGGGAGATCGTGAAATACCTGATATCCCCTTTTCCCTGCGACATATATACAACATGCACAAACGATAATATTTATAATACTGATGTGATTGGACCGGGGATCTAACCTAAAAAGCATACACAATAGCAACCCCAATAAACAATGGCACCAATCTGAGTTTCCGGTACATTGGGCATGTACAGTGTACGGGGTTTTCACGTCAAGACAAAGGTAGTAATAGTTTATTGTTAGATACCTTCAGTTTATCTGACGTGAAATGTTGTGAAAACGGCTTAACTACGTCCATCCATTACGATAAATAAGGCAGTTATAAACGGGCAGGCCGATCGATCCATTCGGACTGATTGCAGGCCGAACTTATCGGACTTGATTTGTGCAATCCCGTGTGGCTTCGGTCAAGAGTAGAGCTAGCCAAGACGTTTTCTTAATCAATATTTTAGAATCGTCTTGGCTAGGCAAACGCAAGGTAAGCAACGCAAAAACCGGCCAAATGCGAATTGGACTCGCCAATGAAGGGTTCCGCAGCAGCAATAAGGTTTATTTCTATGAAATTAAAGGGTTTTTGATTTATTTTTATATTTCAGTTGATTTAATGAAAGTTAAATTAAGGTTTACTATTTATGAAGTATAAAAAAAAAAACTACTTGCTAGATCTCGTTCAAACCAATTTTCGTTGGGAGTTTTTATAGTAATGTACATCATATATTTTTTTAGAATTATCATGCTCCTACTTTAGAAGTTAGAGTGGGGACACGGACACACACACACATTTTACCACTTTGGAAGAGTCTCTCTCGCAAACTATTCAGGTTAGAAAAAAATGATATTAGAAACCTCAGTATGATTTTTAAAGACCTATCCATAGATACCCCACACGCATAGTTAAGATGAAAAAAAAAATTGTTTCAGTTGTACCTATAGTGTCAGGGACCCCTAAAATTTTTAATAATTTTCCATTTTTGTATCAAAATCTTAATGCGGTTCACAGACTACATCTACTTACCAAATTTCAATAGTATAGCTCTTATAGTTTCGGAGAAAAGTGGCTGTGACATACGGACGGACAGACAGACAGGCAGACATGACGAATCTATAAGGGTTCCGTTTTTTGCCATTTGGCTACGGAACCCTAAAAAGGTAAAGTATCCAAAAGATGGCCAAAAGTGTATGCGTAGTATGCACGATCATTCTCTGTACCTTCATAACCCAGTAGGACGTACTATGACCGACACGACTGGCGAGAGATCAGGCGCAGGACCGACTTTACATGCCCATCCGATACATGGATTACCTTTCCTGTCACACAAATCACCATCAAGTGGTCTGCTTGCATTGTCCTAACCAAACTTGCAAATAACATTTTTATAAGGCGGGAATTTAACCCACGATCGTCGAGTCAAGAGCAACGCTTTATATCTAATCCACTGGATCTCGGCGGCAGGGTAGAAATTATTATTGTATACAGTATACATCACAATATTTTATCTCAATTTCTATGAAATTCTTAATGATTTAATATCAGAAGGCAATTTTCAGGTTGTATTTCAGAATAATTATAATTTAGTCATCTTAAACCATGTTCATTTGTTTCGAATTCCGGTAACCAGTATAGTTACAGTACTTAAGTATGATTACCTACATTTAAAAAAAGTGTGGAATTAATTGAGGTGCACAAAAGTACTATCAGGGAAACAGAGATGGTAAGTCAATGTTATTTGGTCGGGTTAAATCAAGCCAATGCTATGGTAGATCTACAGGCTGGATTTGACATAATTCGACCAAATTAAAAAGGTTCGCGATCTGTCTATGAATTTTCTGTGATTTATTTATGATAATAAAATAAATATGAACATTATAATTTATACTAGAGTAGAAATAAATATTAAATTTAAAATATAATGATAGCCCTTTTAGTTGAAAATAAATTATACTCAAACATCAACCAATTAATTAAATTAACTTGAAAATCACGCTTTTTCCAACATTATAAAGGCTTACAATTCGCTGTGGAAAAACCAGACGAAATATCAACTTCATTTTCGTTTGACCATAGTATAATACTATGGTTTGACTCAAACGAATTTAGTCGTTTTTATGGTTCCGTACCCTAAAAAACACTAAACTAACTCTGGTTAAAACGGGACCCTATTACTGTAGAGACTTCGATGTCTGTCTGTCTATCTGTCTGTCTCCAGTCTGTATCTCAAGAACAGCTGCTAGAAGGCTGAAATTTTTACAGATTAGGTATGTACTTCTGTTGCCGCTATAGCAAAAAATACTAAACAAAATTAATATTCAAGGGGGCTCCCATACAACAAACGTGATTCTTTGGTCTTTTTAGCTCGTAATTTATTTATAATTTATAATGGCAACAGATAGGCACTTTAAATATTCACAAAATCTTAAACTATTTATTTTGTACTTTAATGATAATTATTATTTTTTAACAAAAAATTAAAACCGACTTCCAAGGTAAAAACAAAAGTAATACTTATTCTTAATCTAAAAAGAATCAAATAATTCTTATTCCTTATTATAGTGGCGTCTTCAGACTTCGCCTAAACCTCAACTATTTCTGTACTCAATCTTCGTACTTTTGAAGTCGGTACCAGCTCGGAAAAGCTCTGAGATTCTTAACATAGCAATTGCGCTAAGGTAAGCTGGTACCGACTTCAAAAGCATGAAGATTGAGTACAGAAATAGTTGAAGTTAAGCCGAAGTCTGAAGACGCCACTATAATAAAGAATAAGAATTATTTGATTCTTTTTAGATTAAGATAAGTATTACTTTTGTTTTTACCTTGGAAGTCGGTTTTAATTTTTTGTTAAAAAATAATAATTTTACCCTTTTTAGTCTTTTACGAGTACTTATTATAAAACAAAGTCACTTTTTCCTCATGTCCCTTTGTACCCTTTAATCTTTGAAACTACGCAACAGATTTTGATGATTCTTTCAGTGTTAGATAGCCCATTTATCGAGGAAGGCTTATAGGCTATATTTTATCACGCTAAGATTAATAGAAGCGAAGAAATAGAGGAAAATTTGGAAAAAAACGGGGAAAATTATTTGAAAGGGCTAACTTGAACGCGCTAATCTCAGGAACTACTGGTCCGATTTGAAAAATTCTTTCAGTGTTAGATAGCCCATTTATTGACGAAGGCTATAGGCTATATTGTATTACGCTAAAACTAATGGGAGAATGTGGAAAAAACGGGAGAAATTATTTGAAAGGGTTTATCTCGCGGACTACTGGAGCAATTTTTATTGTATTTGGCACAGATAAGATAGACCACATGATCGTGATAGGCTGTCGATTTTAATCATTTTTTCAGATATTTAATACCCGTGCGACGCGGGGGCGGGTCGCTAGTTACTTAATATGAGACGACAAGGCTATATAATAATATTATAGCTTGTTGTCTTAGAGTTATACATATTACTAGCGGTCGCCTGCGGCTCTGCCCGCGTGGATGTCGGTTGCGGCTGCAAAAAGCCTACCCAGGAAAGACTCAGTCAGCAAAATGATTCCCAGGTCAATTCACAGACTCGGACACTGACATCGACGACGCGGACGCAGTCATTATCCGAAGGGTGTACAGTGCACACTGCACACTGCACAGATTGTCTTCCAACCGCAAGCGCATCCCGCTTGGTGACGCCCACTATCGTAATATTTTAATTTCGCCATAATTTCAAAACCAAACGTCCAATTTTAATCACTCAAAGACCAAATTTTATCTAAATAAACTGTACTTAGTGATGAAAAAATTTATTTTGATAAGGATTAATGGCATGAGTAAAATAAACGCGTTTAAATGATGTCCAAAAAAATTCAAGATTTTTAAATAAAATAACAAAAAATTAAAACCGACTTCCAAGGTAAAAACAATAATAACATTAATATGAACTAAAAAGTATTAAATAATTTTAACTATCTAATAGTGCCTTTTTCCGAATTCGGCTAAACCTCAACTATTTCTGTACTCAATCTTCATTATTTTGAAGTCGGTACCAGATAGCTGAATCTTCAGTCCTCTGACAGAATATTTAAAATTTTTTGAACTGGCACCGACTTCAAAATTATGAAGATTGAGTACAGAAATAGTTGAGGTTTAGCCGAATTCGGAAAAAGGCACTATAAGATAGTAAAAATTATTTAATACTTTTTAGTTCATATTAATATTATTATTGTTTTTACCTTGGAAGTCGGTTTTAATTTTTTGTTAAAAATAATAATAATTTCACTCTTTTTAGTTACACTAGTACGTAAACCTTCGCGTATATTTTACGTATTTTATTACAATTTGTTAAGTGTTGAGATTTGTAAACTTTTTATTTTCTAAGAAAATTTAGTTCCGCAATTCAACAACAGATGTCGTTGTTAAGCACCTGCATCGCGGTATCGCTTACTCGACGGCATTTGATATAACTAATTCGCTACAATAATTTTTTTCTTCTCGCTCATACTCACTGGTTGTCTTTATTGATATTACGCCAGAGGGATTAACGTCCCAGGGTAACCCTACAGAACCATAAGACCAGTTTTTGGGCGTAAGACGTAGACGTCTTTTCTTTACATTAAGAGTCACAAGTCACATTGACAAAATAATATATTATCAGTGAAGTGAACAGCAGTTAGTAAAGTATTCGATCTGTATAATATAAAGTAGTAAAATATTCGATCTGTCGTTTGCCGCCACGCGCCGCCCGCGCGACACCGTCGCCTCTGTAGCGCCGACCGCCGTGTATTAAACAAACAGCTAGGCTATTCTCTAAGGAACACGTTAAGGCTGTGCTCTCCGCTGTTATCACGGATGTCGCAGCCGTGACATCGTTCGCTGTTACCACGGCTGTAGAATTCGTATTCTCTAAGCTCTATTAGCTCGTCGACGATGTCTCGGCTGCGTGAGCGCTCGGCTGTCGGCGAGGCTGCGGCTCAGATAGTGGACTCGACTATAGATACATTTTTGTCTTAGGAATTTTAGTTATTTTGTCGTGATACACTCTATATTATTAGAACTTTTATAGTAATTATCATTTGTAGTACACACTTGAACAAATTCAATTGAAAAAAATCATTAATGCGTCGAAAAAATATCCAAAAAGTTGAAAGTACCAAGATATGAACCTCGTATGACGTATCTATAAAGTTGTTGTAGTTAAATAAAAAAAAAAACTCGCTTGACCTTCTATACTTTCTTCTATACTTACGTATGTTAACGAAATATAAAGTATGTAAACAAAAGTGTAAACCAAGGGACATGGAATAGATCGATCTTCATTTAGTTTTAAAATAAAGAATTTCTACTACGCCGTACGCGATAAGAGTTAAAGTGTACCTCGGCTCGGGTGACCCGCGCCAACCACTTGAAATATTTTCGTGGAACATATTTTATAATAAACATTGTTAACAGTCTTCGACTAAGATTCGTGAAAGTTAGATTGCTGTTTAGTATAAATCAATGTGGTTTATAATTATTTATAAATATGTGCTGCGTAAAAATTACTAATTTAAGTATTGAATACTTGGTGCGCCTGTATCCGCGTATGTTTATTGAACTCAGTGATTCTCTATAAGTCTAAAAAAACTTGATAAAATGTGGTATGTAGAAGAAAGTTAGAGGATAAAACGATATATACAAAATGTGAATTTCAAGCCTTTTGTGTGTGGAGTTACAATTTTGTCATGTATCGTACTCGCAAGTCGGGACTCGGGAATCTAGCGACTTTTTGAGGTAAGAGTGTTAAAGAGAGTTTTAAAGTGATTTAGCACTTTACTTTCGGTTTTTACGTTACAAAATTAAAACTGTACATTAATTAGGGTATATTATATTTCAGTAAATAAGTACAAAATCATACAAAATCTTTGGCGACAGCCACGAAATAGTAGCTTTTCGTTTGACATTAAAAGTTGTAGGCGTACGCCGAGGCTGCAATCGAAGCTGTAGGCTGTCGAGCTTAGAGAATACGAATTTCGTACATGAAATGTCAAAAAGTGATTTCATATCACTCCGCTTTCAGCCGTGCGGCGCTAGTGTCGAACAGCCCAGAAAACCTAAGCTAGTGAATACCGATCTCGATCTCACGGCTGTAACAGCCGATGCGATTACGGCTGTTTTGATTGTTGCTCTTAGAGAATAGCACTGCAGGTGTGGTTATGTAACAATACATAATTATTATTACGAGTTAGTATATCCATACCTATGCCTTGCATTACTACTATCTATTCTGTGCCATGAGACATTGGTGACCTTAACACGACGTGGTAATGATGATGATGACGATGATGATGATTATGATGATGAATATTAATTGCATAGTAGCATATGCTTTCTGTTCTTAAAACAACGCCGAAACTCCCAAACGTGTATCTATAAGGAGTCAGGAGTTCTCTCAGCATCTTCGAAACCATGGTATACCTTGACCCAATATTTGACTTTTTGGTAGCATATTCTTAGTACACTTCACATAAAACCAAAATCACCATATGTTTCCATATAAATTTCGAGGACCTCCCTCGATTACTCATGGATCCCTTGTGAACATGGTACCAAATTGGAGTGAAACCTAATGCAACAAAACAAAAATTTCGAAAATCGGTTCACAAACGGCGGAGTAATCGTTGAACATACAAAAAAAAAAAAAAAAAAAAACCTCCTCGTTTTTTGGAAGTCGGTTAAAAATGGTTATTGTGCCTCACTCGACATAGATAAGTATAGTGTGTCGCGGACTTTTTTGTAGATATTTATAAGATCTACAATACTAAGAACATTTTATGGTTCTATCTTTTATAGTTTCGGCAGCGTACGCAAAATAAGTAACTTATCTAGTTGATTTTTTCACCTGGCGTCCGAAAAACCCAAATATCTTACGAGACCCTATTTTTTCCAAAATAAAATTTAGCCTATGTTCAGCACAAGTAATGTAGAATTTGCTTGGAGTAGTTTAAATAAAGCCAAAATCCTCAAACTTGTATCTATAAGGATTCAAAATTTCTGTTGGGTACCTTCAGAACTAGGGTATATCCTGGTGCAAAATCCTACTTTTTGGTAGTATATGCCTAAAATACTTCAGAAAAAATCAAAATCACCATATGTTCCCATATAAATTTCAAGGAGGCCCCTCGATTCCTCATAGATCCCATCATTAGATCACCACTTTTGTGAACATGGTACCAACCTCGGATTCAACCCTGTACAACAACAAAAGAATCATGAAAATCGGTCCATAAACGGCGAAGTAATGGTTGAACATACAAAAAAAAATATAAATATATTTTTTTTGTATGTTTCTCCTCTTTTTTGGAAGTCGGTTAATTATTGAGGGCCCCATACAAATTACAATTTTTACTTTCTAACGGTACGGATTACGGAACCCCTCGTGCGGGAGTCCGATTCGTGCTTGGCCGATTTTATATTTAAACTAATTAGAGGAAAAGTCGGTATTATCTTAAGATTTGCTGTAATTAAGGCCGTATCAAAGCAATAGCATAGCATAGCAAGTGTGTGCTTTGTGTACCTGCTAATTAATGGGGAACTAAAGTCATACACAATTACTTTGGTGTGCTTTTACATAGCTCCCTATATAATATTTAGGGAACGTGCAGGAACTACAGGCAGCAGAAATGTAAAGTAAATAATAGAGGTTTTAGATTAGAGATATCAGTTCTCACCATGTTTTTTATAAAACGCACGTTGCTACCAACTTCTTTGCACCAAAATTCATCTATTTCGAGGAAACCGTCGATTTTTACCGCCGACTATAGTTTATGCAAATACCAAAGTTTCTTCCAAATCGGTTTAGCGTGAAAAGATGTAGACAGACAGACACACTAGTGCATTAATAGCATTAGTAAGGATATGGACAAGCACAAAAATTACTCAATACTGTTGCTGAAAGAAACTTGGATCTATGCAAGTTATTTAAAACGTAAAATCAGAGTTTCAGTTGTATTTCAATTGCAATTCTACCACTAAGAGAAAAGAGTTTAATTTGGTGTTACATGCACCGTATGGTAATTCGGTACACTATAGTATCAGACTGTCACTTGTCACTGAAATAAGCTGATTAGTGATGTAATTTCCTCTGCTGACGGTTCCTCAGACAATGCGGCTAAAACAGATTAATAGATTTTAATAGTCCAGGGGGACCGATTCTTATACCTCGAGTGTCATTTCGTAATGACACTTACGACGAGCTTACTGACGAGTCCGGGATCCATGCAATGTTCATTTCACGTTTGTTAGAGTAGGACACGGCATTTTCGTTCGATTGTTCGAGTCTTAAAATAGTTTCGTGATACGGCCCCAGGCTTCAGGGTCGAGACAACCTGTGATCGAAGCGATATTTGAGATGTAAGGATCGGGACCTTATTATGATCACTACATAATATACACTATGTAGTGATCATAATAAAGTCCTGATTCTTATCTGCTTGCATTTTTCATGCCATGCTTGCAGTTTGATGCCGCTGTCTGCCCCTATTTTCATATGCTTAGAATATGGGAGGAAAGACTTGGAATAATAGCTCTTTATTGAAGCCTCATAAGAAAAATCGTGTACGGTATGAGTGGCCCACCGCCGCGGCGTAGGAAAGGAAGTTATATCCTTTCTCTTTCTTTCTCGCGAGTCGCGGTGAAAAATGCCTTTCGCCTGCCGTTTTTCACTTTTGCCAGCACTCCCTACTCTTGCCCGGTACTTCAGATTACAAACCATGGTGATAATAGTACGGTTCCCGCGTAATATGCTCGAAAAAAGTTGCGAACAATATCTAGATTTCGGACGTAACAAGCCTCCGAAGTTAGGTATTTAGGTGCTAAATGGAGTTTTGGCGATAACATCGTGGTATTACGGTTATTACTTATTACTTACACGATTTATAATCATACTATTTACTTTATTGTTTGTTAGGTAGTAGTCGTACCTTAGAAATGCCGAATATTTATAAATAGTAAAATGATATGCCACCGCGGCGGTTCATACGCTTAAAAGTTTTTTCTACTATGCGATACGATATTTCCTATCCAATATCGGACCGATACGTTACATAGACATACACAAGAAAGACGATTAAAACAAGACAAAAAGATAATTATAATATTATGTGTTGTATATTTTATCAAGAGACGAGTTATGTCGTACATTTCTGCTGGTCGTATCTTGTGTCAAGTATGCAACAGGCGTTTTCAGATATTGCGCAATATCTGCTGTCTTTCAAAAATTTTTTTGCAAAAAATTCTTTCAGACAGACAAGAAAATATATTACGCAAAGGTCAGAGCAGATCGCAAACATACATCAAATAATCTGACCAAAACACACGTCATATCAGAGTATTGACAGAAACGTTGTCAAACGTCGAACTAAACTTTCTATTACAGCCCGCGTTGTCTGGCATGAAAACAATATAATATTCCCTACTACTACTACGTAAAAACGTTCTCAATGTTAAATCCTAAGTACTTAAGTAAATGATATTATATTATTTATAATACGGAATGAATACAGCATAAATGGTGAGTTTATGAGATAAGATTTTCTTCCGAGAAGGACTGCGGAATGCGGACGAATCTGTTTATCTTAAGTAGACTTTAGAACTTGCCCCAATGAGGTTTTGAGGTTTCAACTTGATACTGAGTTCGTGAGTTTATTGAAGATTATCGGATTTAACTATTGTCGATATTGTAATCGGTCGCCGACATCGACACTGGGAGGAATAATGTCGGAGAATGTAAAGAAGTTTTTTACCTCTGACGGCACATGGGTGTGTACTGTGTAAGTTTGACGTGCGTTTGTGTTATCGTAGCCCTCAAATGGATGTGCCAATTTTGATAATACTTTTTTAAATTTAACAAATATTTTAACTTTTTTAAACAAATACAAATATTTATTTATCAAAAAAAAAAAATGTTAACATAATATGCGATAACGGATCCCCACACTAGGCGATGCCTGTCCTGTGGGGACGAAACGAAGTTACTATAATTACATTTTTTTTAAATAACTAGTAATATAAATAATTACACTAAATTCAAAGTTGTTCTATAGACAATTCATTTCATTATTTGTTGAGGACAGCGGCCTCGCTCCCAAAAAACGTATAGTGAGTGCATATAAACTAATTAAAGTGATATGTGAGAAATAGACTCAGTGCAAATCAGTGTTTTTACAAATAGACTTTAAAAAGTGAATTACGATAAATCTGTGGCTCCCTAAGAGGTAAAATGTGATTGATTTAATGGATTAATAAATTGTCTAATAGATGCAGGAAAAATTAGTAATGTAGCCTAAATAGTTTGGAAAATATAAAGAAAAGTTGTGTGAAAATGTACGTAAGTTGTGTTAACTTTTAGATTTACTTTGCTATAATTTCGTAAAATATAAGTTGTGATACTTAGATTAAGCTAAACATTGTGGAAAATTGAATAAAGAATCTTTCGAAATGCGTTTTAATTACCTGGCTCACGGAAAATGGGGAAAATGGGGGAAAAATAGCCGTCTCCGATAGCAAAAGTGAGACAGAAAAAATGCGAATCGGAGCGGCTCTCTATACGGCATTCTCCCGAGCCAGGTAAGCGAGGCGCGTTTCGGGAGCAATGTTCTCCTCGACTCGTGTGTTTTATTTACTACGCCCCCGCTCTGCAAGATTACCGGTGTAGCCTTGGTCTTCGAGTCCGATCCGAGCCAGCGGCGAAAAAACCTATGGATGAATACAGTCTCGAACAGTGAACTTGGTCCTTGCGATCCGGAAGTGAACTTGGTCCTCTGCGATCCGGATCTGAAGACGACACTTAGAAGAATTTCAAGAGCAAGCTGGACTTAGAAAAATCCACTGAAGGCGACACTTAGAAAATTTTCAAGAGCAAGCTGGACTTAGAAAAATTCACTGAAGGCGACACTTAGAAAATTTTCAAGAGCAAGCTGGACTTAGAAAAATCCACTGAAGGCGACACTTAGAAAATTTTCAAGAGCAAGCTGGACTTAGAAAAATCCACTGAAGGCGACACTTAGAAAATTTTCAAGAGCAAGCTGGACTTAGAAAAATTCACTGAAGGCGACACTTAGAAAATTTTCAAGAGCAAGCTGGACTTAGAAATTTGGGAAGACCGGACCCGAAGAAGATTGGACTCGAAGACTGGACTCGAAGATACAGGTCTACACCACCAAGGGGAAGCAAGGATTCGTAGATTTTGGCATAAAACCTACTGAAGTTCCTTGAAGATTGAAGATTGAAGATTGAAGATTGAACATTGAACATTGAAGATTGAAGATTTAACATTGAACATTGAAGATTTAACATTGAACATAGAAGATTGAAGATTCAATATAGAAGATTGAAGATTCAACATAGAAGATTGAAGATTCAATATAGAAGATTGAAGATTCAATATAGAAGATTTAACCATTGAAGATGGTCATCACGAGGAGTCAGAGCGGGGCTGAGGAGAACCAGCAACCAAAGATATTCTCGGATCCGCCCAGGTCGCCGTCTGCAGCCGCAACCAGCCAGCCGCCGACCGAGGAGGGCGGATCTGCTTCAAACCGTGTTGAAGCCGAGGCCGGGCACTAGCAAGACACCCGCGCCATCGGTACCTGTAGCCAGGGAGAAGGCTATTTCAATTGGGTCGCGTCGATCGACAGCAAGTGTCGTCGCGCGCCTCCGTTACGAGGCGGAAGAGAAGCTTGCCGCACTCCGTAAAAAGGAACTGCAGATCGAAGCAGAACTTATCAAGAAGAAGCTCATCGCTGATGTCGCCACTGCTGAGGAAACCAGCAATCCCGACGACGACGAGCCTTCAGAACAGGTGGAGCAACGGGTCCGAGCCTGGCTAAGCGAACATGGTCCTGACAACGAAGAGACGACCGAGGAACGGGTCGTGCCAGAGGAAGGAGGGGACGCGCCGAAGCCAGAAGACATACCACCTGCGGGAAAGGGACGCGAGCCGCAGAGATCGAGGTTCGAGCGGCCGATACAAAGCCGTCTTCGTTCACCTACGCCGCCTGCAGCCGGGATCAACGGGGTGGAACAGCTTGCCGACACCCTGGACAAGCTGTTGAATCAACGACAGCCGCGCCATCAGACGGAGTTGCCCATATTCACGGGCTCTCCTTTGGAATGGCTGCCGTTCAAAGCAGCCATGGAAGATACCACCGCATTCTACAAGCTGAAGCCGATCGAGAACCTGGCGCGCCTGAGAAGCTGTCTACGGGGGGAAGCACGAGAAGCAGTGGCACCGTTGCTGAGCATCGCAACACCACCCGAACAGATCATGAAGACTCTGGAGCAATGCTTCGGCCGGCCCGAGGTGATGGTCGACCGCATGATGGAAGATTTGAAGAAGCTTCCGAGGCTTGGAGGCACGGCGGCAGAGCTCAACCACTTCGCGGTGAAGATCCAGAACATGGTGGCCATCCTGAGGAAGTTGAAGCACGGGTACCTCTTTAATCCGTTGCTTGTGAGAGACATCCTGGAGAAGCTCAGCCCGTTCGAGAAGAGCAAATGGTACGACTACGCAGAAGAGACATCGCGCTACCGGAACGAGCCCGATGTCGTCCTTCTCTCTGAATTCTTAATGAGAGAAGCGGACAGAGCGCTGCGCTACGGATTCGCCACGGCTCCGGCTGCAAGAAAGGAAACATCGCGTCCACCTCCCAGCAAGAACGAAGTTAGAACGAGAAGACCAGTCTTCGCGATAGCAGAAGAGGGCCAAGGCGCACTGAGCCACAGCCAGCCAAAGAGAATGCGCGAAGAACCAACGAAGTGTCCGATGTGCACCGACCGCCACGCTCTGTTTCGCTGCGCTGCTTTCAAGAAACTGAGTGTGCAGAAGAGATGGGACACAGTCAAACAAGAAGGGCTGTGCTTCCTGTGCCTATCGAGCCGACACAGAAGATACAACTGCAGAGCGAAGCAGTGTGGTATCCAGGGATGCAAGCGGCCTCACCACCCACTACTACACGAAGAGAGGTCCGACGGCGCTCCACCGATCGAGGACGCCGTAATCACCGCATCGGTTGCCTCCGACCGTGCGGTGAAGCTGAAGATGAGAAGAATTCAAGTCATTGGGCCACGGGGCGAAGCCGACATCTTCGCGCTGTTCGATGAGGGCTCGACGGTGACTCTGCTGGATGAAGACGTCGCTAAGGCTATCGGCGCGGACGGTCCACCGAAGATGCTGCGCATGCACGGGATCAACGCCGAGAGAAGGGAAGAGAGAAGCCGCCTCGTACAACTGGGCGTACGAGGTCGCGACGGTACCAGACACGACATCACCGCGAGGACTGTGAACGGGTTGAATCTCTTAACTCAATCCGTTCCGGAATCCCTTCTGCAACTCGCTCACCTGCGCGATCTCAAGAACGAAGAGATGTGCTACGAGAACGAGAAACCCCAACTTCTCATCGGCACGGACAATTGGCAGCTCATCGTGTCTCGGGAGCTGAGAATCGGGAAGAGGAACCAGCCTGCAGCCTCTAAGACGAAGCTTGGATGGGTGATACATGGCAGCATCCCCAAGCGCATCATAAGGCAGGACGAGAACGAAAACATCCTGCACATATCTACGGTGGAAACCAGAAATGATCGTCTGGAAGAAATGGTGAAGAAACACTTCGACATAGACGCTTTGGGAATAGCGGCTAAGGCGAAGCTGAGCAACGAGGAACAGCGAGCCATCGACCTGTTTGGCAGAACGGCCAAGAGAACGGAAGACGGTCGATTCGAAGTGGGACTCCTGTGGCGCAAGGATGGCGTCAAACTGCCCCTCAGCTACAACAACGCGCTGAGGAGGCTCAACAACTTAGAACGCAAGCTCGACAGAAACCCCCAAGATGCGGTGCAGTATCGTGGGCAGATGGAGAACCTGTTACGAAAAGGATATGCAGAGAAATGTGACGGGACAGAGGCCGGATGCGAGAACACTTGGTACCTGCCGCACTTCCCGGTCAAGAACCCAAACAAGCCGGGCAAGCTGCGCTTGGTCTTCGACGCGGCGGCCAGAACGAACGGCGTGAGCCTCAACGATCACTTACTGGAGGGGCCCGATCTACTGACATCCCTGCCGAGAATATTGTTCCGGTTCAGGGAGGAAGCCGTAGCCGTGAAAGCAGACATAGAAGAAATGTTCCTACGCGTGAAGATCAGAAAAGAGGACCAGCCGGCGCAGATGTTCCTGTGGAGAGAGGGCCGAGAGGAGCCGCCCTCTAAGTACAAGATGACGGTCATGATATTTGGGGCATCGTGTTCACCGTACCTGGCACATTCAGTACGGAATCGAAATGCAGAAGAACACGCAGAATCGTGCCCAGAAGCCTACCGCGCCATCACCGAAGCCCACTACATGGACGATTATGTGGACAGCTATCCAGACCATGAGAAGGCCAAGCAGGTCGTGGAACAAGTGGACCGGGTGCACAAGATGGGCGGATTCCACTTGCGAGGATGGACGAGTAACGATCGACGAGCGCTGAAGGGGCTACCAGTGGACCGCCTGGCCGATGATGTAGCGCAGCCTGTCACCAAGGACGAACAGAAGACCCTGGGAATACTGTGGGACTCCCGAGGGGACACGTTGAAATTTAACACGTCTCTATCGAGAGTCCCTGAGGAGGTCCGAGAGCTGCAGCGTGCACCGACCAAGAGAGAGGCCCTTAGCACGGTGATGAGCATCTACGATCCGCTGGGGCTACTGAGCTGCTACACCATCACCGCCAAAGTCATCCTACAAGGTCTGTGGCGTCAGAAGCTGGACTGGGACGAGCCGCTGCCGGCGGAGTCAGCCGAAGACTTCACTCGATGGCTGAGAGACATGGAGCACATCAGCCACCTCGCGCTTCCCCGGAGCTACAACGGGGGGAGCCCCACAAGGAACCGGCAGCTGCACGTGTTCTGTGACGCGAGCAAAGACGCGTACGCGGCGGCCGTCTACTGGAGGCTGGAGCAAGAAGATGGAGAAATTCGAATGAGCGGCCGCAACCTGGCCCCGGGGGACTTAGTGATCGTCGTGGACCCCGCGCTGCCGCGTAATACATGGCCGCGCGGAGTCGTACACCGTGTCTACCCGGGCCCGGACGGACGAGTGCGTTGCGCGGACGTGCGTACTCGCAGCGGAGTGTTCCGCCGGCCAACATCAAAGCTGGCGGTAATAGAAGAATCGCCGCCGGAGGAGCGGACGGCACCAGGAGAAGAGCCAGCGGGCCTAGTCAGCCCGCAGTCGCCAGAACGAGTCGCGACGGGCTCAAACAACTCGTGCTCAGCCGGGCAGTCACCAGCTCAGCCGGGCAGTCACCAGCTCAGCCGGGCAATCACCAGCTCAGCCGGGCAGTCATCAGCGGGCCGAGTCGGCCCGCAGTCGCCGGAACGAGTCGCGACGGGCCTAACCAGCTCGTGCTCAGCGGGGCAGTCATCGGCGGGCCGAGTCAGCCCGCAGTCGCCGGAACGAGTCGCGACGGGCCTAACCGGCTCGTGGTCAGCGGGGCAGTCATCGGCGGGCCAAGTCAGCCCGCAGTCGCCGGAACGAGTCGCGACGAGCTCAGCCAGCTCGTGCACACCGAGGCAGCCGACAGCGAGACCAGCGAGCCCGCAGTCACCGGAGAAGGCTGCGTAGACCCTGGCTACTGCGCCGGGGGGAGGATGTTGAGGACAGCGGCCTCGCTCCCAAAAAACGTATAGTGAGTGCATATAAACTAATTAAAGTGATATGTGAGAAATAGACTCAGTGCAAATCAGTGTTTTTACAAATAGACTTTAAAAAGTGAATTACGATAAATCTGTGGCTCCCTAAGAGGTAAAATGTGATTGATTTAATGGATTAATAAATTGTCTAATAGATGCAGGAAAAATTAGTAATGTAGCCTAAATAGTTTGGAAAATATAAAGAAAAGTTGTGTGAAAATGTACGTAAGTTGTGTTAACTTTTAGATTTACTTTGCTATAATTTCGTAAAATATAAGTTGTGATACTTAGATTAAGCTAAACATTGTGGAAAATTGAATAAAGAATCTTCCGAAATGCGTTTTAATTACCTGGCTCACGGAAAATGGGGAAAATGGGGGAAAAATAGCCGTCTCCGATAGCAAAAGTGAGACAGAAAAAATGCGAATCGGAGCGGCTCTCTATACGGCATTCTCCCGAGCCAGGTAAGCGAGGCGCGTTTCGGGAGCAATGTTCTCCTCGACTCGTGTGTTTTATTTACTACGCCCCCGCTCTGCAAGATTACCGGTGTAGCCTTGGTCTTCGAGTCCGATCCGAGCCAGCGGCGAAAAAACCTATGGATGAATACAGTCTCGAACATTATTACTGACATGACTTCATTTTTATTGAAAATATTATGTACTTACTACAGTCAAAACCACGTCGCTATCACAACTTTATTTCCAAGTACTCAATCGTAAAAACTACTTTTATTTTATGTAACTTGGATACACTGTAAATGGATTTCCAGAGTTCGAGAAATAACAGTTATGGTAATTGGTTAGTAAATATAACTTGTATGCTTACAGTGTAACTGTAATAAAGTCATTAAGGCCGGTGAAACCGAAGGCTAACGGATGATTAACTATTGATAACCACGGTCTGGAACTAGTAAGCACATTTAACTTTTCTGCTTGGACGCTTTTATTCAGATGTTCGAGCGTAAAGGTAGTATAAGTCTGATTCAAGCTTTTCTTAATGTTAGCTCATACCAGAACTTTCATATCAACTTTATCAGTTCCGAAATTCATAGAAATTCGTAGAACTTTGTGTGAGGTGTGAGTACGCAATGAATACGTTGTACTTAATGTTCTGAAGCAAATTATGAAAAAACAGAATTATTAGCATCTAACGTATTTGTTATGTAATGTTTATCAAGAAAATATTATCAGAGTTAAAATCTCGCTAGTTCAACGTAATCTAGAAGATGTGGATATAAGCAACCATTCAAAAAAGATTTTTCAAAGTAAATCCCTAAGATATAAAACGAATATCAATATTTGCTTCCTAACAATCCTAGTACAAGTGGACAAACCCGCGGATTAAGACGAGGAATAAGACTAGATAATAAGAGATATATTAAATCATAGTTGACTGAAAAATTTAATCATAGTTTAAGAATAGGGGTGAACCGGCTCCAGTAGTTTGATTTCAACTCCATTTGGCTGTATGCCTCCGAACATCTCATTAAAAGTTATGAAGCCGCAGCCCGCTTATGAATGGTTAAGCCGTGTCGCGAACTGTTAATGCAGGTAAAAATATAATTGTCGCCTCAAACTGTTTATATAATACCCTATGTGGCGGTCGCAGAACACGATTTTTGTATATTGGTGTATTAAATAGAATTTTGTCCTCAAAACAGTGTATTGTCAGTAATTCATCAATTATTTTGGGTTCGGTGCCTATGTAATGAGGAACTTTCTGTCATCTGTGTATGTGTTTCAGGTTTAGCTCAATGTCAATAGTTTTGTCCACATTTGTCCACACTGGGCCTTTTTTGTTCATCAAGGGCATGTATTATAGCGCAGTCAACAGCGAACGTGAGGCATGCCCGTGACGCACGTTGAAATTGCATAATGTGGACATAGCTTCTAAATGGTACAGATTTATAGAACCTTTCGTGCGCGAGGTAGACTCATACTTGGCCGATTTTTTAAATCTTAGCTGTTCATTTCAATTGCTGGAATACTACTTCCCAAAAAATAATCATTATCGTATGCACAGAAAGGCTTCAAGGACATAACCCTAAAGCACGAACTCCACAAACTTTTAAACGAAGTTACTGCAAAGGGTCCTATATATTTCAGCCGGACAGATTTTTATTGGATTTCACCGGGCTAACTATATTAGCTCATTCCAGATTTTGACTGGATTTGGGATGATGTCATTAATTTTGTTCAAACAAATTGGTACTCTGTTTGTTTTGATCATAATTGAAAATTTAATATTACTATCACGGGCGGGTTTAATATTGGATAAAACTATGCAGTTTTATTATCCATAATATATTTTTGCTGTTTACCTATTTAGTACTTATAGACCTGAGCCTTTCGTTTAATTACTAGATGAAGCCCGCAGCTCCTCTTCGCTTTATCGCGCGGGAACCGTACATTTTTTCGGGATGAAAAGTATCCTATGTCCTTTCCAGGGACTTAAAGTTTCTCTATACCTTTCAGCAAAATTTGTTCAGTGGTTTGGGCGTAAAGAGGTATTGATAGACAGACAGACACACTTTTTGGGATAATGTAGAGTATCGTAAATCGCAATTCGCAAACGCCAGTTTGCGAATTGCGATTTACGATACTCTACAATTGTGTTGTGTTGTGTTGTGTTGTAATTAGTAACTAATTAACTATCAAAATGTGCAATTTGACAATACACCTTAATTTCAAACTAAATAAAATTCGAGAAAAGTATGGTACGGCCTTCGCTAAAAAGCTTAGCTGGGGCACTCATGCCGTGCCCCCAGATAAGTGTAACGTGTAACAAAGCCTTTCTACCGCGGAATATAACAGCTCGGTAACCTTATAATTTATCGAATATCTACATATAAGGAGAGTTCCAAGAGAAAGAGGTTTGACAGATGGACAGACGGACTACAAATTGATAGTGAAGGTTCGCTCACATTTTTATGAAAGTATACCCGGAAATGTCATATTTTATGGATCGGGGTTCTGAATTGATAGAGGTATTTTGATAGGGTCTTGTAGCCTCCTAAGCTATCTATACTAATATTATAATTGGGAAGAATTTGTTTGTTTGTTTCAACGCGCTAATCTCAGGAACTACTGGTCCGATTTGAAAAATTATTTTAGTGTTAGCCCATTTATCGAGGAAGGCTATAGGCTATATTAAAACATCACGCTGTGACATTTAGGCGCGAAGAAATAGAGGAAAATGTGGAAAAAACGGGAGGAAATGTATTTGAAAGGGCTTATTAGATAGTAGCTATTTATCGAGAAAGGCTATAGGCTATATTTTATCACGCTAACGACTAACAGGAGCGAAGAAATATATGAAAATGTGGAAAAAAGGGGGGAAATTATTTGAAAGGGAACTACTGGAGCAATTTTTCTGTTATTTAGCATTCATAAGAAGTAGACCAAGAAAAAGGATCATAGACTATTTTTTGTGGACTAATTTGTCTGTGAAATATCTCATTTACGCGGGCGAAGCCGCGCGGAACGTCTAGTCTTAATATATATATTTCTTGTGTGCGTGTGTATGTGACTGAACTCCTCCTAAACGACTGGACCAATTTTGATGAAATTTTTTGTGTGTGTTCAAGGGGATCTGGGAATGGTTTAGATTCACAATTTTGTCCGCTGGACAATGTTTTTTTAATTAATTTTTAATTTATTAGTAGTTGTTGATTTTGGAATGTTTTACATTGGATCCGACAGTCGGCTGCCATCGCAGTGTCAAATTTTAAATAATATTCGAATTCGGATTTTAATTTTAGTCTGTCCGACAGTTAGCGCTTCGACCAAATTAAAAAAAAATACTTTATATACTTAATATGGCAAAGAAACGTTTGCCGGGACAGCTAGTAACTTATAATAATAAAAATACGTCGGACACTCGGGGACTGCCGCGGTAAAGCTATTGTATAGCAATAGCTAGTCTAACGTCTAGTCGCACGCACACAAACTTACTTAACAACTTAACTTTGTCGAAGTATACGCAAGGGCTGAATAGTGAAAAATGTGCATAATCTTCAGTATATCAACATTCCTGTTGTCGTTTTAAATTTTCTATTTTTGTTTCTTATACTCATGATATCAGCTTCCAAAGTAATACCAATTTGTTAAAATTCAAGCATACATTCAGCATCTCCTTAGGATTTACAAATTACTTTTATTTGAAACTCACGCCAATAAATCGACAATATCATAAACTACATATTTGCCGTTTCAAAAAATTTTTAGGACCATTTTGAACTGAGTTAAGTAAAAATAATAGGGTTTTGGCGCAATCTCGGCAACGCGGCAAATGTATGGCCAAGGTCGTTTGCTCGGGGGACGGCCTTAAACAAACAGGTGTTGTTATGTAACAATACATAATTATTATTATTAGTATATCCATACATATGCCTTGTACTACTATCTATTCTGTGCCATGAGACATTGGTGACCTTAACACGACGTGGTAATGATGATGATGACGATGATGATGATTATGATTATGATGATGAATATTAATTGCATAGTAGCATATGCTTTCTGTTCTTAAAACAACGCCGAAACTCCCAAACGTGTATCTATAAGGAGTCAGGAGTTCTCTCAGCATCTTCGAAACCATGATATACCTTGACCCAATATTTGACTTTTTGGTAGCATATTCTTAGTACACTTCACATAAAACCAAAATCACCATATGTTTCCATATAAATTTCGAGGAGTTCCCTCGATTACTCATGGATCCCATCATCAGGTCACCACTTTTGTGAACATGGTACCAAATTGGAGTGAAACCTAATACAACAAAACAAAAATTTCGAAAATCGGTTCACAAACGGCGGAGTAATCGTTGAACATACAAAAAAAAAATATCCACAGCCGAACATATAACCTCCTCGTTTTTTGGAAGTCGGTTGAAAATCAAAGGTGCCGATTGCTCGCCCTTAGAAGGCAGAGGGTGGATCCCTTACGTTTGTGTTTGAACTTCCAATATTTTATACGCATACATTATGTGCTATATCTACTTAGACTGTCTGTTAACGCCCTATACGATTAAACTACTGAACTCATAATTTTAAAATGTACAGTTCCCGTGCGATGAACTAAGTTGCATGAAACATCTATTGTTAGTTTGCTTGATGAATAAAAGGATAGACAAAAAATTAAAACATAAATTTTGCGTACCTCCTATCTACCTACCTAGATACTTCAAATTTCGTATTTCATCAAGAAAATTATTCCAAATGAACAGAAAATAAAGGAGTAACTAAACATCTTGAATTCGACTCTTAATTTTCTTAGAATCATCAGCACCAATAGAATTAGGCATTGAATACAAGAAAATAGCGTATATTTTATCCCCTTTTTAATATTTCTGGGGAAATTCATAACACATATGAATGAATGAATGAAAATCCTTTATTGCACCAAAACAACCATGACATATTACAGAACTTATGAACTATTGAGTAAAAGTACAAAAGGCGGTACATACCAAGTAAACGAGCATATTTGTCAAGATATTAAATAAGGCAGGTAATAATAGCATACCTTAGCAATTTGTAGACGTCCAACTCTTATGGAGGACTGACGAAATTTCTTATTTACCTTTGTGAATGTAAAGGCGTGTTCACAATATGTCTAGCAACATATTTTATTTTAGGGTTGCCAATCTCAAATTTTTCAATAGGTAATTTGTTTGACAATGCGCTGCTTAAAAACTATCCAGGACGTCCAAGGACACTACGAAAACTAGGACATATCCTGGGAAAACGGGACGGTTGGCAACCCTATTTTACTTGAATATAAACGCTGAATTTCATCTTTATAGTCATTACTTAAAATAATTTTGTCCGTCGGTTACGTCTGAACTTTAAGCTAGAACGAGACCAAAATATGGAAATACTTTGCGTTCCAGGAAGAACATAGGAGGAATATAATATTATACCGAAAGACTTCTATTTAAATATAAGTCTTTGATTATACCAGAAAAATGTACGGTTGGTAAAACAAATGCAAAGGAAGTTTCGGGCAGTTAGGGACACTATTTTTTCTTACGATCACGTAGCATTATAATTTTTAATATTATGCTCTCATCATCATCTATCATATTCTTCGTTTCCAAATTTTCTCACCGATGTATTTGTTTATCAATACCATTTTATACTGAATATTTTTATAACATTTAAGGAATTTAACACTTTTAAGTTTTAACCAATTAAAATACAAAGTTTATATCATTTCTACTGAATGTAAGTGGGCAGGTCTTTCTTTATGAATTCCCTTTATGAATAGTTGAACATTTTCTTGAGAACAAAGAAAAATAAGGCAATTAACTAGTGTCCTTAATTGTCTGACTGCTCCTAAACTAAAATAGTCTAAGATACCTGTTTGTTTTGCTTATCATTCATTTTATAGCAATTACAAAAGGTTAGTAGCCAAATAAGGTTTGACAAGATTGTAACGAGATGGTCAAAACTCAAAAGGTACTTAGTGCGCTTTTGGAATGATAAAAATGTTAAACTCCCAGACATAAATCAAGATAGATACCGCATGTGTATGTATTTCGCGTGCCATTTGGCGTTCCCAAACAACGAGCAATGCTCGTCTTTCGAAGTTCATTTCTTTAGTCTGCTATCGGAATCAGACGTGAATTGGAATTTTGAAAATGCCCAAATGCCTAAAAGTTCCGTATTGAGCTGTAGAAATTCAAATAGGAACGCTGGCCTTGATAATAGACACGTTTCTTATCATCGGTACCTCACAGTAGGTAGTAAAAAAGTGGCACGCTCACTTTCATACCAATTAGGCCTGGAGATAGTGACACAAAATTCTTGGTGATTTGTACCAGTATGGCGGTTTTACAGGGGTATAATTACGTAAGGCCAAAAAGGAAAATAATGGTCATAGCGCTCGCACGGCAGCCCAAACGCGTGGGCGTTAATCGAACGTGTCGGATAAATAACGAGTGTCGAACGATTTGTTCCACAAAAATGCTTGTATTTTCAGATAGTCGAAAAAAAATAAGTAGGCGAAAGCGTAATGCCATACTTGTCGGGTGCGGCTTTCAGCCCGCCATACCGACGCGAATACGTTAATTTTAATAAAAAAATTGAACCATTTGTACCAGGCTAATTTTTGCATAGCAAATCATCGTCAAGTAGCCATTCACGAAAATCACCTTGCCATACTTTTCCGACAGCGCCCAATGGCCGCCATACCACTGCAAAGGTGTAAGATTATTTTTTTCGCCAAACGATTTGTACCAGTATGGCATTTAAATTTTTGGAAAGTATTTGACAAAATATGACCGTTATTATTTTTCCCATACTTCTAGTAGGGGGAAAAAGTGCTGCCATACTTGAAATACTAATTTATTTGACACGTTTTAAAAATACGACTATAAGGGCCTGTTTCACCGCTTCCTGATAAGGTGCCCGATAGGGTTATTTGACAGATTTTCCATACTCCATGTGTCAAATTAAGTGGTGGATAGCCTTATCAGGAAGCGGTGAAACAGGCCCTAAGATACGTAAAATCATTTTTTACATAATGGCATCATTGTAGTCTCGTCATTTGACAATTGTACCAAAAAAAAATTGTTACAGATTGTAACCATGGGGCGGGAGCAAAAAAGTGATAAAATTGGACGATTTGTACCAGTATGGCATATTATACGATACAATGTGACCATTAGTATATTTTCCATACTTGTAGTATACGGAAAAAGTGGCGCCATACTTGAAAAACCGTTTGAATTACGTATGAAATCTTAGGATTTTGAAAAAAATATTATTCACATTCGCTGCCTCCCACAGGTATGGCATTATCAGACTCCTATTTATGATCATACAGGGAACTGTTAAAAAAAGTTTCAGGGTGGTACAAATCGTTTGGCGAAAAAAAAAACTTACACCTTTGCAGTGGTATGACGGCCATTGGGCGCTGTCGGAAAAGTATGGCAAGGTGATTTTCGTGAATGGCTACTCGACGATGATTAGCTATGCAAAAATTAGCCTGGTACAAATGGTTCAATTTTTTTATTAAAATTAACGTGTTCGCGTCGGTATGGCGGGTTGAAAGCCGCACCCGACAAGTATGGCATTACGCTTTCGCCTACTTAATTTTTCTCGACTATCTGAAAATACAAGCATTTTTGTGGAACAAATCGTTCGACACTCGTTATTTATCCGACACGTTCGATTAACGCCCACGCGTTTGGGCTGCCAGTGCGAGCGCTATGACCATCATTTTCCTTTTTGCCCTTACGTAATTATACCCTTGTAAAACCGCCATACTGGTACAAATCACCAAGAATTTTGTGTCACTATCTCCAGGCCTAAATGGAGTGACATGCGGTATCTATCTTGATCTATATCTGTGGTTAAACTCTTGTCAGGATGAAGGACATATTGTGACCTGATCGAAAATTCGTAAGACAGAAGAAGAGTAAGCCTGGCACGGCGTATAGCAACCTCTTTTCTTCGAACCCGCTCGCACCTGCAACTGGTGTCGGACACAAAACAAAATGGAGGCTAATGAAAATCGTCACATAAAGAATATGCCATAAACACCAAATCCCGATCATAACTCACGAGTGCGAAGATAAAGTGACGTTATTGCCTCAGTAACTTGTATAGCCATAAAATTGCCTGAATCTCAAATCATCAAAGTATTATTGAGTAGTAAATCTTTATGAGCTCTCGGCGCTCAGAATGTTTTGGCGGGATTTCTATTATGAACTTTCATAATCACATTTTATCGCCGTATTTTATAGTTCGGCTCGGTTAACGTAAAGATAGTGAATAGAGGATCTGAACTTGTCGTTTTTCTGACAAAAACCTTTTCTCTTGTCCTTGGTCACTTTTTTAAGGATCACATTGCATACCTAATACCTACCTATATTTAATATAGTACTAGGGACCCGCCCCGGCGTCGCACGGGTATAAAATATATAGCCACTGAAAAAATGATTAAAATCGATAGCCTATGATCCTTCACGTGGTCTACTTCTCATCTGTGCCAAAATAACATAAAAATTGCTCCAGTAGTTCGCGAGATAAGCCCTTTCAAATAATTTCCCCCGTTTTTCCCACATTCTCTTATATTCATTAGTCTTAGCGTAATAAAATATAGCCTTTCTCAATAAATGGGCTATCTAACACTGAAATAATTTTTCAAATCGGACCAGTAGTTCCTGAGATTAGCGCGTTCAAGTTAGCCATTTCAAATTATTTTCCCCGTTTTCCACATTTTCCTCTATTTCTTCGCTCCTTTTAGTCTTAGCGTGATAAAATATAGCCTGTATATCCTCCTTTAAGAATTCTTTTTTATGTCTGTTCTGTTACACTTTCAAGATTTTTCGCAGATAAAATTTTTGTTTGTTTTATCAAAATGAATAATTTCACAAAAAAATAGCTCGATAGTAATAAAAAAAATGTTCCAGGGCTCCCTGACTATATGGCTTATGAAAATGTTGTTGCAATTGTTATATTAATTTCAATGGCATTATATGGTTTGCTACAATGATATTGTATGTTACTGTTTGCTATAATATGGACTGGCCTAATTTTTCAATGACGGGTGCTCTTAAGGTGACAAAGAAAAACATTACATACTTGATAGAGCGTTATGTTTTTTTTTGTTACATAATATCAAAAAGGGCTTTACTCTTTCATAAAAAATAACAAAAAAGCAGTTCTATGAAAATTAGCCGAGTGTAAAAATTTTCTGTCTGCAAAAATGTTTCTGTCGAATTCACAAACAAAATACAAAGTTATTTCATTTTTAAATTCATCTGAAATATTACGTTACAACAGTTACAACGTTATAAAAGTATTTTAGTTACAATTACATAATACATAGTTACAAAAATATTTTAGTCAAAAACTTTAAAGTTTTTCTAGTGGAGAAAAAGCTGTGTAGATAATGAAATTGCAAGTTATTGTGTCTTAGAAATATTATTATATTTTGCTGCAGTACACTCCTTGATTATGCAAATTTTATTAAGTTAATTTTAATACAACTTTTATAGTTATGCGGTCTCAGTATTAACAAAAATACAAAATAATATTCTCGTAAAATATCACAGAATCCATACTTCCATACTAATATGTATTATAAATGCGAAAGTGTGTCCGTCTTACTGTCCTTCGATGTGTCTGTCTATTATCTCTCAACGCCCAAACCACTGAACCGATTTTGCTGAAAACTGGTATCTGGTAGAGATACTTTGAGTCCCGGTAAAGGACAAAGGATAGTTTTTATCCTGGAAAAATGTACGCTTCTAGCGAGAAACGAATTTGTGGAGTTGTGGGCCGCGGGTGTCATCTAGTAATAATATAAGTTACTAGACGTTCCGCGCGGCTTCACCCGCATATTTCACAGACAAATTAAGTACACAAAAAATAGCCCATGATCCTTCACGTGGTCTACTTCTTATCTGTGCCAAATAAGACAAAAATTGCTCCAGTAGTTTAGATTTGCTCTTTCAAATAATTTCCCCCGTTTTTTCCACATTTTCCTCTATTTTTTCGCTTTGATTAGCGTTAGCGTGGTAAAGTATAACCTATAGCCTTCCTCGATAAATGAGATATCTATCACTGAAGTAATTTTTTTAAATCGGACCAGTAGTTACTATTTTATGCTGAAAAATAACTCAAACATGTTAAATATTTTCGTGTGAGAAAATGATTCTGGTATTACGTATGTACCATCGAGGAAATTGATTCCTATGCAGTTGATAGACCAACGTTATTTGGTCGAATATGTCAATTCAATGTTAATTGTGATCTGTCGGCTGGGTTTGACGTAACGCAACCAAACTACTTAGGGGCGATTCCATTATCGCGGGTGCAACAGTTTGACACACTTAAAGCTTCCTACAGGCAAAATGAAGCATATTTATTAATCAAATATCCCGTGAAGGGATACATTTTAACTAGTTTAACAATGATTTATAAATGTAAACCTTCATCAAATGTATGAAGGGCCACAAACAGGTCTGAAGTGCCATCGCGGGTGCAACTAATTTGAACCCCCATTAAGAACTGTGATGAGTTCATATGTGAGTACTGGTTATTGCGAAACTTTTACAAAATAACTTGCCTATATTTCAAAAGAGCATAAAACAAAGTAACTATGTAACAAGATAAAAGTAATTGTAGTAATAAGAAATAGAAATTATTAACCATTTCTACGATCGCGGGTGCAACATCAAAATTTTCAAATCTCTTAAAGGTGAATTAAATCGTAATTCTCTAACAAATTTAAAAATTTTCGATATGGAATATATAATTATACTAGTAATTTATAATAAAACTGCACCAAATTGTAGTTTTTTTTTTAATTTTCAGTTGTTTATTGGCCTGACAAAATTAATCGTCTAAATCGCTCAAAACGGTCGAATAGTGTAATTTATACAAAATATTTCGGCGTATTGCTGTATAACTATACCACAACTAAACATTAATTTTAAATATATTATTGGAATTTCATTTTTTACCGATAAAAGTTGTTTTGTTAGTAAATACACTTCTTCTTATGTATATTTCAATTGAAAAATGTAACTAATAACACATTTTAAAAATTCTCGTTAATTCTCTCTGTAGCGGAATGGCCCTTAGGTCCCCGATCTGCATAGGTATCAACTTCTCTGATAGTATGAGAATTTCGATGGAACCCGGCATCTTAACGGTACGCTTGCTGCATCTTCTAACTCCAAAAATCAATCAATTGATTCATGTATAACTAGATATTTAAGCTGCTAAATCAGATTAAATCTAAAATAGCAAAAATGCGATAGTGACATTACGCCAGACGTCGTTGTTTTAACTTTTAAAAGACCCATTATTACAAATTACAAAGAGGAATTACGTTAGGGCAGCGTACTTTTAAATTAATGTCCTTGCTATGAGGTCCTCGGTCCTCCATAATGAAATTTGGTCTCAGTCAAAACCGTCTCAATTTCGTCAGCCATTCGATCCCTCGAAGTGATCTTTAATCTCAGAGATTAATTTTAAATTAGATAAAAATCTTATCGATGTTCAATTTACTCGTGTTTATCAAAACATGTTTTAATTTTACAACTTTATTAACTGGTGGGGTTGATTTAACAACAACTAGGTTTTGTCTGTGGCTTAGTCTGAAAAACAGTATTCCTCGCACACAAACTTTTGTGTTTAATTTTTTTATACTAAGCCCACTATCCACATAGGTACATGATAAAGTGGATTCTATAATCTATTGGATATTGGTGTAATAATTTTTAAAATCTGTTTAGAATACCCAGAGACTCCCCCTTACAAATTCACAATCTATCTATATATAAATCTCCTGTCACGATGTTTGTCCGCGATGGATTCCTAAACTACTTAGCTGATTTTAAAGTTTATTTTATTTAAATGTATGCTTTTTTCCAACTTGAGAGATAGGATAGCTTAGATCTTTAATTATAGTCGCAATTTTATTTTATTGCAAATTATTTGTCTATAAAGAGCGACCATTGTTTATGCGACGTGGGTCACGGCCTCACGGGATATCGATGGACGTTGCCATAGTGACATAATTATTTAGTCACTAATTCAATAAAATAATACGGGCTATATACTTTATATAATATGGCAAAGAAACGTTTGCCGGGACAGCTAGTACATATTATAAAACAAAGTCGCTTTTTTCCCTCATGTCCCTTTGTTCCCTTTAATCGTTAATAAATACGTTTATTAATAAGGCCGTTAAACTACCCAACGGATTTTGATGATTCTTTCAGTGTTAGATAGCCTTTTTATCGAGGAAGGCTATAGGCTATATTTTATTACGCTTAAACTAAAAGGAGTAAAGAAATAAAGGAAAATGTGGAAAATACAGGGAAAATTATTTGAAAGGGCTAACTTGAACGCGCTAATCTCAGGAACTACTGGTTCGATTTGAAAAATTATTTTAGTGTTAGATTGCCCGTTTATTGAGGAAGGCTATATGCTATATTTTGTCACGCTAAGACTAAGAGGGGAGAATGTGGAAAAAACAGGGGAATTTATTTGAAACTCTCGCTCGCGAACTACTGGAGCAATTTGTATGTTATTTGGCACAGATAAGAAGTAGACCACGTGAAGGATTATAATTATAGCCAATGATCCTTCAGGTGGTCTACTTATTATCTATTTTAATCATTTTTTCAGGGGCTATATATTTTATACCCGTGCGACGCCGGGGCGGGTCGCTAGTTATATATATAAATCTCCTGTCACGATGTTTGTCCGCGATGGATTCCTAAACTACTTAACCGATTTTAATGTTTCTTTTTTTTTAAATGTGTGCTTTTTTCCAACTTGAGAGATAGGATAGCTTAGATCTTTAATTATTATAATCGCAATTTTATTTTATTGCAAATTATTTGTCTATAAAGAGCGACAATGTTGTTTATGCGACGCGGGTCACGGGATAGCGATGGACGTTGCCATGGTGACATACTTTTTTTATATCTATGGACGCTTCACACCACGTCTGTCTAGCCCCGTTGTAAGTAGCTAAGTAGCTGTTTTTTTTGTCACTAATTCAATAAAATAATACGGGCGATATACTTTATATAATATGGTAAAGAAACGTTTGCCGGGACAGCTAGTCTAATATATATAAATCTCCTGTCACGATGTTTGTCCGCGATGGATTCCTAAACTACTTAACCGATTTTAATGTTTTTGTTTTTTAAATGTGTGCTTTTTTCCAACTTGAGAGATAGGATAGCTTAGATCTTTAATTATAGTCGCAATTTTATTTTATTGCAAATTACTTGTCTATCAAGAGCGACCATTGTTTTTATACGTTACGGGATAGCGATGGACATACAGTTTATTAATTTTTTTATTTTTTTATTTACAGTTTATTGCACACAAAACCATTATAAAGTAACATAATATTAGAAAGACGACACAATACTCGTAGGTACTGCTTATCTCTAAAAGAAATTTCTTACAGCAGTCCTAATTTAGTCACTAATTCAATGAAATAATACGGGCGATAATACTTTATATAATATGGCAAAGAAACGTTTGCCGGGACAGCTAGTATAATATAAAGATATACACTAAAAATAGATAAAGACCCGATTTTCGATGTTAAGTTTTTCCAAAACGAATTGTTAAGTATCCCTATGTCCGGTTTCAATTTTTTTTATAATGAGATTTATGAGCGCTTATTATATTATAAGCTTACGTCAAACAACTAACCGACTAAAACTCATCCGGGGTCTGCCTGCGAATTGCGATCAGTCCCATATACGGAGCAAAAAAAACAATTCTGAATATTTTTATTCCGTCGAAGCTGACAAAATCTATTCGATAAAGAAGACGTTATTGATGACAAGCCGATATAAAACGTGCATCAGACTGTGAACATATCATTAGGTGGACATATTGTGTCCAGACTCCAGCCGCGTCCACCGGCATCGCAGCCGGTATCAAAGAACTGAATTATTACAGCAATACGTTACGATATTGCATGTTTTGAATATGTACTTTGTGTACAATATTATATTATTTGATGTAAAACTGAAGGAATATTTAGTAGTTTCTAAACAATGAAATGTAGGTCTATTCCTAAATTTAAACGTTTTTGATTTGTAAAAACTAAAAGGAGATTACGGTATATTTTTTTTATGACTGAATCATGGGTTTCAAGGTTGAAGCCTTGGTAACTTGTTAAAAATTTAGATAATTACAAAAAGAGATTTGTTTTTGAAAACATAATTAATTTTATATTAGACCATCTCCACTTTTATTATGTTAAGTACATATTTTAATATCTAAAGTCATGAAAATATTTAAAAAAATACGATAATATCTTTGTCGCTTCTACCTTAATTCTAATACATATTAATAAACTTGTGCCTAGCACCTCTATTGTATCGTATAGAGTCCATACCATATCTGTTTTCAACTTAGGCCCGAACAATGTCCTAGGACATTGCAAATTAAACTAATTGGTCCAGGCTTTGTGGCTTAGGCTGTATATCTTATTAATCATGTCAACACCGAACATAATACAAGCATTGTTGGTGCTCCAGTGAAAGCTGGTCGGTGTAAACAACGCCTTACAATTACTAAACATGCAAGTACGGTTACTGGAATGATTATTTTAATTTGTTACTAGCACGCGTTTTGCCTTTCTGTACCAGATTTGAATATACACACATTTGGTAGAGCTAAAATGTGTTGGACTATCGTGGCTTTTAAAATGTTTTATCTTGTAACGTTGTAATAATTAAAATATTTAAAATTGAATTTTTTACAAAATAATACTAAAATTATTAACTTATTAATCATATTTTATAACTACGGAATTACAAAATATAAGATTAAATAACTAAAACAACATAAATAATTCAAAAACTTAAATAAATTTTAGTAACTTAAAATGGCTAGCGCCGTCTTAGCGCTCCTTACAGCAGCATTTTAGGAGCCGCGGACCGAATTATTCAAATCTGCCTTCATTAACCGACTTCCAAAAAACGAGGAGGTTATATGTTCGGCTGTGGATATATATTTTTTTTATTTATTTTTTATTTTTTTATTTTTGTATGTTCAACGATTACTCCGCCATTTGTGAACCGATTTTCGAAATTTTTGTTTTGTTGTATTAGGTTTCACTCCAATTTAGTACCATGTTCACAAAAGTGGTGACCTGATGATGGGATCCAGGAGTAATCGAGGGAACTCCTCGAAATTTATATGGAACCATATGGTAATTAAGTAAATTTTGTAAATTTTGGTTTTATGTGAAGTGTACTAAGAATATGCTACCAAAAAGTCAAATATTGGGTCAAGGTATACCATGGTTTCGAAGATGCTGAGAGAACTCCTGACTCCTTACAGATACACGTTTGGGAGTTTCGGCGTTGTTCTAAGAACAGAAAGCATATTATGCTACCACGCAATTAAAATTCATCATAATCATCATCGTCATCATCATCATTACCACGTCGTGTTAAGGTCACCAATGTCTCATGGCACAAAATAGATAATAGTACAACTTACAAGGCATAGGTATGGATACAATAATAATAATTATGCACATAACAACACCAATTATTAATATAGGCTGTTTATACACGGCGGTCGGTGCGGCGTCGCCGCACGCCGCCGCGCGCCGCGCGGCGTGTGCGTAAACATCGCGGCATTGCGTCGTACCTATTCAAGTTCTAATGTCAGGGCATGCCGCGCTGCGAGCATTTTGAGCGTCATAATATTATTTTAAACTTTATCTTCGTTAATGTAGTACAATATAGTATCGCTTGAGAAAGGCGCAGGCGGCCGCGAGGCCGGCTTTCCAAGTTTCTCATGCGATAGTACTATGTATTACAATAATGAAGGTAAAGATTAATATCATAATATTATTATGACACTGAAAATATACTCGCCGCGCCGCTGGGTGTGATTCGGCTCATCCTTCGATCGCGGATTCTTGGAAATCCATTGTTCTGGCGGCCGCTTGGTAGTTGAAGCATTAAATTGTTAAATTACCTAGCACGCATAGGGTTGTGTTCACTTAGATTTTTTTAATGTATTGTTTAAATTTATCTACATGATATTTGGGCCTTGGGGTATGACTCTTAACAGTCTTAACAAATTGTAATAAGATACTTAGAATAAACGCAGTAATTCGACGCGTAGGGTGGTATGGTCACTAAGTCACTAATCACTAGTTCACTACCACCGACGACCACTTATAAACTCGCGGACTATGATGGAGGTCATCTTGGAGGGTTAATTAATATTTCTAATAACAATACGAGATCAATAATTAGCACTCAAAATGTTGACAATTCAAATTTCAATGCTCACTGCTCACACCAATGGTGACACATTTCTGATTTCACACAGCCAATACAACTATATAAAACTCCTACGTACAAGCGATACTGCGATTCAGGAGCACCTCAGCGAAATCTATTGAATACATCATGTAACTAAAACTATATGAACAACAATCGGAGTTCGGACAAGCGATAGCGCCGACAGAGCGCCTCAATGACATATAGTGAAGACAATATAAAACTATTTTTTATACAATTTAAATTGGCACTAATTATAGTTTATCTACTAGGTAACTAAAAAGAGTGAAATTATTATTTTTAACAAAAAATTAAAACCGAATTCCAAGGTAAAAACAATAATAACATTCTTATAATATGAACTAAAAACTAAAAAGTATTAAATAATTTTCCTCTCTAAATGTGCCTTTTTCCGAATTCAGCTAAACCTCAACTATTCCTGTACTCAACATTCATAATTTTGAAGTCGGTGCCAGTTCCATATGTTTCAAATTTTCTGTCAAAGAAAATATAAAGATTCAGCTATATCTGGTACCGACTTCAAAATGATGAAGGTTGAGTACAGAAATAGTGAGGTTTAGCTGAATTCGGAAAAAGGCACATTTAGAGAGGAAAATTATTTAATACTTTTTAGTTTTTAGTTCATATTATAAGAATGTTATTATTGTTTTTACCTTGGAGGTCGGTTTTAATTTTTTGTTAATTTTACGTTATCACTCGTTTTGTGACTCGATCGTCATACACGATTCGCTGCGTCAGAGCGGGACTTGAAGTCAAAGGAGACGCACGTTATTGCGTCTGTTTAATTCAAATAACGATTAACGATCATTTCGTAGTTTCGTAGATTTATTCGTAATAGTGACGTATTGTACCCCAGATTGGGTAAGTGGTATTTTAACAGGTATTGCTATTGATTGCTTTGATTATAAAGATATTATTTCATTTTGTGATTTTAGTAGATTTCATATTTCATTATTTCATTACATAGTTGCTACTTGCTATCATTGTGCTGTAGACTGTTCACTGTAGTAGCTTTTGATTTTGCAATTTTATCGTTACATATAAAATTATTGCATCAGATTTTCAAAAAAGACATACCTTCAATCATTTTTATTAAAAAATATATTATAATTTCGTAAAGTCTGTAATCACCGATTCTGATTGAGATCATCCACGGCTGCACGTCTACGTAGTAGGTATTTTTCCTTATGCTGCAGTTATACAAATACAAATACAAATAATTTATTTCCAAAAAAATACAATATTCAAGTTAAGATTAAGACATATCCCCACACTAGGCATAGCCTGTCCTGTGGGGCCAGTAGGAACATTCTTGATTTAGTTCATAGTTAGTGTGGATGATCTCGGCAATTTCGGAACCGCCCGTAATCTTCTTTGATGGCGCGTTCCAGGGTTCCAAGTTCGGCTTGGCATTTGGTGCCGTGCCGCCATTTTGGGGACGTCGCTGCCGTACGCGGTGGAAGCCCGAGGCCGCCATTTTGCTGCCGTGGCTGCCGTTGGAGCCGTCCTACCTGCTGGAGCCTGGCCGCCGTCTTAACACCCTGCGAGCCGTTTTCGTCCCCCGTGCTACAGCCAGGAGACTTTCCCTGTTTGAACTAAAAGACCCACGCCCTCACTTTCCTCTCATAAGGGCAATATTTTTTTAATTGTTCGTAATTTATAATATAATATAATTTTGTTCACGGGTCTCTGTCTTTTTATTTACTATCTTTAAGGGCACAGGGACCTACCCCGTGACAATCTATATTTATTTTTTTATCTATGGACGCTTCACACCACGTCAGTCTTGCCCCGTGGTAAGTACCTGAAGGACTTGTGTTACGGGTACCAGACAACGGAAATATATTTAATACTTTTATACTAACATATATTTAAGATTTTTATTATAATATGATACACATAATTATTTAATACACATCCATGACCCAGGAACATTGAAAACTTTTGTTCCGTCGGCGGGATTCAAACCCGCGACACCCGGCTTGAGCTACCGACAGGCCACCCACTGAGCCACAGAGGTCGTCATTTAACTATTAAAAACTAGAAGACGCCCGCAACTCCGTTGTGCCTAATTCGTAATAAAGTATCATAATATTATGTCCTTTCCCGGGACTCAAAGTATCTTCATAGTTTTCAGCAAAATCAGTTTAGCGGTTTGGGTGTGAGAGTTAACAGACAAACAGACTGTATATCGACGGACCGACAGACGGTCACATTTTCGCATTTATACTATTGGTATGGGAGGCCGATCGGGGAGGAGTATCTTATACTCCTCCCCGATGGGCCTCCCCGTATACGGAGCATTAAGAAAATATCTGCTATTATTTGTCGTCTTTTATTAAAGAAGGATCATTCCTCTTTTTAATAGGTCGAAAGATCGCTTTCTTCAATCGATATCGGACAAAAGGACGCATCCATTGCGGGCCTCGTCCGTGTCCAATGTCGGTCCGATAATTGATGACACGCAATAATTCATCGTTGTGTCGTGACGTGTCGCGATCTCACGCTCCCGATGTACCGGACACACGACATAATAAAGAACTTTTAACACCACAAGAGAGAGAATTAAGGCTGCTCTTTCGAAAAAAGCGTGCAGATGAAACAACTTTTCATCGGCATTAACAGAGAAATTATATCTGAAAAAAAAAAATTGGTCATCATGATATGATACGTAATTTGGTTTTGCCATATTTTTTTCTAATGGTATCACATAATAAAGAATTAAAAAATCAAATCACCTCCAAATCGTTGAATGAAACTACTTTACTCCTTCATTATTTATCAAAAGAATATATAAAAAATATCTACTGCTTTGCAATAATAAGTTAATAATTTGGTTTTTTTAACTTTTTTGAAATATGTATTATTTTAAGCCTTAAACAGGTTTTTTCTCCTATTTCGCCCTATCATGGACGCGGCGAGCATCGTAACCGCCACCGTACAAGGCGCGCTGTTATGAATGTTATTTTAATGTCATTTACGTCGATATTCGCACTGACAGAAAATCGACCTGCTAATTTAGGGAGTAGAAGGCCCTTAATTTCTTAAACTGTATTTTCTTAGAAAAATATACAAACATACAACCTTGTTTTTGAAAGGAAGGTTAAAAAGAACTTTCGTTTTTGGGAGTTTTTGGCAATAGTCAAGGACAATTTTTCCAGCCCTAGAACAATATTTTTTTTATTACTATCAAGCAAATCTTTTGTGAGTAGTTCATTTTGATAAGACAAACAACATTTTGATCTGCGAAACATCTTGAAAGTGGTAGCTAACAGAGATAGAAAGGATTTCATACTTTGATTTGATGGTCCTAAAATATGGATTGTTCTATTTATAGGACAATGTTACTCTTAAATTACAATATAACTTAAAACCTACTAATATACAAAAAATCTGCTGGTTAGGGTTCCGTTTTAGGCTACCGTTGTTAATGCGACGCGCGAGTGGTTAACCAAGTTTTGTTGATTGATCAATGTCTGTGGTTCTATGGCTCCCTGACTATAACCTAAGAATGGGGCTGTGAGCATTGTTATATTTTAAGTATTTACCCACCCGTTAAAAAACGGGCCAAATGTGTCATAATGGGTACATGGACATCAAATCAAGGACGTTTTAAATTTTTTATCAAAAACAAAAGAACTGTATCAACTCGCCCAGTAAAAATACACACATGACAAAATCGAAAATACATATTTTGCGCCATGAATATTGAATACATTATAATAATTATTTTTTCCTTTCTATCGTGATTATTCTTTTTTAATATCAAAAGCTTTCCTATATGTTTCCTCAAGGGTTTTGGTTACAATGTATTAAAAAGGATGTGAGAATTCAGAGGACATAATGTGTGCCCTCTCGAGGGAACGTACTTAATATAGGCGTGGAGTGATTATTTTATTTAGAGACAAAAGACCAGAGAGTTTATTAGGAAATTGGGCACAGGTGCCTTTGTGGAAAACGTTTAAAAACGATTTTGTACCTATGTATGATTCGAACGTTTTTGTACGGTGTTAGTTATCAAGTTGTTGGAAAATATTATTATGTAATAATAATAATATCTATGGACGCTTCACACCACGTCAGTCTGGCCCCGTGCTAAGTACCTGAAGGACTTGTGTTACAGGTACCAGACAACGGAAATATATTTAATACTTTTATACTATACATATATTTAAGATTTTTATTATATCATACACATATTTAATACACATCCATGACCCAGGAACATTGAAAAACTTTTTGTTCCGTCGGCGGGATTCGAACCCGCAATCCCCGGCTTGAGTTGCCACACACTCTAACCATTGAGCCACGGAGGTCGTCAAAGTAGTAGTGTAGTGTAGTGTAGTGAGGTGACGAATTTGAAATACATAAATATTGAGACAGATAATGCGCAGATTCTCTCTTGAAACTTTGCCGAGCGATCTTAAGCTTGTGCACAAACTATTAGTTCAGTTATATTTTATGTTCTACGTCTTCATACCTTCGTAAAATTAAGGTCTTAATAGCCTTTTAATTTCTCTTTTTCATCAAAAGGTGCCAAAACATACTGTCCATTTAGAGTGTTTTGTTAAAAATATAATAAAATACAAGGCCCATCGGTAAAAGTAATGGAATAGGAAAACCCATTGTAACGCTCCACAGCCTCTGATGCAGCCATAAATTTGTTTTCGCTCCACTCTAAAAACTGGACATATTCGATAACACGACTAATTTAAAACGACACGTCGCCATCATCATTATAAGCTAAGTGTGATTAAGATATTATGTACTTTCATGGCTCATGGTCACAATGTTGACATTTAAACTTCTTAAATTAATCCATCGATTGCGGATTCTTGGAAATCTATTGTTATTCTATTGTTGTAGCTGTCGCCGTTGGTGTGCTTATGGGGGTTGATAGGAAAAGCAAAAATATCAAACCAGTGGAATTGTCCTCCTAAGCACGTGGCGCGTTTATACTTTATGTATAATACTTCAGAATAGGCTACTTGACCTAATTTTTTTCTTCATGCTAATCGCTTCATAATCATTCATTTTTACAAAAAAAACTAATATTTTAATATTTTACACAGTAGAAACCCATAAAAATGTTTATTGAAAAATATGCCTCTTAAATGGCGCCGAAAACACTGTCCGCCATAGTGTGACGTCATACGCTTTGCATTTTAAACTCTCTTTATTGAAATTTTTTTAATGTGCTAAATGTACGAGTCTAAAAGTGCCCAAAAATTATAAAATAATTATATAAGAAATTAGAAATCATTTGTAATGTTGAAAACTTTTGGAGAAAAGTTTTGGCCATTTCATTTCCCGTCTACAATAAATGGAGATAATATATATAAAACTGATATTTTATTTGAATTATTGAAGAAAATATGTAATAGGCTTATTCTTATTATTTATGTACAAATAAACTTACATATAGCGAGCGCGATAAATAAAAGATATTAAATTAGTATGAGGATGACGTCACATCCAAATCGGAAGTACTGCAAAAGCGTTTTCGTCAGTACAATTCCTATTTTCATAAAATCATATTTTCAAATCGACTTTATTTATCAATCATAAGCTTTTATTTGATAATAAGGGTGAAATACGGTTTCCTAGGCCAAGTTCTACTAGAAATATGCATTTGTTCAATGAAATTGAATATAGGTCAAGTAGCCTATTCGAACATTAGTTGTGTATAAGATATAAGTTAGGTACTAATATTTTAATTTAATTACTAAGAACCTACCTAAGAACCCAATACTTACAATAAACAATAAAATTAAATCATTTAATTGTCAAACAAACAAGGAAGTGTCCAAAAAAGTCTTGATACTTTCAAGTGGTCCCACAGGAAATCAAAAGTGGAAGAAGTAATGCCAACCTTTTTTTACGCTTTAGTTTAGTAAATGATGGACTTGGATAATTATAATATCATTTGGCTGGATTGAAACTATATATTTCTCTTTCTCTATTAATAAATAAAATAAAATAAAATATATTTTTATTCAAAATGGGTATCATGATACACTTTTTCAGAAATAAGATCTAGATAGATTAGATTGAAATCTGTGGTTGCCTACCACCGGTTCGAGAACAACCCCGCCGAGAAGAACCGGCGTAAATAATAATTCGATCGAGGATTCTTGGAAATATATTGTTATTCTATTGTGTCTCGCTCACCGGTATGGGGCTTGATTAACTTTAAACTGTAACAATAATTAAGAAGACTTCTAACTTACTAAAATATTTAAAAGCATTGAAAATTTTACATTTCAATCGTGTTGTAAATAAATAAATCGATTTTAACGATTATTTTTCCGACCCAAATATCGACCAATAGAATTGCACCATTCGACGTCACGTGGTACAACCTACATGGTATTATACTGATAATTTTTTGAAAATTTTCTCTGGTTACCACGTGCCGTCGAATGGTGCAATTCTATTGGCCGACCTTTGGGACGGAAAAATAATCCCCCGAATACCACACGAGCTTCAAAATTATCTGGCATTTCCATCAAGGTTCCCTGCAAACAAATAAAGTCGTCAAGTTTTTCAGGTTAAAAAATCACGAGCGCGAAGCGCGAGCAAACAAATGAATCCTTCATTTGTTTGCAACGAACCTATCGGGAAATACCCGATAATTTTGAAGCTCTTGTGGTATTATAAGTGAAAATTAAACTGGTATGTAGTTATGTACGTTAAAATTCAATGAAATGTGCAGTCGTGGACGTGTCTAGTGTCTCGTTACTTAGAACTACGTGTGCCACTTACCAATAATGGCTTTTAATTCCACTGTAAAATAACACAATAGAAGGACATTTCAAAAAGAAAACTTGTACAAAGTCACTTGCGAGTTGATCTTTAACTCAACCTTCAGAGAAATTTCTACGTTATTTAACATTTGGTCGGGTTTAATGTCAAGTCTATTTTTGTAGGGATTGACTTAACGAAACCAAGTAATTATGTAAAGGGTTACGCCATATGCATAGGAGTCCATCGTCCATATAGATTTTCTCTGGCAGTTAATTGATTTTTACTGACAACAATACATTGAGCGATTTGAAAAAGGTATACTTAGCTAAATTTGTGTAGTATTTTTTCAGTACAAAATATTTTAAATTTAAATTTAGCTGGAAGTTCACATCACTACTAGAGTGAGAACATCACTAGCTATTGCAATACTATTGCAGAACCCTTTCACACATTCAAATATGTAATGAACGCTGGCAACACTGACTCTTGACACGAATTATTAAAAATGCATAGCGCATTAGTGTTGCCCTAGTGAAGCTCTGCATGCACTGGTAGCTAAAATAAGCTACTGGTATTGGATTTGAATTTAGATTGACAGCAAGAATACCTAAGCTGTGCATGAAGACAATAAAGCTACTTGAAAGTAATCAACAACTTGGTTCTTTGGTGTCGAATTTGACGAAAACGGCGCAAGAACCATAATATAACAGCGATACAAATGATGTTCTATACAGCTTTTCCCATTTGTCTTGTTCTTTCTTTGCACGGTGCCATAGGTAGTCAAGGCAAACCTAAATTCCACCTTCATCATAACTTTTTGGTTGTTTTTCACTTAAAATAAGACTCACTGACGAATTTCCAAGGAAGACACGTTGCCAATATTTTGACCAAACACTTTGATGGAGTTGTACAGTGATTTGGGCAACCAATGCTGAATGTTAAGTGTCAATTAGTTTTGCAAAGGTTATTTTCAGTTTTCATTTCAGCCTTAAATGTCGCACTTACCACTCGCTGACCGTCGGCGCTGACCGCGACACCGAAATCAGCGTAGATCGACCGCTACGCGTTATTCAAAAACGCTTCTAAGGGTGGGTTGCACCAACTTACTTTAACTATAACTGTAACTTTAACTATAACAATAACTATAACTATAGTGCAAAATGTCATATCTTTGGTTAAAGTTGAATATGGTGTCCACGGACACCATATTTAACCATAACCGCTCATACGTATATCTAAATTTTTCGTGAAAATTTATGATGTTTCACAGTGTTATATTTTTTTTATATTGTCAATCCCGTTACCTGTAGCTTGATTAAGTAAATAAACGCAACAGACATCTGTAAATTTCTCCAGTCAAAGTTAAGGTTAAAGTTAAAGCTAAAGGACGCCATATTTAATTATAACCTATAAAATAAATACTGGCATAGTAATCTCGGAGTTCCTTACAAAGACTAGGCATCAGGTGTTCATGACTGCTCGCCAACACTTTGGAGTGCGTAGCTGTTGGTCCACTGAGGGGAAGATTGTGGTCATGTTGCCTGACAAATCACGCCGTAAGATAGAGAGTATGCAGGAACTCAAAAAATTGATGACCTTGTTTCCCGCTGAAAAGATATCACAGATAGCTGCTCCGCCATCGGATAATACGAGTGGCCATGTAGGGGCAAAGCCCGCAGTAGCAGACAACCGACTGGCAGAACGGCATCTTCCTCTTGCCGAGGGAAAAAGAATTAATTTGTTTGTCCACAGTGAAGCTAGCGGTTTATTTATAGTATTGTAATTATGTGTTTGTGTTCATGTTTATTGTTATTTATGTCTTGTGATTATTTCGTGCTTTATGCTTTAAACTCCAAGGTAGTTTTATCTTTTACACTTTTCACCTGGTTTTGTTTTAATTATTCCAAATTACTCTCGTTTTGATTTGACAAACTAAAATAAAACCTTGTACGGTACCGTCTTTGCAAATTATTGACAAAATTATTGCAATGTTGCAATGTCATAACTTGTCATAACTCTTATGTCACTGAGAAAATTGCTGTCAGTGTCACCTGTCATGCAATTAAATATTGTTTTTTTTTTCTTTTTAAGGCCCTGTGATGACTATTTGGCTATTGATAGCGGTTAACTTACATTTTATTAATTTTTGCTTATTAATAAGTACATAAGTCTAAATTGTTTGTGATTTTTATTAGATAAGATTTTGTGAATTTTTCATATTATCTCTTTACCTGAGACGGTGAGCGGCGGTGAGTGGCGGTGAGCTAAGATAGGGTTGTAATAAGCTAAATTATAGTCTCTAGTGAGTAAGTTTTATATTTATTATTATTTAGGTACGTATATATATTATATAATATATAATTATTTATATTATTATATCTATTGGTAATTTTATGGAATTCAGTGACTGTGATGATATAAATAATGACTTTTTCTCGTGCTCTTCATCGTCAGATAGTTTTGCCAGTGTGGATAGTACTAGTGATGATAGCTTGGCTTCCCCTTCTGCTCATGATCAGTTGAATAGGGTATTTTCCTCTGTCCCAAACAACTTTAACATAGTACACATTAATGCCCAAAGTATCCCGCGCCATTACTCGGATCTCATCGCGATGTTTGGTACAAATTCGCACGTTGATGCCATTTTAGTATCCGAATCTTGGCTTAAGCCTTCTATTTTGTCTACAGCTTATGCTCTCCCGGGTTATAAACTCATCCGCAACCGTGGTGTTGCTATTTACCTGCGTGGCGACATAGACTGCAAACTTATCGCAGAATCATTAAACAGCTGCTCCGCTGCGATTGAATACCTATGCATTGAAGTCACCCTACACCATAAAAGAGTCCTGCTATGTGTGCTCTATAGCCCATCATTACGCGTCGACTATTTTGACACATTAGATTCTCTTTTAGCTACGCATAGCCTAAATTATGACCACACATTACTTGCAGGGGACTTCAATACATGTATTTTAAGATCCGACTCACATGCTCTCAAACTGCGGGCGCTGTTAACGTCATTTAACCTTTGCATACTTCCTCTATCAGCGACCCACCATGCTCCAAATTGTACCCCTACCTTACTAGATCTCCTTGTTACATCTTCTCCTGACCTCATAAAAATCCACGGTCAATTTCCTTCCAACCTTTCACATCACGACCTAATTTTGCTCTCCCTAAAAGTCAAACCACCTCGACGTAAACCCAAGTTCCTTCTGTTACGAAGTATAAAGGCAATTGATTTGAAGGCAACATGATGTGTCCAACGCTGACTGGTCTCCAATCTATTCGGCTTCAGACATTGACCAAAGGTGACAATTTTAACTGAAATTATAACCAGGATTTTTGACAAACACGCTCCTCTAAAAAAGGTAAGAGTAAAACATGCACCGGCACCCTGGTTAACGCAAGATATCGTTGCTATGATGGCCAAACGTAACCGTGCCATGTATAGGTACAAAAAACGGCCGACTAATGAGAACCTGTTAAAATATAAATATCTACGAAATCGTTGCAGTCGTATGTGTAGGGAGGCTAAGAGACGTCACATACACTCATCTATTGAACAAAGCAGCCCTTCCCAACTATGGAGATTTCTTTCGACACTCGGTTTTGGCAAATCATCCGCTAGCTTCAATAATAAGGTTGACTTAAATGAGCTTAACTCTCATTTCTCTGTCCCACCAGTAGTTGTCGACCAGAACACTAAATCCCATACCATATCCCATCTTTGCTCTCTTCCTCTCCCTTCCTGTACTCCATTTTCATTCATGCCTGTCTCTGATGATGAAGTACGTAAACACATCATGGCTATAACACCTAGTGCAGCAGGCGATGATAACCTAAGCCCTCGCATGATATCACTTACCCTTCCCGAACTCTTGCCAATTCTTACACATATCCTTAACTACTCCTTGACAACGAGTTCTTTCCCTTCCGCATGGAAACGTGCTAATATTATTCCACTACCAAAAACACCTAATCCATCTTCCGTTTCAGATTTCAGGCCAATATCAATACTACCCTATCTCTCAAAAATCCTTGAACACATTGTCCATAAACCAGTTCAGTTCAGTTCCGATATCATCTAGAGGGTAAGGCCAAATTAGCCTCGAAGAAGCTTGGTGTTCTTAACAGAGCGAGACAGTACTTCAGTCCGGACCAACGCCTACAACTCTACAAGGCGCAAGTTCGGCCTCATATGGAATACTGTTCTCATCTCTGGGTAGGGGCGCCAAAATACCAACTGCTCCCTCTGGATCGTATCCAACGAAGGGCCGCTCGAATTGTTGATTGCCATAGTGTTTCAAACAGCTTGGACCCCTTGGAATTACGCCGAGATGTAGCTTCGCTCTGCATCCTCTATCGGTTGTATCACGGGGAGTGCTCTGAGGAATTGTTCGGAATCATACCACCTGCAACTTTTCGCCATCGTCCCACGCGAAAAACATACCATCCTCATCACCTTGATGAGTGGCAGTCTTCCACAGTGCGTTTCTCGCGTAACTTTCTACCGCGCACTGTAAAACTCTGGAACGAACTGTCACCAGCAGTATTTCCGGACCTATACGACCTGCAAACCTTCAAGAAAAGAGCGTATTCCCTCTTAAAAGGCCGGCAACGCTCCTGCAGCTCTTCTGATGTTGCAAGAGTCCATGGGCGACGGTAGTTGCTTACCATCAGGTGACCCGTCTGCTCGTTTGCCCCCTTATTTAAAAAAAAAAAAAAAAAACAGCTTTCCCAATTCCTATCCTCTAATAAGTTACTTTCTCCATTCCAATCCGGTTTCCGCCCAGGTCACAGTACTGTCACAGCGCTGCTAAAAGTCACAGACGATCTCCGACTAGCTATGGAAAACAAATGTATATCAATCTTAGTTCTCCTCGATTTTAGCAGCGCTTTTAACTCTGTTGACTTTGATATCATCCTTTCCATCCTTCGTTCCCTTAACATATCTCCCTCAGTTGTGGACTGGTTTGACTCCTACCTTCGAGGACGCTCGCAACGTTTTCGCTCAGATGAGGCCACCTCAGATTGGTGTGATATTGAAGCGGGTGTTCCTCAGGGTGGCGTTCTCTCTCCCCTCCTATTCTCCATTTTTATTAGTGTTATCGTCACAATAATCACATCAAATTTTCATTTATACGCAAACGACCTGCATATTTATCGGCATTGTACCATCGAAGATATCAATTCTGCGATTACTGGCATTAATACCGACCTACAAAAAATAGCCGCCTGGGCCAGATCTTTCGGTTTGCTTGTGAATCCGAAAAAATCACAGGCCATCATCATTGGCAGCAAATACATGACTCAACATTACGCAATGTAGGTACCTCCAGTCATATATGATGGTACTGTTATCGGCTTTACTGACTCAGCTAAAAATTTAGGGATCATCTTGGACAGTAATCTTAGTTGGAAACCTCAGGTTAATAAAGTCAGCAGAAAGGTACACCACTCGTTGCACATGATGAGGAACCTCCAAAATTTCTTGCCTATTCCCACCAAAATTCTCCTTGTCCAAACCCTCATTCTCCCTATCCTCGACTATGTCGATTCCTTCTACTTAGACCAGAATGAGGAAAAATTGACAAAATTAGAACACCGGCAGAATCTCTGTATCCGTTTTATTTTTGGCCTAAAAAAGTTCGATCACATTTCTGAACATAGATTAAAACTCAAGTGGCTTCCCATCCGCCTCCGCCGCAACTCCCATATCCTAAGCTTACTTTATAATGTCCTGTATAATCCTCTATCTCCCTCCTACCTTGTCGATCGATTCAACTTTTCCCGACCCCTCCATATCCCATGTAGAACCAGTGTTAGAATGAACCTTTCCCTCCCACCACATCGTTCCAACTTTTATTCTTACTCATTCACTGTTCATGCAGTTAGATTGTGGAATTCACTTCCTCATGCTATTCGCGATAGCCCCACTATCAGTTTATTCAAAAAAAGATTAAAAGAGCACTATCTTCAAGAATCCATATATATACCGTTATTAAATATACATATAGTATTTATGTATTATAGGCGAATTATTTTGTATTTATTTCAATTATTATGGTATTATAAATTATTTATTCTGGTTTTAATACTGCTATTATTGATCATTATTTTTAGTATGTAGATCTAAGACTTTTTTTTTGTGATTGTGCACACTCTGTCCATTTTCTTACATCGTATTTTCTCTTCGTAGGGCTGCTGTAAGAAATTTCTGTAGAAATAAGCAGTTCCTTTGTGTCGTCTTTCCATGGCAATTGTGTTAGAATAAGTTTCTTGTGTACAATAAATGTTAAATAAATAAATAAATATAACCATAACTTTAACCTTAACTTCAACTTTAACCACGCCTCTAGTGCAACCCACCGCTAGTAGGAATTTCATACATCTCGAGCCATCAGCACCGATCTGCGACCGAAATTAAGGGTAAATTAACGTAAGGAACATTGTACTACTGTGACGTAAGGCTCTTTTTCTGCTAAAATCAGTTTAAAAAGCGATACGTTATAAAATCCATTTTTTAGTTCTTATTTTAAAAACATTTTTATTAAAAAAGCTACACTTTATTACTTTGGTTTCTTAACTTTGAAACGAATTTCTAAAACGAGCGTATGCTCTCTAGTTTAATTTGTTAAAAACTATTCTGCTCCGTTGTGCTCTCAGCTCGAAGTATGTACAAGTTCGCGGTTTGCCAAACTTGCTCATTGCTTATTCAATTCTGCTCTTATTTTAGTTCTTGGCTGTTGCATGTTCGAATTAAAATGTACCTGGGTTAGCACTTAGCGCGATATTTCTGTAGTGCTATTTTACGGTGGGCGATGAATGATACATTTTGATTAATTTATGACTGCAACTTTAACGTATGTAATACTAGTTGTGCCCCGCGGTGTTACCCGCGGCTTATTTGGGAAAATAAATTGTAATATTTTCCCGCAGTAAAAAGTAGCCTATGTGTTAATCCAGGGTAACAGATAACTCCATACCAAATTTTATTAAAATTGCTCCAGCTGTTTAGACGTGAAGAAGTAACAAACACACAAACTCACAAATTTTCGCCTTTATAATATTAGTAAGATAGCGTAGATCTATTATTGTTATTTTCATATTATAACCAGATGACCCGGTGAACTACGTGTCACATCCATACTAATAATCCATATCCACTATCCATACTTCCATACTTACTTTACTTAATATTATAAATGCGAAAGTGTGTCTGTCTGTCTGTCTGTCTGTTACCTCAAACCCAAACCGCTGATCCGATTTTGCTGAAATTTGGCATGGAGATACTTTGAGTCCCGGGAAAGGAAATGTTGTTCCGAAAAAATGTACGGCCCCCGTGCGATAAACGAGTTTTGGCGCAACGGAGTTGCGGGCATCATCTAGTACTAATATAAACCTTCCCTAGATTTTTACGAATATTTCAAGACTAAAATCAGTCAAATCGGTTCAGCCGTTTCTATTTAAACGAGATTAAAAAAGTTATTAATCTATACTAATAAGTAATATATAATAAAAAATAATTCAGTTTTTGATCATAACACTACTTCGCTGGACTTTGAAATCTTGTTATGCCATTATTAAATATGCACATTATTATTTGTATTGTCGTTTACTTTGCTTGTAACATATTTTATTATGGATTGTTTTGTACAATTTTCATTTGCCGAAATTATTTGTAATCTTGTGCGTATCTACGTTCTATTTTGTTTTTAATTTGTATTATTCTTGTGGTGTAAGGGTCAAAAGGGGTGAATAAACGTTTATTTATTTATTTGTTTATTTATTTATTTATTTCTTGAATATAGGAGATAGATTAATAACGGGATACGCTCTGGGAGTAGCATGTAGAAGTTAAAACGAAATAGCAGAAGCAGACATATATTTTTGCCACGTGGTAAAGATTTAAGATATATTACTTCCCCTTCTACGCCACGCCGGCGGTGGTACACAATTTCCGTCCGTCTTACGAATTTTCGATCACTTTTCCTGAGTCCTGACGAGACTTTGACATAGTGGTGTTTATTTTTATTCACCCAAAGCACAGAATATATTATAATTACTCCGTACCCAAAGCGCATGATATCATAATATTTTCCTAATAAAAATAATTGCAAGAAATCTTGAGACGTAAAATGTAAGTGGGGTGAGGACGGAAGGAATTACGAATTACGCCAAAAGCGAAATCGCGTTTATTTTCATTTGCTTAAATTTTGCGGAAATGTTCTCTTATTTAACGATTTTAATGTAACGTTTTGCGTTTTCCCGCTAATAATACTGTCCGGCCGTTTCTTTTTCTAGGGCAGGGCTTCCAAATCTTTTTTCTTAGCGCAAAAAAATAATTCGAAATCTTTAAAAAGGTTTGTAAATTAAAAAAAAATCTAATATCTGCTAATATTAAACTTGCAAACTGTAAAATGGACAACATTCGAATTTAAAAAATTGGGCGGCTTGTTCTATTTTAATAAGATAACTACTTATCGTAAAAAGCTATATACTGACTTGTATCATGTATGGCTATTAAATAATTCATTATCACTTAACAAGGCCAATTCCTGTCCTTGGTCCTTTCAATTTCCCCTAATATTTAAAAAATGCATACCCGTATACATAACTATGCATTTGATTCTCAAGAGACCCAGCATCATGCTTTGATATCTATACAGTTAACTAATATGTAAAATTCTCGTATCACGGTTTATGTAGCCGAGGTTCTCCTAAACGGATAGACAGATTTTGTTGAAATTTTATGTCCTTATAGAGTAGGTCTGAAAATTGGGATATATTTATTTTTCATCACAACATTTCATCAAAATCCGTTCAGTCGTTGCGAAGGAGTTTCGTGACAAACCTCCCCGAAACGAGAAGATTCTCTTCCTCACCAGGAGAATTCGCTTGTAATGTAACGTTACAGAGTCCAGCATTACATCAGTGAGGGAAGAGAACCGAGCCAATGCGCACCTTGTAATGATGCAATCTGTAATATCTTAATACGACTTGTAACATCAATGCTACGTGACAGTAAAGTCAGCTTGCTATGGAATGCTCAAAGTCGAAACTTGAATCTATAATGTTAGGTACATTACACGCGAATCCTCGTCAGTCAGGGAGGTAGTAAGTGTCTGAACACACTAGGTCGAAGTTACGCGGCGTAAATTCCCCATGATTACGTCCGCAATGTCAAACGCATACAAAATACGGACGGAACGCGACGGAATAGTGTGTCATCGGTAATTTAAAATACATTGCAGGCGGAATGTATTTTAAATTACCGATGAATGAAATGGTGAATGCTCGCGGTGAGGGAGCACCTTTAGAAATATAATTGGTTTACGAAATATTATATTATTTATTATTATAGCAATATCAGATACGTATCGCGCCGTAACCAAGGTAATCTTGTAAGAATTACGTTTTTACCCGTGGGGACTCAACAATTTTCCTCTTCTCCACAATAATTCGTGACAACATAAGATGGTTAATTTGTTACCTTATGTTGAGCGTAAATAGGATAAATATGATATGTAATTGTTAATTACATATAACAAGATGACGCCCGCTACCCCGTTGTGCCAAAATTCGTTTATACCGTACAATTTTCCGGGATAGAAATGTATCCTATGTCCTTTCCCGGGAATCAGTGTATTCCCATACCAAATCTCAGCATTATCGGTAAGCGGTTTGGGCGTGAAGAGGTAACAGACAGACAGTCAGACAAACACATTTTCGCATTTGTTAAATATTAAGTATGGGTAATGGTATGGATATTAAAAATGTTTGCAGGTTAGTTATTATTGTCTGTCAAGTGGCCGATCCATATATTATATTGTGTTGATGCTTACTTGATCGTCTTTGATGCAGGCATCCAATAAGATTTTTTTAACTCTACCCTCAAGGAGGCTAATAGCGCAAGGATAGACAAATTTTACGTTCAAAATAAAAAGTTTTTAAATTAGTGTAGTTTTAAAGATAAATTAAATAAGGAAACAAACCGAAAAAGGTTAGTTTTAAACGCCTCAAAAATATACATTTTAGGAGCCCGCAAAGAACAAAGCGAAAAGTTAAAAGAGTGACGTCAGAAAACAGACGACATATTTAATTAATTAAAAACTTCCAGTCGTTTTTCACTTGTGGAAATAAATAATCAAGCGCCTAGAAAAACCGCCGGAGTAAGCAACACCTCTTAGAGAAATTATTTTAACGAGCGTTTTTTCCTTTTCTCACGATTTTCGCGTAACTCAAGCGGGGAAAGTTTATTTACTTTATGATTCTATATTGCCGTATAAAGGTACGCGCATATTATGACGGGGGGCTGAACAATGAGCCGCATTTTTCATACAATTTTTGCCCATTGCGACCGCGGACAAAAAACTGGTAAAAAATGCGACCTGCCCCTTTGCAACCCCTTATAGTAAGCGTAAAGCTTATAAACATGAAAATGCGGCCCTTTCCGCTTCGTCCTGTCATTATGTGTGCGATCCTTAATGGTTGTCAAAGTTGATCGATGAAGAAGCTAAGTGATGCATTGAATATTGCCATACAGACATGAGACAGAGGGTTAAATCTTAAAGCTTTAAAATACGTCTAGAATATAAAATATTTCTTAGTATGAACGAAGTGCTGCAGACTCTGAAATTACTGGAGCAATTTTCATAGCTACTGAGTAAGAGGATAAGGGGAATTACATAGACTACTATACTTTGATGTACTGTGTACCATAGATGGTTAACTATGTAAATTGATAGCTATAAAAACATCCAAAACTAAGGGCGGCTAGTCTGTTAATAAGATGTATGTACCATCGAGGAACTTGATTCCTATGCAATTGATAGACCAACGTTATTTGGTCGAATATGTCAATTCAATGTTAATTGTGATCTGTTGGCTGGGTTTGACGTAACGCAACCAAACTACTTAATGTGTCCCCGATTTGCATAGGAATCAACTTCTCTGATAGTACCTACTTACTATTATACTTACTATGATATTCTTGCGTAAAAAATAAAGTTATCTTTTAACCCATCAAGCCCCGTAAAGACACCGGTGACCGCAACAACAATAGAATACAATAGCATTTCCAAGAATCCCCGATCGAAGGATTAACGGTTCATTAAATTTTAGCTTCACTATAATGGTTAGTACTATCTATCTTCTATACTAATATTATAAATATGAAATGTGTCTGTCTGTTACCTCTTCACACTTAAGGCCGTCCCCCGAGCAAACGACCTTGGCCATACATTTGCCGCGTTGCCGAGATCGCGCCAAAACCCTATTATTTTTACTTATCTTAGTTCAAAATTGTCCTAAAAATAATTTAAAACGACAAATATGTAGTTTATGATATTGTCGATCTATTGGCGTGAGTTTCAAATAAAAGTAATTTGTAAATCCTAAGGAGATGCTGAATGTATGCTTGAATTTTAACAAATTGGTATTACTTTGGAAGCTGATATCATGAGTATAAGAAACAAAAATAGAAAATTTAAAACGACAAAAGGAATGTTGATATACTGAAGATTATTGCTGTATTTTCATTATAACATTGTAGCTTTCAGATTATGAGTTTATAAGGTTTTAAATACGGTCAATTACGGAATCTCCGGACGGAACGCCCCAGAACCGATTTTGATGTTTGGTATCGAGTCCCGGGAAAGGACATATTCTTCTGGAAAATGTACGGTTGCCGTGCGATAAACAAGTTTTGGCACAACGGAGTTGCGGGCTTCATCTAGTAGTAATATAATTTAGAAACAACGAGAAAAGAATATCATTGTTACTTAATTTCGTCTGAGTTATATTATTGCTATTTAAAATTCAACGTTGCTTCGCTCATAAATATTTCGCTTACATAATATTAAATAACAAAAGAAAATCTAGCCCGATTCGTTACATTGCGCTACACAAAATAATCAACAGACTTTATTAGATTCCTCCGGTGCACAAAAGGACCGATTTATCTTTGAAAACAATGTAGCTATCTGAACGAATAAAAATGACTGGAAATCCCATGTATTCTGCTATTTTAATCCAACATTGCTGTACTAACAGCTATAACAGCAAATTCACATAGGCTAAATCAGTGCTTTACAAACTTTTTGTATGATGTGGTCCCCCTTGTATGAAAAAATATTTCGCGACCGTCCTTTTGTTTTTTTATCATAATACAATTAATATGTAAGTATGTTTATGAATGTATATTCATTTGTAAAATCAATATTTGGATTTTTGAGAAATCAAAATACTTATATCAAACTGTAAATTGTATAACAAGTTGTAGATTTGGGGCACTACAAGCAATTTAAAAACAGTGCAGTCAGCACCGAATACAGAATATGGGGCCTTAGGCCGACCGATCTTTTATTTATTTAGTGATAGGCTCAAATGACTGACTTAATTGTGATGTCAAGAATGTCAAGGAAAAGGTTTAGGTTCCAAAAGGTGCTGGAGTTAACATATTATTGTGCTGTGTCCTGTGACTCAAAGTATCTTTTCAACAAATAAAAAGTGTTTAAGCACAATAATTATAATTATTCCAAATATTATACGCTGACACGTAATCCTAAACTCGCATCATATTGGTCTTGAGACTAGACTACTAGAGTTCTAGACTCTAGATTCTAGTCAATGGTAGTGGTTTGTAAGTATAATATTATAACTTAACTTTATTATGAACGTGCACTTTTTTGTTAAGTTAAGCATAATACATTGTTATTTTATGGTCTGTATTAAAAGAGTGCAGGTATTGTTAACCTTTCTTCGACCAGAACCGAAACATTTAAGCTATTAAAAAGATGATGACATCGAAAATATATGTAACAAAGAATTTTTTTTTCGTGTTATTAGTGTCGGCACAGAGCTTGAATCACTTGGTGACATTTCACAATGGTTAGCAAAATCAGTGAATCATTTAAATTAAAAATGGCTGGGTAGTGGGTATATTCACAGTTTTATAATTTTAGTTTGACTACGACTGAGGCATTAATTTTATATTCGTAACTTTTCTAACACTTAAAAGTTATACTTAACAGTAAATTATTAGGTAAAAACAAGTTAATATTTTAGTAATTTTAATGCAGTGTAAAATAGTTTAAGTTTGGTAAACTTATTTAAGTTTCTCTTGAAGAGATGGTTTCAGTCCTTTTCCACTAGTTTGAGGAATACCATTTTTTGTTTAACTTCGAAATAGCATCAAAATTCGATAGCATATTGTATCGGAAAGGTCTTATTTTGGAAAAGGATAAATATCACTGCGATAATCACGCTTGACGGCAGCACCAGTACGGACAGTAAACGAAAAGTTTTGTATATGACGAGCACAACATATCCGATTTGGTCGGATTATTTTATTTACGTAAGTAAGTGAAGTGATAGTAGCACCTTCTCTCCCAATATTTGCTTCATTCCCTATTTAAATACACGAATCATTCTACTATTAGATTCTACTTATGAGTATTTTGCTAGAATATTATCAATGCAGATAGTTCCTACGAAATCTTACAGCCTGATATATTATAAACTCAAGGAACCACAATATTAATACCCCAGCATGAGTGGGTACCTCCACTATTACAATATTAAATTCTACAGTGGGAACATAAGTTAGATATTGGAAAATCAAATCTCTCGCGCAATCATTCTTCGGAACAAGCTGTGATTTTTCGAAATTTCACGTATCGGTGAATTTAAGGACCTTCACTCTTAAGGAATAGTGTTCCTATTTCAAAACGCGACATCGATGTTGAGGAAAGGTTTTCGGATTCTATTATTTTTGTTGCAATTTAATTTTAGGACGAATTTGTGCATCAAACGCTATTATAGGTACTCGTAGTACGGTCAACCAATCACGTCCGAAAGTAGAGAAGTAGCATCATTTGATGCATGTGTGTGCGTAATTGAGATTAACCTATCAAGCCACATAAGAGCACCGGTGATCGCGACAATAATATAATAACAATATATTTCCAAGAATCTGCGATCGAAGTATTAGACAATATGGGCTCAGTAACAATTAATGTATGTAATATGAAATCTTAAATGTGAAATAAATAAGTTGACATATTTATTTATTGAGTAATATAATTTAAGTAAGTAAACATTATGTTTTGTAATGAGCATTGGACCAAGGGTTTGTTGGTTGTTCACGTTATTTTATGCCAATTTTCCTTGATTCTATATCTTCCGAAAACTCGCAGTTTCCTCATTATTTCGGGCATGTTTACTACACTTGTAATATTTGGGGTTTTTCAATATTAAGTACCCCCGTAGCGGTACACCTTAATATACCTAACATATAATATGTGAATTCCCAACAAGCCTTTTCGATTTGTCGGATGCGCTCAATTCGTTGCGGAGTGGAGGCGAAATTGGAAAAATTGCGCCGGTATTTGTTATTTATTGAATGTAAATCAACATCAGCTTCGCAATAATAACGACACTGCTTTGGATCAAAAGTGTTAGTTTCCGATTGTAAGTTTCAGTCAAAGTTTTCATGTTATGTAAGTATCTGAAGTACTATCAGAGAAGTTGATTCCTAGGCAGATACCTACGTAGTTGGTCGCGTTACGTCAAACTCAGCCGACAGATCACAATCAAAATTAAATTAATGATCCGACCATAATATTATGACGTTGGTCTATCAACTGCCTAGGAATCGATTTCCTCGATGGTACTGTATAGTAATTTGACGACCTCCGTGGCTCAATGGTCAGAATGTGTGGCAACTCAAGCCGGGGGTCGCGGGTTCGAATCCTGCCAACGGAACAAAAAGTTTTTCAATGTTCCTGGGTCATGGATGTGTATTAAATATGTGTATCATATAATAAAAATCTTAAATATATGTATAGTATAAAAGTATTAATTATATTTCCGTTGTCTGGTACCTGTAACACAAGTCCTTCAGGTACTTAGCACGGGGCCAGACTGACGTGGTGTGAAGCGTCCATAGATATTATTATTTATTATTATTATTAATGTTACAAAGCGATGCATTTTCAAAAGAGTATTTTAAAATTGGAATAGGCACTAATCGGGGAGTACACTAGACCAGCCATTCTCAAAGTGTGTTGGGCGGGGCCCTAAGGCTCTGCAAAGCCTTTGTAGAGGCTCCGCGTGCGACGTATTCGTGAAACGCTTTTAAAAGTCATCAGACACCAGCATAGAGTTACTTTAGATTTTAGAATACCCCTTGCTATTTTTTGGTGTAGATTTCGTGATTAATATCTACTTCTTGTAACAATGGTATCGAATTTTTATAAGTAAAGGGTTCAGTCGGGTTTTTCAAAAGGATTCCGCCACCAAAAAAGTTTGAGGACCACAGCATATGCCCGCAAGCAAGCCTGTATGCATGCAGCATGTCCGACAGGCTTTCCAACTATTAGCTGAACGGCCCGTGACGGTAATGGTCATGTAGTGGTCATGCCTGCATTTTGACCTCTACATTTTGACCTCTACATTTTGACCATTAATCTACGCGGATTCTTGGAAATCTATTGTTTACGCGGTCGAATTCGACCGTTTGGGAGTACTCTTGTCGAGAGTTTTATACTCTGGTGTTTGGTCCCAAGGGTTTTGGGCTCAGTGGGACCGCGCTAGATGAAAAAATGTTAAAAATTTATATCTGGTCATTACCAGATATTAATTTTTAACATGTTTTCATCTAGCGATTGGTCCCAAATAATTATTTTTTATGACTGTCGGGATTTATGTCCGTAAGGCTAGCAAAAAAGTTGTAGATTTGAATAAAAGCCAAATAATTACTTTGTATGAAAATATTTACCTATTGACATCGGTCAAGGCTAAAGACAAATTAAAACTTCTAACAATTAGTAAAAATAAAAGGAAATAAATCAATACTTGGTCAATAATAAAATAAAGTACCATAAAAACCAATAACATATTATTATGATTATTAGTACTTTTTGTTTGAAAACTTTGAAATAAAAGTAAAGTAGGTAATTATCTATTAAAATCACAGGTTTAATTATGAAAAGGTGCACTTACCTTGTAATTGTGAACTTATTGTTAATAATACAATTTACTAAGTGTAAAAATATTAGAATTGCCAGTTGGTCACTCAATATTATTACTTACGTAATAATAATTATATTTCTTACATAATAATATAAAATTATTGAAGTATAAGTAATACATTTCCTACATTATTTTTTCTAATTTTCATTAAAAAAAATTTCATAAAAATAGTCATGATACATTAAGTAATATCTGTGGTTATAAATTTTTATGTTTTTTATTTTTATATGATAATATCTTATTATAAATCAAGTATTAAATGCCTTATAATGGGCATTGTCCAAGAAAATCATATGTACTTTTTATATATTTTTTTTCGTTAAAATAGGGTATTTTAAGAATATAAATTAAATCATTTTGAAATTCATTGGCTAGTTTTTTCTCAATAAATTTTTAAAGTTTTGCTATGACGGCATCATCAGCGGCCAATTGACCTCTGTAGTATGTTTTAAATTTCCTTTCAATCTTATTTATAATGGCTGGTTCGCCAAATGCAAGTTCTCATTATGTGAAAGCTGATACGAGAGGCTTACCAAAAGTTCGAAACGTAATGTTGGTCGAAAATATTGCTAATTTAACGCCATTGAAGGTCAAACTGAGGTAAAACATATTTGTTCAAATATATAAGTAACTAATGAGTATTTTTTTCGTTTATATACAGAAAAACGATCTCTGACCTTATTCCTCGAAATGTTTTTGTAATGAGCAAAATTTAAAAAAAATGGACAATCCCCATTTATCACAGACCGAGCAAACTGTTAAATTAATGCCATCTCTCTCGCACACATTAAACTTATTGTGCAAATTGTACTTTAAATATTATTATGACATTTAAGATATAAGTAATAATATATAGAGCAGTATTTTTTTTAAACCTAATTCGAAGCAGTATGTTTAGTTAATAATAATATTCATTGTAATATACGGTTTAAAACTTTAAGATGAAAGTGTTCTATGTTTTAAATGTACAAAACAATATTATGGTTATGTATATAACTGATTATTTTTGTGCCAACCCTACTTCAAAATTTCTTTCCAGAAAACAATGGATCATAAAAATGGGATCAATCGCAGGATGAAAAAATTGTGGCGGTACCCACAATTCGCCTAACAATCCTACATCGCGCTATCGAAGTTTCGGAGAACGGCAAGATATATACAACGTCTGAAATGACGTCAGTGGGCTTCGGCCTGACCGAGCATGCTATCTCGCTCGGTCGGAAGATCTTCCTTTTCGGCCGCCACTAACACCGTTAAAAAATGATAAAAATTCATATCTGGTCATTGGTCCCAGTGGGCACAAAAACTTTGGTACGAAACACCAGAGTACTCGCTGTCGATAGGTTAAACCTTTTAAATTCACTGTGATTAGGTAAGGTATAAAAACTTTGCTTTTTAATACGCTTAGGGCCGATTGTTCAATCCTGTTTTTTTCCAAGTTTTATTCCTCAGTCAACGATGTTATTCGCCGGTTAAGTCCTATCTGTCGATTGAAAAATTCAATATCTTGCTATCTGTCGAATAAATACTATTTGTCTATTTATCTGAGGATTGAACAATCGGCCCTTAATTGCTTTAACTTACGGAAGCTCTATTATCTTAGACTTAGAACATTATTTGGATGATGTTTTGATACAATAATTGCCTTTTCATGTATGGCGAGGGATCGGGTGTAAGGGATAATTGCTTTTAAAATTTTCAACACTTGGAAAACTTGCAACAAACTGAACACTATATTAATCCAACCATAAAAGTGACAGCTGGGCTTGATGGGTTATGAGTTATGACAGTAGACGTGAAAAATTCAAGGAGCGACATGACAGTACCACAATAGACATAACTACCAGTAGTTCGACTGCAAAGAAACGGACAATATCTATCAAATTCGTCGGGTTTCACTAGAATTATGAACGGAATGTGCCTCGCGCTGGCTGATATAATTTATTTTTAAATATTTAAAATAAAGATTTCAAAATTGGATTCTGACAATTTTAATCGCATGTGCCAAAACACAAACAACAATACGACCAAAGAGGAACACGTCCAGGCTCCAGCGAATATGTCATAGTTTTAAATTCGTAGGCTACAGGTTAACAACCCTTTTTTTTTTTTTTTTTTTTTTTTTTTTTTTTTTTTTTCACGCAGTGAAATGCCGTGACGCATTCAACGCAGGGAATGGGGACTCCCGCTGCGGATATGTGGGGCTCGCCGCGGCGAAGATGGTGAGTGCCGCGGCCCTACCCACTAAAACACTGCGATGTTCCTGACTCCTGCAGCTGGCGAAATACACGGGTCCCGACGAGCATTACTCCGTTGTTCCGTCAGCGCAGCGCCTGCTTGGTCTTCGCAGGCCCCTCTTCTTGGTGGGGTGTTGGCCCTCTAGGCCAAACAGAGGCCCCACGGCCTGTTTAGGCCATCCTCCTCCGGTGGTGTCGCGATGCGCAGGAACATGGGCGCATCACGACCGTCTCGGGACTCGGTGCAATGGGCAGCTAACAACCCTAGCGACGATTTTCGTCATAATACGTCAAATTTAAAAATTTCAACATCAGTTCTAAGTCGGCATACTCTATAATTCAGTCTACTCTGACAGTACTTTTGTTTTTTGAGCATTTTTACATGTTTTAAATCAATGTGCACTCTTTTGGGTGGGGTGAAAAATTTTAATGTCACGGTGGACACGTGACTGACCGAATATTCGTAAGGGTTTATCCACACGTCTTGTCATCATTTTCGCGTATCAGATCTCCGTCGCGTAGCATCTAAGCGTATCGCTAGTATGTAGACGCAAAATGACCGCGATCATGATACACTTCATATAGTGATACACCCCGATCGGATCGGATTTTGGTAAGGTTATTCACTGTATGTGCCACTGGCGCCCTCTGCTCAGTTGCCTTATATTCCCTATTCCTCGAATTAAAGCATACAAAGCCGATTTAGCTATAGATCTTGCCAACGCTTGCGTTATTCGGAATCAAATGTAATATAATTTGACATTAGAAACGATACGAAACAAATGAAAAGCAATTACACATACCCGACACCGAATGGGGTATACAATAAAATATATTCTAACACATTGTACATGTACTGTACAGTCCTCTTAAAATTTCTCTACCCCATTTGTACCTTTTTATCAAGGCATAAGGGCGATTATCGGTATAAAGTGTATGTTATCGAATGAACATGTACAAATATAAATTAATTTATGAGTCAAATAACGCTTGCGGGTGGTCGGATATCATGTGAGCGTAATTAATTTTATAGCAGATATTGCGTAATGAACCGAACATCTGTGATAATGGATGTGTCTTTGGGACTTTTTTGACATATTGTGTTACGCCAAATATCTTCTAATATTTTGTCTTGTCGCGATGTTGCCATCTTCATTAAAACAGCTAGGGTCAATTCAGACCGCAACGCGACGCATATATGAATTTCTAGTACTGAATAGACAGATTTCGTGAGCGTGAGACGTCTTGCAAATCTGTCAAATCCATTAAGCTTAGAACAAACCTACGCGTCAGTGACGGAGCGTCAGGTTGTCAAATGTGTGTTTTGTAAGTTGCGTCAAGTTGTAAAATGTGTTTTTTGTGTACAAAACACACATTTGACAACTTGACGCAACTTGACGCTCCGTCACTGACGCGTAGGTTAAGCCTCAACTTAAAAATTTAGAAATGCATCTACGCGTCGCGTTGCAGTCTGAATTGATCGTAAGCCTATTTTATAGCGGATCCAACCAAATCCTGAATCGCGCTATCGAAGTAAGATCGTCGGCGCGACTTTATACAACGTCTGAAATGAAAAAAGTGGGCTTCAGCCTGAAATCATACAACCTCCTTTGAGGCACGCTAAATAGCGTTTGCTACGTTAGCTCTAGTAGCTTATACTTTAGTGATTAGTTTAATACTGTGTTATTAGGCCGTCAGATGCTGGACAAATGTACGTAACTGTTTGAGCAATAGCTATAATCCAGCGAATCAAGGCACAAAACATTGTAACAAACTCTATGTTTCGTTATTTTGATTGTACAACTCCGTTGCGCCAAAATTCGTTTATTGCGAGGGAACTGCACTTTTTTTCAGGATTAAAAGTATTCTGTGTCTTTCCCGGGACTCAAAGTGTCTTTATATGGAATTCCAGCAAAATCGGTGGAGCGGTTTGGGCGTGACGAGGTAACTGACAGACAGACACACTTTCGCATTTATAATATTAATATTTATGAATTATAATATTCTTACGTTCGTAATAAATTTATCATTGAGAAAATTACATCATTACGATGTTTCACATGAATAGGATCTTAAATCATACTCGTGGTCTCGTTTGAATTTCTTGTTTATTTGCCACCTCATTAGTGTACTTGGTTCTGAGAAATTATTACTATTTTACATAAAAGGGATGAAAATAGCATACCGAGAAGGAAATGGATACGTTTCCGCTGTCGTTAGAGCTTCTCTTAGTACTTTATTTTGAGAACCTACATAACTTATAAGGTATTAGTAACTTTCCTTAGTCTATGGTATTAGTGGTTGGTTCGAAGAAAATTACTTAATGATTCACAAATAAAAATATTCAACATTTTGTGGAGGATTTTTAGTAACAATTAATTCTAAATGCTTGTAATTATGACTTCGCCAGGTATTTACGGAAATATATTCCCTCGTACCCTAACCAAATCTCACATGATATTCGTAATTTCGCGATGACTTTTTAGTAAGCCATAAAAAATGCTTGGATGCCCCTCATCTCGCGTAATTTGTGTACGCCCCTTTATAGTAATTGTAAAAGATAAAGTGGTATAATATTTTCTAGTTCATTACAGTTACCTGTCCTTCTGACAAGTTTATTAAAGCCTACGGCATTCGTTCTCTGTACCACCAATCAAGTGTATTCTTAGTATAGTTTTAATTAAGTCAGAGAACAAAAAGCGTTATGACAAGTAGTAAAATATCAAATTACCTGCGACCAGATATTCATTTAGTGACAAACAGACAAACAAAATAAAACGGCCGTGTGGCCGCCCGCCCAGTTGTGGGAAATAAAGGTGGAGACACACTTATGTATTAAATTAAGATTAACTTTATGTAACATAACATTAAGAGGGCGACTAACCCAAAAAATCAAACATCGTCCTTCTCACTTCACAGTCACACTCATATGCCAGGTGAAAAAGGACGACGCGGATTCATCGCCAAATTAGTTTTTTCTCAATAACTCGATAAATATACAACATTTTGAAAATCCGCTAGGTCGGATTCTCAATGATAGAATTTTATAGTACAATGTGTTAAAATATTAACTTAGTTCAATGCACGGCTATGGCAATAAATGAAAAATTCGTGAAAATTAGATGCATCTTTGTAATTTTTTTCTTTCGAGAAAATTTAAAGATATTGTGTTTTTGCCACCGACCACAGTGGTTGTGTGGTCGGTGGTTTTTGCTCAGATCTAGTTCTTGGAAATATAATGTAGTATCTAATTTTAGAAAATGAAACAATGCGGGGCTTATTTTCAAGTATAAAAATGAATTATAAAACCGAAAATTTTGGGTTAATCACCCCATTAAATTAAAATACATTAAAATCACCACAGACGGGGTACATAATGTTGACGACGCTGCCGTGGCAGACATATAAGTTTATCTCGAGGACCCGTAAGTTTTTCCGGAATAAAAATTGTCCTATCCCGGGACTCAAAGTGAATACCAAAATTCAGCAAAATCGGTTCCGCGTGTAAGCGTGATGAGGTTACAGACACACTTTCGCATTTATAGTATGCAGTATGAATGGCGTGATCAACTTGACACATACAAGCCAGGTTGGCCAACGATGGCATTAGAGCGAGATGAATATAAAAACTTGGAGGAGGTCTTTGCTGGGCATCGGGACAAACATACATTACATACACAAGGTTTTAAATATCATAATTTAAGTAAAACAGATGTGAGTTTCAAAACCATTATTATTATAATTTATAATATAATATTATTACAGTTTTTAACATTAACATGAATATTTCAATTACTTAGATGATGCTATGTATGTACTATCAGAGAAGTTGATTCCTATGCAGATCGGGGACCTACGTAGTTTGGTTGTGTTACGTCAAACCCGGCCGACAGATCACAATTAACATTGAATTGACATATTCGACCAAATAACGTTGGTCTGTCAACTGCACAGGAATCAATTTCCTCGATGATACGAGCAACAACAACTAAGAGCCTACGTAACTCTTCCAATCTCCCGCATATATTTCACGCCAACATTCCAATAAAATCCATAAAAAAAGCTGCTGACATGATCCTTGGCCGGTGGCCCTCATTTCATCAATCAAAAAATTAATTTCCACTGAACACACAGCTTAGTCGCAATTTAGTGAAGCAAAAAGGCGTATGACAGTTTAAATATACGCCGCGCATCCGGGCGCGTGTGCGGCGCGCCACGGCTTATTAGCGCGACAAATGAGTTCGTTGTGCACACGCCCTTATGTTATTAATTGGATTTAACTTATTTTTGGCGGACCATCTGGTAAAGGAAGTGTCATCACTGTTATGAATAAAATTATTATGCAAAAAATTGCGAGAAATAAGTTCGTTGTGCACACGGCCTTATGTTATTTATTTGATTAAAATTACTTTTGGTGGACCATCTGCTGAAAGAAGATGTTGTATGTTATCTATATGTCGCAGGGAAAAGAGGATATCAGGGATTTCACGATATCCCTAGGGATATCATGAACTCGCGGAAGATGCCGAATATTCTTGTTTGTTACGTCTTCTTACTAAAAATATCTAGTGATATGTCATTTCACTAAACTAAATCTAGTGAAATGTCAGAAACGCGGATACCACCGAATAAAAATCGAGCCCCTCATTTCTCTCGCTTGCTCTAGTATACACACGGGTACTTTGATAGGATCATCTAAAATCTGAATCTGACAAGTAAGATGTTAGATGATCCATGCGTTGTATGGGCATGTAAAAAGTCGGTCCTGCGCCTGATCTCTCGCCGATCGTATCAGTCTTCCGTCCCACCGGGTTATGCGAGTAAAGGAATATAGAGATTGCTCTTGAGTACGGCGCACACACTTGGGCACTATAAAATTACTCTTGGCCTGGTTTCAATGAAACCAGCCACCGTCACCACAAAATCAGAGTGGGAGTTATTATTATTATTATCACACGTGTAATGCAACTATAGCAGATCTGAGAGGGCATCATCGTCTCTGAATCATACAGTTGAAACCAGCTGAGGGTTCTTTATCAGATACTTCAGACCTTTGATTTTTGACGTCAAATGAAGCAGCCGACCAAGTTGAATATTTTTTGTAAAGGTGGCAATTCGATATCTAGTTTGGTTAGGCTCTTGTACAGGCACAGGTACTACAGGTACTCCAGCTCTTCTATTATCCTAGTTTTTACGGTTCCGTACCCAAAGGGTAAGTCTGTCTGTCTGTCTCCAGGCTAGACGAGCCGCGCCAGCTCGAGCGACGCATTTGTTTCACTCCCACTAGTGCCCGTGTCACGTGTGGGAACTAGAGCGAGCGAGAGAAATGAGTGGCTGGATTTTTATTCGGCGGTATCCGCGTTTCTGACATTTCACTAGATTTAGTTAATAGTGAAATGACATATCACTAGATATTTTAGTAAGAAGACGTAACAAACAAGAATATTCGGCATCTTCCGCGAGTTCGTGATATCCCTAGGGATATCGTGAAATCCCTGATACCCTCTTTTCCCTGCGACATATACATATAATAAAACTGTAGAAATGAGAATTCTGTACATTAAAGATATTCAAAAAATAAAAAGCGGGGTGTGTCACTACATCGCTATAGAAGCCAAAACTGCGGTTAGTTTTTTTGTCTTCTGTCTGTCTGTGTGTTTGTTCCAGCATCACACAAAAAGTACTGATCCGATTTGAATGCGGTTTTCGCAGATATATTTGTCATTGCAGATAAATGTTATACACCAAGATGTTAAGTTGGAAGCAACTTAACATCTGGTGTATAACAACCCCCCCCCCCCCCCCCCAAAGGGACAAAAGAAGGGGTCAGATTTTGTAGCAAACTTTTTTCTTTAAAGAACTTACTTCATATTATTTACTGTGTTTTTCAACTTAATATTTGGTGTATAACATTTTTCCCCTCAACCCTCTTAGGGAATAAAAGAGGGGGTAAGATTTTGTATCAACTGATGAAGTAGAAATACCTTATATGGCAAAACAACTTTTGCCGGGACAGCTAGTAATATAAATCAAATTGTGCAAAAAATATTATTGGTCTTGTTGATCTATTTTGTAATTTCTTTCTTTAGAAAATCTATGGGTAAGGGAGAGTAGTAGCTGGAGATGGAGGAAAAAATCAACGTGATGGGCAGAAGTGAAAATGGCTAGCAGAAGCAGACATAGATTTTCGCCGTGTGGTAGGAAAAGTGGATATTAAATAAATAATACTACTAACATAATTCTACCATAAATATATAGTTACTTACTGCTTCCACTACGCCGCGCCGCGCCAGTGGTCTACCCTCCCACCGTCTTGCGAATTTTCATTTAGGTGGTGGTTTAAAATTTTTGCACATCCAAAAAAGCACAACGCCTCTGAAGAAGATTTGACTTCCAAGTTTTATTTTATTTATCCAACACATTTAAGTTTAGTTTAACAAAACCGTTTGTTACAATTAATTCCCAAAACGTCTGTGGCAGCTATAACTGACTCGCCAAAATGAAATATTTAAAGGCGGGGTAGCTGTAAAATAAATTTCATTTTCAGATAAAACTTCCGGCGATCCCGGATACAGCGATTGACCCGTCATTCTCTATTTAAAACACTTCACAATTTTTCCGCAATATTTTAAATTTATAATAATATGTTATCGTTACTGTGTTTTTTTGAAAACGGTAGTTAAGGTGAATGACATAAGATTTTAATTAAGGGTCAGTTTACATTGCAACGTTGCGAGCCATTGAGAAGCATTTTATAATACACTAGCTGTCCCGGTGAATTTCGTGTCACTTAAACCTTCCCTGGACTTCTACGAATATTTTAAGACTAAAATCAGCCCAATCGGTTCAGCCGTTTTCGAGTTTTAGCGCGACTAACACATTTGAAAATCCATTTTTATATATAAGTAAGATTGGTTACTAAACTTTATTAACTACTTACACTATAATTATATACTGTAATTATATTGTCAGAAAATACCAATATTATTTTACGACGACTAATCTTCTAAATAGCTACTTACTCACTAATCATATATTAAATAAGAACGTAAAAAGTATCATAAAGATAAAAAAAGAACATTGTCGTCTAAATTAAGGTTGGTCATTACCTATCAGGAATTTCTGATAAAAAACTCTCATTCACGGAACAACGTTACAATTTTCCACGAAGATATTTAGCGAGAGGTTTTTCATATTGTGCTTTTTTTTGTGTTTTCTTTCGTTGGCTCCATTGTGTTTGAAATTAATCAGTTGATTATACCTTTCGGCGATAAAAAAGCATTAAGATTTAACAATGTTATTTTAACATGATGATAGCTGTATTACACATTTTTTTGATTAGTTACATATTGTACTTATAATATGTAAAAACCAATGCAGTGTTAGTATGCAATTCAGATTTCAGAGATTTGTTCGTTATGTTAGGTTAAGATAAAAAATACGTGTGGCACTCGGGGACTATTGCATATTATTTTTAATGCAATTATAATTCGCATACGTCTAGTGCCGAAGTCTGGCAACGCCGCGCCGCACCGTCGGAGTAGGTGATGTTAGTTTTTTTCGTTACGGAATTTCTTGATTAACCCTTTCAAAGCTTAAAATATGACTGTGTATGATTGTGTATTGGCGCTACAGAGTACCTTTTACTGTGGTACAAACGATAAGTAAAAACCTATGTAAAAACTTAAGGTCCACAAACTCCTTAAACTATAGCGATTGATTTCAATCCCAAAATATTATTTCAGGGTTTTTCAGACAAAATAAAACCGTTTCGTTGTCTTTTGTCTACTCGTCGCCTGAGTGCTAGATTGTCCAATTGGTCAGTGACCAAATTTTTCACTAGACAGGTTTTTAAGTTTATTATGTACTTACTACTTAGTAGTACATAATATTAATATAATATAATGAGCTGACATTAGTATGTCATCTCAATGAGGATACTAATGCTAAGTACTCACATACAGTTCTGCTCGATAGTTTTACTCGAAATCGAGCAAAAACCACTGTGTGGACCGCAAAACTCACAGCTCAAAGGCTCGAAGGCAGTTTAAAGGCTCGAATCGAGCCGGCTTGACAATTTTTTTGACACTAGTTTTTATTATTTGTAGCTAATTTCCTTCGAACTGGAGTAAAACTATCGAGCAATGCTAAATGTGTGGACGAAAGCCCGAGCCGTGGTTTTTACTCTACGTGATTGCTCGATCGAGCAATCACGTAGAGTAAAAACCATGACGGTAAAAATAAGTCATTATCAGAAAACTGTATTCTATTAGTAACGGTAACTCGAAATCTATCTATATACTTATAAAATTACATGTCTGACTGACTGATTCATCATCGCTGAGCAAAAACTATTAAAGTTACAGCCACGAAATTTGGCGAGTAGGGTTGTTTTATTAAGTAGACACACACTAAGGAAGGAATTTTGAAAATTTTACCCTGAAGGGGGTGAAATAGGGGTTGAAAGTTTGAATGAAAGTCCGTCATTTCTTAACTTCGGAAGATGAAACTTTGTTTTTAGATTACTAATTACAAATAAATGAATACGTATTTAAGAGTTTTTGGAAATTATACAGCCAAGGGGGTGAAATTTGAGTTGAAAGTGTGAATGAAAGTACGTTATTTCTTGAGTTAGAAACATGAAATTTTATGTTTGAGCCACTGATTAAAAATGATTGGATACGTGTTTAAGCGTTTCTAGAAATTCTACCCCCAAGGAGGTAAAATAGGGGTTGACAGTTATTATACTATGCTAACGCGGACGAAGTCGCCGGCAACAGCTAGTTAATCGATAAAGAAAAAAATAGCCAAAAAAAAAACATTTCAATAAGTATAACGCAATCATTATTTTTGGATTCTTACTAGCTGTCCCGATTAACTTTGTGTCACTTTAAAACCTTCTCTGGAATTCCACGGTCATTTTAAGACTAAAACTAGCAGAATCGGTTCAGCCGTTATCGAGTTATAGCGTTACTAAATCCATTTTTAACACCCGACAAAAAAGAGGGGTGTTATAAGTTTGACGTCTGTCTGTCTGCTTGTCTTTCTGTGTGTGTATCTGTCCGTGGCATCGTAGCATCCAAACGGCTGGACCGATTTTGATTTTGATCTAATTTTTTTTGCTACAACAAACAAACAGAAACGATTGCTGTATGTATATAAATTCAGGGAAATTGTATTAAAGTACCACGCTAATGAAATACTACAGTTTTAATTAAACTCTTAAATAAATAATGAAATACTCGTACAATGAAAAATACATCGTTTGAAATTTATGATATCTTTTTATTACGCCGCCGTATATTTTCACGATAAATTTTATTTTTATGCGTATATTTTATATTAAATTGTGCTATGAATATTATAATATTCTCTAAACTATCTATCCTTCGTAATATTATTCAAAAGATGCATTATTTTTTTTAATTTCAGTTTTAAGTTCTTAATCAATCAGAGGTCGTTATTTAGAGCAGCCATACTTTAACGTAAGTAGGGGAGCGAGGGGCTTGTTGTAACAGGGGTAAGTAGTAACAGGCCCTTTTCACTAGGATCTTAAACTCTATTAACGTATTTCTTTGACTCGATTTAACCTATAAACCGCGCCGCATCGTGTTGCCATAGCCAATGTCCCGCCGGCCGGCGCAGTGAGCGGAAGTGTGCACGTGCTTCATTTCTGCCAGGTAATATAAAATTGTACTGTCGTAAAATTTCGGTTTGCGTATTTAATATCGACTAATTTCAAATTTTCTATATCTTATTTCCATTCAAATTTATCTATCTCTTATAGTGTGTAACAGTTTTTATGATTGCAAAATTGTTTAAATAGTTATCTTGATAAATGTTGAAAATCATACCATAGGGTTAGTTGTAACAAAATCCCGGGGCTTGTTGTAACGTGTTACAACATGCCCCAAGTTATGATGTAGATACCTACTTTTTTCTTTTGTTTTAGAATGAGAGTGTATAAAAGAAAGTCAGAGCGGGCAACACAAAGCCAAGAAGTGTACGAGTTAGCGGCAGCTGAAGTTTTAGAAAACAAATGCAGTATTCGGAAAGCTAGTCAGACTTTTGGATTATGTCACGTCTCTCTTTATAGATACATAAAGAAAAAGAAGAATAATGAAAGATTAAGAGTTGGTTATGATAAGCCTAGACAAGTATTTACTGCAGAAGAGGAAGATAAGATAGCTTCGTACCTACTCAAGTGCGCCGATATATATTTTGGACTACTTCCTATAGAAGTAAGGAAACTAGCTCACCAATGCGGTGTGCATCTTAGTGCTAAAAACATTCCTCCTTCTTGGCATCAAAATAACATGGCTGGTACTGACTGGTTCCAAAATTTTATGCGCAGAAATTCACATTTATCTCTAAGGACACCAGAAGCAACGTCTTTAAGTCGAGCGACGTCTTTCAATAAGACTAACGTTAATTCATTCTTTGAAATATATCAACAACTTCTCCAAAAATATCAGTTTAATGCTTCTCGAATATGGAACATTGATGAAACAGGGGTCACAACGGTTCAAAAACCTAAGAAAATAGTAGCTGCTCGTGGCCAAAAGCAAATTGGAGCTATCACATCGGCTGAGAGGGGAACTCTTGTAACAGTTGCTTGTGCCTCTAACGCTGCGGGTAATTTTATTCCACCGATGTTCGTTTTTCCCAGGCTTAAATATTCTGAAAGGTTTATTCGTGGTGGACCTCCAGATTCCATTGGTGCTGGTAATTCCTCTGGATGGATGACCGAAAAAGAATTTTTAATTTTTATGGATCATTTTATCAAACACGCAAAACCCACCAAGGAAGAGCCAGTTCTGTTGCTACTTGATAACCATAGCTCACACGTGAATATTGGAGTCGTTGAAAAAGCCAAAGAAAATAATGTTATCGTTTCCCCCGCACTGCTCCCACAATTTGCAACCTTTAGACGTAGGAGTGTACGGTCCTTTTAAAAATTACACAAATAGGGCACAGACAGCATGGATGCATAACAATGCGGGGAAAACGATGACAATATATGACATCCCAGGTATTGTGAAAGAGTCGTTACCGCTTGCCCTGAACCCTACTAATATTATGAGTGGATTTAAAGCTTCTGGTTTATGGCCTTTGAATGCTGATATTTTCCAAGACTCCGACTTTGCGCCATCTTATGTTACTGATCGTCCAGATCCTACACAAGAGCCAGATGACGTAAATGTCACAGATAATATATCTTTGAATCTTGAAAATCCAGAACTATTAGATTCTGTCCCTGAATTAGATATAAGCACCACGGAAATTATAAGCCAAATCGAAACTGCCAACGAACCAACTCCGAGTTGCTCCGGTCTACAAAAAACTTTCTCGCCATCGAAGATTAGACCTTTACCAAAGGCGCCACCAAGAAAAACTAATACAAATAGCAGACGCAAAAGAAAATCTACAGTATTGACGGACACTCCTGAAAAGGAAGCTCTACAAAAAGAATATGAGGAAAAGATGAAGAAAAAACAGAAAAAAGATGACAAAATGAAAGGAAAAAGGAAAGGAAAGGGGAAGGTAAAAGCCAAAGATAAATCAACAAATAATAAAACCGGAGTGGACAGAGCTAAAAAAAAGATTTTATGTTCAGATTCAGAATCTGAAGCAGAAGAGTGGTATTGTCTGGTATGTGGTGAAGCTTACACAGATACAAATAAAGAAGATTGGATAGAGTGTATCATTTGTAAGATGTGGGCACATGTAGGATGTGTTACAGGAGACATTATATCTTTTATTTGTATTAATTGTAACTCAGATGAAGACTGAATTTAATTATAATGAAACCCACCAAATGTTGATTCTTACATAAGTATAATACTTTGTTAGATAGCTATTAAGAAGAGATAATTACGAGTATACCTTAAATAATTTAATTACTTACTGTGATTTAAAAGTGCCATGATGATTATAAGTAGTGTTTAACTAAATAAAACTGTTAATTACTTAATTTTTAAGTGTTGATTACTAAAAAAATGTATTTGAGTTGATTTTTAACCGACTTCCAAAAAACGAGGAGGCTATATGTTCGGCTGTGGATTTTTTTTTTGTTGATAAGAGTTACGTAAGACTTACTTTAGAAAGATGTCAATTTAAAAAAAAAAAAGAATAAATGATTACAGGTATTATTGGCGTTTTTTTTGTCGTTACTACTTGCCCCGGTAGATGTTACAACTTGCCCCAAGCACGAGGTAAGTTGTAACACCGCACTTCTTCTAGAAAATAATTGATTGTAAAATAATGACCAATAGTTATGGTATTATTTTTACTTGATTTGGTAGAGGAAGAGTTACAGCATTCATCCATCTTTATTTAGTAGAAATTTAATCAATAGATTTCAAGATATATTAGTTTTAATGAAAACTGTTACAACAAGCCCCTCGCTCCCCTACTATTAATATTATAAATTGTGAAAGTGTGTCTGGTTATATTTTTTTTTAAATTCTGCCATCAAAATTTGCCATCAGATCCTGGTAGACCCGTTTATCACACAAATCTTAGTTAATACATGCTTATAAATATTGTATGACTTCTGAGAACCAATTCTCATTATAACGTAGGGTCGCGAAAGTTTCATGTGAGTTGCCTCTGACCCTTTTTATTTGCCTTTGTAACAATTTCATAAAAACGGGACCGTCTTGAGAGGACTCCCGTCGACGTAACTTTGTAAGGACGTCTCGACAAATGTCAAGTTTGCATTGACTTGGGTGGCAAGGACAGATCCTATTGTGCCCTAATATGTCTCTAAAGGAGCCGCTCACAACAACATTGATAATTAATATGATACTAATATGACTGTGAAGATATCTATTACAAGCGTCGATCGTGGGTATTTTTGATGAATATTCTCCTCTAGACGTTGATAAATAATAAAATATAATTGGTCAATCATGGGCTAATGTAGTTCGCGTGGGTTCGCGACGAGTGCCTTGTGTGCGGAAGATGACAGTAATTGAGTATATTATGGAGTATTATATTATTGAAAAAGGTTTGTGAAATGTTAGGAGGACCCATCCTTACTTTCAAAATTGCCAAATATAACATCCAGCCTTATTTGACCAGCCTTTGATGAATTGAAAATGAGTGTCCGAAATTTTGGACGCGCAATTGTAAGCCGTACTTATGTCTTGCAAATAAAATAACTTTTCGCCTGGCAATTCAACGGTGAATATGATTTATTAGGTCTAAAGCTGGAAAATGAGGCTTGCAATACAGCACTTGACCTAGATTTTAACACTTGCTTGACCACTTAAATCAAATAATTTTCGTTCAAAATGAACGTAAAAGTGTTTATAAAGAAAAAGAAGAGTGTTCTTGGCGTTTTCGATAATTCTTTGATGTTATATTTTGCGTTTTGATGACATTTTAAGTGGTTTCATCGCCGAAATCGTATAAGTAGCTATTTTGATCAGAAAAACCGTTAGCTATAGCCTATACTGAAACATGCAGGATATCCATACTAATATTATAAATGCGAAAGTGTGTCTGTCTGTCTGTTACCTCTTCACGCCCAAACCGCTAAACCGACTTTGCTGAAATTTGGTATGGAGATACTTTGAGTCCCGGGAAAGGACATAGGCTACTTTTTGTCCCGAAAAAATGTACGGTTCCCGCGCGATAAACGAGTTTTGGCGCAACGGAGTTGCGGGCATCATCTTAATCATTATATATCTATACGGTCAGTAACTATTTAGTAATTTGTGTCCATTGTACTAGTACTATTAATAATAATAATAATATCTATTGGACGCTTCACACCGCATCAGTCTGGCCCCGAGCTAAGTACCTGAATGACTTGTGTTACAGGAACCAGATGACGGAAATATATATTTAATACTTTTATACTTACTATATAATATAATAATATGTTTACGATTTTTATTATATCATACACAATATATTTAATACACATCCAGACCCGGGAACATTGAAAACTTTTTGTTCCGTCGGCGGGATTCGAACCCGCGACCCGGCCGGCTTGAACTGCCACTCAACCAATTGAGCCACAGAGGTCGTCAATATTAATTATCATCTATTCTATTAGTCTATTTTCTCTTCACGCCTTAACGGCTGAATTGATTTTGCTGAAATTTGGTATGGAGATACTTTGAGTCCCGGGAATGGACAATGAATACTTTTTATTCGGGTAAAATTTACGGCTTCCGCAAGATAAACGAATTGTGGCATTTTTTGCTGGCGTCATCTTGTACATTTTATTTTAGAAATTATTTGAGTTACTTATTTAGAAGACCTTCTTAATTTTGGACCATGGTGAATAAACATGTCTGTTACCATGACCACCACCATGACTGCAAGTCTACAGCTGCATTTCCGTCGACATACGTGCTGTAAAGTGTAAACTACTACAAAACGCTGGTCCGGAACTCAAAGCATAGCCATACAGCAAAATCGGTCAAATTCCCTACGGTAAGGTTTTTAGTTCAGAATGGCAGCAAAAGTGGATTAAAATTAAAAGTTACGTGGCAAATTTAGTTTTGCTTCAAAACTTTTATCCCAGGTGAGTTAAAAAGTGCAATCGCATTGTTCAGTAAGTACTAATATAGGCACAAAAATGCATTTTTTTAAAGAAAATATGTCTACCGCCTGTGCCCTGTACTAGCAAATCTAATTTACAATAATCGCCGATCACAAGTGACTCACGTGTATGAGATTGAAACCACATCAATACTAATATTATAAATGCGAAAGTGAATCTGTCTATTACCTCATCACGCCCAAACCGGTAAAACGATTTTGCTCAAATTTGGTATGGAGATACTTTGAGTGCCGGGAAAGGTCATAGGATACTTTTTATCCCGGAAAAATGTACGGTTCCGAGCAATAGCCGATTATTGGCTAACGAAGTTGTGGGCATCATCTTGTTTTATTATATGCAAGATAAAATTTATCTTGCTTATAATTTATATGACTAATGGCCTGTTTCACCGCTTCCTGATAAGGCTATCCACCACTTAATTTGACAGATGGAGTATAGAAAATCTGTCAAATAACCCTATCGGGCACCTTATCAGGAAGCGGTGAAACAGGCCATAGGGCTCGGAAACCTGCCCCCCTACCATGAGCTCTTATCTCTATTTGTATAAATATAGCTATGTTTTTTGCTTGTACGAAATCAGAAAGTAATATTAAAGTAATACTGCTATAAGAGCTCATGGTAGGGAGGCTGGTTAATCTTCGCGATTCTGTTCGACGTTAGAAACGCCATACATTTCCAAAACAGTGTTTTCATTTCGATTCCGCTCTGATGGAACCGATATTATTCCTAGTTTTGTTCAAAGAGCAAAATTAAACTGCTCCTGCTCAAAATACCGGTTAAAAGCGTTTTAACCTGGTTAAAAAATACCGGTTTCGAGCCCTTGTGCGATTAATCCTGCCTATCCCTTGGGCCTTGACCCAAAGCATCTTCATTATAATTTTCAATACATAATCATTTTAGTAATAAAAAGGAGACAGACAAACACAGTTTCGCAATTATTAGTATTTATTCAAATAAAACTGGAAAGGAACGTTAATGATGAATATAGGAGACCGATCCGTAGTTTCTCAATTAACCGGCCTTATTTGGCGCGTGAATTTTACAGAATTCCTATGGGGATGGCGTCAAATTACCCTCCATGACAATTTGGCGTCGACGCCATCAAAGCATCGGCAATATACGGCTAGGTATTTAAGTTTTATTACCTTTAGGACCGATCTAGCTGTTAACTTTATAGGACGGCTCAATTCATAGGATACTAAATAGATTTTATGTTCAGTTAAGTTCAAATGTAGTATATTACTTATTTAATAAATTTTTTACTTAACTAATAATATTAATTTTATGTTGTCTTGTCAATTATAACTTGGAAAAAATATTGTCAAGGTGTTATTCGTTAAGCCAACCATTCCAAGTAAAGATTTTGGTTTTACTCGTAGTGTCATAAATCTGTAAGTACTTGGATTATAATAATATTGATAACAATCTAGTGTAGAGAAACGCGCGAAGAAAGTAAATTTTTATGAAATAACTCACTTTATAAGATACAGTATATTTTTCGGCGTACAATTTACAAAGCATCTAAATCACATCTAAATCTTAATTAAACATGGAATTGGTTCAGCGGTTTAAGCGTTATGCAACACACATACTCATAGACCTGAGACCAACATATTTATGCGAGAGCCATTTACACTTAAAGTAGTATACTTAGATATTTGGAATATCGCAATTCGCACTAATAATTAATAATATAGGTATTAGTATTAAATACTAATAATATTATAGTAATGGTAGTAGTAATAGGGTAAGTACTTTTTATCCCGGAAAAATGTATGGTTACCTTCGGCAAACGGAGATGAGGACGTCATCATACGTCATTTTTTTAAGGCCCATTGCAGACGACGGGGCGGGGCGGGCCGGTCAATTTCACCGCGAACGATATCACAAAGGGCGAATCCTATATTACCAACGCACACGGCGCGGCGGGCAAAAAGACAGCGCCGCGCCCCAGGCAACGATATCAAAATACTTCGTTCTATCGTTCTAATTCTATGGCGGATGGCCGCAGGTGCCCATTGGGCACTGGCGGCGCGGCATGTCCGCGGACAAAAAGCCCACCCCGCCTCGTCATCTGCAAAGCCGTTTATGACGTGGGAGAGCCATGCTTCGGCACGAATGGGCCGGCTCGACCGGAGAAATACCACGTCCTCACAGAAAACCGGCGTGAAACAGCGCTTGCGCTGTGTTTCGCCGAGTGAGTGAATTTACCGGAGGCCCAATCCCCTACCCTTTCCTATTTCCTTCCCTACCCTCCCCTATTACCCCTTAAAAGGCCGGCAACGCACCTGCAGCTCTTCTGATGCTGCGAGTGTCCATGGGCGACGGAAGTTGCTTTCCATCAGGTGACCCGTTTGCTCGTTTGCCCCCTTATTGCATATAAAAAAAAAAAAAAGCGCCTAACGGTTCTAAAAATATCCTACATCCATGATTATACTCTGTTCACCTCTCAGTCTCTTAACCAACACTGAAACGAGAATCTAATAAAACCCTACCTGGATTTTAGGAATACCGTCATATATTTGAATCTAAATTTTAGCTCCATATTCGACGTACAGACATCCGACCTGGCAACACTCCAAATATCGAGTTTTACAGCCCAGATAACTTTCGTATAAATAATACTTTTTTCATATAAACAACCTTTTGATAAACAAATAAATATTCCTTGACAGTTTTATATTGGACACCTTTCTCGTATTCCATTTGGTGATGTTAGAGACCATCAAAAATTACCTTTGTGTCTTTAAGAACCTTCACCACCCTAGATCATAATATTATAATGATAGGATAGGTAATTAATAAGGACTTATTCGTAAGCACTTCGTAAGTAACATCTTCTATTTGGCCTATACTTTTAATAATATCAATAATTCCTTTTGAAAGTTTATTAAATTTTCATTAAGGTCAACAAAGGTATTTCTAGGTTTCCACAATAGCACACTGGTTTCTTAGCAGACAGAAGCATAAAGGTCGTAGTTGACGGCGAATGCTCGGAAACTCAGTCTGTTGATGCTGGTGTCCCTCAGGGCTGTGTGCTATCGCCTACTCTATTCTTACTGCATATCAATGACATGTTGCAGACCAGCGGTATTCATTGCTATGCAGATGATAGTACAGGTGATGCTGTATATACCGGCTCCCCCAATATTTCTCGGCAAAATGTCACTGAGAGTCGAAACGAACTTGTGTCTAAGGTGGAGAATTCATTGGAGAAGGTCTCTGAATGGGGTAGACATAACTTGGTCCAATTCAACCCTGCCAAGACACAAGTCTGCGCGTTCACCACTAAAAAGTCACCAATGTTCGTATATCCTCGTTTCGAGGGCACATCTTTAACCATCTTCCCTAGCATTGAGATACTTGGCGTCAACATATAGAGCGAAGTCCAGTTCCGATATCATCTAGAGGGTAAGGCCAAAGTAGCCTCGAAGAAGCTTGGTGTTCTTAACAGAGCGAGACAGTACTTCAGTCCGGACCAGCGCCTACAACTCTACAAGGCGCAGGTTCGGCCTCATATGGAATATTGTTCTCATCTCTGGGCAGGGGCGCCAAAATACCAACTGCTCCCTCTGGATCGTATCCAACGAAGGGCCGCTCAAATTGTTGACTGTCATAGTGTTTCAAACAGCTTGGACCCCTTGGAATTACGCCGAGATGTAGCTTCACTCTGCATCCTCTATCGGTTGTATCACGGGGAGTGCTCAGAGGAATTGTTCGGAACTGTAACTTTCTGCCGCGCACTGTAAAACTCTGGAACGAACTGTCATCAGCAGTATTTCCGGACCTATACGACCTGCAAACCTTCAAGAAAAGAGCGTATTCCCTCTTAAAAGGCCGGCAACGCACCTGCAGCTCTTCTGATGTTGCGAGTGTCCATGGGCGACGGTAGTTGCTTACCATCAGGTGACCCGTTTGCTCGTTTGCCCCCTTATTTAATAAATAAAAATAAAATAAAAAAAAACTTTTTTACTTGCTCAACGTTTTCCGGTATTCCAATTAGGAAGCTGCTTTGAGACTTTCAAGCGCAATGTTCCTATTATTTACTTTATTAAATATTCTGTTTTTAGGTTAAAATATATACATTTTCCTTTAAACATTGCATCTCTTCTCCTAGTTCCGTTAGTAAAGTTACCTGTTGTTAAAGCTTAATTAACAAAGAAGTCAACGAAGGAAGCGCAGACTGACGATTGTTGATTTGTTACAATAGAAATGTAACAAACGTTAGTTAGTTCTAAAATTCTATTAAATCCTCAAAATAGTAATAATCCATGAAATTTTCTTGCTGTATTTTCTACCAATGGTTCATGGCGCACAGCTGATTTTTCTTTATTTATAAACAGAGCACGCGCAAGTCTCGCCACATCTCGCTCGCCCTGAAGTTTACGCTTTTTAGTTTTTACGATCAGAGAAAATATTGATTCGTATTTCATAGGCAGATTGCGGACCTACGTAATTTGGTCGATAAATAGTCAGTAAGTACTTAAGATGCGACCCGGTCTCAAGACGCGGTTCGTCTTTGTGATTGGTCCAAATTTTGATAGCCAACCAATCACAGAGCCTGAACCGTGTCTTGAGGCCGAGATGCATCTTGAGTACTGACTATTTATACCAGCCTAAATGTTACTCCCACACTCAGGGACGAGACAGATATTAATATGTATCTGTGCGGCAATATAAACCCCGACCAAATAACGCATGTTTTTTTGTTTTTTTGATTACAGATCCCTAAAACGGAACCATATTGAGCAATTTTTTTATATATTGATAGGTTAATAGTTATGTATTATCATAGAGTAATAAAGTATTATAACAAGTAATATAATATTATAACAATCCATATTTTAGGATCGTCAAATCAAAGTATGAAATCTTTTCTATCTCTGTTACCTACCACTTTCGAGATTTTTCGCAGATAAAAATGTTGTTAGTCTTATCAAAATGAAGGGTACAAAAAATTGGCTTAGAGTAATCAAAAAAATGTTCTAGGGAACCCTGACTAATATTGATAGTATTTGATAGACCAGGGGTCACCAATTAGTTTCACTCGGGGTCCGTTTTAAGACATGAAATGACCTTCGCGGTCCACATATTTTATAAAAAAAATGTATTAAACAAAATAATGTAATTGCGGCTATATCTCTCTGAAGTTTGAAATCAAATTGGTGCAAGCTTATAGCTATAAGTATATAGGTATTGAGTACTGACATAAATATCCTGAAGATGTTGAAGTCCTAAATTGAACGAAGATCATCTTCGAACATGCTTGGTTCGCGCACAATGGGTCGGCGGTCCGGATGCGGACCGCGGTCCGCCATTTGGTGACCCTTGTCAGATAGACGATTACAAAAAAATATGCAATGGTTTATAATAGGGAGTGCCTCCGCTGCCGACACCGGCTGCCGAAATGGCTGCCGGCGCCGGTTGCTGAAATGGCTGCTGGCGCTGTCTTCCGAACTCCGAAGTTTGCCGATATCACGCGATGTTTACCGAATAGGCTGCCGGCGCCTATTTGGCAAACATCGCTTGTCAAAATATGACAGAATAATGATCAAAAACATCAGTCTTGAGCTAAAGGACTAAAGGAGGACTAAAGGACTAAAGGAGGACTAAAGGAGGACTAGGAGAAAAGTACAAATAATAAGGTCATAAATAGTCATATTATTGTAAGGATGCTGGATGCATATTTGAATCCTTCGATCGGGGATTCTTGGAAATGCTATTGTATTCTATTGTTGTCGTGATTACCGGTGCTCGTATGGGGCTTGAATCTTGATGGGTTAATGGTGGTGATGATGATGCTGATAAATGTGATCTGCATAGCTGTAGCACAATACAATATCTTTGCTTCTTTACACAACGCTGAAACTCTTTAACATAATATACCTATAAGGAATCTGAAGTTCTGTTCAGTATCTTCGGAAGTATACTACGGGGCTTATCCATACTAATATTATAAATGCGAAAGTGTGTCTGTCTGTCTGTTACCTCTTCACGCCGAAACAGCTGAACCGATTTTGCTGAAATTTGGCATGAAGATACTTTGAGTCCCGGGAAAAGACATAGGATACTTTTTATCCCATAAAATGTACGGTTCCCGCGCGATAAATGAATTTTGGCGCAACGGAGTTGCGGGCGTCATCTAGTAAGTTATAAGTTATAACTGTAGCTGTGGTGCAAAATCTTACTTTTTGGTAGCTGCATCACAAAAAACTAAAATATCCACAGCCGAACAAATAGGTATTAAATAAAACTATTACCTAACCTTCACCTTTGGAAGTCGGTAAAGTCGAATATATTAATTGAGATTATAATCATTTCTTTTTAAAATGTGTGTATCGGCACTGGAACTTAAGCTTTACGCATTATCACCGGCTCCTATTTTGAGTGCCTGCGCCGGCAGCCATTGTTTTATATCTCGGCTGCCGGCAGTATAGGTACTTACCGCCGGTTCCCATTAGTACTGATATTTTTGGGAGCCGGCGCCGGCAGCGGAGGCACTCCCATTAACCCATCAGTCGTGGCAAAACGAGTCATAATAGCTTTTTCATTGTTATCGCGGCCGGATGTGGCCGCTTGGGGCTTCATGAATTAATAATTATTATGATCTAATGACGCCCGCAACTCCGTTGCGCCACAAATCGTTTATCGCGCGGAAGCCGTAGGTACATTTTTCCGGTATCCTATGTCCTTTTCCGGGACGATAAATATACAAAATTTCAGCAAAATTGGTTCAGCGGTTTAATCCTTCGATTGCGGATTCTTGCAAATCTATTGTTATTCTATTGTTGTCGCGATCACTGGTGATCTTATGGGGCTTGATAGGTTAAGCGTGAAGAGGTAACAGACACACAGACAGATAGACCGTCATACAGACATACGGACACAGATGTGTGGATGTTAAAAGTGTCGCAGACTACTGTCGCGATCGCGAGTGGTTCGTATGCACTGAACCCTAAAGTCAAGGTTAACAAGATCTCCGAGTGTATTTAGAGAAAAGGAATTCAGGTTAAATGTACATTTCGCTAAATTATTTCTTGCTCTAACTAAACTTTGTTACGTTAAATTTACTTTTTCTTCATGACTTATTTTCTTGAATTCGCTGAGGCCTGAGGCATTGAAAAAGCCAAGGTAAGGTTTTTCTTTAGTTACTAGGCATTCATGGCCACGAGTATTTCGTTTTCATTTCATAATGAAAACTGTGGAAGGTCTATGCGACCCTTAACTTTCTGAAAGTTCAGTCTCTCCTGTCATCCTGTGTCTTCATTCATTATATTCAAGTTTCAAGTGCATTCAATAATATTACTTCATGAATAATTTAGGATGTATAGGTTTTACTCGTTAAACTTTTACTTTAAATAAAATAATAATTAAACTTATTCGTTTACTTCTTTTGGATTGTCTAAAGCTGTCTACACACCAAAGTAGTTAGGGATTGGCCGGTTCTGGCTCACTGCCTCAATGTAGGGAAAATGGGTTTTTTGATGACCATTCGCCTAAAAAAAAAAAGGAAGTTTGGTGTCAAAATATAGGTTTTCGACCATCCTCATTCGATATATGCGATCCGTTTCTGCGTATTTGCACTAATTTTAAAGTTAGCTTTTGTGTTTAACCCTCATTATCTACTATCACCACGTTCCATTGTTCCTTCATAATTACAATCGCTACTTATTGCATTGTTATGCTCGCCTCAGTGTCCTATTGTTCGACCTGGCTTATCGCTTACGTCACCTTGCTTTCTTACAAGATTTTAAATAAATATGAATGATAATTAACTAATGAATTATTGCAAATTAAAAGTACCTAATAATTAATTATGTAGGTCACCCGATCATTCGATGGACTTCGTAAACATAGGAGGCCCCAGCGCGCAAACTGAGTCTTTTTTTTAACAATATAATTAAAGCTAAACATATCATTTTTAAGTGTGTCACTACCAAATTCAGTCTGAAACTCTGACAATGACTTGTTATGAAACTTGTATAACAAGTACATTAAACAGTACTCTCCACACACAGAAGTCCAATCATTTTGTAGCCTGATAGTTTTATAACGCCAATTCCTTGCATTTCTATTCAAAAACATTTTGTGCATTCCCATAGGGAAGCGACCATATGTATCAAAATATTCACCAATGCCATGTTTGTCTATGTGAATAGCTACCCAGTGAGATCCTGGTTTTGAGTCCGGGTTCAAATTGCTTATAAGATATGTAGGAGTTGTTATATGCATTGGCAATCGATTCGCGGCATATACGCTATTTTTTAGACTTGGATGAATCTTTTTAAGTATGATTTTAGTTGTAAAGTATTCCATTATTCGTTAAAAATAGACTTATTCGAATGAATCATATGATAGAGTGAATATTCTATCATATGATTCACACGCAAGTGAAATAAATAAGGTAAGACAATCTTATTTAACATGCAATTGACTGGGGTTTTTAATAAAAATGAAAGCACAACTTTACAATAATCATTTATTTGCACATTAAAAACATATTACAGATTAAAAACTTAATAATACTTAGAAAGATAATAAAATATTTATTTCTTAGCTACTATAGTCAACGTTTACATTACGATTTTTATCTATTTCAATAACATTATCAAATTCTGCACAGACAACGCAATTTATCGTTTGAGTTAGAGCAGATTCAAATCGAACTTCTAATCTAACACTACCATGTCTAATAAGATTCCAATGACCAGAAGAATTGGCTGATAAATCAGGTGTGAGATCAAATGGTAACAAACAATAACCTTTCGGATACTTATCGTGAGATATGCCATTCCTTTCGTTAAGAAAATGTATTCCTGTTCCTGAGAATAATGTATGATAGGTTGCAGTAAGCTTATTATTAGTACTTATTGTTAGCTTATTATTAGTAAGCTTCTGAAAGAATTTGCTGACCGCAATTATATTATATAAAAAAACTCAAAGCAGATATGTTACTACCGCGCGCGTTGTGAAGCCATTAAATACGAGCCAATTGACCCGTCTTTTGTATAGTCTGTCTCTTTTATGTAAATGTCATTTCGTATCTTTTGTTTCACTTATCTGTCAGATTTGACAATTGAATTTGAAAATTGTTCGAAGCAATTTAAGCCGGAAAATAGTATGAACGTAACAGATCTGTATTTAGTTGAATATAATTGGCTGACCGTCAATATATAAACAAAAGGAATTCATTTTATAATTCTCAAAATTGAACGGTTTTTTAGACAAACAACCATTAAATGCTGAATTATTTACAAATCCAACAATACATCTCTTAGGTACTTGACCCAAAAATATATTATCTAATGTCTTGCCCTGAACCCCTGACGGTATCGTTACAACTTTTACTTCGGCTCGAGTTATTGGATATTTTGCAGTTGTGGTGGCTAAAACTTTTTGATGGGCAAGTAAGACGGATAGGTTAATTTTTGTCCTTCGAACAAGGAGAGTCGCATCTGTAATGTTTATTTTGTATTTATCGTCATCTGTTGGAGCCATGAGGTTAAACGATTCACGTGACTTAACCAATTTAATATTCATCTCAACACCATTAATTAAAAACTTTGATTGATTGAATATGTCACCATGGAGATGTCCTATCATTTCAACTTCCTTACTTTCTGAAACTTATTTTTGTCTTGTAGTAAAACCTGAATTTTTTTCATCGGTTGAATCCATTTTACCAGCAGCATCTTCATACCAAAGACTACAAGTCAAATGAGATTGTTTGGCGTCGGGTGAATAATTCAAAAGAGTTTCAATGTATGCTCGATAAGCATATGTATTGTTTGGAGGTGAAACTAATTTTTGATTCAAATAAACATCGAGTTGACTAAAAACTGAATGGAGCCAATTGTTTACAGGTGCTACAACATTTGAAGCTGCCAATTTTGAAGAATCTTCGTTTAACACTTTCGCTTTTAAATGAATGAGTGTATGGGATAAGTCTATATAGTCTTCGCCAGTTCTAGGAACTTGAAATTCTATGGGTCCATCGTCGGCTAAAGATGATATTGGTTTGTAGTGCACCCACATTCCACTTTCGATGCTTGTTTGTGTTGATAGTAAAGCAAATAAATCTAATTCAGACTTTATACATTCACAAGAGTGACTATGTAAGAAAGACATTGTTTTTAAATTTATGAAAATATATCTCCTTGATATTGACGAGTTAACTTTCTTTTCATAACACCTCTTCCTTTAGCACTCGATGAAGGAATGACTGCTCCAAGACATTTTCTTTTAGTTATATAGCCTGTACCAGACATATTTAATTTATCAATTTTTAGATCTGCTCTTCTTTTCAAATTTGAACTAATTTCCTTAAGTGGTGATTTTACTGATTCATCCATGGGTCGTGCTTTCGGCATATCAGATAGGAATCCAACACCCGCACTCAAAGCTTCTTTTCCTATTGCTTTAGCACTACTCGAAAGCAAAGGTAGGACGGATCGAAACAAGCCTCCCAAAAAGCTTCCAACACCATGACCACGTTGATAAGGAACTCCTTTATATAATACACCTATTCCAGAACCAGCTTGATGAGTATAAAAATTTTCATATGGGCAATTTATAATATTATTGTGATGATGCATTATAACTTAAAACTTTCTGAAGTGCAGTTTAATACACGCTGCTCCAAACTGGAATGGTATCTTTTGACCAGTGCTTGATCTTATATCTATTTCAATTGTATCAAATTCGCTGCGCATGACTGGTAAGTAGTGAGGGGGAGAAAACACATGATGTGCAAACACATCTTATTTGCTCCATATATATATTTTGAAGGGTCTAGTGGTATAATTCTAAGTAAAGAGGTCATTATATCTCCAACAATCTGTGGTTCCACTATATCACAATAAACAAAGAGTTGTGATGGAAGTCCCAGATGTAAGTTTGCAGGGCGTTTGCCAAACGTTTTTTCTACCAAATTCCTACTACGCTCAAACTCTAATTGAATGTCTAACTTAGGTGACAATGTTAAGGACTTCAATGAATCATCTGCGATTGTCACAGATACAAACTTAGATATTTCATCGTAACGAAAGGTAACATTTTCTCTTATATTATTTAAAGCTTTTAAAATGTGATTAATATTTTCATAGTTGGTTGCAGGAATGTGTTTTTTTAGTGAACAATAGAAGGATATTATCATATTCTTAGAAATATAGACTATGTTTTCTTGTTCTTGAACAGTAAACATTGTACACGGATATTGAAATTCAACAACACCAACAACCCATTCTCCTTCTAATTTAATTGATTTTGGTAATTTTGTTGAAAACTTTGTTGTCATATTATCTGGAAAATATTGTATAGAACTGTTGCTCAGTAACGTTAGATAAAAACTTCCTTTCATTATATATTATATATTTTATCTGTTTTAAATGAGATGCCAAAATCCAACTATTAAATTTATCAGGACTTGCCTTCTGCTACCGTAATATCGAGAAGTTATTATTTTATCTATTTTGTAATCTGAAGTTGGGCTAGGCGGTGTAATTTTTGTAATTATCGTTCATAAAAAGTACCTTCTATGTCTTCATTTTGCAAATCCCTCAAGGTGTATACAACCCATGGTGATCTTGGGATGACACTCGAAATAAAAAAGATTTCATCGCTCCAGTTAGATTAATATCCCTTTTGGAATATATGTTTATATTTTGTGATTCTAACATAATCACCATCATCACACGTGAAACTTTGGTAAGAAGGTATCTTGTGGTGACCTTCTATTTTCTCGAGCATACAAATTATTCCAAACAGTCATAATGTTACTAGAATTTACATCACATGGAGACATTTTAATACTTGAATGAAAACTATGGTTATATGCATATAATAGATCTTGTAATATATCTGTATACAGATGTATGTATTTTTATACGTAAAATAGCGCCACATTTTTGACTAAAGTGTTCTTTGAAATCTTTCTACAATACTAGCCTTAATGTTAGGATTATTTGTCGTGTAATAATTTATATTTTTACTCTTAAAATATTGACGAACATCTTTAGAAACAAACTCAGTACCCTTGTCAGACTGTAAGTGGGTAGGGACAACATTAGCTTCCTCAAAAATACTCTCAAAACAAGTTTTGGTTGTCAAAGAATTATTATTTTTCATGGGTCTAGCATAAGCATACTTACTAAATACATCAATAACACACAATATATAATTATAACCATCATTATATTTACTATATGTTCTCATGTCACTTAAATCTGCTTGCCATAGATTATTAATATCAGATACAATATATTTGTTTCGTGGAAACTTTTTATAAACCGGTTTGTGAAGTGTGTATGTTTCTTGAGATTGTAACCATTTCTTGACTTCATTTTTATTCATTTTACCTGCCATTGCTTTTGCAAGTTTTTCAATACTGCTATAACCTGCAGGGTGTGATGCATCATAATAAATATTGTGAATCTCTAGTAGGGGGTCCATTTTTCCCAATCTATTTTCTTTTTTATTTTTCTAAGATACTTGTGTTCAGATGTAGGTGTAGAATATTCTTCGTCACCTGATGTTTCTTCAAAAGATTTCACTCAAAGTTGATTAATATACTCGCTTCTCTTTGGATTACCAATATAAGTAAGGGGTACTTTTATGTCCTTCAAAGCTTTAGCAAATTTTTCCCAGCCTATTGGATCACTTTTTTTTAATGGTCTTAAAGAATCATTGACTAAATCTATAATATTGCTGCCAGTTATTTTATTACTATCCACGAGAACTGTACCATCATCATCCCAGTGTACTTTGTTTTGTCTTGTCAATAAGAAATCTAACAATAACTCACCTTTTTTAATGTAAGATTTAGGTATTAAACTTAATATTTGTTGTTTGGAGTATATACATTTATCTTGAATAATGTCACTTTCTTTGGGCTCAACTTCCTTATTCAATGTCTGATCAACAATAGGATCCTTATTGTTTGAATCACTACTTTTATCATAGTGTTCTTTTTTCAAAAGTGTTTCAGGTAAATCATTATTTAAAGTTATTATTGGAAGTTGATAAGGTTGGCGATCCTCAGCAGTGAAGTGCAAATACCTTTGTAATGTTTGTAAGTATAAAATCCATTTTTTTCTGTCATCATCTTTACTGTCAAGAATATTAATTTGCATTTCAGTATCTAATCGTGATTTAGGATTTTCGTGACTCTCATTCCTTTCATTTATTTTATCAATCAAACTTGGTTCGATCAGTAACATTTTCTTAGTGTGTTCCATTTTAGACAAGACCACTTACTAACCCACTTAAAATAGATCCTAAAATAATGGGTAGAAATGCACCACCTTTTTTAACAATTATATATTTTCTTACTTTGGTTGTGGTCTTACGAACAAGTTTGCGGAGTGTCTGTATATATAGTTTTAAAGATTTTTTATCCTTTTCCTGTAATGGTACTTTCCCTTGTAGCACATTATGAATACATTCACATATACAGTTGATTTCATCTTCATCACATGATTTTAATAAAGCTTTTTGATACTTTGGTTTTAATGTTTGCAAAGTAATGAGTAGGTCTTTATGCGCCTTTAACCTTCCAAGCATTATTTGTAAATGATGTGACTTTGTTAGTTCTTGTTGTATTTAAACCCTCTTTTCGGTACATAAACTAAACAGTTTTTGTCAGTGGGAAATACATTAGTCTTAAAACGAAACATGTCATTGGTATTTTGTTTAAGATCTATCATTAAATAGCCATGTGCCTCTGTTGTAGCATCTTTATAAGCTTCTTGAACAAATTTTACATTATCTGGTGAAACTTGACGTGCTAAATATCGAATTTGAGTTTTGTCACGAGGGTTCTTAAAATAAATTATATAACTCGAATTTAGAGAAATATCTCTTTGACCTTTTCCCTGATAAAAAGGTTTTGAGTTATATAAAATACGCTTAAATTTCTATGGTGACTACCTTTTGTAAATATATCTACAATCCGACCATCAGATTCTCTCATGAGATCATCTATTATAATCAAATTAGCCTCTTTACCATCAAACATGTTTAAAAAGTCAGGTAATCCTTGAAAGTAGTTAAAAATTTTTAAATTGTATAATGGTTGCATTTCATCAAAACACCACGTTACTTGAGCAAAAGATGCGTTACACATTTCTTTACACACGTTTACACGTTTCCCACAACCACTAGGTCCCGCAACTATTGCAGTGAATGGATGAATAAAATGTTTCATTTTTTTTATTTACGTGTGTATTAGACGGAATACAAGAAAACAATGATTTTTTTCGTTTTTAAAACTGTTTTGTTAGTTCTTAAACTAAACATTACATTAAATAGAGGTAAGAAAACATAGTAAATGCTTCTAAAAACAAAAAAAAAAATACATTAAAATCATAAAATTAAATTACAAAATAAAATACAAATAACATAAAAAAATATATTTTAAAGTTGTGCTTTCATTTTTATTAAAACCCCAGTCAATCGCATGTTAAATAGGATTGTCTTACCTTATTTATTTCACTTCTTATAAGCAATTTGGACCCGGATTCAAAACCAGGATCTCACTGGGTAGCTATTCACATAGACAAACATGGCATCGGTGAATATTTTAATACATATGGTCGCTTCCCTACGGGAATGCACAAAATGTTTTTTAATATAAATATAATTCATATTTATTTAAAATCTAAAAGACTCAGTTTGCGCACCGCGTCGTCGTATGTTTACGAAGTCCATCGAATGATCAGGTGACCTACATAATTAATTATTAGGTACTTTTTATTTGCAATAATTCGTTAGTTAATAATTATCATTCATATTTATTTAAAATCTTGTAAGAAAGCAAGGTGACGTAAGCGATAAGCTAGGTCGAACAATAGGACACTGAGGCGAGCATAACAATGCAATAAGTAGCGATTGTAATTATGAAGGAACAATGGAACGTGGTGATAGTAGATAATGAGGGTTAAACACAAAAGCTAACTTTGAAACTAGTGCAAATACGCAGAAACGGATCGCATAAATCGAACGGGCGTGCTATTTTGACACCAAACTCTTTTTTTTTAGGCGATGTCGCCGCTAAAACCGACAAAAAGTGATCGAGAAAGTTTGCGAGCCGCGAGCGGGGGGAGGGGTGGACCCAGAATCGTGATCCAGAACCCGCGAAAACACACTACTTACGATCGAGATATTAATCCATTCTCAAAAAGCGCCACTAAAGAATTTCACTTCAAAATAAAATGAAACGTAGGTGTTGCTCTCAAGCTATATGGCTAGTTCTGGAAAGATCTGAGGTGGAAAGTAAACAACATTATGTTATCCCTTCAATGTCAGGCTTACATCTCACACGGTGAATCCGACCGGAGCACATCGGATTTCTATGACACGTAACAACTCTGTAAACCTTTTTACTTCCAACCTCATTTAATGGGCGTTTTCACACTGCGACGGTAACGACACGACACGATACCACAGAATAGATAAGGGTCACCGTACATATAATACAATTTCAAGTTGGTCGACTATCGTACAAACTAAATTGCGTAGTGTCACAATTTAATTGGACAACTTCATCGTGTACGCTGCCAGTCGCAGACTTTTAGATTTAGTTGGTAACGGTGTTGCTAGCCTAGCGACGTGCGTGTTAAAATGCGTAAAAAGTACGCTTTTATTGTGGCACTAATAAAACGAAGGCGAAAAGAAAGGAGAATATTTTGGGTGCATTCAATATTAAGTGAAAGAATATTAGAATTAGTACGATAATCAGTTTCTACGATAGTCGGCCAACTTGAAATTGTAATTATTATGTACGGTGGCCCTCTATTCTGTGGTATCGTGTCGTGTCGTTATCGTGCAGTGTGCCAACGCCCAATGGATCTCGATTCTCGATTGGACTAAAAAGCACGTATTTTCTACTTTAAGTAAAATACTAAATGACGTCGAAATTCGTTAATATCGCGAGAATCGTACTTTTTTCCGGGATAAAAACTTTAAACTACACAAAGTGTCTCCATACAAAATTTACTTCATACATAACAGACAGAAAGACAGACAGACTCACTTTCTCTGAATATTATATAGAATTGAATAGTGTCATTCAATGAATGCACTAGTCATTCAATTGAATCGCAGATTGAACCAGATGACTGCGACACATCCACCACGGCCCGCCTATGGATCAATATCTTAATCCTTAACTTAAGTAAATGCAAATAATCCACCTTACTCTGAAATTGTTAACAAATAGTTATCTAGTTTAACCTCAAAAGAACTGTAACAGTAAACACATCTTGGTGCTTGTAACTCATTTAGAGTTTTCATTATGTGAAGTGCTTTCAGAAACTTTTGCCAGTTAGCGACCACTGAGTTCTGGACCAATTAAATTCACGTAAGGACATGGATGTGTGGATTGAGCGTTTGGTGGAAATGTTTTGGAGCACTTTTTCATCGTATTGCCCTAATTTGAAGTCTACTAGAATCGTAGCAACTATTTATAACCCTAATTATTCTTATCTTTTGTTCTCGCGGTCGCATGCAACCGCTTGGGAACGAAAGCGATAAATTAGAAACCATACTAATATAATAAAACTTGAGAGGTGTCAAGGGACACCCGAATGGAACGAAGTTATTTCTTATGTCCATAAGTTCAAAAAACCTGTAGATGTACAATATACATCTATGGTAAACATATACTTACTTACACTAAAAAAAATATTTAAAAAACGCCATCTATTGACGCCCAAGAATACGAATAACGCGTCGCTGTTTATTCTCAAAAAACGCCATCTAGTTGATGCACAGGAATAGTATCAACGCCCTCTGCCTAACGCTCTGTCTAGCGTTATTTACGTCGAAAGCGCGATAAGGAACTTCTTTCCAGTAAATGCGAAAGTGTATCTGTCTGTCTCATGTCACCTCTTCACGCCCAAACCACTGACTGATTTCGCTGAAATTTGGTTTAGCGCCCCACGTCGCAGAGAATACGTGTTTAGTGTTTTAGTGTTAGTGTTATAGTGGAGTTTCCAGAGCGTAAAAATCGTGCAAACCTCCGATTTTTGCAATAGTGGATGAAAATTGAAAAGAAAAAACCGGCCACGTGCGTGTCGGGCCACGCGCAATGTAGGGTTCCGTAGTACCGCTGGTTTTTGACAATTTTTTATGGTCAATGAATGTACATTTATAGCGTGTTTTACACTACTAACAACATCATCTCAGTTACTTTCAAAGGAATTTGAACGAAAAGTTCCTTTATACTTCGCCGAATACATTTTTTTAGTTGATCGACTATTACTCAATAACTTATGAAGTCTTCTTAGCCATGATAGTTTTCCTTTTAAATTCAGCATATTTCCTACTCCCGTGAATTTTTTCACATTTCCAGAACCAACCGTTTAGCTGGTAGAAGGGGGGGACACTGGACTCTAACGATTTTTTCCACTTTAAAACTTAATATTTCACGAACGGATCCCTAAATCGGAAAATGATCTATGAATACTCGCAATATTTTTAAAAAACCTATTCAATGAAACCCCACACGATGGGGTGGGCGCGAAAAAAAATATTCATCCCCGCTTGATGTGTAGGGAAGGTACCATAAAAAAAATCTATTTTTTTACGATATCACGTACCATTTTGTTGCTATCATAAATATGTGTATTCATGCCAAATTACAGCTTTGTAGGTCCTATAGTCTCTGAGTAAAACCGCGGACAGACGGACGGACATACCGAAACTATAAGGGTTCCTTGTTGACTACGGAACCCTAAAAAAGGAATGTGTAGCTGATAACGTAAATAATAAAGTTTACCTATTGAAAAGTTGTGCTTTTGATTTTTAAATTATTCTCTTCCACTTCAAGTAAACTCATAAACTGTAAAATTTTGAAGAAAATTGGCATATTATTCCTTTTTTTTTAAATATACCTAATATAGCGAAATAATAAAATATATTATGATTTTTTTGATTTGTATCGTTGCTTATATTCCAAAGAAAGAAAATAAGTTGAAAACATATATAATTTAGATTTAAAATTAATATTTGATGAGCATAGTGCATACCTCCAAATGTGCTTGTTGTGTGCCTCGCCAGGTAAATGGCGTTCCTATTTTTCTTTGGTTTTAAATAGGAAGTTTAAAATTATTTTTTAGGCTTAACAAAGCCTCCTATTTCTTAATGTGTATAACTTTTTACCTCTTAGTTTAATAAAGTTTCTGAAAATGTAGCACAAACTTTTCACGGATATTTCAAAGAAAATCTGTATTTTATTCCTTTTGGTTAGGTTTTTACAGAATAAAATTGTTTTTTTTTTCATTAATTATATTGTATTTATTTATTATATTTATTGTAATTATATAAATGCTAAAACATACTTAAAGGAAAAAAATACAAATTAGGTTAATAACTGATATTTTTTTGTATTCAGGTAAGCATTTTCCAAACATAGGTCGCAGCATGCGTCTTTAGTATGTACGTGAGATTTGTAGCACCCAATTTTTTTCTGGCTTTAAGTGGAAAGTTTAAATATATTTCAAAGACTAGAAAAAGTCTTTCATTTATCGATGCATTTAATGTTTTAGCTTTCACTTAAATAAATTCTCAACAAATATAGAAAAATATTTTCTGTCTATTTTACACATTTTTGGAGATATTTAAAAGTTTTTAAGTACTTAAAAGTTATGACTTCTCTAAAAATTAAATACACACAACAAGTAAGTTTAACACACTTTTCGTTACAACCCTTAAATCCACCCAAACCCTTTTATCTTGGTTACGACGAGCGTTAATCTCTAAAAACTTTGCAAAAACCTTATAGTTGTATTTAGCTTAGCAAAGCAAACTTTCGTTTTTAAAAATTGTGTATTTGGTTAATTTTTAACGTACACAATCGGATAAGAGTAATTGAATAACAGGAACAAGAATTATTTTTTTCTGGACCGGTTTTATATGGTGAAATATAAATTTTTAATTAAGTAACTAAAAAATTAAAAGCACCAAAAAAAATTTTGGTAAACTTTGCAAGTTATAGTGTAAAAAAGAAAATGACACCTCAAAAACAAAAATCCATTCACTATTACAATTTTCGGAGGTTAAAACCTCTGGCGACTGCACTATAGTTTTAGTATAATTATTGTATGTATGTTATTCTATAAGGTAGGGGTCAGATGTTGGACAGTGAACCAGTAGTATACAGTGGCCTTATTGATAATATGGGCCAAGATGCCTGACTTAAATAAATTAAAAAATATATGGGTATTTTGAGTCCCGGGAAAGGACATACCCGGAAAAATGGACGGTTTCCACGCGATAACGAATTTTGACGCAACAGAGGGCGTCATGAACAAAAGCGCAGAAAAATAATAGACCACCTACAAACATAAAATATTATGACTAAGTACTTATTGTAAACGTCCGTTTAGGACTCTCTACACAGTACACATTGTTAAATTTTTAAAACATAGGACAGTTTTTTAGTTAATTATGGTAATGGATGTATACATTTTGGACTGTATACACGGTAGCTGTACAATGTATATCCTTGGTGAAAGGACTTTTAATCCTTCCTCTGTATTGATATAAAGTCACATACGTTTTAAACGACGAAATTTTTAATTAAACTTCGGAAGGACCATTTCGATTCTGGTTAATTTAAATGAGTATAAAGATTAAAGTGTAAATTTATATTTATCACACCGGGGTGAAGTGTGAAAATTTTATTCAGATCTTTATAATTTATTCAAAAACCTTTCAGTTATGTTTGACCCTTGTTGACTAGCGATCGAATCTTTTTATTTATTTTTTAATTCAGACATTATTTAAACGTGGATTGGGGCCTATTCCAAAATGCTTGGGATAATTAATTAGGACTGAATGGCCAACGTACCTGCGCCACAGCCAATCAACGCTTGCCGCCTGTGCGTTGACCAATAACGCAGCGATGCATTTTTAAATCCGAGTCGAACAAGCATTTTTAAAAGTCAGTAAAAGTCCCGCATCTAATGTAGATTATATTGAACTTTATATACCTCGTAATAAGTAGACCGTAGAGATGACATCGTGAATAACACATGAAAAATTCTATAATGAGGTAAAGAGCTCTCATAATAATAGTATCATCTGATGACAATCATATTCAATAATATTCAGCAGTTCGTCCTGCGATCAGTCTATCGGATATGATCGGCCTCCTTGATTCAAATCAATATTATTGATTTGAATTAAGAACAAAAAGGAGCTAATCCATGACTTCATTTCTTTTATGAAACATACATAGTCATCAATAGGCGAAAACAGCGCGTAAGTCGTCACGGAACAATTTTCATTAGCGTATTACGTGCCTGTAATAATAAGGGGGGTTCTCCTTTGAGCCGAAAACTTTTCCATTATGCTCTGCAAGATTGTGTATTCATGCACAAACTACGCTTCTGGGTGCTTCAAATGAGCATTTATACTTTCCCTGTGCGATTTAAATTTGTCACAAGTTTGCAACTGTTTGTATAATGAACATACTTGGCTCTTGTTTCTTAGGTGTTATTGTTATGTAAGATTGTCCTTTCAGACGGTTATTATTTTGGTTTTAGTCGTACCTACGGAATTGATTAAAAAATATATACTTATTACAAAGCTGAAGTGTTTGTTTGTTTCAACGATCTAATCTCAGGAACTAATTGAATGGGATTTAAAAAATGTGTTAGATAGGTAGTCCATTTATTCTGAAAAGCTATAGTTTACATAATTTACGCTTCGACCAATATGATTGACTAGGAATCGAAAGATCATGTAAAAACACTGGGAATAGTATTGTTTGAACGCGTGATCTACGAACTACTGGACCTTTTTTATGATATTTAGGACCTTATATTATGTGGGTGGAACCACGCGGAACGTCTAGTATTTTATAATACACTAGCTGTCCCGGCAAACGTTTCTTTGCCATATTAAATAAAGTATATCGCCGTATTATTTTATTGAATTAGTGACTAAATAAGTATTAAAAAAAAACAGCTACTTACCACGGGGCCAGACTGACGTGGTGTGAAGCGTCCATAGATATAAAAAAAAGTATGTCACCATGGCAACGACCATCGCTATCCCGTAACCCGCGTCGCATAAACAACATGGTCGCTCTTTATAGACAAATAATTTGCAATAAAATAAAATTGCAACTATAATAATTAAAGATCTAAGCTATCCTATCTCTCAAGTTGGAAAAAAGGACACATTTAAAAAAAAGAAACATTAAAATCGGTTAAGTAGTTTAGGAATCCATCGCGGACAAACATCGTGACACGAGATTTATATATATTAGATATAAGAAAGATCAATAATCTAAACATTACAGTGATCTATTTAACATTCGATATTATAGAACTATAAATCAACTCTAAATACACCAATGTTAAACGTAGGTTAAACTATCCATAAACTAATGTTTTCTCAATACAAACTTGTATCTTCCGAAATTTCCAGAATTCAAATATCCAGTATTATTTGTTTAATTTCGAACCGTTGCTTATTTTATGAGCGGTGTGGGAAGCCTCGTGTACCTACCATGTTTGTTTAATATACTCAGTACAGTCGATGCTCCCCTATAAATTAGCCCACTGGAATACATTTGCTACTGCAAGCGTGTTACTTATTAAGGGGGCGACTAACCCAAAATTGTCGATTTTATAATTCATTTTTATACTTGAAAATAAGCCCCGAATTGTTTCATTTTTTAAACATACATACTGCATTATATTTCCAAGGATCTGACCTAGCGGAAACACGATTAGTATCTTAAAATTTTCTCGAAAGAATAAAATCACAAAGATGCATCAAATTTTCACGAATTTATAATATAATTTTAACACATTGTATAAAATTCTATCATTGAAAAACTGACTAGCGGATTTTTAAAATGTCCTTTTTCACCTCGCATATGAAAGACGGGCGTGAGTGTGAAGAGAGAAGGATGATGTTTGATTTTTTGCGTTAGTCGCCCTCTTAAGGGGTTCATATCTTACAATAACAAGAATCGCTTAGTGTAAAATCAGCCCACGCGTCGTCCAAGCAAGCTACTGATAACCAAATATGGAGAGTTGGCTAATATAGAACACAATTTTTATATACATATACTTACAAGATAACGAAACGAAGTGATACTTTAGAGTTTAGGGTGTGTATGGGTCCGCTGTGAAGAGTTCGCTGTGAAAGTAGCGGCGCTGAAAGAGTAACTTTTTTAAAACTTTTGTATGGGAAGAAAAACAATGTTAAATTATTATTTGGTCTAATATTATAATTGCTTACATTTAGATTAAAATGAATTTAAACGTAGTCGAAGTGTAAAACACTGAAGTGCCATTCAAATATTCATACCAGGCTCTCTCTATTGTTTATGATTTGACCAATTTGAGTGGAATGTGGAATCTGTGCTTGGTTTATTGATATTAATTGGAGGACACAGGACCGCTTAGCTATGACATAACATAGATTTAAACGAATTTTATTGGAATGCCTACCCGATTCCGAGTATAAATTTGACTTCCAATTTGAATAATGTTTGAATGATGTAGATTTTATAACTGCATATTGTCACAATTTTTTAAGAAAGTAAAAAAAAAAGTTATATTTACTAGATGACGCTTAAACTCCGTTGCACCATAATTCGATTCCGAATCGAATCTAGGTATGTCCTTTCCTGGGACACATCACACAATGGAAATTGGTCCAGCGCGGCAGCAGTTTGGGCTTGAAGAATTACAGACAGAAAGCGCATTTATAATATCAGTATATTAGTAGGAATTGATAGCTAATATAAGAACGAGTAAAAAACATCAGTTGGGGAACTAATTGGGAACTAATAGCCTAATAAAGCTATCCAAAATAACTTAAATATATTTATAATAAAAATATTTGCACCTGTCAGATAAATTTAAAATTATTATTCTTTCCCTTATAGCTGGTGAGGAGCAGAGGGGATTTCGGGACAAGCTCGAGCGTGTCAGATTAAGCTTGTATATAGGCTTCCGGTGTCTAGTTATCATGCTATAGAAATCAGATTTTTCACGTGGTGGGGGTATTTTTTTTTAATATTGAATTTATACTATTATAGTTTAGTAGGCATACTGTATACCCCAAAGAAGCTTCCATTAAAAGTACTGACGATTCAAAGGTTAGGTAAGCCTGTAGGGACAATTTAAAACATAAAAAATAAAGCTTCATAATTTCCTAACTAAGCTTCGTAGATACTTTATTTTGCACTAAACTAAATGGTTTAGTCTTGTCTAAAATGTATTTATAATTTACCTAAATAAGGAATTTTCTGAATATATTTTCTTTTTCAAAACTTTGAAATGGCTGCAGGTTCTGAACCCACCGCTAAAAAAAAGCTCTTATTATTTTAACCCATGATGCTCGAGTAACTACACAAATAACACCCTCCCCTCCCCTACAATTACAAACTTTATACAAACATAATAGCGTGAATCTTAGTAAAGGAGTCAGTTTATGTTTTCATAAACTCAATTTCATATGAACTTAAAGTACGATGATAAGAAAAGGTAACCCAGAGGTAATAATATAGAAAACTTACTGTCTCGAATTCTAGATAAATTCAGTGAACCAATTTAAATGTACCTTTATAAACATTTTACATTAAACTCCTGGGGAATATTATTCTAGAACATGAGGCTCTGATAACATACATAGATAATGAAGATGCAGGGAAATTAGTTTTTATCTCAACCACTGTGGGATAAAGTTTTTAACTGTTTTAATTAACCTTTTTCCCTAGAACGATTTTTGGAGCTTACTCCTTAAGTATCGATTTTCATATATAAGGCGCCCGGTATGAGAAAAATCCGAGGGGTAAAACCTACTAACAAGAAACGAAAAATCGTGTCACGTTTTTGGTGCGCACCTTTAGTGCACAACTTTCTAATTTGTTTTAACAAGATTTGAATGCACAATCCTTTAAAGTTTAAAGAGTGGGTATTCCCGGGTAAATATTAGGTATACATATAGAATGTAAACATTATTCAGATAAAAAAAAGTATTAGAGTAGTAGATTAGTTCAAATTCGGGGAGGGGGTAGCCGAGGTGTTGCCTTTGATGTTAGAAGAAACCCCGTTCCTCTAGGCCTATTGGGAGCGGAGTTATGGCTACTTTAGTAAGACGTTTGACAGTTGCCGAGCTGTCAATGTCAAAGTTTGAATGCTTGTAACTCGCCAACTATTTGTCCTGGATATGGGTTTCTTCGGCTTGATCTTCCTGGATTTTTCTCCTCTATTTGATTCTGGCCTTAGAATTGAGAAAAAAATTGATGTCTCTGATTTAGTTCAAATTCAGGGAGGGGGTAGCCGAGGTGCTGCATTTGATGTTAGAAGAAACCCCGTTCTTCTAGGCCTATTGGAAGCGGAGTTATGGCCGCTTTTGTTCGACGTTTGACAGTTGCCGAGCTGTCAATGTCAAAGTTTGAGTGCTTATAACTTGGCAACTGTTTGTCCTGGATATGGGGTTCTTCGGCTTGGTCTTCCTGGATTTTTCCCCTCTATACGATCCTGTCTATCTCTGTTAGCTGCCACTTTCAAGATTTTTCGCAGATAAAAAAGTTGTTTGTCTTATCAAAACGTAGTTACTCATAAAAATTAGCTTGTTAATAATAAAAAAAAAGTGTGTCAGCTCCGACGCACGATTGGCGTTTACTCTACTATATATTATATAAAATAATATAATTAAGTATATAATAATATAATATATTTATATAATTATTATATTATTTTATATAATATTATCCCTTAATCGGGCACAGGGAACTATTTTCCCATCCTCTCAATTTAGCTAAAATTCCGAATATTTGAGAAATGTCAACCTTTTATGTTTTTTTCTTGACACAAATAGAATCTAAGACAATTACAACATTATCTTAGTCGCAACCCAGCCCTTTCAAGTGTTGACACTTGAGTGTCAATGTTAATAAATGTCAGTTTTGAAAAAAATGCGCAATTTTCACATAGTGGAGACATAAATTTGCTAAGTTTCTTCAAAAAAGATTCTTATAAGTAGATATTTCATTTGTTATGTACTAATTTATTATATTCTGTGTAGCTTTGTTATGATTTTCAGTGCAAAAACGTAGTGTTTATGTAGTTTTGATTCATTTTAAATACATTCTCACAAGTGAGAAAACAGTTTCCATTGCCCATTAGCAACTCCATTTTGCGTCAGTATATATAAAAAAATGGGGATTTATTTTTGTCAACTTTTAAGATTTGTCAATTATCTTAGTTTATTTTAAATTTTTATTTTCAATTATTTTGGATAATGCCTTAAAAAAATTGAAAGTGGCACTATTATGTCCGCAGGAGTATTTAAAACAGTTTCATTTGTCTGGTTAATGTTTTTTAATAAATACCTCTTAAAGATTAGTTATTTTATTGTTTATTAGATCCATTATTCGTATACTGATACAAAAGCTCGTTTTAATTAAAACAATTTTGAGCACATTTGTTGAGGAAAATATATTCAAAATTAGAGTCAGAGCAACTAACTAGTCTATCTTTATATAAACTTGCGTGCAAAAAAATCGACCCACCTCTCTCTTTATGATTCAAACGGCAATAACTCAAAAAATATAATTAGTATTAAATAACTTTAAGTGTCGTTTGAATGGTAGTTTATTAAGGATTAAATTAATGCTATGATTATTGTAATTGAACATTATTTACTTAACACTTTAGGCATAAAACAAAAAACAGTGAGATTTCAATAACCTTTTAATTGACAATTAATGACAATTTACTAGTAAAAACAGGCCCAAATGGGTTTCAATAGCTCGTATTGCCACCCCTTGCTCTAATTGTGGACTCCATCCGATTTTTCATTGACCTTATCAAAGTTATGACGAACTCCTGAGGGATACCATCCCACTCTTCCTGTATAGCCATCCGGAGGTCCTGAAGTGTTTCTGCGGCTGGAATCCTGGCCCTGACCCTCCTTTTGAGTTCGTCCCATAGGTGCTCTATAGGATTAAGGTCGGGGCTCCTTGCTGGCCAGTCCATAACCAAAATTCCGACCTCGGAGAGATACTGACGAACTGTCGCAGCAACGTGCGGTAAAGCATTGTCCTGCATCAGTATGAAATTTTCACCAATAAACTCAGCGTATGGCACCACATGTTGTTCTAGCACGTCCTGGATGTAGCAATGGTCAGTCAAAGTGCCAAGGCGCGGCCCAGTTACGAACTGAAGATCGGTTTTTGCATCCAAAGAAATACCGCCCCAAACAGTCCACGAACCCCCTCCAAATAGAACCTATAATTCTTCTGTGAGTGTGTATGTCACTGAACTTCTCTCAAACGACTGGACCGATTTTGATGAAATTTTTTGTGTGTGTTCAAGGGGATCTGGGAATGGTTTAGATTCACAATTTTGTCCGCTGGACAATGTTTTTTTAATTAATTTTTAATTTATTAGTAGTTGTTGATTTTGGAATGTTTTACATTGGATCCGACAGACGGCGCTACCATCGCAGTGTCAAATTTTAAATAATATTCGAATTTTAATTTTAGTCTGTCCTGACAGTTAGCGCTGCGATCAAATTAAAAAAAAATACTTTATATACTTAATATGGCAAAGAAACGTTTGCCGGGACATCTAGTTTATTTATAAATTTGTTTCGTAATCGGGAAAAGGGAAATAATTTCCCATCTTGGTTGGTCGTGAACAGGCAAAGGGAAATAATTTCCCAACCGTAAAAACATAATTATTTTCAGTTTCAGTAATTTATAATTGATTTTATGTACACAGATATCCTAATTGATCTAAACACATTTACTTAATCCATGCAAAACTGATTTTTTCGTTAGGCCCGATTAAGGGTTATATTCCGATAGGTATATTACCTTTATGGTCTTAATACACTTACAGCCAAATTAGAAAGTTGCGCACTAAAGGTGCGCACCAAAAACGTGACACGATTTTTCGTTACTTGTTAGTAGGTTTTACCCCTCGGATTTTTCTCATGCCGGGCGCCTTATATATGAAAATCGATTCTTAAGGAGTAAACTCCAAAAAAATTGTTCTAACTTCTAGGGCTCCCTGACTATTTGTAGAGTGGTTTTCCAAAAACCATCTTTCGTAGTTTTAGGCAAATCATAATTAGAGAAACGAATGCTTTGAAGTCTTCACGACAATAATAATTGAAGCTGTGAGTGGAAGAAAACGATAAGTAACATTTAAAAAATTGCCGTTTTTTTGCACAAATGGAGGCTTTAAGGCCGGAAAAATGTATTGAAAGAAAGGAACTGCAGTGCAATGTGCATTATAAATGTATAGCCAGATAATATATTGGCCAGGTGATGAGGTAGATAAGTTTAAAGGTTTGTTCAAATTATTAGGGAAAATATGTATGAGTAATTGTCCGTTACGGTATGTCACAAAATGTTAGTTATCGTGTTCATCCTATCATGTCTTAAACGTGAAAGTGTGTGGACAGTGACTGATTAGAGCAAGTCCTTTATTTTCTCCTAATCACTTATCACCTGCACTAATCTCCTGAATACACACTAATCAAAGTGAATACAGGTCCTTACTTTCTCCTGATTAGTAATCACCTGCAATAATCACCTGCACTTATCACCAATCATAGTGAATTCAGGCCATTGTAAATAAACTTGAAAGTAGTAATTAATATTATTTAGTAGCAAAGATTCAAAGAAGATGATAGACGTAAGAAATGAAAAATGCAAAAAGCTAGTTTCATAAAATATCATAAATTAAGAATCAAATTCATCACTGAGTAGCTTGAAACTTCGTAGCTCAAAACGTGACATCATAATTCATAACATTACAAATGCCAGAACTGTCGTAAAAAATAATGTTTTTAATTACAAATTCACTTTAAAACACACCTAAATTATTGATCGTACGCATTTCGGCGATAAAGCCAATTTAGCACACAAAGCATGCAAATACGCCTTTGTATAAGCAGCTGTACTTCCATCGTCGCCATACAAAGGAGGGTTTTTTATTTTTATTGGCAATTAAACAATTAACCCATCCTGACTTACAAAGGCCCTCCCCTCCAGGAGGGAGAAATTTTATACCTATTGAAAGCATTGTGGTAATTTTAGGTCGCATTCAGAGGTGAAATCTTTGACTCGCCGCTGCCGGCTTTTATCTGCAAGTTTTTGGGGAAATTTGTGGTTGTAGATAGGTTGTTCGTTATGGCAAGCTTAGTCCCATTTTAGGACAGTTATCTGCAATAAATATAGTATCTGTAATATTATCATAGTGTCCGAATTATGTACTTACTACGTACTTAAATTAGAAAGTCCTAGATTTTGGCAAAAAATCAACTTTCGATCGAAAACTACTGTCTATTTTAAATAATTATTTTACAATGAATTATTATGTAAGTTTTTATATAAACTTTAAAAATGTCTTTACTTACATCTTATCTTATCTTCTTATATAATAAAAATGGATTTTCAAATATGTTAGTCGCGCTAAAACTCGAAAACGGCTGAACGAATTGGGCTGATTTTAGTCTTAAAATATTTGTAGAAGTCCAGGGAAGGTTTTAAGTTGACCGGTGACACGAAGTTCACCAGGACAGCTGGTAATATATAAAAATGGATTTTCAAAAGTGTTAGTCGCGCTAAAACTCGAAAACTGCTGAACGGATTGGTCTGACTTTGGTCTTAAAATATTCGTAGAAGTCCAGGGAAGGTTTTAAAGTGACACGAAGTTCACCGGGACAGCTAGTATTATAATAAAAATGGATTTTTAATTGTATTAGTAACACTAAAACTCGAAAACGGCTGAACAGATTTGGCTAATTTTAGTCTTAAAATATTCGTAGAAGTCCAGGGACAGCTAGTATAAAAAGAATCATTAATTAATATTTTCGTTTCGAAAATTAAAATTTTGTTTGTTCTTCTAATTTCGACGTTTGTTTACAAACAAATTCCTGTGTTGTATAATCTGAAGGTGTATTTACCCACTGAAAATGGTATTATAAATATTAGAGCCAGATTATTATTTTAGGCATCATGTTTAGGATTAAGTTAATTTCGTGCCTAAACTTAAGCGCTGTTTTGGTAATCAAAACTGTAGCAGTACATTTCAGTTACTGTATCATAAATAAAGTTCAGGAGTAAACGGGGGACGGATAAACATAAACATTGCCCACGATCCATTGTTGCTTTTGGCTCGTCAGTGTTATCTTAATGTTTCTGAAAGTAGGAGTTTCTTATTTTGTTGAATATATTCAAACATCGTGGATAGGTTTCTACGTTGCATCAATTAGTGAACTCCAAAAAGACTGAACAACATTTTTGAAGCTGTATTCTTGCATTACATCTGACCACGGAAAAGTCCGGGTATGCTGCCGATGACTTCTCGTCGCGAAGAGAAAATCCACTGATAACTTCTTTAGCGGCGTTGAGCACTTTTGTGGGATGGGTAAAAACTGTGAAACTCGCGTCAGATTTTCGTGTTGATCGAAAAACCATAGAAATAGCGTAAGACGGTTGGAGATTAGTGTTTTGTGTCGAACTCGAACTCGAACGAAATGTACAGTCGGGGAAATGAGTTGCTTTGCAGAAATATACAGTCGGGGAAAATTGTGCTAAGCAGAAATGTACAGTCGGGGAAATGAGTTGTTTAGCAGAAATGTACAGTCGGGGAAAAGAGTTCTTTAGCAGAAATGTACAGTCGGGGAAAAGAGTTCTTTAGCAGACGCGCTGATTAAGGCCGCGATTCCACCTGCAACTGTCGCGAGAAGTGTCTGACAGTCTGTCTGACAGCAGCTTTTTTTTTCGATTGTCGATATTTTTTAATCGATTGTAAGGGCTTCGATTAATTAATTAAAACGATCGTTTTTTATTATTATTATTTTAAATCGATTTTCATAAAAAATGGGTCAAAAAAATAATGCACAACGTTAATAATCAAGTTTTCACTTCTGCCGGCACTCCCGGAGTGCAACCCGTCTTTTTTTTTGCATATTTTCTTCTCCATGATTTAACCTGTTCCTAAAGGTGATATCAGACGGGTCATTTTTTGTTCATTTTCGTCTTTCATTTTGCATCTTTCACTCCAAGTGACACATCTAAACACAAAATGAAACATTAGTGCTGAATGAATTCATTAGTGAACCGATCCGTGTTGGATATTGCCATCCGGCATCTTTCACTTCCACTCCGAATGAACGAGAAATGAACGGTATGAACACTGAGAGAACGATCATTCGGGTTAAGTCATTTTGTCTCGAGTCCTGTAGTCGACGGACGTCACGTGTTGACGACTCTAAACTTCCAAAACTATCACTTGTAGCAGGTATCTTAGTACAATTTGAAGTTTTATTCGGTTAGGTGTGCTGTCTCTCATTAAATTATTTTATTTCGTTAATAACGGAGCAACAAGAAGCAAAAGTTCTTTAAAATTTTCATCCATTCGAAGATAATAATTATGAATCAGGATCTTCAACTTCTAGTTCTCTCAACAATGTATTTGAAGCTTCTAATAAATTTCTCCTTTCAATCCATGGTCACGCCCAACACCGTCGAAGTTTTTTTTGCTTTGTTTTTTTTGTTAACTCTTTGATTAAATGATCACAAATTAAAGTAAAACCAAGACGCGCGACTTCATTCGAGGACATATTAAAAGAAATGAAAAGTGAATGTTCTTTTCAATATAATTCCCTATAAGTCGTGTGAACATAGAATGAAAGGAAAATGAAGCATTCACTCGAGTGAATATTCATCCGAGTGAACCGTCTGATATCACCTTAACTGTACAGTATTTTCAAAATTGTTATTTCAAAATAAGTATCTAATAAACGGTGTTTATTATTTGACAAATATTGTACTTACATATATATTTTATACTAAGTACTCGTAATTTTATGTTGCTAGCAGTATACTACTATGGTATACTACCGCTCCAGGTTCACAATAATTAATGAAATATAATAAAGTAGAAAACACTGTGATACACGTTTTGTATTTCACGCGTGTCCAGGTATATAATTATGGCGAACCAGGTGTGGCGTAACAGCATTAGTGGGACAAAACACGGTTCGGTGCAGACGAGACACAATAATCCGCAGGGTGATTACGTTTTTTGGGACAGGAAATCAACTGGCGCTTGACAGCTCAAAATCTGCTGTCTGGCAAAAAAAATGTATACAGACTTTCCGACGGATAGCTTAATAATTTGCAATATTAGTTGCTGTCAAACCTGTTGTTTCCAATCACGATATTCACCCTGCGCCAATCGCTGTAGTAACTAGTAAGTAGTAACGCACTACTGAAGCGAGAACACGCGCTAAAATTTATCGCTGTTATGGGATAGCTAGATTTTTTTTAATTATTTGGCAAGATTTTGAGATTTTCTAATTTGACCTTCGATTTGGGGGGTTCATGTCCCCTGTGACCCTTTCAGACCGCGCCAGAGCGCGAAGGTACTCGACGTAGCATTTTCTGTAGTAGGTAGGTCTGCAGCTGACTGTCAATAGAATAATTATAGGTAAGAACTTTATAAAATAGTAAGTAAAAAAGTGCACTGTCTGACTATAACGTTACTATCTTATACGGGATATCCTAGGCTTAAAATTCACGTGTGGCAAACAGAGAGCAATTTCTCAGGAAAATGATCAAGCGATTAGTTAAATGACTTGTATTTTGAAATCCTTGATGCTGAATAGCAGTTGCATTAAGTGGCTCGTATGCACCGCCCGCTTTTCCTCATAGTTTCAGAGACGAGGTATAATTTACTTATATTATGTCTCGATAATTTACTTGTTTATTTAGGGCATGGCTTTGTGTGGGAAACTTATATTGTGGCTTTTAGTTTCAAAGGATTAAATATCTCAGTAAATTTAGTAAGCTTAGGATGTATTTTAGATTATTTAATTTTATAATTTTTATAATGTAATATAATGTAGCTGTTGCTTAAGAATATAAACCGACCACGAGGCACGCACCAAAACCCTATTTTTAGGGTTCCGTAGCCAAAATGGCAAAAAACGGGACCCTTAGTCTGTCTGTCTGTCCATCCGTATGTCACAGCCACTTTTCTCCAAAACCATAAGACCTATACTATTGAAACTAGCAGGGGAAATGATGACAACATGATAATTCTAAAAAAAATATATGATGTACATTACTATAAAAACTACCAACGAAAATTGTTTTTAACGAGATCTAGCTAGTAGTTTTTTTATACGTCATAAATAATAAACCTTAATTTAACTTTTATTATATCAAAAATGAAATATTAAAATAATTCAAAAACTTTTCAATTCAAAAATTTCATAGAAATAATTCTTATTGCTGCTACGGAACTCTTCATGGGCGAGTCCAACTCGCACTTGGCCGGTTTTTTTACTTATCTTAGTTAAAAATTGATTTAAAAATATTTAAAACGGGGAATATATAGTTTATGACATTGTCGATCTATTGGCGTGTGTGTCAAATAAAAGTAATTTGTACTCGTAAATCCTAAGGAGATGCTGAATGTATGCTTGAATTTTAATAAATTGGTTTTACTTTGGAAGCTGATATCATGAGTATAATAAACAAAAATAGAAAATTTAAAACGGGGAAAGGAATGTCGATATACTGAAGATTATTGCTGTATTTTTATTATAACTTTGTAGCTTTCAAATTATCAGTTTATAGGGCTTGAAATACGGTAAATTACGGTATCTCCGTAAGGAACGCCCCCACAAACAAACAGATGTTGAGTTATGAATGCACTTTTGTTTTAAATAATAATCTAAAGAACATGCCTGCATTCATAACTCAATACGTAATTTTTTGGGGGTTGATACACAAATGCTTATCAGCTTACATACCTATGCTATATAGCAGTATTATTTTAAGAAAAAAAAATTAATAATATTATCAGGGTTGTTGTTGATACATGGTACAAAATTCTAATACTTCTATAAGACTTCGTGGTAGAGACATAAGGCCCCTGGGCCCTGACCAAAAAATACTCCATAAACTTTCGTGTTGAGAACACAATAAAAAATTGCGTTTACTTACTCTTAATAATAATATACTCACTGCGTTTGCAATTGTAATTTTGATCGCCGACTCACTCGCATATATTCGAATTTCGAAGTATGAGAATCACGTCCAGGGACACTGATGATACCAGCATAATTTTCCACTATTCAGTTTTAAAACCTCGTTAATTAAGCACAGGTAAATGAGATGTCCGTGCACAGGTAAATGATGTTCTTGTTTTATGTTCAGTTAAATACTTGCTGTTCGCGAAATAAACATTGTTTAAAGTGGAAAATTACAAAAATAATTAACTAGATGCCCCCCGCAACTCCGTTACGCCAAAATTCATTTATCGCGCGGGATCCGTACATTTTTCCGGGATAAAAGTATCCTATGTCCTTTTCCGGGACTCAAAGTGTCTCCATGCCAAATTTCAGCCAAATCGGTTCAGCGGTTTGGGCGTGAAGAGGTAACAGACAGACATGGAAATATGGATTTTTAACCGACTTCCAAAAAACGAGGAGGTTATATGTTCGGCTGTGGATTTTTTTTTTTTTTTTTTTTTGTTCAATGATTACTCCGCCGTTTGTGAACCGATTATCGAAATTTTTGTTTTGTTGTATTAGGTTTCACTCCAATTTGGTCCCATTTTCACAAAGGTGGTGACCTGATGATGGGATCCATGAGTAATCGAGGGAACTCCTCGAAATTTATATGGAAACATATGGTGATTTTGGTTTTATGTGAAGTGTACTAAGAATACGCTACCAAAAAGTCAAATATTGGGTCAAGGTATACCATGGTTCCGATGATGCTGAGAGAACTCCTGACTCCTTATAGATACACGTTTGGGAGTTTCGGCGTTGTTTTAAGAACAGAAAGCATAAACTGCTATGCAATTCATATTCATCATCATAATCATCATCATCATCATCGTCATCATCATCATTACCACGTCGTGTTAAGGCCACCAATGTCTCATGGCACAGAATAGATAATAGTATAAGGCATAGGTATGGATATACTAATAATAATAATTATGTACTGTATAACAATTAACAACACCTGTTTGTTTTTAATACACGGCGGTCGGCGTCGCCGCCCAGCGCCGCCGCGCGGCGCGTGGCGGCAGAAGACAGAATATCGAATACTTTACTAACTACTTTATATACAGATCGAATACTTTACTACTTTATAAAATTTTAATAGACAAATAGAATTAAAATAAAGTTATTTTAAAAAGAGCATTTAAACAAAACAAAGTCATGTGTCTTTTTAATTAGTTATACTTATTAATCGATAGATGGTGCACTAAGTACCTATCGATTTGAATTCTTGATAACAAGAACAGCTGTCAATAATTATGATAATATTAAATATTATGCTACGCTACATCCTATGCAAGTTTGTACAATTTTTTATCTGATAGATCCTTCGATCGTGGAAAAACGAGACACAATAACCTTTCTATTGTTATCGCAATCGCCGGTGACTGCTTCGGGCTTGAAGTATTAAAATTGTTAAATTACTTAGCACAATATGTTCACTTCACTGATAATATTATATTATTTTGTGAGTGTGAGTTGTGACTCTTAACAAATTGTAATAAGATACGTAAAATATACGCGAAGATTTATCTACTAGTGTAACTAAAAAGAGTGAAATTATTATTATTTTTAACAAAAAATTAAAACCGACTTCCAAGGTAAAAACAATAATAACATTAATATGAACTAAAAAGTATTAAATAATTTTTACTATCTAATAGTGCCTTTTTCCGAATTCGGCTAAACCTCAACTATTTCTGTACTCAATCTTCATAATTTTGAAGTCAGTGCCAGTTCCAAAAATTTTAAATATTCTGTCAGAGGACTGAAGATTCAGCTATCTGGTACCGACTTCAAAATAATGAAGATTGAGTACAGAAATAGTTGAGGTTTAGCCGAATTCGGAAAAAGGCACTATTAGATAGTAAAAATTATTTAATACTTTTTAGTTCATATTAATGTTATTATTATTTTTATTGAGGTATACATAATTATAGTTCTTCATTATAATATTATATTATTTTTAAACACCAAAAAAGAGAGGTGTTTTAAGTTTGACGTCAGTCTGTGAGTGTCTGTCCGTAGCATCGTAGCTTCCAAACGGGTGAACAGATTTTGTTTTTTTTTTTTTAAGTTGACAGGATAGATAGAGCACTCTCTATCCTGTCAACATAAAAAATAACAAAATCTGATTTATATAAAATATGATTCTAGATTAAGAAATTGTTCATCATCATTAGCCAGCTCAGTCTCAATGCTCATTCACGACAGATTGTAAAGGTTGTTATGTGATTTGATCGATTAATATTTTATTCCTGGTTCCTGACACTTTTAATAAGAGTTTTGTATCGTTTAAATATCTAATTTATTCCATGGTGGTAGTAGTTGTTCAGTACTTACGTCGTAATTGACCCCTACACGAACAATTTTACTGTCAATAACGTGATATTGATAACAAATTGCGTAATATTATTGACCGTATAGACTCTAAGAGTCTAGACTCTACGGTGATATTGAACATCGCGCGCCTTCATTCTAATTGTCAAATAAATTGTTCCAAAAAAATTGATGCGTGATATTGACAATAAAATTGCTCGTCTAGGGGCCGGCTAACACTACGTTCGTCACCAACAAGTATAGATCTTAAGGTTGAAATGATGGAGACTATGTATATTTTTGTATTTATTTCATAAAAATTCCTTTGACTTGAACACGATCACTAGTTACAGAGAGAAAGAAATAAGTGTATAACACAGATGATTTCACCATTTCGATTTACTTTTTAAATTATATTCTTGCGTAAAACATCTATGTATTATATTTACAATATTTCTGATGCAGACGGAGACCAATTTTTGAAAGAGGGTAGAGATAATATTGTCTCAAAACTTTTTTATAAACGTACGGCAAATAAAGCAAGGTTATAAAACTTGTAATCAAAAGAGCTTAAAACATTTCAATAAATCGGTTTTAAAAGATTTATACAGGGTGGACACTTCTTGTATTTTTATCAGGATTAAATACACTCATGATTATCTTCCTTATTTTGATACAAGTCAAAAGCTGTAAGCCTCACTTTAATATGAAACACTGAAGGTTTTTTTAAAGTATAAAAGTCACTGTTTAGATATAATATCTATTATTGTGTCACAATTAGGGTATAATATTCAAGAGTGTAATTATCCTGTAAATTTACGATGTGAAATAAGTATTCATTCCGTACATAAGTGACATAATATAAATATTTCACAAAATGATAATATTATACTTATTGCAAAAAGATAGTTATCACCTTAATAAATACAGTTTGAGTATTAGAGCAAGAATTTTTGAGCTTAAATAAATATTCCAATGTATGATTTAAAAACACAATAATTAAGTGTGTGTACTTTGGCATAGTTTATGCCTATAAGTATGTAAGTTGTAACATGATTCCTAATTTAGGAAACTCTCAAAAATTTAAGAGTCTACGGAGTTATCTAGAAGCGTTTAATATTTCAAACAATTTTAACAAAAAGTTGAATTCAAAATATGAAGCTACCAAATATTTTTATCAAATACAGATTTTGTATAAAATATTTAAAAGGGGTTATTCTAAAACACTTATGCGAGTATTGGCGTTGATTCTGTAAGAAATCATGGAACCAGTTATAAGAAAACTGTATAAGCGTTAGTGGCAGTGAGTAAATTGGACAATTATCTGATTGTTTAATCTCAGAAAAAAATATTTAATATTATTATTGAAACTTTTGAAATAATAATCGTTCTATATTTTATGGCTGGTCATATTGCATTACACAGCTAACCACGTTATTTTTTAGTTGTAATTTAAGTATTTCACCGTAATTTTTGCCTTATAGCCAATAATCATGTGACTGTGTGAGCGAGTCGAGTTCGATCGAGATTATTCGAATTGGAATTTAGCCTACAGATTAAAACGTACCGCTAATATTCGTACATAATCAACGCCAGCAAAACGAACACAGAAAAGACCTATTGTAGCAATTATTTTCAGTCTTTCGCTTTAAAAATGCAAACGTGAAAATTTTTGTTAGACATTGAAAATTGCATTCCGACTATTCCGGACACAAAAGTGAGAATATTATATTTACAGATATACATAGGAGTGCACCATTTTCATTATTTACAGAATATACACCGTCTTACTACTAAATATAACAATATTCGATAAAACTGATTAACAGTCGCTATATAAACGATCATTATAATATATCTAATGTGTGAAAAACAAAATAATTGGACCATGATTTACATGTTTTATGAACACTACTAGAAAGTTAATGAAAGAAAATGAAAAATGTTCATTTGAAAAATGATGGATGGATAGATTAAGTCTGATGAATTCGATCTGTTTCACGAATAATAAAATTCAATTGAAAATCATCAATCAATTTGTATGGCATCCATAGACTTATTAAGGCTAGAATAGACAAATTATTCATTCAAAAAGAAGTTGCAAGAAAAGAAATACGTTATTTTTAATCTCGATCAGAGTTCAAAAGTTCTACATGAAATGAAAACACACGCAGTGCATAAAACTTTTCAAATAATCAGCCTTTACGTACCTAACATCTACGAAATTGATTATAAACAACAATTAAATCAGTTTCTATGAAACTCCTTAACGTTTAACATAACTAGGCTCTTCTATCACTTCAACGTATACTCGGCAGTTACTCTCTATTTACAGATGCGCAGACTAAATTTTACGTCTTTTAGACTCGCCGAGATAGATAGTATGGAATTTGCCCTGTATGGAATGTTTTGGTATACCTAAGTGATTTTTTGAATATACAATTTGATAAACTTTATTTTAGAAAAAAATGAACAGCTTTGACATTAGTAATTCTTCATTTTTTCGTTAAAATGTGATACGAATAATTTCTATCGAAAACTGTTTTGTTTCTTAGGACAATACCAGAAATAAATATGTTCAATATAAATACACAATATGCAGTATTTACATAATATGTTATTTGAAAACGCAATCTTCAATAACATTCATTTTATCGTCGCCGATTTGTAGTCAGCAGCCCTTCGAAGGATTTGGAGGCGGCCATTACAGGGGCGTTGGACCCCTCAGCTCTGCGTCAGGGAATCCACCGGCACCACCAGTTTTCCGTTGGAGAAGCTGCAATAAATTAGATCCTTGTATTATCAGCATTCACCGAATAACACACCAAAAATAAGCTCATGCTCAAACAAAAATGTTACAACTCAAAATAAATTACATTCGCAAAATTAACCTGTACGGGATAGTGGCAGTTCTGGATTTAGCTCTGCTTGGCCTAGATGTCTCATCTGTAACCAAGACATTTCAATTTTAAGTAACTTTGGAAGCCGGAATGCGATGTTAAACGTTCAAGACGTGTTTCAGCGAAACGACCAATCGAAAGTTTGCTCGTTCGCTATATCAACGAGGCTTAATTAAATGGGAGCGCATGCTTTTGTCTCGGTTCTCGTGGAACAATACTTATCTAAAGTCGAAGTTGGCCAAAGTAATATCTACGATACCTTAATGAGAGAACTTTGTATCGACTTCGTTAATCGTTTCTGACCTAGCCGCGACGCTCGATTCTATCTTTACGACCGTTTTGAGGCATCGAACTTATAAATTTAACGTGCAACAAATCTTTGAAGGTCCCGATCGGGAGAACATAGCGTTGGACGCGCTTTAACAAAAAAGTAGCGGCTAAATACAGGAATTTACTAATTAGAATGTTAATAACCAATTAATGTGCAGTGGGTCCCTTACCGTATAGCGGCTAGCATCGTTGCGAGAGGCACGCATCGCATTTCACGGGCTCGGCACGCCGCTTGCCCTGAGAGCCTTGGGACCCGGACTTACGCCGGAAAGTGTACCTAACGAGCAGACCTGCAATAAAACGCCTCACCGTTAACAAAACAAAGAAACAAAAACAAACTAGCGAGCGCGTCCAAAGTGAAATACGCCTATGGGCGATCGAAAGCGGGAACTAAAACAAGAACTTCGATATCTGTAAGTTATTGTTATGATTTTAAAATGGCTCTTATTGGTTCTTTATCTTATTTGCATTGAGCTAAATACAGAATGTGTTTTGAGTGTAAGATTTATTTTATGGCTGTATTTGTCTTTTATGTTTGGATTTGATAAGAATATATTGTATTATGTTTTAACAAAAGGCTGTGAAATTAGGAAACTCACCAGTCAGTCCGGCCTTGTTGATGCTATTGGAACTTGAGAAGCCCGATATCTTCTTCCAAGACTTTTTGTTCCAGAAACCTGTATTCTTGGCGTCTCCACAACTCGAGCTTCTCGGCGATTGGACGTCTCTAGGGCAACGTAGGCTACAGTCGTCGGCGCCCAAAATCCTCACACCCGCTCCTCTCGTTCCGTATGCCACTGCCGGTAAATGAGGAACGGAACCGGTGGGCTTCCGCCTCAGGCTACCCACGTAGCTCGCTCCACTACTACTGCCACTGAACCCACTATCTAAATCTGGGGGATTGCAACTAGCGGGAGATAACAATTCATCTGTAGGCCCAACTCTTAACAACTCCTCTATATTGTCTCTGTCTTCCGCTCTTTCCGAATCCGGAGACTCGCATTCGGGCATCAACATTGCCTCAACACTTAAATTTAACTCCCCTAAAATTCTTTTATGCCTCGATTCTACTCGTCTCACTTCCTCTTCGACGACACTCCTGTCGAGCGAAACTAATGACTGACGAGGAGCGAATCTGTGCTTCGGACACGTCCTCGAGCCGTCCGTTATTTCCTCGTAAATATTTTCCTCCGTTCCGTATCGTGTGACGTAGTTGTGTCGCCCGGACCGGTCGCGAGAGGTCCCAGCGCGACCGCGCTGACGATTTACTTTCCTCGAGGAAGATGGCATGGATAAGTGATGATCGTAGTACGCATACGAGTAGTCGACGGGCTCGAACCGTTCCATTGTGGCGGCTATGTTACTCCTGTTCCAATTTTGCGGCGGAGGTTCCCTAGACAAATTCATTGCAGCTAATCTAGCGGGTAGTATTTCGTCGAGATCCTGCGCACATCTTTCATCGAGCGAATGGGCCCCGTCGTCTTCCTCGCGCCTGTACCTTCTGTGCGGTCTTCTCGAAGTTTGCGACCTCTGGTGATTCCTATCGTACTCGGAATGATCGTGATTGTACTCGGGCGTGTGGCTTCGGTTGAAGTCCGACCTGTGTTTACCACAGTCGACGGTGTGATGAAAGTTGTGCCTAAAACTGTAGTTGGAGTTCCCTTCGTAGTCTGATCTATCGTAGCAGGGGCTGTCGTCGGCGGTGCTCGAGTGGGGATGGGGGCAGTCGGCCGCTATGCCGGATTCCGAGGAGGGATAGTCGTGTACTTCGGCCGTGGTGAGAACCCGGTCGTCGGGGCGCGCGGGCTCTGAGGCGGCATGGCGGTGGTGGGCCCGCGGTCGGGTGCTCTCGCGGCAGCTGGCGAAGGCTCTCTGCAGCGAGGGCTGGTGCTGGTACCGCCCGCACCGGGAGTCGAACACCGCCTCCCCAGACTCGTCGGGGCTCGGCGGCGCGCTGCGTGATTCCATGGCTCATCGTCTCATACTTCGGAGTACCTGGAAGAGAAATATAACCGTTAATTGGAATAACACTCCACAATAACCGCCTCATAATTTCATAATAATATCTAAATAAATAATAACGTTTGCATAGGACCCACTTATAAAAGTTCCCTACCCGAGACCGGAGGGCAATGAGCCCGAAATTACAAGTTTAGTGATAAGGGTAGGGTAGGAAACGATCAACACGGCGACCGCCGTCAATATATCATCATCAGTCTCGGAGTAATAAATTCTGGCTTCACACAGCTTTTACGTCGCTTTTTATAGCACGACAATAACTGAAAGCACTTCAAAATGTTTTTGTGCCTATTAAAATATTTCCTGAAATTATGAAAGTAATAAAACGGAGTATAAACTTTTTAATTCAATGTCGCTGTTAATCGTTGTGTTTTTATTTTTCAAATTGCAAACATCAAACAGTTTGTGATTGTGAGTGCTATTGTGTGGCTATTGGAGTTACTGATTCTAGTTATAGTGATACATAGATGTTATTTAAAATTTTGATCATACGGTCGGTCATAAGTTACGGACTTTAAAAACCCCACAACACATCGGGAGGATTTTTATTTCAATATCTCCAGTTATTGCTGACATTTCAGACCAATTTATTACGATAACGATAATAAGTGTCCGCGAAGAGACGGGGGAGGCACCCTATGTCCTCCGTTGCCATGGCGACGATAGCGATCTATCGCAGGGATTCCCAAACTTATCTACAGTCTTTGTCTACTGCCCACTTTTATAACAAATTATGTTTTAGCGCCCCCATTGTTTCAATTTAAAATGCATCCAGATTACCCCCCAAGCACCCCAAGCACAACACTCCCATTTTTTCCCACACCTTTTTTTAGACCTTCAGCGCCCACACCACCGCGTACAAGGGGGCGTTATCGCCCACTTTGGGAAAGGCTGGTCTATCGGGTCGCTTCCGCCCAATATTCCCTGCATCTAAATCATCATCAGCGCGGAATCACCTCGTAAAGACTGACCGGCTGGCCATACAATAATTTGTTATGGTAGCCGTCGCCGAGATTCCTTCCCCTGATTACGTGTTGGGTCTTTTACGACCCCGGACCCTTTTACAACGAAAATATTTAAAGTACACGATATAACGTTTATTTTTTTCCGTCGATACGAAAATTTTGTTTATTATGCTCGTTAACTGTTGCGTAATAACTTTTATTTTTATGTGTTGCGTGAATTTTATTGAGTCAAAAGTAAATATGTATATTAAAATGATAACATTCTTTAAATTTCATGATAATAATATTTTTATTGCATAATATTATGAGGGTCGATTAACATCATATTTTAATTGGCAGCACCTAACAGTAATTATTGATTGATGAAAGTTTATTGATGAACCGTTGAAAATATATATGTAATTTAATTTCTACTCTTAACTTGTTAATATTGTCTATGTCAGTGCACATGAATTGCTAGAATAAGCTTTCACGCCAGAGCTTTTTTACTGCCATTGTGGTGAAGTTACTGCTTTTCATCTTACAGAGTGAAAATAATATTATAATTTGTAGTCTAACGAATACTGCTCATTTGCCAATGATTGTCGATTATAGTTATACATGGTACATCTTCGCAAAAATGGTGGCGATTATGGCGCAACGACGACCCTTAAGGCCATCCCCCGAGCAAACGACCTTGACCATACATTTGACGCGTTGCCAAGATCGCACAAAAATTTTTATTATCTTAGTCCAAAATTGATCTAAAAAAAATTTTTACGGGGAAATCTATCTATTGTAGTGTGTTTCAAATAAACGTAATTTGTAAATATACTAGGGAGATGCTGAAAGTATGCTTCAATTTTAATAAATTGGTATTACTTTGGAAGCTAATTATCATGAGTATAATAAACAAAAATAGAAAATTTAAAACGGGGCAAGGAATGTTGATATACTGAAGATTATTAACTGTATTTTTATTATAACTTTGTAGCTTTCAAATTATGAGATTATAAGGCTCTAAATACGGTAAATTACGGAATCTTCGTAGGGAAAGGGCATTAAACAAGCAATTCTATAGTTCTTCCAATCTAAGAGTGCGCGTCGCCTTTATTTGTAGTTGGAAATGTGAATAGACATTTTCGTTAGTGTGCGTACCCGACGGAGCAGTCAGTAGCGAGCGAGCCATGTACGCGTGTATAGATATGGTCACTCACACAACTAAGGGCGACGCGCACTCGTAGATTGCAAGAACTATACTATCTACAAGTAATTTGGCAAATATTTATTTGTTGCTACAAATAATATTCAGATAAATAATTTGACACTGTCCTTGCACTTATTCCACTTTATTTTAGTAGATTTATTACAAATTTAATAAATACACGACCGGTTTCGAAAAAATCATCATCAGGTGTACTGCAGGTAATTTTAAATTTTTAAAAAATTTGTAAACAAAAAATGGGTTGTCAGCATCATAAAATTTTTCTACCATTCAATACAATTTTATACCAAATAACAATGTTTTCTACCAAAAATCGCAAATTAAAATTTTAAATGTATTGGAACCTATAAAATTGATACTTAAATAAAAAACAATTACATTAAATATATCAGCAAATCAGTTAATTAATGTCCTGTAACAATACACACCAATTGTTACAGGACATTAATTAACTGATTTGCTGATATATTTAATGAAGTATCAATTTTATAGGTTCCAATACATTTAAAATTTTAATTTGCGATTTTTGGTAGAAAACATTGTTATTTGGTATAAAATTGTATTGAATGGTAGAAAAATTTTATGATGCTGACAACCCATTTTTTGTTTACAAATTTTTTAAAAATTTAAAATTACCTGCAGTACACCTGATGATGATTTTTTCGAAACCGGTCGTGTATTTATTAAATTTGTAATAAATCTACTAAAATAAAGTGGAATAAGTGCAAGGACAGTGTCAAATTATTTATCTGAACATGAATTTCCACCAAGAAGTGACAGTACATACAATATCGTATCTACAAATAATATTGATTGATCTTACCCTGTTGTTTTATAAGTCAAAGTTTTTTACCAGTTCGTACAAGACTACACAAAAAAGAAAAAAAAAACATAGAACTAATAAAACACCAGTGTAAGATCAATACCCAGCTCCCTCCTTTCCCTCGCTTCCGTATTCGGTGGGGTAGAAATCATGCAATGCCTTGCCTTAATGGCGTCAATTCGGATATTTTAAAAGACATTTAGACCCGCTCCGATGTTATCAGTTTAATGCGCCTTAATAAAATAATTAGCGAACGTTTTGTAGCGGAGATTTTGACGTGTTTTTTTTTAAACATAGACGTATAATACAGGATGTAATAAAACTTAGTAATAATACCTTAGGGTGTGTTTTATGTAGAGTTCACTATGAAAGCAGCGCTGAAAAATCATTTTTTGTCATTTGTATGGGTAAGCGCCCCAGCCCCCAGCGTCATGTATTACATTTTCTCATATAAAGGTTTAAAAAAGGTAGCTCTTTCAGCGCTGCTACTTTTACAGTAAACTCTATATAATATAAGGATCTCATACACACCCTAAAGTATTTTCACTTCTAAGTTTTGTTGCATCCTGTACATTATAATATTCAACATGGCAACAACGCGGCAACGGTGGTGTTCTTTGGCGCAGTTCTAAAGTAGAGAATATGACTGGTAATAGCGTAACTTTTTCTTGCATGATTTTTGAATTCACTTCAAACTTCTTCTTTCTGGTCACATCTGATCGAAAATCGTAAGACGACGGAAGAAGAGTAAACGGCCAGCGTGGCATGGGATGGGAGTGGAAGTAAGTGTCGTGCCATAATATTATTCAGAGTATTGAAATGTTTCTACAAAGATTTTTTGGTTTAGGTATATTTTTTTTACAATATGATACTTTTGTGATGAAGAAGAGCAGAAAAATGAGAAATACCCATCGTCTGTATTGACTCTACTTTCCGACTATTGTTTTCAATGTCTTTGTAATCCTTCGAACGCGGATTCTTGGAAATGCTATTGTATTCTATTGTTGTTCGCGATCACCGGTGCTCTTATGGGGCTTGAAGGATTAATACAGTGATTACAACTTTATTTCCTTCCAAATTTTATAGTCAATCTTAACCGGGATCTTAACAGATGGTTAACAAAGGAATGTTCATGAATATTTCATGTGTCAAAGGTATTATAAGGTTAAACCACGTTTAACTATTGATTTTACAACTTTTTTAGTGTGACCATAAAACAATTGAGTAAAAGGCAGCTAAAAAGTCTATAAAATGGCGTGGTCACCCAAGATGGTGATCGGTGACTACATAGTAGAAGTAGAGTTTTGGTCTTATAGCGAGAAACTGTGAGTGTTATGACGTAATTGACGAGGATAAAAAAAATGCATAACTATAAAGTTACAAATCGATTAAAAAGCTTAATAATTAATTACTTAAATTTGGTTATACTTAATATATTTGTAGTACACTTGACTTCCTACAAAAAATCGTTCTCTTAAACTCTTAAAAATGCAGTTACCCCAACTAACCACACAGAATTTGGTTGACAGCCGAAAATAATAATTGTGGTTGTACCACTCGTTATTCGTACCCCTAGCAAAACGAAAGTAAATAGGGGGACTGCTCTATATGTTTTTCTATAAAATTACGCATTCTAATGTGCTTTTACCCACAATTTCTCCTTATTACAATAAAATAATCATTCGTCACTGCGATAAGATAAGCTATGCACCCCTCACGCAACTACAAATAACAATTTTCGAGACGCACATGTTCCCAAAATTTGTGACAAGTGTTATAGACGTCGAAAATTACTTTTGACCCCTTTTTGAGTTTAAAAAAAATAATATCCTTAAAATGTACTACTTATTTATGGCATTTTTGTTAATATTTAGGCTTCATATTACTAAAAAGTGATTGAAATAATTTATTATAATTATGAAAAAATGTAGCCAATAATATATTATTAATTAATTTGCTTAAATTTTTTTGTTTCAGGTAATTTTTTTACTAACCGACCTCCAAAAAGGAGGAGTTTATAATATGTTCGGCTGTGGGTATTTTTTTAACAATAATTATATTAATGTATTACAGCAATTACACTGTCAAAATACGATGTAAAACTAAATTACATTATAAAAGCTTTTTCATTTTTATTATTAATGCAGTTACTACTAATAACATTAAGGCGCAAACGCCAAAAGCTTTTATTAAAAATATCAAAACCATCTTATGTATTAGTATAAAGTAATAGGGGCCAGTGCTTAAACCACGTTAAAGGTTTACTTGCGGTGCACTTTTCTAATAAACTATAAAAGAATATAAATATCAAACTTTTTCCTCTTGTTTATCATGAAAATCTGCAACGAAACAGTGTTGGAAACACAGACATAGATCAAGATAGATACCGCATGTGTATGTACTTCGCGTGCCATATCGTGTTCCAAAACGACAAGCAATGCTCGTCTTTCGAAAGTCTGTTCTTTAGTCTGCTATCGGAATCGGACGTCAATCGGAATTTCAAAAATGCCTAAATGCCTAAAAGTGCCTTATTTAGCTGTAGAAATTCAAATAAAAATGTTGGCCTTGATGGCACGTTTCTTATCATCGGTACGTCACAGTGGTAGGAAAAAAGTGACGTTTTCATACACATGGAGCGACATGCGGTATCTATCTTGATCTATGTCTGTGGTTGGAAAGATATAAATGTGTAGCACAAAAAGCGTAACAAACAAACTTACTTCATATTTTTATTTTATTACTACATTAATTAACAACTCGTTCTCTAGTGGCTAAGTGATACATATAAACTTTAGTACTTCAAACTATTAGTTTTAGTTGGTGGCTAATAAACTGTTATTGACAAATACGAAGAACTAGTTAGTTTAGTAGTAAATAGCTTATTTCGGGCTACACAGCACAATCGTGGTTTATAGTCTTTGGGATCGTTGCTTTTTATGGCTCGGGAGCTCTAAACCAGTGGCACGCCCATACTTCGTGGAAACATCGGGTAAATTAGTATTTTCTAAAGAAAACCCTAACATCAAAGCAGTGTCCACCGTACTAAGTAATTGTGTTTTTAACCCCCGATAAAAATAGGGTATTCGTTTGACGTATCTGTCTGTCTGAATTTCGCAAATAACATAATTATGTAGCGAGGCATTACATAATTTATATTATAATACTAGCTGTCCCGGCAAACGTTTCTTTGCCATATTATATAAAGTATATCGCCCGTATTATTTTATTGAATTAGTGACTAAATAAGTATGTCACCATGGCAACTTCCATCGCTATCCCGTGACCCGCGTCGCATAAACAATGGTCGCTCTTTATAGACAAAATATAATTTGCAATAAAATAAAATTGCGACTATAATTAAAGATCTAAGCTATCCTATCTCTCAAGTCGGAAAAATAGCACACATTTAAAAAAAGAAACATTAAAATCGGTTAAGTAGTTTAGGAATCCATCGCGGACAAACATCGTGACAGGAGATTTAATATATAATAGATTTGTTTAAAATTTTGTATGCATATTTAACAGGTCTGAGAATCGGCTACTGGGCTACATTTTATATTGATAAGAGCATTTGTTGAATAAAATATAATAGTAAAATATTACAACTCGAGACTGACGGCGACCATTGTTTGTGTGACGGGATAGTGATGGACGTTGCCATGGTGACACACTTATATTTAGTCACTTCAATAAAATAATGTGGGCAAAATACTTAATATGGCAACACAAAGTTTGCCGGGACAGCTAGTATTATATAATATGTATTCATAATTACTGGAGTAATCAAGGGTGAAAATACGGACGGAGAAGTAAGGGTACATTGTAGTTACTACGAAATCCTAAAAAGGGTACTTAGAAAAAGTTTGACAAGCTCTGATTACATGCTGATAATAAAATGTGCGAATGTATCCATACAATCAAATATATTTACAAAACAGATCGTAAAATAAAACCTTAGATTCGGCGTGCAATTGTTTAGAATAGTTAAAGTGATTTATTTCTTAGCTTTTAGTATCTATTTTTAGTGGTATTTCTTCAACATCTAGCGGCATTCAAATATATTATTGTACTACTTAACATTACAGTGTGTGTTGCGAAATAGTAAAGTGAATTTTGATCTATTTAAATGCCATATTATAAATATGTTACATTAAAAGTATAGACTATACCTTTTATTAGTCTATACGTCTTTTCATATTACAATAATTATTAATTTATATTATTCCAAATAATTCAAGGTGCACATGACTGTAAGCAGAATAAATACTAACCTACATAAGATAAGTATACTTAGCCAAATTGTCATCCAACAAAAATCAGAAGGTGGGGAATAAGATAAGGTCCAACAAGGATACCTTATTCCGGATAATCGAATCCAATGATGTCCCCGAATCTTGTTCCAATGTTTAATTTAAATATGTAAATTTTATTAGGCATAATACTGGCTGAGGACTGAAATTCAAATGTGACATAACATTTTATGGGCCGGTAGCCAATTCAGTTGGCGTCCTCGGCTAATTTTCACTTACTTTATCTTGAACTATTATGTTTATGTATGTGTATAAGAGTATATTATGTTTATTTAAAAGCCAGTCGGTCCGGTCAAACTGATCGCAGGCCTTAGAAAAAAGCGTTTTATCTATATCTAAATTTAAATATAATTACTTATGTTATTCTATATTTATAATATTATGTCACTAACCTTGAAAACAAATACTTAATTTGAATAAATCAACCAGCAAATAAAACTCTACTATTGACATCAATCAGTCGATATAAAAGGTTGAAATTATTATCTGATACGTTCGACATAATGCACAGTTGGAAGCTAAAGGTGATAATTAAGGGTCTGTATTTCCAGAAACGGACGATTTTCAAGATTTTAAAGTTACAGGAGGCATAAAAATATAGTAATTTAAATTCTGAAAAAATAATATTGTGTAGGTTGATCTAACACTTGGGGTTGAACTTCACTCGATAGAAAAAAATCCCTAAGTTACCCCTTCTTTTCACGAAATTGCCATACTACGAGTATGTCCAAATTATTTTGAATTTTCAGAAAATTTTTGCACTAAACGAAAGACAAAGAATAATATCTAAAGACTGTGTTTTTTTTGGACTCGATTGAATTATGTATAAAATAACGACGATCAAAAAACTATAAAGCTGCGGGCGCAAAGACTTTCAGTCGAGCTCAGGCGCTCATGCAATTTTATAGTTTTTTTATCGTTAATGATAATGTTATTACTTATTAACATTATTAATACAATGTTACATAAATTTTGTTAATTTTAACATGCTTGAAGGGCTTTCGTACGTCAGTGTACAATGAACACTCATTATTAACCTCTTCTTCATTCGACGTGCAATTATTTATTGGACGCGTCACTGAAATTCGTCAACGATGAATTTATAATTAAACAATAATTGTTTTATTACTATGCTTTAATTTGTCGAGTGTGGTTGTGGCGTTCTGATGTTTCAATCAAAGTGTCCTTATCGACAATTTATTAAAACTTTATGTTTAATTTATTGGAATATTAAATAGAGCCTCCTCGTTTTTATAAGTTAAGAAATAAACAATTGCGACTGGCTACAAATAAACCTTTATTGTTGACCTCAGCTTAAAGTCAATCTTATGCAGCTTAAATAATATTATTTAGTATAGTAGATTTAGAGTATTTAAAATTATTCAGACAACTTTAGAAAGCAGAAAAATGCAGCATCTCGTCTTGATGGTGCTAAACATTTTGCGTTACTGCGCTACTTATATTATATTGTGCTAATTAATCCTTCGATCGCGGATTCTTGGAAATCTATTGTTTTTCTATAATTGTTGTCGTGGTTACCAAGTCCTTATGGGGCTTGATGGGTTAATATACCATCAGGAGTATTTTTATGATACTACATTAAACAGTTTTGATTTTGTCTTAGCAATGTTCGAAGCATGTACCAATTATTTAGCCCTAATCTCTGTCCTAGTTTCATAAAATGCCCAAGAGGGAGTTTGTCGTTACAAACAATTAGGAACATCCCAAACAGTGGAATAAGTAATTGTAGGTCCATAAGTGTCTTTAGGCTAACCCCCTTGAGAAATATCCCTCTCTTCATGGCAGAATGTGTATCGTAGCATCATAGCTACTATGTAATACATTATTTTACCGATTCCTAAAGGGTGACTGTAGAACGATAATACGACAAAAATAAAGGCCGATAAATTTGTATCCTTGGCGCCTTTGGAGTATTCTAGGGTTAAAAGAAATACGATTAATTAAGCTTGACTTCGGCGTAAAAAATAGTGGCGACGAAAAATGACCGTTGTCGCCGGAATACTTCCAAAAACATGCTTTGTGGCTTAATTTGGCAAGGGTGGGCTCGAGTGGGCTTCACTTGGCTTTCCCGTCACCCCATCAACCCCATCCATCCCCCATCATCCTCCATCTAAAAACAACACCAAACTACGCGATATTTAACGGTTTGAAATGCGCAAAAATGTTTCGGAATAGTTGATTATTTTTTCGTGCGATAATAACAGTAGTTTTTGGGCGTCTGATTGGCGTATATTTAATGATTAGAAAACCAGAGAAAAGTGAGTCTTCCCTCCAGTGTTTTGTTTGTGTTAAGTTTTTGCTACATTTTGTGCATTGACTGTACATAATATAAGGACATTATTTAGTCACACAGAGAACCAAGAGTTCTTGCTATTTGCTTACAAAAGTCATCGGATACATCGTCCAAAAATTTTTTGCCCCTTTAATGTTACTTATACAGCACGAGCTTTTGCTCGCGGCTTCGCTCGCATTAAGAAGTATTATTATATACAAACTTTCATCTCCTGTTTTAACCCCTTGGGGTTGGAATTTATCAATTATTTATCCTTTCTTAGCGGATGCCTACGTCATAACATCTACCTGCATGCAAAATTTCAGCCCAATCCGTCCAGTAGTTTGGGCTCTGCGTTGATAGATCACCAAGTCAGTCAGTCACCTTTGAGTTTTATATAATAAAATATAATATAGATTTACTGTACTTATAATCAATTCTACAAAAATTACATAATATCCACTTTTAAGTATCCACACTACTTTAAACAGAGTAAAATGTACAGAAACTATTAAGCGTGTTTACTTACTGTATAGAGACATTTCTGAATCTAATCAGACTAATGCAGCAGTGAATTGCGCGGTTTAAAGGCTGTTAAACAGGAGCGGGTGTTGGTCAACACGTAAACTACGGTACTGGGGGAGAGGCGGTTAAATAATGTAATTCGGTTTACATTGCTCGCCCCAAACGGTTTAGAGATAGTGTAGCGTGTTACATATTACGCAATGTAACGTAATGTAGTTTTTATGGTATGGTGAGAGACGGTGGAATAATCTTATTCGATGTACATTGATCACCCCAAACGGCTAAGAGATAACATAGGGTGCGTTATTACGCAATGTAATGCAATGTAGTTTTTATGAAGTTTTTTACGTATGGATGGAAGATGGTGGACTAATGTTATTCGATGTACATTGAGCGCCCAAACGGTTTAAATATTGGATAGTGTGTTATTACGCAAAGTTAATTACTTTATACATTATAAAGTATTCATTGTTTTGTTCTCCGTCGTTATCAAAAATCATGCGTTTCAAGCACTTTAGTATGAAAGTCATACATATTCAGCATTCTTCAAAAGGTAATCAACCGCCTGCAACTCTGTTGCGGGCGTCGTCTAGTTGAATATCGTTGCGGGAGTCGTACATTTTTCCAGGATAAAAAGTAACCTATCTCCTTTGCCGAAACTCAAATTATCTCCGTAACTAATTTCAGCAAAATTGGTTCAGCGGTTTGGGCGTGAAGAGATAAACAGACAGATACACGTTCGCAGTTCTAATATTATTATGGATAGAACCGAGTTTCATAGCTTGGCTCACTGACCATGTAAGCGATATTTACTCAATAGAACTAATTACACTAATGTAATTATAGAGGGCCACCGACTCCCTAATGGAATTATTTTGTCTGTCAAAATTTAACACTTTAATTACAGTGAATTGACAATAAGCCTAGAATTAAGAATCATTAGTTCAGTTACATAGATGATATCATGATGATAATATGATCTGATGATAGTTTAAAATTTAAATATTTCATTAATTAATGCATCTGGTAAAATAGGCTTTATTAATAATATATTCATACAAATATTATAAAAGTGAAATGTATGTCTGTCTGTCTATTCTTCACCTCTTCACGCTTAACCCGAACTCACTTTGAGGGGTATGGACTATGGAGATACTCTTATAGTTAGAGGTAGCAACGTTTTCGAGAAAGTAATATTACTACCTCCCGTACTATTAGTCCCCGGAAAGGATGTAGGATTCATTTTAAAGCTGAAAAAATATTCGGTTCTTGCATTCGGTAGCATGAGCAGCATAAAAATAATTATTGTTAGTTTCCTTAAAATGTTATTCATTATAAAACTTTCAAAATACTATGATTAAAGTGCGTTCAAAATTAATTTTGTTTATTAAAACTTCTACAATTTAATATCATGTGTAATACCAACATAGTGGGTTGAAACAAAAAGCAATAAATATTTTACAACATTTTTAATCAAATATTGTATATTCTGTTTTCAACGAAAAATTCAAATCTGTTTCTGTGAAATCTATGAAATTACTCGTCAACAAATTTGATTTGTGTGTGTACAGCATGTTCCAATTTTCGTGTAAAACCATTTTTAATATAATTATTGTGTAATTAAATTAATCTGCTAACCCAAACCCGTGTTCCAGTAAATTAGAGCACAGCACAAAGGGAAACAGTAAGCAAATTAGTAATTTCACACCCGGCTTTTGTGTGAAATATTTCCATAATATTACATTTCCAAGTATATTTACCTTGTTGTTTTTTATATTAACTTTACAATAATTATTATTAGGTGTGTATATAGAGCAATTAATAATTCAATTAAAATAATTAGCCTTAACTAAGTAGTTATGTGGGTGTCCTTATGGGGGTTGATAGGTTAAGTAACCTATATAAACCCCCATAAGGACACCGGCCACCGCGACAACAATAGAAAAACAATAGATTTCCAAGAATCCGCGATCGAAGGATTAAAAGGAATAAAAATACTGTGTATAAAAATAATATTATTTGTAACATATATTTTTTAATTAAATTAAGTATTAAAATCAAAAACAGTTCAATAACCGCTATGTTAAGCATCGAAATGTTTTCGTAATTTTTTTACGTCTTGTGAATCTGTCAAATCCATATTTTAGAAATGCATCTACGCGTCGCGTTGCGGTCTGAATTGACCCTTAGTGAGATCTTGCCTTTATTCAACCCCTTCTCTATTGAGAAAAAATTGTACCGTTTTGGAGCACGCTGTATAAATGAATTTTAAAGTAAATACGTTTTAAGTTGGAGTGAATAAAGTTTTAAGTCCGACGTTCCACTGACAGCTACAATTATTCCAAAACTAAACCAACTTCATTCAAACTTCAACCAACTTCTTAACATTTGTGACTTGCGAAGAAAGTGATAGGAATTTCGGAATTTCAACCTAATTGCTTTTAGGAATTGGATGTACTAATTTGGAGTATTCAGAGGTAGATTTAGTTAAAATGCCGTAGTAGGCGAAGCTTGGTGATTTAAAACACTAAAACTGCACCATTACTAGGTATTCGATAAATGGGCTTTTTTTTAATGCGCCGGTTTAATTCTGTGAATTTTTACTGTCTCTTATAGTTAAAATATTTTCCTAACATGCCTCTTTTAGTTACGCCACTTATAACTCAAGAACGGGTGAACCGATTTGGCTGAAAATTGGTGGAGAGGTAGCTTAGAACCAGGAATAGCACATAGGATACATTTTGTCCCGGAAAAATGTACGGTTCCCGCACAATAAACTTTTATGATTTTCGCCTAAACTATTCAATCGATTTTGATGAATTTTGGTATGGAGATACTTTGAGTCTCGGGAAAGGACAAGGGATATTTTTGGTCCCGGAAAATGTACAGTTCCCGCACAATAAACTTTTATCTCAAGAACGGATAAACCGATTTGGCTGAAAATTGGTGGAGAGGTAGCTTAGAACTAGGAAAAGGACATAGGATACATTTTATCCCGGAAAAATGCACGGTTACTGCATAATATACTTTTATGATTTGCGCGTAAACTATTCAATCGATTTTAATGAATTTTGGTATGGAGATACTTTGAGTCTCGGGAAAGGACAAGGGATACTTTTGGTCCCGGAAAATGTACGGTTCTCGCACAATAAACTTTTATTATTTTAGCCTAAACTATTCAGTATATTTTGATGAAATTCGGTATGGAGATACCTTGAGTCTCGGGAAAGGACAAGGGATACTTTTGGTCCCGGAAAATGTACGGTTCTCGCATAATAAACTTTTATTATTTTCGCCTAAACTATTCAGTATATTTTTATGAAATTCGGTATGGAGATACCTTGAGTCTCGGGAAAGGACAAGGGATACTTTTTGTCCCGGAAAATGCACGGTTCCAGCACAATAAACTTTTATGATTTTAGCTTAAACTATTTAATCTATTTTGATGAAATTTGGCATGAAGATACTAATTTTAATCTATTGTTTTCTTAATTATACCAATTCGAATTAAATAATCATTGTTAAGACAGGACAACGTCTGTCGGGTTAGCTAGTTTCTGTTAAAAAACTGTCAACACCTACACAGCCAGTCGAACTGACTACATTTTGGCTTTGTAGTCGAGTAAAATGGTGAAGCGCAAGTCACCAAACTGAGTGACTAATAAAGTAAGTGAAAACAAATTGAATTGGGCCCTTCGCAACATTAGCATGCGGCAAGTCACGGCTCTAATGATCGTGATGGTGGACTTTTCTTAAAACATTTTGTCTTAATATGGGTTACGGGGCTTACCCAAAAGGTTTGAGATGAGTCAGGGTAACCTAGTTACTTTTCACGAAAAATGCAGCTCGCTAGCCGTGTGAGGGTTAGTTCCTATAATAACATTCGTATTGAATCATTTAGAATGCGTTGCTTTGTATCGACGCGTCACTTTGCAATATTTACTAATTAATGAACTAATAGATTCTGTACGAAATCTTTCAAATGCATGTACGCGTAACTTTCTTTTACGCTACAACCATACAACCGATTTGGAAGAAATTTGCAATAGAGATAGATACTTTAATTTCTAGGATAGTTTTCTTTGCGAAAAATATACGGCTTCCACAACATAGATTGTAAGTGATACTTGAAAATTATTTGAATATAATCATTTTGAGTTATTTTCTATGGCTTTCAGATACTTTTGTATACTATATAAAAGTATCTGAAAGCCATAGAAAATAACCCAAAAGAAAGTTAAAGCTCTACTGAGCTTTAACATATTTTCATGACGTATGCTTTTTATCCTACATAGCCGGCAATTAGACATTATAAGCGTAAAAACCTGCAACATCTATAAAAATAATAATAATAATAATATCTATGGACGCTTCACACCACGTCAGTCTGGCCCCGTGCTAAGTACCTGAAGGACTTGTGTTACAGGTACCAGACAGCGGAAATATATTTAATACTTTTACACTATACATATATTTAAGATTTTTATTATATCATACACATATTTAATACACATCCATGACCCAGGAACATTGAAAAACTTTTTGTTCCGTCGGCGGGATTCGAACCCGCGACCCCCGGCTTGAGTTGCCACACACTCTAACCAAACCAGAAATGTTATTGTCATTACATAATCTGCAATCAGACAATAACAATAAAAAAAATCCATCGTCCATGTGACGAATTGACGATAAGCTTTCGTAGTTTAGGTGATTATGACCAGCAACCTCACAGGGGTGCTTTCGGGTTATAATTAACCCAAGCCCATCAGCTAATCGACATATAACTCGTGGTAAATTGATCCAGCTGGGCATCCATCATGCCGTCCACTCTGTGTCATCAAATTTTGATAGTCGTTGATTGATCACTTGCCCCAAGTGAGGTTTTATTGGGAGGGGAGGTTTTTTGGTGTAGTGTTTGAGTAGACAGGAAAATGAGAAAAAATAGAATAGTCCGTCGATTAAATTGAATATAGACTGGAGTTTTAGGTTTAAACTGTTCACCGGCAACTGTAGCAACTGTTTATATTTGAAGGTTCTCTACAAAATATCCTTTAGGTATTGGTAGTATGTGTTATGTAGAGAACAAGCCTTCAATACTTGTATGTTTTTGTGATCGTCTCTGCACTGACGTTTTTTAGAAAAAGCATACAAAATAACGCAACGTAATTTCGGCATGGTGTGTCATCAGTAATTTAAAATACATTGCAGGCATAATCATGCCGAACATCGATCGCGTTTTTTCCGCTGGTGTGTTTAGACCCTTAGATGTCGACTATGAAATCGTGGGTTCGATTGCCAAGTTACTTAGGACAACGTAACCTGAATAACAGATTGTCTGGAAACAACCGCGATCTTTCGCCGTATTTTTTTTAATAAAAAGAGCAAGGATAATAATAATTCTACTTTTGTTTTAAATTTGTGTTTTGCTTCGATTCGGAATATAAGATGTATTTGCAAAGCTACAACTCTACATTTTAATATTCCAAACCTACGCGAAATAAGTACGAAGGCAGTAAAATATATTCTACAATATTATTTTGGGTACTGAAAGGACGTTGTGAAGATGAAGAATTATTCGTTTTTTTACAAGTATATAACCCTTAAAGTTTTTGTAGAGCGGTACAAACTTATGTAAGTCGTAGACTTTGCTTTGCGCAGTGCCGTAGCTAGGTAGCCGGAGACCCAGGGGCATAAAATAAGGAAAAGTCCTAAGCAGTGGCGACGCAACTTGGAAGACGTACATTTTATTTACGCGAAGCCTTCTGATCAGAGGCGTATTAGGGCGGACCATCCACGCGCGAGCGATAATATTATAAGCATGACAGAAAAAGGGCCCTTAAGAAATTTAATCTACCGTGACAATAATTAACTTTTTGCAATTTGAAATCTTATTACTTTGCTATTTCAAAGATACCACAGAAAAATCAATGTACGAAATGTGTAAAATAATTAGGTTGTAAACATCTACAATTATAATAGTTAATGTTATGTGTTGATTTGGCTCCTCGAGCTTGGGGGCCTTTGCCACCGCCTCTTTTTGCCTCTCAGTAGCTACGCCACTGGATTTGCGCTGTAAAAATAAAAATGGAACGGTCCCCTGTCACAGTTCCGACTAAGGCGACGATATAAAATGAAATAAAACAACTCTCAACTAGAAATACTTAAGATGGAATTATTCAAGACCACATTGTTAACACTTTGTATGGTATTATTTTAACTTTGAATTTCATAGCATTATTATATATATATATATATATATATATATATATATATATATATATATATACATAGCGTATAATATTCTCTATAGAAGACCGAGGTTTGCTGATAACAATACAATATCTTGCTGACTAAAACCCGGTATGATTGCGTGCTATAATCAGGTGATTTTATATCTGCTTCGTCGGTATTTTACTGTAAATATAATACTATGCATTAAGGCCGTCCCCCGAGCAAACAACCTTGACCATACATTTGCCGCGTTGCCGAGATCGCATCAAAACCCAATTTTTTACTTATCTTTAGTTCAAAATTGACCTTAAAAAATTAAAACGTGGAATATGTAGTTTTTATACTGTCAATCTATTGGCGTATGTTTCAAATAAAAGTAATTTGTAAATACTAAGGAGATGCTTAATGTATGCTTGAATTTTAATAAATAGGTTTTACTTTAGAAGCTGATATCATGAGTATAATTTAAAACAAAAATAGAAAATTTAAAACGTGGAAAGGAATATTGATATACTGAAGATTATTGTTGTATTTTTATTATAACTCCGTAGGCGTAGGGAATGCCCTTAACGTTACGTCAGTCTATCCGTTTGTCATCGTCGCGTCGTTGCGGTGGTGCTGAAATATGTTATAATTTTTCAATCTATGATTACTAATACTACGTACTATGTAGTACTATTTACGCACATTACATTGATGTGACTAGAAAAGTAGTAAGCATATACAGTCGGGGCATTTTAATAGGCCACATTTGACATCTGTCAGATTAATCTCCATAGTGAGGTGAGCTGCGTAAAAACATCGACCAAAACGAATAAATCGATACGGACTTGAAATAAAATATTTGAATTTTATACGTTATTTGTAAAACCAAAAACAAATTCCTGTCCCTTTATTACTTTTTCTTTGCAAATTCAAGGACCAAAATAAGACAAATACATAATTTACAAAAAACATTGCATTTATTCGCTTGAATTATAAAAATTGTTAAATTTAGTATTATCATTATTCATTTCCCATAAATATGTGTTACTTTTCACAACGTGGTTATTGATTTATGGGGATATTTCGTTACAAGTAATAAATGCATCGATACTATTTATTAGCTTTCGATTTTTAGAGTAACATCCCTAGAGTTTAAAAAGAAAAAAGGTCAGCTGCCGTAACATTGTAACGACATGCAATTATTAAGATCAGAATTTGTTTATTACGTTTAGAATTGTTTATCAGTAAAAGCAAATCGTTAAATAATTCGTATCGGTCATGTTTACAATAAATATGTAATCGTAATTGAAAAAAGTTAATCAATTGTGCAGTTATAACAAAACGAAAATATTTATTTTTTATGCACGTCGCTACAAGGTTACGTGGAGCAATTTTGAGGAACTGTCAAATGTGGCCTATTAAAATGCCCCGACTATAAGTCTAATGTATATATTTTCTATTGTCCCAAGACAGCCTTAGCACCATACACTGAAAAAACTGTTGGGCTATGTATTACAAAAAATTATGCTACTGGTTACCTAAAAATAGTGACAACATAACTATTGCCGTCAGTAGCCAAACCCAATGGGGATTGTCCATTTTTTTTAAATTTTGCTCATTGTATATATCAAACAAGTAATGACACGAATATTAGCCAAGGCAGGGATAATTATATCATTGCAAGATGTACCTATCGGAAATCAGACTGTATAGAATACGCCTTAAAGATCAATTTGACTTGCAGTTGCAGCCGTATCTCTTGATTTGCGAATCAAGTAAGCCCAAAAATACTACGCATTGTCAGTAGTTACCTGCTGACTTACCGCTACAACGCTTTATGCCGCTTATTGGCTTAGAGCACAACGTGCGTAAAACGCTTCTGTTTTTAAGAGATTTAGCGGTATTTATATATACGGCTATTTGACAACGTTATATTGATATACCTTAGGAATTTTAGGTAAAACTGAGATAGAGAAAACTTTCTTACCGTTTTTTTATAACTTTTGAATAACATACCGCGCTATAAGGCTTAGCTCAATAGACACGTATTGTTCTAAGCTAACCGATGCCATAAAAAACAAATTTTCGGTTTTTTTGGAGAAACCGCTTTTGCGCTTAGCAGGGCAGAATAGCCAAACTGTTTTTGTTAATTAGCTTTTTCAGCAAGGTAACGCAGGGGATATAGTAGTGGGAATGTGTGGATGTAGCGTTTAAAAACAAGTCTAATGTATGTTCTATACATACCCACAAAATATTTGTGTTTATATACAAACTGTATGATATGCTCTGTATATTTTATGCAACATTCTCCCTTCGTGCGTAATACAATTGGTAATTACAACGAACAAATAGTCAGGCAGTTGGCTGAAAGCCAGGTTATTTGTTACTCAGCTAATAGAATAATAAAAACTTACTATACAAACCTATTCCAAGTTCAAAATGCTTATAAATACAGGGTGTAACAAAACTAAGTGATAAATGATAATACTTTAGGGTGTGTATGTGTTCTTTGTAGACAATGCAATGTGAAAGTAGCGGCGCTGAAAGATCTTTTTTTTTCACTTTTGTATGGAAAAAGTAATTATGGCGCGTACCGTGCATACAAATCCCAAAAAAAAATTGTTCTTTCAGCACTGCTACTTTCACAGTGAACTCTCTACAAGGAATACAATACACACCCTATAAAGTATTATCACTTAGTTTTAACTTTTGTTACACCCTGTATATAACTGCTTTTCTAGACCACTAACAAATTCTCTCTGAAGTCGACTTGGAGTGTAAGCAATATCTTCTAAAATGGACGAAATACAACCATTATTTGCCGTAGCCGGTTAAACCACGTACTACCAACGCGTACTGTCGTCTGTCCGGAAAAATGAACCACTCATGAAATTTAATGTGAAAATGTCTTGAAACGACGCCAAAACCACTATTAATTATTTATGTGCGACTATTTTAATGGCGCACCACTTTTATTATAGTAAAAGTGTTTCTTAATTCCGAAAACCCATCGGCTATGGGACATTAAAACAGAAGAAAAACATCGCGGCAAATAAATCAGCATTAACGGGGGAATTGTAAGAGGTTCAGTTATTATCTGTTATTTTATAGCAGATACATTATGCTAATTCTATATTTTAGAGTTTAATAATAGTCACATTTATTATCTTTACATATATTATAAAGATGAAGAGTTTGTTTGGTTGAACGCGTTAGTCTCAGGAACTACTGATTCAAATTGAAAAATAATTGTCGTGTTTGATCCATTTATAGAGGAAAGGTTTAGTTTTTGCTATACAATATACATATTATATAACGTACATCATGGTACGATCAATAGGAGTGAGGGCTCAGAGGAACATGTGGGAAAAAACGGGGAAAACACTATTTGAACGCGCTTATTTCGCGAACTCCTGAAACGATATTTATATGATTTTTCACAGATATAGAGTAGACCACGGTGCACAGGGAAGAATATTATTATGGACTACTTTTTGGCGGGTAAGTGTACGGTTCCCGCAAATACCTTATTTACGAGATCTAGATAATTTTAATAAGGCCTCAGTTATAGTTACTGATTTTGCAACACAAAAGTTTTAAGTATTAGAATGATTTTTTACGAGACATTTTTTGGAACAGTCAGCCCAACACCGCGGCGGGCGACAAATTTATTTTAATGTATAATTATTATCTTGTGAAGTATATAAAGTTCAGTTTTAAATGCTACGTAACGTTGCAATGTGATCCTAATAAAGACAGGTTTTCTCTCAGACTCATAATATATTATGATGTTATCGAACAATAATAACTTCAGATAGACGTGGCGTCGGCAGTGGGTTGCAACTTGCAAGTTGCAGGACTTGAGGTGGTATTAATCAGAGAGTGTCAAACAAGCTTAGAGTATCTAATAGGATAGAATATACATTTTAAATATGTAGGAGATTTAAAGCACAGGAATAAAACGAAACAAAGTCAGATTCAGAGTTTACCCCATTCTAAGTCACAAACTTAAATCTCTGCCTCTTACAATATTAGTGTAAACTAAAAGGATATTGTCGTTAATAAGGATGATGCGAAAGCCTTTGCTGTCAATGTTCCAATAAAATTCATTAATATGCTACCTAACTATGGTGTCAATTTGTGCCAAGTATCCACTCTATTTACTATTCTTTGTCATCCAACGCCTACAGTGTGTGCGCCATAAATACATTGACAGCTATAGTTACGCGTAGGACATACAATTTGTTGGATACGATTTTATCTGGAATTTATGTATTGAGTCTATAACTTGAATTGACAATACGATTAGGACTATGACGTATAAAATGGACCGGACATTATTTACGTATTGGTACGTTATTTTGGGTCTGATAAAAAGCTCTAAAAAATGTAATACGTAAGACACATTTTTGTTGGTTTATAATAATAATAATATCTATCGACGCTTCACACCACGTCAGTCTGGCCGCATGCTAAGTACCTAAGGACTTGTGTTACACTTACAGGTACCAGAAAACGGAAATATATTTAATACTTTTATACTATACATATATTTAAGATTTTTATTATATCATACACATATTTAATATACATCCAGACCCGGAACATTGAAAAACTTTTTGTTCCGTCGGCGGGAATCGAACCCGCGACCCCCGGCTTGAGCTACCAACGCGCTCACCACTGAGTCACAGAGGTCGTCAATATCTGTGTATGGTAGTTCCCCTATACAGCTGATGGATTGTCAGATATCGACATGAAGAAAGTAAGGACAGGCCTTCTCAATGGGTAAATTTTCCCCAACATGAGTGCCCTATAGCATATTTTGTGCATAGTGCGCACAACGCTGACAACACTAAGCAGTGTTTATACGAAAGACCTAAAAAATATTTCCCATTTAGAAAATATGGGAAATATTTTCCCGTAATATGGGAAATATTACCCACCTGGGGAATGCATAGCTATTGGCAGAATCATAAAGCCGTTATTAATAGATCGCGACTAGTTGGTGATACAACATTAGTTAGTAGCTAGTAGCTACAGCTGCTATTGTACGTTACAGCTAGGTAGTTATTGTACGCAGATTATTTAGTAATTTCGCTGAGCGATGTCAAGTCATCCGCAATCTATAAATCCTATAATAATAATTATCTAAAACAAGTAGACTTAGCGGCTCATCCTTGCTTTTGAAAATGGCTGTCAGGTATAAGATGGGTACAACCGTGAGTTGGCATGACCATCACTATTCTGAAGCTGGTTCTATCATCAATTAGGTATCGTGTTACAAAGAGTAACAAAAAATTTAATAAAGAGAACAATGAGAGATTTTAAAAAGAGGTTTATATCCCTATTTTTCAATTTTTTATGCTTACTTGATACTTCATTACACTAGTACTAGTATTCACACTAAATAAAGGCGGAAGTTTGTGTACCTATATGTTGTTTTATACTTGTTCACGCGAATACTACTGAACAGATTTGGATCGAACTTTGGCATCTGTAGTATTTAATAAAAAAATACTTAAATTTTTATCTGGATAAAGTAATGTTTATGTGGTACGTATATTACATTACAAAGATCTAATCCGCACGCGAAGCCGCCAGTAAAATCTAGTCATAAAATAAACGATTTTGTTTGTCCTTTTCACACTTTAAATGTCGCCGAACCAACAAGCGATAAATGGATTGTACGAGTAGACCTACATTGAAAAGACCAAGTCAAGTCAACACATGTCTTAAGAGGCCGGGACACTTGGAATTTCTCATACATACGTAGAGATCAACTACGATAACATGGCGCGCCCCTCCAAAATTCAAAACGTTTGAAGTGCTAATCCTAGCCGACCGCGCATGACAATCGCACTTCAAACGTTTTGAATTTTGGAGGGGCGCGCCATGTTATCGTAGTTGATCTCTAATTCCAAAATCATTTTCTCACACGAAAATATTTAACATGTTTGAGTTGTTTTTCAGTTTAAAATAGTAATTACCTACGTTCCTGCACAAAAATTTACTTCAAAATATTTAAACACAAAATTTTTTTTTGCTTTAATTTTTTTTTGTAAATTTTCTACTAAATATTTAAACACTAAAAAATAGAGTAAAACACTAAAAAATATATTAATAAATAGTAAATTTACTGCAAAATATTTAAACTCTAAAAAATATTTTTTAGTATTTAAATAGTTTACTATTTATTTATATTTTTTTTGTGTTTTACTCTATTTTCTAGTGTTTAAATATTAAGTACTAAATTTACTAAAAAAAATTAAAAACATTTTTTTTAGTGTTTAAATATTTTGAAGTTAATTTTTGTACAGGAACCTAGATAAGTACATTTTTAAGCTGAAAAATAACTCGAATATGTTAAATATTTTCGTATGAGAAAATGATTTTGGTATTACGTTTGTATGAGAATTTCGAGGGTACCCGGCCCCTTAATTATACGTTTCATGACAATTCAGCTACACTTTATTTTCATACTAATTTCTAAGATTCTATTCATATACATACATATATATAGATCTTGATAGAATATCAAGTCAATAATAATTGGAGGAAGAAAATATAATGTAAACATTGCTCCGCCAGTCGCCTCTTGAATAAATAAAACTGAGCGAACTCAAACAAAAGTAAATTTATTCTACAAATACGCCGATTAATATACGATAAGATTCCGGGGCAGAAGTCGCTACTTCTTGCGGTTGGTTACATGTTCAATATAAGGGTCTGTACATATTGCAACGTTACGACGCGATTCGAATTGCGATGCATTTTTAGGGTTCCGTACCCAAAGGGTAGAAAAGGGACCCTATTATTAAGACTTTTTTTTTTTTTTTTTTTTTTATTATACTTTTTGCACACATAAAGGTACAGAGGCGGGCTTAATGCCTTTAGGCATTTTCTTCCAGCCAACCTTTGGGTGATGTTGAGACAAGATGAGGTAGATGCAAAGTACAGTTTTATCTATTGTAATAAATACATAGGTACTTACTATAATACTTACTATTACATACTTTAAGGATACTATATTTTAAATTAACGATTATAAAATTATATATATATATATACATATATACACACATATATATATAATAAATATCATAATACATATTAAATAATAATTTACACTAATAATAATTAAAAGCAACTTCACTTATTCTGTTCTAATCTGCCTGAGACATTAACAATAATTCATGAACTCTGCGCTTAAATACTTTTTTTGATTTAGCCAATCTCACTTCCACTGGCAGTGCATTCCATAGGCGGATAGCTTGGATATGAAAGGAGGAATGGACGAGTGATGTTTTATGGGGTGGACAAAGAAGGAGCATGTTATTTGTGGACCGGAGATTTTTGTCATGATTACTACATCTCAATTTAAAGTGGGCAGCCAGATAGTCAGGTGCAGAGGGAGAGTGGAGCAGGGAAAAGAGAGTACACAATGCCCGTAGCGATCGTCGTTCTCGTATCGGCAGCCACTGCAACTTGGAACGGAAAGACTTCGTTGTCTGTCCGTCTGTCTGTCGTTCTGTCACTCTCCAGGCTGTAGGTATCTCAAGAACCGCTATAGCTAGACTTCTGAAATTTTCACAGATTGTGTATATCTGTTGCCGCCATAACAACAAATACTGAAAACAAAATAAAATTAATATTTAAGGGGGGCTCCCATACAATAAACGTGATTTTTTCGGCCTTTTTCGCTCTATATCAGTAAATAAGAGGTAGGCACTTGAATTTTTCACACATTCTTTTGTTATATGTGTACTTTAATGTTTAATAAAAATATTAAAATAAAAATTTAACTCCCATACAAAAAAACACAATTTTTGCCTAAACCTCTCTCTCTGTATCGGCACGGAACTCTTCGTGTGCGAGTCCGACTCGCACTTGGCCGATTTTATTTTTAAATTAGCCATTTGTTATTGGAATGAACAGCAAGTCAAGTCTGTCAATTTGTTAATTTAAATTTGTATGTGTATCTTGGGTGGTTAAGACTTAAGTATAGTTTTTAACGGTTCATTTGGCTTGAAGACATCGCATCGTATCGGATCGTAACGTTCCAATGTAAACTGTCCCTTATTTGTATCTTTTAAAGATCGGTAGGACAGGGCTTGAAAATTTAGGGTTGAACGGAATAAACACTTTTTTGTAACGTTTTATGATTTGCGGATCCACAGCTTATCTACGGGAAACCGCACATTTTAGCTATTTGTTTTTTTTTATTCTTTAGCCTAGCTCGATCTCCCAGATAGAAAAAAAGCTCCCCTAAGTTTTATTGTTCAAAACTGTAAAACCAAAGCATGCTCAACAAAACGCGAAATTAACTGCAGATCTATTGTTTTTTTACCTGAATAATGCTTATTATAGGTGGCATTTGAGTAAAGAATAGCGGGTTCTGTAGGGAACCCGAACACCGGAAATTAGAGATCCGTGGCCGCGGGGCCGGAAGCGCCCTTATTAACTCACGTTTAACGGTATATTCAATTATTGTTACTTTACCGGACAGGTTAATATTATCTGAAAAGATTAAGATGCAATAATTTTAAAATGAAAAATGATGTAGGACTGCAAGGTAGTTATTTAAATTCGCTTAATATAAGAAGTAGCTAATGAACCAGTATGTATTAGCTACTTACTTCTTCTATTCCGAATCATGATGTACTTAACTCATGACGTGATTTGGAATTTTGACCACGATAGTAACATTTGTAGAGCTACGTATATCTCACGAACATAGTACACGACTATTCTATAGTCTGATTACTAATGAGTCTCGTCCTATGACCCTTAATTCATTATTGGATTATATTAAAATAATTAAATTGTAACGATTCAGCAATATTGACGGGATGCAGAAAATACCATTAAAGATCCCATCATATTACGCCTTTCATAATTTGCGAAAATGGGATAAATTATGTCAAAGTAAAGAAAGATAGAGTGCTATTTTCTACTGCGCACACACTTGGGTACTATGAAGAAAATCCTGCGTAGTTGATCTGATTTCAAAGTAACCGGCTACCGTCAGCGAACGCGGTGTGGGCACATTCTGGATCTTATTAGTAAAGGGGTAAATGTTTAAACAGATTTGACGTGTTCATTTAACATTCAAAATGATTGACCCTTTATTTATATTAAGCCGGTTAACTGTTTAATAAACAGAAACGTCTAAACAAATTAATTTTTTGTAAAAAATCATTTACCCAAAAATACCATCGATTACTTATAACATTATTAGAATAATCAAAAAAAGAAAATTGATAGTTACAGGTTAATTCCTCATGCAAAATCAACTATGAGGATTTTGATAAAATATTGTAGGTTGGTAGTTTTTCCTGACGCATATTAACCTTATAGATACATTTTGTTTTTTGCAATACATTATATTATACCCATTTACAATACATACATTTTATTACAGTATATTATAAAAATAAAACCGGGAAAATCAGCTAGTTAGAAAATAAAAAGCGTTAAAAGTATTTCATTATAACATAAAGGGTGTGTAGCAAAGCCACAAGGTTGAATGTAATATATATTTTTAATGACATGACAATTAACTTTTGTATTAATTAAATCGCAGGTTGTTTTCTGCGTAAAATTATAAGTACCTATATTATTTTATAGTGCAGTAATAAAGACGTAAAAAAATCTGTCCTAAATCTATACCAAAACTATATATTATTTGGTATAGATTTAGGACAGAATTATGATGTTTGTTTGTTCCACGCATCCCGCAAAAAAAATTAGTCATAATATTTATTTAATAGTAGATGATTTCGCGCGGGAACCTTATATTTTTCCGGGATAAAAAGTATTCTGTGTCCTTTCCCGGGACTCAAAGTATATCCATACCAAATTTCAGAAATATCGGTTCAGCGGTTTGGGCGTGAAGAGGTCACAGATAGACAGGCACACATTCGTATTTATGATATTAGTATGGAAGTAAGGAAGTATATACATGTATTTATAGTTATATTTATTTTTATTGTTTTTAAGGCAGCCTCATTGTTCTTTTTGACGCGTTGTTCAACGCAGTTTAGTTTAGTCTAGTTTTCGGAATCAATGTACTTTAACTCGTTCACTTTGTGCTCGTGTTTGTTGTACAGAACAAACAATACCCCAAACTAAATTAAACAACACGTGCGTTCCACATTTAAAATTCTATACGAAAGTGAAAACAGAGACATTATCGTTATAACTATTTCTTTGGAATTGACGTATAAACAAAAATAATTTGAGTAATAAAAAACAAACCGATACAAAAATTAAACAAAAAACTAGATAAAAACAAAATAGTAATACGTTTTAGAAACCAAAATGAAAAATGTTGAGGCGATCAAATCACTGTAAATGATAAGCGCGAAATGATAAGGGTTCCTTTTAGTTATTAGACCCTAATGAGGGTTAGCGTGTACCATACCATGGACAAATTGTGTACTTACTACGAAAACGCAGCAACCGAAAAAAAGTTAAGTCCAGGTAGGTTTTTTTTCTCAAAAATTATCCAAAATCACATAGAAAGTAGAAACAGTCTGTCTGTCTGTCTGTCTTCGGAGCCTGCAGTCGCCAAACTGTCAAAATAAAAATAAAATAAAATATCTTTTTATTCAAAATAGGTATCATGATACTCTTTTTGAAAGTCGAACGAAGAAGCTATGTTGCCTACCACCGGTTCGGGAACTACCCCGCCGAGAAGAACCGGCGTAAGAAACTCGCACGGGGCCATCTTTTACTAAAAAAAATGGAAAATTACAATGTTATGGCTTACAGCTATGTAACAAAAATAAAAGTAACCTGCATGGAGCCACCCTATTCCCAAGGTGTGCTGTCCTCGATGAAATCATTGACTTTATAATACGCTAAAGCACACAAACGTTCTTTAACTGCTTTTTTAAATTTGTTTAAAATTTTGAACATTTTCTGGGATTTTATTGTATAGGCGTATACATTGGCCTTTAAAGGATTTGCTTACTTTGGCTAGTCTGAACATTGGTATTGCTAACTTGTTCTTATTTCTAGTATTTACATTATCATAATCACTTTTCTTTTTGAAAATATTTATGTTCTTTCTAACATATAAGAGATTTTCCAAAATGTATTGAGATGCGACGGTCAGAATTCTTATTTCTTTAAATTTTTGTCTTAGAGATTCAAAAGACGACATCTTATAAATAGAACGAATAGCTCGCTTCTGCAGCACAAATATTGTATTAATGTCCGCCGCGTTTCCCCACAAGAGGATGCCGTAAGACATTATGCTATGAAAGTAGCTAAAGTAAACTAATCGCGCGGTCTCTACATCAGTGATTTCACGAATTTTTTTAACAGCATATGCTGCAGAACTAAGCTTATCTGCTAGTTTTGCAATATGTGGACCCCATTGTAACTTACAATCCAGCGTTATGCCTAGGAATACGGTGGTGTCTACTAAATTCATTTTCTCATCATTTAGTAGTACATTGGTTTGTACTTGCCTAACGTTTGGCAAGATAAATTTTAAACATTTAGTTTTATTAGAGTTCAAAAGCAAATTATTAGCATTAAACCAATGTACTATTTTTGAGAGAGCACTATTTACCTCGTCATAATTAAATTGTCGCCTCTTCACATTAAAAATTAGTGAAGTGTCATCAGCAAAAAGTACTATCTCATGCTTATCTTTAACAAGATAAGGTAAATCATTTATATAGATGAGAAAAAGAAAAGGGCCTAAAATGGACCCTTGTGGCACACCTAGTTTTATTTTGGTTCCATTAGACCTTACGGAGTTAACTTCCACCCTCTGCGTTCTATTTATAAGGTAAGATTTTAGAAGTTTTAGTGCCGTGCCCCTTATACCATAATGGTGTAGTTTTCTTATTAGAGTATCATACTCTACACAGTCAAATGCTTTCGAGAGATCGCAGAAAATACCAAGTGCATCCTGCGACCCCTCCCAAGCTTCAAAAATACTACACAGAAGACTAATGCCTGCATCTGTTGTAGACCGACCTTTAGTAAAACCAAATTGATTATTATGTAATAAATTATTTGAGTTAAAGTGAGCAAGTAATTGATTTAAAATTATTTTTTCAAAGATTTTACTTAAAGTCGGCAATATGGATATTGGTCTATAATTGGTTGGGTCTGATTTCTTCCCAGCTTTAAATAGAGGAATCACCTTGCTGTGCTTCATTAAGTCGGGGAACACACCACTTTTAATACAATTATTAAAAACTAAAGCTAGATAAGGGGCAATGATGTCAATTACTGATTTTATAATTTTTGTGGACATACCCCAGAGATCAGTGGTACTTTTAATATTGATTGATTTGAAAGTCTTGATAATATCTCTGGAGTCAATGTCTTTAAAAATAAAACTGACATCACATTCCTTGACATGTTCTCTAAGTATTTTTTCTGCAACTGTAGGTGATGAATTTAAGTTCTTTGTAGTTGAGATTGGAATGTCTGCAAAAAACTTCTCAAAGACTGTCGCAACCTCAAGATCAGAATTGATTTTTTTATCATTAATTAAAAGTTCAAATTTAGAGTTACGACAGGTGACTTTTCCAGTCTCATCTGCAATTACTTTCCAGGTGGTTTTCACTTTATTTTTAGAGTCTCTAATTTTCTCTTTTATGTGAAGTGCCTTCGCTGCTTGACAGGCCTTTTTAAAAGTTTTCGAGTATTTCTTGACGTACAATTTAAAAGCTTCACTCCGGTTTATAGTTTTCTCGTTATACAAATCATATAATTTTTGTCTACTTACAATAATACCTGCAGTTGCCCATTTTTTGAAATTATTTCTTTTATTATTCAAACTGACCGTTTTAGAAGTAAATACAGCGTTATATTGCTGTTTTACTCTATTGAATATAATGTTAAACGCTTTATCTGGATCATTTGATACATTTAAGTTCTCAAAACTTGATAATAATTTACTTCTAAACTTCTCAATACGTTTTGTATTTATAGGTATGTATTCAATTTTTTCTTTAAAATTATTATCACAATTTATATTAAATGAAGCTAACTGTCCACAGTGATCAGAGCTTAATACATTAACTATTTCCTTCCTATAGGGAGTTATGTTGGTGAAAATATTATCTATGCAAGTCGCAGTTGTATCACAAATTCTTGTCGGCTCGTTGAATAAATTAATAAGGTTATACGATTTGAACAATGATGTGAATCTAACAGTGGTGGAGTTTAAGTCTAGTAAATTAATATTGAAATCACCACATACTATAATCTTTTTGTTAGATGCACACACTTTTGTTAACACTTGCTCCATTATTTGTTCAAAAGAATCATATAAGCCGGATGGAGGTCTGTATACGCTTACAATAATAAGGTGGCTCAGCTCGATACAGGCTAACTCAGCAATTCGTTCAGTTGACAGTCTAACAATATCCTTACGTTATTTAAATTTAGTTTTTTCTTAATCAATATTAAGGAGCCACCCCTAATAGCATTCTCTCGACTGAACGAACTTGCTAGCTGGTGATCAGAATAATTAAATACCAATTCATAATTTTTTAACCAATGTTCTGACACACATAAAATGTCAATGTTACATTCATTTAAAAATAACTCAATTTCTAATTCTTTTCCTTTTTTTCCCTGTAAGTTCTGATGCACCAAGTTTATACTAGAATTACAATTTTGTCTAGAAATCTCACTAGGTTGCTGGTGGTAGGCATTAGTATTATTATTTTTGTTTAATAATATACTGCTAGAGTGTGCCTCTGTTGTCCTAGAATCTAATTTAAATTATTTGGAACATATTCCAAGCTCTCCGTTACATATTGATTAGAATAAGAACACTGCTCAATAAAAGCAGTGGTCAGCTTAGCCAATTTTTTGGCTTGTCTTTAAACTATAAAGTTGTATAGCCATTTAGCTAAATGTCGAGTTAAAAAATTAGATAAGAAATACTTATCATATGTCAAATTACCTAATCTAGAATCGAAAATATTATTAATGTCCACCACATCAATTCGTGGTAAGGTATTACTTAATACTAAACAATTTTGATTTGTTGCGCTACATAGTAGGCTGTTCAGCTTAAACCTAATATAATTTTCCTTACTCTCGTGTGGCAATTTCTTAATGTAAGGAAAGGTAAACAAAATAAGTCTACTAACATTTTCTTTTCTACTTAATGTATCAATTGATGGGATATATATATGTCTTATATATATATCCCATCAATCGCCAAGCGGCACCCGGCTGTCTCATAGCAATTTAAAATCTATTGTGTCTACGATTCCTACGATCCAGGTAATACATGCTGGTGCTGCCCCAGCTAGCGTGGGAAATTTACAGTAATATCAATTACTAGCTGTCCCGGTGAACTTCGTGTCACTTTAAAACCTTCCCTGGACTTCTACGAATATTTGAAGACTAAAATCAGCCCAATCCATTCAGCCGTTTTGGAGTTTTAGTGCGACTAACACATTTGAAAATCCATTTTTATATATATAGATGACCTATTCAACTTATGGTAAGCCTAATTAGTAATTACAAAATGTTTTTCTTTTATTAATAAAATTAATTGGCGGGAAGCGTACTGTCACGCCGTCAGTGTGGCTTTAACTTCAGCATTGCATCAAAATAGATTTAGGCCGCCGTTGACGGGCTTCTTCCCGCAACTAAACCGCACGTCGCCCACAAAATTAGAACAAAATATAATCCGTTATACAAAAATACCATGATATGGCTTCTGAACTGTTTTTGTAATTAATAATAGCTGTCCCGGCAAACGTTGTTTGCTATATAAATTATTTTTAGTATCAATATAAAAAGTAGATTAAAACCTATTCTCAGGTCTGACGAATGTACATACAAAATTTCCTTAAAATCGGTTGAGCCGTTTTGGAGGAGTTCGCGCACAAACACTGTGACACGAGAATTTTATTAGATGGACTTATTTAAGATGGTATTTGGTAATTTTTTGCTTCTATAGACTCGAACGTAAAGAAACATTATTTAACTGACGTTTAACTGCTGTTTTTTTTTGCTCAATTTATAGACGTTAAATTAAAGTACGTGTACGATGTGGTAGTACTAAGTATCATACAATCCAAACATATAAAATAATACAAAATCGTATTTTGTTACCTCTTCCCCGAATCCCACCTAATTAAATGAATAAATTGAAAGAAAATTTTGTATAAGTATAATAGTTTCTTTGAATTACCGGAATGGACATTTATATCCGCATTCCGCACGCTGAAGTTGCTGGTTAAACTCTACACTACTTACCTACTAGTAGTACTAGTACAGTTCGACAAGGCTTTATATGAACGTGGCGAGAAAAGGAACTAACGCTTCCATCATACAAAAACGTCATTTTTGGCATGTGTTTGACAGTACTCCTTTACCAGCAGCGCCCCGTCCACATTCACTATATAAAGCCTTGGAGCACTATATCTTATATCTTTAAACGAGCAATTCTTGTATATAAATATATATGTATTATATATAATTGGAATCTCGGAATCGGCTCCAACGATTTTCATGAAATTTCAACGGGTTTCGGGGGTCTATAAATCGATCTAGCTAGGATTCATTTTCATAAAATGTCATTTTATGTGTTTTTGACGTGACAACGATATGGGCTGCGCGCACGAAAAATTATGACGCAATATGCGGCGTTACCTCGCTCTGAGGCGTTCCATTTAAGGCTATGACGTTGTCACGTTCAACTATCGTCAGTAAACCGACTTTACAGACAACCGAGTTCGAGTCGAGTTCGAGTCGAGTTCGAGTTCGAGTTCGACACAAAACACTACTCTCCAACCGTCTTTTTTGAATTTTTTGGATACCGAGCGAAGCTCGGTCATACAGCTAGTTATAATCTTATTACAGTTGCAGTAGTTGTATGATTCACATTTTACCCAGTTTTCTGAGAACGTAATAAAACTAAAGAATTCTTGTCTCGTTAGATGTATTCAAGAGACTTGAAACAGTTTTGTTTCGCCAAAGTACTTTTAAAACTTAATTTTATAACAATATTGTTTAAGAAAATAGTTTATTATGCTGGCGTTTAGTTTCAGTATAAAGTTATGGTCCTTTTGAAAGAGCTATTCAGCGAACTGTGTGGATCGGGTTACGTAGTAAACTTATCACAGAATTTACAAAAGCCAGAATACAGCCGGAGTAAAGTTGTTATTGAACAAGATGGCTATATTTGTACAAATTCTAAAATATATTTTATTAAGGATATGGGTTATAGGTAAACAAATTCCTCGAAACCCCCAATAATTGAGCAAAAACACACTTAGTACATAAAGAATCTTCAAGGAAATGAACGATTGATTAAGGTTGGGGATAATCCGCTCGGTGGATGGCGGGACACGACGCGACAACACGCATTTTCTATGTGGCATAGATTGAAAATCTATGTACTATAAATAGATTTTCAACACGTAGAAAAAAAGGCGGACGGAGTCTTATTATACACAGAACTGTGTCTTCAGAGTCGGCCACGCACACATTCTTACGCCTGTCAAATGGTATAGACTAGCCGCTAGCGTAATAATGTGTGCGTGTGGACCGTGTACATGCAGTCAGCTGGCCGACTCTGAAGGACACAGTTTCGTGTATGGGTGTGGCCGTCCGGTTTGAGCTAAACATCAAAGCGGCGTTCGAGGCGACAGCGGTCATATCACAAAACTTGTCATCATTGTTTTCCATAAAAATTGCGATTGATATTGAAGTGACAGAGGAATAGAAATAAAATCAGACGAAAGACTTCTTGCCGCAGACACTTGCTGCGGCCGCACTGCGCACATGCGTCTATCGTCGCGAAGCTTCATGCTGTGAGACGATACGATTGGACGATCTGCGTGTATCGTCCAATCGTATAGTCTCACAGCACGAAGCTTCGTGACGATAGACACATGTGCGCCCGCAGCATTAGTGTCTGCGTGCGTTATAACTTATACCTATTAAGTTAGGTATACGGACTACGGTATACCATCGGGAAAATGTTTTTAGGCAGGTCTGCTGGCAAACCTAAGTTATTTGATCGGGTCGCCAATTATGCTTGTAAACCAATTTCTCTGATAGGTATTAAAAAACCCTTACAAGTATCTTGCAGTTACTGTTTCTATCAATAATAGATAAATACGAAATTAATTCAATAATTATTTTTAAACAAAAAAATGAAACCGACTTCTACACTAAAAACTACGGTGAATAAACTAAAAAGTGTTAAATAATTATAATTCTATATTAGTAGCTTTTTTAGGATTGGCCTAAGCCTAGTAGGTAAGGTAGTTTTTAGTGTGGAAGTCGGTTTAAATTTTTTGTTTAAAAATAATTATTTTTCTCTTTTAAGTTATGTATAATATTATGTTCATTATGCATATCATACGCAGTCAGTTGTATATCATAATTTTATCTAATTTGTGTTTATCTACTACAAAAGTTAACTATACCTAAGTGGATTTCAAAAAGTTACAAATCTAGATCTTTTAAAAAGAAAGACTACGGTTTTCTATATTTTTTACGGTTATAATATTATTGTAATGATAACTTGCAGTAATCATCAAATTTCTAAACATATAATATCTTTAAAGGCTCCGAAAGTCTGTGCTGTGCCAATGGATTAAGGGTAGGTACACCTTTCATTGAATCGTCCTCGTTTCTTCTTAATTCGATTCTACATAATGGAAAAATATTATTATGCTTGAGTTATTTGAAATAACTTCACAAAATTACGTCACAATTAAGTACTATATTCTATTAAATTTCATATCCCTCTATCGATTGATATCGATCATTGCTGCATATTATGAAATGTACTTATTACATATTATGATTTATAACCTTCGCAAACATGGTACCAAATTAAGATTACATCTTGAACAACAACAATAAAATTTTCAAAATCAAACAAGAAACGGCGGGAATATACCATGAGAAGTACCAATAATAGGCTCATAATGTGATGGTGCGTGGCATAATAATTATGGTGATGATGATGATGATTGATGAAATTGATGTATTGGCATTTGCTTTTAGTTGTTTAAATAACTCCGAAATCCCCGAACATCTATCTATAAGGAGTCAAGAGTTCTGTACAGCACCTTCGGAACCAGGGTATGTATACATTGGTGCAAAATCTTACTTTTTATTAGCATATACTTGAAATCCTTCAGAAAAATTTAAAATCACTATATGTTTCCATATAAATTTTAAGGAGTTCCCTTGATTCCTCATGGATTTTATCATCAGATCACCATTTTTGTGAACATGGTACCAAATTCCAACTATATCCTTTACAAGAACAAAAGAATTTTGGAAATCGGTCCACAAACGACGGAGTTATCCGCGAACAAACATAAAAAAAGAACATAAATATACGGTCGAATTGAGAAACCTCCTCCTTTTTGGAAGTCGTTTAAAAAGGTAAGAATTAAGAAACTATATTAATGAGTATTGAGTACACGAAAATATAATATTCCACGAAGCGTATTACAAAACATACTGTAACCAGAATGTTTCCTATCAAATTCAATTCAAGTAATCCGGCACATAGAAGATACTAGATATTAATAAACGTAATATCTAAAGCTCAACGAAAACAGATTTAGCAGTGACGTGCATGTATGGTCTCACAAAGCTATGAAAGCGGCTTACTACAGAAAGGAGATTAAGGCATAATCTTCGGGTGGTTGACATACGCCTCAGGCTGTGCCTGTACCAGTAAATACACTGCTCTAATCTGAGCTCTCCGTGTCCGTTATACCATGGAATTGCATGGAAACAAATAGATATTATGCCTGAATGTGCGGTTGATAAATACGACAGATATTTGGATGATCAGTACGTCAGGAATTCAGTAAGAAATTCTTCCGGGAGGATAGATTTGAAGGCTGGCCGCATAAACGCTTTTCCGTATGACGATTTCCGTATAATTGGAATTCCGTGAGACTAGCGCAACAGTTAGTTTTTTTTACGCGCGAACGCGCCGCCAACCTTAAGCGTACGTGCGGAATTCGTATCGTTCGGATGTATTTTCTACTGATTCCATGCATTCGGAATTCCGAATACGAAATCCAAATTCGGGAAACGTGTGTATGCGGCCGGCCTAATCAAAAATAAAGGAAATAGAAATTTTTTAGAATTGATATTCCGATAGAACCTACTGGTTCCTACAAAAAACAACACAAAAATTCAGCATTTTGTAGGCCAGCTTAAATTATTTTGTTTGGTATCCGAGTTATTAATGAAAGTAACTTTAAAGCTGAAAATTTCGGTATTGCAGAAGCCGTGTGCTGCGCGTAAAACTCAAACTAGAATATATAAAATATTACACGAGATGAGTTTTTTACTCAAACTAAAACTTTGTGAATCAAACACGCCCAATATATTGTATTTTTTCCGAATTCTACGACGTTCTGTCAACTGCCTAGGAATCAATTTCTTCGATGGTACAATAATGCTTGGTCAATACCAACCATATTCTATATTCTGTACATATTGAAACAGGCAAAGCTGATTGACTGATACATCAAGTACAGCCCAAACCCCTTAGGTCTAGTTACATGAAATTTCGACACAATAATAATATTATGTTCCTCAGGCTCAGGATCAATCCAATCAAATTTTAAGAAGAGTTTATAAAGAATTAAAGGTATGCCAGAAGTACTGTAAAATGTGGATGAAGCCGCAAAAAAAAAAACACTTTAATCTTATATATAAAATTCTCGTGTCACAATGTTAGTCCACGAACTCCTCCGAAACGGCATTACTGATTTTTACCAAATTTTATATGCATATTCAGTAGGTCTGAGAATCGGCTACTCGGTACTTTATATATTGATAAGCGCATTTGTTGAATAAATAATAGTAAATTATTACAAGCTGAGACTGACGGCGACCATTGTTTGTGCGACGAGATAGCGATCGACGTTGCCATGGTGACATACTTATTTAGTCACTTCAATAAAATAATATGGCAAATATATTATGGCAAAGCCGTTTGCCGGGACAGCTAGTATAATATAAAAAGATATATACTGTACAGTCATCCTGTCTTTACATTTCAAAACGAAGTCCTGGTGAATGTTGATGGAACGAAATAAAACGAATGTCCAATTGTCGCGCACCCACATGAGTTTATTGACTCACAATAAATGTCACATATTTCTTAATAGAACAGGAGCGGGAGCCGTCAATTGACTGACCACAAGTTCAAAGAAATAATCACCTGCAGAGTCCTTTGATCCTTTACAGTTTACAGCTTATAAAGGTAATAAATATTGATAGCATAGATTCAATAGGATAGATAATAAGTTGGTTGAAGGAATTTCTATCCATATTAATATTATAACTGCCAATCTGTCTGTCCGTCTGGTATCTCTTCACACGTAAACCTATTGATCGATTACTGAAATTTGGTATGGAGATATTTTGAGTCCCGGGAAAGGACATGGGATATTTTTTATCCCGGAAAAATGTACGGTTCCGAATCCCGAGCGATAAACGAATTTTGGCGCAAGGAAGTTGCGGGCGTCATCTAGTTTATTATAAAATTTAGTTTCGAATCTAAGAAAGGCCACGTTATTCCACGTAGAAATAATTCGGTAACGAAAGGACGATTAGAAGGATCACTTAAAATCGTTTCCAGTTTCGGGCAATTTGATATTATACAAATTCAATTTTTCTGGAGGGATTGTCGGAAAAGACGATATTGATGAGTATTTGATTATAGATAGTTAATCCACTTAAGATAATAAGAATCTTCTTGAAGCCTGTTTTTGCTGAAGCAATTAACATTTACGTCGGCGGCCTTTATTGAAAAATGCCGATGTACGTAGGGTTGTCGAGCACGAGAAATATTAATTTGTTTACGAAGAAAATGTTTCCAATTTATATTTTATTGAGAATTTTTATTGGTTTCGGATACACGTGATTCCTAGTCACGTTTTTCGGAGCGTAACAAATATTTTTAATTAAACTTATTCGCTGTGACAAATCAGAAATAAATATTGAAAGGCGTATTTATTTGCATGTTTCAGTTGCTACTTCGTTTATAGGCTACTAGACGATGCCCGCAACTTCGTTGCGCCAAAATTCGTTTATCGCGCGGGAACCGTACAGTTTTCCGGGATAGAAACTATCCTATGTCCTTTCTCGGGACTCAAGGAATCTCCATGCCAAATTTCAGCATAATCGGTTCGGCGGTTCGAGCGTGAACAGACAGACAGACAGACACACTTTCGCATTTATAATATTAGTATGGATGTCAATATATAGACAATATTATATTTATTGCAATTATAGATAAGTCCCAGTCTGCTCCAGAAATCAAAGCAAATACAATTTCTCTCCAATTATATCAAATTATTCATATTATGTTCGTCTTATATAATGTTCAGTACGCCCGATTCATATTGGATATTTTATTATTCATCCACTAAACCCAGACGACAGGCCATTAGCATTTTAAATTACAAATAACTTCGGTGTGGGGGCTAAAGTTGTACGAGACTGTATACCACCGAAATGTACATTCCGTGTTCTCATATAATTAGGAATAAATAATAAGAGGGGTACGGCGACCACCAAGGCATTTTCGAAAGGACTAAGATAAAAAAGTTGTATAAAATGTTGGCCACCAAGGTTTTTTTGCAGTCTAAATAGAATGGTTCATAATGTCACTTCTTTTGTTGATTCTTACAATATTACCTTGAACTTGTTTGTGGAAAGTTATAGGACAGATTCTCGCTCAAAGCCGGTATCATATTATTAGAAAGTAAGTATCTTATTTTCCACGATTTGCTACAAAGACTAAATTGGTGAACTTGGTCAAAAATAAAATATTGAGATGGTGAAACAAAAATAACAGCTAAGTTTTATGGCATGAACGAGTCTTTTTACAATTATTTATGTACAGAAAAATATGTAACGTAAAACGCAAGTTAATCTTGGACACAAACCTATGTGAAACTGGGACACTTAACATAGAATAATCATGATCTTACAAATTACTATTCTGTGATAACTATCACAGAAAGTAATTTGTAGAGACTAGCCTGTTTATGTGGAATAATCTTGTTAGACTGGAATAGCCTATCTGGTATAAGTTTATCATTCATTATAATAAATTATGCCCATCAAAAAGCAATATATAAGATAATCGATTACTCTCGGGCAATTATTTAATACTTGTAATGGGATCTGGGCATTCGGACACAATATATTTATCGTTTGACGGATAGGCGCCGCAGTAGATAAACCTTTTATTCTAAAGGCAACGATAAGCGACCCTTTTAAATTTCATTTAATGTTTGGTCTGAATAGGGTTGCCACATGCCACATAGCTTTTTTATTTAATAAAAGATAGTGGAAGAGATAGAAGAGCAATAATTGATGAACAGAAAAAGGCACATTGTGCCTTTTTCTGTTCATCAAGGGCATGCCTTATAGCGCTGTCAACAGCAAACGTGAGGCATGCCCGTAACGCGCGTTGAAATCGTAGCGCGCACTATGATACTTTTCTTTCAACGCGGGTGGATTTTGATGCGCGTCACGGGCATGCCACACCTTCGCTGTTGCCACAACTGCGCTATAACGCATGCCCTTGTTGAACAAAAAAAAAGGCACAATGTGGACAGCGCTAATAGGTATTTTGGATACTTTTTGGAATTTTAATTCACGTTTGGACTAAATAGGGTTGCCACTTGCCACATAGTTTTCAAAATTAGAAAGACAAAATTTGAAACAAAATTAAATTAATTTGAAGAAAAAAATTAGGAATATTCTAGGTATTTTGCTTATTTTAGAAGTTGATAACACACATTAACAAATACCTATTTTATATTTCAGTTTATGAACGCCAACACTAAAATGGGAAAACACAAAACGGTGTTCGCACTATTTTAAAACGCAATAAAATATCACGGACCCAAGGGAAACTGAATTACTGAAATAAAATTTTATTGCGCACAATAAACTATTTGAACTACGCCTGCGCCTCTGGCTGTAAACAGGTTTAAATAGAGCAAAATTGTAATTAAAGATAGGCCTACCATTAAATGCCTACCGTTAAGTTTAGCAATTTGTAGGGGAATAACAGTTTTGTGGCTTATAGAGCATAATACGCTTAATAGCTGGTATACTTATTGCTAATTTTTTTTTAAATTATATTTTGTAGGTACTAATATAAAGAAGGTTAATAGGTAGATATTAATTTAGCACTATTTAATGTTCTTAGGCCCTCTAAAAAAAGAAAGTTGTGATAACATTAAGCAACTATTATAATATGTCTTATATTCTGAAACATAATAATTATTATAGTTGTTGCTAAATGTTAACTTCGAGTATTTTTGTTTCAAGAAAAGAAACTATTTTTGACATCCCTAACACCGGTTAGACCAAGACGCTAATCGCTCATTTGGATTATGATTACGCGCGTAGGGCGTTCTCGAGTTGATAGGTATTATAGTTTGATTGGTTTTAGTCGAACCACTAATGGAGGTTTTATAGCAATTATGATAGTACGTCTTATCACGGCTTAGAACCATCTTAAATTCCTGTTTATGTGCGCGATAAGCAGTCGTAAAGATTTTATACTTAAATTGGTTACCAGAAAAGTGTAGAACACGTATTCATCAAAATTGGTTATTAAAGAAAGCGGCATTTTTGTATTATAACATTTTCGAGCTTCCTATAGTTAAGTCTTTTTTTTATAAAATAGTAAATATCCAATATCCATTGATATTGATTTTCAAGTTTTTAGATCTAGTAGATCCTACTAGAGTCTAGATCTTTAAAAAATTTCAGGGAAAATAATTAAATTAATATACCTGAATAATATTATATATGTACGTTATTCAATTCAACTGCTGAGTGTTAACTGTTAAGCATCGTTTGCCAACTTAAAATACAGTCGGATGATTTATAAACAAAAGGATTTGCGGCTGACGTATTTAGATTGAAAATAGTTCCTCATTTATCTTGGGCGGGCGAATGTCAGGCGCACAATATGTGAGGGGCCGCACAATAGAAGCGTAACAATGTCTTCAAAATTCGGGGGTTTTTCACTAGATTAATGAAACCACAATTACTTTTTCACCACGTCGGTGCCATAATCTCTTTTTGTGAGGGCGGTAAACCCCCGATTCTACTGTTTAATGCAGCAGTAATGCAGCTTCGTCCAGTGCTTCGATTTAGTCTGTTTTCTATTAAAACATAAAATGTAACTTTGGACATTTCGAGTGACCAAAACTCAAAGTCGTTTGGCTGCGCTCAGGGACAACAATTAATGTTTTAACATTTTATGTCAACCTTAATTTAATAAAGAGTTTGACGGGAAATGTAGAGTATCGTATGCTAATATCTTTATAATTATTATGAAATTTTTTAAACTCTGAGTGCTGTCGTTAGTTATTCGTTATAATATTAGGTGTTTTTTTTTAGATTTTATTCTACTGTTTAGTAAAAAATGCATTAAATCCTATTTAATCGAATAAGAAACGAAGCCGCGACAATCTCGCAGTAACATAAAAGAATCAGGGTCTTCTCTAGTTCATTTTCGCCCTCACTAGACGAATAATATGATGGATGGTAACGATTTTATCAGTTATGTTATTGATTTCACCAACCTTCTGTCTTTTGCCAGGCGTGTTGAAAATTATGGTTATTATGTCGATATATTTAAAACACCGACAGTACCTGTAACAGACAAAACATTAATAAAATAAATAAACTTTTGTTTTACTTAATAGCAAATTACAGTACAAAGCTCAAAAACAATGAAAATAAATTAACAATTATTAGTAGATAATAATAAAATTTTTAAATGCAAAAGTAGTGAGCATACTCCGTTTCAACTTGGAAATTTTATATGACAAATATTTAATTATTCACAAGATTTTTGATCTAAATGAGAAGGTAAAAAGTTTGAGCAATACTAAGTACTACCAATTTAAAAAAAACACACATCTCGCAGTTGAGAAAATGGCACAATGATTTCGCAGAGTTTGATTTTTTTTTTGTAATTGACAGGAAGTATATAAAATGTAAATAGTATAAAATTTACAAAATATAAATTTTATACCACATTAAACCAGTTGACAAAAGTATAATATTATGTGTTAGATCACAGAATACATAATAAGTGGTTAGATACCGTATTGCTAGAACTCTATCTTTCAAACCAACCACAGTAGGTAATTTTAAATCCGTCATAAAACACATTGTCATCAAAACTTTTAGCCGCCGAACACTCTTGGCCAGTTTAATAACTAGAACATGACAACAAAACCGCAAATTAACATCATAATGGATAGCCTTTGCTGCGGTTTGCTGAGCTTACTGCTGGCACACACGATAGTCTTGTGGTCGGCGCGTTCGACAAATATTTAGCATGGGTTTATTTATTTTACATCCAAAAATTATTTTTACTTTTTATCGAAAACAAAACAAAATTATGGGAAACTTAAACGTTATTTTTCAAAAAGTTTAGTTTTTAAAAACTCTACATTTTCTCTTCGCAACAACGAAATTCGACAAAATTGGTTTAGCGTAAAATGACAATAGATAGAAAGCCAGACAAACAGACATACTTATTAATTTTACTTTCGCATTTGTAATAATAGTATGGGAGTATGGGACATGGTTTAAGTAGATAACGAAAATTATTTTTTATAGTTAGCCTATGCTGTCCCACTGCTGGGCAGAGGCCTCCCCCAGGGTCTTCCATTTTTCTTGCTCCTTTTTTTTTATAACGGTGGGAAATGCGTTACGCATCCCCAGCGACCCGGGGGAGTGATCGCCGGGGTATGTGGGACTCCCCAGGTGCTGCGGTAAGGAGGAGCACCCGGGGTTACCCACTAAAACCCACCGGTGCCTCCTTCCTCCGCTACACTGCTGGGCCACCGGACCCGCCGACGGGGGCGATATCTGCGGCAGCCCAGTTAGCTGCATCTGTCTGGCAGACTTCATCGCAGCAGCTGTAAAGCTGTTGAGCCTTCGGGAGAGCAGCCCGAGGCACCGGGCGCTCTTCTACCGGGCAGGGCTCGTGCAATGGGCAGCGGATTCCCCAATCCACCGCCCGGCGCCACCGTTGGCCAGCCCGGCTGGTACGCCTCCAGCTCGTCGCGCCATCTCTTTCTTGGCCGGCCACGGTTGCGTGATGCGTCGTGCATCTTCGGGTACCCATTCAGGTTGTTAGCTTTGCCCAGCGGTCGGGATGCATGCGGCTAACGTGGCCAACCCAATCGAGTTTTAGTTTTGCCGCCTTGTCTCCTACATCCTTGATACCTGTTTGGGAGCGCAGTGTGGTGTTTCTTATTTTGTCGACAAGTTTTACTCCCAACATACTGCGCTCCATCGCTCTTTGGCATACCCCGAGTTGGGACTTTTGCGAATCGGTCAATGACCAAGTTTGCGCACCGAAGATTAGGACGGGCAGAATACACATGTCAACGAGTCTGCGTTTCAGGGAGATTGGTAAATCTGCCTTCATCAGCGTCTTCATGGACCAGTAATTCTTCCAGGCGTTTTCGATTCGAACGAAAAATAGTTTAGGTTATACCATCAAAGAAATTATTTTCATTCATAGGCAGATGAAAGTTCTAAGTCATTTGGTCGGTTTATGTCAATTCAATATAAGTCGTGGTCTGACTTCTGGGTTTGACATAACCCGACCAAATCACGTAGGCCCTTCATCTGCCTATGAAACAACTTCCTTGACATTGTAGTTGCGGTGTATTGATGGCACGTCAAAATGGAGGTTATTACTATTTTACCAACAAATTATAACATCAGTCTGCAGTACTAAACACCGGACAAATTAAGCCATATTTACATTAATCGGTTTGACATGCACTAATGTGAAAAGTTATTAGGACAGTCAATATGGGATCAAGTTAAACTAATATTAGTTCGTTTGTAATAAAATAATTTTGTCTGTTTAGATTGCATTTCATGATTGTTTTAACATGGATGTTGAATTATTATTTACACTATAAATAGATCGTGGAATATCTATATCCATACTAATATTGTGTGTCTATCTGTCTGTTACTTCTTCACGCTCAAACCGCTGAACTGATTTTGCTGAATTTTGGCATGGAGATTGGAGATATTTTGAGTTCCAGGAAAGGACGTATATGTACTAGGATACTTTTTAGCCCGGAAAAATGTACGGTTCCCGCGCGATAAACGAATATTGGCGCAACTTGGTACACCTAATATATTATATTCTGTGGCGCAACGGAGTTGCGGGCGACATCTAGTAAGTAATAGATATAACAAAAATAAACATTATTCATATTATTATTTTATTTATTTATTTATTTATTTATCCAGAAAAACTTACAGCTAAATAAATCTCAATAACGACTAAGTTAGAAACAAATAGCCATTTACAAGTTTTTGCATTTAATGACAATAGTGAGTAAGTATGTTAAAAATAAATAACTGCTAGGAAAAATTCATTAATATACTTAATAATTACTAATAACCTATGGGTCGCTGAACTGGTTTCATACCAAATGCATACGCCATCAGTCAGTTATTCAGGAGAAAAGAAATCCCTATTTGCCAGTAATTTTATGTGTGAAGGTTTGAAGTTTACGAGTACTTTTCAATAATAAACTTACCTGATCCTTAATGTAACTCTCTAGTCTCTACCAGTGGGATTTTTTATCCTTGGTCTCTTCTATAAAAATTGAGACATCTCATACTTAAGGATTTTAAATTGGTTTTCATCTTTGTCAAGCACGACAACGATTGAATATAATATTTTTAGGAATGTGAAATGCGACTATCAATAAATTAAGATATAAAATTCGTGATTTTAATAATCTGAAGCGCAGACAAGGCCTCCGGCAGAACTAACATAAAATCGTCCAATTTAGTGTTACTAACATTGTTTGCTCAGCAGATCCAATTTTGCAAAATCATCAATATTCAGTAATCAAATAAAATGTAATCCCATTGAGCCAATATTGGACATGAACGTTTAATTAATTCATTAAAATTTGTTATCGCAGCTAAATTATATTTTTTTTTTTTTTTTTTTTTTATTAATAGAAGGCAGGTCGCTATAGCCCTGGCGTCACTGCGACCCATGAGGATCTATTGTGACTCCTTCGCACTAGAGAATCGTCCCCAACCCAATACTGCTCATAAATTGAACGATATGGTTGGGGTTGGTGCCACGAATTTCCTCTGATGAGTGTTCGTGGCGACCAAGGTGCCTGTTCCTGCTCTGTACTAGAGCAGGACAGTCGAGGAGAAGGTGAATAGGTGTTTCATCCTCCTCCTCACAGAATCTGCAAGTCGTTATACTACAAATACCCATTCTGTTTAGGTGTTTGTTGAGCTTGCAGTGCCCAGTTAGGCTTCTGGTAAGGATTCTTAATTGGTTCCTACCCAGGGTGAGCACTAATTCTGATAGTTTCTTGTTGAAGCCAGGAATTAGTGCTTTGGAGTGTTCAAGGCCAGGGGTCTCAGCCCATTGCTTCCTGCATAGTATGTGGCCCCATTCCTTGAGCACCTGTTTTGTGGTACTGGGAGTTATACCACAGACTGGTTCTGGGCCATATATGAGACTCTCGGCCCCAAGCCTAGCCAGTTCGTCAGCGGTTTCATTGCCGGGGACGTTACTGTGGCCCGGGACCCATACTAGGCGGATGCTGTTGTTCCTTCCCAGCATGTTTAACGTCTCAATGCATTCCAGAACTAATTTGGACGAGACTTCTGCGGCAGTCAGTGCTTTAAGTGCAGCTTGACTATCGGAGAAGATAAACACGTTTTTATTAACTAGGGCCATCTCCAGGCTTTCTAGTGAACAACCGAGGATAGCGAAGACTTCAGCCTGAAACACGGTCGCAAACTCCCCCAAACAGGCGTATTTGCCTTTCGGTGGCCTGCCTCCGTAGAATCCGGCTCCCGCACGGTTGTCTTTCCTTGATCCATCCGTGAACCAAACTATGTCGCTAGGGCGGACATCGATTGGGGTTTTTCTTTCCCAGTCCTCCCTGGAAGGTATAAAAACCTGGTATTGCTTCGAAAAGCTATGCACCTTGATCATGGCATCTGATGGCATGGCCATGACAGGCGATTCTCTGAGAGACTGTTCCAGCTGTCGAAATGGGGTGGAGGCCCAATTCGTCCTGCCCGCCGTTCTGGCCCTGAGAGCCACCTTTTTGGCCTCCATCTGAACAAGCAGAGGAAGAGGAGTTAAGTTGATCAGGGCCTCAAGAGAAGCGGTGGGTGTTGACGAGAGTGCACTCGTGATTATTAGACATGCCAGTCTCTGTACGCTATTTAGACTTTTATTACAGTTTACTTGTTCAGCCTTTTTATGCCACACTACGCAGCCATATGTGGTAATCGGTCTCACTACGGCTGTATAAAGCCATAGCATTGCCTTCGGCCGGATACCCCATTTAGAGCTGACAAGCTTCCAACAGGAACCCAGAGCACATCTAGCCTTTTTCGTAATATACTCGATGTGCTTATTCCAAGTGAGTCCTTTGTCTAGGATTACTCCTAGATATTTGACATCACCCGCAAACTTAATAGTTTTCCCGAAGAGTGTTGGCGGTCTTAGTCCCTCCAACTTCCTCTTTTTGGTGAAAGGTATCAAGACCGTCTTATCAGCGTTTACTGTTAGCTTGACCCTTTGACACCAATCCTCGACGACTCTTAGTGCTGACTGCATCAACCCAGCGACCACCGATGCGCATTTGCCCACCACCATGATCGCCAGATCGTCAGCGTACCCTTGAGCGTAGTAACCTAAGAGGTTCAATTCCCTTAGTAGTTCATCCACTACCAGGGACCATTCCAGAGGTGACAGCACGCCTCCTTGTGGGCAACCTTGTGTCAGCCTGATTTTGAGTGTCAGGTCCATGATAGTCGATGAGGCTACCCTGTTGTCGAGCGTGGCTTTAATCCATTTCCTAGTAGTTGGATCTATATTCTTTGAAGCCAGGCCTTTTGTGATATAGCTGGTTGAAGTGTTGTCGAATGCGCCTTCAATATCAAGGAAGACACACAACGCAATCTCTTTATCTTCAATTGCTCTATCAATCCGATCTACCAAGTCCATTAGGGCCGTCTCGGTAGACTTGCCTTTTTGGTAGGCATGTTGTCTTTCATGCAGCGGCATTTTGGTGAGATAGGTGTCCCTTATGTGTAGGTTGACCACCTTCTCCATTGTTTTAAGCATGAAAGAGGTGAGGCTAATTGGTCTGTATGACTTTGATAGAGCTTTGTCCCTGTCCCCACTCTTGGGTATGTAGGAAACCCTTACCTTTGTCCATACCAATGGGATGTAGCCCCACGCGAAACTTGCTCTGAAAATTTTCAGTAGCAGAGGAAGGATAATATCCTTGCCCTGCTGTAGAAGGGCCGGAAATATATTATCCTCGCCACCGGTCTTGTAAGGCTTGAAACTGTCAATTGCCCATGTGACTCGGTCAGGCTTAAAGATCACGGAAGCTCTCCTCCAATCGTCAACTGATGGTCTCGTTTTAACAATCGTATGAGAGAAGGCTTCGTGATTTTCGAGATGGATACTGTTGGGGAAGTGGACTTCGGCTAGTAATCTTAGCGTTTCTTCCGCCGTTTTAGTGTAAGTACCATCTAGCCTCTTCAGAGTGCTGGGATGAGAGCTAGGGGCCTTAGATATGACTTTATATAGTCTGGAGGTTTGCGAGGTGTTATTCACTTCCTCACAGAACCTTGCCCAAGAGCGTCTTTTGGCCTTCCTTAGCTCCCTATTAAACGTCGTCAGGGCGGTTCTGTATGCGTCCCAGTTCCCGTCTCTTTTGGCTCTGTTAAACAGAGCTCGGGTCTCTTTCCTGAGTTGCGCCAGAGTACCGTTCCACCAAGGTACGTTGCGTTTACTTGACGTTTTCTTAACAGGACAGCTTCTGAGGTAAGCATCATTCAAGCTATGCTCCAGCTCTCCCACCGTTAGTTCCAGTTGTTCTACGGTCTTGACAGCTTTGTTGACAGCTGCGAGGTTTATCTGCAATTCCTCTCTGAATACACTCCAGTTTGTGGCCTTTGGGTTCCTATAAGTCACCTCTCCACCAGGCATACTGTCGCTAAATTATATAGTCATGGTATTTAGAATCAAATATTAGTAGAAGAAAACAGTTGCTATCTATATATCTATATATATAAAATATTAGTAGAAGCAAACAGTTGCTATCTATTAATATCTTATATATAAAAATGGATTTTCAAATGTGTTAGTCGGGCTAAAACTCAAAAACGGCTGAACAGATTGGGCTGATTTTAGTCTTAAAATATTCGTAGAAGTCCAGGGAAGGTTTTAAAGTGACACGAAGTTCACCGGGACAGCTAGTACTTATATAAAAATGGATTTCCAATTATGTTAGTAGCGCTATAACACGATAACTGCCTAACCGATTCCGCTAATTTTAGTCTTAAAATAATCCTTGAAGTCCAGGGAAGGTTTTATTTGTTTATATTAGGCTACATAGGCGCATACAATATATACCTTAATGACCTCCCTTAGTTATATGTGTAATTTAATATTTAATAATAATATTAAAATAAAATAAAAATAAAGAAGGGCTTCCATACAAAAATGAAAAAACGCAATTTTTGGCCTAATTGGCCTATTACTATAACTAGATAATTGTATGTCTGGTCTCTGATAATAGGTAACTAAGTTTAATAATGTGCACAAGGATCGACATATAACATACTAAACTTAATGGTCACATTAATTAAAAAGTTGATTCGACAAAATAAATTTCGACGAAACGAAGTACGACGAAAACCATCCACATCTCGAAACAAAAAAGTCGAACTTGCGACGAGGTGAAGTTTCGAAACCGCTTTGTTAAAACTTTTATTTAATGTAGTCAAATTTTCTTACAACGTTCGGAGAAACTCGAAAACGTTCGCGAATCACGACTGAAATAATTTCTAATGAAAATAAACGTTATATTTTCAGAAGGTTTTAATTATTTTCCGTTTGGAATGGCTTAACATCAGAGAGAAATTAAATCGAAAATAAGCAGACCATAATTCTTGAGTTCGCGACGCGATTACAAGACTGCCGTTTTGAGCACACGCTTAAATATTAAAAAGTTATAGTGTAGAAAATTATAAGGAAGCGAGCGTACCTGTGGAGGAGCCACTTGTTCAAAGTCTAAAAAATGTTAATTATGCATGTTTTCAATGAGTTTAACGTTAAATATTTTATTTAAAAGTTGCCATTCCGCGATTTTTCATAGTGACATTTTTGTACATTACTGTACCTATATTTAATACTTATTTAGTTGCTCATTTACTACCTAAATATTTTACATAATAAATAATTTTTGTGTTAGTTATTAGTATATGTGAGTGGAAGAATCGAACAAGTAACATTTCGTAATATTCGGAGAATAACTAATTTTTTCCTTAATTATTTTAATAAAACTTGTAACTTATCTTCTTCATACCTAGCTTATGTATCTGGCTACACATATAATCCATAGTTTTTCTATTTCGAATATTTTTTCCGGCCCTAAAGCCTTCATTTAAGCAAAATAACGGGAAGTTTTTGCATGTTACTTACCTTATTCTTCCACTCACGTCTTGAATTATTTAGTTATTCTAAGTTATTTTCCAGGTTTTTATCATCTAACTATTGATCAAAAAGATAGCATGAGGTCCAGTAGACCGCTACAAAATCGTAAAGATATAAAATATGTATAAAATCTATCCACAGTTTCATACTTTAATGATGTTACGATTTCTATAACTATAGGATTAACCCTTGCTCACTCTTCAGGTATTTTTAACTATATTATGGTACTTATGTAGTTTTTTTGTTTTACAAGACTAGTAGATAGCTATTGATTTGTGGAAGATAAACAAAAACATAACAGGATTTGTGTATAACGACGCCGAGTCTGTGTAGAATGTGCTAGAATAGCTGTTGTAAAAGTAAATCGCCAAAATTTATCATGGAGCTGTGTTTATTGCTTCTGATTTCGAGGAAAAATGCTTGTCAAAAACGCGCGTTTTAACCTTAGAAAGACGTCATATAAAATATAAAGATGCCATAAGACGCGTTTATTACGTGACGGAAATGCAAATGTCCCGCTGTTTGTTTCGATAAAAAGAAAATTCTGTAACGCAATTTCGCTTACATACCACGGATTTTTTTACGGAATCGCCCCAAGGTTCGAAGTTATAGCAAAAAATATTGACAATACTTGTCACATAATATAAAGAGCTGATAGCTAGGGAGCTGGCGAGCAAAATTTCTATATGATCAGCACACGTCTGCCACGTTATTAATAGTGATAATTATACCCTAAGAAACATCAAGAACCTCGTCAGCCACCATGGTGGCGCTGCGTTGTCAATTTACAGCGTTTCAAAAATGTTGAAAAAAAAGGTGGGTGATATTATATGCACATGTCTGCATCTGGGGCTGATGATCATAGTCATCCTGTAAACACAAAAAATCGTAGAGGCAGACATCCAGGGCTCTGACTTTTGTAGTTTTCAATTTTTTAAGTTTCTTTTTTATGATTTAAAAAACTCTATATGAAGTGCACACTTGGCAGATTGAAATTGTTCGATTAATAACAATGAGAAGGACCACGGAAAAATAGTCTGCCAGCATGTTGCCTCTGCGTTCGCTATTGACAGCGTTTCAAAAATGTAAAAAATTAAAAAAGTTCTATATTATGCGCATGTCTGCCTCTTGGATTGATGTTTGAATTTATCATGAAAACCAAGAAACTCGATGAGGCAGACATTCAGGCCTCTGATATTTCAAAGGACCATTTGAATTATTTTTTTCAACCCGACGCTCGCTGTCGCATCAATTGTCAATTCGTGAGCCGTCAAACTCTTTTAAGACGCTCATCTGTCTACAATATATATTAGTGATCTGTGAGTTTAGTTCCCGGTCTGCCTCTGGCTCACCACGCCATATTGGAAGAGCCAGAAAAACGCAACATAATTTTGTTTAGTCATGAATCGTCCCCCCCGCAAATGATTTAATATCCCTTTTTTTAAGCAACTTCAATCGGCTGTAACGCGAAAACGCAGCGACGTAGGACGTTAATTGACTGGACCAAATCAATTCGTAATGACGTAAACTGCAATCTACCTCGATGTGAAACTTGTGCAAATCATATACCTAAATGCTCACCAGCTCCCTAATTATGAGCTTTGTGAGGGCTCGCGTGGTTTTTCTGCGCGGTAATAATTTTTAAGGCATTTTTTTTTTAAATTTAAAAGTAACCAAAACTTGACTGACCGATGATAACCACATCTGCATATAAATAAAAATTACTTTGTCAAAGCACAAATCAATTGATGGTTTTCGTAGTTTTTACTTTTAATTTCCAAAACAAGACTTCTTACTGTTTGATCATGATTGATAATCATGATTGCAACAAGTTTAACCTATACTGGCCGAGGCCACAATACCACGTTACAAAGCGTGTCGATGATGGGCAAATATCTAATGGCCGCGAACACGTTCGCAATCAATATTTGTCCATCATTGGCAAAAGTACTACCATCTATATTCCATCACTCGTAACCTCATTCTTAATGTCCCTCAGCTAATAAGTCTAAGCCACTTCATCTCGGATGGCCCTTGAATCTTTGAACTGGTTCTCTGATGACGAAAAGCAAATTATTTTTATTTCGCGCTCCGCTTGGCACTCAAAGGCCCCCTCATCGATCGGCTTTGTTTCAAACAGTTATTTATCCGAGCTCCAAATAAGCGTGGAGTATTTTATAATTGCTTCGTGGCTTGGATACGCGTTGATAAAACATTCCTGTTTTCTGATTTCTGCCGTGATTTTTTAACACCTGCACCCGTTGCATGGCTACAGTAGAAATACGAAAGTAATTATAGACAAACAGCGGAGATAAACTGAAGATGCCGTTCCGATCTTTACCGCGGCTAGCCGCGATCGACAATAAATCAAATATAATACCACTTTATGATATAGACTATAGTCCTAAATTCAAATAAAATCCTACTTTATCACGTAGACTATAAATAAGTCTGTTATAAAGTGGCATTTTAATTGATTTTTTGTCGATCGCGGCTAGCCACGGTAAAGATCGGAACGGAACCTTCAGTTCCCATGCCCCCAGATAGTACCTATTAGTAACTAACAATCATAGAAACGCTGGATATATTTTGAAGATTATTCAGAGATTCACAATACACATGTTCCGCTAAACATTCCGACAAACAACAGTAAGGTAATTAAATCTGAATAAGACTTATAACAAGTATAAAGCAGTCTGAGACCGAATTATGAACGGAAAGCACGCCACTAACTTACGAAATTATATTAAACTTGGTCGTCGAGCCTCCTACAAAGATTGTAGGATGCTTGTAAAATTTATAACAAGGTAATTTTCCCTAAAGGTAGACCCTCAAAGGTAGACGCAATGAGACAAAAGGGTCAAACACGTGCTTTGTTAGAAAAATTGTCTAGGTCCTTGTAAAATATGAGTGACATAATAATGATTTTTTGTTTTTGTAGGATTTTTTTATTACTTATTGTAACAAAAATTAAAATTTTAAAAAGTAATTAATGCCTGTTAGGTATTTATTGTTTTTAAACAAGTTCCGAAACTATTAACATAAAGTTATTTGAATGTAATTTTTTTTTTGTAGATTTTTTTTTATTTTTCTTGTAAAAAATTTACATTAAAATGTAATTGAGTCATGTTATTTATTGTCTTTTGAACACATTTCTTAATTACAAATGTATGTCTTTTACAAATTTTTAGTTATTTAAAGCAACGCGAAAATATTAAAATATAAAATAAAGCAGGCGAATACTCTAATTATAATTAAAATATGCAAATTACGATAAAATAAATAATGAATTGAGCATTTATATTGAAATCAAACACATTTCATGGTCATTTGACTTTGATTCGCTATAAAAATATTTAGTGTGGATGCCTAATTTACTTTTTAATATTTATACAAAAATGTATACAAATTGGGTCCGGTTTTTAATGTGCCATTTAATTAGAATGTGCTAAGAAATGTTTTATGGTTCAGCTGTTTTTCAAACGAGTTTTTAGAAAAAAACAAAGATTTTAACATTCCTAAAGAATTCCGTGGTTTTGGAAAAATAATAATATACAGACAGACTATGTCAGATTTAGATTAGAACAAACCCAGAGTCTTCTTGTCGACAACAATCTGTTCCCTACATAAAATAGCACGTCATCTTTTTCTCACCGTAAAAAATAATGCTAATCTACCGATGGAAAATAATTTATTAATTTTAGTAACTGAAAATGCCTTTAAAGCTTAAACACTATATTTATTACATACAACCTTTTTCTACGACCTTTTTCTTTTCTACACTCGACCAATAACAAAACATTTCCTGCAATGTGGTAAAAAGTTGTTTATTTGGTCTTGATTTGTGCCTCAACAAAATCTGTCGTATTTTTATTTTTGGAGCCTACATTCCTGTATACTGGCCCTAAAATATTTTTAAATCTCGTTGAGTAAAGTCAGCTTTGGACGTAAAAAATCGTTGCCTTCTCAGCTTTCATTTAAACATATTCGTTCAGCCCCCGGCTTTGGGTGATGAATGATTGCCTCTAATGCCGTCTGTCGGAAAAATAAACATTATTCCAAATTATTACAACTGGATTATACGAACAAGGAAACCATTAAGACGTCTGCGCCTATTTGTTGACGATTTTTTGCGGTATCTAGAGTAGTGGGCGGCGCAAATTCTAAACTTTTACTAATTCACGTTATTTAACTAATAATAATATGTATTACGATCTGACATTAGGGAATATTACGCAATGGACGAAGCAGAGGAAGCTACTTACATAATGCATATATTTTTACAGTAAGTAAATAATCCGACCAAAAACTGACATCTTGCGCACATCATGTTAGAATATCTACAGAAACGTTGTGAAATATCGAACAAAACTTTTTGTTCACTGTCTATGCTGGTGCTGCCTCTAGCGTGAAAACATTGCACTAAGTAATATAATATCCTATTTTAAAAAAAAGTTACATTTGCCAACTTTCTATAAAAAACTTATTAAGCAACGTGAGTTGTGACAGATTACAACATAACTTTTTTTATAAAACTGTAGAATCATCGTTAAAGTTGCTTAGTACTAATTGATTTTAGAGGATGTAGGTTATCGTATAATAATTTAATACAATTACTACTAAAACAAATCTAAAAATAACCTGCAATTCATATTTTTTATAAATCAGAAATATGAAAATGGAAAACAATATTTCACACTTACCGGTTTAACTAAAAGGGAACACAATCATAATTTATACAAAAGTATCGCATTATACGTAACACATCGCGTGTGTTGTACAAGAGGAATATCAAATCGCTCAACTCTTTACGTATTGGATGATAAATTGTTTTCAATTTGCTAACAGACAGGCTTCCGAGGAAAGCATTTGGGTAACAAATGACCGCGAGTATGTTTAGCATGCACGCGACATAATATATTTTGTTTTTTTTTTCAATAATGTCTAAGGCACTTTATGACTCACGATTTGTTTTGCACACTTAGGGCCTGTTTCACCGCTTCCTGATAAGGCTATCTACCACTTAATTTGACAGATGGAGTATGGAAAATCTGTCAAATAACCCTATCGGGCACCTTATCAGGAAGCGGTGAAACAGGCCATTATTGTTTTTTGTTTACGTGTATGAAAACAAATTATTACTGTCGGTAAACTCTAAAAAAATTGGGTAAGTATTGTAAGTCAGAGAATTGGCCAGCTGCAGCAGTATACACTATACAATATAATAATATTATTATTCCAAAACAACTTTTTCCAGGTCAATAAGGATTATTGTTTATTATGTAGTATGTAGATACAAATCGGGGTGTAGGTCGACCTCCAACTAGGTGGGACGACGATCTCCGTATAGTTGCGGGTCCATGTTGGATGCGAGTAGCAGGAGATCGGTCATCTTGGCGTTCATTGAGAGAGGCCAATGTCCAGCAGTGGACGAATATAGGCTGATATGATGATGATGAAGTAGATATATATTATGTTATATTTTAACAAAAATGGATCTAGCCATTATTAAGTACGAATATTTTTGTAATTTTATTAGTTATACGATGCAACAAACATTGTTTTTTTTTCTGCAGTAGTCGGGTAAATATAAAATATTTCCGAGTGCCGTTGATATAAACACACCGGCAAAATTAGCGGAACATAACAAAATTTCGATTTTTTTTAATATTGTTCAATTTTTTTATATACTTAATTGTTTATTTATTTATTGATTATTAAAAAAAATAATTTTATATAAACTTAGGGCATAAAAACGTGAAATTTAGAAAATAATCGGCAAAAATCGAAGATTAAGAAAATCTTTGAAATTTCAGTAGTAAGTTTTTAAGTTAAATTTTCCATTTTTATTAAAGAAATGCCATGTTAAAAGAGTGTCATGGCTTTCTATGGATCTCAAGAGGGCCTGGATACGCCATTCCATGCTTGCATTTTGATTGTCAATCATTCCCTGTGGGATATTCTCCTACTCCTCCAGTAGCGCCAACTCGAGCTCCTGGACACATTTTGGACCTTTTATTTTAAACTCGTATCGTTCACCCATTGATGTGCCACACGTCTTCAATCGGATACACATCCGTAGACCGTGCTGGTCTCTCCACCCGGGCTACACCAGCATCATTTTGGTAATAATGCCCGATTTTTTACTCTATGGACGCGCATAAAATTGAAGTTACTACCTAAAACTGTGTAAAAGGAACACCATGCAGTTCCAGGATGTCTGTGCTATAGCCCCGTGCTGTCAAAGTACCATCATCAATAATCATCAGCTCCGTGCGGGCTCCAAATCATGTGCCACCCCAAACCATTACGAAGTCTGCATCATAGGCCACTGTTTCCGTTAAGTTTGATGGCCTATAGCGTTCCTTACGGTCTATCCACATTATTTGTCGCCTGTCAACAAAATGTACATAGAATTTGCTCCCATCACTGTACAGCACAAGATTTCACTCACTTGTCTAATTTTGATGTTCACGCGCAAATCTTAGCCTGGCTCTTTGGAGTCCTGTCTCAAGTTTTGGTGCCCTTGCTGGCACTTTTGAGTTTAATTCAACTTCTTTAAGTCTTCTTCTTACTGTACAAACACTTACACATACATCTCGGACCTGTTCCGACAGGTTTCGTGTCTGCATAGCAGTTTGAGGTCGATTTCTTAAGGTTTGTTTCCTTACAAAACGGTCATCCTCAACCATTGTCACCTGATATCTGCCTTGTTCTCGTCTCCGAACGTAAGATCCAGTCTCTTTGTAGCGTTGAAAGTTACAATAGACCACGGAAGCCGACACACCTAAGGCCTGACTGACCGAACGGTAGGTGTGACCTTTCTCTATCGTTGTTACAGCTCTAGCTGTCGTAGATGCTGGGAAATCACTAATTTTGTATCTAAGCAATATGTTCTTCTAAAAACCAAACAATCAAATGAGCTTAGCATACCTTGCACCCCGCTAAAACGCCATTCTTATCAGGAACACTTACATCGTCAATAATCGAAAAACACTTATTAGGGCATAATTGCTATAAAAACCTGTCATCTTGCCAGTTTTGTTCAATATTTTATTTCTTAAATGAGCTTAGAAACTATAAAAAAGGATTTCACACAGCCCGACCCACTTGAGTTCAAGTTGTGGCCCTTTTTACCTATGTTCCGCTAATTTTGCCGGTGTGTGTAAGACAAGCCTCCAGAGGTTTCACATCAAATTAAGCTTAGAACTTGTTTGTAAAATATTTTCTCGCACTTGTAGTAACAAGCGCTCGAAAAGATTTAATACGATGGTCTAACTCAATAGAGGCTGTTAAACTATATAAGAGAGAAGAACTAATAGAAGTGTTGTTATTTAGCTTAATTATTTGAATTAGGGCAAGTCAAAATAAAATTAAAGACAATTTTTATAGCACTTCAGATCCGATCCAAACCAATATCTTATGTGTTATACATTTGATAAAAGTACGTACCTAAATAGCATCAGGCATAACATTAATCTTATATACTTATAAAATTCTCGTGTCACAATGTTAGTTACCGTTACTCCTCCGAAACGGCTTTACTTTTTTTTCCAAATTTTATATGCATAAACAGTAGGTCTGAGAATCGGCTACTGGCTACGTTTTATACCGATAAGTGCATATTTGTTAAATAAATAATAGTAAATTATTACAACTCGAGACTGACGGCGACCATTGTTTATGCGACGGGATAGCGATGGACGTTGCCATGGTGCCATACATATTTAGTCACTTCAATAAAATAACATGGGCGAAAAACTTTATATGGCAAAATAACGTTTGCCGGGACAGCTATTATTTTCCTAAAATTATACACAATAATAATTATTATTGTAATAGAAGAGTTAATATTTTACCAAGGTATCGTCACATTGAAGCAATACGATAAAGAGCGTTACACACACATTGCTCCAATTTTTATACAGTTACTTCTTCGGATTTATTAAATTGCCCGTTGCAATGACAATTAATCAATGAATTGACAAAACAAGGCAATTGTCCAAGTGTTTAAAAGAGGGGTTCAAACAATGAAGATTGACTTAATGGTGTATGAAATGAACTAATAAATTACTAGTAATCGCCCCTAATTGATGCACTGGTGGAGTGGTGGTCCATACCATGTGGGCGAACGCTTACATAATAAGTAAAGGTATTAGATATAAGTGGAATCTGAGCTATTGGAGTTTAAGATAATTACAGCATAGATATTTGTTTGAATAGATTAAGCTTGTGGACACTGTTTTTGCTGATCGACTTGTTGCTTACCTTTAAAGACGCTTACGACTCCATAAATTAAAACATTGTGGTCTGATTGGCACGATTGAAATTTTTGGCAGTAGGAAATAATTTATCGAATGGGATAACTTAACTTTGTTTATTACGTGCAAATCATACGACATTTGAAAGCAATTTTTTTTGCAATAAAATAGGCTATGTGAACTTTCGTCTCCAAGTTTACCATACCAAATTACATCTATATTAGTTCAGCGGTTCAAGCATACGGAGACTAACACTTTGGCATGTATATTATAAATCAATATTATACAACAACACAAGATGTTACTCATAAAATTAGTTAAATTAATATAGTTCTTGCAATCTAAGAGTGCGCGTCGCCTTTATTTGTAGTTGGAAATGTGAATAGACATTTTCGTTAGTGTGCGTACCCGACGGAGCAGTCAGTAGCGAGCAAGCCATGTACGCGTGTATAGATATGGTCACTCACACAACTAAGGGCGACGCGCACTCTTAGATTGCAAGAACTATACCATCACAGAATGTAGTTATGTCTATTGTGACAGAATTTTGATTCATAGGCAGTTGACGGAACGGACCAGCGTCATTTGGTCGGATTTTGTCATCTATTCTATACAGTGTGTAACAAAAATAAGTGATAATACTTTAGGGTGTGAACGTGTTCCTTGTAGAGAGTTCACTGTGAAAGTAGCAGCTCTGAAAGATTTTTTTCAGAGAGAAGAATTTTTTTTGTCACATTCACGAGTTTCCCCATACAAAAGTGGAAAAAATTGATCTTTCAGCGCTGCTACTTTCACAGTGAACTCTCTACAAGGAAACGTACACACCCTAAAGTATTAATATCACTTATTTTTGTTTTTTTTTAATATATTTTTGTTACACCCTGTATAAGTCGTTATCTGTGGGCTGGATTTGACATAACGCAACCAAATTATGTAGGTCCATCAACTTCTCTGATAGTACATCAACGGTCGAGCCGCTTTGTAACAGAATCACCAATCACGTTGATACCACGTGATCCGGCAATCCCCTCATTTAACTTATCCAACTTACAGCCAAGGACGAGGTCAGAAATTTACATACAAATTCGGGACTTTTTTAATGCATTTTGTGAGTCTATTTGCATATAAATGAACTCTTTTTGTTGCTAATATGAGTTTTTAGGTTCTATTAACTGGGTTTTTGTGTCGACACTTACATTTTTTAAACTGGAGTAAAATTTCAAAACTGTTTCTACAAAGTGGAAACAATTTTACTTTTATTACAAAAGTAAGAGAGGAAAAAAGTTTTCGAACAATAAGTAAATTATGATAATATGTTATAGTAAAATATACTTACACAATAAATAATTATTATTTCAGAATGTAATTGACTAAATTATTATTATTGTACCATGTATCAGAAAAATCGATTTATAAGCAGATTGCTGACCCACGTAATTTGGTCTTGGTGGCCAAGTCAGAATCATGAACAAAATCGCACCAAAATTGTCATAACTTAAAGCCCGTCACAGACCTAGCTATAATATATATTAATATGTTTATAGCTAGGAATATTAATATATATTTTCTATACTAATTTTCGCGTGACCACACACTCAGCTATAATATATATTTCTGTGACATGTGGATTTAGTATAGAGTAATATGCCTTGCTATAAATATATTAATATATATTATAGCTAAGTCTGTGACGGGCTTAAGCCGACCAATTACATAAGCTATGTCCACACTTTCATCTTCAATTTTCGTCATCTTCCTTCATTAAACTTTCGTTTTGGCGCATTCAATTAAATACGAGTACGTCAACAAACGCAACGCCAACATTGTCATGCGAAAGTTTTGGATATGGTCAAAGCGCAGGAGTTGCGGGCATGCCTCACGTGCGCTGTTGACTGCGCTATAAGTTATAACGCATGCTCTTGATGAACAAAAAAGGCACAGTGTGGACATAGCTTTTGATCCACCATCTATTTTCTATACTAGCTGTTGCCCGCGACTTCGTCCGCGTTAACATATTATTATAATAACAAAGATCGATAGTTTTCACCTTTTCGTGGTAAAAAAAGCAATTTAAGCAAACGTCAAACGCAAACGTCAACAAACTTTCAATGTTTCTAACTCAAGAAATGACGGACTTTCATTGAAACTTTCTACCCCAATTTCACTCCCTTGGGGGTAGAATTACCAGAAACGCTTAAATACGTTTCCATTTATTTTTAATCAGTAGCACAAAAATAAGGTTTTATGTTTCTAACTCAAGAAATGAAGGACTTTCATTCAAACTTTCAACCCAAATTTCACCCCCTTCAGGGTAAAATTTTCAAAATTCCTTCCTTAGTGGGTGTCTACTTAATAAAACAACCGTACTCACCAAATTTCGTGGCTGTGACTTTAACAGTTTTTGCTTAGCGATGATGAATCAGTCAGTCAGTCAGTCAGGACCATAAAGGTAATATACCTATCGGAATAGAGAAACAATCCCGAGCTGTCAAGCTTAACCAAAATTTGATTTACATCTGTGTATACAATTATGTTTACGTGTGCGTGTCAGTGATGTACAAACATCTTGTAATTCGACAAAATATCGATCATGGAATAATTATTGTTAGATTGTAAACATAATGCCGGCTGTAAATTCTCGCCGAGACACAGCGAGGCGGCCCGAGTGCGAGAGTGTAAATGGGTGCGCTCGCCTCGTCTCGCCTGTCTTGGACCCTCTCGGTCCGTTGTCGGTATTTTGCGCCCGAGACAAAGGGTCTCGCGAGGAAAACGAGCGCACTACTGTACACTCTCGTGTCTTTCAGTATTAGTCCCGCCGTTGTTGGACAGTGTAGAACAGAAAAATAACAATAATAAACGTCACTATCAGTCATCATCTATGAGAAATAAAATTAAATATGATTATAAATCTCTGGATTACAATGATATCTTTCGATGCATGGTAAATGGTGAATGGTCGTTTTCGTCCATCTTGTCTGAGTTCTTAACTGCGATTGAACTAAGCGAGAATGTACATGATCGCACTCGGGCAAGGGGCTCTCGCACGAGACTCTCGCCCGAGAGCTCTCGGCGAGAGTGTACAGCGGGCATTATAAAATGGGATAAAATAAAACTGCATAGATACGAGTTTATTATAATAAAATTGTAATTTTGAAGTAAAATGTGACTTTTCTTCAAAATGCTTGCTGCATAATTAAGTATGCATGATTTTTTCTTCGGAGTCCAGTTTGGACGGTTGATTATTTTAAGCCATGAATTTCTGGTATCCAGGTCAGCAGGAAGTCTGAAAAATTGGCCAAGTGTAAGTCGGACTCGCGCATGAAGGGTGACCGGTTTCAACCGGGCATTTTCTAAAACCCGGTACGATACGACACGACATGTCATAACACGATTCGACACGACAGGTTACGTCACGTGACATCAGTACCTACACGACACGACACGACTTCACTAGACCCTATTAATTTTCAATTCCCTCTCAATGAGTCTACTGAGCCCTTTTATTTGATGCCCATCTTGCAGAAGTGCTTTCAAGTTTCAACTATTTCCCTATCTTGGATGAGCAGCCGTATTGGATGTAGAATGACATTACACCTGTGGAAATTTCAGAAGTCTATTACTATAGTGGTTCTTGTTATACAGCCTGAAGACAGACAGAAGGACGGACGTATGGACAGACGGACAGGCAACGAAGTCTTAGTAGTAGAGCGGGCTGCGGGACCCCACTACTAGGACTTAATTTTTACCCTTTGGGTGCGGAACCTTAAAAACGATAAATTATGTATGATAGTATATAAACTAATTATAAACTATGGATGAGTATGTTATCATTTCAACATTCCTAGATAATTAGTATACTTAACTAAAAATATTTTCATATCGACACAACTTATCGATAACTTGATGCAGCCCTAGTGTAAAATAGATGAAAATTGTTTACACAAAATATCCTTAAATTGTGCACCATGGCTAGTCAAGTTATGTTTTCCATATAATTAAACATATACAGAAGTGAACACGGACGTAAAAATATCAATAACTCGTAGGGAATTGGCAAAAATAAACTTAAAACTAGGTCCTGTCGATGTAGAATAATTCACCTGTGAACAATGATATTCTACTAAATACAGATCTGTTACGTTCATACTATCTTCCAGCTTAAATTGCTTCCAAACAATTTTCAAATTCAAATACGTACTTACCTCTGTCATATCTAAAGGTTACCATAGTTACAACAATGAAATCATCCATCCTTATCGTTCTTGCGTCAAAACCATATCGCTGTCACTTTCTTTGCCTGAACCATGGCGGAAATTCGATTTTTTCAGATTGTTCGAAAAAATAATTGAAAATGTAATCAATCGAGGTATTTATTGCATTCTTATAAGTGGTAAGAGATTCCATGTGTTTTGTTTACTTTGGAGCCATAGTTCGTACAATTTCTAAATACACACGACGGCTTTTTCAATTTATTTTGGTACTTGACAAGACGCGGTACGTTCGTGAAGTGCGTTCGATGGTTCGATGCAGACTAAATAAAGGAGCGGACAATTGACCTGTATTTGAAGCTTCACAATTCGCGCGGTAGTAACATATCTGCTTTGAGTTATTATTTATTATATCATTGCCTGTGAAATGAATATTTGTCCGGGTTTTTTCGATGTGTGGATCCAGAATCATTCCACAAACATTTAACCATGTTTCTAGAGCAGTATTTCTAAAAATTATTCATTATTTAACTTAAAATCACAATTTTTCTGAGAGCCCAAATTGACAACTATCGGCCCAGGGGCAGACAGACTGTCAAACAGATGAAAAAAAAGCTATGCAACCTCAAATCACGCTTCTCTTTCTACCACGCAGTGTTACTGATAGTGACATCTCGCTTGCTCAGGCCTTTGTTTCTCTATTCCGATAGGTATATTAACTTTATGGTCAGGACATGTAATTTTATAAGTATAGATTTATATATGAATAAATGTCTCCGGTGGTACATTAACTACAGAATTATAAACACCAAAGATACACCACAAAAGTAACAGATGCGCCAAACTACCAAGAGCAAACAAGACAATGTTCGGGTGTGTCCACAGTTTGTCCACTTAATAAAATTAGGCGATTTGTCAAATGTGCACTATAATACGGTTACACCCATGTTTGCGTAAGGTGGGGTGCTACCCTCAATCTCTTAATACGAACTAATAAAGTGTGCTGCTTAATTGAAACAATTGCATTAGGAATATCGATACAGTCGTCTTAATAAATAGCCAATTTTAGATGACATTTTAGTACTGAGTTTGTAGGTATTTATAGTATAAGTACGCTACTTTCTCTGCTAATTAAGTCTTTGAATCTTTGAATATGTAGATAATTTAGATTTTACTAGCTTAGCTTACGAGTTATAACTATACTTTGTCGTATTCCTAAAATTTTAGAGATGCTGAAATAATCGTTATAATAATACCTATCCTATATTATATAGTCTGACTGTTACAATCAAATCTTATTCTCCTCTTATTTTTACGCTACATCTTGTCATGCTATCTTTCAGTCCTTAGTCAATTATTATTTAGGTCTACATGTAGTCTGCTTGACTGAATTAGTCCTTAGTCTTTATTCAACCATGGCACTGATCAAAAGTTGCGTGTCTACTAAGATAAATCGACTCAATATTTCGCACATCAAACAGATACGATCCTATAAATTACATTACGCGTAAATCAGTCACTAATTGCAAAGTGAGAAGCGCGACTCGTCGTAAATGTTTCAGCGTATGAGCTGAGACAAATGTATATAAAATATAGCTGTCACGTCCGAGTGGGACTGAAATAACAAAAGTTTTAAACTGAAACGGAAGCCCTAAATCATTTCCAAATAGCGACCCTAACACCTACGCATTAGATGCAGCTTACATTAAAAATAAATCTGTCAAAGTAAGGGTATCGGCTTATTACCTTTGACATTTAAAACTTCCTAATGCTCGCTTAAGGCCGTCCCCTGAGCAAACGACCTTGGCCATAAATTTGCCGCGTTGCCCAGAGCGCACCAAAAGCCTATTATTTTACTTATCTTAGTTCAAAATTTACCTAAAAAAATTTTAAAACGGGGAATATGTAATTTATGATATTGTCGATTTATTGGCGTATGTCTTATATATAAAAATGGATTTTCAAATATGTTAGTCGCGCTAAAACTCGAAAACGGCTGAACGGATTGGGCTGATTTTAGTCTTAAAATATTCGTAGAAGTCCAGGGAAGGTTTTAAAGTGACACGAAGGTCACCGGGACAGCTAGATTCAAATAAAAGTAATTTGTAAATCCTAAGGAGATGCTGAATGTATGCTTGAATTTGAATAAATTATTAGTTTTACTTTGGAAGCTAATATCATGAGTATAATAAACAAAAATAGAAAATTTAAAACGGGAAAAGGAATTTCGATATACTGAAGATTATTTCTGTATTTTTATTATAACTTTGTAGCTTTCAAATTACGAGTTATTACGAGTTCAAATTACGGCTTGAAATACGGTAAATTACGGTATATCCGTAAGGAACGCTCTTAAACTGATTAGATATTTTAAATGTTACGAAGTGGATTTGTTTTAATTTTAATTTTGTGAACAATACAATTGGAATAGATTTGAAGTTCTTTTTGGTTGGAAGTAAAGTAACACTTTTTGAGTGCACTTTTAGGATGAATAAAAGTAACAATTTTGTTCTAAATTCTAATCTATGTGCTGCAAAATAACATTTGCAGTATTCGGCCCAGTTAGAAACAGAAATAAACGGAATATTAAAATCACGATAATAATGCATGAAAATCAAATTCACGTAGGTACAACTGGCACGGGAAAAAATACTTTACGAAGCGGACACAGAATTTGTTTCCGTAAAAATTGAAACACATTTTATTTAAAGTCGCAACATTGATATAAATTGAATGGAATCGTGTCAAGATGAACTCCGCCAAGTTTACAGGGGATTTATTTGTCAGCTCGGCTCTGATAAAACTTCGTTTGGCGTTCGATTGTAAGGTCAGGGGGAATTCCGAACTTCGGAGTAGGGTTGCCAGATAGAAACATTAAAATCGGTCACGATAAAAAAAGTAATGGATAGTAGATACTCTGATGACAATAAAATAAAGAAAATAAAAATCGTATATGTAAATGTGCGATTAGTTTTTGAAATAATATGTAAATATCGAAAATTTCTATTTCTATTCCTACTTAGGAATAGAAATGTCAAAAAAAAAAAGATGGGTTGCACTCCGGGAGTGCCGGCAGAACTGAAAACTTGATCATTAACGTTGTGCATTTTCTTTAACCCATTTTTTATGAAAATCAATTATTGAAAAATCGATTTTTTTAATTAATCGAAACCCTTACAATCAATTCGAGTTCGAGTTCGACACAAAACACTACTCTCCAACCGTGTTACGGTTTTTCCAAGATTTTTCGATCAGCACGAGAATCTGACGCGAGTTTCACAGTTTTTACCCATCCCACAAAAGTGCTCAACGCCCGCGCCGCTAAAGAAGTTTTCACTTCAAAAATCGACTGAGTTTTTATAAAGCTTCGCAGTCGCGCACATGGAAGAGTGTGCAAAGGGGTGCGCATTTTCATACGAGGTTTAAACCGAGTTTGGGTTATAAAGTTGTATGATAAATACGGCTCGTCCCAATGTGTGCGCAGCTTAAACCGTCAATTTTTAAATGTCTGGCCTTATTTCGCAGGCATGGCAACCCTAATCAGAGCATTCAGAACTTACCAGATTCAACTTAGATTAATATCCGATAATAATCTAATATGAAAACATTTTGAGGGTATTTACGGCCTGTATTGTTTTCAATTAATTTAATTAAATGTTTTGAACTAATTTAATTAGATTTATTGATTAAGTTGTATTGTTATACAAATTAAAATATATTTTTGATGTTATTACAATTAATTACTTAATTCAAGTTTTATTTTTTGTGATGGAAAATTAATAAAGTTAGCCATCACAAAAAAATGAATTAGTTATGAAGAGAATACTTTGAACATTGAAATACAATTGAAAGTTACACAAATTAAATTTCGTCTATCTCTTGAAATTTAAAAATAAATAACGCTTGAATGTCGAACGTTTTACAGATTTTTTTAGAATAAATTAAAAATGGTTAGTTCTTTTGTTTTAAATATCGTAGTTCTAGTCTTACTGTCTCTTGTCTCTACTTATAGATAGACTCTACTACTACAAAGATAATGAATCTTTTAGCCAGGAAAAACTCAGAAAAGGTTTCTGAGGTTATTTGAAAATTCGAGTCACTTATCACACCTTTGTTGATTTAAACAATTCGCGGCTTATTATCAACGATATATATACGAATTATAAAATGCTTAATTTTGCTTTCTATGCGGCTACGCTCTCAGGCGGTGGTTCTGAACATTAAGAAACTTTTATTATTATTATTCTAAATTTAAAGCGCAGTATTTTTGTGAGAAATTATGAGCAACTTTCGACTACAGACCATACCTAGTTTAGCCCTCAGTTTAAATAGAAGTCTTTGAGTTTAGCTATAAACTAAGTCTTGGAATTTGATACGTTAGCGACTGCAACTTGTAGACGTGGCACAGTATAGCCTGTTCTAGCGATATATTTATTGCGGAGTAAATCACTCGATACGCTGAGAACTAACCTAGGTAGTGTAGTCTTAAGTGTCTTATTATGTGAGATGTATTTAGAAGTATGTAATACCATGTGAGAAAATACCGTTGTCTGAGCGGGATTTTAATACGGTAATAAAAAATATCACTAGAAAGAGTGTCTTCATACAAAATAATAAAAAGGAAAGTGGCCCTTGTTCGACACAATAAGAACGTGTACACTGTACAACTTGTCAAGAAAGTAGAGAACGAACGCATTTTGATATTAAATCACTGCAGTAAAGTAACCTTATTAAAAGAAATCAAAAATGTATAATGGATTCAAAAGGTTCGAACCATTTAAATATTATTTTTGTTTGTGGAAATACGAGACCAAAAAACCATCATCCGATCATGATTATGTTTAGAAAAATGCGTTCAGCGTCTGCTCTTTCGTGACAGAATGTAGAGGATCTTTAATTTAACTATATATATATATATATATATATATATATATATATATATATATATATATATATATATATATATATATATATATATATATATATATATAGTGTTACGGATACGGACACGTGGTGCCATCTAGCGTCAGGCCAGCGAACCTACCAAGGGAACACAGGCAACGTAAAATCCCCTACTCGCTACTAGATGACGCTAGGTGTATGTACCTACGAGTACTTTCTAGAAATATCTGATACTTGTTTACGCATATCGGGTTTATTCTGGGATGTTCCGGAATTTTCTGAGATTCGATCCGGCCCGTATAAATAGTCGCAGACAGTCGAGCCGGCAATTCAGTTTGATCTGAGCTATCTTCGAGGCGACTTCGGAGCGAAAACAAGTGATCAATAGTGAGTGATTGTGATTGTGATAGTGACTCGGCTACGACCTAGGACAGTGATTGTGCTCAGTGATTTGGATCTAGTGCTTAGTGTTTGGACTCAGTGATTAGTGTGAGCTAGTGTTTGTGAATAAAGTCTTCAAGAGAGTCACCAGGTCTTTCTCTCTGAATCCAAAGAACCCTAGCACGTAACAACTGGTGTCAGAAGTGGGATTTGGAGATGCCATTGACTCCGAGAGAGGACTTCAAGGGAAGTGTCAGGACAAGGGCGCAGCGAGCTGCTGCCATTGACTCCGAGAGAGGAGTTGGCGGTGGAGCTGCGGAGGCCACACCCACTGGGGACCAAGCTCCGCCCACTGCAGGGCAGGCCCTACCCGCTGGCCCCGCCCACCAGGTTCCGCCCACTGACCACGCCCCCCAGGCTCCACCCACTTCGGGTGAAGCCACGCCCACTGGCTCCGCCCACCGGGACCCGCCCACTGACCACGCCCCCCAGGCCCCGCCCACTCTGGACATGGCCACGCCCACTGGCTCCGCCCACCAGGCCACGCCCACTCAGGCCACGCCCACTGGCCCCGCCCACTGGGCCCCGCCTGCTCAGGCTCCGTCGACTAGCTCCATCCATCCTGCCACGCGCGTAGTTTCTACGGCCCCTCAAATGGCTCCTCAATTAGAAAGCATAATTGAGTTAATTCAGGCTTTGCAAGATGCCCAAGACCGCAAGCTCGGCGCTTTACAAGATTCTCAAAGGGCAATGATGGAGTCACAAGACCGCAAGCTCGGCACTATGCAAGATTCTCAAAGGGCAATGATGGAGTCTCAAGAGCAACAAAAGGACCTCCAAGAAAAAGCGCTATTGGCTATAAAGGATGTTAGTGACACGGTGACTAAGCTTCGGAAAGATGTCGATGTAATGAAAGAACGAGTTACCGGGTTAGAATCGGTTGTGGAAAATTTGAAAACCGGATTCACTGAACTGCAGAAGAGAGTAGTGCGCCTTGAAACTACGGGAGTTACAGTGTCTAGTGGAGCCACTGGAGTGATGCAAGGGCCAAGAGTAAAGGTGCCGCCGTACGATGGCACTACTTCTTGGAACGCTTATCGTCGGCAATTTCAGACTGTTGCTACCGTAAACGGATGGACGGAAGAGCAATGCCTGACCGCTCTCATTGTGGCACTCAGAGGGCAAGCTTTGTCGGTCCTGGAGGCACTGCCACATACGGGAAATGGGTTCCAAGACCTGATGGAGGCACTGGAATCCAGATACGGGGAGCGACACCTGGAGCACGTGTTCCGTGCCCAACTGCGTGATAGAGTCCAACGCTCAGAAGAAGGGCTTCAACAATGGGCGTTGGAAATTGAAAAACTCGTCAGGAAGGCGTACCCAGGAGCTGACACCAAGATGGTCGACACAAATATTGTTCAAGGATTTGTCGACGGAATCAAAGACCTGGAGGTCAGAGCTGCAGTAAGACTTGGTCATCATACCTCGCTGAAGGAAGCGTTAGCGCATGCACTTGAGGTCGAGGCTGTTCGGCGTGACATACGGCAGACCCATAACATCCGCGAGGTCGCTGCGGAAGTCAGGGAGGTTAGGGCTCCTACGAGGAAAAGATTTGAAGTCATGTGCTATAAGTGCGGTGAGAGGGGCCACCTTCAGCTCAACTGCCCGCAGAAGAAGACACAGATGACGAGGATGGAAAGGATCGAGGAACAGATAGAAAAGCTGAGGAAGCAAGCAGTTTCGTCCCCTGCCCGGGATAAGGGGAAACGAATAGAATCCAGGACTAGGTGGCGAGTATTGGACAATGTGGAGAGAGCCCCGATAACTATTACCTCCCAGGTACGGAGCGGACTAACGAAGACGAATACTTTGGGTCTCTTGGAAAATGACGCTATGAGGAAGGCTCAAGAAAGAGATGATGACCTTCGGCACATCATCACATGGAAGAAACGCGGTGACGTAAAACCAATCTGGAGTGAGGTTGCACCCACTGGCGCTGTCACTAAGGCGTACTGGGAGCAATGGGACAGCCTGATACTTCAAAACGGAATACTCTACCGGAAATGGGCTAACGGTAGAGAGTTCTACTTTCAGATCATTGTCCCAAGGGCGAGAGTACCAGATGTTCTCCACGAGATACATGAGGGTGTATCAGGGAGTCATCTAGGTGTCAAGAGGATGCTGAGGAAAGTGCGAGAACGATTCTTCTGGTTGCATTGGCGAGATGATGTGCAGAATTGGTGCCACGAATGTACTTCTTGCGCTGACGTGAAGGGGCCGCAGACCAGGACAGCGTGGCGCGGCAGTAACAATGATGCTCGGGACGAGCATCTCTAAGAGGGGAGTAGTGTTACGGATACGGACACGTGGTGCCATCTAGCGTCAGGCCAGCGAACCTACCAAGGGAACACAGGCAACGTAAAATCCCCTACTCGCTACTAGATGACGCTAGGTGTATGTACCTACGAGTACTTTCTAGAAATATCTGATACTTGTTTACGCATATCGGGTTTATTCTGGGATGTTCCGGAATTTTCTGAGATTCGATCCGGCCCGTATAAATAGTCGCAGACAGTCGAGCCGGCAATTCAGTTTGATCTGAGCTATCTTCGAGGCGACTTCGGAGCGAAAACAAGTGATCAATAGTGAGTGATTGTGATTGTGATAGTGACTCGGCTACGACCTAGGACAGTGATTGTGCTCAGTGATTTGGATCTAGTGCTTAGTGTTTGGACTCAGTGATTAGTGTGAGCTAGTGTTTGTGAATAAAGTCTTCAAGAGAGTCACCAGGTCTTTCTCTCTGAATCCAAAGAACCCTAGCACGTAACAATATATATATATATATATATATATATATATATAAATCTCCTGTCACGATGTTTGTCCGCGATGGATTCCTAAACTACTTAACCGATTTAAATGTTCTTTTTTTTTAATGTGTGCTTTTTTCCAACTTGAGAGATAGGATAGCTTAGATCTTTAATTATAGTCGCAATTTTATTTTATTGCAAAATATTTGTCTATAAAGAGCCACCATTGTTTATGCTACACGGGTCACGGGATAGCGATGGACGTTGCCATAGTGACATACTTATTTAGTCACTAATTCAATAAAATAATAAAGGCGATATACTTTATATAATATGGCAAAGAAACGTTTGCCGGGACAGCTAGTTTAACTATATGCCCTTTAACATAGCGCAATCATGGTACCAATCATGGATCACCGTAAAGTGGGGCCTTTAATTACACTTCTAACAAAACTTTTTTCAACATTATCATATCAAATTCATTATGCTTAATGTGTACCTAATTATAATTACAAAAACATAAATAATTTGATATTACAAGGAAAATATTTAAATATTGTTACAGCTTTTAGAATTCGCACGATTTGCATAAAAACGTAATATTATGTGAAATAAAGAGAAAAGCAAAGTATGCTTCATACGGTATAATTAATTGAGAACATTAAACGAATTTATGGTATTTTTATGTTTGAAACATGTTTGAAAAGCGTCTCAAAAGTTAGTAAAAATAAAATATTAACCTACTGTGTAATTTGATTTACATTTATCATTTTCTCAAGCTTGTACACATGACTGTACACAAAAATGTTAAAAATATTATACAGTAGACTGTTAGCTGTTGTAAGTTGTAACTATTTAAATTAATATTTTGAAGAACAATATAATATTATACCTACTTCTATTTTTACCTCCGCAGTCCGTACCTTTGCTTAACCGAAAGCGACTTTTTATTTTTAAACAAGAATCCACATTTGAAATACATTAAATTTTTACATAATAATTATTATATTTTAGGGAGTCCCTCCGCTGCCGGCGCCGGCTCCCAAAAATCTGATAATGGGAACCGGCGCGGCGGTTAGTATACTGCCGGCAGCCGAGATATAAAACAACGGCTGCCGGCGCTGGCACTCAAAATGGGAGCCGGTGATAATGCGTAAAGCGCTAGGTTCCAGTCCCGATTCATAAATTTTAAATATTTTTTTTTAATATTTATAAATAATTATAATCTTAAATATATTCGACTTTACCGACTTCCAAAGGTGAAGGTTAGGTGCCTATTTGTTCGGCTGTGGATATTTTAGTTTTTTGTGATGCATTTTCTTAGCTTTACATTAGCTACCTTTTTTCAGCTACCAAAAAGTAAAATTTTGCACCACAGCTTTAAACCCCGTGGTATACTTCCGAAGGTACTGAACAGAACTTCAGATTCCTTATACATGTTAGAGAGTTTCAGCGTTGTTTAAAGAAGCAAAGATATTGTATTATGCTACTATGTCGTATGACGTATTCAAGTCCCATACGAGCACCGGTGATCGCGACAACAATAGAATACAATAGCATTTCCAAGAATCCCCGATCGAAGGATTCAAATATGCATCCTTGCAATAATATGACTATTTATTATTATTTATTTATTTATTTATTTATTTATTTATTAAGCATAGGATACATAACAATATATTATGACCTTATTATTTGTATTTTTCATAGTCCTTTAGCTCAATACTGATGTTTTTGATCAGTATTCTGTCATTTGACAAGCGATGTTTGCCGAATAGGCGCCGGCAGCCTATTCGGCAAATATCGCGTGAGTTCGGCAAACTTCGGATTCGGGAAACGGCGCCGGCAGCCATTTCAGCAACCGGCGCCGGCAGCGGAGGCACTCCCTATATTTTATCATTTAGTGTCTTTTGTGATTTAATCATTATTTATTTATGCCGCTTATATTGGACTTAGCGGGAACACTGCCATGGCTCATGCTAAAATATTGAGGGTCAACATTAATCCTTTACCAAATATGTAATTCATAAAACTATCAACGACTACAATCAGTCGACAGATGCGACCACCCAACCGCCTCAAAGGAGTTTCCTCGGAAGTTGACAAATCCGTGTCGTTATTTTTGTACTAATTAGACATAATGTTGACTAGCGACACGCGGTGCACGAATTCCAGAAGGGTTTCACATTTTTCCTCGACATTTGACTTCCATTTCGCTTTACGGACGATTTATTCTATCGTTGAAGAAATGAGAGAATCTTGCTTTAGAGATAACGATGTGTAGATACCTATTCTAAAGTGGATAATTAGACTTAATGTTATGATTGATTCTACATATTTACTACCAATTAACTCAAGGACCAATTTCAAGAGAATAGTTACCATAAAAATAATCATGTTCATGCAAGATGAACTAGTTGTAGTACCTGTAACAAAGTAAAGAAAAATTATTTTATACAGTTTTTGTTACATTTTCGACCATAAAACTATAATGCTTTAGAACACTTGTTAAAAAATAACGATCCGTAAATGTAACAAAGAGACTTTGAAAGTAATACTCTATTTTAAGCTCACTGGGAACCAAATTGAAAGCCCAGAAACATCAGAACGCATTCGTTTAAAATCACAATTCCACAGAAAAACGTCCGTGCAGGTTTTAATTTTAATTAATTTTGTGTATTTTCAGCGGAAGCTTTATTCAGTTTAATGTTGAAAATTATACTAACAATGAATCCGGTAATAAATGAATTTTCGTATCGGGTTTCTTTCAATGAGATTATGGAGGTTTTCTGATTTAATTATATCGTAATGAAACTTGTAAAATATTTCATGTAATTACTGAACGTTCCCAATGAAAAGTTTCTCGGATATAATATAATATTAATTATATTTTATGCTTATAAATTCGGATTAATCTTCGAGTTTTGCGAATATCAGATGAAATTTGATCGTGTGGCGAACAAAAACAGTAGCTTTTCTTATAACTATAATATATAGGTATTAACTTCCTGAACATTACCACAATAGAATTCTGTCTACGCTGACATAACTACCACACAAAAACGTAATGTAAGTATCAGATATGCCTATGTCACTAATTGTAATACTGTGACGACAGCTTGTAAGCGTAAATTATGTTTGTTTATGCTTCACAAGAAAATTGCTGAACAGATTTTGATCAAATACAGCATGTTACCAGTAGTTTAAGCTCTGCGTTAAAACATGCTACTTTCATCCCAAAAAATTCCAGGAGTCTAGCTAAAGCTATTTTTGAGATAGGTACAGCTCATACAGCCAGAGTCTAATGTTTAGCCGGACAGACAACGAAGTCTTAGTAATAGTACCCCGTTTTACTCTTTGGGTACGGAACCCTAAAAGTAGTCTATATAATATGTGTAGGTTTTAGGTAAATGCTATTTGATAACATGACTTAGGTAAAGGCTATATTTTGATAACATGATTGATAATAAAATACAATATAATTGAAGCACAACCTTATGTTTACGTATTAATAAAGAACATTGCAAATGAACATAATAAATCATTATATTGTTCCAAATATACACAATAAAGATTATCACAAAGGTGCCTTCATTATTATTTTCTGTACATTATCTTAACAGAAACAAAAGCTAATTAACAAGAAACGATAAGTTTACAAAGAGATGACGAGATACAATAAGAACCTGTACACGATTTTGTTTATTCTTTCAAAGGTAAAAGAGCTTTTAATCTTTTAGTCAAGTGGACGCGTAGACATTGTCTTTGTATCGAATAATCAGAGAGACTGATTTATTAAGAAAAATATCCTGCCGATGAAGGACTACAAGGCTGATTTTGAGCGTGGAGCGATAATTCGTAGACCGTAGTTAGTGGTGTAAAGCGGCGTAAACTTGTGATGTTTTTCAAGTGAAATTTTACACCAAATATGACCACAGTTGAACACCATATTTTGTTCATATAACATTTCTGAATAGAGGGATACGTAACATTTATATCAATACTAGATAATGCCCGCAACTCCGTTGCGTCAAAATTTGTTTATCGCGCGGGAAACGTAATTTTTTCCGGGATAAAAAGTATCCTATGTCCTTTCCCGGGACTCAAAGTAGCTACATACCAAATATCAGCAAAATCGGTTTAGCGGTTTGGGCGTGAAGAGGTAACAGACACTTTCGCATTTATAATATTAGTATGGATTATGTCATAGCAGGATAGTCTAGCTACGAATTGTCAGTCCATAGCGGCGTTACTATGGTTTCCTAACAGCGGAGTCCTAAGCCTAAGCAGTGTGGTTTCAGCTATTTGCAGTCTTTATTAGGGTCAGGCCCAATGACCGCTTTGTCGTGCTTGACAATGACCCCCTAATTGATTTACTTTGCGGCCGCCTACAAAGAGCCCCGGCTAACCGACAGTTTGCTAAAAGATCGTCATCACAATCGTTTTCTACAGAGTTAACGTGATAAACAAATATTATTTTTATTCGTATCTACTAATCCATATTGTATGAAATATGTCTGTTGGGTACCTGCTCATCACTCTAAATATAATATTACATAACTGAACTGAGCTAAAGGTATCGATTAGTGCACAATGATGGATATCAATAAGGTGCTTGCGATGTCTTTAAATTCCATAGATTATTAATTATTTACCAACTACCAACATTATTTTACAAGTATTTGCTAGCAAACTTGCAACATGTTACATATAACTCTAACTACGCCTCAGAGACTATTCTTTAAATTAACGTTCTCTGTATTGCGGTTTTAAAGCGATCCCATTTATCCCCGCTAGAAACAGAAGTTAAAGACTAACAAATAAAGCTAACATCCAGTAAATTCGGTTTAGAAGAACCGGCTATCCCGCGGTTAACCGGTTAATGGGTAATTAAGCAAGTATGCTCACTCGGAATTGGCTGGTCAATTAGAAACACATTACGTGGAACAATTTACCGCTAACCAGCCGAGGGCGCCCAATGCGGACGGAATAACAAAACGATCAACTTCACGTGGACAATGGAAAAACAAGAATTGTCGCTTACGTAGCTTTGCCACACAAATTGATAGGAAGGAAGACATTAAAATTTTTTGTTGCTACATGTGCATATTGGGTACTGTTTTGTGACTATAATATTATTATAACCGTTGGAAGTATTTTATTTAACGTTTGTCCAACATACCTTTACGAGGAGTTCCAAGCGCGAATTTTTATATTTTTCCATCCGGTAACACGTCCAAATTCTAAATCATTATATTTTTAAGTAAAACATTAAACTATGTTTAGCAAAGAAATAGTAATTCACAACCATTATGGTTAGAAAATTTTGTAAACTTTGCGTTTAACTTAGTCGAGATTTTGTTCTTGAAATGAAGTAGCACAGGCTGGTTTTCACCGTAGTCGGTTAATCTGTTGATTAACTCTATGGAATCAGTGGAACGTATTGGTCAGTATCGTGAGACCACCCACCGGCCCGAGGAGGCACAAATAAAATGAAACAACGATAAATAACAGTGCTCACGCATAATTGATCACAAATTAAAACTCGCGGCCCCCAATGTTAAACGCTCCGCCGAGAGCGAAATTAGGTACCATACACATACGTAGACACTAAAGTATACACATGCTCAAAATATACACACACACTCATGATTTGATTAAATATAATGGATCACTATTAAGAAATAAAATTGAATTTTCTCAATAAATTAATACTAGCTTTCAGTTACTGTGTTCTTCGTTCATTCAGTATTCTTGATATTAGCATTCAGCGCAAAAGACAGTGTGATATATCAGGTTTAATTAAGTGGCGATTAAAATGCCGTGGAATGCAACATTTGTAATTTTTTATGATTTGCTTGGTTTCTTCTTACATGATAAAAAGACTGAATTCGAAGAATCTGTATAGCTCATATTATGTAGGTATGTATATTATTTTTTTTACATTACAATATATAATATTCCAAGCGCAGACAATAGACAATATTGTGAACAATGTGTTGAGTAAAATAAACGATCTGTACATTTTTTGCATCGGAATCACCGCTTTAGCGTTAGTTCGTTGAATTTTAAATTTCAACTTGGAAAATATTTTATACCATGAATCACCCGCGATTGGTTCGATAGTTTTATTTATAAACGGAATAATATAAAAGCGGTTTAGAACGGTAAAGGGTATAGAACTATTTTCAGCCGTAAATAACATTCGGTGGTATTTTTAAAGACCACGTCAATTCTGCAATAGCATAATAATTAACCTATCAAGCCCCATAAGATCACCGGTGATCGCGACAACAATAGAATAACTATAGATTTCCAAGAATCCACGATCGAAGGATTAATTTTACGCTTAGCTAGGAGCGGAGGCGTTACAAGCACATGCAGTAAATAATCTGATTGCACACGTCGTATCAAAATATTGAAAGATACGTCGGACAAAACTTTTTGTTTACTGTCTATGTTGGTGCTGCCCATAATTTACCTAGCGGAATAGAGCAACAATCTTGACTCTTGAGCTCAAACGAAACCGAAATCGATTTACATCTGTGTGTAAAATATGTATACGTACCTATACACTTGTACAATCATCTTTCTATGAGATTAAATTGTCAACATGCCGATAAGTGCCGACTGGACGTCAAAAAATAGTTCTGCTATCATGCATTACACGTCTATTTTTACCACGCAGTGTTACTGATAGTGACATCTCGCTTGCTCAGGCCTTTGATTCTCTTATCTATTCCGCTAGGTACCTATATTATTAAACTTTATGGTGCTGCATCTAGCGTGAAAATATTACAGTCACACAACACAAACTTTAAGGTGGAAGGCCGCTCTCTAAGTTTCTCTATGTTGTATATTGCGAAACTTTTTATCATGGAAAAATGTACGATAAACGAATTTAGGCGAAACGTAGTTACGGTCACAAATTAATAGATTGTTAAGCATTGTATTGGTTTACCATTGGTCAATTACATGGAGGAGCCTCACAAACGTAATATAAGTTTTTATTTGGTACAAATAAAACAGCTGCCAACAGAGAGTAAAACAATGTCCATTATAAAGAAGAGGAAATTACAATAGTAAAAGCAAATGAATAATTAATTGCCGATTCGAAAACACGTCATAATGAGTATGATCAATATGCATTACATGTACCATACAATTGAGTGAACAGAAATAGCAACTGCTGTTCTTAGGGTTCCGTACTACCGTACCGTAGAAACAGAACTATTTTGCTAATACAATATAATTTGTTACAATATGTATTAGCAGTTCCAAAGCAAAAAACTTAATGACCCGGTAAACTATGTATCACTTTCCTTTTAAACCTTTGCCTGACTTCAACGAATATTTCCAGCGTAGAATAAGTCAAAACGGTTCAGTCGTTCTCGACTTTAAGTAAAAGTAACAAAATTTAAAATTATTTATTTATAGATATAGATAAATAGGTACGTCCATATTTTTGTCACTGGAACCGCGACGGTTGTGGCTAAAGTAACAAATTATCCAAAAAAAATTAAATTTGCTGGCTCCCAGATACGAGTACAACAAACATATTTTTGCTTCTATCAATAATGATTAATGATAATCGATAACTACTAAAGACGCAGAAGTATTTGCAAAGTGCGCCTAGAATGTTACGGAACCCTTCATTCATGAGTCTGACTCGCACTTAGCCTGTTTTTATTTACAGCCATAATAGGAAGTAAGGTCAGGTAGTATAGAGCACGTTTTTGCGGACACCCTGTGTGAGACGTGGGGTGTCCACGAAAATAGAATAAACTTGTTATTTGCCATGACTGTCCTATTGTATTCGGTGTATATTTATCACGAAGTGTTGTTACCGTTCTAAAATGTAGAGTTTAGGATGGTCAAAATTCGTATGACCAAACAGGTGAGAAGCAAAGTAGATACTTATGTATTATGTTTATAACTTTTAGGGTGGGTTGCACCCACTTACTTTAACTATAACTGTAACTTTAACAATAACTTCAACTATAAATACAGTGCAAAATGTAAAATCTTTGGTTAAGGACGCCATATATTTTAACGATAACCATAACCACTCATATCTACTTAATACTTATATCGAAAAATTTTCGTCAAAAGTTACTGTTTCGTTACTTGTTATAAAAAATATTTTTTTTGTCGATTTTTACGGATAATTCAATTTTTTATACTCTCAATCCCATTACCTGTAGCTTTAATAAAAAAATAAACGCAACAAACATCTGTCGATTTCTGTAGTCAACGTTAAGGTTAAAGTTAAGGTTAAATCTAAGCTAGCCTTAACTATAATCATAACTTTAACCGTAACTTTAACTTTAACCACGCCTCTGGTGCAATCCATCCTTATACGGTCATTCGATAAACCGAATGCAATTTCGGGACTACTCTAGGTATGGCGCGGCTCGCGGGTCACCGATTTCTTTCAGGATACTTTGAATTAATTTTCAGATAATTTTCTTTCTCTTCACTTCTAACTTCTTATCATCTGCACCACAAACTCGATTTAAAAAAAATACTGCTACAAGCATAAGTTATACAAAGTACATAGACACACATAGTTACATGACCTAAAGGCCGGCAATGCACCTGCAGCTCTTCTGATGTTGCGAGTGTCCATGGCCGACGGTAGTTGCTTTCCATCAGGTGACCCGTTTGCTCGTTTGCCCCCTTATTTCATAAAATGAACCTACAACATACATTCAGTAGTTCCTAGTCATTCATTTGTAATACAGTCTAGGAGTTATCTCCAGTCGTGTGGGTCCGTAGTTTTTGCTGGACACAAAAACTGTGACGAACGAACAATGGCCTCGGTAACGAAGCCTGTGAGAACCGCCGTCGTCACAGTTTGTCGCTTATCGTCCATAATTTATATTATATTGCTAAGTAATATAGTTTTTTCTTTGTCGGACGAAATATACTTTAAAAAATTTCAGATTTATGGGTATTGACTTTACTATAATAATTATATTAAAGCTGTTACAGATTTGTGCAAGGTTTCAGAGTAAAATAGATCCACAAGTATAGTTTTGTGCTGATTGGTTCTAGATACCTATTATTTAATACAATATTGAATTAACCTTTACTTTAACAATTTCGGAAAATAATTTCAAAAGTAATGAAGCTTTTAGTGATTCCTAAAAGATTTTCTAATAAGGCAGTAGATACTTCAATTTTTAAGATATCAATTTAGGAGTCTGACTAGCACATAAAATTAGCCCCATTTGCACCAATCCGACTTAAGGTTAAATCAGTGTTAGAAATTATCGTCTATCTCACCTTTTGAACAAGAGAAACAACGTATTTAAACCAGGCTTCCTATTAATATTTCCTAACGTCGAATCGAGACACAAAACTTGATATAAAATAATAATATAAAAATACTAGCTGTCCCGGTGAACTTCATGTCACTTTAAAACCTTCCCTGAACTTCTACGAATATTTTAAGACTAAGATCAGCCCAACCCGTTCAGCCGTTTTCGAGTTTTAGCCCGACTAACACATCTAAAAATCTATTTTTAGGATGTTTTAATGGAATCCATAAATATATATAAGATGGAATAATAAGCCTCTTTATTCTGATTAAAGTATCTTAGTTCATAGTAGTATAAACTGAGCATGATAAAGATTATAACATCGATTAGTGGGTTAGTTAGCAACGGCTCATTTCGGATTATTAGTACTTTATACGTAAAGCTAATGCTCATTAGTTCACGAAATTCGGTTAGGCAGCGCATTAACCTCGTTTAGCGTGTTTATCTTAGTACATAAAATAAATTAGTTTAGTACGTAAAAACTCAGAGATGCTAAAAGTAATATTTTTATAATAATATGTATAAGTATATGTATGTACCATCGAGGAAATTGATTCCTAGGCAGTTGACAGACCTACGTTATTTCGTCGGATCATGTCAATTCAATGTTAATTGTGATCTGTCGAAGTACTACAATTAGGTCCCCCAACTAGGAATCAACTTCTCTGATACGAGTAGTATAAATGTCACGCAAAGAAGACTGTACCGGTCATACGAAAAACTAATAATTAGCTTACGCCTTATGCCTTACTCAAGGAAAATTCGGCAACATCATAAAAACATAAACTTTTACGCACAAAAATATGCAAAAATATTCCTACCGGTTTAATCGCTAAGCGCAACACTTCTGATTTTTTTAGATAGGATCGTTTTTCATACTTTGCTCCCATTATGTAAATAAAATCGACATTAAAATTAATTTTAGGGGAAAATGAGGGTATAAAATACGCTTTATTTTCCTTAAATTCAAAGAAAGCGAAGCGGTTTGCGATTCGTTTATCCGTTATTTCAAATTACATTTTTCGTGACGTCGTCGTTAATTTATACTTATTTTTGGAAATACCCCGCTGATCATTACTTATTGCATTTGATAAGATTTTTTCTAAATTTATAAGAACTTTATGTAGGAATTTCCAGAGTATCAATATTTAAGTCCATAAAAGTTTGCGTAAATTATTTGATGACTTAACAATATTTTTGCATCCATTAAACTAAAATGTCGAATGAAAGACTATACATATTTTGTACCCATAATTTTTATTTTTATCATGGGATCTTTAAATGCATTAAAGTGATTATTTTTTTAATGACAAACACGTATGTATCTTTTTAATCATCGCTAGTGCCTTTTTTTTTTTTTTTTGATATCGCAGGGGAAACCCATCATGGGTGCCCCGGGTTGGGTACCCCGGGGGTATGTGAGACTCCTACTCACTAAAACCACCTGCGGCTCGCCTTCAGCCGTATAACGGAGGGAGATCCCGGATCTGTCTAACACAGGACCCCCTCCACGACTGGCCGGTCTATCTAATCATCGCTAGTGCCTGAGTCAACGTATAATGTAAACAAAACATGTGTCCATACATCTTTATAAACGCAACCAAAAACAATAAACATTAGAAAGTCCCAGATGTTTTGTTCTCGCTCGTTAATCCCGCCTATCAAGAGGCTGGGCCTAATTTCAATATACTGTCGAGATACCGTTACTAAATTAAATTACAATCATGCTTCTGAATCATAGGTCAGACCGAGACATGAAATTATTTACATGAGTTTAATGCGTGGGCACATCGGCTTAACTATACTTAGTATAACGCTTATGGCCCGTACCATGATCAGGGCTGTCACAATGCATTTATTGTATTGTGGCATTTTGTTTTTGGTACATTAGGAACTGTACCGTGCACCAAACATGGTGCGATGGTTAAGGGCTATCGGAAGTCGTGGATTCGATTTTGGTATTAGAACAGCAAATTGTTGATTTGGGTAAGGCATCAGTTAATCAAATGAATGTCCAAAAAAGAAAGTTACGGAAGATGGATATTTAAAATCGGTTCTGCGCCTTTTGCCGTGCTGATAGTATTCAAGAGAGAGCAAAGAAAGGGTTATTGAGCACATACTTGAGCACTATAAAAATATCCTCCAACGTTTCTATCATTATTTTATTAAGGCCGTTGTTCCGATGTTATAATTAGTAGACGTTTTCCCGTTTATTTATAAATAAGAGTATATTGCTAATACATAATTGAGTTTTATTTTTTCCTAAAATATTTTTTCTTCTTTAAACCAATACAAGAATGTAATTTTATGTTATGTAACCTCTTCCAAATCTCTCCAAGAATATAAAAGCAAAATACCAAATAATTACAATTAACAACCGATAAAAATCTACCAAATAATAAGAACGTTACATGGCAATAAATGTCGCAAACACCTGGGAAATTTTTATCAGTGGGCAACCCTGGAGCAATTCTTGTATAACCGGTTCCCGTGGCTGGTCAACGCTTTACCCAGGATACCTTCCGAGTTATCCAACGCGGCGTTTTGTACCAACACTTATTTTTCGATTCAATAATAAAATCGTTAACTTCTGAATCGATTTTGTCGCTTTGACAGACTTTATTGCAAATATTTGTCAAATGGTTTATTAATGATAGGCTGAGAAATAAAATGTAAAAAATAACTCATTTCATACAAGGCTACTATAATAAAAATAATGTTACTGACAAAAATAAATTCACAATATTTAAAACTTGTTTCTTCTCACCCCAGAGCTTTTGGTCCTCCATTACTAAAACATTTCAGAAATGGTGGCGTCATAAAATTTTAAATTACCGAAAGTGTTTTTACAGTCACGAAATGTTATGAGTTTTTTTGACAACTACAATATGAATGGTCTTAAAATATAACAGACAACGTGCTTTACGCATTAAATTTCATATTTTATGCTTAGGGTGAGAGGTATAAAATAAGTATTAAAGTTTATAAATATGAAACTAGGCTAAAATCGTAACATTATGAAGCTAAAAATGTCAAAGTAAATTGCGCTTTGTTAAGTGATAAAAGTCATTCAAAAGCCGTTTTGCATCGCGTAAAAAGCACCGCAAAATTCATAATAAATCAGTACTAAATCGGTACATGACGTGGACCAGAACAAGATCATAACAATATGTTAAAGCGGCCAGCCGTGAGAGTGTTTAACCTGTTTTTTACTGTTTTTAAGTGCAGGTGAACACAACCCACACTTAGGCGGCGTCAACCTGTAATCTAAATTCATTTCTCGATTCGACCCACCGGGGCCGCATTTTTTATTACACTCCGAGGGCCATTTGCAGCTTTTTTTATTTGTAACAAATTAGTTATTATTATGATGGCTGCTCCATTATCTGTTTTTTCGTCGATATTATTTGTCAGTTTGATAATAAGAAGTACAATTATGGTTGGGCAACGAGATGTTTTTGTCGGAAATACATTATGCTTTTGAATGTCAGAGCCACAAATTGATATTTGGCTCTCGTCATGTATCCGAAATGCGTAAAATAACAGATATCAATCTTCGTCAAAATTGTGGGCTCTTGGTTTCTAATTCGTGTTTTAACCAGCCGCACCCTAGTCCCTAGTTTTAAGTATCCCCTAGGGCCTAGCGGTCATAATAGTTACCTCTATCTACCTCTAAAGTTATCACCAATGTTTATTTTACTTTAGCCAGGTCCTTGAGGTCTGAGGATAAAATTCACAGGTCACATAGGTCCAGTCAAGGATGAGTGGGGCGGGAAAATTGCCATAAGAGTCACACTTCAGGTATCTAAAATAAGTTTATGTAATCACACTGTAACTGTAATTATATTTTGTTTTTCCTAGAACGATTGCATAGAATCACAATTACTGGTATCTAGTTTAATTTTGAACTCAGCCATAAAGCAATTTAAGGCGTTATTCGATAAAGCAATAAAAATTAAGAATATAAGTAAGGTTTTTCGATTAAATTTTAATATTTTTTTAAATATTAGCAAAGTATAATTTTTTTACGTAATAAACAAAGAAAAACATTAGTCTGAAAATGTACCCCTGAGGAAGCCTCATACAATGCTCTCTCTTGGACGCAAATCTAAAAATACTAAAAGAAAAGCAAACTGCAAAGCTCCATACAGAATAATACTGTAAAGCTAGAAATTATTATACCACAAAGCCTGACGTTTAATGCTTATAACCTTACCTTAGCCGTACTCGTAAGCCGTATAACTAATGCATTTATTCAAAGTGAAACACTATTGACTTTATTACTGAGCGGTTATACCATTATTAAATATGTATAAGATGTCTGTATGTCACGTTGGGAAGACGATGCTGAAGCATGAATTATTCACAATTAATACTAGTAATGTAAGTTGTAACTGATAGATGTAGGTAACTACTTCTGTAAGCTCTACTGTCTAATATCTCTAGTTTGCTTTACTTTACTTAGGTAATAAAATTACTGGATTTTATATGCAACTTCGTTTACTTAGGAATTTGATTATCGACAACTATATCTATATTTTAGACCTATGAAATTATCCTAGAATATCATTTCCCGGGACCCAAAGTACCTCGATACCGTACCCCATAGTCGGTTAAGTTTTTTTTTTAGTTGAAGCGTGAAGAAGTAACATGATATAATTTACAAGGAAGTAAAAATACATGAAGTATTTGTTAGTTATCAATAAACGAGTTGCTGCTATCATAACATCTACCAAAGGGAAGAAAACTTTGATACTAAAATTCGTGAGTATTCCAGAGCCAAATGTCGAAAGTTTCATTGTCGCGAATCCGGTTTATTGGTCTTGCATTATCCCACAAAGTCAAGCAGCTACTATAGTGTTATGTGTTGGTTATTTTTAGCTACCTAACTTAAAAAAATTAAATTTTATGTTTAGATGCTTTTATAGAATGTTGACTCCAAAAGTTTTTGTATTCTAGCTTGGCCAGTCTAAAAGAAATTGGTATATAAGCTTATTTTTTTTCCGAATGTATCTGAAAAACTATTCTTTCTTTTGTTATGTTTTGTCTTGTATATTATATAAAACTAAATAATAAAATACTACAAACGACAAACTATCATTTTGTTGCAAAATTTTTAATGAAAAAATCCTTGGAAAAAAACTAAAAGCCGCAACATAGTTGGAATCTAAGATATTACAGTCATATAATATGACATCAGCGTCGCAGTGACACCGATAGTAATTGCCTCATTTTTGCTGGACCCCATCCAAATTGTCTTGTGATTACGTATAAGAGGGTTTTTACATGTATTACATGGAAAATGGGACTTTAAAATTGTTCGTTAATTTACATTTTTGATGGCCACACTATCTTTTTAGTATAATTTTATGTTCGTTTTATCTAGAATTGTCTCGATAAATGGAGAATTTTATTTTTTGTGAAATGAATCAAGTACTTTTTAATTTGAGGCTAAAAGTATCTAAAATATTTCAGAATATGATAAGTAAATTACGTAATCAACAATTGATACATATTTATTTTATGTACATAAAACTCAGGCTGTCCACGCAAACACTACGTCTTTTGATACCATTTAAAAAATAACAGAGTATAATTCGAATTTGGAAGTCGTCCATTTTCCCAATGATTTCGTGCTCTCATTACGGACAATGCGCCTGTCATTCAAATCATTGTGAACGGTTCCGTGACGCACGCACTTCAAATTAGGATACAGTTGGCCTAAGGTTCATAGTTTATGTGGTCGATAAATTGTTGAATTCCGGCTATGATAAGTAAAACACTTTTGTATCTAGAGTAACTGGTACATAATATATGGTTCAAACGCTCAGTCCTGTCTCTAGCGGTTATCGGCATCTCGTCTACCATTGTATTCTAATTTTACAGATGTAGCGATATCTATCGCATCGTTTGGATGACATAATTGTCAAAAAGTTTCTAAATTCAAATGACCGCGAGTTTCGTGGTAGAGCAAGCAGGAGGAAGCGTGACCCCGCCATGTATCACGAACCTTTTTTTCTTGCGAAATATTTTTCGGAGAAATGATGAAGCTACTAATATTATAATATCATTTATTTTAAATTAATTATTTTGTTATTTTTTTTTAATTGTTATCAATTAAATCATGCTTTAAGCAACCCATGTTTTAGAGTAAAAAATAATATATTTTTATTATTTATTATATTATATTCTATGTCAGCTTCTTATTTCGTGACTGCAGAATGTCGCTTCTTTAAACTAAGTTTATACATAAATCAATATAGATATTGATTCACGGAAGGTAGACCTAAAACAACGGTTGTCAAAATAGCAAAAAAAAAATTAGAACTATACGAGCATGAGCTATTCAATATTATAAACTAACGGACACAGATTATAACTAGTATAATATAATATTGTAGACTACAATGGATGAGGTATACCATTAACATACAAATATAAGACATTTACCCCACGACGAAGCATAATTTACATTTTACAATGGTTATTTTTGTATTTTTTTATATTTTTAAAATGATGGAGACCTAAACACACATAATAATAATAATAATAAATTCTTTATTTGCACACACAAAAGAAAAGACATATAAGAGACAAAAAACAGAAGACATAACAATAACAAAAAAGTATAGAAAAATTACAAAATTGTGCAAAAAGGCGGTCTTACTGCTTTAAGCAGTTTCTTCCAGACAACCGACAATAAAATTAAAAATATAAATATTAAATATACTAATTACATACAATATTAATAACATAATATATAATAAACTAAATAAACTTTACACAGATATAATAAGACAAAAAAGTATAGTTATAATATAAAAGAACCTACACACCAATAGTTTTATATAGAGAGGTCTAAGTAATATTGTTTTACACGTTTTTTGAATATATTTATAGATTCAGATTTTTTAATGAAATCGGGTAAGGAGTTCCAGAGTCGAATAGCGGTGATGGCGAAGGAAGAATCATAGAATGAAGTTTTATGAGATGGAAAAGCAAGAGTAAGTTTGTTTGCAGAGCGAAGAATAGGATTGTTATGACCGAGGAAATTGAATTTTACTTTTAGGTAGTCAGGAGTTGAAGGATAATATAAAACATAATTTTTTATTTTGTGTGGAGTATGAAAGGGGCTGGGTTATCAGTTATCACTTATTAGGTTCATTGGGAAACTAATATATTTCTATTATTACTATTATTTTATAATTCTCCAGCTAATGATTTGAACAAATACTAGGTTTCATCTACTCCTAGTTTCTAATTTATAAATAACTAAAAGTTTACAGTGAAATAAAAAGTCAGCGAAGACGTTTTTTGTGACACAACAAGATTTTGCTACTCGATAAGAAAAACACATTTTGTATTAATTAATTGTAATTAAGTAGATATCAAAATGTAAGTATATGAAATCGGTAAAAAGGCTGCTCTTGCGCGATTACCTGTGCCTGTTTAGAGGATAATATTATATAAAACTAACCTTTATTCGAGAGGGGAAGAGAAAATATATAATGAAGTAGAGCTTTTTATATTTTATTGATATATTATAATATGAGAGAAACGAAGCAATGAGAAAAACGTGACGTTTTTTGTTTACACTAAGTATCTTGTTTTTTGTGCAAAATATCACCATCTCGTTTGAGTACTCCTTTGAAGTTCGTGAAAATAATTATTATTATGGCCTACGCGTATTCGTAAATCTTCTGCCAACTTGAATCTTGATGTGTAGAATGTTCTAGAACAAAACAAAGGAACAGTCCAATAAAGATATCGTAAGAACTCAATTAATTGGCTTTTATATTTTTTTTTCTTTATGCCTTGGCTACCTAATTTCATTGAAGTTGTAAATATAATATAAAAATAAAATGATGACCTCTGTGGCTCAGTTGGTGGGCTGTTGGTAGCTCAAACCGGGGGTCGCGGGTTCGAATCCCGCCGACGGAACAAAATATTTTCAAAGTTCCTGGGTCATGGATGTGTATTATATATGTGTATCTTATAAAAAAATTAAAAATTATTAAATGTATGTATAGTATAAAAGACGTATTAAATATATTTCTGTTGTCTGGTACCCGTAATACAAGTCCTTCAGGTACTTAGCATGGGGCCAGACTGACGTGGTGTGCAGCGTCCATAGATATTATTATTATTAATGTCATGATGAATTTTCACTTCTTACATATTATTGTATACTACATTCATTTTTTTGGCCATAATTATAGGGATATTTTTAAATTAAAACCACAATACGTTTACCTATTTTATCCTACCTAAATTAATAGGAACGTATTTTGGCTTATCATGGCATATTAGTACCAAGTACCTACTAACCTGCAAATTAGTACCGACCAAGTTTATTATAACTTAGACAATCGTTTCGTTTCGTCGCTCGAAAGAAAATGAAATGGAATCGTTCTGCTTTTTCTGAAGAATCAATTTATTTCTCATTAAAACATTTTGTTTAAGTCATTTAATATTATATAAGTCACTAGCTGTTTCCCGCGACTTCGTCCGCGTTATAATAGTATACCTATATAGACTTTCATTTAAACTTTCAACCCCTATTTCACCCCCTTGGGGGTAATATTTTCAAAAACGCTTAAACACGTATCCAATCATTTTTAATCAGTAGCCCAAACATAAAATTTCATGCTTCTAACTTAAGAAATAACGGACTTTCATTGAAACTTACAACCCCACTTTCACCCCCTTGGGGGAAGAATTTCCAAAAACGCTTAAATACGTATCCATTCATTTTTAATTAGTAACCCAAAGATAAAATTTCATGTTCCTAACTTAAGAAATGACGGACTTTCATTCAGACTTTCAAGCCCTATTTCACCCCCTTCGGGGTAAAATTTCCAAAATTCCTTCCTTAGTGGGTGTTTACTTAATAAAACAACCCTACTCACCAAATTTCATGGCTGTAACTTTAACAGTTTTTGCTCAGCGATGATGAATCAGTCAGTCAGTCAGGACATGTTATTTTATATTATAGATTTCTATAGCGAGCATAAGGAGATTCCGAGCTCAAATGCAAACATAAAAAAGGTGACCAAAAATTATGTACCAGGGGTACATAATTTTTGGTCACCTTTGTGAAAAGTAAGTAAAAGGTACTTGTGATAAAACAGGAGTAACTTAAATTTTTGGATGTATGTAAATGACAGCTGGTGAAAAATATAACTTTTTATTTTCTTGATATTTTTGCGTAGTTTTCGTAAAAAAATAATGATTCACTTTTATGTGATGATATTATTTGCAAACTGTTTATTTAACACGCACAAAACTAAGAGAAACCTGAATATTTATAAAAAATTTGAAAACCGATTTTTTCAGAAAAATATCAATTCTTATCATAATTGTGATAAAAATAACTTGAATTTGCTGACAATAGCGTAATTAAGGAAATCCAAAATCAAAAATTCCTAATTTCTTAGTTACGACACTACGTATTTGGATGAGGTATTATGAAACTTCTGTCGCTTTGTTTTCTGTCACGATTTGATAGAAAACGATAAATTACGTCAAGGTTTTTTGAAACATGGTAGCGGTAGGGTGAATAAACGCTAGAGACAGGATAGGCTGAGAGCACTATAGTAAAGGGTCAATATTTTAATGCTATTATTACATACAATTTTTTTGATGTTGTCATACATACTTTAAGCACGAGCCTGAAACATAAAATAATATTTTTTTTGTTAATATTGCAAACTCTACTCATATATTGTTTAATTCCATCTTTGTTTATACATTCATATTATATTAAGTATGTATTTATTTTTTCGTGTTAGCTAAAACACATTAATTGTAAAACAAGGTATGTATAGTAATTAAATATTCAAAGCAATGTTTCCACATAACTTGAAACAAACAAAAAACGTTAATTATTCCAAGCCCTTTGAATAACATGGGAATAACGTTGTTTAATGTAAAAGTGGCGAACCAATCAGCGAAAGATAGGCGGGGCTAAGCAAGTGATTAAAATGAAAGAAGTAAAGTCTGTCAAGATTTCAAGAAAGAGTAGACGTCAAACTGTACGTCTTGTTTATCGCATTGGTGGTCATTTCGCCTTGTATTTCCACAGACAGATGTAGACGTATCGGTAGTTTTACGCACTTTAATATATAGAAAGCTTTTATATGCGTAAGCGCATGTAAGAGGTTATACCTGACTTTTTCGTTCTCACAAAAAGGCGGACTGTCAGTTCCATCAAAAAACCCTTACAATTTCGCTCTTTACAATATTATTAATTATTATTTACTAAAAATAGTCCCAATGTGACAATTTAGTACTTAATTTAAATATCTACGAAACCTTTTTATAAGCCGAGGCAAGCCTATGGTTAGGTCATTAAATCTAAGCCATAAAGTGAAATATTTAATACCAACAAGGCTACAACAAGTGAAATTAAAGAAATAAAAACTATTTACTCTTTACAGCTAACACGTAACAGGTATAAATTGACCATGGTCGTTAAATACTTTAACTCGAAAGTATTAAGTCCCATTTGAATTATATTAATATGCAAATTGTAAAATGATATATCATTTAATAAGTAACGGCCTCACTCGTAATATTTCACACCCACGCTCAAATAATTATCATAAACGGCACATCAAAACAGGCTGTCATATTAAATTTAGAATCTATTATTAAATTAACCATTCGTATTCAATTCTATCGATTGAAATTCCGAATTCGAGACGCCAATTAGGGACTAATATTTCATGTCTAAATGTGGAAATAATCAGGGATGACAGTCATATCTTTGTTGAAAAAAAAGTTGTACGCCAAAGTGCCAGCAGAAGTGGAAATATAATGGCAGGAGCATATTACATTTTGGCCATGTGATAGAAAGAGATGAAATAGAAAAAGGGGCATATTACTTTCTTCTCTTCGCCGCGCCGCGCTGTCTGTTTGCTCCATCTGTCTTACAAATTTTTGATCAGGGTCACTTGTTTAGACGCGAATTTACATAATATTTTTCCTAAGAATATATTAATAAATGTAGATGATAATATGTATTTGTATTTCTTTCTGTATGTTCGCTTTTGTTTTGTGTGATTGTCAAAATAAACTTATTCTTCTAATTCTTCTTGATAGAAGCGATCAACGGTGAAGAGGTTTTTGCGGATAAAACTAAGAGAAAAGTTCTGGTACATTAATAATATGTTACCCGCTAGTTTTACAAGCAGGCGAACTTTAAATGTTGAAGATACTTAATAATCTCCGCTCAAGGAAAGTAAAAAATTGATAAAACTTTTTCATTACGCTTTTTGCGCTTACACTAAAAATTGATTTAAAAAGTTTTCTTAATAGGGGAGCACTTAAATATGGATACTATAATATAGTGGATCTAACTTGACTAGTGGCTACTCAAGCTTAAGGCCCTGTATTCCCAGAAGCGGACGATTTTCAGGATTTAAAAGTGACAAAGAGACATAAAAATATTGTAATTTAAATTCTGAAAAAAATATATGTGTTAGAACACATTGGAATTCATATTCCATTACACAATAATGTGTTAGTTAAGGATCTAACACAGTGGAATTTTATTCCATAACACAATATCATGAACTTCACTCTATACTAAAAAATCCCGAAGATACCTCTTCTTTTAACGAAATTTCCATACTATGTCCAAATTACTTGGAATTTTCAGGTAATTTTTGTACTGAACGAAAGACAAGGAATATATCTAGGGATTCTCGTTTTTTCGTCTCGATTGAATTATATATAAAATAACGACGATCAAAAATCTATAAAATGGCAGGCACAAAGGCTTTCAGTCGCGCTCAGGAGCTCATCGAATTTTGTAGTTTTTTGATCGTCGTTATTTTATACATAATTCAATTGAATCAAAAAAACGAGAATCCCTAGATATATTTCCCTGGAGTCTGGACTTCCACGAATATTTCAAGACTATAATTAGCCAAATCGGTTTTAGTCGTACTCAAGTTTTAGCGAGACTTACAAAATATAAATTCATTTTAATTTTTTATAGATTAGTAAATACATATGTATAGGAGCAAATAAAGACAGGTTAAGAATTAAATCTTTTAACGTGTGTCTCAGCTATAATAAAAACAGTAAAAAACTCATAATCTTAGTTTATTTTATTCCAAACTATCTGGCCCGACAGACGTTGTCCTGTCTTAACGATGATTATTTAATTCGAATTGGTATAATTAAGGAAACAATAGATTAAAATTTGGGTATGGAGATCCATACCCATCAAAATAAATTAAATAGTTTAAGCGAAAATCACAAAAGTTTACTGTGCAGGAACCGTACATTTTCCGGGATAAAAAGTATCCCTATTCCTTTCCCGACACTCAAAGTATCTCCATGCCGAATTCTATAAAAATAGACTGAATAGTTTAGGCGAAAAATTATATAAGTTTATTGTGCGGGAATCGTACATTTTTCGGGACAAAAAGTATCCCTTGTCCTTTCCCGAGACTCATAGTATCTCCATACCAAATTTTATGAAAATATACTGAATAGTTTAGGCGAAAAATCATAAAAGTTTATTGTGCGGGAACCGTACATTTTCCGGGACAAAATGTATCCCTTGTCCTTTCCCGGGACTCTCAAAGTATCTCCATACCAAATTTCATCAAAATCGAATAAATAGTTTACGCTTAAATCATAAAAGTTTATTGTGCGGGAACCGTACATTTTTCGGGACCAAAAGTATCCCTTGTCCTTTCCCGAGACTCAAAGTATCTCCATACCAAAATTCATCAAAATCGATTGAATAGTTTACGCGCAAATCATAAAAGTATATTGTGCAGTAACCGTATATTTTTCCGGGACAAAGTGTATCCAATGTCCTATTCCTGGTTCTAAGCTACCTCTCCACCAATTTTCAGCCAAATCGGATCATCGGTTCTTGAGTTATAAGTGGCGTAACTAACACAACTTTCTTTTATATATGTTACGGCTAATATCCGAAGTGCGGCTACACCTAGTTTTAGTCGGCTACAACTAGGTGCAGGCTGCAGCCTGCCACATGTGGTTAAACCTAGGTATATCCTACTTATCTTCGGTTACAACTAGATTAAGCCTTTATTATAGCGGCTAAAACTAGGTGCAGCCACACACCGGTGGTTAAACTTAGGTGTATCCTATTTATCATCGGCTAGAACTAGGTTTTCAGTTCAGTCGTTTTGAGATTCTAATTTTGCGTATCTCGATCGATTTGATTACATGGAATAAAATATAAAAGACAGGTATGTTTAAGTGACATTTATTATATTTTATTATTTGACAGGCAAATATCTTTTAACAAAAAAGGCGTTATTACAAGTAATTAAAACACAAAATATTATAAATCTTCTCTTTATAAACATACCAAACTAGACATCTTTGGCGCAAAGATAAAAAAATAAACATAAAAAATAAAGCTTTACTTCGTAACTATGAAAAAATCAACTAAGTCTCTGTTCTCTTCTCTTATATTTTTTAAACAAATAGAATAACTTTTTAACTCAGTTTTAATCATAAAAAATCAACAAACTCATTATGTGATAGTATGTTACAAGACTTACTTACTGCAGTTTATACTACAGAGGGACTCTACACATTAAAATACTAAATTTCATTTAGTTCATAATATTATAATTGTTGAAGTATATTTTAAATTCCCGCGTTTTCGTTTGAATTTATATATATATATATTTTTTAAATGCCCTTCTTTGTCTATGGCACTCTATGCTCTATGTGAAATTCCTCTCTCTGCTAAAATTGTCATGGCTGTAATGTGCTCGTAATTTACAAAAGTGAAAATAAAACGAACGTTAATAAGTTTTAACTGTTTTATTACATCAGGTTAAAGGGCCCAGACCCGTGAAAGTGTTAGTAGTAAATAAAATAGGTCGCCGGTCATTTACAGTGATACGACCATACGACTTAACCTTTCGCGCACGTGGCTGTAAGAACAAAGAGATGTCGTCAAATTCCATGGCATTAATTGAAAAGTTGGTCGGACGAGCCAATTATAACACATGGAGATTCGCTGTAGAAACTTATCTGCAGCATGAAGAGCTTTGGTGCTGTATTGAAAACGAAGGCAAGCCTGTGGATCCGAAGCTTGATCTTAAAGCTAAATCAAAAATAATACTATTAGTTGACTCAGTTAACTATATACACATACAAGAAGCAAAAACAGCAAAGGAAGTTTGGACAAATTTACAGAAGGCTTTCGATGACAAGGGGTTGACTCGTCGTGTGGGTCTACTGAAGGATCTAATTACAACCACCTTAGACAATTGTCAAGATATAGAAGACTACGTAAACAAAATCATGACGACAGCACATAAACTGCGAAACATCTCTTTTGCGGTAAATGATGAGTGGCTGGGTACTCTTCTACTTGCCGGCTTACCCGAAGTGTACAAGCCGATGATAATGGCATTAGAGAGTTCTGGCGTATCCATTACAGCGGATGCAGTAAAGACTAAGCTCTTACAAGAAATAAAGAGCTCCGAGTCTGTGGCATTATATGCCGGTAATAAATATAAGCAGAAAGGACAAGCAAATACACAGCATGTCTCAAAAGGTCCTCGGTGTTACAAGTGTAACAGATATGGTCACATTAGCAAGTACTGTAAAACAAAAAGGAAGGATCACAATAAGAAGGAAGAAAGAGAAAATGGCTATATTGCAGTATTCTCAGCATCAACTTCAAATGATGAAAATAACTGGTTTATTGACTCCGGAGCATCCATGCACCTAACTATGAGGCAGGACTGGCTGTATGATCTATCACCGGCACCAGTCACAAGCATCCGTATCGCCAATGATAAAATGCTTGCAGTAAAGGGTTGTGGAAAAGTGAACATGTCAATAATTGATAAAAATGGAAAAACACAAAATATACAAATAACAAATGTGTTATATGTACCGGAATTGGCAAGTAATCTTCTCTCAGTGAGTCAACTTATAAAGAAGGGGCATTCTGTACAGTTTCATGAAAATGGCTGTAAAATACTCAACAACTCAAAGGAAGAAATTTTGTCATGCAAATTAATAAATAATATGTATTGCTTGAATGGAAGTACTGCGACAGCTTATGTCAGTAGCTCAGATAGTAGTGACAGCTACCTGTGGCATCAAAGGATGAGCCATCTCAACTTATCTGATCTTAGCAAATTACCTAACTGCGTAGAAGGTGTCAAGATAAGTGACAATAAATTGAACGTGGTGTGCGAGTATTGTCAACAAGGAAAAATGTCAAGAATACAGTTTCCGAAAGAGGGTTCCCGTGCAAAGAAGCCTTTGGAGCTAGTACATTCAGACGTGTGTGGACCATTGGAAGTCAAGTCACTTGGCGGGGCACAATATTTCCTGACATTTGTGGATGATTTTACAAGGAAAGTATTTGTCTACTTCCTTAAAAGTAAGTCTGAAGTATTTAGTAAATTTAAAATGTTTAAAGTTCTAGTAGAAAATCAACTTGACTTAAAAATTAAAAGATTAAGAACTGACAATGGTACTGAATATTCTAGTAATCAATTCATAGAGTATATGCAAAATTCAGGAATAATACATGAAACTTCTAATCCATATACTCCTCAACAGAATGGATTAGCGGAACGCATGAATCGCACTCTTATGGAGAGAGCTCGCTGTATGCTAATCAATGCGAATTTTCAGAAAATCTATTGGGCAGAAGCTGTGGCTACAGCAGCGTATATAACAAATAGATGTCCAACAAGGTCAATTTCATATGTGACACCTGAAGAGTTATGGTCCGGAAAGAAGCCAAACTTGAAGCATTTACGAATCTTCGGATGTGAGGTTATGGTCCATGTTCCAAACGTCAAACGTCAAAAACTGGATTCTAAGGCAAGCAAAATGTTATTTGTTGGTTATTCAGAAACTACTAAAGGTTATCGTTTATTAGATACAAAAACAAAGAAAATTATTATTAGTAGAGATGTTATATTTTTGGAAAACAGTATTAGGAGAAAATTTACTATTGTATCACTTACTGATAAAGATTTTACTAATAATTTAACTGATCAAAATGCATGTTCTGAGAGTTCAGAGATTAAAAACTCTAAAGAATCTTGTGATATACAAAAATTATCAGATGATGATGTTGAGTCCTTTTATTCTGATGATGATTCATTGTATGTACCTGAAAGAGAAGTAAAATTAGATCAGTTCAGAAATATAACAACACGAAAGAAAAACAAACATAATACTAATATTTACCTTTGTCAAGGTGGAGATCAACATGTAGAGGAAATACCACAAACTTACCAGGAAGCACTGTCTTCTGCTGAAAAAGAAAAATGGGAAAAGTCTATACAGGAAGAGCTGAAAGCACATGAAAAGAATGAAACCTGGGAGTTGGTGAAGAAACCTGATAAAGTGAAAACAATTGGATGTAAGTGGGTTTTCAGAATCAAAGAAGATAATAATGGCCTATTATACAAGTCACGATTGTGTGCCATGGGGTGTTCACAGAAGTATCAAGTGGATTACTCGGAGACATTCTCACCAACAGTCAGGTACGATTCTTTAAGAGTTATGCTTTCCAAAGTTTGTCAAGATAATTTGAAAATGATTCAATTTGACATTAAAACGGCTTTTCTCTATGGAAATATAAATGAAGACATTTATATGACTCCACCTGAAGGTTTAAATATTCAAGAAGGCTTTGTTTGTAAACTTAAAAGGTCCTTATATGGGTTAAAGCAAGCACCCAGATGCTGGAACCAAAGATTTGATTCTGTATTAAAGAGATTTGGTTTCACTAACAGTCATTCCGATAAATGTGTATACACTGGTGAATTAGATGGAATCAAAGTGTACTTAATCCTGTATGTAGATGATGGTTTAATAATCTCACAAGAACAACATATATTAAATAAAGTAATTAACGCTTTGAAAGAAAATTTTGAAATAAAAAGTTGTGAACCAAGAAATTTTGTCGGTTTAGAAATTGAAAGGGGAAAAGATTATATATTCCTACATCAAACAAAATATATAGAGAAAATAATATGTAAATTCAATATGAGTAATGCAAATGGAAACAGTATACCAGTAGATATAAATACAAAACTTGAGAAAAATAACACAGAGTTGAACAAGAAAATACCGTATAGAGAGGCAGTTGGTTCCTTAATGCATTTGGCTATTGTAAGCAGACCAGATATTATGTACGCTGTAAGCTTAGTGAGCAGGTATTTAGATAGCTATAATGACAGTCATTGGAACGCTGTTAAGAAAATTATCAAATACCTAATAGAAACAAAAGAATATGGTCTGTACTTCACTCCTAAACAACAAAACATAGTGGAAAGCTATAGTGATGCAGATTATGCAAATGATTCAGAAACAAGGCGTTCAATGACAGGATATGTTTTTATTAAAAATGGTGCCGCTATAACCTGGGCTAGTCAGCGACAACAAAGCATAGCATTGTCTACAACAGAAGCTGAATTTATGGCTGCCTGCAGCGCTACTAAAGAAGCCATTTGGTTGAAACAGCTTTTGTTAGATATAGATGAATATAATCAGGCATCTTTAAGTTTAAATATAGATAATCAGAGTGCAATTTCTGTTATAAAAAATGAAAATTATCATAAACGCTGTAAACATATTGACATAAAATATAAGTTTGTAAAAGAAAAATATGAGGAAAAAGTTATTGATTTAAAGTATATAAATACAAATGAACAATGTGCTGATATATTAACTAAACCTTTGTGTAAAAGTAAATTTCAATATATAAGAACTAAATTAGGTGTCTGTAAACTGTAACAATACTTTTGTATGATTGTTTCTTAGTTCATGTATTGCTGAGAGTCTTTGTAAACAAGTCTGCTTTGTTTGAGAAACTTATTATTTAGGTACATATATAAGTTTTTGTTAATTAATGTATAATTATGTAAAACGTTGGAATTTGGAGAGAGTGTTGAAGTATATTTTAAATTCCCGCGTTTTCGTTTGAATTTATATATATATATATTTTTTAAATGCCCTTCTTTGTCTATGGCACTCTATGCTCTATGTGAAATTCCTCTCTCTGCTAAAATTGTCATGGCTGTAATGTGCTCGTAATTTACAAAAGTGAAAATAAAACGAACGTTAATAAGTTTTAACTGTTTTATTACATCAATAATTCAACACAATAACGAGTATAAATCTTGTTTCGGACTGGCATGGTTTATGGCTTGTCTAGGATAAGATGTCTTATATCTACCGGGGTGATGATACAAAATCGAATCAATCAGGAAATGCAAGATACGAATCTCAAAATAAAACCAAAATCCTTAACTGACCTGAAAACCTAGTTCTAGCCGATAATAAATAGGATGCACCTAAGTTTAACCACCGGTTTGTGGCTGCACCTAGTTTTAGCCGCTATATTAAAGGCTAAATCTAGATGTAACCGAAGATAAGTCGGATATACCTAGGTTTAACCGCATGTGGCAGGCTGCACCTAGTTGTAGCCGGCTAAAACTAGGTGTAGCCGCACTTCGGCTATTAGCTGTAACATAATATATATAGACATCAGAAGGTTGGTTAGTGTTGCATGTTTAAAATGCAATCGGACTAAATAATAAATATTATCCAGAACCCTTCTTACAATCGGGTAAAATATGCCCTCGGGTTGATTCCAATATTAATTATATGAAACCCATACTTAATCGTGTTAATAATAGCCTGTAATGCAATGCTTTAAATGGACTTGCATACCATGAATAAGGTGTAGGTTGACACTTGAAAAGATAATTAATTTTACCGAGAGGACTAAACGATTCAGTTTTATACGCCCCATTTATAATACTTCAAGTACTATAAATTAATAAAATATATTATGTACTAGATGGCGCCCGCAACTCCGTTGTGCCAAAACTCGTTTATCGCGGTGGAACCGTACATTTTTCCGGGATAAAAAGTATCCTATGTCCTTTCCCGGGACTCAAAGTATCTCCATGCAAAATTTCAGCAAAACCGGTTCAGCGGTTTGGGTGTGAAGAGGTAACAGACAGACAGACAGACAGACAGACAGACACACTTTCGCATTTATAATATTAGTATGGAAGTATCGATTCCTTGATAGCAGTTAAATTGTTTACTTTGACAATATTTGAATAATCGTTTAAAATTAGTTCAAAATAGTATATTACTTTTTAGGAAGTTAATATAAGTAAAGTAGAAGAACCATGTGATTATGCTTATTTGATTGGTAATAGATTTTGCCCGCGACTTCTGTCGGAATTCGTTTATTGCGTGGAAACTGTATATTATTTGCACGATGAAAACTCTCTCCTACCGGGACTGAAAGTGACATACAAAATTTTATCATAATGGGATCAGCTGTGAATAGATAAAGGTAACAGACATAGTGACTACGAGGACTCATAAGTCATCGTAAGTCTAAGCTTTAGACTATAATTATTATATTTAGTGGATGGTATAAACTATAAACGATTACTTACAAGTATCTTATAAGAATCCCTCAAATATAAATCAGATAGTTTCATCCCACTAGAATTTGTTTTGTTGAAGAAGTTAAATGAAAAAAGTTCGGGAGAAGGATGACTTTGCGTGATCGTGGCCGAAATAATATATGAAGGCCTATCGATGCCTTGTTTATCATTTTTAACAAATTAAGGTATCAACTATTTCGAGACAGAAAAGATACTTAAGTATGACTTAAAAATGACATAAATTATGATAATGTTATGAAGGAATAAATTCGGTACAATAGAAGTTGATTGAGGTGGAGAGCACTGGAAAAGTCAATATTTTTTTTATCCAAGGCCAAAAAACCTTTATAATGTTAAATAACTTTTATATCTCCAGTCTAGAGGCAAAGGGGAACTCCAAATAAGGTATGTATTATAGCGTTGATGACTAATTAACGTTTTCGTGTCAACCAATCATATAACCTAGGTCCTAGAGTGAATAAATAAATATCAGTCAGAAGCTCCAGAAACTGGGCGTTAATGGTATCAGAGAAGTTAATTCCTAGGTAGATGGGGGACCTTTATCGGAGACGGATCGCAATTAACATTGAATTGACATGATCCGACCAAATGACATTTGTTGTCAACTGCCTAGGAATGAATTTCCTCGATGGTACATTCACAAGTAAAGTAATGTATCCCACACATAGGTCTTATCACGTGAAACCGTTCAAACCAGTCTATTAAGAGTATTTCGATATTATGTAAAATGCATCCATTTAAATATAAAGATAAGATCAAAAACCACTTGCATTTAAATGATCATATTACAAAGGCTTCCTATTGTGTATAATGCGCTGTCACAGGCGTGTATGATGAGTGTATGACATGTATGAAGCGTGTATGGTAATATGTTTGAGCTGACGAAACATGTGTCATCGTTTTATTGTTTATTATAATAATAATGTGCCATATTGGCCCGTTATAGAGTTACTAACGTGGTGAGAGACTTATTCGTGTATGATTGCCCATTATTTTTTCATTGTCAACGTTGTTAATACTATTTTTTATTTAATTAATACCATTTCATTAAGTACATAACTAACTTAAAGCCTTAATTTGTACGTACCTAAAGCAATTATGCAGTCAAAGCTCATACTGTTCTTGCAAAGTTACAAACATAAAAATCTTTTATTGTAATAAAGTATTTATTATTATATTATTTTTCAGTTTCTACGTTTCCCTACCTAAAGGATGAAAATGGGACCCTATTATTAATAAGTCTGCGCTGTCTGTCCGTCGACCATCCGTATGTCACCAGGCTGGATCTCGATAACCGCAATAGCTAGATAGTTGCAATTTTCACAAATTATGCATTTCTGGTGTCGTTATAAAAGCTCAAAGTCCAATTAAAATAAAATAAATTAATGCGGGGCCTCATACAACAAACACTAGTTTTTCCCATTTTTGCTCTATATCCATAAAGGTTACAGTATGGTTTTTGAAAATTTCAGAAAATACTGAATTGTACTTTGAATTTAATAATTAATAATAAAAATTAAATAAACTTATTATTTAAAGGGGGCTCCCATACAAATTTACGGTACAGAACCCCATGTACGCCAGTCCGACTCGCACTTGGCCGGTTTATATATATATATATATATATATATATATATATATATATATATATATATATATACCGGCCAAGTGCGAGTCGGACTGGCATTTCAGACAGATTCAGTTTTATACGCCCCATTTATAATACTTCAAGTACTATAAATTAATAAAATATATTATGTACTAGATGGCGCCCGCAACTCCGTTGTGCCAAAACTCGTTTATCGCGGTGGAACCGTACATTTTTCCGGGATAAAAAGTATCCTATGTCCTTTCCCGGGACTCAAAGTATCTCCATGCAAAATTTCAGCAAAACCGGTTCAGCGGTTTGGGTGTGAAGAGGTAACAGACAGACAGACAGACAGACAGACAGACACACTTTCGCATTTATAATATTAGTATGGAAGTATCGATTCCTTGATAGCAGTTAAATTGTTTACTTTGACAATATTTGAATAATCGTTTAAAATTAGTTCAAAATAGTATATTACTTTTTAGGAAGTTAATATAAGTAAAGTAGAAGAACCATGTGATTATGCTTATTTGATTGGTAATAGATTTTGCCCGCGACTTCTGTCGGAATTCGTTTATTGCGTGGAAACTGTATATTATTTGCACGATGAAAACTCTCTCCTACCGGGACTGAAAGTGACATACAAAATTTTATCATAATGGGATCAGCTGTGAATAGATAAAGGTAACAGACATAGTGACTACGAGGACTCATAAGTCATCGTAAGTCTAAGCTTTAGACTATAATTATTATATTTAGTGGATGGTATAAACTATAAACGATTACTTACAAGTATCTTATAAGAATCCCTCAAATATAAATCAGATAGTTTCATCCCACTAGAATTTGTTTTGTTGAAGAAGTTAAATGAAAAAAGTTCGGGAGAAGGATGACTTTGCGTGATCGTGGCCGAAATAATATATGAAGGCCTATCGATGCCTTGTTTATCATTTTTAACAAATTAAGGTATCAACTATTTCGAGACAGAAAAGATACTTAAGTATGACTTAAAAATGACATAAATTATGATAATGTTATGAAGGAATAAATTCGGTACAATAGAAGTTGATTGAGGTGGAGAGCACTGGAAAAGTCAATATTTTTTTTATCCAAGGCCAAAAAACCTTTATAATGTTAAATAACTTTTATATCTCCAGTCTAGAGGCAAAGGGGAACTCCAAATAAGGTATGTATTATAGCGTTGATGACTAATTAACGTTTTCGTGTCAACCAATCATATAACCTAGGTCCTAGAGTGAATAAATAAATATCAGTCAGAAGCTCCAGAAACTGGGCGTTAATGGTATCAGAGAAGTTAATTCCTAGGTAGATGGGGGACCTTTATCGGAGACGGATCGCAATTAACATTGAATTGACATGATCCGACCAAATGACATTTGTTGTCAACTGCCTAGGAATGAATTTCCTCGATGGTACATTCACAAGTAAAGTAATGTATCCCACACATAGGTCTTATCACGTGAAACCGTTCAAACCAGTCTATTAAGAGTATTTCGATATTATGTAAAATGCATCCATTTAAATATAAAGATAAGATCAAAAACCACTTGCATTTAAATGATCATATTACAAAGGCTTCCTATTGTGTATAATGCGCTGTCACAGGCGTGTATGATGAGTGTATGACATGTATGAAGCGTGTATGGTAATATGTTTGAGCTGACGAAACATGTGTCATCGTTTTATTGTTTATTATAATAATAATGTGCCATATTGGCCCGTTATAGAGTTACTAACGTGGTGAGAGACTTATTCGTGTATGATTGCCCATTATTTTTTCATTGTCAACGTTGTTAATACTATTTTTTATTTAATTAATACCATTTCATTAAGTACATAACTAACTTAAAGCCTTAATTTGTACGTACCTAAAGCAATTATGCAGTCAAAGCTCATACTGTTCTTGCAAAGTTACAAACATAAAAATCTTTTATTGTAATAAAGTATTTATTATTATATTATTTTTCAGTTTCTACGTTTCCCTACCTAAAGGATGAAAATGGGACCCTATTATTAATAAGTCTGCGCTGTCTGTCCGTCGACCATCCGTATGTCACCAGGCTGGATCTCGATAACCGCAATAGCTAGATAGTTGCAATTTTCACAAATTATGCATTTCTGGTGTCGTTATAAAAGCTCAAAGTCCAATTAAAATAAAATAAATTAATGCGGGGCCTCATACAACAAACACTAGTTTTTCCCATTTTTGCTCTATATCCATAAAGGTTACAGTATGGTTTTTGAAAATTTCAGAAAATACTGAATTGTACTTTGAATTTAATAATTAATAATAAAAATTAAATAAACTTATTATTTAAAGGGGGCTCCCATACAAATTTACGGTACAGAACCCCATGTACGCCAGTCCGACTCGCACTTGGCCGGTTTATATATATATATATATATATATATATATATATATATATATATATATATATATATATATATATATATATATATAAACCGGCCAAGTGCGAGTCGGACTGGCATTTCAGACAGATTCAGTTTTATACGCCCCATTTATAATACTTCAAGTACTATAAATTAATAAAATATATTATGTACTAGATGGCGCCCGCAACTCCGTTGTGCCAAAACTCGTTTATCGCGGTGGAACCGTACATTTTTCCGGGATAAAAAGTATCCTATGTCCTTTCCCGGGACTCAAAGTATCTCCATGCAAAATTTCAGCAAAACCGGTTCAGCGGTTTGGGTGTGAAGAGGTAACAGACAGACAGACAGACAGACAGACAGACACACTTTCGCATTTATAATATTAGTATGGAAGTATCGATTCCTTGATAGCAGTTAAATTGTTTACTTTGACAATATTTGAATAATCGTTTAAAATTAGTTCAAAATAGTATATTACTTTTTAGGAAGTTAATATAAGTAAAGTAGAAGAACCATGTGATTATGCTTATTTGATTGGTAATAGATTTTGCCCGCGACTTCTGTCGGAATTCGTTTATTGCGTGGAAACTGTATATTATTTGCACGATGAAAACTCTCTCCTACCGGGACTGAAAGTGACATACAAAATTTTATCATAATGGGATCAGCTGTGAATAGATAAAGGTAACAGACATAGTGACTACGAGGACTCATAAGTCATCGTAAGTCTAAGCTTTAGACTATAATTATTATATTTAGTGGATGGTATAAACTATAAACGATTACTTACAAGTATCTTATAAGAATCCCTCAAATATAAATCAGATAGTTTCATCCCACTAGAATTTGTTTTGTTGAAGAAGTTAAATGAAAAAAGTTCGGGAGAAGGATGACTTTGCGTGATCGTGGCCGAAATAATATATGAAGGCCTATCGATGCCTTGTTTATCATTTTTAACAAATTAAGGTATCAACTATTTCGAGACAGAAAAGATACTTAAGTATGACTTAAAAATGACATAAATTATGATAATGTTATGAAGGAATAAATTCGGTACAATAGAAGTTGATTGAGGTGGAGAGCACTGGAAAAGTCAATATTTTTTTTATCCAAGGCCAAAAAACCTTTATAATGTTAAATAACTTTTATATCTCCAGTCTAGAGGCAAAGGGGAACTCCAAATAAGGTATGTATTATAGCGTTGATGACTAATTAACGTTTTCGTGTCAACCAATCATATAACCTAGGTCCTAGAGTGAATAAATAAATATCAGTCAGAAGCTCCAGAAACTGGGCGTTAATGGTATCAGAGAAGTTAATTCCTAGGTAGATGGGGGACCTTTATCGGAGACGGATCGCAATTAACATTGAATTGACATGATCCGACCAAATGACATTTGTTGTCAACTGCCTAGGAATGAATTTCCTCGATGGTACATTCACAAGTAAAGTAATGTATCCCACACATAGGTCTTATCACGTGAAACCGTTCAAACCAGTCTATTAAGAGTATTTCGATATTATGTAAAATGCATCCATTTAAATATAAAGATAAGATCAAAAACCACTTGCATTTAAATGATCATATTACAAAGGCTTCCTATTGTGTATAATGCGCTGTCACAGGCGTGTATGATGAGTGTATGACATGTATGAAGCGTGTATGGTAATATGTTTGAGCTGACGAAACATGTGTCATCGTTTTATTGTTTATTATAATAATAATGTGCCATATTGGCCCGTTATAGAGTTACTAACGTGGTGAGAGACTTATTCGTGTATGATTGCCCATTATTTTTTCATTGTCAACGTTGTTAATACTATTTTTTATTTAATTAATACCATTTCATTAAGTACATAACTAACTTAAAGCCTTAATTTGTACGTACCTAAAGCAATTATGCAGTCAAAGCTCATACTGTTCTTGCAAAGTTACAAACATAAAAATCTTTTATTGTAATAAAGTATTTATTATTATATTATTTTTCAGTTTCTACGTTTCCCTACCTAAAGGATGAAAATGGGACCCTATTATTAATAAGTCTGCGCTGTCTGTCCGTCGACCATCCGTATGTCACCAGGCTGGATCTCGATAACCGCAATAGCTAGATAGTTGCAATTTTCACAAATTATGCATTTCTGGTGTCGTTATAAAAGCTCAAAGTCCAATTAAAATAAAATAAATTAATGCGGGGCCTCATACAACAAACACTAGTTTTTCCCATTTTTGCTCTATATCCATAAAGGTTACAGTATGGTTTTTGAAAATTTCAGAAAATACTGAATTGTACTTTGAATTTAATAATTAATAATAAAAATTAAATAAACTTATTATTTAAAGGGGGCTCCCATACAAATTTACGGTACAGAACCCCATGTACGCCAGTCCGACTCGCACTTGGCCGGTTTATATATATATATATATATATATATATATATATATATATATATATATATATATATATATATATATATATATATATATATATATATATATAAACCGGCCAAGTGCGAGTCGGACTGGCGTACATGGGGTTCTGTACCGTAAATTTGTATGGGAGCCCCCTGTACGCCAAAATTTACGGTACAGAACCCCATGTACGCCAGTCCGACTCGCACTTGGCCGGTTTATATATATATATATATATATATATATATATATATATATATATATATATATATATATATATATATATATATATATATATATAAACCGGCCAAGTGCGAGTCGGACTGGCGTACATGGGGTTCTGTACCGTAAATTTGTATATATATATATATATATATATATATATATATATATATATATATATATATATATATATATATATATATATATATATATATATATAAAACTCAAAGGTGACTGACTGACATGTTGATCTATCAACGCACAGCCCAAACCACTGGACGGATCGGGCTGAAATTTGGCATGCAGGCAGATGATATGACGTAGGCATCCACTAAGAAAGGATTTTGATCAATTCTACCTCCAAGGGGTTAAAATAGGGGATGGAAGTTTGTATATAATAATACATCCTAACGCGAGCGAAGCCGCGGGCAAAAGCTCGTTGTGAATAAAGACCTATACGGGTACCAAATTTCAAGGTTCTAAGTCAGCTAGAAGTACCTTAGAATTTTGATGATCTGTATGTCAGTGAGTGACAAAATGTAGTAACTTTGACCATAGTTTAGTAGTTACGGATGGTCTTTGACCATCCGTGACTACTAAACTATGTATTGAAATTTCATGTAATTTGGAGGTCAAGCTAGTTTTAACACTTGTTCCTAGTGACCGAATATCTAAATCCCTAGCTATGTTAATATCCAAGATAAAGGGGGTGTGAAATAGCCGCGAACCGCTTCGAGAAAAGTATGGTACGGCCGTGCCTTTGCTAAAAAGCTTGGCTGGGGCACTGCAGTGCCCCCAGATTTACAGTTTAATTTAGACACATGACAACAAACATTCTAGTTATTAGAGACAAAGAACAATAATTATTCATTTCTAGGCAATTCATATTCGGCATCTAGGCAAGATGATTATACTAAGAAACTCGTTACTGTCGTACAAACTATAATAGAAAGTACTTTGCATTTTCTTTGCTTTTACACCTAAGTTAGTTACTAGTCAAGTTACTAACAACTGTAACAAGTTAGTCGTCATTAAAAGTAATCCTTAGTTATATTTTACTACGTAGAGAAGTCTCTACAATACGTACCACGGAGCAACAACCGGTTTGATCCTACGTATTGGAGAATGTGTATCTGGTACCTATAGCGAGCAGAGAATATAGCTCAGAATTCTTAAAAGGTCTGAGTAATATGACAAGTTAGAAATTATTAATTTGATTGTGAAAAGTTTGTAAAAGAGGCTTGTGTGTATTGACCTTACGTTACGACCTTACTATATATTTTTTTATTTTATTCGACAACCTAGACGGAATATGAACCAAAGTATTGTTAGGGTCTGGAATGGGGATTGTCCATTTTTTTTAAATTTTGCTCATTACAAAAACATTTCGAGGAATAAGGTCAGTGATCGTTTTTCTGTATATAAAAGAAAAAAATACCCATTAGTTACTTATATTTTTGAACAAGTATGTTTAACCTTAGTTTGACCTTCAATGGCGTTAAATTAGCAATAAATTCGACCAACATTACGTTTCGAACTTTTGGTAAGCTTTTCGTATGAGGTTTCACATAATGAGAACTTGTATTTGACGAACCAGCCATTATAAATAAGATTCGAAGGAAAAAAATCATTCTGCAGAGGTCAATTGGCCGCCGATGATGACGTCAGAGCGAAACTTTAAAAATTTATTGAGAAAAAACTAGCCAATGAATTTCAAAATTATTGAATTTATATTCTTAAAATACCCTATTTTAACGAAAAAAAATATAAAAAGTACATGTAATTTTTTTTGGACAATGCCCATTGCAGATTTATAAGAAGAAAACTTTACTACGTCATATATATATATATATATATATATATATATATATATATATATATATATATATATATATATATATATATATATATATATATATATATATATATATATATATATATATATATAATCTCCTGTCACGATGTTTGTCCGCGATGGATTCCTAAACTACTTAACCGATTTTAATATTTTCTTTTTTTAAATGTGTGCTTTTTTCCAACTTGAGAGATAGGATAGCTTAGATCTTTAATTATAGTCGCAATTTTATTTTATTGCAAATTATTTGTCTATAAAGAGCGACCATTGTTTATGCGACGCGGGTCACGGGATAGCGATGGACGTTGCCATGGTGACATACTAATTATTTAGTCACTAATTCAATAAAATAATACGGGCGATATACTTTATAAAATATAGCAAAGAAATTTAACGTTTGCCGGGATAGTTAGTATAAGTATATAAATCTCCTGTCACGATGTTTGTCCGCGATGGATTCCTAAACTACTTACCGATTTTAATGTTTTTTTAAATGTGTATTGTGTGCTTTTTTCCAACTTGATAGATAGGATAGCTTAAATCTTTAGTTATAGTCGCAAATTTATTTTATTGGAAATTATTTGTCTTTACAACCTGAGACTGACGGCGACCATTGTTTGTGCAACGGGATAGCGATCGACGTTGCCATGGTAATATACATAATATTATTTATTCACTTCAATAAAATAATATGGCAAATACATAATATATATTATGGCAAAGCAACGTTTGCCGGTACAGCTAGTATAATTTATAGCAGAAGATGATTATAATATTATTTTTTAACAGAAAATGTAACCGAAATTTAAAATATTATTTTTTAAAATAGATTATTTATTAAGAAAAAGAGAGACCTAAGTACGAGACCTTCTAATTTTTTATCATATTTTGCTCTGTGGTAATAAACTTTTTAAAGCTTTTTCTGAATGTTTGACTTCTGTCTTATGTTAGGAGAGACAGCTGTGAATGATAATATCTTACTTCACTCTATACTTCGATCGCCAATTATTCTTGGAAATCTTTTGTTATCGCGGCCCACTTGGGCCTTACGGGATTGATAGGTTAAACGGTGTTCCACATACAGACAGACAAACAGACATAAACAGTCACTTATAACTATAAGTTATAACTTATAACACTTCTCTGTTTTCATTGGGGGTGACAATGACAGGAAAACGTGTAAGGTTCAAGTTTTTTAATTAAGTAAATTAAATAGAATAAATGATATAAAATGTAAAATATTTAAATAAAACAATTAGAGTTAAGTAATAAACTATTTACACATTTATGGAATTATCAAAACATATTTTAGTTCAATTATTTGTCACAATAAGAAACGGATGTTCATATTATTTTATACTAACGCCACAATCCAAAGTCAATTATTACGGAGCTTAGTTTAATATAAGTAATTTAATTTAATAAATATTTTTATGTTAAAAATAAACACTAGAAATTATTTAAATATACATAAATATTATAAGCAATTAAAATAAAACTTTAAATTACAAACGGAAGTTATTTAAATTGCGCACTAGCGCCACAAGCGGAACTCACACTTTACCCGCCTAAATTATTGAGAGTAGAGAGGGACTTGTGGACTGGAAGGTTTTTTCCAGGACAGTTGGTGAGTTGGTATCCTTCATAGAGGATAGTCCATAGCAGTAAATTGTGAGCTCGGTGTTTGAGCTATAAAATACAGTTATTACTGTGAGAAAGTAATTAAAATAGAGAGGAAAAGTGTTTAATCCGTCGATCACCAATTCCTGGAAATCTTTTGTTATTACTGCCCATATGGGCCTTACGGGCTTGATGGGTTAAAAGTAGTTTGTGTTACAAACGTGGATGTGTTAAGTTATTGAATTGAGTGATTGGAAAATAAGTGTAATAAACAAAGTGATCTGAGTGTTTGAGTTTTATTTTAATAATAAGTGTACAGTGTTGTTTTACAAATGATATAATTTTAATAATACATCTTGAAATCGTCATATTCCATTCCAGATTTTTGAGTAATCCACGAAAGTGTTCCTATCTGATCTCTGTTACTTTGTAATAATTACATTATTAAACTCATATTATTCAAATCTAATAATTAGAAGAAAGAATACAGAGCACCGTCAAAGAATACAGAATACATTTTGGCTGAATCTATTGTATATTGCGCTATACAACCACGCCAGCCACCAAAACCAGGTATCCGCAGTCTCTTATCCTATTTGTTGTAAGCTTCTACTTTTAGTGAAATTGAAGTGGTGAGAGCACGCTACGTGAATGGATTAGTTCTATTTTTATGCACAGCAAGACAATCCTTGGCCTGGCCCCGGATACACAGGATTAACCTCGAAATTGGATGCACGGTTTCCATCAGAAATATGCTCGAAATATGCACGTATTGTTTCGGTTTTTTAATCCGGTGTTAGTACTAAAACGGGGTAACTGAAAATATAATGCTTGAGTTGTTTGCTGTGATGTTACATTATTGACCGCTAGACTCAATTTTATTAAGTAGTACCATAGACGAACTTCACCCCATGGCAGTACTCAAAATCTTACCTACTATTTAGGTTTAGACTGTACTGGCTTCGTAGCAGAATTTCAAATAAGATTTAAACCCGCTTTCTTCGGATTCAGCAACAGTTGAAACCATTAAAAACATCTTATTTCATCCTAAATGTTAAAATAACATATTTAAAGACTGTAAAAATAAAACTTAAAGCGGAAGAAAGCGGTGCATTTGCCAAATACTTTCGTTTCATTCATGTTTAAATTTTCTTGAGTATTTAGAGAACTGTGGCACGGATACCTTAGCATCAAGAGCTATGCATACAGAAGTGTGGTGAAGAGGGCATAGTAAGCACCACCTGGGGAGTAGTTTTTAAGTTCTGTGTTAAATTACACTGGAATAAAGTAAATACTCTTAGCATGTGAAAATAACTTTGAATGTAAGAAAAATACGTTGAATATGCTTATCGCACATACTACTACAAAATAAGTAATAACGAACCTAAGCATATAATATTGAAGCACTTACTTGGTATAAAAATATATTTTCAGTAATCAAAAATGATTCGGTTTTCAATACTCTTTTGTTATTTTATTGGCATTTAAAATAAAGCTCAATTGTTATGAAAACGCAAGTTTTTCCATGTTTGGTAAGGACTTCTGGGGGATGAAAAAACATGTAGGGAGATCTTAACTCCCATCCCAGAAACCGTGCATTTATATCAAGCTCCCAGTTTGAATTAAACCAATTATACACAAAATAATTAATCACTTGTAAACGTAGCTTATGTATGACAATAGCTCATAATAGACAATAGCTTGGAGCGGCCTGAATCTGTCGTAACAGTTTTAGCGAACAACAGCAATCCAAGACGTAGTTAGCCTCAAACTGACCTATTTACCATCACAAACAATCTAATGGCTTACCGAAATAGCTAATGGGAAATGCAGGTTATAAGCTAGAATAAGCTAGTAGTTTGTATTGAAAATTAATGATCTGGTGGAGTACCAGAATGGGCAAAGATTTTATAATATTTATTGTATTAAGAGAATTATAATACTTCGTTGCCTATGCCGCGCCGTGCTGATTGTCTACTCTCTGTCTTACGCGTTTTCGATCAGGTCACGTATTCTGACTCCTAACTGGAGTTTTAAATTTTTGCTTGTCCTTCAAAATCATCCATAAAAGTGCATAACGCCAGTTAAGAAGTTAGTTTTTTTTTATTTACGACTAAAAACAGTTTTGCATTAATAATAACATTTGGTTTGGACATTTAAGATACAAGCTACATGCAATAACTTATTATAATTGGTCACAGCATGCAATTTTTGAGCAGTATATAAATAATTAATTACTTAATTATATTCAAAGTAATAGCGCTTCTTTGAGAAGTAAGTACTTACATATCTCTAATTTAGACTTACTAGTTAACTATACGTTTAAAATATTAAAACTAGTAGTTCCAACAGACTTTACCCTGCATGATGTGTCTGAAAGTGACTGATTTCTGGATCTAAGCTGTCTGAAGTGCAACCCAAATGGATTTTTAACCTAAACATTAATTATTCAAATCAGTCCAGCCGTTTAGGACGAGTTCGTTGACATACATACGAACAGTAGAATTAAATAGTTTAAATTAGATACGGAGTATTTTGACAGGAATTTCAGCATTTCTTCCAATACAATCAGATACTTGTACCAGACATAAGACTGCACACAATATCCGATATAAAGGGTGTTCCCCGCGCCGCGCCGTCGAGACAGGAAACAGACTTGACCGACACCCCAAAGGGGGACACCCCTATCATTGCAACCGTCTGACTATTATTATTTTTAACAAAAAATTAAAACCGACTTCCAAGGTAAAAACAATATTAACATTAATATGAACTAAAAAGTATTAAATAATTTTTGCTATCTAATAGTGCCTTTTTCCGAATTCGGCTAAACCTCAACTATTTCTGTACTCAATCTTCATTATTTTGAAGTCGGTACCAGATAGCTGAATCTTCAGTCCTCTGACAGAATATTTGAAACTTTTGGAACTGGCACCGACTTCAAAATTATGAAGATTGAGTACAGAAATAGTTGAGGTTTAGCCGAATTCGGAAAAAGGCACTATTAGATAGCAAAAATTATTTAATACTTTTTAGTTCATATTAATGTTAATATTGTTTTTACCTTGGAAGTCGGTTTTAATTTTTTGTTAAAAATAATAATAATTTCACTCTTTTTAGTTACACTGGTAGGTAAACCTTCGCGTATATTTTACGTATCTTATTACAATTTGTTAAGAGTCACAGTTCACACTCACAAAATAATATATTATCAGTGAAGTGAATATATTGTGCTAAGTAATTTAACAATTTTAATACTTCAAACCCCAAGCGGTCACCGGCGATTGCGATAACAATAGAAAGGCTATTGTGTCTCGTTTTTCCACGATCGAAGGATCTATCAGATAAAAAACTGTATAAACTTGCATAGGATGTAGCGTAGCTACTCATCTAATACCAAAAATTATTTATTTGGCAAAACAACGTTTGCCGGGACAGCTAGTAATATAATATTATCATAATTATTGACAGCTGTTCTTGTAATCAAGAATTCAATTTCAAATCCATTCAAATCGATACTTAGTGCGCCATCTATCGATTAATAAGTATAACTTATTAAAAAGACACTTATTGACTTTGTTTTGTTTAAATGCTCTTTTTAAAATAACTTTATTTTAATTCTATATTTTGTCTATTAAAATTTTATAAAGTAGTTAGTAAAGTATTCGATCTGTATATAAAGTAGTAAAGTATAATCGATCTTCCGCCACTCGCCGCGCGGCGGCGCCGCGATACCGTCGCCTCCGCGGCGCTGACCGCCATGTATATTTAAACAAAGTGTTGTTATACAGTATAAAATTATTATTATTATTAGTATATCCACACCTATGCCTTGTACTATTATCTATTCTGTGCCATGAGACATTGGTGACCTTAACACGACGTGGTAATGATGAAGACGATGATGATGATGATGATGATGATGATGATGATTATGATGATGAATATGAGTTGCATAGTAGCATATGCTTTCTGTTCTTAAAACAACGCCGAAACTCCCAAACGTGCATCTATAAGGAGTCAGGAGTTCTCTCAGCATCTTCGAAACCATGGTATACCTTGACCCAATATTTGACTTTTTGGTAGCATATTCTTAGTACACTTCACATAAAACCAAAATCACCATATGTTTCCATATAAATTTCGAGGAGTCCCCTCGATTACTCCTGGATCCCATCATCAGGTCACCACTTTGTGAACATGGTACCAAATTGGAGTAAAACCAAATACAACAAAGCAAAAATTTCGAAAATCGGTTCACAAACGGCGGAGTAATCGTTGAACATACAAAAAAAAAAAAAAAAAAAAATAAAAAAAATAAAAAAAAAATATCCACAGCCGAACATATAACCTCCTCGTTTTTTGGAAGTCGGTTAAAAATACACTCGCAAGACCTTTATAAAATCAGATGTCCTTTAGATTTCGTTTCGACATGTTTTTTTATTCGTCGACTGAGATAATATTATTTTGTCTGTTCTATTTTCAAGTAGTCTGTCCATTAAAAAATATATCTAGCTATCTATTTAACAAAATTACTACACATTTTCCAATGGGCATTGTCCTAAAAAAATGACATGTACTTTTTATTTTTTTTTTTCGTTAAAATAGTGTATTTTAAGAATATAAATTAAATAATTTTGAAATTCATTGGCTAGTTTTTTCTCAATAAATTTTTAAAGTTTCGCTCTGACGTCATCATCGGCGGCCAATTGACCTCTGCAGTATGTTTTTTTTCCTTTCAATCTTATTTATAATGGTTGGTTCGTCAAATGCAAGTTATCATTATGTGAAAGCTGATACAAGAAGCTTACCAAAAGTTCGAAACGTAATGTTGGTTGAATTTATTGCTAATTTTACGCCATTGAAGGTCAAACTAAGGTTAAACATATTTGTTCAAAAATATAAGTAACTAATGGGTATTTTTTTCGTTTATATACAGAAAAACGACCACTGACCTTATTCCTCGAAATGTTTTTGTAATGAGCAAAATTAAAAAAAATGGACAATCCCCATTGTCTTTTAGTAACATTTGGATACTAAAAGATAGATACGGTCAATTATTCATATCCTTGTACAATTTGTGCACTCTTGTAGGGCGAGTTAATTAAACACAGAATACTGTGCATGCAATACTGTGCATGTGTCTCACTAAGCACTACCACTCTGGCTGGTGGATAGTCAAGGAAGAGAGCTCCCTCTGCCCGGGCGACCATTTCCTAATATCACCCCCACCACTAGTGGGCGTGCTAATCTTTATTAATTATCAATACACTACAATCATTAACCATCATAATATAATTATTATTCATAATATTATAGTCAAATACACAACTACATAATCCACTCTTCTTTATACTCCCATATAATTCAAGTGGACTATACAATAGCGTGCCACCAATCCGAATGGCGTGTTTGCAGACCAAATCATTCTGTGAAAACGATTCTAACTACTTTGCTATGGTTTGAGACTTCTACATGTGCCGTTAACAAGACGTCTTTATCATTGGTTTCGTTATTAAATTTAAAAAGCTTAAATTGAACTGAACACCTTTTTTAATTAGAATGTATAATGTGCAGCTACTCCTAATGGAAGTTAGTATATAGGTTGTAAATATAGACAACAATATTGTGTTACTGTCGCTTTCACTATTCAATATAAACACTAAATAAGTCCCAACAGGTGGTGCAAAATTTGCATAAAATTTCATTTCTTATGCAAATAACTGACACCTGAGTCCTGACAAGCAACATCTGGCTAATTAGAGATCTCTTGTGAAATAAAAGATCCATTTCCGAGGAACCGTTTTTTGGTGGTGCGGTCTTGGATGCAGGTTTTTATAGAGATGTCGGTTTCGTTTGCGGGATGGGTAGGTAAAAAGTAGTGAAAAAGAAACGACGTTTCTTCAAAGTAAGAAAATGAAATAGGTACCTATCATTAGGCAAAAGATGCTTTATGTAATACAAAAGTTATGTATCCAGTATATTTTTCATAGGATAGAGCAGCAGCCCGCTTGATATAACTATTATACTTTCGATCTATCGCAAAATGTTATTTTTATACGGCTTTATTATTATAACGACTTTAATTTATTTTCTAAGAAACCAGTTTATTACGATAGATCAAAAAGATTAAATCAATAATTAGCTGCTTAAATTATAACATTTAAATAATCATATGAATTAGACGCCAAAAGCCATAATTATAATGAAAGTTTGGCTTAGAAGTTAAACTGTTTTTATATAGCAACTATATGACATTTTTCCGAAATAAAATGTATCCTATGTCGTTTCCCGGGACTTAAATAAGTATCTCCATACCAAATTTCAGCGAAATCGATTCAGTGGGCATGAAGAAGTAACAGGCGGACAGACAGACAGACGGACAAACAGACAGACACACTTTCAACAGTATGGAAGTATGGATATGGAAGTATGAAAGTAGTTAAGTATAGATTAGGTTTGGCTAGAATGTTTTTATACAGCAATTTTTACAGAATTGCGGGTAACTCTTGAACGTAATATTAAGCATTAACTATTTAGCCAATATCCAGTGTTAGTCCACTTATATCAAAGACAGAACCCCTTCATAGTTTCTAGCACTTTCGATACAGACCACTTCATATAAGAACACTAATTGATCGCCACTCGAACTGAAACTATGCAGCTTTTATGTTCAATATAATACTTGTTTAGAATTTAGAAGTTATATCTGGTATATAAATTATTATATTTGAAATGTTAATAGGTATAATGTTATAAAGCTTTGGCCCAATTAATTTTGTTCTAATTTGAAATGGAAACATTCTGTATACGCGGTCAACAAGTGCTACTTGAATTGACAGCATTATAGGCCTACTCGCTTTATTTACAATTTTGAGCAAAATTATGGAACGAAGAAAAGCAGGGTTTTAAGGTTCTGTGACTCATGCCATGATTTCTTTTATTTTTGTCTTCTCTTTTCATAGTGCAAAATCTTTCCATAGTGCATTTGTATCACCAAAACAGAACTTGTGTGAAAATAATGATTGCAGTCGCTAGTTTCATCCGCAAAATTAGATCAATTAATTATTTTGGAATTACCACGATGATAACAAATCTATATCAATACAAATGAAAGGCTATCTTTAGTCTTCTAATATTCGTGGAAGTTCAGGGAAATGTAGGTGACACGAAGTTCGGGTCAACTAGTCCCATAATTTATAATGAAGTTATCGATTACAACCTGATCATTAACCAAGTATCCAGGCATTAAGGGTCAATTCAGACCGCAACGCAACGCGAGGATGCGTTTTAAAATTTATATGAATTTGGCAGATTTCAATCGCGTGAGACGTCGTGCAATTCTGTCAATTCAATAATATACATTTAGAAATGCATCTACGCGTAACGTTGCGGTCTGAATTGACCCTAAGTTGTCGATATCAGCGACTAGCTCGCGCCCGGCCCCGCCTGTTAATTGACAGCTCGCTCGATACCTCACATTTCACAAAGGCTTCCGCTGTGTTACATTTTAGTCTCCATTTTAGAAAGTTTCATTTTAAAAAAAGGTTGCTGGCTACTGGAATATCAGTGAAATAGATGACGCCCGGATCTCCAAAAAATAAATTAGCTTATTATTATATAGGTCTACCAGAATCTGATTGCATAAAGTGTGAAAATAAATTGACTCTAGCAATACCGAGGTAATTGGAATAAAACATTTTGATCCATTTTTTCTTGTAGCGGTTGATTCGTGTGTGAAACATGCAAATATAAAAATTTATCCAATGATAAAGGATATTTTTTTTTAATCTGCCATTAAAATTTGCCATCAGATCCTGGTACACGTATAATTACTTAGTCAAAATTAGTTTATTAATTTTCAAATTTAGTTACCTCTTCACGTCCAAACCGCCGAAACGATTTTGCTGAAATGTAATATGGATATACTTTGAGTCCCGGGAAACGACATAAGGTACTTTTCATCTTGGAAATATGTACGGTTCCCGCGCGATTAACAAATTTTGCAACGGGGATGCGAGCGTCATCTGGTATTTAATATACTACTAGCTAAAGCAGCCAATTCATCAGCTAGCATAATAAATGTCAAAGTTTACGATGTGCTAATAGTTTTCTTACAAGCCTGAACAGCAATTACCAGGCCTTAATCGCATTAACCTGTATGCCAAGTTCCAAGAATTGCACACAAGTTTCTAAGCCAGGTTTATAAACTACTTACAAATATAAATTTAATAGACTACCAGACATGGAAAAACTAAATGTTACATTTTACCACGCCGAAGTTCCGCGACGGAATTTCGGCATGGTGTGTCATCGGTAGTTTAAAATACATTGCAGGCGTAATCATGCCGAACTTCCGCCGCGGAAATTCGGCATAGTGTTTAGACGCTGAAACTCACTATTTTGAATTTTCATTTTCAGACTACCTATTGATGTCATCAGAATCGATTCAGTATTTAAAAGCTTGAAGAGCTAACGGACAGCCAGATTAAAGGACAAAATTTTCGTATATGTATACAATTTTAATATTGATATACCATCTACTTAATTTTTCAAGATTTTTTTAATAGTAAGTAATAATTACCTATAACTTTCATCCTCTCAAAACGAACTTGTTTTCTATGAGTCTAATAACATTATCCGTAATGAATAGAAGGATTAGGAATGCCTAACCTACGAAGGCAGTATAAAATTTAATCTAGCCAAGATCGAATCATGGTGAACGCGGTTTTACCAGCGGAAATTAGTACATCCCTATTAAAGGGGGGATGGGGGCCCACGTTAAGGAGTTACGTTACGAGACACCTACCCTCCCCTAAGAATGCCTTATTAAATGAAACATTCGTAAGATTGCAAGATAAACACGAATTTATGCAAATTGCAAGGAATTTGTAGCTTTAATTTCTCATTTTAATATAATGAGCACATAGCTTAAGCCGCGTCAAAATTTATTCTATCTTAATTATCTTCGCTTTAAAATTAAAACAAACTTGTATTTTAAACTTATCTATTAATGGGACTATTAATTTTGACTTTTTAATGCCCAAAATAATGTAATAGACCGTTAAATAAATTTTACGCTATCGAAAACTGTGGCGTTGTGATAAAAACTTGATATTCGAGATCTAAACTAGATCAGTCAATCAATTTCATCACTTCTGATTTAAATTATTGCCAGATCACCTAATGGCTATTAAAATCATACGCTATGGTAAAAGTATTTCTTTAAAAGCTTTAAATTATTATATTTTAAGTTATTATAATTTCATTTTTACTAAACTTGACTTTTTTTTTCAAATTTTAAAAATAACTTTTTAATTTTCCGTGCATAAATATTACCACTTATTTAAAATTGTATTCCATCTTTTTGCTGAAGTGATTAGTCAAAGTATTTTTGTCATCCTTTGCTAAGGCTGCTTTATTTTGTTATCAGAACATGACAGCATATCATTTAAATATATATACTTACTGGATTTAGTAATACGGAACAAAACTTTAGTATTTACTGCCTTTATAATATTATGTTTAACCAAAAAGATAAAGCTATATATATATAAAATTCAAAAGTGAGTGACTGACATGGTGATCTATCAACGCACAGTCCAAACCACTGGACGGATCGGGCTGAAATTTGGCATGCAGGTAGATGTTATTAGTTATAACGTAGGCATCCGCTAAGAAAGGATTTTGATAAATTCCAACCACAAGGGGTTAAAATAGGGGAGGAAAGTTTGTATAATATACTTCTTAACGCGAGCGAAGCCGCGGGCAAAAGCTCCTAAGGTATAAATCTTAAGTATTTACTTAGGGTTAAGTATGAAGAAAAATAAATCGCTACAATAACATCTACCTGCATGCCAAATTTCAGCCCGATCCGTCCAGTGGTTTGGACTGTGCGTTGATAGATCACCATGTCAGTCACTCACTTTTGAATTTTATATATATATAGCTTTATCTTTTTGGTTAAACTTAATATTATAAAGGCAGTAAATACTAAAGTTTTGTTCCGTATTACTAAATCCAGTAAGTATATATATTTAAATGATATGCTGTCATGTTCTGATAACAACACCAGTAACATCTGATGTCTCTGTTTCAGATAACCTATGGTTAACACAACTTAATACATTACATTGAGATCGATAAAAACTTTAAAACGATCAATATTTATAGCTCTATCGTATTCATAAAGATAAGATTTCTGATACAAGTATTTCCGACATAAGAAATAGTTTTGAAACTTGGTTACAAAAACACCTCTTTTCTCATTAAATATATTGTACTAGCTGTTGCCCGCGACTTCGTCCGCGTTAACATAGTATATTAACAAAGATGGATAGTTTTCCCCTTATTGTGGTTCCTTATACAAAGGGTAAAAACGGGACCCTATTTAAGCAAACGTCCATAAACTTCATGTTTCTAACTCAAAAAATGACGGATTTTCATTTTAACTTTCAACCCCTATTTCACCCCTCTGGGGGTAGAATTTCCAAAAACGCTTAAATACGTATCCATTCGTTTTTAATCAGTAACCCAAAAATAAAGTTTCATGTTTCTAACTCAAGAAATGACCGTGGAAATGACGGACTTTCATTCATACTTTCAACCCCTATTTCACACCCTTCGGGGTAAAATTTTCAAAATCCCTTCCTTAGTGGGTGTCTACTCAATAAAACAACCCTACACACCAAATTTCGTGGCTGTAACTTTAACAGTTTTTGCTCAACGATGATGAATCAGTCAGTCAGTCAGGACATGTAATTTTATAAGTATAGATGAATAATGTTTATTGTTTTAGTAAAAGTTTACATTACATAAATCGCCGCCCTCACCGAATAAAATCGTAATCAAAAAATCTAAATTTTACAGGAAAAAATAAAAACGGTTTTTGGCTCATAACTTTTTAACAGGTTCACACAGGAAAATTATTTTTATACCAAAAGAAAGCTAATTTTTTTGCGATATCTTAATGTTTTAAAAAAAAATATAATGATATTTCTTACTGAGATTATAAGTCAAAAAGTATAATACCGAAATTTAAATAGAATTTTTGTCCGTAACACATCAATACGATATTATTCGGGTAAGTTGTCGACAACGAACTACACAGTAATAGTTGGATGCGATCCTATTGGCTGTCTTACAGACATGTTTACTGGCTCTGTAATCGACTGTTACCAATATATTCGACGCTAAGAGTAAGTCACATGTTAATCGTAAAATATATTAACTTTATTATTCCATGGCAAGCGAAACATACTTTATATATGTAAAAATATAATACAGAATTTAAAAAACTTAAAATATATTGTAATAATTAACTGGATTCTTAAATAAAACCATTTTTTATTTTTATTTTATAGGTATTTTAATAATTTTATAACAAAAGGTAAGTATATAAAATTTTACAGTAATATAACAATCAGTTATCCTTTTTTTATACGTCCGAAGCAGAGTAGACAGAATGATAGAGTATGCCGACTTAGAACTGATGTAAAAAAATTTAAGTTTGACGTGTTATGACAAAAGTCGTCGCTAGGGTCGTTACCTACAAATTTAGTTGTTTATATTTTGGCACATGCAAAGAAAACTGTCAGAATTCAATTTCAAAATCTTATTTTTAAAAATAAATTATACCAGCCAGCGCGCCAGCCTCTAACTTATCACCCCCAAACCCGACGAATTTGACAGATATTGAAACCTGTTCATTTCTTTGCAGTCGAACTACTGGTAATTATGTCTATTGTGTCCGACGCCTCATCTAGGTTTAATAACTAAAAAAGTCCAAACACCGAAAACAACATTTAAAAACTTTTTTAACTAATAGCCTGATTAACAAGTGCCATTTTCCTCAAAACCTGATCTAATGCACCGAAAATTATGATTTTGGTCTCATTCGATTTGGAATACCATGTAGAACATTTTATGAAAATTCCAAGAGGGGCTGAAAAAAATGCAAAAGTTATAAACAATTTAGTAAACATAAAAAGAAGGGTTTAGTTTTCTTTTTATATTTCGAAAACTATTTGAGTTAATCAAAATTTAAAAATAGATCCTTAAAGAGCAGGTAGTTTCCTAAAAAAATCCTAGATCCTGGAACCTTATCAACAATCCTTATAACTTTAATTGAGCGGCGAAAGTACGGTAAAAACGCGTAGTTCGGGTTTCGCGTGAATTGCCGCAGTCGCCACGTGAACTAAAAAATATATTTTAACTGATTAAATATTAATATAAAGAAATAAAAAAAATTGGGTACTAAGTAGACATATTAATAAACAATAATCCATCAACAAAAATAAATTATCATAATTTGTTTAATTGTTATGCTTTTGTTCATTTGTTTATTAGTCACCATTTTAATGTTAACATAAAAACGCTGATTATTTCAACACAAGAAATCTATAAATTTTTATTATTCTTTTGAGCTAATTTTAAAAGGGCTTAGAAGAGATATCCGGTGGAAAAATTCAACAATTTTGATTTTTCACTTTTTTATGAACAATCAAAGGCATTCATTAAATTTTCATGTAAATATAGAAATTAGGGGTTTTTCATCAATAAAAATGATTATTTAAATTTTATTAGTTATAAATAAAAAAAATATATATTGTTATCTGGCTTCTAACAGTAACAAAACAAAATAGTAACAATAATTGGATATAAAAGTACCGTAATTGCTTTATTTACATGAATAATTTTGGAATTACTTTGAATGTTAATAAAAAAGTGAAAAATAAAAAAAATGAATTTTTTCAACGGGAATCTCTTATATGGCCTATTAAGATTAGTTCTAAAGAATAATAAAAAAATCTAGATTTCTTGTTTTGAAATAATCAGCGTTTTTATGTTAACATTAAAATGGTGACTATTAACAAATGAACAAAAGCATAATAATTAAACAAATTGTGATAATTTATTTTTGTTAACGAATTATTGTTTATTCATAATATGTCTACTTAGTACCCAAATTTTTTAATCCTTAATATCAATATTTAATCACTTAAAATATTTTTTTAGTTCACGTAGCAGATTACGGCAAATCACGCGAAACCCGAACCACGCGGTTTTACCGTTACTTTCGCCGCTCAATTAAAGCTATAAGGATTATTGGTAAGGTTCCAAAATCTAGGATTTTTTTTAGGAAAATTCCTGCTCTTTAAGGATCTATTTTTAAATTTTAATTATCTCAAATAGTTTTCGAAATATTAAAAAAAATCCAAGCCCTTCTTTTTATGTTTACTTAATTGTTTATAACTTTTGCATTTTTTTTCGCACTTCCGTAAACAAAATCACAAATGAAGATAATGTAAACAATTATTATTGCTTGACCTTCGAAACACGTGACGAGGTTAAGGCTATCACTTTCTTTTATATGCCGACAAAGCGAGAGCAATGTATAGTACTTTTTGATGTAAACATTAGCAAATTGTCGCAACCTGTAAAGTAAACCCTAGTCGCAATGTACGCAAAGTACTATCGTGAGATGCATTACTACATTTATGTAGGTCCGCTTTAGACAGTATTCTATAATAACCATTATTACTTTTAGAACATAAAATCGCAATATATAATTACTAAAAATATGAAATGTACCTTTTACCCGAATAATATGGTAATGTCCTGACTGACATCTGTTTTTAGCCGCCTTTTGTTTTTTGGTACCGGAATAAGATCGCGATATCAGTTAGCCATATTAGTTTGGTCATTCAGAAAATAGTAATATTTTATTGTCATAGTGTTCGTCGTAAAGTTTGTTGCTTATGCGTAGGCGAATAATACATGTATGTTTATTACAAAATATCTTTCTCAAGAACTATCAGTCCGACCGCTATGAAAAAAATTCACGAGGTGGAATTGGCCTTCAAAAGCAATAATCCGTTATAAAAGCACTTCTATAGTAATAGTCGATTACGATACTATTCGGTGGGGGCGGCGAAATAGTTAATTACTGTATCTTTACTATAGGTACTTAACGGTGTAGGTGTTAGACAAAATTATTTTTTAGAGTAGAAAAAGAATATTTTGTCTACACAGTAAAGAAATAGTTTTAGGTAAATTGTAATTTTACCTATTTTTGCGTAGAAAGAAACATTTCTAAAATGTTAGTATGATTATTATGATGCGCTATTTACTAGATTAATGTACTCTACTCACGGACTCAAATGTTCGATGAAGGATGACTTGATATTGAAGTACAAATACCGACCTGGAAATAAAACAAAAATACTTTAATTAAAGGAAACAAGACTGTTTTATACCTTATCCATAATAATTACACCATATTATATTAGTGAAGAAACCATTATCCTTTTCACTTTATTCCCGGTACGTATAAACTAGACAAAACATTATCAAAGGAAATTGACAAAGCCGTAGCGTGCTGACTGCTGTTTTTTGCATCAGCAATTTGTTTGTTGGCGGCGGAGCCTTTAATGTATCTCCACCTTGCACGCGACCAAACATACTGGGAGTGGTGAACAAGAAACTTGTATGCAAATAACTAAAAGAAACTGTCTAGATGAAAAGTTTAAATATTAAACTTATGTTAGGCCAAAACAGAAGCTATTATCTTTATGATTCCATAAGCGAGTTTCTAAAACATATTATGTATATTGATTTGGATATAACAATAGTTATGGTCACTAAAAAATTTTAAGTTGCACTACACGAGCTTCGATTTGTGTTTTAGGGCCCACACCATGATGAACCCAGCTGCCAATATTGTACACAATAGGCAGTTAGACGTAAGTATGTACTACTTAATGATAATATTGTATCTTGAATTTTGGAGCTTCGTAATTATTGTTAATTTTTTTTTTCCATCATGGGAGTATACAAGAGTCACCAAATACATGCTTAGGATGATTTTTTAATAACAATTTAAAATAAAGCAACAGCAGCTTGCTAGCTTGTTTTTAAAAATTAAGAATTTGCTTGTTCTAAAAAAAATCTTACATTTCGATCTGGAACCAGCTCACATACAATTAATTTTACAATCTCCCTAGATTGTACACTGTAAGAATCTAGAACTTTCAAGAATGCCTTGTTAAATTTTCCACGTAGAAATAAATAATTTTTACAGCGCCATTTAAATTCTAAAACGTGATGCTTAGAGCGAGCGAGATTTATTGCAGAAAAAGGAAGGAAGATTTAAAGCTTTTACCACAGTATAGCAATAGGGATAATATTGCTATACTGTGCTTTTACATTGAATCGAGATGTAAATATCCCTTTAAAATGTATATTTAGATAAATAATTAAAAATGTATTCAACAACGAATCGAAAAGGGAAATCTTTGAGGACGATAAGAGTGAATCTTACAGCAGTATCTCCTGCGATTATATTCGTTTGTTAAAATTGTCCGACAATTATTTTGATTTTCATTCAACTCCAAAATTACAGATTTCGCTATAATTATCTAACATAAGTAAAATCATTTCTTCTTTTAATTATACTTATTAAGGAAATATAAAATATATTTTTAGTAAGATTCAATTGAAAAAATATTAAACATAAAAGTTTTTAGAATAAGTAAGTAGGCCGTAGGGTAGGTATCGACCTAATACTATAATTTATTATTTCTCTTTGATAATATCTCAAATATAAGCCAGCCTTTTCACGTTGACCAAAATAATAATAGAATTGAACATAATAAAGTCTAATGCATCATTTGGATTTTTACAAATGAAAAAAGACTGTACTTATACATTTTAATAATTATTATTGTTTCTGAATTCGTTGATTATTATTATAACATAATGAAGTAATTGATAATTGTATAAACCTTCAAGAGGAGAGCGTATTTTCGTCTTAAAAGACCGGAAACCAGCAACTTTTCTGATTATCTTGCGAGTGTCCATGGGAGACGCGACGGTAGCGTTCCATCAAGTGCACTGTTAGCTAGTTTGCCCCTTAATTTTTGTTTAAAAAAATCAGGTATATTCAAAACTTTAAAATATATTTTGTACGTATTTTGTAAAGTAAATAAAGGAAATGGTGTAGCGTGCCGGTCGCAGGTGCAGCCCGCTACAAGTTGCCAACTCGTCCGAAAGTAATTCATGCATTCTTCAACAAAACATGCTAAATTCTTGGCACGTTGTTAGTTATACCGAAAAATATATTGTTAACAGAAAATGGTAGGAAAATTTAGGATTTGTCTTTATAACAGACAAGCTTTTGCCTTATTTTTCACTCATGTGAATAAAGTATTCCAGGCAAAGATCAAACATTACATACACGTACATGTATCCTGTAATAATCTCTTCATAATGTTAGTAGAGATATATAATTAGCCCGTAGGATAGTTTGAGCACAAATTTAATAGTAACATAAAGTTATGTTATGTAACATACTTTAATTTCTTTATTATGACTTAATTCCGTTAATTATGCTTTAAAAGAAGCTACTTGGGAACTCAAAAGACCTGATTTTTGATAATTAATAATTATTATTGGCTTAAATTCAAAATTCCCGGCCCCCAGAAAGGACATAGGATACTTTTTATTCCGTAAAATGTACGATTCCTGCGCGATAAATGAATTTTGACGCAACGAATTTACGAACGCACCTATTTACTAAACTTCCTAAACCTAACGATTTAGAACGCCGAAAGGCGTAGTAACTAGTAGCTTAAATCACAAAACTAGTTAAATTAAAATTTAAATCAACCAAACCTAATTCTATCAGCATCAATAAACCTACGTTTAATTTAATAAATAACATAAAAGTGTTACTATAAAATTACAATCGGGTTAAAAATATGCTGATTGGAATGTGTGGGTTCATTTGATGCGCCCGCTGCACGGCTTCGGTCAGTAACTCTGATATTTATCAATGATGCCAACTTGGTAGGCTTCCCCCATTTAAGGGGAAAAATATACCATTCATTTGCTTTTTCCCTTTTATTTTACTATAGGACTGGCTGCAAATATTGTTGTTTAATTAATGAAGTGCCTACGTTTTTAAATTTGCATAAAATGTTCTTATCAGATATATCTAGCAATTTTTATTACTTATAAAATGTACTAAAATAAAAAATGGAGTAATTTTTTTTGATGTTTATTATTTACGTGACATTTCAAGGGAAATTTTCAAGTAATAAGTGTGATTTATCGGTTTTTCGTATTAGTTCGTGGAGTTTTTTTGCGATTTGGCAACACTGTTATACTTACAGTCGATCTCCGTGATAAACATAATGAAGTATGGATAAATAGCAAGGTGAAAGTTTAAACGTGTTTTGATCCGTGTAACAGATTGATTTATGTGATTGGGTATTGTCCTAATTTTGAATTTGCTCCAAATACTTCTATTGATCTATACATTATAGATCCATGGATAAGCTACAGATAATATTATTATACGTACTAAGTACGTACTATTGTCAGGGCTGTTTTCACCTACGTCTGCTAAAGTTAATCGTGAGAAGGTAGATATAACAATGAAACAGAAATATTTTAACAAGCCTTAACCACTAACAGGCACTGGTGAAATTAGGCCAGCTTTGTGTAACATTTCATATTTTATCTGCATTTCATAGGGACTAGCTTTTGCCCGCGATTTTGTCCACGTAAGAGTTGTGGGTAATTATTTAATTCTTTAGGCATTTCTGTGTCACTATAACAATAAAAGTAAAAATGTATGGCACCGCATACATTGCGCCAAAATTCGTTTACCGCGCGTGGACCGTACATTTTCCTGGTAAAACGGTATCCTATACCCAGCAAAATCGGTTCAGCAATTTGGGTATAAACAGACATACACCCTTTCTGATTTATAATATTAGTATGGACTTCAACATAGCAATTCATCATAATATTATTGTCTTGTTACAGGACCACACGACGAAATTCCACGAAATGGTTAAGTAGGTTTAGACATTATTTTGTGATACACCAACACACAAAACTATAGACTTGTTTTTGCACTTAATTGGCAACAGACAGGGTGTCTACAGTCTACAGATAAGACGCTCTTGGATTTACTCTATTTTGAGAAGCTGACTCTATTTTAAGTCTACTGGTAACTTGCCTTTAAGCATTAAAAATAACAAAAACTTAAGTTTACAAAATCATTTGATACGCTCGATTAATTCTTTATAATGATTTATTTAAATCTAATTTAATTTTAGAGGGCGACTAACCCAAAAAAATCAAACATCGTCCTTCTCTCTTCTCTAAAATTAGTAAGAAGTAATTGACATTTTTAACCGACTTCCAAAAAACGAGGAGGTTATATGTTCGGCTGTGGATATTTTTTTTTTATTTTTTTTTTTTATTTTTGTATGTTCAACGATTACTCCGCCGTTTGTGAACCGATTTTCGAAATTTTTGTTTTGTTGTATTAGGTTTCACTCCAATTTGGTCCCATTTTCACAAAGGTGGTGACCTGATGATGGGATCCATGAGTAATCGAGGGAACTCCTCGAAATTTATATGGAAACATATGGTGATTTTGGTTTTATGTGAAGTGTACTAAGAATACGCTACCAAAAAGTCAAATATTGGGTCAAGGTATACCATGGTTTCGATGATGCTGAGAGAACTCCTGATTCCTTATAGATACACGTTTGGGAGTTTCGGCGTTGTTTTAAGAACAGAAAGCATAAACTACTATGCAATTCATATTCATCATCATAATCATCATCATCATCATCGTCATCATCATCATTACCACGTCGTGTTAAGGCCACGAATGTCTCATGGCACAGAATAGATAATAGTACAAGGCATAGGTATGGATATACTAATAATAATAATGATGTACTGTATAACAATTAACAACACCTGTTTGTTTTTAATACACGGCGGTCGGCGTCGGTCGCCGCCCAGCGCAGCCGCGCGAAGACAGAATATCGAATACTTTACTAACTACTTTATAATATACAGATCGAATACTTTACTACTTTATAAAATTTTAATAGACAAATAGAATTAAAATAAAGTTATTTTAAAAAGAGCATTTAAACAAAACAAAGTCATTAAGTGTCTTTTTAATTAGTTATACTTATTAATCGATAGATGGTGCACTAAGTACCTATCGATTTGAATTCTTGATAACAAGAACAGCTGTCAATAATTATGATAATATTAAATATTATGCTACGCTACATCCTATGCAAGTTTGTACAATTTTTTATCTGATAGATCCTTCGATCGTGGAAAAACGAGACACAATAGCCTTTCTATTATTATCGCAATCGCCGGTGACCGCTTCGGGCTTGAAATATTAAAATTGTTAAATTACTTAGCACAATATGTTCACTTCACTGATAATATTATATTATTTTGTGAGTGTGAGTTGTGACTCTTAACAATTTGTAATAAGATACGTAAAATATACGCGAAGATTTATCTACTAGTGTAACTAAAAAGAGTGAAATTATTATTATTTTTAACAAAAAATTAAAACCGACTTCCAAGGTAAAAACAATAATAACATTAATGTGAACTAAAAAGTATTAAATAATTTTTACTATCTAATAGTGCCTTTTTCCGAATTCGGCTAAACCTCAACTATTTCTGTACTCAATCTTCATAATTTTGAAGTCGGTGCCAGTTCCAAAAATTTTAAATATACTGTCAGAGGACTGAAGATTCAGCTATCTGGTACCGACTTCAAAATAATGAAGATTGAGTACAGAAATAGTTGAGGTTTAGCCGAATTCGGAAAAAGGCACTATTAGATAGTAAAAATTATTTAATACTTTTTAGTTCACATTAATGTTATTATTGTTTTTACCTTGGAAGTCGGTTTTAATTTTTTGTTAAAAATAATAATAATTGATAGCTTTATAAAACGATATTTTGTACTTTTTAACTGACTTACCAAAAGGAGGAGGTTAAATTATGTTGGTTTGCGGATTTTTTTTTAATTATAAAAGGTCATGTTAGGGTGGGTTGCACCAGAGGCGTGGTTAAAGTTATGGTTATAGTTAAGGCTAACTTAGCTTTAACCTTAACTTTAACCACAGAAATTAACAGATTTCTGTTGCGTTTTTTTTTTTAAAGCTACAGGTAATGGGATTGAGAGTATAAAAAATTGAATTAATCAAAAATAAAACACTGAAACATAGTAAATTTTCAAGAAAATGGTTTGTGGTTAAATATGGCGTCGGACGCTATATATTTTAACGGTAACCAAAGATTTGACATTTTGTACTGTAGTTATATTATAGCTGTTAAATTAGTTACAGTTATAGTAATAAACATAATATTATTGTACCTACGTACTCTTTAAGTACTTACTAACAATACTAACATAGGTTAAGTCATGGATTGTTACTAATACGTCTACTAATATTTATGGCATTTTATGGGCTAAAAGCCTAAAATAAACATATTTTATTTATTTATAGTTAAAGTATGTTGGTGCAACCCACCCTCAGGGTTTGTGAAAAGTCAATATGAAATAAGAATTTTATTCAGCATTTGCTCTATTCTATATTATTTTTAATAAACGGTACCCGAGAGATTAGATCTAAAAATAGCAGTAGTCTGTGGACCGTGTAAGATGAATACTTTGTAAAGATGAGTTAGACATTTTAAAATGAAAATTCTACTTTAAAGTAATCATGAAATTTGTATTCTAAGAAGTAAGAATATTCTTAATTCTTAGAATATGATTCTAAAAATAACAATCTACGAATAATAACATTTATTATTCGTAGATAACAATATTAATTTTTACTTCAATTATAAAACTAATATTATCAAGCAATAATAATTGCAACCTACCGATTTTCCCGTATGGTAACATTATGAACTGGATGTAATAAATAGCTAATAATCCATACTTATATTATAATATGCGAAAAAGAGTCTGTCTGTCTGTTTCCTCTTCACGCTTAAACCACCGAGCCGATTTTTATGAAACTTGGTATGGAGGTACTTTGACACCTAGGAAAGGACATAGGATACTATGTAAAGATGCAATTAGATGATATACCTAATGTACGATCAGAGAAGTTGGTTCCTAGGCAGATGGCGGACCTAATTATTTTTTAAGTCAAACTCATCCGACCGATCACAGCTATTGAATTGACATAAGCCACCCAAATGACGTAGGTCACGACTCACGGTATCTCCGTCAACTGCCTAAGAATTAATTTCCTTGATCTACAGTATAGGCTATATAGGTGCCGTGTGTGGAGCCTGCATATCATTTTTCATGCGAAACATTGTATAGTTTATCGAACAAGGAACTCTCAGCGTTGGTTACTTATTCAGACAACCCAAGCCCTAATTGAGAGCTGAAGCCTGATCTACTAAACTTGCATGTATCGAGTTCAAGACATATGTATCGGTACAATTTTGAACGTTATTACCATAGTAATAAGATCGGAATTTGAATAATATCTACATCAAATAGGTCTTGCGTCTGAATCGTTGAATACTAGATTGACCTTGTCTCGGGGTGAAAAGAAAAAGATAAGCGAAGCTTGTAAAGTTGTTGGGAGAATGATTTGAAGTAAAGCACCGCAAATAACATTTCACATAACGATGCCTTCATTTTTTAAAGGCCTCTGATGCCCGAGCCCGAAATAGAGATGATTTGATTTGATTTGATTAAATCCTATAGTTTTTAACCGACAACTCAAAAATGTTTTTTTATTTTTAAGATAATGGCATCATAAGTCATAACATAATTCTGTATTTAGTTTCAAAAAGTAATTCCCGTTTATTAGTTTTTTATTTGAGTTCACCAACTTTTAAAACTGTCTGTTGACTATTGAGCTTTTGATCTCAGCTTTCTGTTCATATTTGCGTCTAGACAAAGCACGTTTCGCTTTGCATTTTGCGAAGACATTCATGGATTTCTTATCATTGGAAGATCTCTATTGTAGAGTCTTGAATCCTACGTCTAAAGATTTTTAAACTTACAATGTATGTTTGTTTAAAACTTAAAGCAGTTATTGATTTTTTAAGATCTCAATAAAAATCAAACCCAGTTATAAGCTTTACATGTCAGTGACGTTCAAATAGAACAAACTTTAAAAAAAATCTTAGTTACGTGTCTACCAGTGTGTCTTTTTATCTGGCTCAATAAGCTTCTAAAATCCAAGTAGTCTATGTACCCGTTTTGATATAAATTGGTTTTTTGAGATGGTAAAAAATTCAGAAATAGATAGCGTTAGGACACGTGACCTGGTCGAAAATTTGTAAGACAGAATAAAAGTAGATTGCCGGCGCAGCACACGATAGAACGTAACATTCTCCTTTTTACGAAAACGTATGCCTGCTATACTGTTTCGTATTTACTTCTGCTGGCACTCCCAGAATGTAAACTATGGTTTTTACGCATAAGTTTTTACTGCATATAATAAGATTCTGACGTGATTACGGAGCTTGCATGTATTGCATTCCAGTGGTGCATCGGGTTAATGTGACCGTGTTGTACTGTATATGTTTTAAATTGTAATTTTCCAACTTTTTAGTAAAAGATGGCCCCGTGCGAGTTTCTTACGCCGGTTCTTCTCGCCGGGTTAGTTCCCGAAACGGTGGTAGGCACCGTAGTACCGACGTTCGGAAAAGTCGGAAAAATTACTCCGAATAAAAATATTTTGATTTGATTTACAAAAATCAGGAGTTCACAACCATAGGTTATTTTTGTGATTTTTAACGAGCAACGCACAGATGCATTAAATAGTTTTGAAATCTGAATGCATATTTAATGTATCTGTCCGCTGTCAGACACGTTTAAAGTGACGCGAGCGTGTGGTTTTAAATACGAAGCATTTATTACGACTGAAATAATATTTAAGTGGATTTTTTTACGTAGAGCTACTGTTCTGCATTACTAGAAACCCTTTTTTCTTGTAGTTCGCTAGGGAGGTCACCAGTGGGGCTAAAGTTATCGCTTTGGAGAATCATATTATTATGAATCATAATATGATTCATTTTTCTCCATCGCAAAATGGTCACTCTGCTTGCAATTCATATCTAGTAATTCGTACTAATTTGACATTCGTCAGTTTTGACGATTAATTTGCTGAATTATTGCTAATTGTGACCATTTTAGCCCCGTTGGGGTCGGGAGAACTATTTAAATTAAATATTAGTTTAAAATATTGACATATTAAGTAGGAGATTACAAAAGGATAAATATATATTCATTAACAATATTTTTTCAAAAGAGAAAAGGTACGGTCGCAAATATTTTTATACTAGGGGGTCGCATCATAAAAAATGCAGAAAAACTCGGGTTTAGAAGAACCCTTACTAAACAAGATATATAAGCAGGTTTTAAGGTTTGCTGTCTGTCTATCTGTCATGTGAATTTTCAGCTGTGCCAGACTAAGGCAGTTCTTGTAGTGATATTATGTAGTTGTGTATTAAATGAGGTGTGTGCTGTTTTCCAACATGTCTTTGTCATAAAACAATAGGTTACAATTCAACCCCCAAAAATAGTGTTCTCTGGATACTGTGAACACGGGCAGATAATATAGACTGAACAAGATATTTTATATTTAATAACTAGATAACGGACGCAACTCCGTTGCGCCAAAATTCGTTTATTGCGCGGGAACCGTTTTTCCAGGATAAAAAGTATCCTAGGTATGTCCTTTCACGGGACTCAAAGTATCTCCATACCAAATTTCAGCAAAATCGGTTCAGCGGTTTGGCCGTGAAGAGGTAACAGACAGGCAGACAGACACATTTTCGCATTTATAATATTAGTAGTAAGTAAGTAAGTATAGATTAATAAAAGTATTTAATTTATAAGCCAAATCATATTTTAGTTACTTCTTGCAGAAAAAAAAATCTTTTCACGGAATAAGCTTTAAATAGTTACTCATATTATTCCGTTCAATCATTTTGCCTTTTCGACTCAGAATCAATTTGATAGATCGTTATCGGGGAGGAAAAGGTCTTGAAAAATATATTTCCGATTACTCATAATAGTGATTTCGTTCTCAGAAGCGGAGAATACGTAATACTATCTAACTATGCTAATAGGTATTAATTTGGAAGTATTTGGTGTATTACTAATTTCCTACTAGTTTTTAAAGAAGATTTTACCTACTATCATCTTGTTTCAGTAATCTAAAGTAGGGCTGTTAGGCTGTGACGATACGTTATATTATTTCAGTAAGTTTTTAAGGGATACGTAGTATTTATTTTATGTCTTTCTCTGAGATTCAAAGTAATTCCAATCATCAAACTTGGTTCAGCGACAGATATATTTTTGGATTTATATTTTAACTAGATGACGCCCGCAACTTCGTTGCGCCAAAATTCGTTTATCGCGCGGGAACCGTACATTTTTCCGGGATAAGAAGTATCCTATGTCCTTTCCCGGGACTCAAAGTATCTCCATGCCAAATTTCAGCAAAACCGGTTCAGCGTTTGGGGCGTAAAGAGGTAACAGACAGACAGACAGACAGCAACACTTTCGCATTTATAATATTAGTATGGAAGTATGGATAAAGATAATAAACTAAAATAAGCTATGAACACAGGCGAAGCCGCGGGAACGAGTTGACAATAAAAATGTATTTAACATACCGGATGAGGCTTTGAAGTGGTTTTGAAAGAACCTATTCAAATGTCAGTCGGAGATTATGTGTGTGTGAAATTTTACGCACCCCAATGCCACAAGATAATATTCAGTAGAGCGTCTTTAATCTTATTAGACCGCCCGAATCGTAACGCACACATTTACGTAATATCAGATAACTTTAAGTAGCAAAATAATCTAGGAATAATCTAGCATGCAAACAATTTTCTTTGATGTAAGCCTGGCTGAGTTACTGTATGACATTTATATGATACAAATACTTCTTGCGTCGATCCAAGGTATCATTTTTGTCACAGCACAATTATATGAGAAAAAGTTACGTCACTTAAGTCTATTTCAAACCTCAAATGTTAACATGGTCCTTTAACCATAAAGTGGGAGTGGTACGCTTTTTGCTTGGTCATAAATCATAATATTGTCTATTATTATGTATGTATTTAATGCTATATTGTAAGTGATGGTATATTTTCTCCACGTTCAATGCTAATGTGGCGAGACAGTAAATCCAAAGCTAAATACAGCAATTATTCAGAGTATTGTACGTGCACACGTAGCCACAATATAAACTATATAGAGTACTGAGTAGATCATTTTCATATTAGACCCGAGGGCCGAGAGAGAGATTAGAATTGAGAGAATTTGGTCGGACTCATAAGAATAATTTCAGATATTATATTGTGAGAGCAGGACTTAGTATCACGTCGTAATGAGCATAAAACGTCTTGTTGAGCGAGTTAGATTTCAAGGATATAGGTGAGTCTACTGTCTGATATTTATACTGTGATATAGCGCAGTCATCGCATCTAAATATTATAATGACAGGATCAAAAACGAGTCACTGCCCACTGTCATGGTTTTTAACAGTAAAAAAAAGGTTTACAACTGCTGGTCGGTATTTCAGCGAGTTGCGAAAAATATGCAGTTTCCTTGCGATAAATACAAGGTACAACGGATTTGCGTGCGTCATTTGGTACCCCGTACCTAAGTAGTAATAGCGTAGGTACTATAATATTATAAAAAGAAAAGATATTTCCCGACCAAAGAAAGAATTTTGTTTACATTAAAGTGACAATGCCTTGAAGGTTCAAACGGATGATGATGTATTATGCATGTATGCGTGCATAATTACTCCGTGTCTCTCGAAAAATTTAACAATGCATGCATATGCATACATTACAACTATTCTACTCTTGCGAAACGTAGGCTAGGCGCACATCATGTGCTACATGGTCCATGCCCATAGAAGAATTCGTTATATCCTTTTATTGTCAAAAAAAAGTTACTAGATACTACAACTACAAAACTGTGCGTGAACAAAATTATTCTATGTTCTTTTGCAGACCTTAAGTGTGTAGGTAGTAGGTACATACCAATATTTATTAAAAACGTATCAGCGGTTAGAACGTGAAGACGTAACGCACATACATTCGCTTTGCAATATATTATTATGACGTGATTGAAATACCGGCCATATTGGTTTTTCAAAGTCCGTTAAACAAAATTGTAAGTACAAGAAATTCTTTTACTTTTTTAAACTTAACACGACAAAGTGCGATTGAATGAGTACTAAAGACTTTCTGATTTACGATAAGAAGGCACATAATGTTAATACAAAAAAATGGCCGCAGATTTCAAAGATGTTTATCGTTAATATAATACGGCATTAGACTACAATGGAGACCATAAGGAGTTTAGGCTGGCTATTGTAGTGAAAATAACTTTGTGCCTTCAATGGATATTATATTTCGATGGGCTATTAGAATTTACTTTGCCGAAATTTTTGATGAAAATGCTTCCCTTTTGGCGATTCGGCAATCTTTTTGTTACGGTCTTCGCGAGGATTTACCCTGTAGGGTGGTATTTTGTAGTGTTTCATCAAGTTGAGTTTTATATATACTGATATTATACACTCGCATTATATGGTTTTTACTTTTTAGTTCGCATGCTGAAAGTTGAAACGAAAGAAGTGGGCTGATTTTAAGCCGATTTTAATGTAACTTCGCAAAAACATTATTTACCTTAGTTGAGTAGAAGAAAGGACAATGGCTACTTTTACAACCTAAAAGCTCGGAGTTGTAGACAACATCTAATATTGTAATACTTAGTTACTAGGTACCAAAAATTATTTATGGTGTAAATCTAAGCAGCTGGTTCCTAAGTCCTACCAAATGTTATAATCCACGTTTGGTGTATTTTAGTTTTTGTTTAGACACTAAAACAGCACTTTTCAATCCTTATTTAAATATGACCATGTACATTCTAAATTTGATGTAATCTTTGCTAATATGGTCATAGCACCTGCCAAAATTCGGCACCTGTTGTTATCAGCTTTTAAGTTGACTTAATTTAAGCATTAAATATGGTGACTTTATCGCAAATGTTCTGACATTTAGCCTTTAGATATCTCAGGTAGTAAAGATAAAAGACGGAAATTACTTGAAAGGAAGGTAGATAAGCAATAGATAAAGAATAGTCTCTACATTGTCCAAAATGAAACTCCTTCCGTTGTATGTTAGCTAGGAACTACTAAACTACTTAACTAATTGACAATAATTATCGTAATGTATTATTCTGCAAATTCATTAGAGTGAATCAATAAAAAGATACAGAAATCATAATTTAAAGTGATAAAATTGTTTTTTGTCCTTTCTTGGGACTTAAAGTAGACGTGGTATAGTTCTACAATATAATACCACTATGTGCCATTTATGAATCGTTTTTACGTTTACAATATGTTTCCCACATCTTCATTACCATTTATTATGCATGAGGGAACCGTACATTTTTCTCTATGACTTTTTCTAAGACTCAAAGCATCTCCAAACCTTGCAAAAAACCGTTCAGCATCTTTATCCTGAAGTGCTAACGGACAGACAAACTTCCGCAAGAATATTATTAGTATGTATTAGTATATCTTAAAATACAGGTCCGTTTAAATATTCCACGAGGTATATGTCGGGATTGGAAACACGCCGGGTTAGACAAATGCGAATAAATAAACCATACGTTCAAAAGGCGGTTTTATTTGTAAGAGCAATCTCGTTTGGATCGGAGAAAGTATTGCCATTGATAAAAATACGGGTAAATCCTTTTAATAGAACTTATTGGGGTGTATTTGCCGAAATTAGGGGATATGTGTTACATAATATTATGTAACGTGCTTTATACTGAATTCTTGGATATTCTATTCAGAACTGTACAACTGCAAATTAATGTATTAAAACCTTTTATAACGTGTCATAAGACTCGTGTCGTAAGGCCGAAATAGTTTTAGGAAAATTTCGATTTTTAGGTTTTATAATCTTAATATGAGCAACTTAGTTTTTTCTGAAGAAAAGTAAAAATTGCAATTATCTCCCTCTTCATAATAATAATATGATTTATTCTATATCGGTATCTTTATAAAATAAATCATATTATTCGGGATAAAATTCAATTTGTGCTCTGATATTGGTATTCTGATATTGGCAAAATATTTAATATTCTACTAGCTCTATCCAATATCTAAAAATATCGTCGTGGATGGTCGTGGTTAAGCCAGAATTCCTAGGGCTTATTCACACATTAACATTATCTAAATCTAACAAGGATCAGAAAATAACTTTTAGGTATTTTTACCACTCTTACTTATGCTTATTACCCACCTGCAAGTGTGCTATTTAAAAACAAATGTTATCTTATATTTTTGGATAGAAATATTTTTCAGAAACTTAGTAAAGACGTAAAACTCGACGTGATTATAATTAATATGACACAAAACATGAATATTAAGTTTTTGAAGTTAAAACTTCTTTAGCGGCGTTGAGCACTTTTGTGGGATGGGTAAAAACTGTGAAACTCGCGTCAGATTCTCGTGCTGATCGAAAAACCTTGGAAAAACCGTAGGACGGTTGGAGAGTAGTGTTTTGTGTCGAACTCGAACTCGAACTTGAACTCGAACTCGAATTGATTGTAAGGGTTTCGATAATTAAAAAAATCGATTTTTTAAAAATCGATTTTCATAAAAAATGGGTTAAAAAATGAGCAACGTTAATAATCAAGTTTTCATTTCTGCCGGCACTCCCGGAGTGCAACCCGTCTTTTCATTATTTTGTATTTTTAACCGACTTCCAAAAAAACGAGGAGGTTATAATATGTTCGGCTGTGGATATATTTTTTTTATGTATGTTCAACGATTACTCCGCCGTTTATGAACCGATTTTCAAATTTTTGTTTTGTTGTATTAGGTTTCACTCCAATTTTTGTCTCTACAATTGACTTGAAGAAAGAGGTTATTTCTACATTAAAAAAAACATCTACACTTCTGAATCAACTTCTACAGATACGTAACTAAGCATAAATAAAACTTACGAGTAAACAAATAGTTACAGTAACTAGTAAATCCCTCTAAATTGGTCCGCCATCTTGGTAAAGCCGCGTTCTACCGGAGATACGGATCTGACAGACCCTATTCACTCGCGCCATTTTCATATTACAAATAAGTTAAAGCCCACTATCATTCTTATTTATTTAAAAATAGAAGTAGCTATGGCCCTTCTCAACCTTTTTGGTGTTGGTAATGATAACCGTTATTGCGTTATTATATTCCTTAACCCTTTGGCTGCCACGTACCTAATATACTTCGCTAGACACCATTGTCTTTTTTATCCGTACTTATTGTTGAGTGTGTCTGACTGTTTACTCTCGTAAATATTTATCTACAATTAATATAGATACGCTAAACATAACTTTAAAATTACATGAAAAGTACAAAAACCTTATAACTGCAAATAAAACATGTTTGAGCGTTAACATATTTTAAGGTGTACAAACGTGTAAATATCTGTGAAAATAAAGGAGCAAAAACTACCATTTGATCGTGAACATGTTTGGAAAATTTATTTCAGATCCAGTATATTATTTTGAGTCTTTGTCACTAAACGCCTAGTGTTATTTGAAAATTATTAATGATGTCGACCAATAAAAAAAAGATCCAACCGTACTTACCTATATTTAAAAAAGATATACAGTATTTGTCTTTATCTGATACGTTAGAGAAGTGGCTTGGCTGACAAGGACAAAGCATTGTACAACTATATTATATTAATGACAAATCTACGGGCACGATGTAAATCTTTTTACAAAGACTGGATATTATGCGGCTCGGCGGTGTGAAGGTGCGGTTCGGCCGCTACACCGCAAATCAAGATCGCAAGCAAATGTATGTTTGTTTATTAGTGGAAACTTGCTATTGGCTCTTAGTTTTGTAGTAATTTTAGTTATAGTAATTATTGGTAACTGTAAATTTTCCGAAAAAAATAAACGATTTATTTAAATAATCGGCCAAGTGCGAGTCGAACTCGCGCACGAAGGGTTCCGTACCGAGAGCAAAAATAGGCCAAAAATTGTATGGGAGCTCTCCTCAATTTTTATTTTATTTAATATTATTATTAGTTATTAAAGTTCTATTATTAAGGCTTTTGTGAAAATTTCACCTACCTGTTGTCATGATTGATACCGAAAAAATGTTTGAAAAATCACGTTTGTTGTATGGGAGCCCCCTTAAGTATTTAATTTATTTTGTTTTTAGTATATCTGATAAATATCATAATCTGTGAAAATTTTAACTATGTAGCTGTTATTGTTCTTGAGTTACAGCCTGGAGGCAGACGGACAGACATCGAAGTCTCAGTAATAGGGTCCCGTTTTTACCCTTTGGGTACGGAACCCTAAAAAGGGTGTTGTCGCACAGTCATCTACATAGATTTTTGCTTGTAAACTCGCGGTGTAGCTGCCAAGCCGCGCGTTTTTGGGCTGTTTATTATAAATCCAGCCTTGATTTGGTATATAATTCGATCCTTTAAGACGCTAATAAAATTCAAATTCGTCTGTTTATTTATCGAAACTAAATCAAATTAATGGCTTCATTACACAGACACTAATACAAATAATCTGAAACCTGTAATATGTTTAATCTTTTAATCCTATTCACCGTATTATTATTTTGCATATTATTACAACTAAACAAACTAGAGTAAGCTTTGTATTAAAATATTGAATACAATATATTTTGTAGTTGAACTCAATTTGACACTTTTTATGTATGTATGTTACCTGTAAACTAATTGCACGATATTTACAAACAAAACACTATAAGGTTCTTTCTTTTTCAATTTTGGCCTTTGTTCAGTTCAATATTCAAATCAATAACCGCAATGACTGCAGACGATTTATACACAATACGCTCTGTCAAGTAGTTTGATAAAACTCCTACATATTTGACATTTGTTTTTGGTGACATTACGATTACGCATAGAACTTATTCACAACTGACAACTCACAGCTAACCCCTCTGGTCAATCAACTCGGTCATAAATACTTAAAGTTAGTTTAAAGTTTTAACTAAGTAAGTCACACTTTAACACTGCACAATCTTGTTAGGCGGTGCACCTTAATACTTAGGCGCGGGAAATTTATGGCTTCATAAGTCCAGGGTTAAGTATTAATGGTCGACAATAGGCAATAAAGGGTTTATGGGCGGTAAACTTCGATGTCCTCCGACTCAGATGTCAGCCGGTTAGTATTTAAATCATACTGTACTTACAGAAGCGTAGCTTTATACTAAGGAGTACCAAAGTATAGAACCTTATGACCTGTTATTATGACCAATGCCTTTTTCTTCATTTAAGGTCATCCCCTGAGAAAACGACCTTTATACATTTGAAGCGTTTCCATGTAATTTGTAAATACTAGGGAGATGCTGAAAGTATGCTAGGATTTTAATAAATTGGTATTACGGTGGAAGCTGATATCATGAGTGTAATAAACAAAAATAGAAAATAATAACGGGGAAAGAAATTTTGATATACTGAAGATTATTGTTGTATTTTTATTATAACTTTATAGCTTTCAAATTATGAGTTTATAAGACTCTAAATACGGTAAATTACCATCTCCGTAGGGGGACCGCCTTGATTACAGATAAGTGATTGATATTCGTCTCCGAGTGTGGCAGTTAGCGGCAAATAGCTTTGCCCACACTGTGCCTTTTTCTGTTCGTCAAGGGCATGCGTTATAGCGCAATCAAAAGCGAGCGTGAGGCATGCCCGCGACGCATGCCCTCTGACCGCCCAAAACTTTCGCATTGTTCTGTTGCGTTCGTTGACGTATTCAATTATTGAATGCGCCAATATGAAAGTTGAGTGAAAGAAGATGACGAAAATTGAAGACGAATGCGCATAATGTGGACATAGCTATTTAACAATGCAATCGCGAGGCTTGCGGCGCGTTTACTGACTTTCGAAAAAGGAAGTTCTGTTCTTTATTCTTTTTTAATGAACTACACAAGTGGAACAGTACAGAATTACTCTTTACAAACTAAATACTAATAAACAACAATGCACAATCAATTTGAAATGCATAATTTATACGAAATAGTAATACCGTCAGCAAATTAGGCTGGTATTTCACATAAATCTGTATCAAATACAAATTAATTTGTGCAGTTGTGGTTCACTGATATATTACTGTGTCTAAAAGTCAATTGTGTTTTATGCGTTGGTGGAATAATATTATGTGAAACGTTAACAATAACATAGGGCTGATTTAGGAATGTCGTCAATTTTCGAGCAATGAAGTAAATAATTCTCACAAGTACCAACTGCCATGCCTCTAAGAAGCCTACCTACTAGACGATGGATTATGAGTCATGAGTCATGAGTCATGACTCATAAGTCATGACCAAAACTATTGACATGACTTAGCCTGACCAAATCAAATCAGTCCGCCACTGCTTAAGCCCGTCACAGACCTAGCTATAATATATATTAATATGTTTATAGCTAGACATATTAATATATATTTTCTATACTAATTCGCGTTTCGCGTTTCGCGTGACCACACACTCAGCTATAATATATATTTCTGTGACAAGTGGATTTAGTATAGAATAATATGCCTTGCTATAAACATGTTAATATAATATATTATAGCTAAGTCTGTGACGGGCTTTATGCGCATATTTCTCTGATAAGAATTACGTACGAGGGCGGGATGAGAAGTTACTAGCTTCTGCTATTTAAAAAGTTAAAATTAAAAAAATATGTATGTCATATTTAAATTCGTGTCTCTGGAAACCTGTGTTCTAAATTTGGATTTGATGGCGTGAAAATTTTATTATTTTTTTATTATTTGAAAAAAAATCTTTGTTTTCAAAATGGATAAAATTGAATAAAGAGCGCCGATAAAGATTCCTCATATTTAGGGGATAAAAGGGAGGTATATCTGTGACGAATTAAAAAATGTTTTGGGTGAATCTGCTTCTTCTCATACCACAGTAAAAAACTGGGTGGCTGAGTTTAAACGTGGTCATTCATGGGTCAAAGATGAAGCCCGCCGCGAACGTCCAAAAAGCGTCACAACTCCGAAAATGGTCGTGAAAGTATATGATATGGTTTTAGTAGACCGACGATTAAAGTTATCTGAAATAGCAGACACTATAGGTATCTCAAAAGAACGGGTAGATCAAATCCTAAGTGAGGAACTGAATATGAAAAAGTTATCGGCCCGTTGACTGCCACGATTGCTTACGCACGATCAAAAAATAATTAAAGAAAATCAATGAATTAAAGTATTATTTGTTGCCCCACCCACCTTATTCGCCTGATCTAGTACCATCAGACTTTTTAGCACATTTTATCACAAAACTCACATATTCTATGACCTAACCTAATATCATCGACAAATATCTTTATCTTGCGAAAAAGTGACATAACCGCAAATACGACGAAAACATGAGTTATCGCTCATTTTAGTGACGCTGTATAACTGCACTTAGAAAAGCCATTCCGCTCTCGCTTTGATGGCTGCCGATGGGTCTCAAACTCTCAACTCTCAACATGACACCGACGCAATGCTAAATGATAGCTAAAAATATAATGAGACACTTAACATTATTTTTCAACTGTCTTTTGTGGCGACAACATATTTTTACAGTCAGCTGTGACATTCGCAGATAACGGTGCTTATATTGGTGAGCGAATTTTTAATTTGGGTGTATTATTTTTAACTGCAATGTTCTCATGCTAGAGGCAGCACCAGCATAAACAGTAGACAAATGTTTTGTTCTATGTTTGACAACGTTTCTGTCAATATTCTGATAAGACCTGTGCAATTTACGCAAACGGAATTTTTGTCGGTTTGTTTACTGTATGTGCTAGTGGTCTGTGGCCACTGACCTCCATTATAAAAGTACGCTGGACATAAGATACCCAGCTGTTTTTTGTGCCTATTTGAAGCGGAATCAGCGCCCCCAATGCGGGGGAAGAGAACTAAATCTGACGTAACTTGCAAATGGCCGCTCAATCGCTATTAGCTGTAGAAACCAAAGAGAATATAATCACTACGGTGGTAGAAACTAGTATTAGTTCCAAGTACTCCCACTACTGCTATCAGCGCCAATATGGCGACTTTTAAGCGTCATGTTTACGTCAGATTAAGTTCTCTTCCCCGCATTAGGTCGCTGATTCCGCTTCAAATAGGCACAAAAAACAGCTGTCATTTCAAAGGGTATCATAGGTCCAGTGTACTTTTAGTATAATGGAGGTCAGTGCCTGTGGCGCTCTCTGCTCCAAATTTTGCGTAACATTCCTTTTTCGGTTTTGTACCATCGAGGAAATTGGTTCCTAGGCAGTTGACGGACCTACGTCATGTGGTCGACTTATGTCAATTCAATGTTAGCTGTGATCGGTCGGTCTCGGATGGGTTTGACTTGACGCGATTCGCGACCAAATTACTTAGGCCCGCAATCTGTCTAGGAATCAACTTCTCTGATAGTACATCCACAGAATATTACAAACTCATAAACTTTACCTCTTTATAATATTAGTATCTAAGATACTCAGTAGGTAATAGAAGTACTTTCAAGCACCTATTCCCAAGCCTTTCAAAGTCATTGACTATTGTTTATGTTACTTTAGTTTCAATTTTCAGCCACCGAAGTAGGCAGAAGTACCCGAAAAGTGCCAGATAACTTTGTTTACAGGAACCATAAAAAGCAGCCTCTTCAAAAGCATTAAGCGGTTTTGAGCGTTATTTATCTTAAGTGGAGTTCAACCCGACCAGTTAAAGTTGCGGCCCGTTAGAAATTTAACAAATTTCATAGAATACTTTACGGTTATGCCATGACCAATAACAGTTATGCTCGTTGCGAACAAACGTTAAGGAAATTCTAAAATTATTGTACTTTATTGTAGCGAAACTTCCGAATGATAAACTTGTATGTAAATTGCTTGGCCTACTAACTAAACTATTATTAAGTAGGTATAGACTTAGAATTACTTCAGTTAAGTAAAGCTCTACTGTATATTATATTCTTTGATAAAAGTATAGTTAATATGAAATATCATGGCAAAACCGTGGTGAATAATATAATTCCCAACTCGTTTGTTTGGGGGCTTTGGGCCAATTTGGCATTTACAATTTGACATTAAGTTAAGTGGCATTTCTTTTTTTTTTGTGAATATTTTTTCTTCGAAGATTACTACCTGCCATATTTCGAGTTTTGAAATCTTTATCTTATACCAAAGGTTTCAGGTACTATCAAAGTCTCTTCGCCCCACGAATTTTCCATCAGATCACGTGTCTTCAAGCGAGATTAGCAAATTTTTCATTTGCCAAAAACAGCATAGAACACGCTAAAAATACTTCAAAATTAATTCACGCAGCGCTTTGGTGTTAAAACTCATGGCTACCCTAATTCAATTGTAAAAGCAATAAATATATATTACATTTGATAAAAAAGACATTACATTTACATAAGTATACCTTAATGGATACCAAATTCGTGTAATTGAATTAATAGTAAACACGAGAAAAGATAAAATAATGTATAAAACATTATTTTTACATTATAACTTTTTAATTAAAAGTTCAGTAAAATGGTAAAATAGATACATAATAAATTAACCAACTAGACAAAAAATTATATTGTATAGGTTAATATAACTTTATAGATGTTTTACGTAGTGTTTTACCAATTAAAAAACCCATATTTTTGTAGAACGAAAATACATAATTAATATTTCTTTTTGTTAAAACAGCTATCTTCACGAACATAATATTTTATTCATACTTCATAGTGTCTGTATGCCACCTGCACTAGTTCACTGTACACAGAGGGTACACCTATCATAACATCATTGTTTTCACACAACATTCGACGGAACCCTTTATTATGTAAACTGAATTCCCGCTAAAGGACTTTCATAGATACCACATGATAGTCCACATTTAGTTTTGTGTTGTACAGTTGAAGAAGTTGATCCGTCGTAAGTAATTGGTTCTTTTTAGTGGTAGAATAATTTTGAACTATACAAACAAATAATACTATACAAACAAATAATACATTCATCGGACTGCGGACAAAACATTTTGATAATATCAAACATAAATAAAAACTCTATATTATAGAGTTTGGGCAAAGAAATCTGCCCAAATCAGCCGTCGACTCATAGAAAAGTTTTTTGAATTAGACAATTTCTTTTTAAACTAATCTATGTAACCAAAAAAGAATAATAAAATATATAGATGTATTTTTATAGATTACTAATGTTTTTCTTGCAAAAGTGTCTATCTGTCAGGACAGCCGTCTTTTACCAACCTACGTGCTTATCCGTTGAACTGATTTAGTTGACATTTGGTAAAGATACTTAACACGGTACGTACGTTAATTTGGTAAAGTAAGGGCTGGTTTACACGTATTAAGTAGATGAGTAGTAACTAAATTTTAACTTAATTTGAAGTGCCTGCCGGAAATGTGTCAAGTGACAAGCCCCGCCTGCCAACCTTACAGAAAATAGTCAAAATTCTAATTTCCTTGTTAATAGTACTTAACTAAATTTTAACTTACTACTTGCTACTAAATTTTGTGTTTACATGCAATAAGTAACTTAAAATTTAGTTAAAATTTAGTTAAATACTTATCTACTTAATACGTGTAAACCAGCCATACCGGCAAATAAAAAGCCTGTTAGAAAAATGTACGGTTCCCATGCATAAACGAAATTGTAGTTTACATATTCAGCTATTTAAAATTGTGTTAATTAATGTAAACAATAAATAATGTTTGTTGTCAAAGAAATTTAATGAACTTAGATAGGAAGACGTGAATGGAAGAACACAATAACTAACATTTTGTAATTTACGGACATTTAGGTAGGTACTCATTTTTTCCTTTACAATTTGAACAAACCTCGTGACTTGTCCACTTCATCATGTAGCTGGCTGCACATAAAAGGACAGTTTTTATTTCAAATTCTTTTTCTGGCCCTAGGGCCTCCGGCAAACGGCATTTTTTACTGTTACTTATCTTGTTCTTCCACTCAAGTCTTCAGTTCTGAGTTTAATTAAAAATCGACAGCGAAGAAAATGGATTTTCTTAATTGCAATATCACACAGAACATGAATGACTAATTTCTTCTGTTTATTTTCATTTTAAACAAATGAATAACAATAACATTAACTCATTATTAAAAATAGTAAAAGTCATTAAATTGATTACTTAATTAGAAAAGCTTTCTAAGCGATCATTATAGGAACAGTCAACAAACAAATCTTTTAACAATATGTAAGTTAGAAATAATCATTATCATTTTCTAGTGCCCTCTTCATAGCAAACTTCGGAGATTGAATTTATTCCGATCTTGGGCTAAGAACTATAATTTTGGTAAATGCATGTATCTTCAATATTTGAATTTAATTATTTTTAACAAAAAATTAAAACCGACTTCCAAGGTAAAAACAATATTAACATTAATATGAACTAAAAAGTATTAAATAATTTTTGCTATCTAATAGTGCCTTTTTCCGAATTCGGCTAAACCTTGACTATTTCTGTACTCAATCTTCATTATTTTGAAGTCGGTACCAGATAGCTGAATCTTCAGTCCTCTGACAGAATATTTGAAACTTTTGGAACTGGCACCGACTTCAAAATTATGAAGATTGAGTACAGAAATAGTCAAGGTTTAGCCGAATTCGGAAAAAGGCACTATTAGATAGCAAAAATTATTTAATACTTTTTAGTTCATATTAATGTTAATATTGTTTTTACCTTGGAAGTCGGTTTTAATTTTTTGTTAAAAATAATAATAATTTCACTCTTTTTAGTTACACTAGTAGGTAAACATTCGCGTATATTTTACGTATCTTATTACACAGTTCACACTCACAAAATAATATATTATCAGTGAAGTGAACATATTGTGCTAAGTAATTTAACAATTTTAATACTTCAAACCCCAAGCGGTCACCGGCGATTGCGATAACAATAGAAAGGCTATTGTGTCTCGTTTTTCCACGATCCAAGGATCTATCAGATAAAAATTGTATAAACTTGCATAGGATGTAGCGTAGCTACTCATCTAATATATAAAATTCTCGTGTCACAGTTTTCGTTGCCATACTCCTCGGAAACGGCTTGACCGATTCTCATGAAATTATGTGAGCATATTGTGAGGATATTGGTCTGAGAATCGGCAAACATCTATTTTTCATACCAAAAATTATTTATATGGCAAAACAACGTTTGCCGGGACAGCTAGTAATATAATATAATATTAACATAATTATTGACAGCTGTTCTTGTAATCAAGAATTCAATTTCAAATCCATTCAAATCGATACTCAGTGCGCCATCTATCGATTAATAAGTATAACTAATTAAAAATACACTTATTGACTTTGTTTTGTTTAAATGCTCTTTTTAAAATAACTTTATTTTAATTCTATATTTTGTCTATTAAAATTTTATAAAGTAGTTAGTATAGTATTCGATCTGTATATAAAATAGTAAAGTATATTCGATCTGGCGTCTTCCGCCACGCGACGCGCGGCGGCGCCGCGATACCGTCGCCTCCGCGGCGCTGACCGCCGTATATATTTAAACAAAGTGTTGTTATACAGTATAAAATTATTATTATTATTAGTATATCCACACCTATGCCTTGTACTATTATCTATTCTGTGCCATGAGACATTGGTGACCTTAACACGACGTGGTAATGATGAAGACGATGATGATGATGATGATGATGATGATGATGATTATGATTATGAATATGAGTTGCATAGTAGCATATGCTTTCTGTTCTTAAAACAACGCCGAAACTCCCAAACGTGTATCTATAAGGAGTCAGGAGTTCTCTCAGCATCTTCGAAACCATGGTATACCTTGACCCAATATTTGACTTTTTGGAAGCATATTCTTAGTACACTTTACATAAAACCAAAATCACCATATGTTTCCATATAAATTTCGAGGAGTTCCCTCGATTACTCCTGGATCCCATCATCAGGTCACCACTTTGTGAACATGGTACCAAATTGGAGTAAAACCAAATACAACAAAGCAAAAATTTCGAAAATCGGTTCACAAACGGCGGAGTAATCGTTGAACATACAAAAAAAAAAAAAAAATATCCACAGCCGAACATATAACCTCCTCGTTTTTTGGAAGTCGGTTAATGATTTTAATATTATTTATTTTGATGCGGCCTCTTGAAAATATCAGTATTTTCAATACATAAATTAGATTAAAAAAAAAATATAGACATCTGCTGGGATAACTTGCAGTGAGAGTTTTAAGTGTACACTGATTTTTGTGCCAACCCTACACAAATACCATCAGTTTAAATAATGATTTGTCGTCAAAGTGTCATTCTCATGGTTTTGTATTGATAGGCGAGCAAATAACAGACGCGGCGGGGCGTAGATGCATTGTGAAGCGACTAGCGAGTATACGGATAAATAGGACCCAGGGCTGTCACAAACTGGGATTATTCAAATGTGTTTGTATGAATAAACCTGATGACGTTGGCAACCCTGGACTAAAAAATGAATGTTCAAGCAGAGACAAGCCATACAGTTCAAGTCAACATTAAAATATTGGATAGAGAATTTAATAAAATAAAAGAGAGCCCGTGAATCACTTTGCCGAAAATGTATGTCATAATATGTTTAATAATGTATGTAGGAAATAATATAAGTCGTATTAGTAAGAAGATGGAAATCCTAATTTTGTATGTTTGATATTTTCATAGTTCGGGGTGGAAATTATTTATTTATGGCGTGAGGGCCGAAAGTGTTTATGGGATAAAATTAAAAAAAACTGTACATTTTTCCGTGATAAATAGTATCCTATGTCCTTTCCCGGGATACAAAGTATGTATCTGCAATCTGCATACCAAATTTCAGCTAAATCGGTTAAGCGGTTTAGGCGTGAAGAGGAATCAGACTGACGGACAGAGAGACAGACATACTTTCGTATTTATAATATTAAGTATGTATAATATTATAGTCTATGCCTAGTTTCGATGTTTATAAACGCCTACGGCCATCCTTTACAACTCTATTCCGGAATGTAACGCCAACTCAATATATCAACATAAATATTTACAATCCTAACTCTAAATTATAACATACACTTTCCCATGCTACGTGTTAACTTCGTCGTATATTTTAACACGTCTATAACATTTTCAACGTGAGTCATTGAAATTTCAAAGGTGATATAACAAAATGGGAGATAGGTTAGTGGGATACAAAATAAGATCAAACGAATAGTGGTGACACCAAAATATCTGTTGAATTGTGAAAGACAACGGAAACTTCTTGTAACGATCCCAAGAACATGTGAAAAGGCTTGGTGGATGATTTTTCCGAAACACAATCTTATTTAAATTCAGATACAAAATAGTGTCAAATACACTTTGCAAGTTTTTATAGCTATAGTTATTTTCAGACCATTCTAATTTTGCAAACGTTCTTTTCTATTTTGATAGCGGCAACAGTCGTCACACAATATTTTGATAGTATTCCTTGGCCCATAAATTAAGCGTATTAATTCCAATTCGAACTCCTGCTAAGAACGTATTGAATTCATAACAAAATTCTCAGAGAAACGTCCCCTTTTTCTCCTTGGAGCTGTACCGAAAATTTCGAGTGCCCTCGACTGAGTCGACCTAATTCTGGACCTTCCTCCGCCATGATAAGATTCAAATTTGCTCACAAGTACACGACAATGGGATTGTATAGATTTGCTTACCTGCGTGTTTCGAGGGCTCGGGATAGACCATTTTTTATTTCATTGTGGGAATTTAATACGGGCCCTAAAAGGCCGTGTTTGCAGATGTCACATTCGGTGTCTATTGCCCAAACACGTGTGAACATCTTAAAACAAAGCGTGCCAGATGTTTAGTGAAGAATTGTTCTCCCAATTAACGTTCTGCGAAAAGAGAAATCTCTTTTGTTGGTAAAAAGTCATGTACCATCGAAGGAATTGATTCATAGGCAGTTGACGAACCTACGTCGATTGGTCGGATTGTGTCAATTCAATGATAGCTGTGATCTGTCACGGTTTGTCGGATGGGTTTGACACAACGCGACCAATTTACATAGGTCCGTCAATCTGCCTATGAATCAACTGCTATAGTACAATCTTACGGACTTGACCAGTTATTATATTCTCGTTAGCATGCAGCTGTGTTTTCAATTACGTGTAAATGATTAATGCGTCTAGTTCCTTTCGATACACGGACAAATTTATCGTTGCCATCGGTTGACTATTAATTTTATCAGGTTCGATAGCGCTTCGTCATCGGGATCGGGGTTCGCTCGCGGCGTCTCGGTCTCAAAATAAACATTCTCAGAAACGCCTGTGGTAGCTTACACTTGATTTATACCTGATTTAACACATCTGTCGGTGCATTTTTTACATTCAAGCCTATTAGCCGATAGCCAAATTGATTCTATCTCAGGTTACTTTGGGGTTACACCTTCCTTTTGACTTAATTAGTGGATAGTATGTATTGCTACTAAGGTAGATTGTAGGTAATTCGTTACTGTACTATAGAAACAATCATATCATATGTATAACAAACATAATATTGAGTATATGTATTAAGGGCGTTCCGTCCGGAGATTCCGTAATTGACCGTATTTAAAACCTTATAAACTCATAATCTGAGAGCTACAAAGTTACAATAAAAATAAAGCAATAATCTTCAGTATATCAACATTCCTTTCGCCGTTTTAAATTTTCTATTTTTGTTTACTATACTCATGATATCAGCTTCCAAAGTAATACCAATTTGTTAAAATTCAAGCATACATTCAGCATCTCCTTAGCATTTACAAATTACTTTTATTTGAAACTCACGCCAATAGATCAACAATATCATAAACTACATATTCGCCGTTTAAATTTTTTTAGGACAATTTTGAACTAAGATAAGTAAAAAGGGTTTTGGCGCGATCTCGGCAACGCGGCAAATGTATGGCCAAGGTCGTTTGCTCGGGGGATGGCCTTAAGTCTTAATAATATTTCTGAAACTTCTAAAACAAAGAAAACTTCACAGATTTATTCAGTAGTTTTATCCGCTCAAGCCTCAATATACGATTGACAGTCAACGATAAATTAAACATTAAACACTAGCATCGCGGCCATAAAATTAATTCCGATTCTTAATCGACTAATAAGAAGTAAGTAATGTTGGAGCAGCTGGGTCTAGCTCAGCGGGTAGCCTCTACAATGGCAGCCAAATTAAAGGGAGAGCTGGTCTCAGCTAAATTTATTACTCGGTTTTTATTCTTTGTTTCCTCCGGTAATGAGATTCTAATGCAGTTTCGCGAAATTGAAATAATTTGGTACTAGTTTATGTGTAGACAGAGTTCTACGTCTGTGAGGTAATGTACGAATGGGGAAGTAGCGTAGTTTGATGCATCTGTGTGTGTAAGCGCGTGTAAATGGAGTTTCTTGTTTTATGTATATCTGTTGTTAGAGCCTCTGACAGCGTAATAATATAAAAGTAAGCATTCTAGTAGTACTAGTATGTCTATATAAATACGTAGAAAAATGCTTACATAAATGTTAGCAAGTTCTCCCGTTACATGTTTATGGAATGAAGTCTTTTCCCGCTAAGTATTTATCTTTGCTTACTTTTTCCCAGGCACTATCTTTAATCACAAATATCTATAATTTTAATCCATTTACAGTGATTTTATAAAATCTAGTAATCTAGAAATTCGCCACAAATGGTTTTGCGGGGGAACTAAAAATAAGATGATTGTACCATTGCAATAACAGGACACGTCGAACATAAAACGACTCTATCTCGGCGTAATAAAGTCCTTATTGGATTGCAGCCTGCGACGACGCGGGTGGTCGAAGGTTGGCGAAGAAAATGAAAAACAAGAATTTTTATCGTAGCGATCGGAGGATATTTCTCAAAATCGATGTGTAAAAATTGTATCAATATTCATCGAGAATATACCGAATTTGGTCTTCGTAGAATAATTAATGGGACTAATTCCTCTAAATGACAAATAATTCCAATGAAATCGGTTTTTAGGATCACCGCCTTGAGACCGCGGCAGCTGTGAAATATCTTAAATGTTTTATGATAAAAAAATATCTAAAAGTAGTTAATACCTACTAGACAGTAGGCCAAGCTCAACAGAAACAACTGATAAAATGGCTAAAATGTCAATGAATTATCAGTTATCACCATTTGATTACCGCACATTCTTTCTCAATAATAATATTACTAAGCGCTTTCCTGGGACTAAACGGATCACATACCAAATTATATCTTAGATAGGTTAGATAGGTTATAGAGTAAATATAGGCAGAGGAAGCCATACATTTTAAGTATTACGAGTAGCATGGATTTATACCTAAAAATTAAAATCATAGGAATTTAAAGAAGCTCTTCTCAGATACACAGTAAAATACATTTATTCTATTAAATGTTTAAAAGTTGGTAAAATACAAAAACGTTGAGTTATGAGTTATGACTACTTCAAGTATAGACGGTGTAAACTTCCTTAAACCTTTCCTGCTGACTTACAGGAGATGTTTTTTCGAGCTGCCAACTTTCCAGGGTTGTCAGATTGAAACTAAAAAGCCGGACAATCCAGCCATCAAAAGGCCGGACGCCATGCTATCGAGGACTTTGCATCTCAACTCTCATATTAGTTTTATTAAAATCAGATGCTAATCTGCTAATATAGAATTCTCCAATTATTATATATCTATATCCAATTATAAAGAAGCAAAGCTTCCCAAGAGCAGAACTCCAGTTAATTTTGGCTGGACACACAAAAAGCCTGACTCTATGCTCAGTTTTTTTGGCAGAAAGGTTTTTTGGCACTAAGGTTTTTTGGCAGGAATGTAACTTTTGGATGGCGTTCTTGATTTTGTTCACTTTTTGACGTTAGCAAATTAAATATTAATATTATTACTGACTCCTGTCTTCCTTCAGAAAGCGGAAGTATGTCCGGTTTTATCCGGACGCGTGGCAACCCTATTCCCACAACTTTCAACAACTCCAGAAACAAATATGAAAATAAAAATCAATGGGAAACAAACTTATCAGCCCGGAACTAAAAACTTAATAAAATGATATCTTCACAAGTTTATTATTCTGATCGCTTACGGATCTTTACTTCGTTCTAGATTACTGTCTTCGGAGTTCCGTAGGAGTCTGAAAAACCCTTCAATTCGCTTAGTATTTTTCTAACTTTTGTAAACCGATACTCAAACATAACGAATCTTTCCATACTGTAAGGCTCACTTGAACGAATCTGCAGATTATAAAAGGAATGGTTAGCATGCTATCCCTCTCGTTCTTCATATTTGTGAAAGAGAAATCATGTCATTATTACTAACCCGAGGTTATCTTCAGTTCAGATTTATGAAATTATACTAGACGTCACCCATAAATGCGTTCCACCACTATTCTTTTGTCGGGAACCGTACATTTTTCTGTGATAAAAACGATTTTTCCCACAACTCAAAAGTATCTCCATGCCAAATAACAAATTTAGTCGAAAAAATAACATCAAAAAGACAAAATTTCAAATTTTAAATAATAAATAATTATTTCCAAATGCAAAAAAAATACTTTTAAATTTTTCAATGAATCTATAATATGTTATACCTCTAGCTGTACTTATGGAGCTAGAGGTATGTATAATAGATTCTTTGAAAGGGAACAAGCTGAATGTTTTCATGGAAAACAAACTTCGGGACCTCTTCCCTCCCTCTCTCCCTCTGGCTCCCCTTCTAGGGGACGAAAGTTTTTATTTTGAAAAACGCATTTCGTCGTATCGTCGATAAACCAATATGTACGTAACGTACAAAATATAGCTCCTATTTATCGTTTACATTAATTTTATTTTGAAAATTTATTAGTACCTACCTAAAAAAATAATTATTATTTTTATCGTAGGTAGTTTTTAATTTTTACGGGAATAACAGTTAAAAACTATTAGCCGATACTTACAGCTAGTACGTTATATCATCCGGGCCATTATTAATAATTTATTTAACTTTATAAATTTGTCTAATCAATCTGAAGTTTAAGCTATCTGAAAATAGTTTAACATTGGCTGCCAAACATTACAGCCAATGAGATTGCTTTAAAAACTATTGCTTCAAGAAACTTTACACACCAATTGTAAACACATAGCTATTTCCAAATATAAAGTATTTCCCTACAACAGAAGCGAACGTCAATAAAATATCAAAAGCCTAAAACGCGCCTGTAAAAATGTTCTCAATTCTTCAAAGAACTGTCGTAGTTTTTTCGCAAATATAGTTCGTTCGCAGCGAATGTAGGCTTCTAAAGGAACAAAGGAACGCTTTTTGAAAGATAAAAGGGGTATGGTTCCTATACGGACCTATTCGGAAGTACGTATCCGCCTAGATAACCGTATCTTTTAACGACTTTGGGGTTATGTTGTCAATGGAAAAGCCACAAATTTGTAAATGCGTATGTTTGTCTGTTTGTTAACTTTCATAAACTTGAGCCGCTGAAATGATGTGGATAAAATTAGATATAAAGACACTTTCAGTCCCAAGGAAGGATATAGGAAAGTTTTTACTGCGGCAAATTAATGATGAACCTGCTCAAAAAAAGTTGGGGGCAAACACTAATAATCAAAATATGTATTCAATAAAGGTATTTTTAAGAAGTCAACAGTCCCATGACTATTATAGTTTTTACTAGCTGTCCCGGTGAACTTCGTGTCACTTTAAAACCTTCCCTGTGGACTTCTACGAATATTTTAAGACTAAAATCAGCCCAATCAGTTCAGCTGTTTTCGAGTTTAAGCGTGACTAACACATTTGAAGATCCATTTTTATATATGAGACTAGCTGTCCCGGTGAACTTCGTGTCACTTTAAAACCTTCCCTGGACTTCTACGAATATTTTAAGACTAAAATCAGCCCAAACGGTTCAGCCGTTTCTGAGTTTTAGCGCGACTAACACATTTGAATATCCATTTTTAGGGTTCCCTAGTCAACAAGGAACCTTATAGTTTCGGTATGTCCGTCCGTCTGTCCGTCTGTCCGTCTGTCTGTCTGTCTGTCTGTCCGCGGTTTTGCTCAGAGACTGTAGGACCTACTAAGCTGTAATTTGGCATGAATGCACATATTAATGATGGCAACAAAATGGTACATGAAATCTTAAAAAAATATTTTTTTTGATGGTACCTTCCATACACATCAAGCGGGGATGAAAATTTTTTTTCGCGTCCACCCCATCGTGTGGGGTGTCGTTGGATAGGTTTTTTAAAACTATTATGAGTATTTATAGATCATTTTCCGATTTAGAGATCCGTTTGTGAAATATTAAGTTTTAAAGTGGAAAAAATCGTTAGAGACCAGTGTCCACCCTTCTACCAGCTAAACGGTAGCTTCTGGAAATGCAAAAAAATTCACGGGAGTAGGAAATATGGTGAATTTAAAAGGAAAACTATCACGGCTAAAAAAAACTTCATAAGTTATTGAGTAATAGTCGATCAAATAAAAATAATGTTTTCGGCGAAGTACAAAGGAACTTATCGTTCAACTTCCTTTGAAAGCAACTGAGATGATGTTGTTAGTATTGTAAAACACGTTATAAATGTACATTCATTAATAATACACAAATTTTATGAAACTAGCGGTACTACGGAACCCTATATTGCGCGTGGCTCGACATGCACTTGGCCGGTTTTACATATAAGATAACTAAACAAAGAATCCTTCCATATTATACAAAACGTATTTTTTTTACCAAATGTGATCATGTACCATGCTTCGTAGCTTATTCAATAACTCTATCTATGAGAGCTTTTCAAGAAAACTTTGTACGGAACTACAGTTCGCATGGCCTTAATGTCACTTGACCGGAATTTTTCACGTTTATGCCGAAAACGCCCAACAAAAAATTTAATTATGAAATTAGGACGGCTCGCAGCGAGGGGCAGATTGGTTTTAACAATATTTTGTTACTGGAATACGGAACTCTTTTAAATTAAAACATATTTCCAGCTTGTTCCGAACACCACCAAGTGTTAAGTGACCCAGTAACACTGATATCCGTAATTATTTACTTTTGTAAAAATGAAAATATAGACATGCAACATCTTAATAAGTTGTATTGTATTTTTATTATAACGAATGATCATATTATTTGAACATACGGAGAATTTAATACACATAACACAAAAGTTTTATGCTAATGTATTATCTCCTTAAAATAATATTTTAAGATCTTAGAAAGTCTAGAAAAAATATTTCACAAAATAACACGTTCATTTGTTTTTAAGTAGGTACTTAAAAACGTTAGTGTAATATGTTTAATTAAATATAATAGTAAAATCCCTTTAACCTTCTTCTATAGCAATACCCTAAGCTCTAAAGTTCCTTCCATATAAACACGATACATCTTCGTCCGAGAGATAAGATCTCGGCTGATAACGGTGAACTGTGTTCAATCAAACTTAAACATGTTTACAAGCAATTAAGGTATATTGCTATCTGTTTTCTATAATACTAGCTTGTGCTTACGGCATCGTACGTGAAAAAAGTTGTAATGTCTTCAACTCATTTGGGGGTGAAATAAAAATATATATATTAACTATCTAAATGTCTGCCTATTTTATAAGAAAAACACTCATGTACGAAATTTTAAAATACAATTATAAAAAATTGCTTCATTCTATACTTATTATAAAATGAAGTCACTTTTTTCCCTCATGTCCTTTTGTTCCCTTTAATCTTTAAAACTACGCAACGGATTTTGATGATTCTTTCAGTGTTAGATAGCCCATTTATCGAGTAAGGCTATAGGCTATATTTTATCACGCTAAGATTAATAGAAGCGAAGAAATAGAGGAAAATGTGGAAAAAAACGGAGGAAATTATTTGAAAGGGCTAACTTGAACGCGCAAATCTCAGAAACTACTGGTCCGATTTGAAAAATTCTTTCAGTGTTAGATAGCCCATTTATTGAGAAAGTCCATAAGCTATATTTTATCATGCTAAGATTAATAGGAGAATGTAGAAAATTATTTGAAAGGGTTTAATCTCGCGAACTACTGGAGCAATTTTTATATTATTTGGAGATAAGAAGTAGACCACATGAAGGATCGTGATGGGCTATCGACTTTAATCATTTTTTCAGTGGCTATATATTTTATTCCCGTGCGACGCCGGGGCGGGTCGCTAGTACCTTATAACTAGCATTATATACGGTCTATACTCGTATATAATAAACACACCGGCAAAATTAGAGGAACATAACAAAATTTCCTTTTTTTTTATTGTTCACTGTTTTTATTTATTTATTTATTTATTTATTTACTACTTGATTATTAAAAACTAAATTTTATATAAATTTAGGGCATAAAAACGTGAAAAATAGAAAAAAATCAGCAAAAATAAAAAAATTAAGAAAATCTTAGAAATTACAGTAGTAAGTTTTTAAGATAAATTTTCCATTTTTATTAAAGTAATGCCATGTTAAAAGCGTGTAATGTCTTCTATGGATCTCAAGAGGGCCTGCATACACCGTTCCATGCTTGCATTTTAATTGTCAATCATTTCCTGTGGGATATTCACCTACTCCTCCAGTAGCGCCAACTCGAGCTCCTGGACACATTTTGGAGCTGAAGTTTTAACTATTATTTTTTTAACTATTTATTATTTATTATTTATTATATTATATAGTTTTAACTATTTATTTATTTATACCGTTCACCCATTGATGTGCCACAAGTCTTCAATCGGATCCACATCCGTAGACCACGCTGGCCTCTCCACCTGGGCTACGCCAGCATCGTTTAGGTAATAATGCCCGATTTTCTTACTCTATGGATGCACATAAAATTGAAATTACTACCTAAAACTGTATAAAAGGCGCACCATGCAGTTCCAGGATGTCTGTGCTATAGCCCTGTACTGTCAAAGTACCATCATCAATAATCATCAGCTCCATGCGGGCTCCAAATCATATGCAACTCCAAACCATTACGAAGCCTGCATCATAGGCCACTGTTTCCGGTAAGTTTGATGGCCTGTAGCTTTCCTTACGATTTATCCACATTCTTTATCGCCTGTCAACAAAATTCACACAGAATTTGCTCCCATAACTGTACAGCACAAGATTTCACTCACTTGTCTAATTTTGATGTTCACGTGCAAATCTTAGTATGGCTCTTTGGTGTCCTGTCTCAAGTTTTGGTGCCCTTGCTGGCACTTTTGAGTTTAATTTAACTTCTTTGAGTCTTCTTCTTACTGTACAATCACTTACACGTACATCTCGGACCTGTTCCGACAGGTTTGAGGTCGATTTCTTAAGGTTTGTTTCCTTACAAAATGGTCATCCTGAACCATTGTCACCCGATATCTGCCTTGTTCTCGTCTCCGAACGTAAGATTCAGTCTCTCTCAAGCGTTGAAAGTTACGATGGACCACGGAAGCCGACACATCTAAGGCCTGACTGACCGAACGGTAGGTATGACCTTTCTCTATCGTGGTTACAGCTCTAGCTGTCGCAGATGCTGGGAAATCACTAATTTTGTATCTAAGCAATGTGTTCTTCCAAAAACCAAACAATCAAATGAGCTGAGCATACCTTGCACCCCGCTAAAACGCCATTCTTATCAGGAACACTTACAACGTCAATCATCGAAAAACACTTATTAGGGCATAATTGCTATAAAAACCTGTCAACTTGCCAGTTTTGTTCAATATTTTATTTCTTAAATGAGCTTTGAAACTATAAAAAAGGCTTTCAGACAGCCCAACCCACTTGAGTTCAAGTTTTGCCCCTTTTTACCTATGTTCCGCTAATTTTGCCAGTGTGGTATGTCCTCAAAATCAATTAGGTTCTATTTTTAAAGCCTAAAAAAATTTTTTACGGACTAGTCGATATATTATTATTATACAAAATTGTTCCTATAACATAGTATATTATTATATGTGTATGTACAATGTACATTCAGACAAGGGATCTAGACTGCGGCTCAGGTGTGCCGTCCTGAACATAATACATCGGTTTTTAATTACGACTTCTAATACCCCTGTCTGGTTAATTAATGGTTACGTTAGATTAATGTTCGCAACCACCTCTCTCGACTCTCAGACCATATTTAATGTTTACAACCTCTGTCTCTTACACTATAAATAAACCATGTTTTAAATACGGGTAATGATCCGTTGTACGAACTTTCCTTTCCTTATTTCCCTAATAGTGATCGTTATTTGAACATAACAAATGCTTAAAAATGTGTTATATTTTAACTATAAAATATTATTACCTTAATATTAATTACTTAAATTATACTTATTAAATATTGTAACTTCAATTAAAAGAAGATTTTGGCATAAGCCCGATATATTATGCGTCAAATCCTTCATCAAATTAAAGTTTAATCATCATCAAATGTCTCTGAGTATGGCAGTAACTATTTTTGACCGACTTCCAAAAAGGAGGAGGTAATGCGTTCGGCTGTATGTTTTTTTTTATGTATGTTCAACAATTACTCAGCCGTTTGTGGTCCGATTTTCAAAATTCTTTTTGTGTCGTATAGGGTTTGATTCGAATTTGGTACCATGTTCATAAAAGTGGTGATCTGATGATGGGATCCATGAGTAATCGAGGGGACTTTTTGAAATTTGTATGGAAACATATAGTGATTTCGATTTTTTCTGAAGCATTCAAGGTAAATGCTACCAAAAACTAAGACTTCGCACCAGGTTATACCCTGGATCCGAAGGTACCGAACAGAACTTTTGAATGCTTATAGGTACAGGTTCGGGGTTTTCGGCGTTGTTTAAACAACTGAAAGCATAAGCCAACACATCAATTTGATTAATTATCATCATCACAACCATAATTATACCATGGGTCATCACACTATGACCCAATTATTGGTACTTTTCGCGATATTTTGCATCGAAGCAGTTGTTTTTGATGATGATTTCGCTGTTTGTCGACCGATTTTCAAAATTTTCGTGTTGTTGTATAGGATATAATCTTAATTTTGTATAACAATTACGAAAATGGTGAGCTGATGATGGGATCTATGAGCAATCGAGGGAAATCCTTGAAATTTGTCAAAACACTCATAGTGGTTAAAATGTTGTTTTTAGTAAGTTAAACATATTATGTTACGAATAAGAGAAATTTCATACGAAGGTGTCTTTTGGTCCAAAGGCACTGAATAGAACTCCTGAACCTTTAAAGATAAAAGTTTTGAAATTGCAGCATCGCTTAGATAACTGCAAGCATTTACCACAATTTCGCTTACAGTAACATAATGTGAATAGTTAACATTCGTATTGGAGCCTTATTTTGTAGATAACTAAAAAGAGCGAAATTATTATTTTTAACAAAAAATTAAAACTGACTTCCAAGGTAAAAACAATATATGAACTAAAAAGTATAAAAAAAACTCTTACTCTTTAATAGTGCCTTTTTCAGAATTCGTCTAAATCTAAACTATTTCTGTACATACTACAGTCTTCATTACTTTGAAGTCGGTACCTGTCCCAAAAGTTTCAGATATTCTAAGTTCTGACATTACTGAACTCACGAATAAATTAGCCGGTACCGACTTCAAAATAATGAAGACTGTAGTATTGTACAGAAATAGTTTAGATTTAGACGAATTCTGAAAAAGGCACTATTAAAGAGTAAGAGTTATTTTATACTCTTTAGTTCATATTACTATATTGTTTTTACCTGGAAGTCGGTTTTAATTTTTTGTTAAAAATAATAATAACAAACAATTTTACTAACTTTGACCTACGGTATAACAGTGATTTCAGTTTAAAAGATAACTGTTTTCTTCATAAAATCATAGGCGCATAAAAAGAAATGTTCAATTGTTCTTGATTAGTGAATGATTGATCGAAAATGGTGTGGAACGAATGAACGAATGATGCAACGGCAAACTAGCTAAGTAGGAACACAGTGTACTGTGTAACACAGTCGACAGTAAAGTAACTCAGAAGGAATTAATTAGCTCAAATCGAACGTGTGCCAAATAGCCTTGATATATAAACTGTTAATACGGTTTGTGTCGCACTTGTACCAACATGAAAATATGGTGTTAAAAATTAATTAAAAAAAAACAAAGTTCACTCAATACAAATGCAAGTTTAATAAGCGTGTGAAGTAATACTTCTTTGTTTTTCTACCTGTAATTTGAAATCACGCTTAAAGGTGCGTGCGATTTGGCCCTTAGTGTCTAACACACCATGCCGAAGATACGCGGCCGAAGTTCGGCATGATCACGTCAGCAATGCGCTACGCATACATAATGTAAAGCCGCGTTACGTCGCAATAATATTATAACAACCAATATAACACCATGCCGAATTACGTCGCGGCGACGTAATTTCGGCATTTTGTGTCATCGGTGATTTTAAATAAATACATTGGAGTGTGTGTGTTTAGACACTTAAGCTTAAATAATGAAGATGGTTTACACTCTACTGCATAATATGTATTATATTGTTTATGCTGAGATAGAAGCTTACGAGAATATTCTTTATTTAGCTACCACAACTTATCTGTGATCCTAATGTGTACAATTCGGGCGCTTATAATATTATAAGAGTATGGTATACTATACATTATTATACTGTGGTAGGAACAAAGGCATAATAGACCGAGTAGAGCGTGGCTCTAGCTTCCTGTAACGTGGGAACACCTTTTTTAAATAGTCAATATACATATATCGTCCCTGTTATAAAATCGATATCGATATTTTAATTAGTGTCGAATGTCGATATAATGTTCAATTTTATACCGCATTTAAAGAATCTCTAGAGGTAAAAGTGGACTAAAATAAAAATTATTTAATTCCAAGAAAGTTACTAGGTCTTATTAAGTCTTAATAGTATTAATAGTTATAAATAGTGCAATATTCTGCCTCTTAGGCGAACAAGTTTAGCGTATCGAATATAATCCTTAATAATACCTACCTTCCTATGTTTCTGAAAGTCGGTTAAAAAGTTTTGGCTATACACCATATTTTTTTTTTATTTATAAAAAAAAACTCTCTTACTCTCCCTCTCTCTCTCACTCTTATCTCTCTTTCTCTTATTTCTCTCTGTCTCTTATCTCTCTGTCTCTTTACTCTCTCTCTTGTCTCTCTCTTATCTCTCTCGCTCTCTCTTATCGCTCTCTCTCTCTCTCTCTCATCATTACAGCAAAAGCACCAAAGCTTTTGTAAACTAATTCTCTACCTTTGAACTAAGAGATTTATCAATTGACCCTACTCTATTTAATTCAATTGAAACAAACATCCCTTACCTTTTCAATATTAAAATGCAACGTTGTTCTTGGATTCATTGGATTTTAGGCATTTTTTTGCTAAAATTGTATTTCAAATCATTCTAATATTATACTTTTATGTACTTACCTGTATTTTCTAATGTTTCTTTTGCATACATATTATATCAACACACTTTATACCTATTTGGTTATTGTATCTTTTTCACTGTCTACTCATTTCTGTAACCACATTCCTACATATTTATTGGAATACCTAAAAGGTATTCCAATAAATATGTAGGAATGTGTGTCTCAATATTTTTTTGCCGCGGAAATTTAAAAAACTACTTATTTATTCATCAACACAAGTGTTAAATTAATTTCCTTGATACAATTATATAATATTTTTTAATATACTGTAGAATTGTTTTAAATTTGGATTAAAAATATTGTGAAATTTCATTCTTCTTTTTAAAATTAAATTGTCGCGGAAGAGTCGCAGCGACAATTTTGTTTTCAATACGCATAGAGCCATTGGTACCTTTTATATCGAACTATTAATTGTATCGTCCTAGATCATTTCACACCCCATTGAGCTTCCATTTTCTCGATAAGCGACAGCACCTAAATAGCTTTTAGTTTCCCTTTTTTAAATCGACTTCCAAAACGGAGGAGGTTACTATGTTCGGCTGTGAATATATTTTTTTGTAAGCTACATTAGGTATTGGCTATTATGTAGCGGTAGCTACATAAGAGCGTACGCGTAGCGTAGCTAGCGTACGCTTCCTTTAATTACTAAGATTAGCGGTAAGAATATTAACTCCAAATACCCCGCAATATTAAAAGGTACCTTTGGTATGTTTTCGTGTTCAAAATAGAAAGCTCGATAACAATAAAATATGGACCAAAGAACATAAGGATTAATTAAAAAAAAAAATTGGATTTGTAAGTTATATAATACGTTAAATTAATTTTATAAATTAGAGATGTAAGTTATAATACTATGTAAGTAGCCTTCAATAATAATTCTGCTTGAAATTATTATCACAAAAGTTAATATACGTTAGTTTGTTGCGTTTATGACATTAGTTCTAACGCCGGCGTATTAAATGCAAATAGCTCTTTGATTAAATGGCTGAGTAGTTTAATTAAAGCGAGCTGGAATCTAGATTATTGTTGGGTTTTACCCAAGCCGAATATCTCAGATTTACCAAAGACCTAATCTAGTTGACTGAATAATAAAGATCATATTGTAGGATTATTGTAGAATGTAGAGGTTAAGGAATGATTAAAATTTTAAACGAGTTATTAAATTTGATGTTGATTTGGACATTAAATGTGAAATTATTTGATTGATCATGTGGTTCAGAGTTTAGAAGACTACACGAAATTGCAGTAAGTCAATAGTTAATGGAATCAGGCGTTACTTTGCGGAAATCCATAGCTTAAAATTTAGTTTGTTATTATTTTTAGCAATATTCCGCGAAATAAACCATGCCTATGCGTGCAATCAATCATTTACTTAAAGGTGGAAGTTTATTTCGCGGAATATTGCTAAAAATAATAACAAGCTAAATTTTAAGTAAGTCAATTAATATTTAACTAGCTATTTGACCGAGCTTTGCTTGGTATTCAAAAAAACACGAATAAAATGACATTTTCTAAAAATAATTCCTAGCTAGATCGATTTATCGCCCCCGAAATCCCCTATTATATATACTAAATTTCATGAAAATCGTTGGAGCCGATTCCGAGATTCCAATTATATTATATACATCTTATCTTATATCTTTAAACGAGCAATTCTTGTATATAAATATATAATTGGAATCTTGGAATCGGCCCCAACGATTTTCATAAAATTTAGTATACAGGGGGTTTCGGGGGCGATAAATCGATCTAGCTAGGAATTATTTCTAGAAAATGTCATTTTATTCGTGTTTTATCGAAGACCGAGCAAAGCTCTGTCAAGTCGGTCAAATAGCTAGTATATAAATTTATATACAAGAATTGCTCGTTTAAAGATATAAGATATTATTATCAATTATTAAATTCGGTAAGTTCTATTCATTCATTTACTCTAAGCTCTAAGGAAAGTTTAAAGGCGAAATTACTAATAATTAGTAATAGTCTAGATTCTTACTTTGACCGAAATATAAATCTCCTTTTTTGTTGGTTAACACTTACTCTATAACAAAGCAAATAACAAGCCAATATGATTCATGGCGATGGCGCGTTTATTTCAATATTTTCCAAGCCATTGGTATGTTGATTAAGCGTTAGATAAAAATGTAACTAGTCTAACTCTACATCCCTCGCAGCGAGGGAAGAAAAGAGAGGGACAGCATGATTTATTGCGAAACTTGCGCCATAACTCATCTCAACATTCGTTACTTCAATAAAAATAACGTCTTCCAATAATTTATTATGGGTACCATATATTTTATTGCTATCGATTTTAAAATCGTCGAATTCGTATTTGGAATGCGATTGGATTGGAAGTTTGGCTACTGAATATAGTTTGAGGCATGTCTAGATGGGGTGGGGTACTATATTTTTATAGGGCATAGGGGCCAAATTTGCATGAACAAGCGAGGCCATCTTATTTTTTTGTAACAAAACAAATCAATGTTTATTATCATAGTTATAAAAATTATTAGTAATAACAGCGGGCTAAAATGGTCACATTTAGCAATTCCTCTCAATCAATTCAGCAAATGAATTGCCAAAACTGTCAAACTGGCGAATGTCCAATTCGTACGAATTACTAGCTATGAATTGCAACTAGAGTGACCATTTTGCGATTTAAAAAAATGAATCATGATTCATATTATTATGATTCTCCAAAGCGACCATTTTAGCCCCAATGTGCTATGTACGATGTATCAGAGAAGTTGATTCCTATGCAGATGGGGGCCTACGTAGTTTGGTCGCGTTACGCCAAACCCAGCTGATAGATCACAATTAACATTGAATTGACATGATTGACCAGATGACGTTGGTCTCTAAACTGCATAGGAATCAATTTCCTCGATGGTACACTCGCATCTCCGTTGCGCCAAAATTCATTTATCGCACTGGAATGGAACCGTACATTTTTTGGGATGAAAAGACGTATCCTATGTCTTTTGCCGAGGCTCAAAATAACTCCATACCCAGACAAAAATCGGTTCAGACTACAGCGGTTTAGGCGTGAAAACAGATAGACACACTTTCGTATTAATAATTATTACATAATAATCTAAATATATAAAACTCAAAGGTGACTGACTGACATGGTGATCTATCAACGCACAGTCCAAACCACTGGACGGATCGGGCTGAAATTCTGCATGCAGGTAGATGTTATGACGCGTAACGTAGGCATCCGCTAAGAAAGGATTTTGATCAATTTTGTCCCCAAGGGGTTAAAATAGGGGATGAAAGTTTGTATATGTTACGCTCAAAGACCGAAATCGCTCAGTGAGCGAAAAAATAGCTCACAATTTCGCGTCGTGGCTCTAATGAAAACGGCCACGACGCGTTCTGGCAATCACAAAAAGACCATAACGCGAAATTCGTGTCGTGGCTGATATTCTATTCGTTTTTCTTGATGTGTTCTTGATTGATTAATCGTCCATAGGTATGGAAGATTATAATATTTGAATTACCACGCGCACTACAAAATATTTTTTCTTTTACTAGGTAAATCACTGCATAACGTGTTTATCATTAGTATTCATAAAATATAGTTCCATACTATCCGTACTAATATTATTAAAATTTTGTAGTACGCGTGGTAATTCAAATATTATAATCTTCCATACCACGATTAATCAAACAAGAACAAATCAAGAAAAACGAATAGAATATCAGCCACGACACGAATTTCGCGTTATGGTCTTTTTGTGATTGCCAGAACGCGTCGTGGCCGTTTTCATTAGAGCCACGACGCGAATTTCGCGTCGTGGCCGTTTCACTGTGACCACAACGCGTTGTGAGCTATTTTTTCGCTCATTGAGCGATTTCGGTCTTTGAGCGTAACATATATAATAATACTTCTTAAAGCGAGCGTAGCCGCGGGCAATAGCTCGTAAAGTATAATTTGTATGGATTATTTCTTCTAGTCATCTTTGTCTATACGACACTAAGTTACTCTATATCTACAAACTTTAATTATTAAGTATTTACAATGTAACAGTAACCTAACAATATCTTAGGTTATCACTAGCTAATAAATAAACTTTAATTATAGGTATTTAATTAGTTTACATTATTCTTTCTAGCGTAAGCTTGCGGTTCTGCTCGTAAGATTTTAAAAATCTTGATATTCATTGTAGTACTACTATTTAAATTAGCTTAGATGCTATCAAATTTTATGAACAATAAAATGTACATAGTAAAAGAAGTATACTTTTGAAAATTCAATCCATTAAACAGTAAGCCTATGAAAACCAAAAAAGTTAAAAATATGGCTGATTTAAAAAACAGAAAACATAATATAAAGTACCAAAAATTGTATGTGAATTGTATTATTTTGATCATAGTACTTTTGACTATATATAGTAATAGAGCCTTAATAGCAATTTAACCAGCGGGGCTAAAATGGTCACATATTTACAAATTAAACAATCAATTCAGCAAATGAATTGTCAAAACTGTCAAACTGACGAATGACAAATTAGTACGAATTACTAGATAATATATATGAATTGCATGCAGTGACTATTTTGCGAATTAAAAAAATCTTATCTCTACATTGAACAGACATCACATCATATTGTTTTTCTTCCATCATAATAATGTGAGTTGTGACATCATAGGACTATAATATTAGTGGTTTTCAAATCAATCGTTATGCTATTCAATCCATACTATTATAATAAATGCTAAAGTTATTTTAAGGCTGTGTCTTTGAGTAAGCTCTTCACGCCCTATCCGCTGATCCGATTTTGTTGAAATTTAGTATGGAGATACTTTGACTGCCAGAAAAGAATACAGGATACTTTTAATACCCAAAAAAAGTAGGAATCATGCACGATAAACGAATTTTGGAGCTGCGGGCGTCATCTAGTGAGTTTATAAAGTAAGCGCCTTGCGTGCAGATATTTTTATGTAGCGATTACATTGATGGTAGCACACCTTGAGTAAGGTGCGCCCTTATGGCGATTTAACCTTATTTATTATGTTTTATTCGTTTTGATCTAAATGTAGATGAATCATTGTAATTCTAACGATTTAAATGTCACAATACTTATGGTAACACTAACTTTTTTCAAAACTCTACCATTACAGAAAGTAATTACTTACCCAAAACTCTATTGGTCAAATTTTGCTAATTCAAATTATGTTTGTAGAGTTAAGGGATACATTAATAGTTAATAGTTATTACTTATTACGAATCTGTAGTCACTTTCTTCGATAAATTCCCCGATTCAGGGGTTTTCTGACAGTATTTAATAACTTTGCTGATTAGTTAACTTGTCAACGTTAGATAATCAATAGCGCATTGATAGATTAATAAACTACTGTCAAAAAACCTTAAAGAAACATAAGAAACTGAGCTTAATTAAATCAGTTTCTATACGTACAAGCTTCCTAAATATGTTTTTTCGCCGACGGGAACTTTTTCTAATTTATCATTTTCTAATTTTCTTTTATAATATTAATTAAAAATAAATAAATATGATATAGTTTAACTATAGATAAGCACATAAAAGCTTTAAATGTAAAAGCTTACTTATTTGAATGTTTATTATTATTACCAAGACTACAAACGTGGTATCATTTACAGTCTGATATCTCTAATAATAGTTGACTCTATAATTGACTCTATCGGTTATTTAGGACGTAATATTAAGACTGAATTAATTCTAGATACGACAAGTCAGTCTGTCGGGACTCGGGGTCAGCTAGTTTGATATAAAACATGTCTTAAATATTAAATCTCGCCACCAGTTTACGGTTAGTTCAAAGAAAACATAAATGTACAGGAGTAATCTTAGATAACAACAGTAATAGTGGCGCGATACATCTCATTTAATAACCTTACCTGTTTACGAACAGCGGAACTCCGAAACAACAACACAACAATCCAAAAAATCACTCGTCTATATCACAACACTTGGCACAATCACTGAAAACTGGAATAACAAAGTTACACACTTTTTACAACTTTGAAAGTTATCCGAATTCGCGTTCGCGTTTTGGGCGCCGAGAGTTGCCTGACGTGCGCACACTACCGCGGCGGGGATCGCTCTGGCTGCACCGACGCGCGGGGGGAGATAGACGAAAATGGCTTCACAAGTTAATTTTTTCTCTTTCCTCCTTTAATATTCCGCATATGCTGTGCTGACAGTGCACGCATGCGCACGGGCCGCGGTTGTAACGTGATGCACTTTACATAACTTACTAGGCCGTTTATCGGAGCCCTAATACCTTTTCCGTGTCGGCTTAATGCCCGCTTCCTTGATTCCGACTTGGAATATTAATCAATGTTATAAATTACACTTTAATAGTTTAATCTACCCGAAACTTGGTTATTATATTCGTCCTCTATATTTCAAGTTTCCTAGCATTCTAGGACACCTGAAATGTAGAGCAACTATCAGAAAAAATCAAACATAGAGTTGGATAACACGTCGTTGAATCATTTCAATTGGTAGCATTTATTGCTACTAAATACATTTTTTTATTTCGAGAAAGCTTTATCTACATATTATTTTTTCCCTTATTTATTTTCTCTACTGCGTCCTGTCGTCTGTTGTCTTAATAAAATATGTGTAAGTGCCATAAAAGTGATCGACCAAAAAGCCATTGACGTAGTAGTGGAGTCGGAAGTCTCTCTACATAAATATATAAATAAATACGTCGCTCCTACTTTAACGCTTCCAACACTTAAATAAAATATGAATTGCTTAGGGCATCAAATATTCAAAGACATTCGGTATTCCTTTTGCTGGTCACGTGAGAAATTATAATATTGTAAATGTTAGTCGATGTAGAGAACCACGTTTGAATTTATTTTGGAGAGTTTTTGAATTGCCTCTTTTAAAGCTTTAAGTTTTAAAACAATACTCACACTTATATCTATGCTAATAGTGAAAATGCGATGTTCTGACTGTCTGTTGACGGTTACCTCTTCACGATTTACTTTTTAAACCGCTATACTAATTAGCATGAATTTTGACAGACAGATAAAATATATACAAGACTATACTTCCGTTATCACCACAAGGATGAAGAAACACTCCAAGAGAAAGAAGTATAAAGGACGGAGCCCACAAAAATCCATTACAATATTATGATTTTACTGTATTATTTTTAACAAAAAATTAAAACCGACTTCCAAGGTTAAAAAAATAATAACATTAATATGAACTAAAAAGTATTAAATAATTTTTACTATCTAATATTGCCTTTTTCCGAATTCGGCTAAACCTCAACTATTTCTGTACTCAATCTTCATTATTTTGTAGTCGGTACCAGATAGCTGAATCTTCAGTCCTCTGACAGAATATTTAAAATTTTTGGAAATGGCACCGACTTCAAAATTATGAAGATTGAGTACAGAAATAGTTGAGGTTTAGCCGAATTCGGAAAAAGGCAATATTAGATAGTAAAAATTATTTAATACTTTTTAGTTCATATTAATGTTATTATTTTTTTACCTTGGAAGTCGGTTTTAATTTTTTGTTAAAAATAATAATAATTTCACTCTTTTTAGTTACACTAGTAGATAAATCTTCGCGTATATTTTACGTATCTTATTACAATTTACACTCACAAAATAATATAATATTATCAGTGAAGTGAACATATTGTGCTAAGTAATTTAACAATTTTAATACTTCAAGCCCGAAGCGGTCACCGGCGATTGCGATAACAATAGAAAGGCTATTGTGTCTCGTTTTTCCACGATCGAAGGATCTATCAGATAAAAAATTGTACAAACTTGCATAGGATGTAGCGTAGCATAATATTTAATATTATCATAATTATTGACAGCTGTTCTTGTTATCAAGAATTCAAATCGATAGGTACTTAGTGCACCATCTATCGATTAATAAGTATAACTAATTAAAAAGACACTTAATGACTTTGTTTTGTTTAAATGCTCTTTTTAAAATAACTTTATTTTAATTGTATTTGTCTATTAAAACTTTATAAAGTAGTAAAGTATTCGATCTGTATATAAAGTAGTTAGTAAAGTATTCGATATTCTGTCTTCTGCCGCCACACGCCGACCGCCGTGTATTATTATTATTATTTTTAACAAAAAATAAAAACCGACTTCCAAGGTAAAAACAATATTAACATTAATATGAACTAAAAAGTATTAAATAATTTTTGCTATCTAATAGTGCCTTTTTCCGAATTCGGCTAAACCTTGACTATTTCTGTACTCAATCTTCATTATTTTGAAGTCGGTACCAGATAGCTGAATCTTCAGTCCTCTGACAGAATATTTGAAACTTTTGGAACTGGCACCGACTTCAAAATTATGAAGATTGAGTACAGAAATAGTCAAGGTTTAGCCGAATTCGGAAAAAGGCACTATTAGATAGCAAAAATTATTTAATACTTTTTAGTTCATATTAATGTTAATATTGTTTTTACCTTGGAAGTCGGTTTTTATTTTTTGTTAAAAATAATAATAATTTCACTCTTTTTAGTTACACTAGTAGGTAAACCTTCGCGTATATTTTACGTATCTTATTACACAGTTCACACTCACAAAATAATATATTATCAGTGAAGTGAACATATTGTGCTAAGTAATTTAACAATTTTAATACTTCAAACCCCAAGCGGTCACCGGCGATTGCGATAACAATAGAAAGGCTATTGTGTCTCGTTTTTCCACGATCCAAGGATCTATCAGATAAAAAATTGTATAAACTTGCATAGGATGTAGCGTAGCTACTCATCTAATATATAAAATTCTCGTGTCACAGTTTTCGTTGCCATACTCCTCGGAAATGGCTTGACCGATTCTCATGAAATTATGTGAGCATATTGTGAGGATATTGGTCTGAGAATCGGCCAACATCTATTTTTCATACCAAAAATTATTTATATGGCAAAACAACGTTTGCCGGGACAGCAATATAATATAATATTATCACAATTATTGACAGCTGTTCTTGTAATCAAGAATTCAATTTCAAATCCATTCAAATCGATACTTAGTGCGCCATCTATCGATTAATAAGTATAGCTAATTAAAAAGACACTTATTGACTTTGTTTTGTTTAAATGCTCTTTTTAAAATAACTTTATTTTAATTCTATATTTAGTCTATTAAAATTTTATAAAGTAGTTAGTATAGTATTCGATCTGTTCGCCGCCACGCGCCGCGAGGCGGCGCTGACCGCCGTGTATATTTAAACAAAGTGTTGTTATACAGTATAAAATTATTATTATTATTAGTATATCCACACCTATGCCTTGTACTATTATCTATTCTGTGCCATGAGACATTGGTGACCTTAACACGACGTGGTAATGATGAAGACGATGATGATGATGATGATGATGATTATGATGATGAATATGAGTTGCATAGTAGCATATGCTTTCTGTTCTTAAAACAACGCCGAAACTCCCAAACGTGTATCTATAAGGAGTCAGGAGTTCTCTCAGCATCTTCGAAACCATGGTATACCTTGACCCAATATTTGACTTTTTGGTAGCATATTCTTAGTACACTTCACATAAAACCAAAATCACCATATGTTTCCATATAAATTTCGAGGAGTTCCCTCGATTACTCCTGGATCCCATCATCAGGTCACCACTTTGTGAACATGGTACCAAATTGGAGTAAAACCAAATACAACAAAGCAAAAATTTTGAAAATTGGTTCACAAACGGCGGAGTAATCGTTGAACATACAAAAAAAAAAAATAAAAAAAATAAAAAAATATATATATATCCACAGCCGAACATATAACCTCCTCGTTTTTTGGAAGTCGGTTAAAAAACAAACAGGTGTTGTTAATTGTTATACAGTACATAATTATTATTATTAGTATAGCCATACCTATGCCTTGTACAATTATCTATTCTGTGCCATGACTCATGAGACATTGGTGGCCTTCACACGACGTGGTAATGATGATGATGACGATGATGATGATGATGATTATGATGATGAATATGAATTGCATAGTAGTTTATGCTTTCTGTTCTTAAAACAACGCCGAAACTCCCAAACGTGTATCTATAAGGAATCAGGAGTTCTCTCAGCATCATCGAAACCATGGTATATCTTGACCCAATATTTGACTTTTTGGTAGCGTATTCTTAGTACACTTCACATAAAACCAAAATCACCATATGTTTCCATATAAATTTCGAGGAGTTCCCTCGATTACTCATGGATCCCATCATCAGGTCACCACCTTTGTGAAAATGGGACCAAATTGGAGTGAAACCTAATACAACAAAACAAAAATTTTGAAAATCGGTTCACAATAGGCGGAGTAATCGTTGAACATACAAAAAAAAAAAAAAAAAAAAATATCCACAGCCGAACATATAACCTCCTCGTTTTTTGGAAGTCGGTTAAAAATATTGATATCCATAGACCATACTAATATTACAAGAGCATAAGTGGGTCTATCTTTTACTTATTCACTCCCTAACTGCTGAACAGATTTTGCTGGCTATGGAGATATTTGGAAAAGGACATGGTATACTTTTCATCCCGGAAAAAAATACGATGTTTGCGCGATTAACGAAATTTAGCGCTACGGAGTTGCGGGTGTCATCTAGTAGTATTACTGTATTTGTGTATATAGTTATACTGTATATAATTATATTGTGAGTCCTTTAGTATTGCACCCACAATTTGTTACCCCTTAAAAATAAATTATACACAACATGCCGTTACAAATGACCGTCTATCTCCTACTCCCATCGAAACCGCTCACCGTGAGCTTTTAAAAGTAAATTAACGTTTTAAAATCAATTACAAATAGGATTCATTGCTGTATTGTTTTAGCTAGCATAACATTAGACAGTAAACACAAAGTTTTGGCCGAGGTTTGACAACATTTCTGTCAATATTCTGATATGACGTACTGCTGCATACATAGCAATCCTTGTGCGTTCACTCTGAGTACAGCAGCGAGGCTAAAATGGTCACTTTGGAGAATCATAAGTATTATGAATCATCAATCACAATAAATTTTTTTTCACATCGCAAAATTGACACTGTTTGCAATTCAGATGTCTAAATTCGTACCAATTTGACATTCGTGAGCTTGACAGTTTCGACAATTCATTTTGTGAATTGATTGAGAGGAATTGCTAAATGTGACCATTTTAGCCCAAACGTCGGTTTCCGACGCAACTAACATGTCTGATTTTGGTCAGATTTTTGCCGCATGTGCTATTAGCACCCTCTAATCTAACGTGACGACGAATGACGTGTGGGTGATTAAGTTGAAACAAAGGTTTGACCTTACCCCCGCTCATAAAGTTAGATTAATTGCAGTAGCAAACAGTTAATAGCTCTAATTATTTATTGGGTACTGACTTTAGTTTGCTGTATTAATGTTTCATTCTGAAATTAATTAATGTCACAGAAATTACCTTTTGAAGTCATTGACTGTAGACGATGTTAGGATAGTTCGTGAACTAATCACATTCTAATGACCTTTGTTCGTGATAAAGTACGTGTATATTTGGGAACTGTAAATTTTTCGGCATTCACAAAATCCTATGCCATTGCGGGATTCAAAATGACTCCATTATAAATTTCATCAAAATCGGTTGAGCAGTAAAGACTGTACCTATAGATAATAATTAAACGGACATATAGGAACACTATCTATATCAATAAAGCTTTATTTATTAATATTATAGCAACACACTTTTACGTTTCTAATAACAAGCACATATACTGTTCTTATACACCGAAATTGTTATCTTCTAATATATATAAATCTCCTGTCAGGATGTTTGTCCGCGATGGATTTCTAAACTACTTAACCGATTTTAATATTATTTTTGTTTAAATGTGTGCTTTTTTCCAACTTAGAGATAGGATAGCTTAGATCTTTAATTATAGTTGCAATTTTATTGTATTGCAAATTATTTGTCTATAAAGAGCGACCATTGTTTATGCGACGCGGGTCACGGGATAGCGATGGATGTTGCCATGGTGACATACTTATTTAGTCACTAATTCAATAAAATAATACGGGCGATATACTTTTATATAATATGGCAAAGAAACGTTTGCCGGGACAGCTAGTAACTTATAAGTATGATATAGTTATAAGAAAGCACCATTAAATTTAATGTTTTGTCGGACCACAATGGACCGGTCGTATTTGCATAGAGTTCCCAAGCGACATCAATCCAGGGGCTTACTCTCACAGGTTTTTTACTCTTCAGTCTTTATCCCATCATTGTGAGGTTAATAAAAGAAAAAAATATAAGCTTCAACTTGAAAGGAATGTCTGGAGAGATGTGCTAAATATTCTTACTTGTATGCAAAGAAATTAATACAAGTTACAACATAGTATTATCATGGTAGTGCTTTATATAATATGAGGTGTGTTCCGAAACTATAAACAGTAAATTGACTTGTACTATTTAACAATAATATATTTGTCTATAATTTCTCATCGTCGACACGTTAACAGCTTCGCAATTATGGTGCCAATCATAGTAATCCATCATGGCATAAAATCAAGAAAAACTTCTTGACTCTTTTTATGAAATAAAAACCAGAGTTATGTCTGCCAATGTATTACTCTATGTAGAGTAAAAAGGCCTAAAGTACGTACGTACTACGTAGGAATTCAATACCATTGTCTGAGCCTTGTAAGTCGCTATAAATACAGATTAATTTAAATAATAGACAGTAATCTTCATAATGACATGAGTAAATATCGGATTTGACTTGCTCAATTGCTCATTGCTTATAGCTTAGTGTTTAATACATAATGTATTTAGTCCTAATCATCTTAAAATTGTACCTGCTAATCGGTTTAATGATATTTATTTAAGTATTACTAAGAAAAACGGTTATTAGTCAAATAAAAAATGCAGTAAGAAACTTTATTGTTTTATAACCATAACTTTCGGCCTATGTCCCAGTTTCTTTTAAGTCTTTCGATTTTGCTATTCTAAATGCATTACCTAAGGGCCAACCCACACGTACTACAACCACACCACGGCGCAACGACAAAATGCCGTCAAGCAGTGGTTAAATGTGAATGGTGTTGCTGCAGCTTTTTGTAGTTGCGTTGTGGTATCGACAAAATGTCAACGTTTGCGTCAACGGTTGCGTTGTCGCCAGTAGTTGCGATGTATTTACGTACGAAAGTCAATGAAACAGACGGGGGGGGGGCAAGAGCGCGGGCGGTGTGCGCGCGCTGTCATTAAGAGCGTTCCGTCCGGAGATTCCGTAATTGACCGTATTCAAAACCTTATAAACTCATAATCTGAAAGCTACAAAGTTATAATAAAAATACAGCAATAATCTTCAGTATATCAACATTCTTTTTGTCGTTTTAAATTTTCTATTTTTGTTTCTTATACTCATGATATCAGCTTCCAAAGTAATACCAATTTGTTAAAATTCAAGCATACATTCAGCATCTCCTTAGGATTTACAAATTACTTTTATTTGAAACTCACGCGAATAGATCGACAATATCATAAACTACATATTCGCCGTTTTAAATTTTTTTTAGGACAATTTTGAACTAAGTTAAGTAAAAATAATAGGGTTTTAGCGCGATCTCGGCAACGCGGCAAATGTATGGCCAAGGTCGTTTGCTCGGGGGATGGCCTTAAGTCGACGCGACGCAACGTTGTGGTTGCGATGTGGTCGGTCACTAGTTCGCTTGTGGTTGCGATGTGGTCGGCTGTGGTTGCGATGTGGTCGGCATCACACAAGTGGTCGACAACGACCACTGTGTGATGCCAAATGCAAAATGTGGTACGTGTGAATGGTCCAGTTCATTTACAATACGAAATATACGCCCGGTGTGGTGTGGTTGTGGCGTTGTTGTGGTACGTGTGGATTGGCCCTAAGTTGCTTTAATACCTTTATATATTTTAGGGTTCCATAGTAACTACAGGAATTCTTTACAATTTCGTTCAAGACATCAGTCTGTACGTATATTATTTTCTTTGGTTCAAAAATATTCAACTCAGGCCAACAATAATTATTATAGCTGTAGTGTTGTTTGGTATTATTAATTATAATATAGTAAAAGTTTAATGTAGTTCAACCATATACTATAGTGGAATAACCGAAGCCAATATACGTGATAAAATTGTGGCACACCGCAATGTATGTTGTTTTCATTATGTCGACAGAGTATCTTAACCACTTATAATATTATGTGGTTGTTACTCATAATAGTATTATAAACTCTACCTTTTTTTTTTTTAATTATATACTCTACCTAGGTACTCTTCATAAAATATTAAGTAAGAATTATAAATATTATGATACTTATAATAATTATTCCGTTATGCAAAAACTCGTTAAAAATCGCTTTCCTTACCCTTTACCTCTAGTACAGTGGTCCGCGGACCACTGGACGTGGTCCCTGAAGGCATTCCAAGTGGTCCGCGAAGCCATCCTAATAATACGTGACAATTCAGAAGTTATAAGTAAAGAGTATGCATTATGCAGGCCCAAAAATCACATGAAATTAAACTCTCTAACTTTTAGATTTTTGCCAAACGAAAAATGAGTGCCAATTTTATAATTATTTATACTCGTAGTTGTGCTTTTCTTCTTTATCAAACCGCCCTTTATTTAGGTAAACTAATAGGGTGGTCCCCGGCAAGATAAACATTTGGTAAGATGGTCCCTCATGAGTAAAAGGTTAATAACAACTGCTCTAGATAATGTTTTTCGTGGCCTAACATTATAATGTCTTCTAGCCAGAGCAATGCTCAAATTGCCTCTATTATTTTGGTATAATCGGATGTGGTTTATAAAAGTGGCGGCTATCTAACCATCGTAATTACCTGATTGTTTCTACTGTGAGGTAAACCGCAGCTAACTGTCGTTACTTGCGTTCTGTAGATTGTTGCTACTTGAAATTACCCAGATCAAATATTTTTGTCATTATATCATCATATCTGTAATCATTTTGGCGTGAAATTAGAATTAAACTCATTTCAATACAACACACACCGCGAAAATATTTATTAGGTTAGCGATGTTGTGCACTTTTTTGGGATGGGAAACTCAGAACCCGTGAATCGTGATCTGATTGAAAGTTCGTAAGACAGGGGCAGAGTAGACCGCCGCGCGCCAGAGCCCGGAGCGGCATTATCGTGTCTAAACTCTTCACTAGGCCGAAGTTACGTGGCGTAAATTCCGCATGATTACGCCCGCAATGTATTTTAAATTACCGATGACACACTATTCCGTCGCGTTCCGTCCGTATCGTTTGATTTGCTAAATTGTGTTCCTGCCGTTTTTACTTCCACCGGCACTTCCGGAGAACAGCCCCTTGATTTTTTTTTTAAACTAAACTTTTACGCATCAAGCAGTACTTTAATATCTGGGATTTTTCAACGAGTTTTTTCAGGACTGGTTTTTCATTTGTTTGTGTAAAAGGTCTCGTATTTTGTTGCCGATTGATCCATTTGTTTCGGCCATTTGTTGTTGCGGAGGACGTAAAAGTGGGTCGTAAAGACGTCTCACTCCGACACCGAGACGTGATTCAAATCGCAAACGATTCGACAAAATTCCCAACTTAATTGTGCGGGTCGAAATTTTGTTGAAAACTAGAATTTTCATTGATAAAGGAATATGCTGTGGAGATAATAAATATGGGAAAAGTATATCATCATTGGCGCATTAACATGTGAAAATCACAGTGAAAATACATGGTAACACATAACTAATAGTATCCAGGTATATGAAAATAATAATTTCCTATTTCGAGTACTTACATACGATACGAGTGTGCACACTATGTAAATATGTAGTAGAATATGTCTAAGTCCAAACAGAAAAATTTTAACACTTTTTTGTACCATATTCTAAGCAAATAAACGAATTATGAATTATGAATATGAGTACGAGATACGTCATACGAGTGACCAGCCGGTATTGATGAAATTTTGCGCAAAGAGTAGACAGCCCGCTGTCTACTCTTTGCGCAAAATTTCATTTTTTAGAATTATGTTAGAATTAGAATTAGGACATAGGATATTTTATTTCAAGGAATTTGCTAGATTCCTGTAAAGTCGTGGGAAATAGGTAGCACAACAAAATTATTATGATAGCAAGTTAACTTTAGTTTTCAGAATTAAGTTCTGAGTTTACGTTTCGGCATGCCGTGTGTTGTTACCAGTTACCACGCGATAGAGTTATTAGAACAAATGTTTCCTAGAATTTTGAAAAAACTTTACTTACATATTTTCAAAACTTATCAAGCATATTTTTTATTCAAAATAACGATATAAAATAATTAGCTGTATCATAAAAATGTCTTATCTACCCAAAATGTTTTAAGATATTTTAAAGCATTTTTGTGAAGATTATAAATCCATACTAATATTTTAAATGTGAAAGTGTGTCTGTCTGTCTGTCTGTCTATTACCTCTTCTCGCCTAAACCGCTGAACCGATTTTAACCGAGATACTTTGAGTATCGGGAAAGGACACTTTTTATCCCGGAAAAATGTACGGTTCCCGCGCGATAAACTAATTTTGGCGCAACGAAGTTGCAGGCATCATCTAGTAAATTATAAAGCCATCTTCCTTATAAAGTAAGATATAAATATTTAAAGTTTCAAATCAGTGCCTCGTCTGCCAGCCGTCTCGAGGGAGAAGCTAGGTCACAAGGCTTAACAATAATTTTCATATCTTCTACCTGACATAGTTTTTTGGCCTACATAGAAGTATTTTCATTTGGGAAGCTATTTAGGACGTTAAGTAATTAGTCCGAAATTACCGAAATATGAGGAATTTAAGTTAGGAAGGCTTAAAAACTTGGTTTAGAGAAAAGCGTAATCATAGCGCGTGCCGCGTGGTACAAGTTAATTCCAGAGTAAGACTAATTACATAAAGAGCGATTTCTGGACCTTTAGTTAAATACCACGTTGTAATTATGATTTTATGATAAACTAGCGACCCGCCCCGGCGCGGCGTTGCACGGGTATAAAATATAAAGCAACTGAAAAAATGATTAAAATTGATAGCTTATGATCCTTCACGTAGTCTACTTCTCATCTGTGCCAAATAACAGGATAACAATTGCTCCAGAAGTTCGCGAAATAAGCCCTTTCAAATAATTTCCCCCGTTTTTTCCACATTCTTTTATTAGTCTTAGCGTGATAAAATATAGCCTTTAGCCTTCCTCAATAAATGGGCTATCTAACACTGAAAGAATTTCTCAAATCGGACCAGTAGTTCCTGAGATTAGCGCGTTCAAATAATTTTCCCCGTTTTTTCCACATTTTCCTCTATTTCTTCGCTCCTATTAGTCTTCGCAGGATAAAATATAGCCTATAGCCTTCCTCGATAAATGGGCTATCTAACACTGAAAGAATCATGAAAATCCGTTGCGTAGTTTTAAAGATTAAAGGGAACAAACGGACATGAGGGAAAAAAGCGACTTTGTTTTATAATATGTACTAGCTGTCCCGGCAAACGTTGTTTTGCCATATAAATAATTTTTGGTATGAAAAATAGATGTTGGCCGATTCTCAGACCTACTGAATATGCATATAAAATATAGATAGACAACAGTTTAAACAATTTAAGCTCTTTCAAATGTTATTTTTTTTTTAATATCAACAAATTATTTCATTGTCATTGGCTTTTAATACATATTATTATTATGCTAAGTTTCGAATTAACTAAACTAATGGAGGTGGGTAAAAATCGTGCTCAAAATACATTATATCTGTTACATACAGCCCAAGCTAATAAAATAAGCATGTTAAAAATATATCGCCGCGTTATGTTTCGTTGAGAACTGACCCTTACAACTAATATGTATTCTGTGCCCTTACACAAATCTATTATTGCTACTTTTACATAACAATTTTAAATCTTGTAGGGCACAACATAGCTTTGACCTTCAATGTTACTCCCATGTATGAAAAATAAACGACTGAGGTTAGAAGGGGCAGTGACTGGAGGCGCCAGGGGGAGGAATGGAAAGCACAGCCATAACTCAGAATAATGGCTTTTTTAAGCTTCACAAAATGTTGCTTGTAATATTTTTATTGCAAAAAATATTATGAATACCAGGCCCGAGTTAAAAAAAAGCCTGAGATTCATCTAAATAATGAAAGTTTTTCTAATCTGATTGCATTCTAATAAGATTCTATTATAATAGAATAGTATTTAAATTATAAATTGTTATAATATTATATTTTTGTTGAAATAATATAAAATTTTGTTAAGTAAAAGATAACAGTAAAGTGATAATATTTTTGTATATAAAAATTATTTATTAAGCTACAGATTAAAGAGAAAATATTAAATATGCAAAATATATTTTATGTAGTTTGTTTAAACAAGACGATTACATTATTTATATTAAAAATACAATAAAATAAAATTTCCATCGGAGATGCAGATGCGAGTAACGAGCTTAAAGTTTAATTTAGCTAAAACATTTTCATAAACCTTTGAAATGGTTGATCGCAGACGGTCCGTGTGAATGGCAAATGGTTACATTAATTCTGGGAATTTTTCATAATAAATTGACTTTCAGATTTGAATGGGCAACTAAAAGCTGGGAATTACTTTGGAGTGTTAAAACGCTGATGTGCATTCAGAGTTGCCGTGATTGTCGAATAGCGTGTGCGGACTTGATAAAGGCTGCTGAGTGTGGATACGCCGGTTTTACCTAGATACAAATATAATGACGTAGAAGGAGGAAAATGACGTCATCAAATACTAAATAGCTACACATGGGTATAAGATGATAACCAATACCTACAGGCTAGACTCTAGAGCCTTTTTTTTGCATTGGGGGAGTGCGTTTACGCATCTCCGGGGCCTGGGGAGGACCACCGAGGTATGTGGATTATGAGGTGCAGAAATTTGGAGACAATTAATATTTTCCCGTCTTTTATCTTGATACTGACAGCGATAAGTGATTACTAACCATTAACCAAGGCTATTATAACATTATGTATTAAGCCGTAGCACTTATTACCAAAAAAAAAAATTGTTCTCTTTGGTTTCGGATTCATTCTCGCGACGGAAAGTTAGTGAATCACTTCAATACTGACAGAATAATGAGAAGTTTTCACGTGAGATCTCCGATCCGACGATTCCGACGATCGTGAATCGGGAGGCTACTCTTTAATAACACTGTATTTAAATTTTTGCATTTCTCAATCAAACTGAAAGTTTTGTCATTAACTACTTTCTTTTAATATAATATTTACTTTATTTATAGCTAAATAGATACTAACAAAAAATATTTAAACTTCTTTAAATATAGGTACCTACTACAATATTATTATCATAATTAAACTACCATCATATTCTTAGGAGTTAGGATATTATAATCAGTTTATGAAATTTGCTTATCCCTTCAATTCTTTCATAATATTTTAAAGAGAATTTTAATCCGTCGAGTTGTATATTCCACGTGAATAGGAACGCTATTGACAGCTTAACCCCTTGCGAAATTACTCTATTGTTTAAATTGCTTCTTCGAAATACTATTGGAAAATGGAAATATAGGAATAAACTCCTGTGAGATCCATAACAATGATATTACTAGTATCATTCGTATCTTATTTCAATAAATTCTATACTGTTCTCGGCGAAACAAGGCGGTAGCGGTCATTGAATCCCATCAAAAACCTGTCATTTTCTATACAAAGCCGCGATTGACAACATTTGACACTTAATTGTCAATCCCGTTTTATATAAAAAATGATCAACTTTTGATTTTATATAGAAAATGATCAGCTTTTGCCATGTTTCGCCGAGTACAACCTACGTATTCTGGCTCGATTCATATTATTAATATGTGTCCGCCCCATCGCGCGGTTTGGCGGCTACACCGCGAGTTCACAAGCAATTATTGTACAACAGCGCGACCGCGCCGCTACAAATCGTTACGTAGCATGGGTTGCACCTGGAAGTTATAGTTAAATAAATGGTTATAGTTAGGGATTGCAATCCGGATACTTCGAAATCCGAAAAATCCGGTTAATCCGGATTTATTGGGCATATGAAAAATCCGGATTTTTATTTTTCAAAATCCGGATTTTCGGTTTTTTCGAATAGTAGATAAAATTATGAAAAAGAAGCTTTTACGTAACATAAAATTAATTTAAATGTATTGTGTAATATCTGACATACAAATTCACATTTGTTTAAAGGCGCTATCACAGCTTTGCGTGGTCTACACGTACCAAAGTCAGAACTTCGTATATCTAACATTCCATTGTGTAGTTATTTGGTGGTTGTAATTACATATCTTCATATTTTTCGTTTAATTAAAAAAAACGACTTATTTTAATTTCTTATGTTGATTTAAAGTTTAAATTATTATTTTAAGTCATTATTCTGTAATAGCTTATATATCAATATACTATTCAACTGCTGGGCAAAGGCGCCGCCCGAATCTTTCACTTATCTTGCTCTAGCGTCACCGTTTGCCAGCCCAGCTGATATGTCTCCAGTAGGGAGTTCATAACCGTGTTCTAGGCTAAAGTCTTCGCAATCATTAGTTTTGAGGATGGAAAAATCCGAAAATCCGGATTTTTTTAAAAATCCGTTTTTTGCAATCCCTACTTTGAATTGATGGTCCTAAAATATGGATTGTTCTATTTGTAGGACAATGTTACTCTTAAATTATATAACTAATAAATAAACTATCGATATACAAAAAATCAGCTTGTTAGGATTCCGTTTTAGGGTTCAGTAGGTAGTCAACCAAGTTTTGTTGACTTATCAATATCAAAAAATCAGCTCGTTAGGGTTCAATTATAGGGTTCTGTAATCAACAAAACTTGGTTGACTACTGAACCCTAAAACAGAATCCTAACAAGCTGATTTTTTGCATATCGATAGTTTATTTATTAGTTATATAATTTAAGAGTAACATTGCCCTACAAATAAAACAGTCCATATTTTAGGACCATCAATTCAAAGTATGAAATCCTTTCTATCTCTATTAGCTACAACTTTCGAGATTTTTCGCAAATAAAAATTTTGTTCGTCTTATCAGAATGAAGCTACTCACAAGAAATTTGCTTGATAGTAATAAAAAGAAATTGTTCGGGCTCCCGTACTATGGGTTTTTCTTGCACACAAAAAAATTTAGACGAGTAGGCTGACTTTCAAGGATATCGACAAAGTGGGTACCGAAGATGGTGAGTGGTGACGCAACCGTGGCTAGCCAAGGAAAAGCTGGCGCGACGAGCTGGAAGCATACCAGCCGGGCTGGCCAACGGTGGTGCAGGATCGAGCAAAATGGAAGACTGGGGGAGGCCTTTGCCCAGCAGTGGGACAGCATAGGCTTATTTTAAAAAAAAGGCTGACTTTACCAGTAATCTGTAAAGTAAATTTTTTATCAAAATCAGTTTAACAGGTACATGGGAGTCTTCGACAAATCTTTGATAAAGCTTAGGAAAAACGATGACCATCAGACAACAATCCTCCCAAAATACAGTACATTAATTTGGGCTAGATTTATATATGCGTCACAGCACGAATGCGCCTTTTATCGCTACAACGCGATATCACAAATACGGGTGGGTTGCACCAACTTACTTTAACTATAACTGTAGCTTTAACTATAACTTTAACTATAACTATAGTTCAAAATTTCAAATTTCCTGAAAATTTACTATGTTTCACAGTGTTATATTTTTACTGTCGATTTTTACGGATAATTCAATTTTTATACTCTCAATCCCATTATCTGTAGCTTTAATAAAAAAAAACGCAACAGACATCTGTCACTTTCTATGGTCAAAGTTAAGGTTAAAGCTAAGTTAGCCAGCTTAGCCTTAACTATAATTTCAAAGTATGCTTAAGTGTATAGCTAGTTATAATTCTTCCCTTACGTTCGTAAATCGATGCAAAACTTCATTTAAGAGTCAAATTTTGTATAAAATTCTATGCCCAATCTCGTAATTCTCATTACAGTAAAAGTCTATATCATAGAAAATAGTGATAACCTCTAACATTGTCCTTGAATGCATATAACATCCAGACGGATTACATGCGTCATAAATCGTCTGCCTTCATCGCTATTCCAACCCTTCAGCGCCAGACATATTATTTATTGAACTGCTGAACATAATATTCAGGATTATATGTTTTAAGTTCTGTCAGGTCACAGTCGATTTCTATTACATTGTTTCAAGAGTAACTCGATTCAATTTCCAAATGTTTTTTGTGTGTTAAATAAGGAGCTATAGTTTAGGACTTAGTTCGCAAGTAAGGAAATCATCCATAATATTTTGTATTATATTATGTAGTAGGTTCCGTCCGGTCACAGTCTATTCCTATTACATTACATACATATTTCAAGAGTGACGACTTATTCCATTAACGTTTTTTTTTTTGGAGTATTAATAGCTTTGTCGGTACATTCTCGTGACTTTCGCAAGTAACAGACTCGTCCAAAATCTCTCTTTCTAAATCAGATGACGCACTTAGAGAAATTAAATGATAAACTAACCATAAACAAATTAAGATTTTGAGTTTTGACATAAGTTCCACACATTTTCTATCTAATCTCTTCAGAAAATAAAAGTGACTGATATTAAGTAATTAATTATCATCACTAGACATCGGATTATATGCACGATCAAAGTGCCGAAATATGCATGAAAATATGCACTATCAAAATTCACTTATTATAAAAATGTATTATTTTTGGAAGTTTTTCGGTGTTACCCATAATAAATGCGCCAATTTTCATCATAATTCCATTAAATCGATGAGATAAGATGTTTTTATTCTTTCCGATTACAATCTTAGGGTGAAATCTATAGAGCGATCTTAGACTTAACTCAGACTTTACTTCAAACTTTACTTTAAAAAATCTTAGCTAAGCTTAAGCTTAGCAAAATATTAAGTGAATAGAAGGACGCAACATCCATTGTTAGGTCCTCCTATTCACTTAAGATTTTGCTAGGCTTAAGCTTAGCTAAGATTTTTTAAAGTAAAGTTTGAAGTAAAGTCTGAGTTAAGTCTAAGATCGCTCTATAGATTTCACCCTTAGTGCCCATGGAAGTCACCTTTGAGTTTTATGCTTAAGCACCTGAACACTATGCATAAGCCACTGTTACTAGAATACCCTATTTGAGTATGCTGATACATCTGTGGGATATCATTTCGAGGAAATTCCTTGTGAAATGTTCATATGCTAACTGGATATAATTATATGAATATACTTGTGTTCCGGTTTCAGCTTTAGAATTAGACTTTGTTAAGAGATTTTGATGATATTTGATATTTCAAAGCAACAAAGTTGTTCTTTGTGTTGATTCTGACTTCTCTACATTGTTGTTTCTGAAATTTTGAATTTATTAATTATTATACTCGAAGCATGTAGATTGTAGGTGTAAGTTAATATTTGATTTTAACTTTGCAACCAGACTGAGAAATATTTTAATGTATTTGTTATTTTAATGTATGTCTATTGTCTATGTCCTCTTCTTGGAGTTTTTTTTTTTTTTAATTGGCTCATTTATTTAATACCGTTATTGTACGTCAACACAATAACCAATCAACAACGCTATCAAAGAAATAAAAAAATCTGTTAAAAACCGTCAATTAACAAGTCATGAGTTAAATGTCGACTTCTATCGAATGCTTATGTCAATTCCATACATTTTTGATTGACAATTCTTTAGAGAAGCGATAAAGCAAACGTGTTGGCTAGGGACTCAGGCTTTTGCACAGACGAGGCACATCCCTAATTCGATTGTATTTACCTGACAAGCCATAAAACGATTCGCTGCAGATACAAGCCACTATAAAGTGGCTTGTATCTGCTCTCAGTTATTCATATAACAAGCACCTGTATGATGACTCTTAATGCTTGGACATAGGCAATAAAAATAATATTATGTAAGTAAAACTAAAAACGCTTCAACTCCCGTAAGGCCCAAGTGGGCCGCAATAACAATTACCTACCTACTACCTAGTAAGGTACCTTTACTCTCATAACCCAATGGGACGGACGATCGACGAGACTGGCGAGAGATCAGGCTCAGGACCGACTTTTTACATGCCCACGCATGGATCATCTTACTTGTTAGACGATCAGGTAATCAACCTGTTTTGTCCTAACTAAACTTGAAAATAGCATGTTTCCAACGTGGGAATCGAACCCATGACCTCCGAGTCTAGAGCCACTCTCTGAACCACTGGACCACTGAGGCTAGTCATGAAACGATAACAGATTGAACAGATAGGCTGCATTTATATTTCAATATTATAATTAATTAAAAAACTCTTTATTATCCACAACAAACCACAATATAAAAGATAAATTGTATAAAAATATTTTATTACACAATAAAAGCTACTCCTAATTAAACACAATTATTAATACGGCAGAAAGTACGTTAATATAACCAACAAAAACATTTTATTCCCACAACTTGACCCGGATAAGAAACGGGATGTAAAAATACGAGAGTAAACCATAACACGAAATTGCGAATAAAGCTCAACGGTGGATCAAAGTTTAGCTCCGCTGTTTTTTATACTATAATAAAGAGATCTCTGCAGATAAACAACAGAAAGTACTAGTATATTATGGATCATATACAGGGTGTAACAAAACTAAGTGATAATACTTTAGGGCGTGTATGTGTCCCTTAAATAGAGTTCACTTTAGCAGCGCTAAAAGAGCAAATTTTTTGTGATTTTTATGGGCAAGTGCCTCTGCGTAATTAATTTTCCCATACAAAAGTTCATAAAGTTAACTATTACAGCGCTGCTGCTTTCACAGTGAAGTCTATGTAGCAGAATCACTAACATCCTAAAGATTATCACTTAAATTTGTTACATTCTGTATGAGTCATATTATGCCCAGTTTTTCAAGTTTTTGACATGATCCAAGAGTTTATAATGATAATGAATGTTGAATGCAACAGTGTTGGTAGGTTAATGTTTTGTTGTGATCCAATCAAAAGCACTATTATTATAAACTCCTGTCAATTAAATAACTTCAAAACCCATAACCCAACTAAGTTAAAAGGGTCTAAACAAGAAAATGCTTGTAGCAGATGACCCAAGTAGGTTTAGGGACATGTGAATCTCCGGCTCGTCCAAGTTGGCTCCTTTACATGAGTCATGATATCACCGGACGAAGGTATGTATAACAGGCTCAAAATACAGACTTAGGCCTGTACCTGTGTAATGTCATTGAGACCTACACCAAAATAGGGGCTTCGATTTGATGTCTACTATTCCAAACAATCTATTTTATTTTATTTTATTTTATTGGAAAACAAAACAGTAATTAAGTGACAATGTGGATAAATACATAACAAGCAGATACACAATGGGGATTGTCCATTTTTTTTTAAATTTTGCTCATTACAAAAACATTTCGAGGAATAAGGTCAGTAAACGTTTTTCTGTATATAAACGAAAAAAATACCCATTAGTTACTTATATTTTTGAACAAATATGTTTAACCTTAGTTTGACCTTCGATGGCGTTAAATTAGCAATAAATTCGACCAACATTACGTTTCGAACTTTTGGTAAGCTTTTCGTATCAGCTTTCACATAATGAGAACTTGTATTTGACGAACCAGCCATTATAAAAAAGATTCAAAGGAAAAAAACATTCTGCAGACGTCAATTGGCCGCCGATGATGACGTCAGAGCGAAACTTTAAAAATTTATTTAGAAAAAACTAGCCAATGAATTTCAAAATTATTTAATTTATATTCTTAAAATACCCTATTTTAACGAAAAAAAATATAAAAAGTACATGTAATTTTTTTTGGACAATGCCCATTACATTGTTTTCGCATATAAATACCTACTTACAAAAGGGGAAAATAAACATATAACATAACTCTTTAAAAATTTACAATTATTTCGAAAACCAGTCACTAGAAAGTGTATTTCTAATAACATTAGGTGATGATCCAAAAAGATCGAGTGCGGAGCCATCTGTCGAATGAGTGCTGCTGTAGTAATTGTAGGTATACATAGACCTTATAAAGAAGGAATTTTGCCTGTAATTAGTACAGTGAGAAGCCATAGAGAGAGTCGGTCTTTGTCGCATGTGTGTTACTTTATAAGGCACGCGTATGTTAATTTTTGACAGTAGAGTAGGAGAGTCAACACGAAATTGAGCAATTTTTACTAAAAAGATTATATCAGCGAATTAACGTCTCTCTTCTAGGGGTAAAATATGATGTTTTTTACAAATATCTATATAACTGGCGCTACGGTCATCGCTGCATTTATACTTCAAGTACTTAATAAATTTACGTTGTATTGATTCCAGTCTGTTAATATGAACCTTGTACTGGGGGTTCCAAACCTGAGAACAATACTCGAGGATACTACGCACGTATGAATATATATACTTCTATACTTCTATACTAATATTATAAATGCGAAAGTATCTCTTTCTGTCTGTCTGTCTGTCTGTCTGTCTGTCTCGCTTTCACGGCAAAACTACTGAACCGATTGTAATGAAATTTTGTACATAGATAATATACAGTCTGAGAAAGGACATAGGCTACTTTATAACTGGACAAAGGGGTTGTATGGGGGTGAAAATGCGTAAAATTGTTCAAATTAAGTTAGTTCCAAAAATTCATAATAGATGGCGCTGTGCGTCTCCTACATCGCGCTATTGCTTACACAAACGTCTTTCTATAAGAGATAGTATTATCTTGCATGAAATTTTCGATTTATTCGATTGTTATTATGCACTTTTTTAAGTTATTAAATAACTCAGTACCATATCTATGCAGGGACGTAACCTTAAATTAAACCTATCAATGATAAGTAGTTTCTGGGTAAAGTTGTGTAATTGGGGGCTAAATATACTTTAAAATTTGGCATAAATAAAGTTTACTTTAAAAAATGAAATAAGTTATGTGCACACTGCACAGCTGTTTTTGGGTGTTTTGGTTTAAGGGGTACCAGGGTTTTTTTTATAAAAGCTTTTGACACCAACTTTGTTGACATCGCGCGTTATAAACTGAAGTACACGCGGACGAAGTCGCGGGCAACAGCTAGTACATTATAATGATTTAAGAAGAATAATCGGTTATAATATTGACAAAAATTAAAACATTCGATAAGTTTCAAACCAATAACACTGGACAATTATAAAATTAACGGTACAAAAATAATGAGCTCATAATTCATAATTTTAATCTCGATGTAAGCTCGGCTTAAGTATTTAAGCGCATATAAAACATAGCGGGGAAAAACACATCAGTATGAGTTGAAAATATAAGGGCAGGTACACAATGTGTTTTCCAAGCAATCATTTAGGATTGTTTCACAAGAATAGCTGTGATTGCCTTTTCGCGTGTGAGTTTTACTGTTCGTAAAAACACCATTTATTTGGTTTAATGAACAAAATACGTTCTGTCATCAAGTTTACTATGTTGTAAAACGTATGTTGAACGTCTCCGTGGTCTAGTGGTTACAGCGTGGCTCTCGACTCCGAAGGTCGTGGGTTCGATTCCCGCCTTGGAAACATGTTATGTATTTCAAAGTTTGGTTAGGACAATACAGGCTGATCACCTGATTGTCTGACAAGTAAGATGATTCATGCGTCGGATGGGCATGTATTAAGTCGCGGTCCTGCACCTGATCTCTCCAGTCGTGTCGGTCTTCCGTCCCACTGGGTTATGAGAGTAAAAGGAATAGTTAGTGCTCTTGTGTACTGCGCACACACTTGGGCACTATAAAATTACTCCTGCGTAACTGGCTCAGTTTCAATGAAAACCGGCCACCGTCACCGAAACCGGTGTGGGAGTTATTATGATTATGTAAAAGGATTAATAAAATATGTTGATAGTTGATACGGAAAAGGGAATTATTTCAATAATTTTACGATACGGAATTCAGTATTAACTCAAAGCAAAATCTTCATGGTTTTAGGCTAACTAAAAATGATAAAAGACCGAATAATAATAATTACTAGATGATCCGGTGAACTTCGTATTACTTTCCTTCTAAAACAACCTTCCTTGGACTTTCACAAATATTTCAAGAGAAATAAAAATATACTTTACCATCAAATACAATTGCTTACACATTAAAAAGAATGCATTATTTCAACGAATGTTGCTCAAGTAGGATTAATCAGATTTAGTATAACAGCTATTTAAGCCAACATTAATATTATAGCTTCGATAAGGATTCGACCGTCTGTACCTACTATAAAATCCATACTAATATTATAAATGCGAAAGTGTGTCTGTCTGTCCTCTTCACGCCCAAACCGCCGAACCGATTTTGCTGAAACTTTGTATGGGGATACATTTTTCCGGGATAAAAATTAGGCTCAAAGGAGCCCCCGGCTACATTTTATCCAGGAAAAATGTACGGTTCCCGCGCAATTTAATACGAGTTTTGGCGCAAAGGAGTTGTGGGCGTCATATTCTAGTGGTTTATCTTTATAAACATCAGCAAGCCTAGCATGGTCACCATAGTGGCCGTTTCTTTCTACGGAAAAATAGACAAAGTGGCAGACAAAGGAAATCCGCCATTTTATGACTAAATTCTGTCAGAATGTCGATTCATCGCCGTTTCTAATGTTGTTATACTAAGCCTGCGTTCTAATCTATACTAATATTATAAAGCGACAGAGTTTGTTTGTTTGAACGCGCTAATCTCAGAAACTACTGGTCCGATTTAAAAAATTCTTTCAGTGTTAGATAGTCCATTTATTGAGAAAGGCTATAGGCTATATTTTATCACGCTAAAACTAATAGAAGCTAAGAAATAGAGGAAAATGTAGACAAATTGGAAAATTATTTAAAAGGGCTTATCTCACGAACTACTGGAGTAAATTTTCTGTTATTTGGCAGAGATAAGAAATAGACTGCGTAAAGGATCATAGGCTATTTTTTGTGGACTAATTTGTCTGTGAAATATCTAATTTAGGCGGGCGAAGCCCCGCGGGACGTCTAGTAGGATATATTACTGCAATATTTTTATGCTAGAGGCAGCACCAACACTGTGCAGTGTGCAGCAACTTTTTGTTTACTGTCTACAGTAAACAAAAAGTTGTATTCGATGTTTGACGTTTCTATCAATGACGAGTGCAACAACGATTATTTATTCTATGTACCATCGAGGAAATTGATCCATAGGCAGTTGACGAACCTACGTCATTATGTCAATTCAATGTTAGTGCCTTATCACACTGGCGCGGGCGATTTGAAAGCGACTGCGCATTTTGTATACTCCCAAGACGAGTGTACAAAATGGCGTCCACGCCACGCCGCGACGACGCGACGCTGCGCTGTCGCGGCGCGGCGTGTGCGCTGCGCAGTCGCGTCGCTTTCAAATCTCTCGCTAATCGCCAGTGTGATAAAGCCCTTAGCTGTAATCAGTCGCCTGGGTTTGACATAGCATCAAATTACTTAGGTCCGCCATCTGCCTAGGAATCAACTTCTCTGATAGTACTAGAAGCGCTCTGTGTTCCAACCTTTGCGTATTTCCCTATTGGTGAAAATTCCAAACATCAATTAAATTATGAAGGCATTAAATCTTTTTCATTTCATTTCTTCATGAGTGGGGAACGTTAATGTTGGATTAGCAAAATCAGGGTACCGCGTTTACTTGTGACAAGCGTACATAGCCATTCGCCTGTAAAACGCCCTCACACAACTTTCCCGTGCACGCTAATTCTGTCCCTACAACAGTGTTTGCCAAACTTGTCGCGGTCCCGACAAGACCCATTTACAAGAAAGTTTAAAGTTCGTGGCCCATCTTGTTTCATGAAGAAAAAAAAAACACCATATAATAATTATTATCATCATCGTCAGTCTTACTTACTTACAATAATTACGTTTACGTTTGAATGCCCCGCCCCCGTCCCGCAAGCACCCACGACGACGAACGAACGAGTAAAATGAAAATCGAACGAGTACGACAATCGTCCTATAGTTTCAGGGCTCACCCAAAATCTACCCGCGACCCACCAGTGGGTAGCGACCACTGACCCAAAATCTACCCGCGACCCACCAGTGGGTAGCGACCACTGACCTCCATTATATAAGTACGCTGGACTAATGATATCCTTCGAAATGACACCTATTTTTTGTGCCTATTTGAAATGGAAGCAGCTCCCCCAACGCGAGGGATAGGAACTAAATTTTACGTAAAAATGACGTTTGAAAGTCGCCATATTGGCGCTGATAGCAGTAGTGGGAGTACTTGGAACTAATACTAGTTTCTACCATGGAGGTATACTATAATCTGTGGTTTCTACAACAATACTCAATAGCGATTGAGCGGCCATTTGCAAGTTACGTCAGATTTAGTTCTCTTCCCTCGCATTGGGGGAGCTGATCCCGCTTCAAATAGGCACAAAATACAGCTGGGTATCATTAGTCCGGCGTACTTGCATAATGGAGGTCAGTGGTCGCGACCCACACTTTGGGAAATACTGCCCTACAACATCAAACACGTAATAAGGCAATCATCTGAGCTATGAGCATTTTACCTTTTTAATTGAAATCCGTTTCATACAACGGCGCATATCGCGAAATATGTTTTGCAAAGTGATTAAATTCTCTCGAAGGTTTAAGAGATTAAAAACCTTTTTCAAAGGGAGCGCGTATCCTTAATTACAAGTATCCTTTGCTCGCGTTTTAATAACGTTTATTTAAAGTGAAATAATGAGGCTGCGTTAGCAGTGCGTTTAGCGTTATAGTTGCTTAACGCGCTCGGCCATACTAGTTGGAAAACATTTAGACAAGCTCTCTGCTCAGCTGTATAATTACTCTCGAAAAATGGTGTGCATAATGATCACAAATCTTACTTGTTTCTGTGTATATTTTTACGTACAATATCAGTAAAACAAGACGTATTGGAGTTTCTCGAATCTCTATGAGGGAATGAGTTTTCCTAGGAACAATTTAATGTTGTATTAGTTTACCAAATGCAATTCAATATTTTATTATTGCTATGCAGACTCGAGTGTAACAAAATAATAAATATAGTTTATAATATAAAAATAGTTTGCGCATGTGTCCCATGTATAGAGATTCACTGTTAAAGTAGCAGCGCTAAAAGAGTAACTTTTTTACTTTTGTATGAGAAAAGTCATGACGCTTGACGCTTGCCTACACGAATCACAAAAAAATGCTATTTCAGCGCTGCCCCTTTCACAGTAAACTCTATATTAGGGAACCATACACACCCTAAAGTATTATCACTTAGTTTTGTTACACCCTGTATACTTATGTACATTTGAAATAAGTTACAAAATATTATAGTGGGAATATACATTGCTCTTTGATTTCTGTAGTAGTAGCTGGTTTTATTGCAACCAACACTGTTACTTTGCACTCATTAAGGGCGTTCCGTCCGGAGATTCCGTAATTTACCGTATTTAAAACCTTATAAACTCATAATCTGAAAGCTACAAAGTTATAATAAAAATACAGCAATAATCTTCAGTATATCAACGTTCCTATTGTCGTTTTAAATTTTCTATTTTTGTTTCTTATACTCATGATATCAGCTTTCAAAGTAATACCAATTTGTTTAAATTCAAGCATACATTCAGCATCTCCTTAGGATTTACAAATTACTTTTATTTGAAACTCACGCCAATAGATCGACAATATCATAAACTACATATTCGCCGTTTTAATTTTTTTTAGGATAATTTTGAACTAAGATAAGTAAAAATAATAGGGTTTTGGCGCGATCTCGGCAACGCGGCAAATGTATGGGCAAGGTCGTTTGCTCGGGGGACGACCTTAAGTCATAACCCAGTGGACGGATAAACTGACGACCGAAGACGAATCACGCACCGTATCGAGGTGCCTAACTGAGGAATGGATGATCTCTCTTGTTGGATCATCGATGAGCTAAAGCTAGCATATTGGGTACTGCGTTATTCCAATACAGCAACTAAACCCGTCATCACCGTTTCAAGCGCTTAAACATTTTGCCATGAAGACTTTCATGTAAATACGTAGTAAGTTACTTTTACAGAGTGCAGTAAAAGTAACCAAGTCCATATTCAGTATATCTTGGCGGGGCGCTATCTAGCCGCATTCTGGCGCGGGAGCCAACTGTGACAATGCCTATATCGGATAACTTAAAAGCCTTGACGATTTATACGAACCGGCTGAAGCTTGGTACTCTACTGTTTAGTGAACTTAACTTTTATCCATCTATTGGTTTCATCTAGTTTAAAATATTGTATGGATGGATTGTGTGAGACATTTCGTTATTTTCCCCCCCTCTACATGAGAGTCAGTGAGATTTGGCGGTAACATGCTTGTAAATTGTAAGTTTAAATGATTTCAATGAAAATATCCTATTAAAATGGTGATACTTAGAATGATACCAGTAAAGTTAAACTCCAAAAGTTCATGGTTTCAGCAGATCGATGCAAGATGTACAATATTTCATCCTCGATGCACCAGGTTTCGACCTTACGTTTATTGTAATAAGATCGAAGCGAGCTACATCTTAACTGTACATATTTAACGGGGCTTGTGCAAAATGTTTTGACTTAAAAGGTGTCGGGATACGGCCGCTGTCTGTTAAATTGTTTCATGGATAGCTGCGTGAGCGATTCGAGACTCGAATGGGGATTAAGATTTAAGACGAAGGGGATACCATCGGGATAAATCTTTGGGTTAATCATTGCTTAAAGAGAATAATCTTCCCAAGATAAAGTGTAAAATAATAAAGGAACGGGTGCTTATAAAAACTAGAGGTTTATTATTAACTAAAAGACCCAAAAGCGCTTAGCATCAAATTAATACGAGTGTCAAACAGTCAGAACACTTAGATACTATGATCATTTCCCCACGCTTATAAAATAATTATACCTTTGCAAGGTTTTTGTCTGGTTTATTATGAACAGCAGAGACGGTGACGATCTGTAATTTTTATCTTATGCCTTAAATTATTAGGAAAAGAACTTAAATATGACTCTACCATTTTCCCATTCCTAAAATTGTCTATAGTTACAAAGAATATAACAAAACCTTGTAAAATACAATACTCGTACTCTTTCAGCCCAATCAGGGTGAAAACTTGAGCGATGTCAATTTGGGAATAGCTGGCGCTCCCTTTGTTACAATCGGCGAGGAAATAACGTTTCGCACATGATTTGCCTCCATTCCGACTCGAAATAGGAATTTTAAGAAAGTGCTAACTCCTACTTACACTGCACGATTTAGAACACAACGAAACTTTTTCACAATTTAAAATTCTTTTGACTTACCGAACTTGCGGAAATAAAAGTTGAGAGAGCAAAATATGTTACCGTACAGATTAGTAGTGTTGATTAACAAAGACTGCGGTAGAGACTAGAGTTTTATTTTTGCAAGGCTATCATGTCCCTAAAATTAACAGGTCGATGTCTGTCAGTGCGAATATCGACGTACAAAGGATATTAAAATAAAATTTTCATTGAAAATTACGAGATGTTCGAATTTGAAGTGTATTTTTATGGTGGTATTCAAGACTTTTTTACAGAATTACCATGCTATTTTTCAACATTCTGTTCGATTTTTTTCTTATTTTGTTTCTTTTTGAGTCTACTTTAATTTTGGTGTTTTGGTACCATAATTTGTTCAGAATGGAAGCTTAAAAATCAGTCTCTTCGAACTGGCCTGGCCTTAAAGTAGTTTTCAATCATACAATTTTGCCAATGATGTTTTATTAGACATACTTGATGTTGCTTACAATTTCGTTGCGTAAAACTGTCTCGGGACTCTCAATACTACTGTACGGAATTTTATCCAAAATGGTTAAGGATATTGAGTGATAAGACTGATAAGAAGATATTAATCTTTTAGCATTTATATTATTTATAAGACGTTTAAATCTGGTATGGATGCATAGATCTTTGCATTAATAACATTCTGTACAATTTACATCCAGTAATAAAGTTTTTAGTACTTAGTACAAACTAAAATATCGTTAGAAGAAAGTTGTTTACAGAATCTGAACGCACCTCGAGGGTCTGAGCTAACGAGGAAATAGTGGTCGTAAATCAGGGGAAATTCACTCTTATTGAATTTTCTTTTTGTCGAGAAACGGAAGCCCTGCCTTATTTTTTGTTCCAAATGGACGCCTGGAGACATGTACGTTTCTTTCCGGAACTATTTTGTATTGTAATGTCCAATTATAAAGGAGTCCAAAAGATCGATACTTGAGACAGAAGAGATTACGTACAGTCAAGATAAAATATTTCACAAACAGTGACCAAAACGCAAAAATAATTATATTTACTAGCTGTCCCGACACAGTTGCGCTATCCTACCCTTATATTATATTAGAATTTAAATAGTTAATCCCACAATTTCTCAAATTGTTTACAGTTTAAAATTTTAAATTGCAGATCATAATAATAAGGCAAAACGATCCAGTAATTCTCGAGTTCTAGCGAAATTTTTAAATTGCTATTTATTTCTAATCAGCAAGGCTAACTCGAAATCTATTGTGATCCCTTCAATTCTTACCTGCTAGACCTAACGTAACAAACCGATAATGATGACCATTTTATTGACGTTTGGTTCCTTCAAACTGCAAAAATCAAAAGGAGGATTTCTTTGGTCATAAGAGCCCTCCGCAAATGTTGACTCAGCGAAAATGAAAACGATCCTTATAAGAAGTCATTCCCACAAAATCCTCAGTATTCAGGCGAAGTTACCTGTTACAAGTTTGCTTTGAGAGCCTGCATGATTCTGCTTGCACAGCAATGCAACCAAAGTAGCAAGTTGGTGTTTGCATGATCTGCATGCGAATGTACGCATATGCATTGCATATTTCATGAGTCTCTATTACAAACTGTGCTGGAACTTCCATGTTACAGTGTTTCATTTGTTTTCGTAATTAGTATATTGCGTTAAAATTCGTATAGAATGAGATTCTTATTCACAGCTAGGTAAGAATCAAGATGTAGTTGGTAATAAAATAAAATAAAGCTGACTTTATTTTAAAATAAAGCCGACAATTTTAAAGCAAAATTCTACATTTTTATATTGCAATTGTGTAAAAGTTATAGATTCTAAATGCGCACTAGTACGTGACTTCCGACCGCTTTATAAACACAAGCTCAGCAGACTGATTTCGGGAATATCCTAACCATACACACATCTATCAAAATGCTTAGAAAGCTTTTTAGTCTAGACTTAAAGCCAAACCTAAAGTAATTAGTTGTTAATGATTCCTAATAATTATTAAGGTAAATGATTTTAATCAAACAACTTATTTTGGCTACTTTACGCAAAGTCAAAGCTCATAAATAAACCTTTCTAAAGATCGCTAAATGAACAAAAATTCGCCGAAAGGCAAACAGATAACTTTATTTTTTGGGCCTCGGAAACACCCAAATTGTATTTTCCATTCGGCTTAAACAAAGCATTTTCCCTTAACTTGGCAGTTTAAAAAGGCCCCGCTGTAAAACTGCAACAGGTAGACAAAGTTATATTAGTTAAGGAGTTACCGCGCTCGGCGTTTGGTTGCATAATTATATTTAAACTATAATGAATTTCTTGTAAGCGTAACAAGAAAAGTTTAGTTTTTACGACAGTAAGTTGCCCGGTATAAAACGGTTTCATTTGCAAGCCGATTGGTAGGATTTATGGAAAACTGTATAATATTAAAGTAGTTTTATGACGAATCTCTTAACGGGGAAAGGCCCACATTTCTACCACTGTATCTCTTGTGCAGCCTGGATTGACAGCCGTATTTGGTGTGATTTCAGAGAGCCTATTAAGAGACAAGCTATAATGTCGCAAATAAATTGATCAGATGAAAAAAGAAATAGGAATTATATCTAGATTCGTCATCAAGTTAAAAGTTGTATTTTTTATATAGGATGTTATATCTTGTTTATTTTTAAGCAGAATAACATTGCCCGTCACAGAAATTATCATGAGGAAAAAAGATCACAAATATGTAAAAGAGTATTCAAAGAAAGCGTACGTAAACGGTGAACTTATTGAATTTATTGCTATAATCAGTATCCTCTATTGGTTCATAATAAACTGACATCAAAGTTGAAAGAATTTGGGAACAAATTCTAAATTCATTTGGGTAATGATACCCAGGGTATCGCTTTGAAAGAACATGGATCCAACTTTTTTCCGGAAAATTCTGTACATAAATTACGACCCTCTGCCGTTGCGGTACGTACAAGCTAGGCGACAAATGATGTAACACATTTAGAATAACTAATCATTTTTCTCATATTATGTCACGTTGTTCCCTTACTGTAAATAATATACCAATCGCGTATCATTTAAACAATTTCGTAGAAATAATGTGTCCTTGTCGCACTCCTATGACGTGTGACGTCACGGAGTGCGTACGTCCTTTTATTTGGTCCCGTTGAACTTCTCGCTCTCTCCAAACCTTTTTATAATACATTTGATAAAATTTATCAGTGTTTGATACCGCGTGAAGTGACGCGTGCTACGTGGGGTCGTAATGTATGCGACAGTGATGTAGCGGCGAATTCAATGAGACTGGAAGCCAAATATTGTGATAGATAGTCTAAATCTAGCGAATATGCAAGGAAAGACGTATTTTTTCTATATTTTGCAGATAGATTATGGTTAAAGAAGAGTAACATAACACCTATTTTCTTATTTTAATGAACTGTTAATTAGGTAGAATCTACATATTTTGAGCTAAGCATTTAAGAAAATTCTACCCCTAAGGAGATTAAAAACACTTAGTATGGTAAGCGATGCTACAGGCAAATGTGTTTGACTTTTGCAAAGGAATTTTCACGTATCTTCATCATATTAAAGGTATACTAGGGTAGAAGGTTATCGGCAGAACAAAAAGTCGGACGGTAAAGCTTTACATATCATGCGCTCAGGTTGCTGTCACAGTGTCAAGTGAGGATATATGAAACTGCCTCAGGAATCACGTCGACTAGTCGCTTTGTCTTTCCTCACAACTGTCAAGCCGACAGATAAACAAATCCCTAATCCGACAATCCGATGAGGGTGTGTACGTATAAAGCGTAAGAGAAAAATGGTTGAAAACAATTTACTTAATTCCAAGGATAGCTGATTTGCAACGTTTTAAAGATCTGGTATTATGATAAAGTGGTGTTTATTTAAAGCTACTATTTCTTTTGGTACAGGAACAAAAATAGTTCATGGAATCGACCATGAAGGCAATAAGCCGCATTGCCTGAAAATCATATTTTGGGTTGTGAATGATCACGCTGACGGTCCATACTATTTTTGTTTTAATCCCAATAGCAGTAACCAAAACTGCTAGGGAACGATTAAATAGGTATGTTTCAGTTGTTTTAACATTATTTTCAAAATCTTTAGTGCAAAATTAGGGTGCTATATTGTTTGTTTCCCATTAGTCTCTCCGTCGCAATCTTAAGTGTGTACATACTTTAATCCAACAATCCGATAAGGCGTCACTTATTCTCTCTCAGTCACAAAACTTCGGAGAGAAATTAATCCCACCAAAAACATGAAATGTAAAAGGAGCCAAGCAAAATATTGCATAGCTATTCAATACTTCTGTCGTAAAAAGTTTTTAGATCACATTGAAGCCAAGCCTTCAACTAATTTTGTAATTTAAATCAACATTCAGTAAAGTGTCAATAGATTTCTTTATTTTATAATTAGTTTGTTTAAATGTTATGCTTTTGTTCATTTGTTAATAGTCACCATTTTAATGTTAACATAAAAACGCTGATTATTTCTAAACAAGAAATCTAGAAATTTTTATTATTCTTTAGAGCTAATCTTAAAAGGGCTTAGATATAAGAGAATATCCGGTGAAAAATTCAATAATTTTGATTTTTCACTTTTTTATTAACATTCAAAAGCATTCCAAAATTATTCATGTAAATAAAGCAATTACGGTACTTTTATATCCAATTATTGTTATTATTTTATTTTGTTGTTGTTAGAAGCCAGATAACAATATATATTTTTATATTTATAACTAATAAAATATAAATAATCATTTTTATTGATGAAAAAACCCTAATTGCTTTATTTACGTGAAAATTTCATGAATGCCTTTGATTGTTCATAAAAAAGTGAAAAATCTAAATTATTGAATTTTTCCACCGGATATCTCTTCTAAGCCCTTTTAAGATTATCTCAAAAGAATAATAAAAATTTATAAATTTCTTGTTTAGAAATAATCAGCGTTTTTATGTTAACATTAAAATGGTGACTATTAACAAATGAACAAAAGCATAACATTTAAACAAACTGTGATAATTTATTTTTGTTGACAGATTATTGTTTATTGATATGTCTACTTAGTACTCAATTTTTTTTTATTTCTTTATATTAATATTTAATCAGTTAAAATATATTTTTAGTTCGCGTGGCAGATTGCGGCAATTCACGCGAAACTCGAACTACGCGTTTTTACCGTTACTTTCGCCGCTAATTTAAAGCTATAAGGATTATTGGTAAGGTTCCAGGATCTGAGATTTTTTTAGGAAATTTCCTCTTCTTTAAGGATCTTTTTTCAATTTTTGATTATCTTAAATAGTTTTCGAAATGTAAAAAAAATCCAAATCCTTCTTTTTATGTTTACTTAATTGTTTATAACTATTGCATTTTTTTTCAGCCCCTCTTGGAATTTTGATAGAATGTTCTAGACGGTATTCCGAATCGAATGAGACCAAAATCATAATTTTCGGTGAATGAGATCAGGTTTCGAGGAAAATGGCACTTGTTAATCAGACTATATGCAGGATAGAAACTTACTGCAAGATAGAAACTGAGATTAATTCACTTCACACCAGCACATTTATACGTCAACGTGACAATGTAATATTACGTAGTTATTTTAAGGCCATTTTTAATATTAGGTACTGTACGTTCTTTTGATTTTGGAAGATCTGTTATTCCTTCTTTTTTAACTTTACAATTTATTTAGTAGTAGGTAAGCGTTTTCTTTACCATTAACTATTATATTTACAACCTGCGCTTTTACTTATATTGTATTTTTACATAATATAATCAAATTGCATGAAAAACGCAGTGTGTATTCTTTTTTTAATCATTAATAATAATTCAAGACGTGAGTGTATAAGGTAAGTAACATGAAAAAACTTCCCGTTTTTTTGCTTAAATGGAGACTTTAGGGCCGGAAAAATTATTTCAAATAAAAAAACTGTGGATTATATGTATTATGTGTAGCCAGATATATTAGCTAGGTTATGAAGTAGATAAATTACAAGTTTTATTAAAATAATTAGGGGAAAAACTAGTTATTGTCCGAATGTTACGAAATGTTACTTGTTCGATTCTTCCACTCACCTCTTCAATTATTAATGCATAATCTTACATCACCCAAAAAAAAGTTCCTACTTACTCTAATATTTTTTACCGTAAATTAGAATTACTTATCTCATTCATCTAAGCAAGCGCTATATATTAATTTATTATCGCGTTACGGGTAATTAATACCGATACATCTCGTTCTAGGGTCAACTAAGCTTCGGCAATTGCTTTTGAACTCATTAGGAGAGGATTACCGCTGACTTTGACCGATTGCCGGGGGCGATCAGATAGGGGCAACGACACCAATCGTTCAGTGTTTTGATACAATCATCCTACTCGTGTTTTCAAGGGCTTTAAAGTAATGGATATTAGAATGGGAAAGCGTCACGAAAGACTAATTGCATCAAATTATAAATGTTCTTTGGGAAGTTTACCGTTTCAATTTTTGGCTAAGAATGGATTAATTTTGGAATTGGATTTGAAGTAAGTGCCTATTGGATCATAAGTAATAGATGTATGTAATATTAGAGAAGTTGATTTAGGTGGAAAGAGCACATACGAAGTAGACACACAAATATGTCATTTAATATGACCCAAGATCCTGGAGTTGGATGAAGATCTTTCAAGTGACACTTTATAAAATGGCGGCAGTCATATACCAAAATAAAAAAGTAAAACGACAGCAGAAAAGACGAGATAATGCCGGCAAGTTCGTTGCGCCAAAATTATTTCGCGCGGGAAATGTACATTTTTCCGGGATAAAAATTATCCAATGTTCTTTACTGGGACTCAAATTTTAGGCTAATCGGTTCAGCGGTTTGGGCGTGAAGAGGTAACAAACAAACAGACAAACTGACACACTTTCGCATTTGTAATATTAGTAAGTATGGAAGTACGGATACCCTTGTAGGACTCCAAGTAAAACGACATAAAATAATCAAATCATAAAAATACCGTTGAACAGCTCAAGAGCAATACTAGATCTGGAACCCAAGGGAGCGTCTGTCAATATTAGAGCGCACTGTTTGCTGCGGCTCCGCGTCAGGCGAAAAATTCCTCTTAATGCCTTTTTACCTCTTCAACAAACACGACTTTATAATTTTTTAATTCACTAAGTGCTTTCTGTTGCCAGCTAATCGGTCTCGCTCGTTTGAATTAATAATTTGTTGTATTTTGTTGTTGAGATCTCATCGGGATTTGGAATTTTAGATAAATGAAATCAAGAGGACTAAAAATCATATCTTTTGATTTAAACAAAAGGCATTAGATTAAAAGGGAATATTTTCTTTCACGTGCTATTTAAACTAATTGCGAACATGAACTTATTCTTGGAGACCGGAGTCTACAGACGCCACTTTAGTATATAAATAGGCTTCTATTTAACTAAGCATACGTTATGATTGGAGATCAAAGTTGCCGTCATCATCTAATTTTTCTTATAAAATAAGTTGGAATTTGTAAATTGTAACGCATATTCTATTTCAGCATCAACAAATAACTCTGTCGGCAAATCTGTCCCCGCGTTTGTCACTAATAAGTCACAAGGGACCGACATAACTCATACAGTGGCGAAAATAAATTTGCAATTCCTACGAACGCCGCGATTTAGAGCAATATCGAGTTGAGATCCCCTCTTGTATCAACATCAGCGGTTTGTTATACACGACAAAATATAGCGGATCTTTTGCATCAATTTGTTGTAACAACAGTAGCCTCACCGATATTAAACCTTTTTCTAAAAAGATTTATTGGAAATTCTTTACCTGTGACTTTAAGGTGAATGCAGATTTGGTCGCACCGCACGCCCCGCAGTCGCCGCATTTCGAATTCTTCATAATATAAAGAATGTAGAAGTTGCGAAGACTGCGGCGCGGGACAGGTATGCGAGCTTGCCTATAACTTTATATAAAGAATTCGAAATGCGGCGACTGCGGTGCGTGCGGTGCGGCCAAATCTGCGTTCACCTTTAAATTTCCTAATGTCAAGATAATCAAGGCAATTTCATAACAAAGAGATCATGAAATTGTTTAGGCGATCCGAAATAATTTGCAGGTGTAACAACTGAACTCAGAGGCATAATTTTGATGATTACTCGAAGACTGATAGAAAATGTATAGCCCTATTATAGTTTCAGAATTTTTATCAAATAATTCCTTAAGGGCATTCCCTACGGAGATTCCGTAATTTACCGTATTTAAAGCCTTATATACTCATAATCTGAAAACTACAAAGTTGTAATAAAAATACAGCAATAATCTTCAGTATATCACCATTCCTTTGCCCGTTTTAAATTTTCTATCTTTGTTTATTATACTCATGATATCAGATTCCAGTAATACCAATTTATTAAAATTCAAGCATACATTCAGCATCTCCTTAGGATTTACAAATTACTTTTATTTAAAACTCACGCCAATAGATCGACAATATCATAAACTACATATTCCCCGTTTAAATTTTTTTTTAGGACAATTTTGAACTAAGTAAAGAAATAGGGTTTTGGCGCGATCTCGGCAACGCGGCAAATGTATGGCCAAGGTCGTTTGCTCGGGGGACGGCCTTAAGTGTGTCCGCGAGAATAAAAATTCTGAAGTTGCTTTATAGTTTATTCGAAATTTAAAATTAATAAAGTCCGCACACACTATCGAATAACATTCATAATAGGTAGGTCCATAGCGATGATAGCGCTATATCGGATCAAATGCCGCGGAAACGGGACGCCGGAGATCGTTTAGCCGTTTATTACACCACTACGGCTAACATAAACAGCTCCTATATAAAATGACTAGTGCGGACACACTACGGTCTGCTACGGTTCACCATCGTATACAAAATATGCGTCTAAGCCGCTAAACTTTTTTGCCGGGATAAACGAAAACATTATGCAGAAAATTGGTATATGGATTAAGAATACAATTGATTAACAACGTTGTGGAATAGCATAATATTCGTCTAAGATTGCCCTAGATTGACAATCATAAATATCAATAACAGGGAGAGTGCCTGCTGTTTAATCTTCACTTTTGTCGGCACTCCAACACACACAACTTTATTTCTAACGCGAAAACCTACCAGACTACCGTTATACTACGTTAGTGTAACCGCAACCTTACACTAAGGCTGTGAGAATATCGTTAACAGTTACAATATAAAATTATTCGTTACTGTCATTATCGTAAAATATTGTGAATATAAAGTAATTTATTCGTATATGGTGAAACTATTACGGTTTTACTAAGGTGATATTGAAGCGTGGAGATGATATGAGTAAATACGACAATTTGTAAGCAATGGATGTGGTATGATAATTTTTAAACAATTTTTATGAGAAAATGAGACTTGTTTTAACTTTTATGAAAACTTTCGTATTTATGATTTTATGATACTAGCTGACGTTTTTTGCATAGCTAAAAATCCCGGAACCGTACATTTTTTGCAATAAAAACCTTGAAAGGTCCTTAGCCGAGACAGATACTATGAGCGATCACGAACTTGTAGTGATAATATTGTTCGTCTTCAATAGCCCATAATCGACTTCAATTATGCATGCGCCAATCATTGTTATCCATCATAATATCCAAACGTGGAGAGCGGCCTTAACTGTTTTATTCGCTAGTAGTGAGACGGTGACGTCACACGTCCATTTTACCGACAAGCCGTTGTTTCCACAACACAACGCTTTATGGGGTGATGTCGTTTGTGGCATTACCAGATAAATGTATGATAGAAGAGACAGAATAAAGTTTTCCATCAAATTCTATATTACAATAGAAAAGACGTGAGAGGAAGAATCGAACAAGTAACATTTCGTAACATACGGAAAATAACAAATTTTTTCCCTAATTATTTTAATAAAACTTGTAATTTATCTACGTCATAACCTAGCTAATGTGGGTCATTCTATTCTACAGCGAAAAATCTGTTACTTGACAAAAAGTACTTTTAACAATCTCGTATCAATAAATTTATGAGTGTAAATAATAGTAACCGGTGTGGACTATAACATTATAGCACTTTTAAGTACATAAATTAGCACTTTCTTAGTAACTTGATAGCTCAAAGTACCCAAACGTCACGCCTGTTATCTGTTACTTTCACACTTTAGCACTTTGGGGCAACTTGAAAAAATACTTCTAAGAAATAATATCTTAGTGTTATAGTTACAATAGTATTGAAATATTGTTGGCTTTATGATTTAATGAGCATATTCTTCTTCTGAAGTACAGGCACGTTTTTATTCTTGATTCTACTCCTGTTACCAAAATTTCCGTCATTTCTGTTATCAAATGTAATTTGTAAAAAAAAAAATTGCCACACATTTAATTTCAAATAAATTTTGCACGTCGTCAGCAGTCATCCACTTGTAGTTTATATATTAGTAACAAAGAGTTTGGTTATTTCTTTCGTTTTTAACAAAAGCAAAATTTTGTTCGTGATTTTTCCATTGGTTGAGATCGCGCATCACTTTTGCTAGGTCTGTAAAAAGTTAATTACTTTTTTAAATATTGTAAAAATCCTTTGTTTACATATATTCTTAATCCTTTTATTGTAATACATGAATAAACTAAGTTAAATTTGACCATTTAAAAATAAAATAAAGATTATTTGAGTTTTATCATTTCTGTTATCATCACTTCTGTTAATAGGTGATAACAGAAGTGATTTTTGATCACAGAAATGACGTTTTTCTTATTAAAATATAGTAAAGTTAATACTTTTTGTTATTTATTCTGTGTAAAACATGTTAATTTTATTATTTATAACATTTTTATCAAGTTTTTTTTCAATTACAAGAAATTTTAAAGATCTAAATTGTTGATAACATGAATAATTATTTTGATAACAGAAATTATCATTTGAATAATATTCTTGCAGTGTTTTATTAAACTTATAAAAAAAATTATAACTTCTTTTATTTTTTTATATAGTTAGAAACGATAATAAAAAGACAGAAAAGTGACCCAAAAATGCTATGTGGGCCATAAAACGACAATGATCCTAGAGCAAATAAAATCCTGTGATTCCTCAGATGACGTAACAAATTTTTTGATCATTATTTTTTCTTAAAGCGTTGTAAAATGATGAATATTTCTTTAAAAACATATTTTTCGGAAGTTTATAATGTTGCATAATTATAGATTTAGATATAGATGCCTATTTTGTTGTGCTAGATATTATGTTTAATGTAGACCGTATTTTTTACAGTTTTTAACAAATTATTAATTTCGATCAAAATAAATAATGGTTAAAAATGCAATTAATTAAATAAATTATAATATTTAGTAAATAAAAATTACCCATCATATTGATAACAGAAGTGGTGCTTCTGTTATCATAACGATATATTTTTTTTCTCTTAAAATTTTAGAGCTTTGCTAAAACTATTTTTTACTATCGCTAATATACATTACAGGTTTTAAATATGCATCAGAATTATCGTTATAAATGTTTACAATAGGTTTTATTTTGATGTTCATCACTCCTGTTAGGCACAGCACCATTTCTGTTATCAAGTAAAAGCTTAAATTCTTGATTTTTTAAATAATTATGAGCAAACGATCTCTGAAACTATTTTAAATAGTTTTATTACATTACAATTATTAATTTTAAATAATAAAAATGTTAAATTTCACCAATTTTTTTGATTAATTTTTTTCGGCTCAAAACTATAATGGCCCATATAATATCTGGCTACACATAATATAATCCATAGTTTTTCTATTTCAAATAATTTTTCCGGCCCTAAATACCATTTAAGCAAAAAAATGGGAAGTTTTTTCATGTTACTTTCCTTATTCATCCACTCACGTCTTGATTATTAATGAAATAATAGACGATTCTTACTTAGCGTACACTAGTAATGTTTTCTATGTTTACTTTGATCATTTAGTAACAAATAACATTAAGGCTCTCTCACGAGACTTGTTTAAAGGATTTGAGTAATAGTGTAAAAGGAAACTTTCAGAATAGTACAGTCAGGTTAGATCGGGCTACGTAAGATCCCACAAACAATATTGACCTGACATATCCGACTAAATAGATTCTGCTATCTGATTATGAATTAATTCACCTGCAGTGCTCATGTCGTCACGTATCCAACGCCATATTATATCTTTCTAGTAAAACAAGACGTATGACGTCATGGAGACAAGCCAGTATACTGAGTTAAATTTCGGAATACGCGCCTAATAGTAAGTACATGTCGAAATATATATTTTTCGACGCACTTAACCAGATAAAGGTTTAGATTGAAAGCTTAAATATTGAAGATACACGCAACTTGTGGAATAAAATAAATTGGAAATCTGGGGGAAAATCGTGTAAGCCCCCACGCCCATGGGCGATACAGAATTTTCCGAACGCCGCGCGAGTCACGCGAACTAACACGATTTGAAATTTATTTCCCGCCGCTCCTCAGACGACATATTGAATTGATGTGTGATTGAAGCTGTATGACGTCATTTGTCGGCAACTTGCAAGCTGCTTATGCAAACATGTATTGGTCTTTTATGACTTTTACGTATAGGGAACGTACAGGAGTTATTGGCAGCAGATAGCAGTTAGTAAATAATTGAGTACAAGTTTTGGACTGGCGACACCAGCCCTTAGCACGTTTCTTAATAGTAATTTACAACTTATCATATTCAGGAATTTCTTTATACAACTTTCAAAATGAACGAAAGTACTTTAACTGAAATATGTAACTTATGATAATTCTTATAAGAATTAAGAATAAAACGATAAAATAATATATTTGAGAAGAAACAATAAAATAGTATTTTAAAAAGATAAAACCGACTTCAAATTGTACGTAATTAAGAATTAAAATTCCCTATCTCAAAAAGTACTGAACCGATTTTGATGAAACTTTCAGTATTCTCTAAGTTGAACAATACCTAGTACAATAAAAAAAGAATGACATAAATCGGACTTTTAGTTCCGGAGATATGCGTGCACAAACATAAAAACAATAAACATACATACATATACTAAGCTGTTATAATAATAATAATAGACATTTATTCAATAAGCACATACACACTACACCACATTACATCAGATGACAGCGAAAAAAATAAGGGACAAAAAAATATACATATAATTTAAATATAAAGAAGAAAACAATAAAGCACATGGGTACAAAATAAATGATAGATTAACATATTATACAATTAACATAATATACAAAAACTGGGCAGTTCTGGAAACATTACATACGAATCGCGCGTCAAATTGATAACCTCCTTTTTTGAAGTCGTTTAAAAATAATAGATTTAGATTTAGATTTATTTATTTATTTCCAAGAAATTCGTACATATAGGTCTTACAATTTAGTTTGTTCACAATTTCTGCCACATGGGCGTGGAAATATTGTCATGTTATGTCATACAAAATTTCTAACATACAGTATTACAATAGCTCGGATATTAAGGAATCAATTTTAAAAATCCAATAATTATAATCAATATTGTCAACTCAAGCCAAAACATTTTTATCATTTCAATAGAGTCAAATATTAATGAAATTCATAACATTACAATATTATCAATACAATTTATACTATAACAAATTTTTGAGAGAGAAAAATCCATTAACATTGATGCAATATCATAATATAATCATGTCATACAATAATAAATAAATTTAAGTAAATAAGTTCATGTCAAAATCATAATTTAATCTAAATTTACAATGTCAATTTAATCGAATAAAATATTATGATAAGCAACATAGTAATTCTAGTGTTTTGTCTTAATATAAATTTATTTATTAGAATACATTTAATGTCAGAGAGTACAAAATAAATAAATCAATTTTAGTAAAATGTCATTTAAACCTTTTTGAAGTTATTATATCATTAAAATATTCTTGTACCGTGTATAAGCATTTCTCTAACAACCACTCAGAAAGAGCTTTCTTAAATTTATCATAGGTAGTGTGGTCTTTTTAATTTTATCGGGAAGATTATTATATATTTTTACTGTCATACAATATGCATTTTTGCTGTTTAAAGACGAGTTTTGTGCGGGTATGTTAAGTTTGTTTTTGATAAGACAATGATTTCTTAAGTTTTCGCGAGTATCACTCATGATATTATAAGTTTAAACACTTACGTAAGAGTAATTTACAGACGTTCATCTTGTAAATTACTCTTTGCTACATGGCTTGAAGGAGCTATCAAACTGTAATAACGCAATGAGCTTCAAATTACTATTGCTAAGTAAAATAATCTCACGGTTTATAGGCACAAAAAACATGCTAAAGTAGATTAAAGTGTCGGCAATAGTTTTCGAAGTGCCTATTATGAATTTTAATATCAAAAGCAAAAACAAGATCGGCCAAGTACGAGTCGGGTTGGCAGATGAAGGTTCTGTAACGTTAAAACTTAAAAGGTGTGTTGCTTGAAAGCTTCATCTAGAATCTAGATACTGACGTATAATAAATGATCAAACGAACTTACCAAGTGAAGTTCGATCATTATTATATGAGTCGCTTCATTCGAAGATATATAATTAACCAAGTAGTACCTTTGCTTATCTGCTAGGCAATCGCGTTTTTTTTTAAAGACGTATGTGGGTATTTTTAAAATTACCCGCTCCGCGCTCGCTCGCTCATTCGACGTTCCGGCGTGTTCATTATGTTTAGAAAGGTAATGCAAAAAATCTTTCTTTCTTTCTTTGGGTACTGCAGCAAACATAGTTTCGTGCAGACTGGGTGGGAGGAAGATTATATCTTCGAATGAAGCGACTCATATAATAATGATCAAACTTCACTTGGTAAGTTCGTTTGATCATTTATTATATTTCTTCGCTTCATTCTTCGATATATAATTAACCAAGTAGATTTTCAGAGTAACGAAAGAAAGATTTTTTTTTACACAATCCAATAGATTACATTATGAATAGTAGTGATTATAATATATTCAAGAAAAAAATTAACATCATGCCCATAAATTTAATAATAGTCAGTAGAAACGAAACGTAAGAGACCTATATGGTTTGTGATTCAAATGTTAACAGTTATACTGGGATCATGGTGATTATTTAACTGATTCAGCGAATCTTTGTTTGTCGATAAAATTATGGTTGAGGAAAACAGCGAAAGTATCGGAATCGCTAGTCCTGACTCCTGCCTGTCGACTGTCGTGCTACTAATAGTGTCCAGTATCAATTCACGTGTCGACACTCGTGTCGACGCCGCGCCGCTCTCGCACAGCACTTGCTTTATCCAGTTAACTGACCGACTGGGAGTTAGCTGTTCTGTGCAGAGCGTTAAGCGTTAGCAATAATAACCCGTACTGTAGCATTATCCTATTTAGTATTATCCTATTTAATTTAATCTTGAATAACCATCACAGGGCGTAATAACTTAAATATTATATCCTCTTCTTCTTTTTTTATATAAAAAATAACATCCGATCAGGCTCGGAAGTTTATGACATTGTAATATAATTTTTTTTAACTATTTTTATTTTGCCGAGTTTTATTAGGCAGAAAGTTTTAAATCAATGATCAGTATTCAGCTATAGGTACAGAGTGCAAGAAAAAACACTAGTAGAAATTAGCTTGCAGTTATTTCCCCCAATCGGGCAAACATATAGTTCTATTTATAGAATAGGTAAAACATAGTCAGAGATCCGCAATCAATTCCGATGCATATAGAATAAAGATTGTGTAAAAGGACTCGCGGTCCAAACACACTGTACTTATTGACTCACAGTCGCAGTACATGCCGGTTGATTAAATAATTGCAGTAATCACCTGCAGTTGTTTCCCCCAATCCGGCAAACATATAATTATAGTTCTATAATTCTATTTATAGAACACATAAGGCATAAATAATATTATAGATTGTGTATAAAGACTCGCAGTCCCAACACATTGTACGTTTATTGACTCGCGGTCGCAGTAAAAGCCGGCTAGTATTGAATATAATTGACTCGTCTAGGTCTCGGTAGTGCCTGCCCTTTATTTAAGTATTTAATAGTACTTAGATATTGTATTTTCTTGTTACACGATAAAATAACACTGACTTTAGTTACTTAGAACACTGACTCAATCATCTTATTAATAATAACCAGCTGCGCTTTGGCATGGTTACTGGGTAAACGTGTTCGCGTTGCCTCGCGTTAACAGAGAATGAATACGCCGGAACGTCGAATGAGCGAGCGAGCTCGGAGCGGGTAATTTTAAAAATACCCACATACGTCTTTAAAAAAAAACGCGATTGCCTAGCAGATAAGCAAAGGTTCTACTTGGTTAATGATATATCGAAGAATGAAGCGAAGAAATATAATATATTTTATTTGCGGAGTTGCGGGCATCATCTAGAATATAGATCTGTCGGCTGGCTTTGACATAACGTGAACAATTACGTTAGAGTGCCACTTGCCTATGAAACAACTTCCCTGATAGTACATAATATTATATTTTGAAAACTAGCGTCTGTCCTATCCCGTAATTTAAAATATCCACATAGAATTTCATAAAATCGGCACGAAGAATTTCCTTTGTCAACTTGTTACTTAGGCTGTTCTTCTGTAGAAAAAAAAAACAATTCTTAATGTATACTCTTAGCATTCTAGTTCGATTTTTACCTATGGACACGGAACCCTAAAAATTGATACCGGTATTACGATAGGCACGGTTTGCCGCAAAAGTTGGAACCGCAAAACTTTGCACAATATCGTCAGAAATAAAGCATCTTTCAAATTTATTACAGGTACTCCGTTTAGAGTTTGTCCCGAGAACAAAGTGGTAGCCTGTTTAAGCTTTTATTACCTCCATGATGTTCGCTTTCAGTTCAGTCAGTTTCATAGTTAAGTTTTATGCTAAATGGGAAATCTGTTTTAGATAGTGTTTTGTTTTTATTGCACCTTGTCGTGATTTTATTTCTACTTAAAAGCAGCAGTAGTAAAAATATATTTGAAACAAGTTGATGCCCACAACGTTCCACGGACAAAACTACCATTCCTTTACCGTCTTTTAAAGTATGTTCACACCATTCTAAATCAGTTGAGCCGTTTAAGCGTAAAGAGGCAATAGACATTTGAAATATGTAATAAGGGCGCATTTTCATTAGCCGTTAACTCGTGCGGTATACAGCATGCGGGGAGTCTATGACAACTAATTGACAAGTAATGGGGCATTGTTATTGGTCGTGGCATGCGTTTCAGAAATATCCCGCACCCCGCATGCGGGCCCTATCGACCAGTGAAAATGTGCCATAGAAATATTATTATTTTTAACAAAAAATAAAAACCGACTTCCAAGGTAAAAACAATATTAACATTAATATGAACTAAAAAGTATTAAATAATTTTTGCTATCTAATAGTGCCTTTTTTCCGAATTCGGCTAAACCTTGACTATTTCTGTACTCAATCTTCATTATTTTGAAGTCGGTACCAGATAGCTGAATCTTCAGTCCTCTGACAGAATATTTGAAACTTTTGGAACTGGCACCGACTTCAAAATTATGAAGATTGAGTACAGAAATAGTCAAGGTTTAGCCGAATTCCGAAAAAAGGCACTATTAGATAGCAAAAATTATTTAATACTTTTTAGTTCATATTAATGTTAATATTGTTTTTACCTTGGAAGTCGGTTTTTATTTTTTGTTAAAAATAATAATAATTTCACTCTTTTTAGTTACACTAGTAGGTAAACCTTCGCGTATATTTTACGTATCTTATTACACAGTTCACACTCACAAAATAATATATTATCAGTGAAGTGAACATATTGTGCTAAGTAATTTAACAATTTTAATACTTCAAACCCCAAGCGGTCACCGGCGATTGCGATAACAATAGAAAGGCTATTGTGTCTCGTTTTTCCACGATCCAAGGATCTATCAGATAAAAAATTGTATAAACTTGCATAGGATGTAGCGTAGCTACTCATCTAATATATAAAATTCTCGTGTCACAGTTTTCGTTGCCATACTCCTCGGAAACGGCTTGACCGATTCTCATGAAATTATGTGAGCATATTGTGAGGATATTGGTCTGAGAATCGGCCAACATCTATTTTTCATACCAAAAATTATTTATATGGCAAAACAACATTTGCCGGGACAGCAATATAATATAATATTATCATAATTATTGACAGCTGTTCTTGTAATCAAGAATTCAATTTCAAATCCATTCAAATCGATACTTAGTGCGCCATCTATCGATTAATAAGTATAACTAATTAAAAAGACACTTATTGACTTTGTTTTGTTTAAATGCTCTTTTTAAAATAACTTTATTTTAATTCTATATTTTGTCTATTAAAATTTTATAAAGTAGTTAGTATAGTATTCGATCTGTATATAAAGTAGTAAAGTATATTCGATCTGTCGTCTTCCGCCACGCGCCGCGAGGCGGCGCTGACCGCCGTGTATATTTAAACAAAGTGTTGTTATACAGTATAAAATTATTATTATTATTAGTATATCCACACCTATGCCTTGTACTATTATCTATTCTGTGCCATGAGACATTGGTGACCTTAACACGACGTGGTAATGATGAAGACGATGATGATGATGATGATGATGATTATGATGATGAATATGAGTTGCATAGTAGCATATGCTTTCTGTTCTTAAAACAACGCCGAAACTCCCAAACGTGTATCTATAAGGAGTCAGGAGTTCTCTCAGCATCTTCGAAACCATGGTATACCTTGACCCAATATTTGACTTTTTGGTAGCATATTCTTAGTACACTTCACACAAAACCAAAATCACCATATGTTTCCATATAAATTTCGAGGAGTTCCCTCGATTACTCCTGGATCCCATCATCAGGTCACCACTTTGTGAACATGGTACCAAATTGGAGTAAAACCAAATACAACAAAGCAAAAATTTCGAAAATCGGTTCACAAACGGCGGAGTAATCGTTGAACATACAAAAAAAAAAAAAAAAAAAAAAAATATCCACAGCCGAACATATAACCTCCTCGTTTTTTGGAAGTCGGTTAAAAAGTGAGGATTAGTAATAATCGGTTTCAAAATGTTGGAGCGGGGCGGGCAGATCAAGAACGACATCAGATGGACTTTTCATAATGAGATTAAGATAAGTACTAGATAGTCACTTTGTAGGCGTTGGGAAAAACGTTCGACTCAAGTTGCATAGACTAATTATAATCGTTTAAACTCATCAATACTCAATTGAGCAAACTAATAATTTTGCACGTTCTTATCACAACTAAAATTATATTAATTTTAGAACTCGGCTCGGGATCATCACTGCCCGTCCAAGCCCCTAATACCGTCACACGGCTCACATCGCACAGTGCACCGCACACCAGTCAATGTAAACATTTAAAACAATAGGACTCTTGTTAGCCGACCCGCGTCAACGTTCGGCAACGCACCAAAAGAGTGACGTCACCTCCGTTCACAGAATAGATGGCGCTACACCTTTGCTTCAGCATAACATAAACAAATTCTCAATTATATGAGTAATAAGCCACCCGCTAGGAATCGTGTAACATAAATCAAATATTTAGGTAATTCATAAGCATAGTCCATAGATGATCGTAAACTTTAACAAAATACAGGGTCTATTAGCCAAGACATCTTTATAGAATCGCCGATCAAAATGTATGGAATTGACCTAAGCTTTCGATAATAATAAGTTAACGTTCGACTCGTGTAAAGTCAATTCCATGCATTTTGATCGGTGATTCTGAATAAGCGAGAAAGAAAACGTCTTGGCTAAAGGGCCTGGACCTCTTTATCAAAGTCAAATTGTGTAGCCCGAGTGGACGAAAGAGTAATATGAGAAGTATTGTGAGGGGATAGTGCATTACCGTGTCCGAACTAACTTCAATTGCACAAGCACCATATTTATCTGACGATGAAAGCATCCATTAGCTACTCCAGAATAGAGATGCACTTAAGGTAAGGATATTGATTTTTGACTTCTTTGATTTTGATAGTATTTTCCGATTTTAAATAAGAATTTAAGGCCAGAAAATACATACTTTTTCGAGAGCAAAAACCTTCTTTGTATGCCCACAAATAAAACAATATTTATTTGAGAACTGAATGTTGTCCATCCACGTCTTAATTCTGCTGAAATTCTTTTACACACACACACACACACACACACACACACACACACACACACACACAGACAGACAGACAGACAGACAGACAGACAGACAGACAGACAGACAGTATCTCCAAACCAAATTTCTTAAAAATCAGCCCAACATTTTCAATGGGAAGAGCCAACAAAAAGACTTTCGCGTTTACTTATAAACTTATAAATCGAAACTCAAAAAAATATGTTTGAAACAACTGATGCACCTCAAAAGCTCCGATAAAGGGTAATTTCCCCCAAGAGCGACACGCAGTAGCGATCATGTATCCGACAAACAGCTTCCAAGCTATCGATTTTGTCTTCACTGTTTATTGATACAGACTTTAAAAAAATGAAAGTGAATTTCGAAGTGCGTTCAGAAAGTTATTGCTTGAGAATATTTTTGATCGTAAAAGATATAATAAGAATCATCAGATATACTTATTGCTAGTATTATGGGTTCAAGTAAGAAGTTAGTTAAGGGGGGCTTTAAATATTTAAGAAAACAAAGAATCTAAGGCCCACTTGTATTATAAATGTTAAAATATTATGTCTGTCTGACTGTTACCTCTTCATGCCCAAACCGTTGAACAAATTTTGCTGAAATTTTGGTTTAGTTTTTAATACTTTGAGTCCCTGGAAAGGATATACGATACTTTTATCCCGGAAAATGTACGATTCCCGAATTATATTTCGGCACAACAGAGTTGCGAACATCCACTACAAAAAAAAGCCTTTATTTTCTTTGGAAGTCGGTTAAAAAGTACTTTTACCTCGAGGGTGGCTTCAAACGGGTATGTAGGTTGAGGCAAATTTTCTCGCAAGACAATGCTAAACTTTCATTCAACTGTTTGACTTGGAGGTGTCGACTTGACTATGTTTTGAACTTTTTGTTTGTTCTCGGAATAAAACCTCTAATTAGATTTGAGTAGCGAGTTCTGGGTTCCGTACATTTGAATCGTGAAAGCGCCTCACGTCTTGCACTGAATCAATTTTGCGTGGTTGGTCTTGCTTCGTCTTGAATTCCCATTAGTGTCTTTAGATTCAATAGGAATTTAACAACTCGGCAATTCCTTTCAAATTAAAGTCCTAATTAAACGGGTTTTTAAATACTAATTAGACAAGAAACTTATTATAAGCTTTTATAAAAAAAACTCTGGTAACCCCTTAAATCAAAACACCCAAAAACAGCTGTGCAGTGTGCACATAATATTTCATTTTTTTTAAACTAAACTTCATATTTTATGCCAAATTTTAAAGCTTATTTAGCCCACCAATTACACAACGTAGATTTGAGGTTACGTCACTGCATAGATAAAGTACTGGGTTATTTAATAACGTGAAAAAGAAATATCAATAGAAAAAATCGAAGCTCTAATTAAGTAAGATGATACCACCTCTTATAGAAAGACGTTTGAGCAAGCGTCAGCGCGATGTAGGAGACGCACGGCGCCATCGAATATGATTTTTGGAACTAACTTAATTTGAACAAATTTACGCAATTTCACCCCCTTACAACCCCTTTGTCCAGTTAAAAGTAGCCTATGTCTTTTCTCAGGCTTTAGACTATCTGTGTACAAAATTCCATTAGGTACAATCGGTTCATGAGTTTTGGCGTGAAAGCGAGACAGACAGACAGACAGACAGAGAAACTTTCGCATTAATTGTAATATTAGTATAGACAAGAAACAATAACATTCGAAAATTTTCTTGGATTTCAAGCACTATACACAATATTTTATGCACCTAATTTAGTCGTACTTGGCAATAGCTCGAGGGGATGTCCAACTGACCCCAATAAGTGCCTTTATTACACTGCCGTGACATACCGTACTTAAGTGCATTGGTACGTACTCATTTCCTTATCCCTGATATTCTAAGCAATTGCTACTAATGAGGCCTGATTTATGGGCCATGCGAGCAAATATTTTCCTAAAATGGGTTCGAAAAGGACAGAGAAACGCAGGACGTGTATTAATTACAGCGGAGCATCGGCGGGTTGAATATGGCCCAGGCGTAATATAAATCTAGCAATAAATACCCGATCTAACCCTTCAGCGCTATCAATAAGCTGTATCTTCAATAAACAAAGGTGTCTTGGGATGTGAGCGGAGTTAATCAGACTACCTTCTCAGTCTCGCGGGGCCGCGCTCGCCACCATAGCGGACCGATAAATTTCAAATGCTAGAGATGGGATGCTAGTATTTTTATAATAGTTAACAGAGAAATTGTTAGCCGTTAGGATCATAAAGAGGTCTTAGCGATGGAATTTTCTTAATAAAACTATATTAGCAATTAATGGCCTTGAGTAGAAAAACTTTTAATAAATATTAAAAAATAACTGCCCAATGAGTCAAGACTCAAAGTAGTGACTGAGATGTTATTCTGCTCACTGCTTAATCTCGTTAATGGTATAATGGATATAATAGAGTATAATATATTGTATCATGTATGTATATTTAAAAAAGAACACTCTGATACCAACTTAAGAATTGAACGTGCATTTAACAACGAATTTGCGATCAACAACCCACTTTTACATATGGATAATAAAACCCCAATTATTATACATATAATATAACCCTCTATAATAACTGGTAGGTATTAAGTTTTATAACGTTAATCTGAAAATATTTGTATGCTTATTTCTTTAGCGCACATTATAAAGAAGGATGCACCGCAATATTCTTTACAAGATGAATTATGACTGCTTTTATAAGATGTAAGGCGCTATAAGTAATCATTTTAGCATGCTTTTAAAACACACTTTTTAGGGTTAGGTACTTAATACCTCTACTATCTAGTACTATACTATACTATTTCATCTCAGTGACGCGATATTATGGTGTACTTTTTCTCGTAGTGCAAATTGCAATTAATTTTGTGAGGGAATGGTTAATTTTATCACCTTTATATAATTTTAGAACCTTTTATTTTTCCAGAAGGTCAAAACGTAGAAATTCTGAAAAAAATATTTCTGAATTTACTCAGATTATTTTTTGTTATGGTATGTTAATTTGCTGAACTCAAAGTTGAGAAATATTTGGTACGGAATTACAGCGGGGCCAAAATGGTCGCCTTGGCGAATCATATTATGAATAATGTTATGAATTCACAAAAATCGCAAAATTGACATGTGAAATTCAGATGTCTAAATTCGTACTACTTTGACATTCGGCGTTTGACAGTTTTGACAATTCATTTTGTAAATTGATTGAGAGGAATTGCTAAATGTGTAAATTTTAGCCCCGCAGATACTGAATTTAATCTAAATTGATTCAGCCATTTGCACTGGATAAGACAAATACATAAATGCCCGCGACTTCGTCCGCGTTAACATAGTATAATAACAAAGATGGATAGTTTTCCCCTTTTTGTGGTTCTTAAACAAAGGGTAAAAACGGGACCCTATTTAAGCAAACGTCAAACGCAAACGTCAATAAACTTTCATGTTTCTAACTCAAGAAATGACGGACTTTCATTCAAACTTTCAACCTCAATTTAACCCCCTGGGGGGGTGGAATTTCCAAAAACGCTTAAACAGATATCCAATTATATTTAATCAGTAGCCCAAACATAAAATTTCATGTTTGTAACTCGAGAAATAACGGACTTTCATTCAAATTTTGAACCCCAATTTCACCCTCTTGGGGGTAGAATTTCCAAAAACGCTTAAATACGTATCCATTCATTTTTAATCAGTAACCCAAAAATAAAGTTTCATGTTTCTAACTAAGGAAGTGACGGACTTTCATTCACACTTTCAACCCCTATTTTCACCCCCTTCGGGGTAAAATTTTCAAAATTCCTTCCTAAGTGGGTGTCTACTTAATAAAACAACCCTACTCACCAAATTTCGTGGCTGTAACTTTAACAGTTTTTGCTCAGCGATGATGAATCAGTCAGTCAGTCAGGACATGTAATTTTATAAGTATAGATTAGACATTTATTCAAACACCAACTGCAGCAGCAGTTTTTGAGTTGACGAAGAGTCCTTAGTCATAATTAAAACTTAGGGCAATACTGTGTAGTACGCAAAATATTTAAAAGAACATACATATACTGTTAAGTTGTTATCGTGTGTAACAATGAATACCCCCCTATCACAAGTAATGCTCGCACAAAGAGCCTCGCTCGAGTTAAACAACGCACGTCATCGCTACTGGCTCAAGTGCTAGGGCAGCTAAAATGACGCTTTTAGTGAATTTTTTGAAAATGTTGGTAAAATTTCGAAAAAGCGCAATTAAACGATGCCAGCAGACTGAGCATAACAACGCTAAAGCGCATCACACACGGTGAAGATAATATAATATTTTATCTTAAGATACTCAAATATAAAATATTATAGTATCTTAAGCTATCACACACGGCTAAGATACGATAATATTAAAAATATGTTCATTTCCTTACAAGTCTGCGTTGGTGCCACACGCATTCCTTGTTGGAGTTCTATATACAGGGTGATTGACTATGAGTGATAACTAATAACTGATACTGTCTTACTTCTTGATTTGTTAGACAGCTTCTCAGACGATGATTCTGATATAGAATGTGAAATGCAGATTGCAGTAGCACATTCCAAAAGGAGAAACATTTGGGGTCTACACAGACGGACTGCATTTCAACTGCAATCCAACTGCAAATTGCAGTTTGAATGCAGTTGACACGACTGCAATGCGACTGCAATAGAACTGCAAACCAAACACGCAGTCGGATTGCAGTTCAGTTGCTGTCGGCGTGCAGTCGTGTGAACTGTTTGGTTTGCAGTTCTATTGTACTCGTGTCAACTGCATTCAAACTGCACTTGAACTGCAATTTACAGTTGGATTGCAGTTAAAATGCAGTCCGTCTGTGTAGACCCTTATCAATATCTGTCAACGAAGAAGTTTCAGGAGTATTTTAGAAATTCAAGAGAAACATTTATTTCGATTCATGAGCTTTTTAAGCAATAATAATAATAAAGCAATAAATTATAAGTCAATTTTATTTAAAATTATCCGAAATGTTCCTTTTTCCATCAAAATGTTACTTTTCGAATGAGAGTAGGTATGTAACTTTCTAACATACAGCACTGGCAACACTGCATCTACTAGTGCGTCCGATCACCGATGAGCCCGCTGCTCGACACAAAAACACCCTGTACCTATTCATAAAGATATATTTCGCATCTTAAGATAACATATTAAGATACGAAATATATATTTCGTATCTTAAGATAAAATATTAAGGTACGAAATATATATTTCCATATCTTAAGATACAAAATATAAAATATAAATTAACTTCGTCGTGTGTGATGGTTCATAGGATTTGTATGGTGAGCGATATTCTAAAATATGCTCTAAGATAATATATATTTTATATTATCTTCACCGTCTGTGATGCGCTTTAGATACACTTACACGAGCAATAATTGCTCGGCGACACGAATGTACCGATCTGGAGCAATAAGTGGAGCAATATGAAGCAATTTCAATAAATTGCGGCAATTATTTCGGTGATATTGCTTCTCATTGCTTCAGATATTTCATATCGCTAAATGTCGCAGATATACGAAATGACGTATATCCGATGGGCTTGGGTATTCCAGTCAATTGTATTGCGCAATATTGCTGCTTATTGCTGCAAATTGCTTGATGCAGTTGTGACGTCATAGTTGACGAGAATTGACTGGAATTGAGCAATTATAGTTACCCGTATAAGAGTACCTTTAGACACGGGAAAGAATGGACATACCGACGTATTTTAGTGACAAAATTACTTGCAAAATTACCATTGACTTAAGGATCTTTGAAAATTACGGATTGCCTTTGTCAACTGTTACCTTGTCTATTCTTTCGTAGAAAGAATAGAAAATAATATTTTTATTTTGTCACTAGTGTATTGTGTGGTGACTCACCACACAATACATGTATACATCAAACAATTATACAGAAGTACTTAGCGTAGAAACTGTTTTTATGGTGAGCATGGTAAGCCTGATGGAATCTAGGTAAATCTGTGGCATATTATATTACCTACCTTAGATTATTGTTTTTCCTAGCAATTCGCAATTCGTCATTTTTCTTGAAAAGAAAGGAACCACAAAGAGGTAGTTATTATAAATATTATCACAAAATATTTTCCTATAAATGCAGTCCATATTTTTGATTTTTCTAAAACTCAAAAGTTTTAGAAAAATATGGACTGCAACTATACACAAAAATTTAACGAGAGAAATCTTTTTAGTATCGGTATAAAGTTTAATTTATTTCATCGTAACTGAAGTGGTTAAAAGCTCGTAAGAATATATAATGTGATGAATCTCAACGTTACTGCTTAATAAGCTTCTAATGTAATAAAATCTTACAGCAGAAAAATGGATATTCAACCATAATTATGGATATTAATTCTTTATGGATATTTCAAACCCCACCAAAAATACGCCGTGCGTTCCAAAGAACTTATTGTTATAGTCCAAGAATTTTATCTTACATACCCACTTATCATTAGTCCGTCATCCAGAATTTTCGAACCTTCTGAAACCTCAACTTTGCTTGAGCACCGACGTTCTATCCAATGGTTTAGGATAGATTGGTAAATCTGAAATATTTGTCTTTTTTAATAAAGTATCTAACCAAGGTGCTGAAAAAATGTTTTCCTAAAAAATTTACACCAACCTAATGCTGCGTTTGTTCGATCCTTAGCGATGTTCGTTGCGGTCCATTACGGAGGGTAAATTATGGATATTAATCCTGACATTTTCCAAAAACTTGCACTTTACAATGCAACATTTTAGGTGCCCTTTAAGTTAAACAGGACAGGGTTGCGCGCCCCTAGAGCATACGCGATGCAGCGCGGAGTAGCCCACTTAAGTAAAATTAGCTTCTTCTGTAAGCGCGAGGCAACACTATTGGGTGTTTTGTGCCTCTGATACTCCCTCGTTTGACGTCCCCAGATTAAAAGTTAGGGTGTGAGGAGACGCATTCCCGATACGCTTTGTTTGCGGAGATATATTGTATGTATATACCCTTACTTTCGAATTCTCTTTCCATTTGCCCATTCGTGCACTTGAACCTAACTTGAACTCAATGTCGTTTGTGTTTGTGCCGTTGCAGGCTTATGCGACGCACTTTTCCTGATAAAAGTTTATACTTTACAGTCTTCGTATGAGATGATTTGCGTGTACGGTTTTGCTACCTATGCATGGATTAAATTTAAATCATTTAGAAAAGTGCTTATAAAGTACACTTATATGTATTAATCTGCTGTAAGAGATTTCTTTTAGAAATAAGCAGTCCCTTTGTGTCGTCTTTCCGTGTTAATTGTATCTTTATATTGTGTTTCTTGTGTACAATAAAGAGTTAAATAAAATAAAAAATAAAAATAATCCTTCGATCGTGGAAAAACGAGACACAATAGCCTTTCAATTGTTATCGCGCCCCACTTGGGCCTTACGGGAGTTGAAGCGTTAATAAAAACAAAAATTATTTATCATAATAGTTTTATAGCTCTTATCTTAACAATTATTACATAATTTAAAGCGCTATAAAACTTTTCTCGTGCCTACGAAAATTTTCACGACGTAAAATGTTATTAAAAGTATACAAAACATTCAACATGCGCCAGTTGCACATATTATACCGTTTTCATTTACCATAATCTATGTATACAGGATATTTTTATATCTCACCATCGAATGATTTTGCAGCGCCTGTGATTCAATTACGGGCAATGCGTAGTAGCGCGGCGTATGACGTCGTAAACTCAGTACGGGCCGCAGTAAAAAAATAAAAAAGCCGTACGTCTGTGACCTGAATATTTTTTTACTTGACACATTTTGTAACCTCATTACACGTGACGCGTGTTGTGGAGTCACTTGTCGATATTTCCAAAATGGCGTCGATTTCTGTAATTATAGAATGAAAGAAAAATCGTTAAGTACTCCAAATTATAAAGGTGGTCTATAGAACTCCTATTACAATCAATTCTGCAGCATTCAAGCAGCAGGCCAAGATAGTAACACGGATATTAAGGTCATTACAATATGTTTTTATCCTACCAATATACAAAAAATCAGCTGGTTGGGGTTCCGTTTTACCGTTTAGGGTACCGTAGTCAAGATAGACCGGCCAGTCGTGGAGGGAGTCCTGTGTTAGACAGATCCGGGATTTCCCTCCGTTATACGGCTGAAGGCGAACCGCAGGTGGTTTTAGTGAGTAAGAGTCTCACATACCCCCGGGGTACCCAACCCGGGGCACCCATGATGGGTTTCCCCTGCGATATCAAAAAAAAAAAAGGTACCGTAGTCAACCAAGTTTTGGTTATTACAGAATCCTAAAACAGAACCCTGACCAGCTGATTTTTTGTATACTGGTAGGTTAATAGTTATGTAATTTAAGAGTAATCTTGTCCTACAAATAAAACAATCCATATTTTAGGACCATCAAGTCAAAATATGAAATCCTTTCTATCTCTGTTAGCTACCACTTTCGAGATTTTTCGAAAATAAAAATATTGTTCGTCTTATGAAAATGTAGCTATTCACGAAAAATTAGCTTTTAGTAATCACAAAAAAATTGTTCTAGGGCTCCCGTACTATAATATAGTTTATAAAATACTAGATGTTTCCCGCGACTTCGTCCGCGTTATCATAGTATACCTATATAGACTTTCATTTAAACTATCAACCCCATATTTCACCCCCTTGGGGCTAATATTTTCAAAAACGCTTAAACACGTATCCAATCATTTTTAATCAGTAGCCCAAACATAAAATTTCATGCTTCTAACTCAAGAAATAACGGACTTCCATTTAAACTTTCAACCCCAATTTCACCCCCTTGGGGGAAGAATTTCCAAAAACGCTTAAATACGTATCCATTCATTTTTAATCAGTAACCCAAAGATAAAGTTTCATGTTCCTAACTTAAGAAATGACGGACTTTCATTCAGACTTTCAAGCCCTATTTCACCCCTTTCGGGGTAAAATTTTCAAAATTCCTTCCTTAGTGGGTGTCTACTTAATAAAACAACCCTCACCAAATTTCATGGCTGTAACTTTAACAGTTTTTGCTCAGCGATGATGAATCAGTCAGTCAGTCAGGACATGTAATTTTATAAGTATAGAAAACAAACTAAAACGATAAGTGAAAGAGTTTCACGTCAACCCCACAGGGAGAAGCAATAAACAGTTATGTATTGCTCCCAATTCGTTTTATTACTAAACTTTTCAAAACCGAAAATAAATTAAAACTTTAAACACTCGTCTGCTTATAAACAAAATTGAAAACATAAACAAAATTTTAATTCATGAATGTACCTAAGTATGTATCTCCGTTGTAACTCCTTTGCGCCAAAATCCGTTTATGGCGTGGAAACCGTACATTTTTCGAGATAAAAAGTATCCTATGTCCTTTCCCGGGATTCAAAGTATCTCCATACCAAATTTCAGCAAAATCGGTTCAGCGGTTTGGGCGTGAAGAGGTAACAGACAGACAGACAGACACACTTTCGCATATTTTATAATATTAGTATGGATAAGTAATTCGGAAATTCGCAAATAGGTATCCATTACCTAGATTCTAACAAAATTAACTTAGAAAATAACTTTTAAAAGCAATATATCAAAATGCAATTGCTATTTTCAGCCCCTATATTATTTTGTTTGTTGACTAACTTTTATAAACGTTAATAAATTTGAATGAGTCGTTTGAATTGAATTAAAATAAGTAGTTTAATAGGTTTATTACGTTTTAATCATATTTAATAACTTTTGCATTGGTCGAGTTTGCTTTATTTGCATAACGTGAGCTAAAAACTAAAATTAAAATAGGTAAGTACTTATTATTTATTATTTTATTCATACAGAAAAACTTACAGCTAAGCAAATCTCATTAACGACTAAATTAAAAAAAAAGCCATTTACAAGTACTTATATCAAACACTTAATGGAATCAGGCGTTACATTGCGGAAATCCATAGCTTAAAATTTAGTTTGTTATAAACTTCCACCTTTAAGTAAATGAGTGAGTGCACGCATAGGCATGCGTACAGCACCTCCATGAGGTGCTGTACGCATGCCTATGCGTGCACTCACTCATTTACTTAAAGGTGGAAGTTTATTTCGCGGAATATTGCTAAAAACAATAAGAAACTAATTTTTTTTTTACTTATATCAAATAAATAAACTAAAATCCAAAATTTTGGAATAACAAGTATTGCGACTTGCGAGTCAAATTTTCTTTATGCTGGTGCTGCCTCTGGCGTGAAAACATTTCAGTAATATTAAATATACAATGTGTCCTGACACCGATGTCCAATCCGTTAATGTCATAATGTATGACATTTTTTATCGACAAATTGGCTCTCAAATTTTTCTCTCTCTCAAGCTACGAACAATAAAAACTAAGGAAAAGTAACTACGTCAAAAAACATTTTCTACAATAGGATTAGGTACTTGTCAAAAATGTGTACTTACCTAGGTCCTAGGTACACATTTTCAATACATTTTCAATATTTAGGTGGCATTCAGCGGTATCAGGCTGACGTTACATGACATTCGAAAGGAACCTTTATAAAACGGTAATATCAGAGTAGACAGGTCTATTGTGGTAATATTATGGGAGTTGCATTACGTTTCCTTAGTTTTTATTATTCGTAGCTCTCACGGTTGTAAAATGGCAGCCATTGATGTATGGCATATTTTATTCGTAACACTAAAGGATCGGACATCTATGTTGGGACTTGGGACACATTAACATTTGATTTTAAACAAATTTTATTTCAATGTACCTATATCATATTCTAAACATAGGGGAAGGGGGGGCATGATAGGGTATCTAAGGAACATACCAAAAATACAGTACAATCATTGCTTTTATTATGCTTATTTATTTATAGCATAATAGCTTATTTATCTAACTACAATTTGGCATAGTCTTTGGGAGATGAACTTACTGCATTTTTATAAAATAAATGATTTAATAGGACCTTTCGAAAAACCATCTTGCCCCTTACCATGGGGTAAGATGGGGTTATGAAAATGGGGCAAGATGGGGTAAGCTAATTTGATCACAATAAATACAAATATGAATTTCTTGGGTGTTTTCATCATCCACACCAGTACGAGTACAACCATTGTGAGCCCAACGTTCACAAAGCTGATAGCCTACCAAACCTTCGGATGATTTCAGAAAACCAAATACCCCGTCTTACCCCAAAGGCTGACTCAGAAAAAAATAAATTCCCAAAAAAATAATATCAACTGAACTTTTGTCCAACTATACCACAACAAAGTAAACAAAACTAACAACCACATACGAGAAAAGACATGAATTGGGTAGTCATAATTTCCTATCAGTAAGGACGTTTGTAACTGCGTAAAATTAGATCGACGAGACACTCAACGTGATTTTAGTTTGTAAACAAAAAAACGAACAAAAACCCACTCACTGTTTCTGTCGCGCTGGTGGTTGATCGAGTATGGCTTCCTATTGGATTATTGCTTTCTGTTCGCAAGAGTCTAGTTTCTTGTATATTGCGTGACCCCGTCTTACCTCGAGTCCCCGTCATGCCCCCCTTCCCCTACAATGATTTCTTTGGTTTTGGATTGTGATTTGTGGTATTGAATTGAATCGATAACTAGTTTAACTTTTAAGTTCATGCTAACTTTTAACCACTAGATTACAATTGTCGCGAACTTGTAGGTAACAAAGGTAAACAACGGTATTCATATTATATAATCATAGGAGGGTAGTTGTAATATTCTCTGGTGACGCATGTCACTAGGGACAGCTGCTGTCAGACGGACGATCGAGAACCGCAGACGGGTGAGCACGCGGCGCAGTCTTATCAGTTAGTCATTATTATCATTATTTAAATATTGTGATCTTAAACGTTATTATTTAGGCTGTGTGTTCAGTTCATCGAGAATATCCAACGCCTCGAAACTATTATGTTTATGTATAATAATATATTAGTTAACTTATTATACGAGGTATTGTAGTCGTTTGTGGCCGGTTGGTCACATCTAGTGTTTACTACCTACTGTTGAGTTGGTTTGATTTAGACCTTAGCTATAGAATGCTCGGTTGAGCCGTGTGGTAGTTTGTGGCCGGTTGGTCACATCCAGTGTTTACTGCCTACTGTTGAGTGGGTTTGATTTAGACCTTAGCTATAGAACGCTCGGTTGAGCCGTGTGGTAAGGGGTCACTGTAAGGGGTGGTTGGAGGCGACTGCACAGTATAGAAACCGTGTTAATCGTTTGTGGTGATTACCAGATGGACACGTGTGTATAGTTTAGTTGGCAGCCATGCGACTGCACAGTATAGAAACCGTGTTCATCGTTTGTGGTGATTACCAGATGGACACGTGTGTATAGTTTAGTTGGCAGCCATGCGACTGCACAGTATAGAAACCGTGTTCATCGTTTGTGGTGATTACCAGATGGACACGTGTGTATAGTTAAGTTGGCAGCCATGCGACTGCACAGTATAGAAACTGTGTTCATCGTTTGTGGTGATTACCAGATGGACACGTGTGTATAGTTTAGTTGGCAGCCATGCGACTGCACAGTATAGAAACCGTATTCATCGTTTGTGGTGATTACCAGATGGACACGTGTGTATAGTTTAGTTGGCAGCCATGCGACTGCACAGTATAGAAACCGTGTTCATCGTTTGTGGTGATTACCAGATGGACACGTGTGTATAGTTAAGTTGGCAGCCATGCGACTGCACAGTATAGAAACTGTGTTCATCGTTTGTGGTAATTACCAGATGGACACGTGTGTATAGTTTAGTTGGCAGCCATGCGACTGCACAGTATAGAAACCGTATTCATCGTTTGTGGTGATTACCAGATGGACACGTGTGTATAGTTTAGTTGGCAGCCATGCGACTGCACAGTATAGAAACCGTGTTCATCGTTTATGTAGTGATTACCAGATGGACATGTGTGTATAGTTTAGTTAGCAGCCTACGCGGTCAATGCCATAGTCTAGTGCGGACTAGCCGCATAGGCGAAATTGTCATGTGTGCTCACACAGGTGGACGCAGCAGAGTTATTAATATAGTTATAGTTTTCGCTTCCACTGAGGTGGTTGCGACAACAATCGTAACGTAGCGATAACAATTGAATAAAGTTAATGTAGGAATTTCAGGCGTCATAAAGTAAATTCCTATTTTTATTATGAAGCTTTTAATCTTTATGGTCAGAGCGGGCTAAAGGTTTTACTGTCATTCGCTGGATTAGATTTAATATCTTTAATAACAATTCATCGCGTAGCTTTTGGCTACTTACAGGGGCTGTTTTCGCAAAGTTTAAGTAGTACGTGGTTGTATTAAAACGACCTGCAAGTTTACTTGTTGTTTAAAAAATGTGCTGAAAATGTTGTCGATAAAAAGTAATTAATGTTATAAACTAGATGTCGCCCGCAACTCGTTTATCGGACATTTTTCGGGATAAAAAGTATCCTTTGTCCTTTCCCGGGACTCAAACAATTTTCATACCAAATTTCTTCAAAATCGGTCCAGCGGCTTAGGCATGAAGAGGTAACAGACAGACAGACACACTTTCGAGTTTTCGCCCGCACGTCCGTTGCGCCAGAAGTCGTTTAACGAGCGGGAACCGTAAAATTTTCCGAGATAAAAATATCTTATGTCCTTTCCTAGGACCTAAAGTATCTCAATACCAAATTTCAGCAAAATCGATTTAGCGGTTTGGGCGTGAAGAGGTAACAAACATACAGCTCCCATACTATAATAATAATAATAATATCTATGGACGCTTCACACCACGTCAGTCTGGCCACGTGCTAAGTACCTGAAGGATACTTTTATAACTAATACTTTTATACTATACATTTATTTAAGATTTTTATTATAGCATACACATATTTAATACACATCCAGACCCGGGAACATTGAAAAAACTTTTTGTTCCGTCGGCGGGATTCGAACAAGCGACCCCCGGCTTGAGCCGCCACACACTCAACCATTAAGGCCCTATAGACCCAATTTTACATGACTTTGAATCAATAATAAACAAACAAATAGTGACTATTAAAAGCCAAAAAAAATACACATTGTTGTTTACTTAATGTACTTTGACAATTTGTGGTTCGAAACATAATATCGAAAACTTCACTCGATCAAAAATAACTCCGAAGAGGAGGCTAAATTCGAATATTTTGTGATATTTTTCTTATTTTTCATGAAGCTTATGATAGTTTTACTTTCAAAAATCATATCTACGAAAAGCTCATAACTTAAAGAAGAATAATTTGTGGTTACATTTTGCATTTTGGTTTAGTTATCAAAGAAAAAAGGTTTTTTTCTCCTATTTCGCCCTATCAAGTACGCGGCGAGCGTCGTAACCGCCATTGTACAAGGCGCGCTGACATGAATCTTATTTTAATGTCCTTTACGTCGATATTCGTACTGACAGACATCGGCCTGCTAATTTTCGGGTCTATAGGGCCTTAAGCCACAGAGGTCGTCAATAATCGTCGTCAGTAATACTAAGAAACAATTATAAACCAAAAGTAGAGAACTCTCGGAAGTCTGACTCGCGCATGGCCGATTTTTTGGAATATGCCCATAATGTTATGCGCTGTGGAATTTCTTCCAAGAATAAGTGAAACACTCAGGAAAATCCTAAAGGAAAATGTACTGTTTTTGTCCGACGAAACCTTTTTGTATCTGGCACTTTTCAATAATATTAGGTAAGAGTCCGTATACGAAATTTTGCCAATTTTGCCGAAATTGCAAAGGTTCGCTACAGAAATATTATTAGGTTTTTCCCCTTATTAGACTTAAAAAAATATATTAATTATTAGATTTAAAATATATTTAAGCGCGGAAAGCCGACTCGAACTTGCGGCGAATAATATAATGTGAGATTTAGGTTGTTTGGAATCGTGTTTTTTTGGCACAATTTGTTTTTTTTTTCTTTTTCTTTTTTCTTGAATTGGATAGAATTTTATCTGCAGATTATTTCTGTCGTTTTCTTTTTATGAATTACAGCTCCAAGTTGCCGAAATTAACAGCAATTCTTTGCCCATTTTCTCTAAATTTTTGCCGAGTTACATATTTTTTTACTCAACTATTTCATATTAAACTGGTAAAAAGTAATTCCAACATTTTATAGACGAGTTTCTCAACAGTACATTTTATTTTTTTCATACCGTTAAGACGTCAATACAATCCATAAACAGGTGATATTCTAAACCTTTTACAGCTAAAATCACAAAACTGTCGCGGGTTTGAGTTGGGTTATTTAAAAATACTCAAAAAAATGAAAAATCTAGCTCCAACATTATATTATATTTGAAATGATCTTACATGTTGTGTATTAAAACTTATAGAAATACTTTATTTTAACTGTTAAATCACGTCTGTAAAATCAGCGAAATCGGAAAATTTTGTATACGGACTCTTAAATTGGTCCGCGTTGTTGAGCTATGCGCTTGCCGTTTAGCGCTTTATTTTTAGGGTTCCGAGCCCAAAGGGTAAAAACAATTTCAAGATTTTAGAATCGAGCTTTCATTAAAATAGCCATTGTTGTCCGACGCCACCCGTCTTTGGTGCCACCCTTCGGCAGCATTTTCAGTCTAGCAGCTCCTAATCCACTTCCCGGCCCATTATAGAAGTAGTGAAGGAATGTTCTATATAATATTCGCTATTTATACAAATAAAAAAGCAAACTGGCCTGTTTGAGAAAATGATAAAAATATATATTTTGCATATTTTTACATTTTTTTTTTGTTTTCAAAATTATAATAATTTTAAGCTCATTTAGTACAGTAAGTATCCAGTAGATCAGTTACCTATTTAACTCAATAATCGTATTTAAAGTAAAGTTAGTAAAGAAATATTGCCAAAACTTTCAATGTCATTAATCATTAGAGACATCGGCCTTTTTCCCTGTCCGCTTGGCAATTGGTGGGGAATGCCCAAAAATAAGATTTTTAAGGATAACAGGTTCAGTTGTGAGTACTGTGATTCACGATTCGATCACAATATACAGGATGCAATTAAACCTTCCTGCCAAATTTTTTCCAGGTCTTTGAAATCATTAGGAGAGTCCATTAAAGCAACAAAAATTGGGGGTATTTTTATTTGACATAATATTTTGTCCCATTTAAAATCGTTGCAGAACGGTCACTAGCGGCACGAGGCGGCGCGGGGGAATGAGAGGGGCTGACGCGGGGGAGAGGAGCGCGCGGGCGACGCGTCGTGTCCATTAATTGTAGTGTTTTTTAGGATAACTTTCGGAAGCTTTTTCTCAACATTTTAGTACTGAGTGATAATTAAAGAAAAAATACGTGTATTTTAATTTTAAACAAGGATAATTATATCAAAATTTGACAGGAAAGTTTAATTGCACTTTGTATAAAGACATTTCAGCCGAATTTTGTCATTTGATGAATGACATTGGTGTCAATGTCAATTGGTGAATGCCCAAAAATAAGATTTTTAAGGATAACACAGGTTCAACTGAACTCACAACTGTGAGTACTGTGATTTACGATTCGCTCACAATATATATAAAGACATTTCATCCGAACTTTGTCATTCACCATAACTCCCGCTGATCAGTCAACATGTTGTGTTCCGTGTCATCACTGTGCCTGCTGCTGCTGTCGAGTACACTCCACCTGGCGCTCTATCTACCACTGAGCGGCGTCGACTCGACCGGATCGTCCGACCGGCTAGACAGTTTTGACGACGAGGCCGAGCTGGTCAGCGATGTTGCAGCCGGGCGAACGCTAACTGCCAGCGGACGGGGAATCGGCGACGTGTCTTCAGCCGATGGATCACCTTTACGTTTGTTGGTGGATACTGTTAGTCTACAAAGGACAAAAAGAGTTGCTGCAAACATAGCAACGACCGGTAACTGCCCTGCAGGATGTTTCCGCCTAAATAATAGTCGTTATTGCTTCGTTAAGACGCAAGAAGGAATAAAAATATGTAGTATCTATCTGTAAAAAAACCTTAGCTGTCCAACAACTGGTCATTTAGGGTATTATTTAAAGTTCTATGGAACTTCTTGATCGATAGGGAGTACTTACTACCATCCACGGAAACACAAACCATGTGCGTTGCCGGGCATGTTATTAATAATTATACACATTGTAATGTCGGGAAAACGAATGTTTCGTAGTGGGTTTTATTAACATTATTTTTTTTATTGTAGAGGAAATAAATGTTTGGCAGTGCGCTTTATTCAAATTACGCGCACTGTAAAGTCGGGAAAGTTATTGTTTGTCAGTGGGCTTCATTATCAATTATTTTTCACATTGTACGGTCGGGTAAATAAATGTTTTGCAATTCGTTTTTTATTTTTTATTTTGTACTATCAAGGAAGTTTAAATTTAGAAGTATTATGGATCATATAACTGTTTTTGAAGATTATTATGATCGATGAAGTGTATCTAAACTTGGCATAAGATTGGATTAAAACTCTTAAAAAAAACAATAAGCCGATAGGAACTTGGCCCCCATTTTTACAGGTATGTTTTTGGTGGGATATCAAAAGGTACTTTTTTAAAGAAAATAAGTAATAACCAACTAATTAAGCACCTTGACGACCTCTGTGGCTCAGTGGTGAGTACGTTGCTAGCTCAAGCCGGGGGTCGCGGGTTCGAATCCCGTCGACGGAACAAAAAGTTTTTCAATGTTCCCGGGTCTGGATGTGTATTGTGTATTAAATATGTGTAATTGTGTATTATATAATAAAAATCTTAAATATATGTATAGTTTAAAAGTATTAAATATATTTCCGTTGTCTGGTACCTGTAACACAAGACCTTTAGGTACTTAGCACGGGGCCAGACTGACGTGGTGTGAAGCGTCCATGATAGATATTATAAAAAAACCTCTTCTCCCTCCCTCCTCATCGTATTCTCATTGTATTACTGGATGAATATTTTTATCGAAAATTCATAGATGAGCCGACTTACGCTTGACTGATTTCTTAAATTTCTTAATTTTTTGTTAATCTACATAATTATTATAACACACGACCTGTGTGCCCATAACGCTACGACAATAATTGGAAGTGGCCTAGAGGTTTTGACTACCGGTCAGTGTGTGACTGAGCCGGTGAAAAAATTAGCTATTTTATAGCCCATTTACATTCGCGTACGAGTCGCGAGGCGAGGGACGAGGCGAGGGGCGAGGTGCGAATGTGAACAGACGCTCGTGGCTCACCTCGTCCCTCGTCTCGTCCCTCGCGGCGCTCGCGTCCGGAACGGTTTTTATGGCACGAGTCAAAGGACCTCGCGTCACACGCGAGTGGGTGTGCCCTCCTGCTTTATTCTGGCTTCTACATCGTGCCGCGCAAGTTGTGATTAGTTTTAAATACGCAAAAACAAAAACGCATCGTATAATCATTATACGATGCGTTTTTGACTATAATGGATTGGTCGCAAGACGAAACATTTAAGTTAATAGAAATATTTTAAAAAGAACGAATAATTTGGGACCTAAATGCCACAAGAATGTTTCTTTGCTACTTTCCTTTTATTTAAATTAGTGACGTAGCAGTATAAGCCCAGTATGCACAAACTTGTTGCTGCTAAAACTTCGACGTCCTCCATTGTTGCTAGCTCAAAGACAACTGAACTCGGCACGCGAGTGACAGGCAACTTATTAACCATCGATCAACACGAGCCTCGCACGAGGGCAGTGGCGAGCTACGAGGCGAGGGACGAAGCGCGAGTGTAAAGGCCGTATAACAAACTTATTAACCATCGATCAACACGAGCCTCGCACGAGGGCAGTGGCGAGCTACGAGGCGAGGGACGAAGCGCGAGTGTAAAGGCCGTATAACAAGGACGTATCTCAGGGTCTACTGAATCTATATCTATGACATTCGCCATTAGGTATACTTCTTTAGTACTATACTGACGATAGATAGGCTGTAGCTAATACTGAATCTATATCTGTGGATAAGTAAGTATACTTCTTTAGTAAATACTATATCTATATTATACATAATATTATGAAACAAAGTACCTTTTTTCACTCATGTCCCTTTGTTTCCTTTAATCTTTAAAACTACGCAACGGATTTTGATGATTCTTTCAGTGTTAGATAGCCCATTTATAGAGGAAGGCTATAGGCTATATTTTATCACACTAAAACTAATAGGAGCGAAGAAATCTAGGAAAATGTGGAAAAATTGGGGAAAATTATTTGAAAGGGCTAACTTGAACGCGGTAATCTCAGAAACTACTGGTTCGATTTGAAAAAATATTTCAGTGATAGATAGAACATTTATTGAGGAAGGCTATAGGCTTTATTTTATCACGCTAAGACAAATAGTAGAATGTGGAAAAAGCGGGGAAAATTATTTGAAAGGGCTTATCTCGCGAACTACTGGAGCAATTTTTATGTTATTTGGCACAGTAACTCTATAATCGTATTTGAAGTAAAGAAATGTTGCCAAAACTTTCAATGTCATTAGAGACATCGGCCTTTTTCCCTGTCCGCTTGGCAGTTGGCGGAGAGTGCCCAAAAATAAGATTTTTAAGGATAACACAGGTTCAACTGAACTCACAACTGTGAGTACTGTGATTTACGATTCGCTCACAATATAATATAAAGACATTTCATCCGAACTTTGTCATTCACCATAACTCTCGCTGATCAGTCAACATGTTGTGTTCCGTGTCATCACTGTGCCTGCTGCTGCTGTCGAGTACACTCCACCTGGCGCTCTGTCTACCACTGAGCGGCGTCGACTCGACCGGATCGTCCGACCGGCTAGACAGTTTTGAAGACGAGGCCGAGCTGGGCAGCGATGTTGCAGCCGGGCGAACCCTGACTGCCAGAGGACGGGAAAACGGTGACGTGTCTGCTCAGTCTGCCGCCGATGGATCGCCTTTACCTTTGTTGGTGGATACTGTTAGTCTACAAAGGACAAAAAAAGAAACTTTTGCTGACAGTGGTTTATTAGCAATTAAATGCTCTGCAGGATGTTTTCGCCTAAATGGTAATAGTCGTTTTTGCTACGAAAAGACGCAAGAAGGAATAAAACTATGTGGTAGTTACCAGCTATTTCTGAAAAAACCTTAGCTGTCCAACAACTTGTTATTTACGGTATTTTTGCTACTTCTTGATGGATAGGGAGTTCTACTATCCACAGAAACCATGTGCGTTGCAGGCATGTTATACACAATATTGTAACATACTCACTACACTGTTATAAATGTAAAAACTTGTAAATGGCTATTTGTTTTTACCCGACTACGGCGAAGCAAAAAGGAGGGTTATGATTAACTTAGTCTTTACTGAGATTTGTTTAGCTGTAAGTTTTTCTATACAAATAAAATAAAGTAAAAAAAAGTAATGTCGGGAAAACTAATGTTTAGTAGTGTTTTTTTTTTAATTATTTATATTGTAGAAATGTAGAGTAAGGGAAATAAATGTTTGGCAGTGTGTTTTATTCAAATTACTGTAAAGCCGGGAAAGTTATTTGTCAGTGGGCTTCATTATCAATAATTATTTTTCACATTGTACGGTCGGCTAAATAAATGTTTTGCAATTCATTTTTTTATTTTGTTCTATCAAGGATGTTTAAATTTAGAAGTATGATGGATCAGACTGTTGATGAAGATGACTATGATCGACGAAGTGTATCTAAACTTGGCATTAGATTGGAGTACAACTCTTATTTTAGGCAAACAATAAGCCGATAGGCACTTGGCCCTTATTTTTACAGGTATGTTTTTGGTGGGATGTCAATACTTTTTTCAAGAAAATAAGTAATAACCTAATACGAGTAAGTAATAACCAACCAATTAAGCACCTCTCCTCCTCACGCCCTCCTCATCTCATTGTATCACTTGTTCATAAATATTTTTATTGAAAATCCATAGATCAGCCGACTCACGCTTGACTGATTTCTTAAATTTCTTAATTTTTTGTTAATATACATAGGTAATAATTATAACACACGACCTATATGCCCATAATGCTAGGACAATAATTTGAAGTGGCCTAGAGGTTTTGACTACACTACCGGTCAGTGAGTGACTGAGCCGGTGAAAAAATTAGCTATTTTAACAGGGACGTATTTCAGGATCTACTGAATCTATATCTATCTTAGGTATACTTTTTTAGTACTATACTGACGATAAATAGGCTGTCGCTACTGAATCTATATCTATGAGTAAGTATACTTCTTTAGTACTATATTATGTATATTCTATAGATAGGCTGTCGCTAGCTCCTGGCCCACTTGAGTGTATGTGAGAAGTATAAGGAATAAAATATAGAGAGCTTAATCGCAACATTAAATTAGGCGTATACTATTTGTCGGTTAGATAAAGTTGGGTCGGTGATGAATGAAGCGGCGGGCTCAGGATTGAATGGGAGTAAGATTAAACCGGGACGTTGACGAATTGCTTGCAGATAAATCGCTTAAAACTTCGCTGACCAGTCGATAATCCCGTCGGGAATTTTTAATATTAGAAAAATATATGCTTAAAGCAAGTGTTAAAGGAGAGTCTTGCTAGACTTTATTGGATATTTATTGTATTATGTGTTTTAAACACTTAGTAGTTAGGTAACATAACTTTTTTTTGTTAATGTGCAAGTTGTGTTCACTCCCTGTTCCTAGACAGTTAGATTCTCTGGTATTACATTTCATACTTATTGGTAACTTGGTAACTTATAATAAAAGTTATATAATGTTACATACGACCCATTTAGCATTATAGCCACCATAATCGCTAAAAACGTCACACAAAATGATTATAATTATGTCACCTTTACTTTTACCTACTTTTGAAATATCACGGTCGTTATTACTATAGATTGGTAAAAAGGCAACGTATTTTAGGGATGATACATACGGCCAAATGAGTGAGTGAGTTATTATACGTGAGTATTCGCGGCTGTTAAACAAAGGTCAATATTTTCATAAAGGAAAATCAACTCTCTCGATGAGCCTAAAACAACATGAAATACCCCACAACAACTGTTGCCTCAATTTATACCACCTACGTGATAGCATAATCGCAAAATGTTAACGCACTAACTTTACTTGTATGTGTTGAGATTATTTATGGAAGCAATATTACAATGTTGCCAGTAACTACGCCAGCAGTGGGCTACAAATTGTCAGAAGAGTTGTTCAACTACAGAATATAGACGCTATAAAAGTGTTACAATATTCTACGATTTCACATTCAATACTATCTCACGAGTTTTGTCAAATCTTTATGAGAGCCCGCAACATAAGCAGTTCGTTTGCTGGGAACCGTACATTTTTGGAATAAAACTGTCCTTTATCCTTTCCCGGTGCACAAAGTATATGTAACAAATGTCTAATCTAAATAAACAAAGAAACACAAATCTAAATCGTTTCATAAGTTTGATAGTGGAGTCTGGAGAAGTAAAAACAGACTTTTTCATTTATAATAATAGTGTGGACAGTGGAAGCATCCTTTAGATTTTTCTATGTTCTTATTTGGTACACACACTAATAGGTATATTTCTTCTCCTTATTTTACAAGTGCATCTGCCAATACTTACTCAAATATTTATTTATTACTAGTTTGCTACTAACTTCGCATCACTTTTCTCCTAATATAAAAACTATACCTTCCCTGGACTTCCACGAATGTTTAAAATAAAAGCACTTACAAAGTTACTTTACTTAAGCGAGACTTACAAAATTTAAGATTCATTTTATTTAGATTATTATCAGATAGATATATATTATAAATTCGTAGCATATTTGTAACTATTTTGTACCTACACTCTCACGGAATTTAATTACGCTTTCAACCCTTATTTTCCCATAATAATAAGGCGTATATCCACAAAAAACTTACCTTAAAATTGAGCGAAACATAAATAACGCACGATAAGAACATAACAAACAAGTTGACGGCGGCGGATACAAAACGCCTCGTCAGTTCCTTTGCCAACGGAAATCCAGTACTGGCATTAACATCGCAAAGTAGCCATCTTAAAGCTGCTGCTATACTAACCATAGACTTAGAAAGTGTGAAAAAAAAACTTTAGGAATATAATAATAAGTAAGTACTCAAAATATGTTTTTGACCGACTTTCAAAAAGGAGGAGGTAATACGTTCGGCTGCCTGTATTTTTTTTAATTAAGAAGCAGATTCAATTTTTAAATCAGGGACTTTATTAATTGTCAGAATGAAATCAGCTAGTAGCAGAAAATGGCCCCAAACAGAATTGAATGAAGTTGACTAAGTACTCTGGAAAAAGACGATTTGAAGTTCGAGTATCTTGCATAGAATTGAATTACATATTTCTTTTCAGAAAAATATAAATACAGGGTGTAACAAAACTAAGTAAAAAATACTTCAAGGTGTGTATTTACTCGTATGCGTCCCTTTAATAAATGGTCCCTTACATAAAGTGCACTGTGAAAGCAGCAGCCCTGAAAGAGCAATTTTTTATGATTTGTATGGGAAAGCGCCCCAGCATCAGGAATTTTTCCATACACAATAAAAAATACTTTTTAAGCCCTAACTTTATACAGGGGACTCATACACACCCTAAATTATTACACTACTTTTAGAATTAAAACATATACTCTGGATTAAACTAACTTATCCTTCTGATGTTTATGTGCGAATAAGTGTGAAGATAATAAAAAAGATTCTTCGATTTTCAGTTCATATCATTCTGAAGTGCCGATTCTATTATTATATGATTCAAGGAATGCTCAGTCCACTCTTTATGTCTACGATATTAACAACCTCTTGACCCCATTCCCTGACACCAAACAAGATGTTTTCGATAGTTCCCATTCTGCTGTGTAGGCGTTTCTATTAGGGGAAGGCGATTATACAAAAAATTAACGACGCCAGAACTCAGAAGGGTTTACTTACGTCAGCTGTTTTGACCTACATCATAATATATATGTCGCAGTCATCTGGTTTAATCTGCGATTCGATTGAATGACTAGCGCATTCATTGAATGACAGCATTCAATCGAATGACTAAAGGACAACTCGTCAAGACGTTGCGCGTTGGCTACAGTAGTCACTAAAACAAATATGGCGTCAAACAGCTCGCACAGCTGATAGCACTGTAATGATATTTTGTCGATTAAATTAACTTTAAAGTTCAAAGTGATTTATTTGTAATAAAATATTATGACAGCGTGGATTTACCCATAACTACCCCGTCAACGGCTACTTAAAAAATTATAGCATCCCATTTAACGACTTCACTTTAATCAACACGTTAAACGTCACAGTCAACGTCTTGACGAGCTGTCCTTTAGTCATTCGATTGAATGCCGTCATTCAATGAATGCGCTAGTCATTCAATCGAATCGCAGATTAAACCAGATGACTGCGACATATACATCATACATGTAATTAGAATTTTTGTTCATTAGCCGCGTACTGACCAAGCGAGCCGCCTCGCTGCCTCACCCGAGCGTGCCGCGGCCGAGCCAAAAGTTGTCGGTTTTTGGTCGATGCTCAAAGGCGCCTCGGACGTTTGCCGCGCACTAACACGTACTGACCGACCGAGCAACTGCGCGCGAGGCTGCCACGGCGAGGCGGCTCGCTTGGTCAGTACGCGGCTATTAACTTACGCCGAGTGCATTTTTTTTTGTAAAATAAATAAAAATCGACTACAAAATTTTGATTAATTCTCAAAAAGCTATTAACAGAAATGACACAAAATTTAAAAATAACCTTATATTATAATTTATAAGGCATCACTCCATCCATGTGCAAAAATTCAGAAACTTTAGAATTTTTGAAACTTAACACCTCAAACAAGCTAGTCCCGCAGGTAGAAGAGCTGCGCGTTGCCGGCCTTTTAAGACGCTCTCTTCTTGAAGGTTTGCAGGTCGTATTGGTCCGGAAATAAACTTCGAACACTTATACTATTAATGTATTTTGTTCAATAGGATAAATTACTGTAATGTTTTGACGCTAGAGGCGACACCAGCAACAAAAAGCTTTGTTCGACTTTGACAACGTTTCTGTCAATATTATTATACAGTAGCGACGTTATGAGGGGGCCCTTCTGCACGCAGAAGGAAAGCAAAATAGGGCGCCGCAGGAGCCCCTCTTTAACACCATCAGCACACTATGGGCGCTGAAAAAAGCCTATTTCCTATCAAACAGCAGTACATCAAAATTTATTGCAGATAAGTTAATAATAATAATTATTATTATTAAAATGATTGAGTCAGTGTTGGAAGTAACTAAAGTCAGTGTTATTTTATCGTGTTATAAGAAAATACATGTAAGTACTATTAAATACTTAAATTAACGGCAGGCACTACCGAGGCCTTTTTTTTTGATGTCGTAGGGGAAACCCATCATGGGTGCCCCGGGTTGGGTACCCCGGGGGTATGTGAGACTCCTACTCACTAAAACCACCTGCGGTTCGCCTTCAGCCGTATACGGAGGGATATCCTGGATCTGTCTAACACAGGACTCCCTCCACGACCGGCCGGTCTACCTCACAGGGACCGGACTTCCACCAAGTTAGGGAACGCTTAGGCAGGCACTACCGAGTCCTTTTTTTTTCCGGAGGGGGAAATGCATTACGCATACCACCCAGGAGCAGGGGGCGACCCGAGCGGTGATGTGGGACTCCCGTAGCTAGGTCTCTTACTTTTCGTTTCTGACTATTATTATTATTAATTGTTAAATTCTTTCTCCAATATAATAATGATTACTATTCATAATGAATATGGTATTTCGTAAAAAAAATCTTTCTTTCGTTACTCTGAAAATCTACTGGTTAATAATTATATATCGAAGAATGAAGCAAAGAAATATAATAAATGATCAAACGAACTTACCAAGTGAAGTTCGATCATTATCTCATCTCATCTCTATTATATCCCACCCAGTCTGCACGAAACTATGTTTGCTGCAGTACCCAAAGAAAGAAAGAAAGATTTTTTGCATTACTTCTCTCTAAACATAATAAGACATGCCGGAACGTCCAGTGACGGGCGGGTAATTTTTCAACTACCCACATACGTCTTTGAAAAAACGCGATTGCCTAGCAGATACAGAGGTACTACTGGTTAATAATTATATATCTTCGAATGAAGCGACTCATATAATAATGATCGAACTTCACTTGGTAAGTTCGTTTGATCATTTATTATTATTTATTTCTTTCAAATCATAATATTATGTAACATTTAAAAGCTTATAATTAAGACACTGTTTGGGTTAATTTCAGTGAAAATTCAGTAGGTAGATAGCGTTGGGAGCTAGTTAAAACTGTGACACATGTTTGAACGTTGAACGTTTATTTCATGAATCTAAAATTAAAAATTATTGTTGAAAGAGTTTCAAAGTACCAAGTTTAGTTTACTATCTTTTAACACATCGCACAAACTCATACCCCCTTGCTAATTAAAATATTAACATAGCGAATAAGAGGTTTTCTTATTCTTGTCTATGTCTGGATTAAAAATACGTGTGGTACGTTTCTGCATCGCTGTGCCGAGTGGGGGGTGTTAGGTTTTTTCGTTACGGAATTTCTTGATTCGCCGCGCTTAAAGCCAGCGATAAAAGCTATGCAATAGCTTAAAAATCATATAATATAGCGATAGAGATGTGACGATGTATATCTCATAAAGGCTGTTTTGAAACAGCCGATGTAATAATCCGGGTTATGCTCCTACAAAGTCACGAGCATTGAAGACGTCCATTTTGTCACGGTGCCGACAATGTCGCTACCGACAAGGGTGTCGTAAGGCTTTTAATGTTGCTTTATGATCCATTGCGAGCCCCTGGTCGTTTAAGAGCCACATTTCACCCTATATGGCCTGTACTTAAGTAATTGCTTCCAGGATTTCTCGTTCCTGCCTTAATATTTTAAAGTTTAACAACGCATAAAACATTTATTAGCCCCTTTGAAATTTTTATTGGATTTTTCTTATCTCTCGTCTTTGGTAGCCGACAGATTAATGTATGACGTAGCTCGGTTTTTATAACTTTAGTATAGCCTACAATCTACTTTTAATTCGTATGGAAAAGGCGTTATTTTTAGGTCTCTTTGGTGGGGTGAGGAGTAAACGGGGCGAGTGCAAGTGCACGGGGACATGCTATTGGTAGTGTCAGTGCTAAGGTTAACAGGTTGTTATTGGTAGATAGCAGTTGATTATTATTGGTAGATTGTGTACCACCCCCGGTGGTACCTACGTCAGTCAACTGCCTATTGGACTTAGGACCAAATGGCGTAGGCCATATTTTGGTCGGTTTATGTCAATTCAATATTATTGTATTAGCTGGGGTCTGTCGGCTGAGTTTGACATAATATTTAGTTTGACATAGCTTGAATTACGCAGGTCCGGCAATCTGCCTGTGAATCAACTTCTCCGATAGTACCATCGAGGAAATTGATTCCTATGCAGTTGAGAGACCAACGTCATTTGGTCGATCATGTCAATTCAATGTTAATTGTGATCTGTCGGCTGGGTTTGACGTTACGCAACCAACCTACGTAGGCAGCCCGGATCTTCAATTTTTTTTAGGCGGGGCAAAAACTGAAAAATGCCGCCCCGCCTACCTACTTACTTACTGTTTATTTTTACCTTTATCATCCACTAGCTATTGCCCGCGACTTCGTCCGCGTTAACATAGTATAATAACAAAGATGCATAGTTTTCCCCTTTTTGTGGTTCCTTATTACAAAGGGTAAAAACGCGACCCTATTTAAGCAAACGTCAAACGCAAACGTCAATAAACTTTTATGTTTCTAACTCAAGAAATGACGGACTTTCGTTGAAACTTTCTACCCCGATTTCACCCCCTTGAGGGTAGAATTTCCAAAACTGCTTATATACCTATCCGTTAATTTTTAATCAGCAGTCCAAAAATAAACTTTCATGTTTCTAACTTAAGAAATGACGGACTTTCATTTAAACTTTCAACCCCTATTTTCACCCACTTGGGGGTAGAATTTTTTAAAAACGCTTAAACACGTATCCAATCATTTTAATCAGTAGCCCAAACATAAAATTTTATGTTTCTAACTTAAGAAATAACGGACTTTCATTCAAACTTTCTACCCCAATTTCACCCCCTTGGGGGTTGAATTTCCAAATTCCAAATCCAAATTTTTTATCTGTAACCCAAAAATAAAGTTTAATGTTTCTAACTCAAGAAATGATGGACTTTCATTCAAACTTTCAACGCCTATTTCACCCCCTTCGGGGTAAAATTTTCAAAATTCCTTCCTTAGTGGGTGTCTACTTAATAAAACAACCCTACTCACCAAATTTCGTGGCTGCAACTTTAACAGTTTTTGCTCAGCGATGATGAATCAGTCAGTCAGTCAGTCAGTCAATCAGGACATGTAATTTTATAAGTATAGATATAATTTCAGCTATCAATTTATAAGATATACATATATTTAAGAGGGCGACTAACCCAAAAAATTAAACATCGTCCTCTCTTCACACTCACGCCCGTTTTTCATATGCCAGGTGAAAAAGGACGACGCGGATTCATCGCCAAATTAGTTTTTTCTCAATAATGGCGCATTTTCACTGGTTGATAGGGCCCGCATGCGGGGTGCGGGAGATTTCTGAAACGCATGCCACGACCAATGACAATGCGCCATTAGTTGTCAATTAGTTGTCAATTGTCATAGACTCCCCGCATGCTGTATACGGTATACCGTACGAGTTAACGACTAATGAAAATGCGCCCTAACCTTCGATCACTGTATATTAGTGATCGAAGGCCCTAACTCGATAAAAATACAACATTTTAAAAATCCGCTAGGTCGATTTTTCAATGATAGAATTTTATACAATGTGTTGAAATATAAACTTACTTCAATGCACGGTTATGTCAATAAATGAAAAATTCGTGAAAATCAGATGCATCTTTCCGATTTTTAGGGTTCCGTAGTCAACAAGGAACCCTTATAGTTTCGGTCTGTCCGTCCGTCTGTCTGTCTGTCTGTCCGCAGTTTTGCTCAGAGACTATAGGACCTACAAAGCTGTTATTTGGCATGAATGTACATGTTAATGATGGCAACAAAATGGTACATGAAATCTTAAAAAAAATATTTTTTTATGGTACCTTCCATACACATCAAGCGGGGATGAAAAATTTTTTTCACGTCCACCCCATCGTGTGGGGTGTCGTTGGATAGGTTTTTTAAAACTATTATGAGTATTCATAGATCATTTTCCGATTTAGAGATCCGTTTGTGAGATATTAAGTTTTAAAGTGGGAAAAATCGTCCCTTCTACCAGCTAAACGGTTGTTTCTGAAAATGTGGAAAAATTCACGGGAGTAGGAAATATGCTGAATTTAAAAGGAAAACTATCCCGGCTAAGAAGACTTCATAAGTTATTGAGTAGTAGTCGATCAACTAAAAAAAATGTATTCGGCGATGTATAAAGGAACTTTTCCTTCAAATTCCTTTGAAAGTAAAGATGATTGTTAGTAGTGTAAAACATGTTATAAATGTATGTACATTCATTGACCATACAAAAATTTACAAAAATTAGCGATACTACGGAACCCTATATTGCGCGTGGCCTGTCGGGCCACGCGCAATATGGCCTTGGCCGGTTTTTTTCTATCGAAAAAAATTTAAGATATCGTCAATCGTGTTTTTGCTCAGATCGAATTCTTGGAAATATAATGTAGTATCTAATTTTAGAAAATGAAACAATTCGGGACCTATTTTCAAGTATAAAAATGAATTATAAAATCGAAAATGTTGGGTTAGTCGCCCCTATAACAGGGTAGAGTTTAATGCGTGTTGCAATCTGCGATTTCTGCAGGCGAGCGGGAGCCGGGCGCGTATTTTGAACTGTGGATACACGCCTCGCGAATAAAATGTTCGTGCGGCACGTCTCACTCCGCGCTCAGGGTGAGCGCGGAGTGAGATCGGTCAAGGTGATATGGCTATGAAATTGCTGTACTTGTGCTATTATTTATTCTGTGGTCGAAGTAAAATAAATGATGAGTTGTCCATTGGTCTGTGAAGTGTGAATTTGGCCGCCCCCTGAATTTGCCGTCCTCTGAACTTGCCGCCCGGGGCATGGGCCCCGGCTTGCTCCCCCCTAGATCCGGGGCTGTACGTAGGTCGCAGTTACGCGACCAATCTGCATAAGAATGAACTTCTCTGATAGTACATGGATGTTGTATGTACAGCTAATGCCTCCAGTTTCACAGAGCGATCTTAAACTTAATATGTGCGGCATAAAGATTGAAATCTTTGTTTGCTGATGAAACAACAGCCCGTCACCTTTCAATCAAATTTCCAGGCAATATTCAAACAATTTCTTTAAATATGTAGGCGTTGTTTGATTTCCGGCGCGGATCCTCGTCTGCCTTCACGAAAATAGTTGTTATGGAGGCAAAATTGTTGTATTGCGTGCACAGCTCATACTAATAATAGAATTCAATTCTTTTCGTTGATATCACTTACCCAATTCCTCTGGAAAATAACGTAAAAAGAATTTGAGTCTGTAATTATTGTTTTGATTTTATTTTATCCCCAAGGTAAATTTTATTCCTAGAAATGAGCAGAATATATATTTGTTTTTGTTGTTTTGGCTTCCAACCATGTAAATATAAATAATTTATCGTCATTTCAGTTACTGAAACTATAAGTTGCTATAAGTTAGCAGAGTTCAAATAGTTAGGCGTATGTAATAGTAAATAGACGTATCTAGATAAACTTACCTACCACTGAATCCACACTCCACAGCTTAAAGCAAAACCTGATTGCCAGAAAACCAACATACGTATTTGAACACTCTGATCAAACAGCAACTTACTCTTTGGTCGATAAGTGTACAAGATTATTTTTCTCAAATTCACGTAGGTATATTATATCTATACATAATATTCGCAATAATATTACAAAATATATGAAAATATTGTGTCTGCCACTATACCGATTTTTATAATTTTTCTTTTAGATAATTCCATGACAGAAATCTCCGTTCCACCAATAATTTACGCCTCCAATGTCCTCCCCATAGTTCCGCTCTCGTCCACTCTTCCTTTCAGATTCAATCAATTCACCTTTGGAATTCACTTCCAAAAGAAATCAGGATGTCCAAAACTAAAGAATTGTTCAAACGTAAAGTACATGAACATTACCTTAAATCATTAACTAAATGAGACAACAAAAGTTATTTTATCCATCTATAATCTATACATTGATATATATTTATATTTAATATTTAGTAGTTTATTTTATACATATTTATGTAACATATTATGTAAGTAAGTATATATTTTAAATATGTATTATGTTTATTTTATTTTGAATTAAGTATATATTATTATGATGTACCTAGATATGTTATTTATATTATCATTATGTTAATTATAAGATATTTTAATCCCTCTGTCCTCTAAATGTTTGCATCTACCTCACTATCTCTGTAACACCCTAAGGTTTGGCTGGAAGAAAATGCCACAAGGCATTAAGCCCGCCTTTGTACTACAATGTGCAAAAGATTTTAAATAAATAAAATAAATAAATAATTTGAATCCCGAGAAAGGAAACGTGACAATAGTTTTCATCCTACAAAAATGTACAGCTCCACTATGTACACTTTCGGCACAGTCAAGTTGCAGGCAAATGGCAAGTTGAAATGTCAGTAGATCATTGCTAAAATATATGGCTCGTAAATGCAACGTAAATACACATTATAGAAGTGAGTGAATATACTTATTAACGCAATTACGGCCTTTGAGTTACACAAATATCTTTAATAAGTTTGAACATCTAGTTAATTACTTATTATAAAATTGAATAGATTTTAGAAGAAATTGAATTGAATAGATGTTTTTAATCCTTCCTTATTGACGGCGAAAAGTAATCTCTAAAAGCGTTCTAAAAATAGCATAGTTCATTTTCTCGCCACATTGAAAAATTTCAGCAAGTGTATATTTTTTCCTATATAATTTGGTTTTTTAAGATTTATTTGCTGTTTATTCCTTGTCTGTATTTCCCCCTGTAAAGCTTTATCTAAGTCCAATAGTTCGCCAGGTTTATTTATTGCTGATAACTGATAAGATTGATAATATCTGATTTAAACATGAAACACAAATAATCGGCCAAGTGCGAGTCGGACTCGCGCACGTAGGGTTCCGTACCGGTATAGAGCGAAAGTAGAAAAAAAAATGTGTTTTTAAATATTAACATTATTTTTATTGTTAGTATTTCTTGTTATAGCGGCAAAAGATATACACAATCTAAGAAAATTTCAGAAGTCTAGCTATAGCGGATCTTGAGTTACACCCTGGAGACAGACATACAGACAGACAGACGGACGGGCAGACGGACAGACAACGAAGTCTTAGTAATAGGGTCCCGTTTTTACCCTTTGGGTACGGAACCCTAAAAATAAATTATCTCAATAAACTAACTTCTACTTACTTAAAAAATATTTGTTGTTATAAAATTGTAGATCTTCGCCTTGGGCCCGTTTTCGATGGATCGAAACAATCTATCGCAATGAATGTCCTAAGTTCCTAGGGCAAAACCTTATTTTTTAAACTCATTTTCATGTTATAACGTTCTTTGCCTCCGGTCCGTTTTCGATGAATCGAAACAATCTATCGCAACGTCCTAAGACAAACCTTTATTTTTCAACCCATAAATATGAAATGTTGGAGGTGGGACGATGAAAAATGGAGTACCCAATTTGCGACAGCGCGATATTTTCATAGATGTCGATTCTGTTTCGATAAATAATGACCCCCATCTATCACGTATGTGGACGTGTTGTGGAATATTATTCACTTGTGGGCCTTACGCGCCTTCTAAGTGTATTATTTTCCCAAAATACAAGCCCGAGATGATAGATTTTTGTTGATGCTAAAGTGTTTTCTGAACATCTTTTTGACTAAAAGCCCCTGCAGACTTCCGACTTTTAGTAGACCGATAGTTTAACCAAATTGAGGTTACAGTTGAGTTACAGTACATTATTATCGGCCGATACAAATCGATGAGTGTGCGCATCTTCATACATCTTCGTACTGATTAGGTTTTCGATCAAACTACCGGCCGACTAAAAGTCTGCAGTCTGCGGGGCTCTAAAACTAAAATGACTGTAAAACGGGTCTGCTCAGCATCGGTTATGCTTGCAAATGAGCATACTGTTAACTTTTATGCAATCATAATATGAACAAAGACCTTCCTTGCTGAGAATACTGCGAGCGAGTACCAACGGTATCCTAAAGATGCCGGCTGAGAAAGATTCGTCGATATTAGAACACTTTTCTAAGGGTTCTCACTATGTGATAAAATGTAAAAACTTGAGAGGTGTCAAGAGACACCCGGATGGAGCGAAGTAATAAAAAAATATGAAGAGTACCGCCACCCCACCCAGCTAAAAAGATTCAAATTTCCCGCCATAGACGAATGGTAGAAAATAAATTTCCCGCCAATTGGAGTCATCGCCACATCAATGCCCTCTGCCTCTACTTCGCAGGTACTAAAAAAGTGTCGTTCCAACTTTTTCCGTCTAGCCCCCTTTCGCAACGTGCGACAAGGAACTTCGTTCCAACTTCCAATTATATAAAACTTGAATACAATATAAGTTATTAGTCTTATTACTAACCTAATTTTTAAAACCAATGTAACTAGTATTTGGGCTATAATAGCTCTCAAAAATATTTTTTAGATATTATTATTGTTACTTAAACATAAACTTTATATTTAAACCTAACAAGAAAATGAAAAAGAAAATTCTCCAAAATTATTAAGCCTCCGTATACTCAAACGCATTATGCGCATGCTATGCTACTAATTATGGGTACTAAGTATTAAGCATCTAGGTGAGGTATAACTTAGGTATTTACTGCCGTTTAATTAGCTATAAACTTGTTGCATGAAGCAACATTCAGGTCTTCGCACATTATTGCGATTTGTCATTTGACGTATTTTCATTTTGTGTAAATAAGTATTAGCTGGGTATGTTTATAATTTAGTATCTAAAAGCGCTGTCGTAAATCGTAATAGTTTTTTGGAAATTAATTAGACTTTAATTTACCTTTGCCAGTACAGTAAACATTCAGTGTTTTTCTAAATAACTAAAAAATAAAAAGTAGCATTACAAATGAATCCATAACTTTTATTAATACCAAGACCTTTCAAAGACAATATTTTTGTTTTAAAATTCAGTCCAACTATAAAACAAATAACAATCTAATAGAGTCCACATCTGTAGCGTTGTTGCATAAGAAAACGCCTCAAAAAATTAAACAAAATTTAAATAATAAATAATAATATTTCATTATTATTTTAACACACCGTTTTTGTGGTATTTTGTATTAATTTTTTAGTATTACCTATTACGAATCTATATGCTTCAGCTGTAGCACGTAATTTATTTTATAACTTCTGAACCAATTTTGCTTATAATGTGTGATCATACTTATTCCTAGGCTAACTATATTGCTTGTAATATCCGTATAAGCCCTAATTGAACGCTTTACAAGCTTTTGTTAGTAATTGGAATTCTTTATCACAGCCCACTCAGTTAATATTGGATACATATTATCTAGATTTGGGATCCTTTTGAAATGAAATTGCTAAAATTTACCTTAAAATAACTACTATATTACTACCTACTACGGTTTATTATGCACTTTCTATGTCAATGGGCTATGTCATACATTTAAGTTATACCAGAGATCAGACATATTTAAAACCTCATCTAAAAACAAGTTATCTACTTGTAAGATTTATCACACAAATTAAATAGTTTAAAAATACTGCTAGTCAACACTAATTGATTCAAAAACTTTGGTATCCCTTTGAATTGAGACATTACTAATTTATTTATACTTACGCATCTGAGTTAAAATTACCCTTATGTTAAATATCTGTCTCTCGTTCCTTATAATGTATTAAATGTTAATGTTTAAATTCATTAGGTGCCAAACTTTTAGTATCAAGTGTTTGTTGATAATACGAGTAGCAATAGCTGTATCTTCATTCCCGTTTAAGTCTTAAGTTAACTGCTTCGATATTAATGTGTAATTACGTACAAAGTAAATACATAACGTCTGTTGAATATTATGTGAAACAATAGGTTACAATTATTAGAGCGCGCTATGCGAGCAATGGCGTAGCTAACCAAGGGGCAAGGAGGCCCTCAATCTGATTGAATTAATAAAAATTAATTCAATTGATCAATCAAATCAGCCTATATTCGTCCACTGCTGGACATAGGCCTGTCTCAATGAACGCCAAGATGGCCGATCTTTTATTTACAATCATTAAAATGTACATGCTTTGTAGATTTGAAATTTTATCTAATGCATGTTAAAGTTATTAACTGCCGCTACCACACAGATTTATTTTTATTTATTTATTTATTTAAAAACTTTTGCACATTGTAGTACAAAGGCGGGCTTAATGCCTTGTGGCATTTTCTTCCAGCCAAACCTTAGGGTGTTGCAGAGATAGTGAGGTAGATGCAAACATTTAGAGGACAGAGGGATTAAAATATCTTATAATTAACATAATGATAATATAAATAACATATCAAGGTACATCATAACACTATATACTTAATTCAAAATAAAATAAACATAATACATATTTAAAATATATACTTACTTACATAATATGTTACATAAATATGTATAAAATAAACTACTAAATATAAAATATAAATATATATCTATGTATAGATATAGATATAGATGGATAAAATAACTTTTGTTGTCTCATTTAGTTAATGATTTAAGGTAATGTTCATGTACTTTACGTTTGAACGATTCTTTAGTTTTGGACATCCTGATTTCTTTTGGAAGTGAATTCCAAAGGTGAATTGATTGAATCTGAAAGGAAGAGTGGACGAGAGCGGAACTATGGGGAGGACATTGGAGGCGTAAATTATTGGTGGAACGGAGATTTCTGTCATGGTTGCTTTGATTTAATAATTACTTACTGTTAATTTAACTAAGATTTGGGCACTACTCCGAAATATATTTTCGGTCAAACTCTTCAGGTAAATAAAAGAGTGTTACCGTAATCAGATTTTAAATTCCATAGTTTCATTAGTGCATGACGCCCTTAGATTAGATACACCTAGACTGAATTTTAGTGGGTGAGGCACTCTGATCAGAGGGCCTCACCCACTAAAATTCAGTCTTGCCAGTCTCAATTGTTTTGTTATTTGTTATTTTTTGAGTTGGAGTATTTGGAACCCTAATTTATTTTTGCACCTGGGGCCTCGGTTACCTAGCTACGCCACTGTATGCGGTGAGTGTGATCACTTTGACCTGGATAAAGGTTCATAGATTTACACTTGAACCGTTTAATTAATACAAGGATTTGTGATACTGGTAACATATTATGTGTTAATTTAGTACGAACTGTTTGTTCTGTCTCCAGCTTGTGAATTATATTTAAACTCAACTAGTTTTCATAATAAGGGCAGTAGACGACTAGATGTACAAATTACATAACATAAAAAAGTGGTAATACGATTGAAGGGGGGATGTGTCCCTTGTAAGTAGTACAAAGTTAATTGCGTTATAAAGAATACTATATAATCTGATGAGTGATGCCTTATCTATTAAAAAATGGCATCAGGAAAAAGATGATTTGTTTCATTTTGTTTGGCGTAATTTTCACATTTAACATATAGACGATAATAACCTCTAAGATAACTCTTTCAGGTAGAGCTTGTCTAACTCAAAATGACGCGCACATCCCTCGTACTCACAGACGACAGTACATATTTGGTGGGGCCCGTCATTTTAAGTTAAACAAGCTCTATGAATATTTTTGCTGTCAAACATTCGTGGCGCTATATCCTTAGTTTTGAACTGTCTGACACTGATAATGATTAATAAATCTATTTCTCCTTTACAATGCAAACCTTCGAATAGCGGAAGTATAGTTTTTATGCAGCATAAAAAAGACTATCGCTTCCGCGGTCATCGGAGCACTTTAATGGTTTCTTTATGGATCGTTCGGAAGTCCTCTCTTTTGTTCGAAACCTCAAGTTATTGCACCTATAGCGATCCTTATTTCGTCCGTGTAAGGTCCAGTTAGAGGCAAATTAATCCTGAATGGACGATAATCTTTTAAGCACTGGTATATAGGTCACGTGGTATCACGTTTACAAAGTTAAAAGCTCGTTTAAACGGTTAATCTGGGCTTATTGGTTTTAGGGAATAGATACTTGTTATGTGACGAAGCCCGAAAAGGTTAACTGTCTAATGTTTTGTAGAGGACTAAAATAACCAAAATATGGCTGGTTTGTGAGCTATTTAGACAAAAGTTTCAACAGAATTGTTAATATATTATGGAATATTACGCGAAGGTCGGTGCAGAGGGCTAGCACATACAGTAAATAATCCGACCAAAATCGTCGAACAAAACTTTTTGTTTACTTCCATCTTTCTATGAAAAGCCGAAGTATTAACTTTGAATATTTAGTTTTCAGTCTTCGTTTATGAAAAGAAAATTACAGGTGTATGAACGAAGCTTCCCGAAAATAAAACCATGACAGAATAGAGCTTCTTTTGCATTGTAGCAAAAATAAGCAAAGCAACCGAGACGAGAACTAGACAAGTCAGAAGCACAAGAAATTAATACGTAATATAAAGTACTGAGAGTGTTTCATGAGTGTTTGCCAGCATAATGACCTTACCGCAGGAATTACGAACAGAAATGACATGTGCAATGTGGAGTCAACTCTGTTTGCTAAGTTTATTTGCATTTCATATCAAGGAACTTGTAATGTACTGGAATATACAAATAAGGAGATATTAATTGAAACATGCAAGCAAAAGTTTACATGTCGACGCTAATAATAAAAAAATGCTGAAATGACGCTAATACACACACTGGCAAAATTAGCGGAACATAGGTAAAAAGGGCCACAACTTGACTTCAAGTGGGTCGGGTTGTGTTAAATCCTTTTTTATAGTTTCTATGCTAATTTAAGAAATAAAATATTGAACAAAACTGGCAAGTTGACAGATTTTTATTGCAATTATATTTCGTCGCTTCATTCTTCAGATACAGTGATTAACAATGTAGTCCTTTTACCTAACAGGCATTAATTCGCATGTTTAGAGACTCGATTATGAGGGTAATCGAAAAAAAAATCAATTCACTTTGCTTATCGCCATACTGTACGGGCCGGTTTGGCCTCATTCTTTTTCCGAGCGTGGCAGCAATCGCATGTATTTTCAATAGTGGTTTATTTAATAATTTCGTCATGCCGAAAAGAAGCAATGAAGATAAGATACGTCGCTACAAGCGTAAGCTTCGAAAACTCGAGGAAAAGTGTAACAAAAGTTACAAGAGAATAATTATGTCGGAGGATTCCGAACAATCAGGTCAGTATTTTGATTTTATCATTAATATAATCTTTATGCGGTGGTACTACAGTACATTCAAAAGTGTTCAAAACTTAGCTTGGAGGTCGACCGTGTGTCGTCACGAAAGCTTATTTTAGCCCGTGAGGTTAACCGAGTGTTAACACGTTGGGTATTTAAACTATCATAATATTATTACTATTATGATAAAATGAAATTTTCACGCCAAGAGAAGGATCGTGTATCCTTACACTGGCTATATAATTTGTAAAATACGTAAATAACATAATATAATAAAAATGTGGGTACCCACATGGTTATTTTTTATGAAATATTATAATGCTATTTTAAGCATCACAACTGTAACGATTATTACAATAATTTATTTGTCTAATATTTTCAGACAAAAATGAGATTGATGAGCCTGAGGCCGTTTCATTACAACCCGCACCTCTTGACCAAAATATTCAAGACGCGATTGAAGGTACCGACCAAAATTTAACAACTGGTTTAGAACCGGCCACCTTACAACTGGATCCAGATATTCTGACCGCACTAGGCGAATCTACCGAGGAAACTCCTAAATTCGGCCCGAAAATACATGATAAGCTATCATGTCTTTGGTTGCCAATACTGAAGAAAGGCCTAAATAAGGACCAAAAAGAAAAACTCTTCAAAGAGTATTTGATTCCCGAGAATTGTGCGCTGTTACAGCCGCCTAAACTAAACCCAGAAATTTTGGCGGCAGTTTCTGAAGGTACCCGCATTCGAGACAAAAAAGTAGAAGCGGTACAGAAACAACTAGGACAAGGTATTGTGGCACTCAATAAGGGCTTAGAGCTCCTGTTAGACGAAGGCAGCGATAGAATCTCAGCCATAAAGTTTTTGAGCGACAGTTGCCGCATATTCTGCGACTTACACTTTCTCGAGACGGATTCTCGCAAAAAATTTATCACACCCGGACTAGACAGGAACTTCCTAAGCTTAATGCAAGACGTCGAACACGACGAGTTATTGTTTGGAAATCAACTTCCTGAAAAAATCAAAGCCTCCAAGACTATAGAAAAACAAGGTTTACAGATAAAGAAGCCTCCACCAAACCCCAAGGCGACGCCTTCCCAGTCTACGTCTACGTCCTACGTTTACCAGCCTTCGACGAACCGCTCCCGCCAGCCGGGAAACTGGGCCGGCCCTCCTCGCTTCCCGTCGACCAGGGGGGGGAGGGGAGGGCAGAGGACGAGAGGGACTCCAGTGAGTCGCCGATCACAAGTTTCCGTTCCTGCTCACCAGAGACCTGCTCAGAACAAACAGCCGCGTGCAACGGCGCAGCAATAGAGGTACACGCTGGACGAATCCAGCATTTTATTAACTGTTGGCGTAAAATAACAGATAATTCTGAAATACTAAATTGGGTCGCAAAAGGTTTCTCTATACCTTTTTCTAAAGATGTTAAACAATTTTCAGTTCCTTTAAATAATAATTTGTCAATTAATGACCGACCACTTATGTTAGAATCCATACACAAACTTCTAGACCTAGGCGCAATTTCACCTTGCCAAAAACTTCGTAACGACTACTGTTCTAGTATATTTTTAGCCCCCAAACCTTATGGGGATAAAAGATTTATTTTAAATCTTAAAAGTTTAAATAATTTTATTCAAAAATTTCATTTTAAGATGGAGGATCATAGAACAGCAACCAGGCTCGTACCTAGATCTGGTTTTATGGCTAACATCGATCTAAAGGAGGCTTATTTTTTAGTTCCTATTATTAAATCACACCGTAAATATTTACGTTTTCATTTTGTCGGTATTTTTTACGAATTTAATGTCATGCCGTATGGATTATGTATCGCGCCTAGGGTTTTCACAAAGTTAATGAAAGAAGTTATGAATTATTTACGTAATTTAGATTATATGTTGGTTATATACGGAATGTAAAACAAATGTTCAGAAAACAATAAGTTTATTGCAGTGTCTGGGGTTTGTTATCAATAAAGATAAAAGTAATCTCGAGCCCCGCCAAGTATGTCGGTTCTTAGGTTTTAATTTCAACACAATAGATATGTCCTTAAGTTTACCAATCGATAAACGTAACAAAATTCTGCAGTTAGTAAATAAGTTTATTTTATTACCCAGATGTTCTATACGAGAACTTTCACAATTTATCGGCACCCTTGTCGCCGCTTGCCCAGCGGTTAAATATGGTTGGCTTTATACAAAAACCCTAGAATACTATAAATTTTTAGTATTACAAAAATGTAAAGACTTTGACGTAAAAATTAACTTATCGAATATTATATTACCAGACCTACTTTGGTGGAAACAAAACATTTTGTCTACGAAAAATTTATTAAGATTAGATACCTCCTATAAATTAGAAATTTTTACCGATGCATCTCGAACTGGTTGGGGCGCTTTTTGTGATGGTAAACGAGCCTACGGTGGATGGAGAACAGATGAATTAACTCATCACATAAATTATTTAGAACTGTTAGCCGTTTTCTTAGGTCTAAAATTTTTCGCTAGTGCTTGTTTTAACTGCTCAATTCTTCTAAGAATTGATAATACGACGGCCATATGCTATATCAACCGAATGGGCGGAACTCAGTTTCCCCATCTAAACAATTTAGCAAAAGAAATTTGGCAGTGGTGTGAGATGCGACAGATATTTTTGTTCGCATCCTACATTTGCACGAGCGAAAACGTCGAGGCAAATCAAGAATCCCGGAGGATAAACATGGACACAGAGTGGGAACTATCCGAGGAAGCCTTCCAGAAGATAGTTCAAACTCTGGGTCAACCACGAATCGATCTGTTCGCATCTCGCATAAATGCCAAATGTTCTCAATTCGTCTCCTGGAAACCGGACCCGGATGCGTTATCAGTTGACGCTTTTACAATAAGTTGGCACCCCTCCTTCTTTTACGCTTTCCCTCCCTTTAGTCTCATTTTAAAATGCTTAAGGAAAATTATTCAAGACCGAGCGACTGGAATTTTAGTTTTTCTTTACTGGCCCGGGCAAGCCTGGTTTCCACTTCTCCGCAGACTGCTCATATCAGATATAATTGTATTTGAACCTAAAGATGAACTTTTGCGTTCAAATTACAGATCCAGTCACCCGCTTTGTCGCAGCCTTTTCCTGGGGGCCGCGACGCTCTCAGGGCAGCATTCACTAGACTGAATACTCCCGCTATAGCACTAGACCTTATGCTAGCTTCGGTGTCAAATAACACCATGAAACAGTACTCGGTGACGTATAAATTGTGGTGGTCATTTTGCGCAGAAAAATCCGTAAATACCTTCGAGGCGTCAATATCTTCGGTTATAAAGTTTCTCGTCGATAACTTTAACAAAGGTGCATCGTACGGCACTCTCAATAATCATCGGTCTGCCCTATCTTTACTCCTAGGGAATAATGTCGGTTCAGACGAAAGGATTAAACGGCTGCTCAAAGGTATTTACAGACAAAAACCTTCTCTTCCTAAATACAGTTCTACGTGGGACCCGAAAATTGTTCTCGACTATGTATCCTCGTGGTTCCCACATAGTAATTTAAGCTTAGTTCAAATAACTAAAAAATTAACAACTCTGTTAGCTATTTGTACCTCCCATCGAGTTCAGACTTTGGCTTCGATTAAAATATCTAATATCCGTACGACAGATTCAGGTATAAGAATACTGATAACCGACATCATTAAGACTTCGGGAGCTAACCGAGACCAACCTATTTTATTCTTACCTTACTTTACTAGTAACCCCAGAATATGTCCGGCTAGAACCCTAGAAGATTATCTGCGGACCACATCTAACTTGAGAACTGATGAAACCGCAGATAATCTTTTACTCAGTTATAAGAAACCTCACAAGAGGGTAACCTCACAAACGATCAGCAGGTGGATAAAACAGACACTCGCGGAGAGCGGCGTGGACGTGGGGGTGTTCGGTGCCCACAGCACCCGGCACGCCTCCACCTCGGCGGCGGCCTCCGCGGGCGTCTGCGTCGACACTATCAGGAGGACAGCCGGCTGGACTAGTTCATCCGCCGTCTTCGCGCGGTTCTACAACCGCCCCGTACTCGATGAAGGAGCATATGCTCGATCCGTTTGTGGGATTACCGATAACACCAATTGAGTGTTATGATCGTTAATTCATAGTAATATTTTAAGACTGATTATATCATAAATATTGTACGTCAAATTATTATGTGGATTTATGTCTAAAAAGAATAAACTGTTTTTTTTTTCCTACTTTGTATCTTACTCACTCTCTGAACATCTACATTGTTAATCACTGTATCTGAAGAATGAAGCGACGAAATATAATATAAGATCAAACGAACTTCTTGAAGTGAAGTTCGATCATTATTATATGAGTCGCTTCATTCGAAGATACAAAGTTCCCACCCGCCCACAGCCAAAAAAAAAAAACTTAGTTCTCTAAAAGAATGAGGCCAAACCGGCCCGTACAGTATGGCGATAAGCAAAGTGAATTGATTTTTTTTTCGATTACCCTCATAATCGAGTCTCTAAACATGCGAATTAATGCCTGTTAGGTAAAAGGACTACATTGTTAATCACTGTATCTTCGAATGAAGCGACTCATATAATAATGATCGAACTTCGCTTCAAGAAGTTCGTTTGATCTTATATTATGCCCTACTAAGTGATTTTCGATGATTGACGTTGTAAGTGTTTCTGATAAGAATGGCGTTTTTAGCGGGGTGCAAGGTATGCCAGCTCATTTGATTGTTTGGTTTTTGGGAGAACACATTGCTTAGATACAAAATTAGTGATTTTCCAGCATCTACGACAGCTAGAGCTGTAACCACGATAGCGAAAGGTCACACCTACCGTTCGGTCAGTCAGGCCTTAGGTCTGTCGGCTTCCCTGGTCCATCGTAACTTTCAACGCTACAGAGAGACTGGATCTTACGTTCGGAGACGAGAACAAGGCAGATATCGGGTGGCAATAGTTCAGGATGACCGTTTTGTAAGGGTACAAGCCTTAAGAAATCGATCTCAAACTGCTTTGCAGACACGAAACCTGTCGGAACAGGACCGAGATGTACGTGTAAGTGATTGTACAGTAAGAAGAGGACTCAAAGAAGTTAAATTAAACTCAAAGGTGCCAGCAAGGGCACCAAAACTTGAGACAGGACAGCAAAGAGCCAGGCCTGTGGCCAGGCTAAGATTTGCGCGTGAACATCAAAATTTGACAAGTGAGTGAAATCGTGTGCTGTATAGTGATGGGAGCAAATTCTGCGGAAATTTTGTTGACAGGCGATAAAGAATGTGGATAAATCGTAAGGAACGCTATTATACCCCCAAACTTTACGGAAACAGTGGCCTATCATGCAGGCTTCGTAATGGTTTGGGGTGGCATATGATTTGGAGCCCGCACAGAGCTGATGATTATTAATGGTGGTACTTTGACAGTACCGGGCTATAGCACAGACATCCTAGAACTGCATGTTGTGCCTTTTACACAGTTTTAGGCAGTAACTTCAATTTAATGCGCGTCCATAGAGTAAAAAAATCAGCGATTATTACCTACATGATGCTGGCGTAGCCCAGGTGGAGAGGTCAGCACGGTCTACGGATGTGGATCCGATTGAGGACGTGTGTCACATCAATGATTGAACGGTACGAGTTAAAACTCCAGCTCCAAAATGTGTTCAGGAGCTCGAGTTGGCGCTACTGGAGGAGTAAAAGAATATCCTAGAGGAAATGATTAACAATCAAAATGCAAGCATGGAATGGCGTATCCAGACTCTCTTGAGATCCATACTCGTAGAAGGCATTACACGCTTTTAACATGGCAAAGATTTTTGTTAATTTTTGATTTTTGCAGATTTTTTCTATTTTACACGTTTTTGTGCCCTAAATTTATATACGTATAATTTTTTAATCATTAATTATTAAATTAATTAAATTAAAAAAACAGGGAATAATTTTCAAAAAAAAAATAAAATTTTGTTATGTTCCGCTAATTTTGCCGGTGTGTTTATTAAATCGGATTTCAAGCATACTGCATAAACCACTAAAGCAATTTAGATTTTTTTTTTCTCTCTAGATACTTTGAATCCCGACTCCCGGGAAAGAACATGGATTTTATTCTGGAATATGTACTATCAGAGAAGTTGATTCCTATGCAGATGGGGGACCTACGTAGTTTGGTCGCATTACGTCAAACTCAGCCGACAGATCACAATTAAATTGAATTGACATGATCGACCAAATGACGTTGGTCTCTCAAATGCATTCGAATCAATTTCCTCGATGGTACAATATGTACATGTTCGCGAATCAAGTTGCGTCAAGTTGCGAGCTACATCTCCTTTTAATCGAATGAGTAGGTATCTGTCTTGCACACCATTTTTCATTGTCACCTAATGCAACCGAATTTCGGTGCTTGCAGGGCTGGTTTCTATATTTTTTAGCCCGTCTTAAAAATTATGATAGTTGGGATAAATTTAGCTTAAGGGATAGTTTAGATTAAGGGTTAGTTATTAGTTATTACATTTAACGTGGAACTATTGGTGACACTGGCTCTTTAAAAATCTATAGCGCCAAGCTATAACTTGGGGTTACCAAGAATCCTCCGGACGATGATTTAAATTTGACACATGAAAATGATCTATATATTTAGCAGTTTTGTTTTATAAGTTTCATTATATTATAATTTAGTAAAAGCCGAAAAAAATGTTACTTCTGTTTTCATATTCAGAGACACACATATTTAACGTGTAACAAAGTACATAATAAATGTTGAATACCAAGAATTTGGGACGAGCATTCCATTTTATGACATGTTCCATGTTCGTACGGAATGAAACAGCCAAATGACGAGGTATTAACATAAGGTGCGGCTGGAGATTGCAATCAGGACAATGACAAGTTATATAGCACGAGACGGCACAGAGGCTCGTGTTTTTTTGATAATTTGAAATGAGATGAAAAATATTTTACTTCCAAATTGGCAAAAAATGAACACTTTTGAAATTGTCCTACATAATACCACTGCACAAGTTCAGCAACTAGCATGGCAAGAAGAACCGACGTAAGGGCGTTGGTTCTTCCCTCTGCCGCTGGCATGAGGCCCTGCCCCGTTAGACAAAGTGTCTTCATGAGCTGGCAAAAAGATGATAATACGGTTCTTTTGAAAAAAAAAACATATTATCGTTATGGATTAGTTCTGCCCACTCTGACGTTCTGCCGACGCGATGGTATTAAGATGATTATATTCATGGGAATTCCATGAACACGGTCCAGCAGCAAATCCTGACAATCACACGATATTCAGGATGATGACGTCACTGTACATTACAGGATTACGATCTGAATATTCAGACGAGCCGGCGTCAGGAGGCATTTGGTAACTTATTCAAGTGGAGCCATAAATCGCCAGCACTGACTCGCTGCAATTGTGTTTGCAATTTAGTGATTTGTAATTGTGACGTTTTAACACTTCCGCGGTCTAGTAGTTGCCAGCGTAGTTCTTGCCTGATATGGATTCTAGCGTTGGTTTTTTTAAATGTTTTTACTTCTGTTACAAAATGTGCCCATTATAGTTTTTTAGTACATTTGTAAGACGATGAGTCGTTTTTTTTTTATGAAAACAGTAGCCTCTAAGGCTGCGGTTCTACCGGAGATGAGCTAAGCTGTAACTCAGTGTTTGAATTTCGTTTTCCAAGAATACTAAATCCTTCACCAGTACATTCTCACATCTATTCCATAATAAATCTTCTACCGAAGGACTTAGACTTTGGACACAGAAAATAAGACACATTTCAGCATCACGAAGATTATAGACAGCTAGTCTAAATGCCCCCACAGACGCAGAGGCCGATCGATCCGATTTGCTCGCAGGCCGTCCTGACTCCTGACCGGACTCTTTAAGTGCATTACTGTGTACACGATTTCGGTCAGGTCTACCTACGATCAGTCAAATAATCGTCTGGCTTCACAATTTGATAAAAGATAATTTTTCATTTATTAGCATCCTTTTAGAGGCATCGTATCGCGTTAAACGATGGGTACCTTTTTTTTCTACATGGGGAAATGCATTACGCATCCCCGGCGGGTTGGGGACATCGGCCGGGGTATGTGGGACTCTCCGAGGAACTACCCACTAAAACCCCATGGTGCTCCACTCACCGCTAGGCAAAGTTACGGGCACGATCAACCCACCGCAACGAATCGATGGGTACCTACGCTGTAAGATTAATTCTTGTCTTATCTATCAGGCGCATTTTCCAATGAAGAAGGATAAACATTGTATATTATGTAATATGTAGTTACTTAATGTCTAAAAAAATAATTGTAAGGGAGCAAATATACCTATATTAATAGTATGTGCTAGATGACCCCGGTGAATTTAGTATCACTTGCATCCTAAATCCTAATATAAACCTTACCTGGACCTAAAAATAGCCAAACTGATTCAGCCGTTCTCGAGATTTAGTGAGACCAACAAAATTTAAAACTTTTTTTTATTTATATATTATACCTACCCAAGATATATTTGTGATTGAACTGTGCAGTTCCATCTGTGTGGCGGGCATAAGAAGTCGTCTTATCCCCATACGGTCAGAGTACTGTAATACTAATGTGTCGCTGGATTCAGGGCGGATTAAGGGCCCTTCCTAATGGACCCCGTATCGTACATTTGGGGAACTTAAGATTCTCGTAAAACTTGCTCCTCTTTATTACGTTCTAATAAAATGTCCGTTATAAAATGAGTGGAGATTTAAGATTGTCAGCTTATCAGGAGAGCTTAGTCATACTAGTTTTGACAGCGAAATTGGGTATAAAAAATGTATGGGATTTGACATAAACGCATCACTGTCATGGAGCTTGCGAACTATGATTTATTATGTGATAATATGTCAAATTCCTTACATTTTTTGACATGTACCTCTACAACTATTTTGATATACTTTTGAATTTGCATTGTCAATATTCTAAACAAGTCTCAAACCTAATTAAAAGTTAAAACAAAACACCAGTATGAAAAGGAAGGCGGAATTTATTTCGAGATAGTCGTAACAGAGTCCTAAGTGGTCTACACATCATGATAACAAGCCATGATAGGGGAGAGTAATGTTGTCGACCGAAAAACTTTATAACTACATTATCTTCTGCTTCCGAACACACCGAATTAGATACTTCTGTTGTAATGTTTTAGGGTTTAGGCTGAATTCTAACAAATAGGAATAAAAATATGATAGAAATTATAATTAAGTAGGTACTAGACGTTCCGCGCGGCTTCGCCCGCGTAAATTAGATATTTCACAGATAAATTAGTCCACAAAAATAGCCTATGATCCTTCACGTGGTCTACTTCTTGTCTGTGCCAAGTTACAAATAATAGAAAAAATGCTCCAGTAGTTCGTGGGATAAGCCTTTTCAAATAATTTCCCCCGTTTTTTTCTACATTTTCCTCTATTTCTTCGCTCCTATTAGTCTTAGCGTGATAAAATATAGCCTACTAACAAACAAACAAACTTTTCCGCTTTATAATATTAGTAAAGATACATTATTAGTTTTCGAGTTTTGGCGAGACTAACAAAATATAAAATTAATTTTTATTTAAGAACATAGATATTTAAGAACTCCGATTTTTATTAAACGCAACGCAACGTAAGGTGTCGGTTTAGGGTTGGACCTCATCTGGCAGCACGGAATTTCCTTTTTCCGTCGCCTTTACTCTTTCTGTCGCTAGAACTGCCATTTGCTAGACCGAGACAGAAAGCATAATGCGATAGCCTCGAGGATTCCGCCGCGTGCTATCGCATTATGCTTTCTGTCTCGGTCTAGCAAATGTCTAGCAAATGGCAGTTCTAAGCGACAGAAAGAGAAAGGGCGACGGAAAAAGGCGATTCCGTACTGCCAGAATATGAGGTCCAACCCTTAACCTCATCACTCAAACCGATTTTGATTAAATTTTCAGACGAAAAAAATTTGCAGTTCCTGAGAAAATGACTTCCAATAACTGGTCAATTTTAATACGATTTAAACATCATTGTTATTTTTATTGTCTTCTCAACGCGAACAGGTTTAAATAACTCAACAAATTATACAGAACGAATCACAAAATATTTTCTGAATGTATCAAATTGACTTTCTTTTTCTTAACGTTAAACTCAAATTTAAAAGGCGTAGCACAGTATTTATTAAGAAAATAACAAGCCACCCCGTTTATAAGTGTATCAAATAAAATAATAATAATCAATAGTCGCCCTCGGCACTTAGCTAAGATAATAGAAGAGACGGAACCATAATAAAGTGTGTTTAGTCGGTAAACAACAGTCAACTTGTCGCCTATTTGTTACCTTAGGCCGCGTCCACAGTTATTTATATTCATGATTTGTAAGGGTTATATAAACTTATATTATAAATCCGAAAATGTTTTCCTGTTGGTACCTATTCACGCCCAAACCGCCAAACCGATTTTGTTGAAATTTGAAAAAACCCCGATAAAAGACATAAAACACTTTTTATACGCCAAAAATGTACGATTCCCATGCGAAAAAATAATTTTGGTGCAAAGAGATGGCGGACACCATTTATAAGCTATCGATAAATCTAAAAGTTCTCACTTTTTATATAATATTATAGTTGACAATAGATTAGTAATAGTCGTTGTATTATGTATATCTCTACATCAACAACAGAAACAGTGAGGTAGGCCGTTGAAATATTCACAAAATACTTATTCAGTGTTAAACGGAATCTTTCTCGCCTGTGCCCGACTCGCACCTGGTCGGTTTTACCCGAGGATCGCTGAGAGATAGTAGTAAGTTGTTTACTATGTAAGGAAGTTCATTGGATAACTAATTCATAATCAGATATTTATATCTTTTTGCCTGTTCCTGCTCTAGTACAGAGCAGGAACAGGCACCTTGGTCGCCACGAATACTCATCCACAGAGGAAATTCGTGGCACCAACCCCAACCATATCGTTCAATTTATGAGCAGTATTGGGTTGGGGATGATTCTCTAGTGCGAAAGAGTCACAATAGATCCTCATGGGTCGCAGTGACGCCAGGGCTATAGCGACCTGCCTTCTATTAAAAAAAAAAAAAAACCTTTTTATCTTGTAACTGGTTTGGTTGTACAATGTCCATCGCTTAGTATTATGTATTTATTATGTAATATCATAGAGAAAATACTAGTCTCTGGTTATATGAATTATGAATATTATGAAAAGGTTATTCAAGAGTCCTATAAATTTTGTCATTATTATTTCTTCAGCTCATTCATTTTACCCTCTTACAGAAAATTAATGTAGTTTTAGTCCATCACCAGATTGACATTGAATTAAAGATAGATATTAGGTAATAATATTCATTTTCAATTTAATCCTTCGATCGCGGATTCTTGGAAATGCTATTGAATTCTATTGTTGTCGCGATCACCGGTGCTCTTATGGGGCATGAAGGATTAATTAAAGAAAATTTCGATGGATAATGCATTTAACAGACAATATTTTCATGAAATTAAACTTAAAGAATGGTTAAACGTAGAGTGTAAGAGACTCGGAGCTCTGAAAATGACTTTACAGCAAACAAAAGCGTCAGTGACTCGCTTGTATACATCGAAGTAAAATTAATCGTCGCAAGTTCGGCCATTCTTCAAACCCGGTCCCGGTTCCCCTTGATTAACTCCGGAATAAAGCGATTCATTGAAAGAACAACTTTATTACTTTAAAGTTTTTAAGCACTTCGAAATTCGTGTCACAAATTAGAACGATTTTATGATTATTCGGATCAAACGTGATGGCAATGTGCAAAAAATGATGTTAAAATCATCATTGGTGATTTCTGATAATCCAATATCATACATGCAAAACTATGTCTGACTGTCTATAATTTCTTCAAGCCAATACCACTAAAATAATTTTGCTGGGTATATTACTTTTTAACCCGTAAAATGTGTAGACAGGACGTACGAGACGAAATACAAATTATAACGTTATGCTGGGAATGTCTATATTTTTTCCACTATTTTCATTGCACACATTTCATCATCATTAATTTGCTGAGCTACTTAAAAGATACAATTTATGTATTTTTATAGGTTCCAGTAAGTACTACAAAATTACATTATGCTCAAGCTAGGAGAGAACACCAAGAACTTACAGAACGCAGACAACACATCATCTAGTTAGACTTGCGTACTTTCACGGCTTAATACTGAAGGCAATTACGAAGCACAAGGGGAGAATAAGTGCTCTCTTAACCAATTATCCAATACATGCTATTACATGCGTCTCCGTCTGCGTAGACTGTGCTAGGTAAGTATTTCGTATACATTTGACATGCTTGCAAAGTAATTTTAGTTTTTTTTTTTTTTTACTTTTGAAGGGCGAAAATCTGTAATAGGTAGTTTTATTGCCTTTACAGCATACCACGAAAAGTATTACTAGAAACAATCATTGTTTCTAATTATTAGAAGTCGTGAAAAATACATATTGACAAAAAAATTTTAGCAAAATTAAACCGACTACAAACTATAATGGGATCCCTATCATGGGAGCTCATTCGAAGTATCTGCTTTTTAAAAAAAAAGATTCATCAAAATCGGCTCCAAAGCGGTGAAGATATTCGCGAACAAACATAAAATTACCATTTTTTATACGTTCGAATTGTTTGTTGTTGAAAACTCACACCTTTTTTGTATTTCATCTAACAATACCTCGCAACAAACATTTCTTTTTATCTAAACAATAGCGATAACAAATGAAGAGCAAAATACTAGGTGAAATTCTTCAAGAAATAATTACGAGCTAAAAGGATGCCATATTTCATAGAGAACATTGTCGGATCAAATAATACTCACACGGTGTGTGTAAATCATTTGTTACCCCCACGAGATTCCGTGGCGACTGCCGACTGGCCGGAAGATTTATTAATCCACCAGCTAGCGCCAGCTACTGGCTACAAAACAACGATCCATTTAACGGAGACGCTTGCAAGAAATTGTCGGTGTTGTTTAGTATAAAAATTACGAAAGTATAAGATGCTAGGTGAGCAAAATAAATGTTGAAAACACAATTAGTCAGATACATAATAGTCAACAGCGGGGCTAAAATGATCGCTTTGAAGAATCATGTTATGAAATTTGAATCATGAATGATTTTCTAAAATCGCAAAATGCAACTCTGCTTACAATTAATTTCTGTATTTTTGTACTGATTTGACATTTGTCAGTTTGATAGTTTTGACAATTCATTTGCTGAATTGATTGAGAGGAATTGCTAAATGTGACCATTATAGCCCCGCTGTACGGGTCAGTAGTAGTACACGATGCAACATCGCGAGGAGTTACGATGCATTTTAAATTACCTATTTAAAATTTTAATATACCTAGGCAACGCGACGTTTCATAAAAGGAGGACCAGGATCATAAATAGAAATATATTTGTTACATATCAGGCTTGCTTAAACTATGATATAACCTGAATTACAAGTTAAACTTTAAAACGTGAATTCGAAATTTTCCAATCCAACTATCCAGCAGCACAAAACTCGGAACAGATATTTCTTGGCTTTGTAGTTTCCAATATTTCTCCTCCACTTGATACAAAATAACGTCTTGGGCTTAAACCGCATAACGAGGGCATAGACAATATTCCCCTTTGTGTTCCTCTCCACACGTACTCGAAATAACAAGGACTCTATTTTCAATTCCTCCATCGCACTCTATGGTTTCATGAGCGCGGGGATCCCGCCCTCGGAGTAACACAACAACCTTATTAGCGGAAGGGTTAAGTCGTTAATTTGAAAAGCGAATTTACATTTTGAAATGTGAATTAGATTTTTTTTTAATTTACATTTTTTATGTTCTCATTTTAAAATTCTCTGCAGAATCGATGAAAAATGTAGAGCACAGAATAAGCGAGTAATCTGTATGCACAGACATCCGAGTAGCGAATTGAAGAATTTAAAACACAAACTGAGAAGAACAATACAACGTTTTATATTACCCAGGGCGGATCAATAAAACTTTCACCATTGTATAAATCTTTATCTAGTCGAGTTTAAAACAAAGATACTTATAAAATTCGACGTACAGAACGCGACTTAGCTCCGAATGGACTTTCCCAACTGCGATTCTGTCTTAGAGAGATATTATTTTTGGGTTAAAATTTGCATTAGAGATGTTAAATCTGTAACAAACTTATTAAATTCAGAGCTCCTGTCTTCTCGAACAATGTAAATTGGTTCTCCGCTCGCTCACTAACCTAACCTAATTAATGCTGTAAAAATAATAGAACAAAGGAAAATAACAAGACTACACTGTGGAATAATAAAGTAAGTTTTCGAGCTATTTTCATCGTTAAATAGTTCCTATATTTATCCCAATAATATTTATTATTAAATTTGTATATAGACATACATTAGACATACAAATTTCATAATATTATTTACGTCCACGGTCTATCTATATAGATAGACCGTAAACGTATTTTATATAAATAGACAGGCATAGGTATTAGGTAAGTAATAATATGTATGTAGAATTTATAACATAAGACTTTTGCTGCCTTTGAACTCTAAAAACTGGCAAGGAGATATTTATTTGAACATCTTTTACTCTCGGTAAAAAAGATGCCACATCAACTATTTTACGTGTACAAATAACGAAATTCGTCCCCCCAAGACGAATCCACCTTGATATTTAATGTAAAATTTGAAGCAATCAGGAATTAATTGAAGACATGAGCGGATGAAGCGGGTAAGTGACAATTTGAAAACTGGCGTTTTTTGTATTAAATGGAGGCCTTAATCATTCATCATTAAGGCCTTTTTGATATCAAATATTTTTCCGGTCCTAAGACCATAGATATTAGATATCAAAAAATTGTGAATTCTATGTATAGCTAGATATTTTAGGTATATGGTAAAGCTAAACAATATGGTATTCAAATTATAAGCAATAATAATAATACTTAGTTAAAAAAACTATAAAGATACTTTTTTAAGCTATTTTTTTGACAAAAATTTCAACAAATTTATTGCATTGTCACTAGCGCTTAATACTTTTGCAAAGTTTAGAATTTTGGTATAATGTTTTTATTAATTACTCTCACAATACAACTATAAGAAAATACACAGCTATAAATAAATAAATTTATATATATACACTATTTATAAGTAAAAAATTAAATCTAAATCGGAGGCTGCGGGCAAAGTACCAATTAGGCTGGCGGCATTACCTCGCTGAATGGCCAAACTAATACGTTGGCCGAGGTAAGCGCCAGCCCTGGGGTCATTTGATTTGGCGACCAGTCTTTTGGAGACATGGAGTTTTGAATTAATTTTTAATAATAATATATATGGACGCTTCACACCACACCACGTCAATCTGGCCCCGTGGACGGACTTGCGTTACGACTTATGGGTACCATACAACGGGAATATATTTAATACTTTTATACTATACATATATTTAAGAATTTTATTATATATCACACTTTAATACACATCCATGATTCAGGACCATTGAAAACTTTTTGTTCCGTCGGCGGGATTCGAACTCGCGACCCCCGGCTTGAGCCGCCACTCGCTCAACCATTGAGCCACAAAGGTCGTCCAATTAGCCTAGTGGAGATAGCTAGTAATAAAGATTTCGTTACAATTTCCATACATACAGCCCGAGCTAATAAAAGCGTGTTATAAAAGGAATTGCTCTTACGTCGTAAAATATTAGTTACCCGGTTCTTCCACTCACGTCTTCAATTCTGGTCGTTAATCAACCTCGTCCATCCATCCGTCTGGGAGACCGCCATCCCTCAATGTCCGAACCCCTCCACGCACCTCGCTGTCCTTCTATCAATCTGTCCACGGTTCAACTCCTCGGTGGACTTTTATGATATTTATACATAACTAGCGACCCGCCCTGGCGTTGCACGGGTATAAAAATATATATAGCCAGTGAAAAAATGATTAAAATCGATAGCCTATGATCCTTCACGTGGTCTACTTTTTATCTGTGCCAAAAAAAATTGCTCCAGTAGTTCGCGAGATTTAAAGCCCTTTCAAATAATTTCCCCCGTTTTTTCCACATTCTCCAGTCTTAGCGTGATAAAATATAGCCATTTGACCATGGTAGCCTTACTCAATAAATGGGCTATCTAATGCCGAAATAATTTTTCGAATCGGACCAGTAGTTCCTGAGATTAGCGCGTTCAAGTTAGCCCTTTCAAATAATTTTCCCCGTTTTTTCCACATTTTCCTCTATTTCTTCGTTCCTATTAGCCTTAACGTGATAAAATATAGCCTAGAACCTTCTCCATAAATGGGCTATCTAAAACTGAAAGAATCATCAAAATCCGTTGCATAGTTTTAAAGATTAAAGGGAACAAAGCGACTTAGTTTTATAATATGTATGTAATAGATATAGACTAGATCCGGCAAACGTTGTTTTGCCATGTACGGTGTGGGATTTGTAGAACACAATAATTGAACCCACTCTTTAGAGGTAGTAAAATAGTAAGTAGGTAAGTATCTCACGCCGATCACAGAAATTTCTGGTAGGAAATTCAAGAAAAAAGTGTATGATTACACCGGAATTTTCTTGTTCTTGTTGGAGGTATATTTGGGTCTAAAATCAAGTTACATTGGTTAACTTTTAATAATTAAATATAATATTATTAAATATAATATTATATTATAATATAATATTATAGCACTCAACTTTCCCACTTCCCTTTCCTAATTATTTTATAAACACTTTTATTCCACATTAATCAACGTTTTCTTATTTGCTCCAATTTTCTTACCACTGTGTTTTCAATACCGGTTTATACAAATAGTCATTTCTCTACCCCAGTTTTAATACACAGTAAATCTCCAACTATTTTCGCGTTACCGCCGGAAATTAAAAACAAAAAAGTTCATCCGACATTAACGTCTTGTGGAAAGAGATTTTAATACTCCTTTGTTTTGATACAAGCGGTTGAATATTGTTACTTTATAACTACTGTAAACTACTGTCTTTAATTCTTTACAATTGTTTAATCAAACAAGTCCTGAGAGAAAAATCTATAATCCATATCCAGACACACAGGTAAGTACACCGTCACAATCGGTCCAGTTGATTAGTAGAAGAATAATTTTAAATATCACCGATAGAGTATGCCGACTTAAAACTGATGTTGAAATTTTTAAATTTGACGTAAGTACATAATATTATGACGAAAATCGTCGCTAGGGTTGTTGACTTAATATTACCTACGAATTTAAAACTATGACATATTCGCTGGACGTGTTCCTCTTTGGTCGTATTGTTGTTTGTGTTTTGTCACATGCGATTAAAATTGTCAGAATCCAACTTAGAAATCTTTATCTATACTTATTATAAAACAAAGTCGCTTTTTTTCCCTCATGTCCCTTTGTTCCCTTTAATCTTTAAAACTACGCAACGGATTTTGATGATTCTTTCAGTGTTAGATAGCCCATTTATCGAGGAAGGTTATAGGCTATATTTTATCACGCTAAGACTAATAGGAGCGAAGAAATAGAGGAAAATGTGAAAAAAACGGGGGAAATTATTTGAAAGGGCTAACTTGAATGCGCTAATCTCAGGAACTACTGGTCCGATTTGAAAAATTCTTTCAGTGTTAGATAGCCCATTTATTGAGGAAGGCTATAGGCATATTTTTTTAGTGGCTATATATTTCATACCCGTGCGACGCCGGGGCGGGTCGCTAGTTTTAAATATTTAAAAATAAATTATATCAGCCAGCGCGAGACACTTTCCGTTCATAATCCTAGTGAAATCCGACGAATTTGACAGATATTGAAACCTGTCCGTTTCTTTGCAGTCGAACTACTGGTAGTGATTATGTCTATTGTGACCGTGAATCGTGACATATTTTGTACCATCGAGGAAATAGATTCCTAGGCAGTTGACGGATATCTACGTCATTTGGTCGGCGTATGTGAATTCAATGGCTGTAATAGGTCGGATGGGTTTGACGTAACGCGGCCAAATTACTTAGGTCCGACATCTGCCTAGGAATCAACTTCTCTGATAGTACATTACCGTGCATGATTGTTCGACCATATTTGTGATTAGATTCATTAGTTTCAAGTATTTCGTTGACAATCTACTTTTGAATAATTCCATGTCCACTAGTTAGATTATAGTTCTCTGATAACATAATGGATATGACATTTAACATTATCTATATGTAAATAGAGAGCATTTATAATATAAATGCTCTCTATTTACATATAGATAATGTTAAATGTCATATCATACATATTATGTAATAGATCACAAGTACCAATTAGTAAATTAGTAAGCATCGCGGTGAAGACAACTCAGTTATCGTCGCGCAAGATAATTTAAAACAAATTTAACATTTGAGTTCTTCGTAGATACGGGTAATTAGTTTTTGTTAAATGTTTTATTTTGACCCCTTCAATCTCCACCATATTATATTAGAAAAAACTTATTTTGTAGTTGATTTGTTCATAAAACTACTTCTAGTAACCGTAGTATTGTGTGACCCTCCTGGATAGAACAACGTGCGGCACTCAGTGCTGTTATCGGACCGGACCTTTCGCTGCCGGCACTGTTTCGTGCAATGCTGAGTGGCGAAGAAGAGTGGAAAGCGATGGAGGATTTCGCTCACGACGTCATCTCCACAAAAGAGGAGGCCGAGCGCATAAGGGAGAGGGAGGCGCTCGACCCTCGTCGTAGAAGTAGGCCAAGGCGAAGACGGGTCAACCTAAATGACCAAAGCGCCACCTTAGCCAGGGAGCTCGGAGCGGCGGTATGGGGATGCCGTCGCCCATTGCACCGAGTCCCCAAGAGGGTCGCAATGCGCTGCGTACTCTTCGCGCATCGCGACACCAAAGTGTCAAACCCTGCGAAAACAAGCCCTGGTGGGCTATGATGACCTCTTATTTCCAGTCAGTTTACGCCCAAAATGTACCCTTTTCGGGCGTAAACTGGCTGGAAATAAGAGGTCATAATAACCCACCTGAAAGGGCCTCTGTTTGGCCATGGAGCCCGTATGGGCTCGAGGAGGGCCTGCTGGTGATAAGCAGGCATGCGCACGCAGAGCCGCGGAAAGAAAGCTCACGCGTTCTTGCAATCCTGCGTGCGAAGAGAGGAAGAGTATAGACGGGTTTTAGTGGGTAGGGCTGCGGTCAATTCACCATCTTTACGGCCGCAGCGAGTCCTACGAGTACATACCCGGGGGAGTGTCCCCAAACCCTCCGGCATGCGCAACAGCATTCCCCGTCTCAAAAAAAAAAGGTCCGTCAACTGCCTAGGCATCCATTGCCTCGATGGTACAATGTCGACTGAAATTGGATATGGATGTCAGTCGACATTGTACACACAATACTATAATATAATTATACAAGTATCCTACGTCCTACTAATATAATATTATAAATGCGAAAGTCCGTTTGTTACCTTTTTACCGCGCGGAAACCATGCATTTTTTCGGGATATAAAGTATCCTATGTCCTTTCTCGGGACTCAAAGTATCTCCATACCAAATTTCAGTAAAATCGGTTAAGCGGTTTGGGCGTGAAGAGGAAACAGACAGACAGAGAGATACACACTTTCGCATTTATAATATTAGTATGGATTGGATTGAAATATCAACTCCAACACTACATCCGATTTGACAGCCCACGAGTATCTATCTACAGAGAACACCGGTATTGACTATTGCCATTTGCCCTAGGATTATGATACGTGAGGCAATAGAAAATAAAAAGCACCCTAATTTTAACAGAGAAGATGGCTGTATTCTGATTTCTAGCGGGGATAATGTGATTATCAAACTAATAAATGAATTAAAAACATGTTAGTGCGTAGCTCGGAACACAAAAAATAATAATAAATATTTCGAGTAGTTTTAAATAACTTTAGCAAGTTTGACGTCTATCACCTCAATCCACTCATTACTACGTTCGGTGGAAAGTAATACAGAAACGTAACAAAAAATACCTAGTTATAAAACAGTGCTTAATTAAAAAATGTATAGCTTTAAGACGTTATGAATATCGTGTAAACCTAAGAAAAGAAACGAACATGATTTACAAGCAACTGGCGGTGTACTTTTTAGATACTAGATAATAATAAAAAAGTAAGTTATTTTTGAAAACGTAACTTATGGGTTTATTTTTCCGGCTTTTTTTCAGGTTTATCAGAAAAATACGCAAGTCTAGAACATCATGATTCCGTCTACGTTCGCGAGTCCTAAGATAGAGGATTGGGAGTACAAGGAGCCAATATTCGCCGGCCCTGGGCCCTGCAACTACTCTCCCGCCGTGTTGGAAGCATTGAAGAAACCGTGCATATCTCCACTCTGTGACGAGTACGTTAATGTAAGTTTTTAATGTAGAATACTAGCCAAGTTCGATTAAAAACAAAAGTGAGATATAAATAGAGGCCAAGTCCTAAAACATTATTGCAGCCTATTTTATATAACGGCAAAATATTTATCCCTTAGATTTTATTTTGATCATGGTAAACTAACACGGTGGTGAAATTTAACATGATGATAATATTATATTATACAAGATGTAACTGTGATGGCTGTCATGTACGTGACATGTACCTACTTATGTAAAAACTAGCCAAGTCAGACACAAAGATTCATGTATAATACGAGTACCATTTGTTCATAATGAGGCGATGTAATGAGGCTACAAAATACTTCCTTATAATAATGGACGCTACTAAGCATTTGAGTATGTGTATCATCTCATAAAAATACGTATTAAATTATGAATGCAATCATGTTCTTTATATAATTTAGAACAAGACTGCATTCTGATTTTGCAAAATTTGTGGGTTAATACACAGATCTTACCCTATTTTTCTGAACTAAATTTCAGCCATTTATTTTATAATATGTTAAACAAAGGAACTGTAATTTTAAGATTCTAGAAGACATCCGAAATGGTCTCCAATACCTGTTCCAAACTCGGAGTAAGCTGGTGCTGGCCATCAGCGGTGCTGGCCATGCTGGCATGGAGGCACTGATCTGCAACCTGGTGGCGCCGGGAGAAACCCTGGCCATGGCCGTGAGAGGAGAGTGGGATCAGAGGACTGTAGGGATAGCTAAGAGACATCGCAAGTTTTTACTTTTTTATTTGTCAGGGTCTCTATTACGGTTTGTTTGGCAATTGTATTTAAAACTTGTCTCGGTATTTAGAAATTTCTAAACTTAAAAAAATATCCATTACATTAAAAAAAACATCCGATCCGTGTTTTCGGCATTTTGTGTTTTGGAAGTTAATTGAAATTTGGTTAAAAAATAAAAGATCAATGGTCAGTACTAAAATATAACAACTTTCCAATTTCTACTAAATTATGCATCATTATTGCGATATAATGCCAAGTTCAACTTTCGATTCTAAGGTGTCACTTTGGTTGGGCGAGGGCCGAGGAGTGGTTAATGCGTTATGACTTATGAGGGACAAGGACTGACAGATCAGTGATCAGACGACACCTTAGAAATTTTCCTGGGAGCTATTGAGTACAATAGCTTACAAAATCCGGCGAATTAAAAGCTTTGCGCGGACTATTATTATGTTGTCGGCAAAAATACTTTACAAATTATTTTCTCAATGTCAAATAAGCGAAAAAAAAACTAATATAAATTATATAAAACTTTCAGGTATCAATGTTGTTGAGCACCGAATTCCATACACCAATGTGTTCAGCTTCGAGGAGCTGGAAGAAGTCCTGAAGAAGCACCGACCACGAGCTCTGTACCTGACTCACGGAGATTCCTCCACTGGTACTATCCAGAAGCTGGACGGATTGGGAGATATTTGCCACAAGTAAGTATTTTGTTAGGTATTTTGTATATGTATAATATCTTCTTAACTGCGATAAAAGGAGGGTTGTGCTTTCGAAAGTACGAGTATGTTTGTTTAATTACTTTGTATGTGTTTGTAATTGAACTTGTAATTGTTATAGTTTGGCAGGCTCTAAAGCCAGAACGGCTTGATGGATTTTAGCTTGAGAGATGTCGTGCTTAGGCCAGGTTTACACGGCACAGTTTTCCACGTTTCCTGTACGTTTTTTTTCAGTATACCGTGTCTTAAGTCTTAACGAATAAGTAGTGGCGCATACAATATAATATATAAAATTCACACATCGATCCGAGTCATCCGAGTATCCGAGTCATAGAAGAGATTGGAGGCCAAATACCTACAAATGGATTGAAAAAACTCAAAGGAAGGGGGTACTCTACGTGCTTAGGGTACGCACGGCATATGCCTAGTATTCCAAGTACCTAAGCAATGAGTTGTGCCCTGCAAGCCCCAAGCACGTAGAGGTTCCCTCTTCCTTTGAATTTTTCCAAATCATTTGTAGGATTTGGCCTCTACGAGGGACGTTGGGATCGATTACTTATTGCTTTTAATTAATAAAATAAGTTTTATTACATGTTATAAAAAAAAGTTTGACCTTGAATGAGAACTCGGAGACTTGACATAGAACTTTGGTGTAATAATAAAAATTATTCCTTAGATTATGTTCTATTTGAATAATGGGTTTATTTGCGTTAGCCGGCGCTTTTAAAATAAGCCCAATTTGGACCTTATCCTTTGGTCATACCAATTTGTGCTTCTACTCAGCCAACGCTAAACAAATATCAGAAAGCCCCATCTCACCACGGTCATACCAATTTGTGATTTTATGTTCCTTAGCCAACCTCTTATTCTTCCAGATATGGAACACTTCTGCTGATCGATGCTATCGTGTCTGCCGGTGGTTCGCCGCTGCTGATGGACGCTTGGGGAGTGGATGGGGTGGTGACGGCCACACAGAAAAGCCTCAGTGGACCAGCTGGCACTGCACCTGTGGCGTTCAGTGAACGTGCCGAGTATGTATAATTGTATACCATATTTTTTAAACTAAATTCTTAAAGAACGTACCAGAATAATATACTCTTTAATCTGTGCTGGTAGTTGACCAGAGGGCCTAGACAAGCGGCAAGCGATTATCGTAAACGCTAACGCTAACGCCACAAAGTGTATGGGATTTGACATTAGTATTCGCTAGCGAAGCGATGACGTCATAAATCAAATCGCATACATTTTGTGGCGTTAGCGTTATGATTTTTTACGTTTACGATAATCGCTTGCCACTTGTCTACTAGGGCGGCACTTAGATTAAGCCAATAATACCACATGCTAAGGTGGGCATCCTTATTAATTGGGCTAGGTTGACGTTGCTTCCTTGAATGTTTTTTCGATCTCTGTCTGCCGGAGATGGGCCCGCATTAGCATGTGTGCGTCAGCGATTAATGTGACATTCGAGGTAAAAGAATCGAGCCGATTTTCGAAAGACATTGGAAATCAGCCCAAGCACTCGATGATCATACAATGGTCGTATATCCTCGTTTTGAGGGCACATCTTTAACCATCTCCCCTAGCATTGAGATACTTGGCGTCAACATATCGAGCGAAGCCCAGTTCCGATTTCATCTAGTGGGTAAGGCCAAATTAGCCTTGAAGAAGCTTGGTGTTCTTAACAGAGCGAGACAGTACTTCAGTCCGGACCAACGCCTACAACTCTACAAGGCGCGGTTCGGCCTCATATGGAATATTGTTCTCATCTCTGGGCAGGGGCGCCAAAATACCAACTGCACCCTCTGGATCGTATCCAACGAAGGGCCGCTCGAATTGTTGACTGCCATAGTGTTTCAAACAGCTAGGAACCCTTGGAATTACGCCGAGATGTAGCTTCACTCTGCATCCTCTATCGGTAGTGTCACGGGGAGTCCTCTGAGGAATTGTTCGGAATCATACCACCTGAAACTTTTCGTCCCACGCGAAAAACATACTATCTGCATCCTCATCATCTTGATGAGTGGCAGTCTTCCACAGTGCGTTTTTCGCGTAACTTTCTGCTGTGCACTGTAAAACTCTGGAACGAACTGTCACGAGCAGTATTTCCGGACCTATACGACCTGCAAACCTTCAAGAAAAGAGCGTGTTCCCTCTTAAAAGGCCGGCAACGCACTTGCAGCTCTTCTGATGTTGCGAGTGTCCATGGGCGACAGTAGTTGCTTACCATCAGTGACCCGTTTGCTCGTTTGCCTACTTGTTTAATTAAAAAATAGTCTCCGCGGACTGCAAAAATACCAGACATTTTTGTATTTTATGTGACGCACATATTTCGGTTGTCACCTCTGATTCACGCTCGCAATTAAAATAATGCCCACTCAATAAATAACGCGAATATTTCCAGAGAAGTCATCAATCAAAGGAAACACGAGCCGCCATTTTATTTGGACGTCAAAATTCTCGCCCAACAATGGAACTGCTACGGGAACACACGAGGGTCAGTTTTAATATTATTTTTATTTATATTAAAGGTGGTTCGTTTCCCATACAAAAAAACAGTCGACATTAATTAGCTAATTTCATACTATTACTACATAAATTTATATGCACATCTATTTATGTTGCAATACCATTCCCGCGAAATATATTTAAAATACTTACTTTATTTCACACAGAACTCACATTTTTAAGCGTCTCCCAGACAGACGCAGACCGCCACCGCCCCCGCAGGCCGCTTCTGTCTGGGAGACGCTTTATTGTTTTTTTTTTTTATAAAAAGTGACATTTGTGGCTTATGTCACCTTTTATAAAAAAAATCAATAAAAATGTGACTTCTGTGTGAAATAAAGTACTTATTTTAAATATATTTCACGTTTCGCGGGAATGGTATTGCAAAATAAATATATGTGCATATAAATTTATGTAGTAATAGTATGAATTTAGCTAATTAATGTCGATTGTTTTTTTGTATGGGAAACGAACCACCTTAAGATATTATTTAGGGCTATATCTTACTAAAGACTTAAAACTGCTACATTAAGTGCATTAAGATGCACACAGCACAGTGCACACATTTGAAACTAATATTTCGTTTTGCAAACTATAATAATTGTCGCGTCTCGAGTGACCCGCTGGTAAGGTCAGCATTATTTTGCATTCAAATCTTTGGTACATTTAGCTACGAGTATTGTACCTGATTATCCCTAGAAACAACACACTGTGTCCGTCATCTTATCCATGAATAATATCAAAGAATTTATTCAATTTATGGAGATTATATTTTGTTTGTTAGCTTTCATGAATAACAAATAAATATTTTAATCTGTCTAAGGGAGATCGCACACAAGCGCGCCATGCAGATTGTATGTAAGCCGCAGACTCGATCGCACAAAAAGTGTGACGTGTGCGATCTCCCTTAGACAGATTTACTAACAATGTTGTGTATAACTTTTCTACTCTATTGCTTTGTGCTAAGAGAATTTCCTAAAGTCTGGCCAGAGGGTTTTGAAAAATTCACTGGCATTTCATTTCTAGCCACTCTGTAAAAAATAGCGTTGAATTGTGAAATAGCCTAACATCACTTAGAACCTTTATTTTAATTCTCTCTCTTTTAAGCGTATTGATATACCCACCAAAAACATACCTGTTAAAATAGGGCCTAGTTCCTATAGGCTAACTGTTGGTCTAAAAAAAGAGTTGAAATCCAATCCAATGCCAAGTTCAGATGCACTTCATCGATCATAATCATCTTTATCAACTGATCCATAATACTTCTAATTTGAACTTGGCAGGTTATTTAAATTCTATTAATATTATCTAATTATATAATTAATCAAGTGTAACGCATAGCACAAAAACCTGCCAAGTTCAAATTTAGAAGTATTATGGATCAGGCTGTTGATAAAGATGATTATGATCGATGAAGTGCATCTGAACTTGGCATTGGATTGGATTTCAACTCTTTTTTTAGACCAACAGTTAGCCTATAGGAACTAGGCCCTATTTTAACAGGTATGTTTTTGGTGGGATTTCAATACTTTTTTTCAAGAAATCCTACCTATGTTTTCTTTTTGTGCTACGCCCGATATAAACAATACTTTCAATAGATGCCTCATTATATCACTGGTACATAAGAATTTTTATCTAAAGTTCATAGATGAACTGACTCACGCTTGACGATTTCTTAAATTTCTTAATTTATCGTTAATCTACATAATAATATAACACACGACCTGTGTGCTAAATTTCATAACGCTAGGACATTTGGAAGTAGCCTCTAAAGTTCGTAGATCGGCCGACTCACGCTTGACCGATTTCTAAAATTTCTTAATTTTTTGTTAATCTACATTTAACACATGACCTGTGTGCCAAATTTCATAACGCTATGACATTAAAGTTTGTATGGGCTGTAGATAGGCCGACTCACGCTTGACCGATTTCTAAAATTTCTTATTTTTTTAATCTACATATAACACACGACCTGTGTGCCAAATTTCATAACGCTAGGACAATTGGAAGTGGCCTCTGAAGTTCGTAGATGAACCGACTCACGCTTGACCATTTTCTACAATTTCTTAATTTTTCGTTAATCTACATATAACACACGACCTGTGTGCCAAATTTCATAACGCTAGGACAATTGGAAGTGGCCTAGAGGTTTTGATTACCGGTCAGTGAGTGAGTGAATGAGTGACATATCTCAGGATCTACTGAAGCTATATCTATGAAATTGGGTATACTGCTTAAGTACTCGTAAATAATTACGTAGGTATAATTTTATCTTTGCACTCGCAATAGACACTGAGCTACAGGGGGGTCAAAAGTACGTCGAAACGGTTCGTGTAAATAGTGCACGGCATGTGCGCGGCCTGCTGGAACTAGGCCGCGCACTTCCGTGCGCTTTGATTTTTATATCATACTTAGTTATTTAACTGTACTTTCAGGTACCACCACACAATGAATCCAGTATCATTATGGACTCTCAGGGCTTCACTCAAGGACATCTGCGAGCAAACCCTTCCCAACATCTGGGAGCGCCTTATAAAGGTCAAGGAACACCTCCACAAGCATCTACCGGAGCTGGGCTTCGACTTCCTCATCCCCAACCCAGAGGATCGATTCATCAATGTCACCACTGTTGTCTTACCGAACAGTATTGACCCTGATGCCTTCGTGAGGCACATGCTGAAAAAGTAAGTGTGGTAGGTACTTGATTGATAGTTAGGAATCCGTACCAGAAGGTTAAAAACGGCACCCTATTACTAAGACTGTCTGTCTCCAGCCTCCAGGATGTATCTCAAGAATCGCTATGGCGGCTTAGGGGGGCTCCCATTCAACAAACTCTATTTTTTACCTATTGTGTTATATTATAATCCTTCATGCGCGATTGCAACTCACACTTGGCTGATTTTTTATTATTTTCCCGCAAAGCTGCTGTGATATAGGCCCTGAAACTTTAGGATAGGTATAGTTGATCTTGGAACACTAAAAAAACAAATATTGCGTTGCGTCATAGCTCGTGACTTTACTTATTAATTATCACCTTTCCACTTGGCCAGTCAAAACAAAAATAAGATTTCTGTCTGTACTGTATATTTTACTTAACTAGCTGTGCCCCATGGTGTTACCTGCATTTTAAGTGAAATATAATAATTAATAATAATAGACTGAAAAGTATCAATACGAGGGCTGCTATTTATGTATCCGGAACTGGCCACTTACAAGAACAATATTTAAAAAGTAATTACAACATTTGAAAACAGAACTCTTTGGTTGAAGAATACATTTTGTTTCATGTGACTGTCAATTATTTTTCCATTGTGGCGTCATTTTGAAAATTGCGTGTCTTCATTTGCCATGGATTTAACGCGTGAACATTTTCGTGCAATGATTTACTACGATTTTCGGCGTGGGCTAAATCAACAACAGTGCTTTATTCAACTCACTACAAATTTTGGAGATGAAGCACCATCAAAAACCACTGTTTATCACTGGTACAGTGGTATCGTGGGCGGTCTATGCTCACGGATGAAAATAAAGAAGGTCGCCCAAAAACAGCTGTTGTCCCACAAAATATAGATGCTGTGCGGGAACTAATGATGCGTGATCATCATGTTACATATCGCGAGATAGAGGCGTCCTTAGGCATAAGTATGACGAGCATACATAAGATATTACACGAACATTTGGCTGTAAAAAAAAATATGTTCGCGTTGGATTCCGCACAACTTGACAATCGATCAAAAACGGGCTCGTGTCGATTGGTGCAAAAAGAAATTATAAAAAAATACAACCGTGGTACGTCAAAAGCCGTTTATAATATCTACACAGGTGATGAATCTTGGATCTATGCATATGACCCCGAAACTAAACAACAGTCAACGGTGTGGGTGTTCCAAGATGAGCCGAAACCAACAAAAGTTACTCGTGCAAAAAGTACTTTGAAGCAAATGGTCGCCTGTTTTTTGGAATTAATGGACATGTGGCTACAGTGCCATTAGAGAATCGTAAAACGGTTAATTCTGAATGGTATACGACCATTTGCTTACCAGAAGTCTTTGAAGAAATAAGAAAGGACAACCGACAACGCAGAATCATATTACATCACGACATTGCTATATATTCACCTATATACTATATACACCTCAGCTGAAACAACTCAGTTTTTGGAGGGTCAAAAGATCGAATTGACTGGTCATCCGCCGTACAGCCCTGATTTGGCACCTAACGATTTCTTTTTATTTCCATACACGAAGAACAAATTACGTGGTCAACGTTTTTCGAGCCGCGAAGAGGATGTTGATGCGTTCAAAATGCACGTTTTGGAAATACCTCAATCAGAATGGAAAAAGTGCTATAAAAATTGGTTCCAGCGTATGCAAACGTGTGTCGATCATCGCGGCGAATATTTTGAAAAGCAATAAAACCATATTAAATGATATATGTTTGTTTCTTTTTTTAATTCCGGATACATAAATAGCAGCCCTCGTAATAGGGTCATCGTTGACGATGCATGGTATATTGGCTTATGGTAGTGATGATGATGATGATAACAAACTCACAAAGTCACAAACTTAAAAGTAAGTCTGTCTTTGTGTTTGTCTGTCTACTACATTGTGCTATATATAGTAGTGTATAGTATTGATAGTCTCGAAAAGACAGCGTTTTAAAGTGAATTTGACAACGCATTCGGCAACGTTAACAAGACGGTAATGTTTCAGAATACAAGAACGAGAATTATTATGAATCACCCCATGAAACATTACAGCTGGTCTGACTCGCATTAGTCGTATAATACCAAAAAAATTTTAGTGGGTATAATAAAATCCTAAGCTGACCCTAAAATATAATTGGTCTATTAATCACAGTTTCGTCGCGTGCTTCCACCTTTATAGGATTTTTATGGCCCGTAAGTCCTATTACCTAATTGCTTAATAAGATAGAAGGAATTTCGTACCGTAAGCACGCAGAAATTTTACGGTTTTACGATCAATAATGTTATTCAGAAACGTTCGGATTTTTTTTTACTTTTTCTTTACTTTTGCTTGTTTCCCCAAATTCATTTCAGTTTATTTCAACCCCCCTGCAATTCATATAATAGGAAAGGGAATCAACTGGTTACTGAATTTTTAGCTCTACAATTTGAACATACCTACTATGTAATTGCTCGTGGTCTATTATACATTTTGTGTATAACCAAAATTTTACTAAGATAGAAAATTCAGTTGTTTAACAGCTCATTTTTTGGAAACATACCCCTTCAAAATAATAATATCAGTTACTTATTATGTAATTTATATTATACACCAAAATCGTTTATCGCGCGGGAACCGTACATTTTAATGGGATAAAAAGTATTCTATCCTTTTCCAGGACGCAAAGCATCTCCATGCCAAACAGCAAAATCGGTTTAGTGGTTTTAGCTTGAGGTAACAGACAGACAGACAGACAGACACATTTTCGCATTTTTAATATTGGTATGGAAATTTGCTTACAGGCACAACATCTTCATATTCCCTGGTCGTGGGCCCACGCTGGGGAAGTGTGTTCGTGTCGGCAACATGGGAGTCCACTCCAATATAGAGATGGCAGACGCCATACTTGCTGCGATGGTAGACACTAAGAATGCCCTATCCACGAATAAATCTGGGAACTAGAAAAAAAACAAAATCATAGCCAATAATAATGTGTGGTATAGTTAATCAGGGTAAGTTAGGACACAGGGTAAGCCCGGATAATTCAAGTTAACGCTAAATTAAACTACAGTTACGGTACGGTAAGTACTACTGATTGCGGTTGCTGCGAAATATGGCGTATACTCGTATGCCTAGTAGCGCCAGGCAAAAAAAAAACACTGTCTAATTTAGTGATATAAGTTGAACTATCTGGACATACCCTGTGTCCGAACTTACCCTGATTACGTAGTCTGTAATTGGGAAAAATGCTTATGAAGGTTATGCTGGCATAAATTGTATACAATATGATACGTTGATAGACAATGCATAATCAAATAATTATTGTGTTATATAATAATTATTTCTTTAAAATAAAACAATGTAAAGCGCAATACACACTGAGCCTGCCGGGTTGTGTCTCCGGGCTTTGTAGGTGGCCCGGCGGGCTCAGTGTGTATTGCGCTTAATAGTAAGGGCCTATTTCACCACCCACTGATAAGTGCCGAATAGGCTATTCACCACTTAACTTGATAGATCAAGTATGAAGAATCTGTCAAAATAATAATAATGTCAAAAAATAGCCTATTCGGCACTTTATCAGAAAGTGGTGCAACAGGGATAGGCCCTATAAATTCAATTAGAGTTAAGTTGTGCATGTAAATTTCTTTAGGGGCTTTTTTTACTAGTATTGGTAGATCTGTGAACACACAGCTCATTATTGGTAAATTACGATTATTATGATGACACGTGATTGGTACATATTGTACTATCGAAGAAATTGATTCATAGGCAGTTGACGTCATCATTTGGTTGGTTTATGTCAATTCAATATTAGTAGTAATCTGTCGGCTAGGTTTAGTTTAACGCGACCAAATTACTTAAGCCCGCCATCTGCCTAGGAATCAACTTCTCTGATACTAGGTACATTAGATTACCCCTTCCAGTTTTGCCAAGCTATCTTAAGTTCGAATATGGCCCATATTTACGTATTTTAAAATAATTATGTTGAATCATTATTATTATAAACTTTTCTAGCATTACAATTTCCTCATAATAATAATATAGATAACACAATATATATAAGCATCCATCTTAATGACCTTTGCTTATCACTCACAACTTTGATTCTTGAGTCATTTCATAATAGTGGTGTGAGATAAACAAGTAAACTCGTGTATGACGCGCTTATATTGAAGTGAAAATAAAGTGTTTTGTTATGAAATGATCTGATTTTACCATTACAATTTACAAGAACGGAAAGAAAAAGGTAGGAATTTAGAATAAGTATTCTATTATCCACTGAACAATTGCGGTATTACTACAAAAGATTTAAACACCCGTTGAACAGTCGATTAGAGAAAAATTTAAAATTTAGCACAAAATGGTCTCAAAACAACTGTTTAAGGGGCGGGGTACCCTTGGAATTTCTCATACAAACGTAATACCAAAATCATTTTCTCATACGAAAATATGTTTGAGTTATTTTTTAGTTTAAAATAGTAATTACCTAGGTTCCTACACAAAAATTTACTTCAAAATATTTAAACACAAAAAAAAATATTTTAAAATGAACATTCTTAGAATAGTTATTATGCTCGATGTCGTGGATTTTAAAACATTTTAGTGTCAGAAAAGAAATAGACCTATCAATATCGTCATATTTTTTTTACAGTTACAAGCTTAAAACAATATTAACAAATGTAGAGCCGTTATGTTATCTTCTATACTTATTATAAAATGAAGTCACCTTTTTTCCCTCATGTCCCTTTGTTCCCTTTCATCTTTAAAACTACGAAACGGAGCTAGATGATTCTTTCAGTGTTAGATAGCCCATTTATCGAGGAAGGTTATAGGCTATATTTTATCACGCTAAGATTAATAGAAGCGAAGAAATAGAGGAAAATGTGGAAAAAACGGGGACAATTATTTGAAAGGCCTAACTTGAATGCGCCAATCTCAGGAACTACTGATCCGATTTGAAAAATTATTTCAGTGTTAGATAGCCCATTTATTGAGGAAGGCTATAGGGCATAGGCTATATTTTATCACGCTAAGATTAATAGGAGAATGTGGAAAATTATTTGAAAGGGTTTAATCTCGCGAACTACTGGAGCAATTTTTATGTTATTTGGAGATAAGAAGTAGACCACATGAAGGATCGTGATGGGCTATCGACTTTAATCATTTTTTCAGTGGCTATATATTTTATTCCCGTGCGACGCCGGGGCGGGTCGCTAGTATTATATATACAAATGTACTTAATGCTATTAGACTACTATAGAATATATTTATTTTATACAATTTAACTATAATTATAATTAATACTATTACACTATTATAGAATATATGATATAACTCATTATTCAAATAATATTTTTTTTTACTTCTGCTTTATTTGCTACATCAAATAAATGCTAAGTATGTTTTTTTTTCTGTCTGTCTGTTATCTCTTCACGCTCGAACCGCTGAACCGATTTTGCTGAAATTTGGCATGGAGATACTTTGAGTTCCGAGAAAGGACATTTTTATTCCGGTAAAATGTACGGTTCCCGCGCGATAAACGAATTTTGGCGCAACGGAGTTGCGGGCATCATCTAGTAATTTCAATAAAAATACATAATTTCAGTTTTAGTAGATGACAGGCAGGGCGCACTCTCGCGTTTGTCTGTAGCATAAAAACAAAAAACTAACAACCGAAAAGGCAGTACAATCACAGCAATTGAGATATAAAAACAATTGTTAAGCCGCGGCCACAGATACGCCGGAGGCGGGACCAGCGTGCCAAATGTACCAGCCGATAGTGCCAGAACATTGCTGGCAATTTACTGGCATATTAGCACTAAATCTAAACATTAACCCGGTTTCGGGTAACCGAGCTTCACGGGTACTTCTGTACGACACTCGTGTTTGGCCGCCCCGCACAATAAATGTCTCAATGGAAATAATGCGCTGTTCATAACTTTGATAGCTTGAGGGGACTATTCTTTAAAGTCGACGTGGGTCAAGGAGATGGAACATTTACTTGTTCACACTATTTTCCGGTATAAATCTCTTCCGAACAACATTGACAAATTTGACAGATAAGTGAAACAAAATATACGAAATGCCATTTACATAAAAGAGACAGACTAAATAAAAGACGACCCAATTGGGTCGTATTTGAAGCTTCACAACGCGCGCGGTAGTGACATTTCTGCTTTGAGTTTTTTATTTATATATCATTGCTTGTTCAATTTAATATCTGTACACTAATCATAATCATTATAACCTATTGCCCATCACTGCTAGGTAAGCCTCTCTTTCGAGAGCTGAACTTGAACAGCAATAAAACATCTACTGCTTACCACTTTCTTGAAATCGTCCGTCCTTCGAATTGCAGGGCGTCCTAGGACTTAGAGGCTACGTTTGCCTATCTGCCTATCATCATGTTCTCCACTCTAACACTTGTCTTCTATCTTTCATAGCTGTAGACTCAGTTGTCATGTATGAAATCGTCGAATAAACTCTGTAGGTAGACATTTTTAACGACCTGAACATTATAACAATGTCCAATATTCTGTATCCTTAGAAATCTAATCATGCGGACGAAAGCTGTCGCTTAGTTAAGCAACTATCTAGGGCCATCAATCCCACTAGGTTATGGACGTAAAAGGAAAAAAGTGCTCTAATGAGCAAGTAAATAAACCAGTTCAGTAAATTAACCACCGTCGCAGAAATAATTGTTGTTGTTATTAGTTCCAAAGCAACTAATACAAGTCAACTTACATACGATATTCGTATTCCACCAATAAGCCGCAAATGCACCCCCGTCTTCGTCATTTCGCAATGCCGGAAGTGTATTGAGGAAGTTTGCATAGTTTATGGGCTTGCCATTTCCTTGCACCGTGCATAATATATGAGATATGATAAAGGAATAAAATGTATTCTGGTATTGTGTACCGATTTTGGTACAGCAAAAGAATTTTAAATTGCGTACATCTTTAAAATATGTATTGTAGTATTTAATATATTAGGTAAGAAACACTAAAATAGCTTAAAGGCAATTTTTAAAAGACTGACATATCTTTGGTAGCACCAATAGTCCACACAAAAATTTTAAAAAGAAATTGCTGATAACTGAACCGATTTAAAATAATATCATGTGTAATAGAGACTTTGAGTCCTAAGCACAGAATATATTATTATATTAGTTGTACCACACCCTAAACAAGATAAATGTTAGTTTTTATTCTTACAAGTTATACCTTTTCTGTTTAAATAAACTGCGCAAACGAGTTGCGAGTAACAACTATAACTGTACTCGGCGAAACATGGCGGTAGCGGTCATTGACTCCCGGTCAAAAACCGCGATTGACAATGAAGTGTCAGATGTTGTCAATCGCGGCTTTGTATAGAAAATGACAAGTTTTTGACATGGAGTCAATGACCATTACCACCATGTTTCGCCGAGTACAATTAAATGAATATGTCAATGATGTCAATGGGCGCTGCTGGTAAAGGAGAACGGTCAAAAATGACGTTTTTGTATGATAGAAGCGTTATTTTCTTTTCTCGCCACGTTCATAATTTTGTCGAACTGTGTTGCAATTTTATAAAACCCTTTTAAAATAGTTTCACAGACATAAAATACGAACAGGCGATTTATCCCGACAGCTACACTTCATTAGCGTATAAAAATAATTAAATTCTAGAGACTGCACTGCAGCTATCGACTATCTAATTAAATCAACATGTTCCAACGTTTTGATTAATTACTTTTGTTTCGTTTCGTTAAACTAATTTGTTTTAACGTGTTTTTACTTTGGGACAATTTTTGTCTTTGGTTTGGCTTTAATGTCAGACAGACTGTCAGACACTTACACTTGCAAGCTACTGTCAGACAACTGTCGCGAGAAGTGTCTGACAGCAGCTTGCAGACAGACTGTCAGACACTTCTCGCGACAGTTTAATGGTTTCGAAGGATTAAATTGGGACAATATTTAAAAATCTTGACATGATAAGTTATGATCAGGTAAAGGGTAGTAAGTAATATTTATTAGTATTAGTAAATGAATGGCACTACTTAATTATAGCACGATACGTCATAGTTGATTCGGTCATTAAAATAATAATAATTCACATTTTTATACTTTGAAGAAAACATATTTTTTTTGCCTTCCTTTCCCGGCTTCCAATGAGTTCGACTGCGTCAGAAGAAATTAATTAAAAATAAATTAAGTATGTTTGTTTAATCTTCCCTAGTTTTTAAACTGCTGATCGAATATTGGTAAGACGTTTTTTTTTTGTTCTTAAAAGACTATTGCAATAGCAAAGACTGCAACAACTTATGTACTTACAATAATTTTATTAAACAATTGGGTACAATTATTGATAAGTATGTTGTCAATCAATTTGGGCCACTTAATCTTCGTAGCTGGTTTAAATCATTTTTATTTCAGTTTCAGAATCCAAGATGTCGCTAACTAAGATGACGGTAGAAAGACCGAAGATCGAAGACCGTAAGTTCCAGAAGCCGTTGATGTGCGGTCCAGGTCCGTGTGATATCACCCCGGCGGTCACCGAGGCTCTCACCAGGCCCGTCATATCCGCCATGTGTGATGAGTACTTTAATGTAAGTAGATCAATACGTCTTGAACTAAGATGTCGATGACAAGCATAATAAACAATGTAACAACATTATAAGAAGACCTGCAAACGTTCAAGAAGAGAGCATGTTCCCTGTTAAAAGGCTGGCAACGCACCTCTAGCTCTTCTGATAGTATCCATAAGCGACGGTAATTGCTTTCCATTAGGTGTTCGTTTGCTCGTTTGACCCCTTTCTTTATAAAAAAGGCTATATTATATGTCTGTGATTGAGCATGCTATACAGACAGCTGCACAATCATAATGGTAATCGTTGTTATCCATCATGGCCCAATGTAATAAATAACCAGAAGCCCATCAGGTTCCGGAAGATGCACTCTCTTCACATTCTTTCTGGTCGCAATCCGTGTCTGGAACATCAGTACTGTTTTTTTTTTTTTTTTTTTTATAAAAATTAGGCTAAGTATATTCATACATTATTGTGTTGATTCAGAGTCTAAACTTTTACTAAAATCCATTGAATAAAATTGAAATTGAATTCTTGACGCAAAAAAACTATTTTGCGTCAAGAAATAAAAAGACAAAAACTCACAAGCATTCAGCTTTGTAATATGGTGTAGAATATAAATTTTACACCATTTTTAATGTGGTAAAAATTACAATACTAATATGTTTGAATAACAATTTATTTGATTAATATAAAACAAGCTAGATACTTTATGATTAACCTATTCCCATTGTTGGCGCCAAAACTACTTCAGTGAAAAGTTGAAAACTGATGAAAACTTAATTATTAACATTGTTGTGATACGAATATTGGAATATTCGAAATTCATTCCATTTATAAATTAAAACGGACGGAAATAGATTTTTATATTTCTATTAGATTACCAAAGAGTTATTTTTGTTTATTGAATTTTGTGTCTATTTTTCATGATAGATTTTTTATTCGAGTCGAACTTTTAATATTGTAAGTAAAAACAATCAGATTTTTGTTAAGTTAAAAATGTTTTGTCCTTTCCCAGGACTCGTGAATCGTGGATTAAGTACTTACCAAATTTTATAAAAATTCGCATATTTTATTATTATAGTACGCGTAGAAAGTTAAAAAATAATAAACTAGATAAAACAAGTAATTTTAAAAGCTAGTAACTGAATTAAATGGTGCTGATGCATCGATATTATATTTTTTATTAAATAAATCATAGTAACAATGTAAAGTAATATGCTGATGAATGTCCGGCCGGTTTTATTAGGGTTGCCAACATATGGACAAAATCCTGTAACTTATTGTCAATTTTCTGACTTTTGTTAAGTATTTCACAAAGCTAGTTTTTTACAGTTGTTAACGGAAGATAGTTTCCCTTAGTTGCTTAAAATGGCTACCGTTTAAAACCAATAGTTTGGCAGGTTAAAAGTTTTTAACAGCTGGCAACCCTAGGTTTAATTGTAGCGTCCAGTAAACAAATTGAATTTGCCGTGTTTGCCCAGCTCTGATTTACGGCGCGCATCAGCCCGACTTGCGAAAAATACCCCGCGTCAAAATGCAAAATTCCGAATGTCCCGACAATGAATGTGGCATACTGAATTATTGCGGGCGAAGAATAGTGAATACGGTACTCGTATAGTTTGTCAAAAACATGGTTAACTTTTCTTACAATATAGTTACTCAGTTCGTATTACCTTTACTTGCCTTAGGAGATTTGTGCTAAAGTACAATAATATTATTACAATCCGACGCAGATTCCGCACTTACTTAAAAATACAGCTAAGCAAAACCTTCATAAAAATTTTGAGAAACCTTAAATTTTAGTATAATTAATATTGTAATAGTTTGCTATAAAATTATCACTTATTACTTCATCATTTACCAAATTAGTAGTAAGTTGAGCTGCCTAAATTTTTGTCATAGAACTTTCAAGTAACACACAATGTATCATCTTGAACTCCTTAACAAAGTAAAAAGAAAAAAAACTATAACTTGAATTCTTCCCTCATTTCAGGCAATGGACGACATAAGAGCCGGACTACAGTATCTCTTCCAGACACGAAGCAAGCTGGTGCTGGCCATGAGCGGGTCCGGGCATGCCGGCATGGAGGCTGTCATCTGCAACTTGTTGTCTCCCAAGGACACCCTGCTGATCGCCAGCAGAGGCATCTGGGATGAGCGCGCGAAGATCATTAGTACACGATACGGTGAGATAATGTTTTATTACACTAGCTATAGACCAGTGGTTCCCAACCTGGGGGTAATTACCCTCGCGGGGGTAATTACTCCCCACTTGTAAATTCGAGAGCGGCCTGTCATCTCTGGTAACATTAAAAAAAGGCAAGAAACCGTCTAGACGTGGAGCATGATATGAGATGCGCGTTAAGTGTAACTAAAGTCTGAACCTATTATTATATTATTAAAAAACAAAAAACTTGCGAATATACCAATACAAATTTATCATAAATATAAAATCAGTTCCTCTAACAGGCCATAGGGGTAACTCTTAAAAGTCTGGGAACCTCTGCTATAGACAGACCGCAAGTTGCAATCGGGGCCGACTGCTCTAAGCGGTCGTGTTGTTTGTACCGACCGCTCAAGAACTGCTCAAGCGGCCCGTGTATTGCGGATATGAATTTAGTATGAAAACTGCAGATCGCCGTGCGGAAACCGCATCTTGCAGTCGGTCCATCTATGGCCGGCCTTAAAGGAACCTGCTACAGTGCAGTCACAAACGTAGAATGTATTATGACATGATCATGATGTCTCATCATAAATGCTACTGCAGACCTATCAAGTATTTAAAGCTTTAATTTTGCTACGATGGATAGGTGTACCTATTGTTACTCTTTTACAAAAACAGTAATTTCGCGAAGACTAAACAGGAAAAATTCTGATGACCTACTTTTTAACCCAAATATAATATACTGTTTCTATGGAATACTGCATTGACAGTGTAGCCGTAGGCAAAAACTAGTGCATACAACATTTTTATTCAATTTTCATCTGTCAAAATAGGTCAACGTTCCAAATTCAAAATATAGTACCTACCTCTCTACAATACAAACATCTCAATATTACAGGTATCAAGGCAGTACCGATGCAGATACCGTTCACCGCAACCTTCTCGCTAGACCAAATCGAAGCTGGATTGAAGAAGTACCGACCAACGGCACTGTTCATCACTCACGGTGACTCCTCCACGGGCACCGTACAGAACTTGGAGGGCATAGGCGACCTCTGTCAGAAGTAAGAGATTTAATAAATTATAATATTTTAAAAAATACAAAGAAACAATGAAGTATAAAAGTAGTAAACAAATTTTTTAATCTCTCAATTTTCTCAAGCTGAAATTGCGTTCCTAAAAATATACTTTAATAAAAATACAGTTAACGAATCAAACATCTTCTGGCGCATTCGGTAAAAATTAATAGTATTTGTCTACATTCAAATAAATTCAAATTATAGAGCCTGTAGCACATAATATTACTAAAATAAAGATTACAGTTACTACGTAGCCTGTAGTATGTAACTTTATACACTTTGTAGATGGTAGAACTACGTGTACGGCTCGTAGCAGCGTAGGACGCTCGTAGCGGTAGTATTTCGTAGCACTAAAACGCGTAGTAGTATATTTTGTAATAATAAGAAGTTACCTTAATTAAAATTCTACCTCTGTGAAAATTCCTTATTTGTATTAAATACATATACTTATTATAAAAAATTTTAAATAATTTGTGTACAGTCTTAAAGTATTAAATATATTTCCGACTGGTACCCGCAACAAAAGTCCTTCAGGTACTTAGCACAGGGCCAGACTGACGTGGTTAGAAGCGTCCATAGTTTTTTTAAACAACAATCAAATCTAAACATTGAAAAATTTAAAAGCGTTTTACATGTTTATGTGTTCTTTTATTAGTATTGAATCATGACAATAATAATAATTACTAACGTATTAACCTTGCACTTGTTTTCGTCACCACGTAATATCTAACCCAAATATACTATAGTTATCCCGCTTTTTTCGTTCATGCTGTACAACGATTTTCTCACTGGAAATTCTTTGCACAAGAAACCGTTGACATATTTCATAGGGCACGATACTATAGTCGCATGCTTGCACTATAAATTTGCATGCACGGACAAAGGATAGCGTGCACGGGGCTGATAAATGTTTTAAATAAAGTTTTATTAAAATATTACTTGCTTTTAATTAGTGGCTAACTAGGTGACGGACTGGTGGCACTAACAAGACCTAGGTAACTTAATTAGGTAATTTGAAAGTAAAGGCATTTTAATTAAATTGATATTAAAATAAAAACAAAAAAAAATATTAAATTAGCAAGTACCAAAACAGCAAGGGATTTTTGGATTTTGTTGAAAACGAAAATCTTACAAAATCTAGGTTTTCCCTCATTTCTATTTTATAATCCATACTTCCATACTAATATTATAAATGCGAAAGTATGTCTGTTACCTCTTCACGCTTAAACAGCTGAACCGATTTTGCTGAAATTTGTCATGGAGATACTTTGAGTCCCGGGAAAGGACATAGGATACTTTTTATCCCGCGAGAATGTACGGTTCCCGCGCGATAAACGAATTTTGGCGCAACGGAGTTGCGGGCGTCCTCTAGTTTGTATAATATTTATATCAATTATGAGTTTGCACTCATTGTCGCCCTAAGGGAGATCGCACACGTCACACTTTTTGTGCGATCGAGTCTGCGGCTTCCATACATTCTGATGGCGCGCGCCATGCAGATTGTATGTAAGCCGCAAACTCGATCGCACAAAAAGTGTGACGTGTGCGATCTCCCTAAAATTTCACAATCACTCAGATAAAAAATAATTTCCATCACAAGCAAGTAAAAATTTAATCTCAAACATAGATTTTTCTGTATTAAGACGAAGCAATTAAAAGGGATTCCTAAATGAACGCAAAAAACGAAAAGCGGTAAGAAGTAATCGAATCTCGTCTTGGGAATGTTTTTCTGCAGCCAGAGTGCAGCTCAGAATCGCAGAATTGAGCCTTTGAAGTTCTGATATATTGAATTATTTTTTAATATTCAAACGTTTTGCTCTTTACAGAAAACTTTCTTTTGAGCTTTATTAAACGTTTAAAAGCTTTTAAAACCTATTCATTAGACGCTTTTAATATCAACATTTCCTTTGGAATAACTTAAGATTATGAGCTAATGAGTTTATGCTTATTCGAATAGGAATGTAAATAACATCGTACGTTAATTTAAATATTTATCATAATATTATGTATACCTACCATGAAAGAAATTGATTCATATGCAAAGTATTTTTAAATAATATTCGATTATTTTTGTATTAAAATATAAATATTAACGTAAGTGGATGGAGTAGCTAACTAACAATTTGCATAAGTTTTTTGCATAAATAGGGGCATTATATTAAGGCCGGGAAAATGTTTTGAAATCAAAAAATGTGGATTAATGTTTAGCCAGATGATGAAGTAGGTAAGTTACAAGGTTTAGGGAAAAAATGAGTAATATCCCTAAAATGTTAGCTATCCGCTTCATCCACTTCGTTTTTGGAACCTAGTTCCTTATCGCGCGGTCGGCGTAAAGGGGGCTAGACAGAACGATATTTGACCTCTATTTGACCTCTACACTTTTTTATTAGTACCTACCAGCATGGTAGGGACAGAAGGCGTTGATAGTATCCCTGTGCGTCAACTAGATGGCGTTTTATAAGAATAAACAGCGACGCGTTGTTAGTATTCCTGGGCGTCAATAGATGGCGTTTCTTAATAATGTTTTTGAGTGTACATATAATATTATGTATACAGTACAGGTATTTTGAACATAAGAAATAACTTCGTTTCATTCGGGTGTCCCTTAACAACCCTCAAGTTTTTTTTAATATTATATTATTACACGTATTCCTTTACCAAGACCAACACCGATCGTTCGATAGCCGTTCCCCAATACTCACGTAACTTACGGAAGCTCCCGTATTATGACCAAGTTATGTGATCTACCTCAGGATATTCCGTACGTAATGAATTTACATAGTCCGAATGCAAATGCGAGTACCTTTCCTCAGTCATACAATCCGTTTCCGAGAACTTAGGAATTAATTTCCGCAACTTTACCAATAATTCAGCGTATCCAAAATCTAGGAAACATATTAGTTTACTCCGTTTCAGTTCATTTTGATGCAAATGTAAACATATAACTCGACCAAAGTGTGCAATGGGGATTGTCCATTTTTTTTTTAATTTTGCTCATTACAAAAACATTTCGAGGAATAAGGTCAGTGATCGTTTTTCTGTATATAAATGAAAAAAATACCCATTAGTTACTTATATTTTTGAACAAATATGTTTCACCTTAGTTTGATCTTCAATGGTGTTAAATTAGCAATAAATTCGACCAACATTACGTTTCGAACTTTTGGTAAGCTTCTTGTATCAGTTTTCACATAATGAGAACTTGCATTTGACGAACCAGCCATTATAATAAGATTGAAAGGAAATTTAAACATACTGCAGAGGTCAATTGGCCGCCGATGATGACGTCAGAGCGAAACTTTAAAAAATTATTGAGAAAAAAGTAGCCAATGAATTTCAAAATTATTTAATTTATATTCTTAAAATACCCTATTTTAACGAAAAAAAATATAAAAAGTACATGTGATTTTTTTTGGACAATGCCCATTGTATTTTTATTGCACGGTTAACGATGTTGTGTACCATGGAGGAAATTGATTCCTAGACAGTTGACAGACCAACGTCATTTGGTCGGATCATGTCAATTCAATGTTGATTGTGATCTGTCGGCTGTGTTTAACGTAACGCGACCAAACTACAGATAGACAAGGATATATATGAACGTGGCGAGAAAAGACTAAATACAAAAAAACGTAATTTTTGACCTGTGTTTGACAGTTCTCCTTCACCAGCAGCGCTCCGTCAATGTCACTCACGTTCATTTAAATTTTAAAGCCTTGTCGAGCTGTACGTACGTCCTCCATCTGCCTAGGAAGATCACAGGATTATAGCTTAGGTCATACTAAGATTAACTTATATTATATGACGCCTGCAACACCGTTGCGCCAAAATTCGTAAAAAGACAAGTGAAATCCGAAACAATGACACATATTCGGAAAATTCTCCATTTTCATTTTTCCAGTGAATTTTTAATAGGGATGATGACAAGGTCAAAGATTAGCGAATTTTGTTAATAAAATAAAGAAAGCACGGCAAAAAATAAGCGTTACCAAAATATCAGCTCGATAGCATTTGTATTTTTTTTGTTAGGCGCCTTCAAAGTTGGATAATCAAGTCGATTTTTTTTTCAATTAAATTTCTTAATATTTGTATACCATTCGATAACTTATGCAATTAAAAGCAACTTTTGATATGAAACCACTTTCATAAACGCAATATTTAATATACCTATCGAACAAAGTTCTCTCCCGATCCGTACAAACTAAGAAAGACTGACGTCAGTCTTTCGTAGCACTTTGTATGGGGTGTTTCGGGCAGGTATATTTTATGAGATGTTTGAATTGTTCATATCTTGGTGAATTTTTAAGCTATGAGAGTCATTCTTTCAGCAATGTTTCTATTTTTTAAGGGTCTTTCAATTACCAATATGAAAAAAAATTAGTCATCAAGCCTATTGTACCAATGTTTGTTTCTGAAATAAAAGTAATCACACCTATAACAGTAGAAGTACAGTTACTGTACTACAGTAGACGTTGACAAGTCTCTTGAACCTTATTTTACTTAGTACACAAGACTTTTAAAAATTCTTGTGTAGGTACTAAGTAAAATGAGGTACTTACGTAATAAATAATAAGTAACTTTTTGCTTGACGAAGTAACAAACACAAACACACGCCTTTGATTACAAAATAAGTAATTATTAATAGGGAGTGCCTCCGCTGCCGGCGCCGGCTCCCAGAAATATAAGTAGGTAATGGGAGCCGGTGGTAAGTATACTGCCGGCAGCCGAGATTTAAAACAACGGCTGCCGGCGCTGGCACTCAAAATGGAAACCGGTGATAATGCGTAAAACGCTAGGTTCCAGTGCCGATACACACATTTTAAAAATTAATAATTATAATCTCAAATATTCGACTCCATATCCGACTTCCAAAGGTGAAGGAAGGTTATACTCGTATTATGTTCGGCTATGGGTATTTTAGTTTTTTGTTGTGCATTTTTATCCACCTTAGCTTTACCTTAGCTACCTTTTTTCAGCTAGGTACCAAAAAGTAATATTTTGCACTACAGTTATAACTTATAAACCCCGTGGTATACTTCAAAAGGTACTGAACAGATACTTCAGAGTCTTAATCCTTATACACGTTAAAGAGTTTCAGCGTTGTTTAAAGAAGCAAAAGTACTTATAATTTATTATGCTACTTTACAGATCACATTTATCAACATCATCATCACCACCATTAAAATATACATCCTTAAAAATAATAATAATATTATTATTTGTACTTTTATGACCTTATTATTTGTACTTTTCATAGTCATTTAGCTCAAGACTGATGTTTTTGATCTGTAATTTAACAAGCGATGTTTGCCGAATAGGCGCGGGCAGCCTATTCGGCAAACATCACGTGACTTCGGCTAACTTCGGAAAACGGCGCCGGCAGCCATTTCGGCAACCGGCGCCGGCAGCGGAGGCACTCCCTTATTAATAACTAAAAAGGTATTATAAAATTTTAAAACACATTACGACATGAACATACTGAACATAGTTAAGGGACAGCGATTGTACGGCACTTAAAACTGTCATACACTTTTGCTTCCGAACTTTGTCATCTTAATAAACGATTGCAATATCTAAAACCTACTTAATTCTCTTTCAGATACGGTGCCTTTCTTCTTGTGGACACCGTGGTGTCCATAGGCGGTGTGCCGTTCTTCATGGACGCGTGGAAGGTGGATGCCGTGTACACTTCCACACAAAAAGCATTAAGTGCTCCTGCTGGAATCACGCCAGTTGCCTTCAGCGCTAGAGCTGAGTGAGTAGAAATGCATAGAAATACACTTTTGTCATTTAGTGTTATTAGATGCAGTTTAAAATAAACTAACAATGGTTAAAAAATGGCTGCGTAAAAATACAAAATAAAAAAATACAGCTTATGTCTTAAGACATAAGCTGTATTTTTATATGTGACAATAGTCCGCGGCATCCTAACTAAACTATTGTCACCACTCACCTCATAGCTAGGGAGCTGGCGAGCAAAATTTCTATATGATCAGCACATATTGCAGACGTTATTAATAGTGATAATTATACCCTAAGAAACATCAAGAACCTCGTCAGCCACCATGGTGGCGCTGCGTTGTCAATTTACAGCGTTTCAAAAATGTTGAAAAAAAAGGTGGGTGATATTATATGCACATGTCTGCATCTGGGGCTGATGATGATAGTCATCCTGTAAACACAATAATTCGTAGAGGCAGACATCCAGAGCTCTGACTTTTGTAGTTTTCAATTTTTTAAGTTTTTTTTTTTTTATGATTTAAAAAACTCTATATGAAGTGCACACTTGGCAGATTGAAATTGTTCGATTAATAACAATGAGAAGGATCACAGAAAAATAGTCTTCCAGCATGTTGCCTCTGCGTTCGCTATTGACAGCGTATGAAAAATGTAAAAAATAAAAAAAGTGCTATATTATGCGCACATGTCTGCCTCTTGGATTGATGTTTGAATTTATCATGAAAACCAAGAAACTTGATGAGGCAGACGTTCAGGCCTCTGATATTTCAAAGGCAGACATTTGAATTTTTTTCTCAACCCGACGCTCCCGCCAAGCTAGAATTACAAAATTCAATTTTAAACACGCGTCAGAAATATTCGGCTTCTACCTGTTAACTACGTCTCCGCAGGTATGAAATTTCTCCACAGTGATTCCATATGTGATTCCATAGATTTCAGCTTCAGAGGAAGTTGAATCGTTACCGCATAGTTACCACGACTTCAGCGAATCATATCAAACTAAATAATAACAATAGACTGTAAAGTATAGTTTACACAGAGCCAATATTCTTAGCGGCAGTCTTGCAGATAGCTAGCATTGGCAGTCCCCGTTGTTTAGACGAGGCCATCGCATTAACGGCTTTTTCTTCGGGTGTCCACAGGTTTGCAATTAAAAAATAATAAAAGTTCGTTAGAAAAAAAAATTCTGCACCATTATGAGAAGAGATTTATTGCAATATTAGAAAAAAGAAAACGTAACTACTTTGAATAAAAAAAAATGGTTAAGCGATAGACTTATAACTAGAGCTTCTGCCTTGTTGCGACTAAGCTTAGAAGATCCTTTTGAGTTGATCCTACACGAATTGATCGAATGCCGAAGCGCGCATTTCTTTATTTTTTAATGCATCACAATGCTTATTCCACAAGCATTCGTGCTCTCTATAAAGTGGTATAAATTTTAAAGTATCCTCTTCGTTTAATTTTCTCGGCATTTTGTCGCAGAAATTTCAAACAGAACACCGTACAAACGTTCGCCAGTGACTGGCGAGATGTGTCTACACATATCCGCAACACTGGCGCGGGTATTGAGGGGTATGCGGGCGGAGGTCACTGGCTAGAAAAATAGACGGGCGCTCTATTCTCGCCAGTGTTAGCAGCCAGCGTTGGCCTGGCTTGAAAAACTGTTCACACATGGCAAATATCAAGCCAACGCTGGCTGCCAGTCTTATTGGCAGCCAGTACTGGCTCTGTGAAAACTACACTTAAAGAATGACAATAACCCCATGCAATACCCGCTTCCCCTTGATTTCGTGAATTCAAACAGTTATACACCTAAAAATCAGTGAGCAAAATGTCTGCCAAATGTTTTTTCATATCCACGGAGTCATAATGAATCGAATGGACACAATGAGAACCGTGTGCAAACTTACTATTTAGTAGAGCTTTTTTTTTAACATTTTACAACTCCGCCCCATAATAATGCAGAGCCCTGAATATCTGCCTCTTCGATTTTCTTCGTTTCCAAGCTGTTTGTGACCATGAACCCCAGAGGCATACATGTGCAAATGATTTAATATCCCCTTTTTTTAAGCAACTTCAATCGGCTGTAACGCGAAAACGCAGCGTCGTAGGACCTTAATTGACTGGACCAAATCAATTCGTAATTTGACGTAAACTGCAATCTACCTCGATGTGAAACTTGTGCAAATCATATACCTAAATGCTTACCAGCTCCCTAATTATCGCTTGTGAGAGTCGGACGAGAAGCATCTAACGGTGCGTCCACATTTGTATCATTTGCGCGATCAGATCTCCGATCAGATCTCCGTCGTGATCATCGCGCCGTATCAAGTATGAGTATCATAGTGTGGACGCCTATTAGATCATTCTGCCGATCATGCGTGTATTTGATATGACAAGTATCAGAGACGCGGTTAATAGCGATCGGGGCGTATCATGATACGCGTATCATTTTGACACGCTTCGATGATACGCGACGGAGATCTGATCGGAGATCTGATCGCGCAAATGATACAAATGTGGACGCACGCTAAGGCGGTTACGCGGACACTTACATACATAGGTATTTACATCACTGATAAAGACTGCTAAAATAATAAGGAGATATCAGATGGCCAAAAATTCGCCCTATAAAATTAATGAGAAGTAAAAATATGTTGTCTTTTATTTCATACTGGGAATGCCATTGGATTAAACCAAAGATTACCTTATGGTTTAAACCTCTGCTCATGTATGTGGATTATGGACCTACATTAAAATCCTTTAAAGACAGAAAGTACAGATTAAGAATAAAGTACAGCTTACTTATAATATTATGAGGCTTAAAATCAGATTATAATATGCGTCAATGTTAAAATTAAACATCAGTTAAGGGCAGTTTACACTAAAATGACCGACTCATACTTAAGTTATTCTTCAAATAAATAAGGACAAGGCACGACTAGGCAACATAATATTATAATGTCAAAATATAGCTTAGGGCCCTAGCACACGGCGACGTTTTGTAGCAATGCAAATGCGATTCTATCGCGCGTTTGTATTGATGCAATCGCGCTATCTGTAGCCCTAGCACAAGGGCGCTCATATTCTATTTATCATAAGATACAAACGCCAAACAAACGCGATTCAGTAATGCTGGATTTACACGGGTGACTAAAGCCGCACGATTTACGCCGCATGGCGAAAATCGACCGTTTAAATGGCAGTTCGACTACGCCGCATGCGGCTAAAGCCGCAAGCCCCAAAGTCGTGCGACTGGTGACTAAAGTCGACCGTGTAAACGCTCAGTCGCAAGCGATCGCTTGCTGCAAATACATAGTTTGTCGGCACTAGTCACATGCGATTTTTGTAGAATGTGTAAATTGGGTGGCGATTCGGGTTGGACAGGCGACTCGACTGGTGACTTGCCGCGCGACTAAAATCGACCCGTTAGTCACCCGTGTAAATCGAGCATAACGGCATAAAGCACTAACCCTCCCTCCGCTTTACTCCCCGCTGTCACCTGACACGGCCGCGCGTTTACATCGCTACCCTCCCTCCGCTTTACTCCCCGCTGTCACCTGACACGGCCGCGCGTTTACATCGCTACCCTCCCTCCGCTTTACTCCCCGCTGTCACCTGACACGGCCGCGCGTTTACATCGCTACCCTCCCTCCGCTTTACTCCCCGCTGTCACCTGACACGGCCGCGCGTTTACATCGCTACAGTATTGCCTTTGCACCACCACAATAACGCTAATGCGACCAACAAACATTAGTGGCGATGCAAACACGCGATTGCATCGCTCCAAAAACTCTCAGTGTGCTAGGGCACTAAAGGCCAATTATTATTATCATAAACCCCTGTTCATAATTTGAATTAAACAATTTGCAACAATTATAATCAAAGTCGATTATTAAATTCGCGAAATCCCAATTCGATTTAGAATTACAGGCTCGAAATTCTTGTCTCATCCATACCGACGCTTTTAATAATGTGTTATCGTTGTGGAATCCCTTTCATATTGTGCATTACAGTGTTCAGGTGCAAACCACAATCAGATACATTTGACGCATTCGTTATCGATCACATACTCTGCTGATGTGTTGCCGTCGTAATTACAGCGACAGGAATAAGTCATTTTTGATTAAATAGGATAGGACTTTAGGGTTTGGTAGTTCAGTCAAGTCCAAGATGGATGATTTTCCGTCTACCGCCACTGTAACTTTATATCTAATCTTAGGTAACTAACGTAACTCTCTGGTCCATTTAAACGTCCGACATATTCTTTTTCTTATCTTACTTTGAATTTTTTTTTTTATTAAATATGGACACTCACCAGAGTGTTATAACGTAATTACCAAAGTATTATAACGTATGAATTGGCAAATAATAAAAATCATCAAATTAAGTATATTGTGTACTTACCTAATTAATGCCAATTAATCCCTCGTCCAGCCTAAATACAACGTTAAACTGTATTCAGTCTTGACCTATATCTTGACAATAACATCAAAACTTTTGTGATTGCGTACATTTTTGAAATAACAACAGCGCAGTGATTTCAAAGGAGATTCAGTTTTGCAATATTTATATTTCCAGGGAGAGAATAAACAAGAGGGAACACGAGCCGCCGTTCTACTTCGACGTAAAAATACTGGCGCAGCAGTGGAACTGCTACGGTAACACTAGATTGTTAGTGTTTGCTTTGTTTCGTTCAAACGGTTCAGATTAGCATAGAAATATTTGAGGTTCGAAATTTGAAAAAACATTCGAAATTTTCTAAAACTAGAACGTTCTACAAAAAGTATACGTTCCAAAATACGTTCGCCTTTCTTTTTGCGAATTGTTATTTGGTGTACTTACATGAAAATCGACAATGTGTGTATAAAGAATAAAAAATTTGTATTTTTGGTATGTAGACTTTGCCGAATCAAAAATAGTTGCTTTTATGCGCAAGCAACTTTTTGCTAAATTAAAAAGAATCTACTGTTAATATATATTCAACACCTTACGCGCTTTTGTAATCAGCAATTTGTTTTCCAAGTAGGAAATATTTTGTTGATAGAAATAGTTTCATAAATTTAGAATATTATTTTTATATTCTACAAATTCTCGAAATGAAATACCTTTACCATTTTTCCAGATATCATCACACCTTAAGTCCGCCTCTGGTTTGGGCTCTCCGGTGCAGCTTAAAGGAAATCTCGGAGGAAACCCTGGAAAAGAGTTGGGAGCGTCACACGAACACCATGGTCCATTTCCACAAGCGACTCCAGGAGATGGGCTTCAAGTTCCTCATACCGAAGCCAGAAGACCGTCTGTCGACTGTCACGACGGTGGTCTTACCACCAGGGTACGACTATCTGGCATTCGTCAAGTACATGGTGAAAAAGTGGGTTTCAAATTCTTTGTGGTAATTCCTACGAATAATAAAAAACTAAGGAAGAGTAACTCCGTCAAAAAAGGAAGAGTAACTCCGTCAAAAAACATGCTCCAAAATACTTGTCAAAAAAGTGTACCTTAGGTTCACTTTTCATACATTTGCAATATTTAGGTGACCTTGAGCGGTACATGACAGTTCGAATGGAACCAAATTTAAAACTGTATTAGTATGGGAGTTACGTTTCCTGGTTTTATTATTCGTAGGGTAATTCTAACTGTTGCATGTCTAAGCAAAGACTCAAAGAAACTAACTGCCGCACTCAGAGAAGAATATTGTATTATTTAATAACTAGATGATGCCCGCAACTCCGTTGCGACAAAATTCGTTTATCGCGCGGGAACCGCACATTTTTCCGGGATAAAAAGTATCCTATGTCCTTTCCCGGGACTCAAAGTATCTCCATACCAAATTTCAGCCAAATCGGTTCAGCGGTTCTTGCGTGAAGAGGTAACAGACAGACAGACACACTTTCGCATTTATAATATTAGTATGGGGATGTGACAGTGTGTCTGTCTGTCTGTCTGTCTGTTACCTCTTCACGGCCAAACCGCTGAACCGATTTTCCTGAAATTTGGTATAGAGATACTTTGAGTCCCGAGAAAGGACATAGGATACGTTTTATCCCGGAAAAATGTAAATATATATATATATATATATATATATATATATATATATATATATATATATATATATATATATATATATAATAATAAAGAGTTTGACCAAAAATATTGTAGGTATGTCAAAATCTTCATTTATTTGAAGTGGTACTTATATTAATGCACTTGTGAGAAATACATACGTTGATTGAAGGAATAATTTATTTTCTGTCAAAATCTCATTATACAACTACTTGATAATCCCTAATTGACTATGAGTGCAGGCGTTTAAAATCGATAGTTAGTTTTAAATTAGGACTATAATCTGGGGGCATGGTAGAGCCCCCACCAAGACGAGCCAAGCGAATCGCAATATCTATATATATAAAAGAAAGTTGTGTTAGTTACGCCACTTATAACTCAAGAACGGATGAACCGATTTGGCTGAAAATTGGTGGAGAGGTAGTTTAGAACCAGGAATAGGACATAGGATACATTTTGTCCCGGAAAAATGTACAGTTACTGCACAATATGCTTTTATGATTTGCGCGTAAACTATTCAATCTATTTTGATGAATTTTGGTATGGAGATACTTTGAGTCTCGGGAAAGGACAAGGGATACTTTTGGTCTCGGAAAATGTACGGTTCCCGCACATGAACTTTTATGATTTTCGCCTAAACTATTCAGTCTATTTTTATGAAATTCGGTATGGAGATACTTTGAGTCTCGGGAAAGAACAAGGGAAACTTTTTGTCCCGGAAAATGTATGGTTGCTGCACAATAAACTTTTATGATTTTCGCTTAAACTATATAATCTATTTTGATGAAATTTGGCATGAAGATACAAATTTTAATCTATTGTTTTCTTAATTATACCAATTAGAATTAAATAATCATCGTTAAGACAGGACAACGTCTGTCGGGTCAGCTAGTAATATATAATATTAAATGACTATCATTAAAAGTCTGGTATAATAATTTGCTATAAGAGTAGGATTTAAGAAAGAAAAAGGGTATTGTATACTTCGATGTCTCTACCAGTTTAATGTTTCTTTCAGACACAACATCCTGATATTCGCTGGCCTGGGACCAACGAAAGGCAAGGCCCTACGTATCGGCACCATGGGTATCAACTCCACCATACAAGTAGCAGATGCTCTAGTTGACGCTATGACGGATACTTTGAAGAATCTCACCAAATCAAATCTCTAATCCTCTCTTAGAATAATTTGGGTGTTGTAGAAAACATGGATGTTTTATTTGTGGTATTTTAGCACTCGTAGTTTCTTTGTGGTGTTTTAGCATTAGTTAGTTAGTCTTTAAACTAGTCGATAAACTGTTAGAAATACTATTTGGTTATTAGTTTTTTAATTTCTTGATTAAATATATTATTAAATATTCTTCTGCTGAAATAGCTATGCTATAACTAGGCTGTAAAAATAGACTTTATGGTTTCTTTTTTTTTTAATATGAAAATGTCATGAGTAGGTAAATAAAAGTCGACAAAAATTTCACAGGTATATTAACGTACTGATATTGTATGACCGTAGTTTTTACATAACTAAGACTGGTTGCACTTAGTGTCCTGACACCTAAACGACCGAAATGATATGTTCACAATCATATTTTATTATCTATCCCTCTCTATACTCGGGCAACAGTTGAGACAGCTGTATTATAAAATAAATACAATGCAACACAAGCAACTTTATAAGTACCCTTTATGGCTATTAGTTTGTTATTCGCAAGCCATAGGTGATTATTCCTAACGTTAGATCGTTATAACACTAACACCGAGGCATACCTCGTATGAACTAAATGACGCTTTAGAACAAAAAACAGGAAAAGAAAAAAATTACGACACAGAATTTTCATTGCTAAGCATCTGCATGTTATTTGATTTTGGAACACAAATGCTGTTGATGCAAAGAAAATGGTAAAATTTTGTTTGAATATTGCAATATTGTTTATCAATAATCTTTTAACATCAACAAGTTATAGTGTGATTCACATTGAAGTAAACTACATAATATTTTTAAGCACTATTAAATATTAATTTTTCAATATTTAGACCAATTCGAGTCTCCTAGTTGCACACGAACTATGAACCTTCGTCTTTAATTTTAAAATCTAATAATTACTGTGTAATTAATTATACAATATATTTTCGCCAATCTAAACTATAATACATACATACTTTTGAAGGACTAGAACCCACAAAGACGCGAAAAAGTTTTTTAAATTTTTTTGGCAATGTTTTTAACAACAGCTTTGAAATATATTTTAATGCCGTAAAAGCAAAAATACTCTTATAATAACTAATATTATATTAGGATATACGTTTTAAAGAAGATTAGAAAAGAAATGTAAAAAATACAGTAGGTTTTCACACTGCGTCGCAAAAACGCACGACTGCAAAAAAATGAATTTAACCTCTTTTGGTGGATTTGGTATATTGACGTTAAATATTTCCTATTCTTATTTAAAACGTATATTATGTATCATAAGCAGACATTCTTAGCTACATGGCATTCAATTCATCACATCAACTCACTGGGACTAGCTTTCTTAATTACGTAACTATAGAACGTTTTACCTAGTAATTAAACAAAACTAGTCGCGACAAAACTTAAATTATCGTTTATGAGTAACGTATCTACTTCGATATAAAACTGTAAAACATTACTTTATATATAAGTATATTATAAAAAATATTTACAAAATATCATCTGAATATAATTTAAAACGAACTTAATTTTACCTAAATTATCTACATGTTAACACAGGCAAATAAAAGATGTTACAAGCTAACAGATGATTCAAGTGCAACGTTTAAACAAAGGATGGTTTATACAAAGAGTTATACAAACTACAAGCAAATGCACAGTAAAAATGGTCAATCTAATGACAATTAATTATATTTTTTAATAAGAATGACCATCACGATCTAGCGTATTATTAACACGAATATAACTATTTTCGTCAACCAATTTTATATCTACATAAAAATTTTGACAGACTTTAAGCCTAACCAAATTTTGTCCACAACAACGAACATTATTTTCGAAATTCTTTAAATCTATAATTGCTTTCATATTATAACCAATAAATGTCTCCAATAAAATATTATAACCAATTCATGATAAATTAGGCAAAATAAATAATAACAATCGATTAATCATCACATAGACCACGTTTAACGTACATCATAGTCGATAATAAATATGCACATATGTAAAATAAAGTTTAATAATTTATTATTTACATTAAGAAAATATGGCACATCTTTAACATCGCAAACTTTCCACACGAAACGATTCAGCCGCGCGACGGCCACTGCGTTTTTTCGAAACGCGTTCAATTTAAAGAGATAATACCAATTAGCAATACCGGTGGGAAATGAATATTCATAGAAACGCAGAGCGCAGTCGCGCGACCGACCGCCGCACACCATAATGGTAAACACATTACGCAAGAATACATAAAAATATATCAGTCTATAGAGCGAAGCGTTCACTCACACTTAGCCTAGGAGCAGTCTGGGGGTAAGCCTAGTTTACATAGTAGAGTAAACCGTTAAACTCATGAGCATACGATGATTTTCGTTAATAACGATTAGTTTATGAAATCGATTACGATATACAAAATCGAGCTGCGAATTAAATAATAAAATACTGATTGATTCGTGCCAGAGTATTAGGTGCACTTTGTGATGTTACAAGTTACATATCTGATATCACCAATATAAAAAATTTAAAACATTACGGCCAATTTTTGAAACGGCCAGTACGACAGGCGGAAATACCAATTCGCGAACCGCGTAGTCACCACAGAAAAATTACTTCAACTGAATGTCTTCCGGGGCTAGCGACTCAGACCTTGTCCACTGAGGGGCAAAACGCAGGGTTCGTATAAACTATATCGCAAAGTTCTATCGGAAATTGCCTGAGCGTTGAAGCTCTACCATCCTAACGCGACACTGCGATGTATTGCATCGCAAAGTTCGATTAGAAAATGCCCGAGCCTTTAACTCTGCTAGTCCTTGTTTGTGGACAGTCAAGGTGCCCGTTCACTCGCTGCCGAATCGCAGCGTTCGCCCCGTGGATACGCTCATAGTGTAACGTTTGCTCCGTGCGCGTTCGTCGCTCAGCTGTGCGGCGCGCGTTGGCGGCGGTGTCGCGCGCACGTGCAGCACCCGTCGCCGCGCCGCCGCCGCGCACACGCCGCGCGGTTGCAGCGTTTGCGAACACAGGTTACTTCCCCATCCTGAAAAAAATTGAAACTCTATTTTAGAATATTATTATGTTTGTATTACGATACTTTCGAGTTGGAAAACTGCTACGGTCTTAATTAGTGTGATGGCAATCAAAAGGGATCGAATGGCAATAGAAATCATTTTGTGTGTTGATATAAAATTCACCTTTTCATAATTCTTACATTAAAAAGTCAGGTATTCCAAATAGAAATTGCGAAAAAATATTCCCCCCCAATTAGGTAACATTAGAAGAAATAGATTCATAGGCAGATGACGGGTTCGTACATATTTTGTTATATCTTAAGTTTACACATAACAGGTATAGTTCTTGCAATCTACGAGTGCGCGTCGCCCTTAGTTGTGTGAGTGACCATATCTATACACGCGTACATGGCTCGCTCGCTACTGACTGCTCCGTCAGGTACGCACACTAACGAAAATGTATATTCACATTTCCAACTACAAATAAAGGCGACGCGCACTCGTAAACTGCAAGAACTATAAGTCAGGTATACAAAATATACTAAACACTAGTGTCTTACTATGTATGTTTTAACTTCATGTATGTAACTTGGTAAAATGATTTTTATCTATCTCTGTCCCTGTCATGACTTAAGAAGTTAAGTCAGGTATATTTAAATGTTTTGAAGAACATGTAGCCTGCATTATAATTTCCATAAATTTGTCTATAACTATATTAAGTATAATATGATGTGTAAGTAATGTACTTTTATTTTACTATAATGTTTTAGTTTTATGTATGTAACCACAAAACAGGTGTACAAATTGTACTTGAATTTTACTATACTGTTCCAGCTTTATGTATGTAACTTGGTAAAACTGATCTAACTAGCACTAAGTAAATACTAATCTTGTCATTACTTCATAATAATTATATTCTATTATTTTTAACCGACTTCCAAAAAACGAGGAGGTTATATGTTCGGCTGTGGATATATATATTTTTTTTTGTATGTTCAACGATTACTCCGCCGTTTGTGAACCGATTTTCGAAATTTTTGTTTTGTTGTATTAGGTTTCACTCCAATTTGGTACCATGTTCACAAAAGTGGTGACCTGATGATGGGATCCAAGAATAATCGAGGGAACTCCTCGAAATTTATATGGAAACATATGGTAATTTTGGTTTTATGTGAAGTGTACTAAGAATATGCTACCAAAAAGTCAAATATTGGGTCAAGGTATACCATGGTTTCGAAGATGCTGAGAGAACTCCTGACTCCTTATAGATACACGTTTGGGAGTTTCGGCGTTGTTTTAAGAACAGAAAGCATATGCTACTATGCAATTAATATTCATAATCATAATCATAATCATCATCATCGTCATCATCATCATTACCACGTCGTGTTAAGGTCACCAATGTCTCATGGCACAGAATAGATAGTAGTACTGCAAGGCATAGGTATGGATATACTAACTCGTAATAATAATTATGTATTGTTACATAACAACACCTGTTTGTTTAATACACGGCGGTCGGCGCTACAGAGGCGACGGTGTCGCGCGGGCGGCGCGTGGCGGCAAACGACAGATCGAATATTTTACTACTTTATATTATACAGATCGAATACTTTACTAACTACTGTTCACTTCACTGATAATATATTATTTTGTGAGTGTGAGTTGTGACTCTTAATGTAAAGAAAAGACGTCTACGTCTTACGCCTAAAACTGGTCTTATGGTTCTCTAGGGTTACCCTGGGACGTTAATCCCTCTGGCGTAATATCAATTAAGACAACCAGTGAGTGTGAGCGAGAAGAAAAAAAATATTGTAGCGAATTAGTTATATCAAATGCCGTCGAGTAAGCGATACCGCGATGCAGATGCTTAACAACGACATCTGTTGTTGAATTGCGGAACTAAATTTTCTTAGAAAATATCAAGTTTACAAATCTCAACACTTAACAAATTGTAATAAAATACGTAAAATATACGCGAAGGTTTACGTACTAGTGTAACTAAAAAGAGTGAAATTATTATTATTTTTAACAAAAAATTAAAACCGACTTCCAAGGTAAAAACAATAATAACATTAATATGAACTAAAAAGTATTAAATAATTTTTACTATCTAATAGTGCCTTTTGATATAATGAAGATTGAGTACAGAAATAGTTGAGGTTTAGCCGAATTCGGAAAAAGGCACTATTAGATAGTAAAAATTATTTAATACTTTTTAGTTCATATTAATGTTATTATTGTTTTTACCTTCGAAGTCGGTTTTAATTTTTTGTTAAAAATAATAATAATTTCACTCTTTTTAGTTACACTAGTACGTAATTAAGTTTACTCGTAGAATTAAATAAGCTTATTATTATTTTCTAGGTCACACTATAATAAGGGTCCATCCATAAAGCACGTCAACGATTTTCATGATTATTAGACCCCCCTTGTTTCTTTCTTTTTTGGCAACTTGACACAAAGGATGTGTATGTTGTGCCACAGACAAGGTAAAAAGGTAAGGAATATGGCGGGAAAACCATATTCCTCCTATTATAATTTTCATCACCGTTTTCATGTATCGTCAGGTCTAAAGGCTAGTCAAAGCCTAAGTAAAAGTCAATACAGTCAAGGAGTCAAGTCGCTCGATTCAGTAAAGTGGTAGACGCTTTACTGAAACTTTCGATGGAGTTTTGGAGGGAACACAAAATAGCACGTTTCTGGATATTACATCACTTTCCTACACTTGTGCATGAACACGAATATCTAATGGTTAATATTCTACCAATATTACATATTAAAAACCCAGCTAACACAATTTTAGGAAAATAATACAAAACACAACAGCACTCTTTCACATGCCCGCCAAAACTCACCCCCCTTGTTACAGATGGTTACATTTGTGAGAACCCCCCCCCCCCCCCTCTCGCTAGTGTGACGTCATAAATTTAAAATTATACATCTAAATATTATAACCAACCCAATATTAACTTTAGGACCCCTCCTCCCTCCGCGCCGTCACACCGCACTTCGTCCACATTTAGCTAGCATACATTATGGATTATGGATGGCCCCTTATCATTATCATTAGTTTACCTTTTTAGGCTTACATACAAACACACACACACACACGCACGCACACAACTCACTTATACTTTAAATTTTAATAATATTATTCTGTCAATCATGTTATATTATAGTAACATTGTTAGCTGTCCTTAATAAATAAAATAAAATAGAACTAATACTTTATTATTTTAATGTCAAAAAAATTAAACGCAAACACCTCTTCATACGTTTTGCGCTCCTGGTTATACTTCATAGTTTAAACTTAAAAACAAATGGGCTACCCCTATTATTTTGTCAATTCACAAGTATTAATACAAAATATTGGGGGCAGTCACAAGAAAAATATTAGAATTAGTGGGTAGGTCGCAAACTATAGTTAAAAACAAATGGGCTGCCCGTTTTAATTTGTCAAGAATTAAAACAGATTATTGAGGGTAGTAACAATAAATATATTAGAATTGTGGGTAGGTCGAAAAAATTTAACGCCAACACCTCTTCATTCGTTATGCGCTCCTGGTACATCATAGTTTAAAACAAATGGGCTACCCCTATTAATTTGTCAATTCACAAAAATTAAAACAAAATATTGGGGGTAGTCACAAGGAAAATATTATAATTAGTGGATAGGTCAAAAAAATCGAACGCAAACACCTCTTCATACGTTATGCGCTCCTGGTACATCATAGTTTAAAACAAATGGGCTACCCCTATTAATTTGTCAATTCACAAGAATTAAATAATAATAATAATAATAATAATCATTTATTTCAAGTATCAAAGACTCATATATATACTTACAGATCAAATTACATTAATAAAAGTCACATTTGAAGAAAAAACACACAATACTTACATAAAATTATAACAATTATTATTTCAGCCTGTATTCTGCATGCATGCGACAGCAGTGACTGATATACAGGTTATCAGGGCGTTCACAGAGCGCGGCCAGCATGCCGTTGGAGCTCCTCCGCATGCGCTGCACCAGCGACGATGTTCGCCTACGCATTGTGGCAAAGAAACAGTCCACTCGTGCGCACGCGAACATCGCCGAAGCGCTGCACCAGCGGGGGAGCCCCACCAGCATCCTGAACGCGTTATTATATTGGACGCGAAGGGCGCTGTAGGCCCTTTGCGTATATGCTGCCCAGAGGCTGCAAGTGTAGAAGGATGTACAAAAAGCTCTAAACAACGTCATTTTTACTTCTAACGAGCATCTTGCAAACCTCCTGACAACCATGTTTGCCCTAACCGACAGCGCCCTTCGCTCCCTTTCGATATCAGTGTCGTCCTTCAAAGTGGACGTCACAATGTGTCCTAGGTATTTGAACTCCTCGACTCTAGCTAAAGGAACACCATTGAGTAAAAGAGTCGGCACTGTATGCACCTTTCTGGTTCCACTGTGAAAGACCATGCACTGACTCTTTTTACTATTGTATATCAGCCCATGCTCCGCTGCGTAACGCTCACAAATATCAAGCAGCTTTTTGAGACCACAGACTGAGGCACTCAGCAAGACCATATCATCCGCATAGTTAATGTTATTGAAACATACTCCATCTATATAACAACCGATATGCTGCATGCTGAGCTCCTCAATCAGTCCATTTACATAAAGGTTAAATAGAACAGGTGAGCTTAACCCGCCCTGTCTCATGCCACATTCCAGCTTGTAGGGATCTGACATCGCACCAGCCCATCTAACACTATTTATTTGATTGTCATACCAATATTTTACAAGAATTAAAACAAAATATTGGGGGTAGTCACAAGGAAAATATTATAATTAGTGGGTAGGTCAAAAAATCGAACGCAAACACCTCTTCATACGTTATGCGCTCCTGGTACTTCATAGTTTAAAACAAACGGGCTACCCCTTTTAACATATTGTCACACAACACCGATTCTATATTGGGGGTAGTCACAAGACTATACAACAACATCGATTCAATTTCTCACATGTACATACTTACACACAGTTTTGCAAATAATGCAGGAATAATATATTATTGTAACGAAACAACAGAAGCTCCACTTAACGTTATAATTACCAAATTAACACCTTGTTAATTAAAGCGCAAGACAAAACGAACGCCATTTTGTTGTTATGACCGGATATCAGGGTTGCCATAAAAAATGGCAATGTTAACTATTTACAACTGCTAAACAATTGTTTTTCAGGGGTTAATGGTGGAAATTATTTAAAATCATAATAATATTTTATAAATATTATGATGTTAAATAATTTCCACCATTTCTTGAATAATCTCTAAAGTCCTTAAATTCTACATTGATCCATTTAGAACATTTGAAAAAAAAGGCATGCCGTTTATGGACAATAAGTCAGAAACTCGCGACTTTCAACGCAAAACCTACGATATATAATATAATAATTATAAATCAGTATTTTATAAGATAAGTAATAAAGTAATTATTATTATATTAAACGAATATTTTGTTATTTACTGACAAAAATTCGACCAAGTACGAGTCGGACTTACGTACGAAGGGTTCCGTACCGCTTTAGAGCGAAAGTAGGCAAAAAATGTGTTATTTTGGTATGGAGATATCAAATATAATAAATAATTATTATGGATAAAAATAATTAAGGATTTAGTGACCGAGTCGGCCGATAATTAAGTTTAACTTAACTATCGGCAAACTGTCGACTGATGCCAAATCAGTATGACGTTCTTACGATACGACGCCGAATGACGCCGATTGGTTAGTCAGCCGACTCAGCGAAATCCGAACCTTATAAAATGTCTCATTCAAAAATCTATGGAATCGTGAGAGAACAATCGGCCGACTGTTGTCTAGTCTGCACACTCACCACAAACCCAACAGTTTAGTTGTGACCAACCAACCAACTGCTTAATGCAAAGACACCTTCTTACGTCAATGGTATTGATTTGACACATATCAACCTGACCAATTTAAGTTCGCCACCTGCCTATGAATCAATTTAACGGGTAGTAAGGTTAATAAGGGTAAGTTCGGATACAGGGTAAATCCGGCTATTTCAGGTTAACGCTAAATTAAATATTTTGCTCGCCTAGTACTACAGTTTGCGGTTGCAGTGCAGTATGGCGTAAAAAACACTGTCTAATTAAGTGATAAGTTGAATTATCCGGACTTACCCTATGTCCGAACTTACCTTGATTAACTATTATAATATTAAATAATAACTCCCACATCGATTTCGGTGACGGTGGCCGGTTTCATTGAAACCAGGCCAGTTACGCAGGAGTAATTTTATAGTGCCCAAGTGTGTGCGCAGTACACAAGAGCACTATCTATTCCTTTTACTCTCATAAACCAGTGGGACGGAAGACCGACACGACTGGCGAGAGATCAGGCGCAGGACTGACTTTTTACATGCCCATCCGACGCATGGATCATCTTACTTGTCAGGCAATCAGGTGATCAGCCTGCATTGTCCTAACCAAACTAATTGGAAATGACACGGTTTTCTAATGCGGGAATCGAACCCACGACCTCCCGAGTCAAAAGCCACGCTCTAAACTACTGGACCACGGAGGCGTTTATCGGGTCGTACTATCAAGGAAGTTGATTCCTAGGCAGATGGCGGACCTAAGTAATTTGATCGCGTTAAGTCTGCTAAGTACCTACTCACATACGGTTTTGCTCAATTGAGCAATAACGTCGACAAAACCCGCGGCTCGGACTTTCGACCATACATTAAGCATTGCTCGATAGTTTTATTCTAAATCGATATATTTCATTCCATCAATCCGGCTCGATCTGGTTCCATCAATCCTTGGAGCGGCTCGGTGCGAGCTTTTGAGCCACAGATATATAAAAAGAATTATGTCTGTGCTTTGAGCTGTCAGTTTTGCGGTCCACATAGTAATTATTACTAGATTTGGAGTAAAACTATCGAGCAAAACCGTATGTGAGTACTTAACATAACCTAACCACAGCTAAAATTGACACGATCCGACCAAATGACGTAGGTCGGTCAACTGGCTATAAATCAATTTCTCCGATGGTACATGTTGCGAATACTGACTGACCTTGCATCTGCAAGTGACGCATCTCTGCTCGCCGTGTGAGTGTATGGAGGGGTGCACCTCCTTGCCGTTGGGCAGCGGCCCATCGGGGAACTTGCACCCGCCCTCCGCGAGAATCTCCTCGGCGGTGCGCGGCGCCGCCTGGTCCTTGAGGGACTCCTCGTCTGCTTTCTTCGGCTTCACCTGGATATTTTAAGTTATTGATGGTATTAGCAACTGCTGATTAAGGGCCTGTTTCACCACTTCCTGATTACACATACCCAACTTATCTGACAAATACTCCATATTCTATCTGCCAGATAGGTTGTGGATAACCTATCCTGCACTTATCAGGAAATGGTGAAACATGCCCTTAGGATTTACCGACATCAGTTGATGAATGTAAAGATTTATAAAAGTGGGTCATTTTGCATTTTAAGGGCCTGTTTCACCGCTTCCTGATAAGGCTATCCACCACTTAATTTGACAGATGGAGTATGGAAAATCTGTCAAATAACCCTATCGGGCACCTTATCAGGAAGCGGTGAAACAGGCCATAAGGGATTTAAAATAGTTCGAACTTTGGCAGTTACATCTTATATATAAAATTTCCCTGTCACAATGTTAGTTACCGTACTCCTCCGAAACGGCTTGACCGATCTTTATGAAATTTTATATGCATATTCAGCAGGTCTGAGAATCGGCCAACATCTATTTTTCATATCAAAAATTATTTATATGGGAAAACAACGTTTGCCGGGTCAGCTAGTCTTATATATAAAATTCTCGTGTCACAATGTTAGTCCGCGAACTCTTCCGAAACGGCTTTACCGATTTTTACCAAATTTTATATGCATATTCAGTAGGTCTGAGAATCGGCTACTGGGTACTTTATAAATTGATAAGTGCATTTGTTGAATAAATAATAGTTAATTATTACAACCTGAGGCGGCGGCCATTGTTTGTGCGATGAGATAGCGATCAACGTTGCCATGGCGACATACTTATTTAGTCACTTCAATAAAATAATATGGGCGAAATACTTTTATTTATATTATGGCAAAGCAATGTTTGCCGGGACAGCTAGTATTATTATAAAACATAAAAAAATAAAAGGTTAACTAAAAACTTCTAGTCTTGTATCTTTAGCTCTAAATATATTACTGAAAAAATCCTTCCATTTCTTGGTAAACCATAGACAGTAAATGACCAATTCTCACCTCCGGACAAACTCGACAGCACGCCTTCTTATCCGGCCTGTACGCATCCTTCTCCGCGCACCGCAGCGGCGGGCAGCGCACGCGCGGGCACCGCACCTGCCGCGTGCTGAACTCGCACGTGCAGATAGCACAGGTGTCATAACCTCCTGGTACTAAATACGGATGCCAAGAGGATCCTGGCGCATGGTACTGCCCAGAGAGATGGCAGCCGTGTGACTCGTTCCAAACTGCTGCGGTTGTGTCTGTAAAATTAAACGATAAAGTTGACTGCTATTGGAGATGAAGGTCACAAGATCATCCATTTTTAATAACACGCTACACAGCCAAGACCTTTTGTCTCATGTCTCTATTGTAGACACCTAACGAATCGCCAAAAATACATATAGTATAGTAATTATAGTAAACGCCAAAATATGGTGAAAGTGCATAGACTCTTTCACCATATTTTGGCGTTTACTATAATTACTATACTATATTATAGCTATTTACTTTTAGGGCCTGTTTCACCACTTCCTGCGGGCCGATTCTGTATTGTACATTTGTGAGTTAATAACTGAGTTAGTAACGAAATCGAGGAGTGAGTAACGGAAAGTGCCACTTTTTGTATTCACTTGCATACAAAAGTGAGACTTTCGGTTGCTCACTCCTCCGTTTCGTTACTAACTCAGTGATTAACTCACAAATGTACGATACAGAATCGGCCCGCTGATAAGGCTATCCACCACTTAACTTGACAGATAGAGTATGGAGAATCTGTCAAATAAGCCTATCCGGCACCTTATCAGGAAGTGGTGAAGCAGGCTCTTAAAGTTTAATAAGTCACAGTCATGCGTGACGTCAAACGCAGACAACCGCAGCCAGAGTTGGGGGGTTAAGTATCAGAATCAGATGAGGGTATGCGTAGGATGCGTAGAGCACTTAATCATGTAAATAAGGTACTCACTGGTGCAGATCGGGCAGCACTGGCCGGGCGGCTGTATGGTGGGCACGGCGCAGCTGACCGGCGGACAACGCACGCGGTCGCAGCGCGTTTCGCCGTGCACGCAGCCGCACATGTGACATGACTGAAATGATACATGATGATTTACTTAATGGCGGCTATACACACTCGATGAGAGCCTCTCTCCGAGATTCTCGGCCGTACATGCTTGCTCTGGTTTACCCCGCGAGAGCCAACGAGACGAGGACGAGAGCACCATGTACAAGTAATTGTTCACACTCGCGCTCGGCCTGTCTCTGGGTGTCTCGACGAGTGTTCACGCGAAAAACGCGACACTATAAAAACAACCCGCAATGCCAAGTAATTTTTCAGTCATGAAAAAAATACATTTTTCATGCAACGTGTAAGTATGCCTTTGTACTCAAGGTAGCTTAAACCCAGTAAATAGACTTCAATACATGCTCATAATATCGAATTAAATATTAAATATATATTATCACTAGCTGTCCCGGCAAACGTTGCTTTGCCATAATACATTATGTATTTGCCATATTATTTTATTGAAGTGACTAAATATATTGTATGTTACCATGGCAACGTCGATCGCTATCCCGTCGCACAAACAATGGTCGCCGTCAGTCTCAGGTTGTAAGACAAATAATTTGCAATAAAATAAAATTGCGACTATAATAATTAATGATCTAAGCTATCCTATCTCTCAAGTTATAAAAAAGCACATATTTAAAAAAAACAACATTAAAATCGGTTAAGTAGTTTAGGAATCCATTGCGGACAAACATCGTGACAGGAGATTTATATATATTAGATTTATCAGTCATTGCCGAATTCCACTACATGACATTTTATCACATCAGGATTATTGCTTGAGCTATTAAAAGCACGACAACCGGACAGGAGGTTTAACCTTACAACCAGCATTAACACGAAAAGCTAGCAAGCATGACAGAATTTCGAGTAGCTAGTATAGTTTTAGCATCTCCAAATGAAAGTAAATGATTGACCACTGATTACTCTTGTCCCTAAAATCTCCCTTGGACCTTCATGTTTTATATCACGCCAAAGATATATTCACCTCAGCAGACATCCACTGCGCGCCGTCCTCGTACAGTTTCCCGGCGTACTGGCAGACCGCGGTGTTGGGCAGCGTGTTGTCGGGTGGCGTGTTGTGTGTGGGCTGGTAGCTCGGACCCAGGTCCGTGTCGGACGGGTATGTGGACGGCAGGCAGGAGCCAGGCACGCTTATCTGAAATCAAATTTGAAAAAAGAATGTTAGAATTCAATTTTAAGGCACGAGCTGTGCTGTTCCACGATTTTTTTATTTTAAGGAACATAAAATTTTAAGAAAATTGACAAAGGCTGTCTCGTGCCTTGTTTGATCCAGTTCATGTAAGAAAGCTTGAAGTCGTTCAGTGAGAAAGGGTCTAGTTTGATAGGGTTAAGTCTGTCTATATGACTGCATTAAACAAGGCAGCGATGCTGTTGCACAATGAAATTAAGGTAGCCAGTAGGTACTGGTTTTACAAAAGGATATTATAATGTGACTTACCTTTCACATACCCTCTTTAGCAGCACAACAGAAAATAATACATGAGGAAAAATACTCATTACAATGAAACAATAACAACGTAGCCGTAGCATACTTTGTAAAATTCCTGCATGTGCCAAATTGATTCAGCAGTTTTGACACCAATTCTATTAAAAGCAAATCTCTCTTACACCTAATACTATGCCCTTGTCACAGAGTGGCAAGAAACTGACAATCTGTCTGTGTGGGGCAAACTCGTGTCGGAGGCCAAGATCCCGTAGGTCGCTGAGCCATCTTACTAAGTATAAAATCAGGGTAAGTTCGGACACACGGTAAGTCCGGATAATTCAACTTATCACTAAATTAGTCAGTGTTTTTTACGGTGCTACGCCAAACTGTACTGCAACCGCAAACTGTAGAACCAGGTGAACAAATTATTTAATATAGCGTTAACTTGAATTATCCGGAGTTACCCTGTATCCGAACTTACCCTGATTAACCTTAAGGGGGTGACAGACGTGCGAGTAAGTACGCGGACTTATGGCTCGACGATCTTTATCACCTGTGTGTCAGCAAAGAGCCGCGAGCCGCGAGCCGCGAGCCTGGGGGCACGGTAATCCAGTGTGAGCGATTCTCGTGTGTCACCGACGCGAGCCGAGTAAGTTCGCGAACTTAAAACTCGCGTGCTTTAAGTTCTTACGTCTATCAGGCCTTATATCCCCTTACCTGAGGTACTCGCGTGCGCAGTATCGCGCTATCGTTGTCCGAAGTCCGTATGTTGACGTAGGCGGCGCCCGCGTTGAGAGCCGTTAGCTCCGCCGCGGTCGGCTCCAGGATGGAACCCTCGGAGCCGGGGAGAGCCCTGGGCCCGGAGACGGGGTAGGCGTGGCACTCCAGGTACGCGTACCAGGGACCGTTGTAACCGTTTATCATCACCTGGAGATGAAGACATGAAAAGTTGGTAGATTGGTCTTTAAGGACTTGTTAAAATAGAAATTTATTGCAAAGTGGTGATAGTACAAGAACCCTAAAACGGAACCCTAACCAGCTGGTTTTTTGTATATTGATAGGTTAAAAGTTGTATAATTTAACAGTAACATTGTCCCACAAATATAACAATCAATATTTAAAGGACCATCAATTTGAAATATTTTATCCTTTCTATCTCTGTTAGCTACCACTTTCGAGAATTTTCGCAGAGAAAACTGTTTATTCGTGTTATAATAATGAAGCTACTCACAAAAATTTGCTTGATAGTAATCAAGTCAAAAAAATGTTCTAGGGAACATGTACTATTATATTCGTGGAATTATATTTGGTGGTGTAATCTAAAATCTTAAATGTTCGGCCAAAACACAGTTGTGGAGAAAGTTTAAGGCCTGATTATCTAACCAAGTAGGTTGAGGATTCTAATTTCTAAGAGCGACCACTAATTGAACAGTATAGACTTAAGACGGCTAAACTTAGTACAAAACAAAATATTTATGTGTAAGCGACTTCATGCAGTGTTTTGTAAAGCAAGACACTTTCGTGTCTCAAGTGAACGCTAGCCCTTTTTGGGCAACAGTTTTAGACAACTTCTTACTCTGTTCCGTACTATTGATTGACCTACGAATTACCTATTAATTTACTTTAACACAGACAAAAATCTCAATAACACACCTCGTAGTTAACTCCACACAGATTGTCAACGGACACCCAGGCGAGACCGGCAACTGGGGTGATGGTGGGGGGCATCCTGGCGTCGGTTCGCCGTAGCAGCGCGGGACCCTCGCTCGCTGAGTCCGGTAGAGACCTGGACAGCAGGCGACCACGGAGAATCGGTGGACCTGAAAGCAAATAATAATGATGATGTATTAGGAGTTGTAGGTAGTATGTTAGGAATGGATATACTACCTACAACTCCTAATACATCATCAAACTGTGATGTATTTTTTTTCTTTGGGTACTAAATTTTGTAGTAATTAACTGAAGATAGTTAGTCTGTTTGGCAAGGTAATAGCTTAGACTTTGAATGAACATCCAGAGCCTTCTATACAAAAACGAATTTTATCAAATTTTTTGCGCGAAGTTACATACGTACAAACTTTAGTGTGACAAGACAAAAAAATAACCTTCCACATTAAAAATATTTATTTACATCTAAGCAAAAGCTAAGCAAGGTCTGTTGTCTTTGTCCAGCTCACTAGTAAATAGTCATATCATATAAACATTGCATATAGCAGACATAGACCATAGACAATGAGTAAATATATTTATCAACGAGAGAATAAGTCGATGACTAGAATACTAACCAGTGTCTGATCCAATGTGAACAGCCAACTGATCCTCATACAGCGGGGGGAAGATGCGAGCACTGGGTCTGGTCAGAACTCCCATCCTGGTGTCCAGGATTTCCACTTGTGAATGACGTTTGCCTTGCTCCTCGACTAAAGTGATCTTAGGGTCGGGTATACCTAGGTTGTCCACCTGGAAATGAGAGATTAATTTTTTGTTTAGTTGGAAATATTTAAAACTAGCTGTCCCGGTGACCTTCGTGTCACTTTAAAACCTTCCCTGGACTTCTACGAATATTTTAAGACTAAAATCAGCCCAATCCGTTCAGCCCTTTTCGAGTTTTAGCGCGACTAACACATTTGAAAATTTAATCTAACACATTTTTTTATATGATATACGATAGAACCGAGATTGGTCATTATTATTTTAGTGTTTACACTGTTAAATGCGAAGACTAAAATATGACGTCTTTAAATCTCAAATAAACACGAATCACATTGTGTAAGTACAAGCGGACCTTAGTTTCAAGTAGGTGTACTGACTGTCGCAACTCGCAAGTCGCGAAATCGGGAATAAGAAAGCGTTATGCGACAAAATCCATACGAAGCGAAAAGATAAAGAAACAATCTTACCTGAATATCATAAACCAAAGATCCTTCCTTGTCGATATAAATCATGGCCATGCCTTCGGGAACAGCGGAAGCGGGAGGTCTTTCAGCCATTAATGGAGCATGGAAGACCTCACAGGCTGCCCTCTGACGAACTGCTCCAGAGATCCTTCTTTCAGGCACTCCACTGGCCTCAACTGACAACAGGAGTCTACCCCTGGCCAAAGACCTGAGTTCAGCAGCAGACACTGGGGTTGAAACTTCCAAAACGTTCAGTTCGTATCCTGGCTTCGTGATTTTTTGGGTCTGAAATTGAATTGGTAAAGAGAATAATTAGTATTTAGTATTCAATCCTATAGTACTCATCTTCAAAATTTTAAGTAAAATGTGAATCAACAGAGTAATAATTAAGCTTCGCGCAGGGAACAGGGTTGCATTTGTAAAACAAGTTTTATGACAAAGTGTGCGATGGGCCTTAAAGTTTATATGGAAAACCAGATGCTGCCTACAACTCCGTTGCGGCAAAATTTGTTTATTGCGCGGGAGCCGTACATTTTTCCGGGCTAAACAGTATCCTATGTCCTTTCTCGGGACTCAAAGTATCCCCATGCCAAATTTCAGCAAAATGAAGTGAAGAGGTAACAGATAGACAGACAGATAGACCTTTGCATTTATAAGACACGTATGGATGGATATAAGCAAGGATTAGTATGGATTCAGCCCGCCCAGCTACGACCCTTCACAATATTAAAACGCTCATAGTATTTCCACTAAAGTTGAGGACTACAACTATAACACTCACCTCATTGATAATAGTCTGGTTCCTGTCCGGTAGCGTCAGAAGTACCTTCACACTCTGCTCTCTCGAAGCGGCCGAGAAGACGCCATTGTAGATAACGGCCAGGTGGATGCTTGGTGCAGCTCCTGCAGCACCCGTGACAATGGCGGTGCCTCCCCACCAGCCCTCCTCCTGGCCAGGGACTCTGTAGTTGTCGCAGGCGCTGCTGCTGATGGTAGCCGGCACGTGCTCCGGTTCCAGGAGTGACGTAAACATCTCCGTCGATAACGCTGGGTACCTGGAGGACCACTCTCACTTTAATTAAATTATAAAGTGTTTGATTCGATACAATGTAACGGATAAGGCTGTAGTCATAATATTAATATCATCATAATATGGTATGCCTTTTCCTTGAATGTTTTTTTTATATATTTTTCATATTACAGATATTCATATAATATTTATTTGTGGCAAGTTATGTTAAATTATTTTTCTTCTATTACTAAAACTTTTGGTTAATTAATTTATTAAGTATATAAGACGAATTGTAGCTCTTTAAAAAATCCGACAGATGTTCTTTTCAAATCATTAGAACCTGCATCTCATTTTTAACTCTATTTTAAAAGACCTATCTAATAATAATACATAATAATTAATAATATTTAAATATTATGTATGTGTTTAACAATCTGGCTATTTTTTGTCTATTAGTCGGTGACGCAGCGTCTGCAACTAATAAAGTCTGGATTTAAGATATTTACAAGCACAGATAAGGCTCTAACCTTCCGCTACCTGGTGACATCACATTTATAATTTAGGATCTACAAACGGATGTGCGGATGAATAAATTACGCCACTTAATACGTTTACGTCACGAAAATCGTAGCAACAATAAAATAACAATGTATAATAGTACTCAAATAATAATAGTTAATAAAAAAAACTAACTTCCTCCATTATTTGTAAATTAACATCATTATGTGCGCAACAAAACTTGATTTTGTTGAAACCAGAATTAAATGCTTTGCGTAGGACACAAAAAACTTATTTAACATTTTAAATTAATTTTACAAATTACAATTAGCATGTTTACTAATTTATAGTAGTTTGAGAATTGAGTCGCAAAATGAAACATATTTCATTTATTAAAATGTTTGTTTCGATATATTTAACAAATATCAATTCATTACAAAATCCCTCATTTTATCATCTCATGATTCATAGAAAAAGATTAGTAATTTAAATCACTGCGTAATTTTAAAATTATTATTTCAGATGCAATAACTATACTAACTAGTCAAGCGCATTGTCCAAAAAAAATCACATGTACTCTTTATATTTTTTTTTCGTTAAAATATGGTATTTTAAGAAAATAAATTAAATAATTTTGAAATTTTTTGGCTAGTTTTTTCTCAATAAATTTTTAAAGTTTCGGTCTGACGTCATCATCGGCGGCCAATTGACCTCCTTTTAAATTTCTTTTCAATTTTATTTACAATGGCTGGGTCGTCAAATGCAAGTTCTCATTATGAGAAAGCTGACGAGAAGCTTACCAAAAGTTCGAAACGTAATGTTGGTCGAATTTATTGCTAATTAACGCCATTGAAGGTCAAACTGAGGTTAAACATATTTGTTAAAAGATATAAGTAACTAATGGGTATTTTCTTCGTTTATATACAGAAAAACGATCACTGACCTTATTCCTCGAAATGTTTTTGTAATGAGCAAAATTTAAAAAAAATGGACCATCCCCAAATTCAACAATTTCAAAACCACCAGCAAACCTTAGATACCTATAAATTTCCACCAGACGGTAGACTAGAGTCGGTAAGTTTCCGTTATTAATCACACGGATAATTGACTTCGAACAATGAGCCTTCCACGGTATCCTTGGAATAATGCTCAAGGGGAACTCGGATTGAGATACAACGATATCAATCAATTAGTAGCAAATTCATTAGCATAGTTGCCCATTTGATTTAAATCAAAACAACTACCAACTGCATTCATACATAAACTATTAATTTTGAAACAATTATTGCGTGCTGAATAAAATAATTTAAAAATTCATGCCTATTAAAAAATAGTGGATTTTTAATTTATTTGCTCGCTAGCGTTGCTAAGCTTGAATGGTGACGCATCTGCAACGCAAAACAATTGTAATAATAACGCAAATTAAATTTACCGTTGACGTATCATCCGTGTGGAACGCGCTTAAGTGAATGTAGCACAGTGCTTGCAATTGTAATGCATCGGAAACGATGTCGTTTGCATTACGCCTCATGAAAGCCCTCGTATAAAGTGTACTTTACGATTATTATATCGGAGGCGCCTGACGCGCATAGATATAGTGATTTTAGAACATTAAGCTATGTATGAGGCGTTTTGTAGTTTAGACCTTCTATTTATGTCTGGTGCAGTTCTTAGAACTTCCTCCACAATAGAGGAGTATCAAGAATAGTAATGAGACGTCTGGCGGATGTGAAATATCGAAATGATTTTGAAGAAAATTGTTAGGCAAACACGACTGATTCACAGTAGACAAGATAACATAAAATGATTGTTGACCAAGTTGATGCTTCACAGCACATCGCTCATTTGGTACAACAACGTCGTAATTAACATTTTTTTCAAAAATGAGTTATTTATGTCATTATGTTCCAAAAGTATATTTACACCCGGAGAAACATCGACCGTAATGTTTTAATGTGTATTTTCCGCGATGGAGGGTGGTTGTTATTGTGGAATTGACTGAAATGGCGACATTTCTGATGCTACAACGTCCGGACAGCCAGTTGCGCCGGGCGCCTCGCTGATTGTGGTTATATTTAGGAGCTATAACGTCGTAAAGGTAAATATGACATTCACTTCGATAATTTTTGGTGAAACTACGACATAATTGAGTAAATTATGTCATTGTAGCTCCACATTTAATATTAATTGATTTTATAAATGATTTTTCTTATAGGTTGCAGGTATAAAAGAAGACCAAACTTATTGTTACTTTTGGCATGAAGCTACGGGAGGTGGAGGAGCAATGGAAATTGCTCCTGTATTTAGTTTACTTTTTCAGATTTTAAATTTTTATGTATTTAGGACTTATTGGAACAAAAATCACAGATTATTTGGCTATTATTTGAACGTGCTGATATCAGGAACTACTGGTCTGATTTGAAAAATTCTTTCAGTGTTAGATAGCTCATTTATCGAGAAAGGCTATAGGTTATATTTTATCACGCTAAGACTATTAGGAGCGAAGAAATAGAGGAAATTGTGAAAAAAAACAGGGGAAATTATTTGAAAGGGCTTATCTCATGAACTACTGGAGCAATTTTTCTGTTATTTGGCACTGATAAGAAGTAGATCACGTGAAGGATTATAGGCTATTTTTTGTGAACTAATTTATCTGTAAAATATCTAATTTACGCGGGCGAAGTCGGGCTGAACGTCTAGTTATTTAGAATTTAGTTTCTGTTACTAAAATGTTTTTTTTTTTAATATTTAATTGAGTAACTGGTAAAATAGAAATAGCGTCCTGGTTTTGAACTGATTTAAAACTTACATAATTAAATGGTGATGCTGATTTATTAATCTACTTAGTTTTATTTTGTCACAAATGCAAAATCCCCTATCGTATGCATTATTTCTTAAATTTAATTCTGAAGAAACAATGACGTATTTACATATACATCATTATAAGAATGCCCATAATTTAGGTAATGTATGATGTATCGAAAAGTCTTGAACTCTAATAGAAACAACACAAATAAACATTACGTTTAAATTGAGTCGGTATATAATAAGTCTTCCCAAAAATTGGATTCAAATCTTTGATTGTGGCTCCTGTAAAAATTGTTAAAGTGTAATAATTACGCCATTGTTGTACCAAATGAGGGACATCATAAACCCTACAAGCTTCCCTGATGTGATCTACAATATTGTAATATTAGTAGGTGATGGTGACAATAACGAAGATGATGATAACCTGTTCATGATGATGATAACCAGGATGATGATGATTACCTGTTGATGCGACCACTGAGCGCGCTGTCCATGGAGTTGTTCCTCTCATCACCCCACAGCAGCGCGACGTAGAGGGAACCTTCTCGAAGTAAGCGCTTGTAGTCGCGCGGTACTCGCCTCCAAACGCCGCATAGCTGGAAGAATAAGAACATTGAATCTTTTATTTACAAAAAAAAAAGACAGGTTGCACTCCGGGAGTGCCGGCAGAAGTGAAAACTGGATTATTAACGTTGTGCATTTTTTTAACCCATTTTTTTATGAAAATCGATTTTTTTAATTAATCGAAACCCTTACAACCGATTAAATTTTAACCCATTTTTTATGAAAATCGATTTTTAAAAAATCGATTTTTTTAATTAATCGAAACCCTTACAATCAATTCGAGTTTGAGTTCGAGTTCGAGTTCGACACAAAACACTACTCTCCAATCGTCTTACGGTTTTTCCAAGGTTTTTCGATCAGCACGAGAATCTGACGCGAGTTTCACAGTTTTTACCCATCCCACAAAAGTGCTCAACGCCGCTAAAGAAGTTTTCACTTCAAAAAAAATTGCCACCCAGATAAGCACAGGATATAGCCCTCCGTATTTTAGAACCTTGAAAAATGTACAAAAATAAAGTTCACTGACAAAAATACATCGGCTCTTGAAAGTTGCAGATAATTCATTGATTACAGGTAAAGTAGCTGTCATGGGTAGGAATGGGAAGTCTACGGAACGCTAGTACTAGTCATTCGTGAGTTCTTCCATTAAAAGGAGAGCCAGTAAGTGTCCCATTTGTAAAATCTAATCACTCTTACCTTATCCGTTTTCTCCTCATACGTCGCGTGAATTCCTGGTGCCTTCTTCAGTGGATGCTCCAACAGCATCCTGCCGCTCCTGTCCAGGAACGCCAGGGCACGTGGTGGCACCACGATGGACGGTCCCATGATGACAGACCAGAAGAGGTGACGGCGACGGAAGGTGAAACGTGCGGTTGCAATACCAGGAGCTACTGGTACCCCACTCATGTCATCCCGTTGGATGCAGAGAGGCGAGCGACCGGTTAGGAGAGCTCCGAAATCTAGAAAAAAATTAAAAACTGTTTCAAAGTTTACTGAAAAGCATAAAGTAAAAAACGCAGTCTCTATCAGAAAACTACGAGTAACACTTTTCTATCAGTGAGGTATTGAGGAATTAGTTTTAAAAAACCGTAGAAAAAAGATGTGGTCAAATAGAGAAACCATCTTTTTTTTTTCGGAGCGGTTAAAATAAAGTCCGTTAAAAATCCAAAAGACTCGTAAGTCTAAGAGCGTAATGATTTTGTAAAGAGTTTGATAGAGTTAAAAGACTTACGTTTAAGGCTCAATTCATCGTCTTCATTAGTAGTAATAACTGCAGTCGGGCTGTCTTCTTGAACAATATCTGGTGCTGTAACAAAGAGAAAAACAAATGATGAATGAACAGCTTCTTATAAAGATTTACAAGTCTTGGCGCCGCTAAAACTATTATATGACCTAACCTTTAGCATTATTTGCTAACACTTCGATCTAAGTACTTGAACGTATCTGTAATTAGCAGCATAGTGTGCGAGGACCTTTATTCAAGTGGTTAAGTGATAGTAAATATATTTGCGGCGCGATGACGCGATCTGCGGACACACCTCTATCTACTTAATTGCTAGATTAACTAGTTAGTTGTGAATACGTCTTTTACATTACACATAAGGTTTGCTACTTATTTTATAGTAGTAGTATAGTAAATAGCTTCAATATAATTATAGTCTATTGTTGTAGAAGTAAAGTCTTCATGAAATTCTTTTGAAACCTTAAAGATTAGTAGAGTTCATTTTGGTGACTTTGACATCCAGTTTTAAAGCCAATTAAAAGGAAAAACAAAAGAATTTCCTTTGTTATTTACAGTGAACTTTGCTATTTACTTATTTATTAACCTTTCAATTTATTTCCATTCATCATTTTCGATCTACACAAAAATCTAAAACTCCTAAGGCACAATCATAAAAATATGATACAGATAAATATTACTCCGCAAAGCTATGCTCTTCTATTTGCAACTCGATCAATAAAAACTTTATGATCAATTGATCTAAAGTGGGGTCTAGTGAATAAAGGCCGGATCACAGACCTCCTGCTCCTTCCCCCCTTTTCCTCCTCCAGTTTTATTGGATCAAATGTTATTCAATCGAAGCAGGATCGGCGTCTAGACGGCGACGGTAGAATTTGCGTTTGGCATTGCTTTCTTGTTAGGTATGTATTAGACAGTGGCTCTCAAAGTTTGTTGACCTGACTGTGCGCTGGGATGTAAAGTGGGTTCTTTTTTTACGTTTGTTAACTGTGAATTATTGTGATGAAGGGAAATATACTTTTATAGTCAACCTTGGCTGCGCCAAAGAGCAAAATAAATGTGGAAAAAAAAGTTAAAAAAAATATTAAGTGTGCTTAGTATCATCATACAGGGTGAAATAATAATATTGTTGTGTAAGTAGGTACTGTAAAACAAGATAAAGAACTCTACCTCATTTAACTAATTACAATTTACAAGTAAATATTGATCGCTCCTCTCTAGTGACGCGTAATTCCAGCCATACAAACTTTATTATGAAGACGAACATATAACCTACTCGTTTTTGGATGTCGGTTAAAAACAGAAGTTTGTGAACGAGTTTATACTTTGTAAATTCCTTATTAAAAAAAAACTAGTTTTATCTAAAGGCTCTGGATTATCGCATGCTTAAGTAAGCATATGAGTGCTTAATGCTTTAAAAACCAGTACCTCATAATTCGCAAAAGATTGAGAATCACCGATCTCGATGGAAATAGAGAGCAGTGACATTTCGCGATAGTATGTATCGCCTGATAGATAGAGCCACCGCTATGAGTTCATTACTCATGCTATTTATACCGACTTTCCTACAAACTACAAACATACTAATCTCCCTTTCAAGGTAGTTTTTGTGTGAGTTAGGGATCCCATCGGAATTCGCATCGCATCGCATCGCATCACAATGTCATTTTTTAAATATGAGTTTTATCGCAGATTTTTGGGATGCGATGCGAATTCGCAGTTTTGTGTGGTAGCACCCATCAAGCCCCATAAGCTCACCGATGAGCGAGACACAAAGGAAAAAAAATGCTTACGTATTGTCAATGTGTACAAAAATCACTTGTTGCAACTTTATGTAGCTATCTGAATTAGTGCCGACGTACCATAGAATTGGATAACACTAAACAGTTCAATTTGATTCGTGCACTTTTATTAAAAGCACAAGGAAGTTATTAATATAAATATGACTGACGAACACTAAAATTACTGCGCATATTTATCCCGTGATTGATACGAAAAATATTTTGCTGGAATTCTTTAAAAAATTAAAAATTAATCGTCTCTAGTATGTTTTGTGACAATCATTTGGAGCTCTGCCACGGCGGGATCAAAAATAATTTAAGTTTTATTTATTATTATTTGCCCAGGTGTTCATGGATCGTCACGTTCTTTGAAAGTATTATTAATAATAATAAACAATTTTAAAGTCCACTTTTTATTTTTTGAAAAAATTCAAGCGGCTTTTTAAGAGTTCTTTACACTATACTAATGTAAATTGAGAGTAAATTTTGGTAGCTTTGAATTAAATATGAATAAAATTATCAAAACATCAATTGAGATACCAAATAATATTAATCAATCACAAAATAATGAAAATAAAATCGGCCAAGTGCGAGTGGGACTCGCGCACGAAGGGTTCCGTACCGTTATAGAGCAAAAATAGACCAAATTTGCGTTTTTTGTATGGGAGCCCCCCTTAAATTATTATTTTATTTAAATATTATTTTGAATTATTAAAGTACACATATAATTAAGGCTTTTGTGAAAATTTCAAGTGCCTACTTGTTGTCATCGTTGATACCGAGCAAAAAATGTTTGAAAAATTACATTTGTTGTATGAGAGCCCCCCTTAAATATTTAATTTATTTTATTTTTAGTATTTGTTGTTATAGCGGCAACAGAAATACAAAATCTGTGAAAATTTCAACTCTCTAGCTATGACCGTTCTTGAGTTACAGCCTGGAGACAGGCGGACAGACAGACGGACAGACGGACAGCCGGACAGACATCGAAGTCTCAGTAATAGGGCCCCGTTTTTACCCTTTGGGTATGGAACCCTAAAAAGGACAGGAGATAAATAAAAAAAGTAGGAGCTGATTTCAAGTTGAGTCATACTATTGTGTGAAAGAAATAGTCCACCGAAAGAATAGCCAAAAAGCAGGTTTAGAGTGCGTGAGCTGCAACCTTAACAATTTCTTCAGAAATGTATTTAGGATGCCTAGAAGATAAACATACTAAGAGTCCCCGCCTCCAGGGGTGAGCCGGAGTGGGGGGAGGGGGTTAAAGTTCCCGTTATTGAGTTTTTGGCTCATATCTTTAAAACGGTACGTCGTAAATAAAAGCTACTAAAATTTACTACAACTATGTCATTTACACTATGTATCTATCTCCAATCATTGCCATGCTATGAGCTTCTAAAGTGGTCGATTTTCAAAAACACGCATCAACTAAGTCTAGGGATATTTGTATTTTATGAAATCTATCAGGATTTTTGGAGACAGTAAATGAAAGAATTATAGCTTATTTTATAGCATTTCATAGAACATAAAAAACTTTCCCATTTTTTTTTTGTTTTTAAGAAAAAATCATTGGCTTTTTCTATGGTCACAGAAAAGTTATATGGCAAAAAATCTTTATTTCGCTTTATAAAACCGAAAATTTCATTCGAATGAGAGAAAATCTTTTACATTTTTATTGCTAATAGTCAAATTAATAACAATGAATTTTATTCGTTACTTAGTATTGAGTATTTTTACCTAAAATACATTTTTTAGTCTTTCTTCGGTAAAGGCCCTATGTTCTTTGTGATTTCGTTTTTTTCTTTTAGTCGCAGTAGATATATTTCATGTCTGAAAACCCTAGAGACCAGGCCAAAACCAGAATAATCTGGTCGAATCAACCCAATATTAAGTCGATGCAACTAGTAAAAAGGCTCCAGGAGAGCAATCAATCTCTAGAAACCGACCAAACCGTGCAGAGGAGTTTCCATTAAGTTGGTTCTTAAGACGTCAAAATATTTTGTAATCCAGCATTGAAATGTGGAAAATGCGGAAGGTTGCTTTTTCATGAGTTTGTGAGATTAATAATGGTAAAACCTAATGGGATGAATAATGGCTCTCCAGAGCTGGTCGAAGATGGTAAACTCACCGCGGAATTATCCGAACAAGTGATTATAGTAAATCGAGATGAAACTCAAGCCGGGATTTTCATCAGCACCAGCATCAGAGACAATTTCTTAGTGATACCATGGTCAATCTCACAAATTCATGAAAAATCAACCTTCCGCATTTTCCACATTTCAAGTGGACTAAAAACATTAGTTTAAATTAAAACGCGACTGTTTGTGGAAACATTCTGGCATCATAACAAGGTTTTATTGAATGAAACACAACTCTTAACTGATGGAGTCCTACTCAAACCGGCTAAATGATATGTAGTGATGAACAAACAAGAAAATTAGTAAATAAACGAAAATATTTTATAACACTCCCTATAAAATAAAACAAAGCTAATAAACTAAGTACCTAATCTGGAAGTAAAGTCTTTGCTTACTGTACTAAGCGACAAAAACAAAACTGTTGTATATTTTGTAATCCAAGATATTCTATAAAATTAATCACAGAAAAATGATTCACTTTTTTGGCATAATAATAATATTATTATGCAAGGTCATGTATCACATCGTCAAATTGCTCTTTTGGACTAACTACTCCTAGAATCATTAAGGCAATAGAAAATCATGCTAGTAACCTATAGTTACATTAAACTAGATGTTACTTAAGCGAAAACTATCAATAAATGTAATTCGCTTTACGATTGGGCAACTAATTGCTACTGGGCTATAAAGTTCGCTAGTGTGTACAAGCTTTAAATGGGAATGTTATGCAAACATACGTAATATAATATAAAATTCACGTGACACGGTGTTTGTTGGCAAAATGCATGTTGTCTCCGCAACGCTGCATTGTGCATAAAAATTATGTGCTTATCCTGTAGGTCTGATTCGCCAGCATCTATTATTTGTACCCGAAATTACGTTGCAGTTAACCAAACAGGGCATTTTGAATTGCGCAAAATTTTGTCTCAAATTGGAGGTTCTGAAAAGAGTTGTCACCTGAAATAATAAGTTCTCGCTCGAAAGATCTTCTTTTGAGGCTCTCAAGCATATTTCCACAACGGTTACGGCACAACAACGTCTGCCGGGTCAGCTAGTGTGTTTATATTTGCGCATTTGATGTAGCATGTTTTACATAATATAAATACGATTATGATCTAGCGCAGGCGCCGACGATCATAACTCAATCTGCGCATTCATTTGATGCTCGAGACAGTCCTAAATTTATTGGTGGGTGGCGCCACTTGTGACGTGTGAGGCTAGCTTATAGGCCGTGCACAGATTACTGATAACTATACTATGTTGCATGTATAAAATCCATATAATATACAGTCAGATATTAGATATTAGGTATGCTATAAGGATTTCATACATTTCATACATGCACTTCCTTATGATTTTTTTGAATGATGTCTTTAATGTATTACCATTTTGATAACTTTTTATGTCTACTTTTAACCAAGTTACAAAAATATTTTACTCACTTAAAATACTTCGTAAAATAGATAAAGACGATTTTTGTTATAATACGGTAATTTTTACAAAAAAATCTGCAACTAGTAGCAGGAAAATCGTCTGAACTACACTTTAATTTTTAATAAGCATTAAATAATAATAGACCACTTAATTCTTTTATCGTAGCAATTTAACATCTCATTAGCATTTTATTTCTGCTCGTTTTTGCGCACGTCGATTATTCGTGTATGACTGCCCTAATAAACCTATTAATAATTTCAAAAAAATGTAAGACAACTTTGACATTGACTTTGGATTATTTTTGTTATTCATCAAAGAGAATGTAAAATTAAAAAAAATATGAAAAATATTCGCGCTATTTTTGCTACTTTTGAATAGTTGGCATTCCTACGCCCTTGCTATAAATCTATTCAGAAATTCGCAATGGAAAGGAATTAGTAAGGTAACGAAATGTTCCCATACACCTGGAGATCAAAATTTTAAACACATAGTCTATTGATTTTATTATTTTTGAAAACTTCTTTACCACTCCTCTACAGTTATATTAGAAGTATCGCTTTATAACTTTCAAGGCAAAATAATTATTCTGAAACTAGAGCTAGTTATTAACTGAACCACAGAATATATATTAGTTGTACCAACAGAATTCCCACTAACGAAACCCGTTTAAAGAATTAACGACTCATGCTACCATACTATAAAGTTCAAATTCCGACCGCGCAGTGCTAGGCGCCTACAATAATATTTGCCTACATCTCCGCTCTCTTTCTATCGCATAACTCGTACCTTTTCTGAAGAAATTAGGGTTGTCTTTTTTTTTAATAATAATATTATCTTTATATTTATTTAACTACATTTTATTTAAAACTTAAAATAATCTAAGATAGTATGTCTTAGTACTACGTAGATTTAATTATCATAAATTCGCGTATAATTAGTTACGCGTACTTAGATTCGATAAGTACCGTTACTTATTCTTAATATTAATAATTCTTAATAATTGAAACCGGTCTTATATTACCTACTAATTAAAGTGTTTGTATAACTAAGTTATTTTTGTAAACAAATGAGGTTTCGAATAGTACACCTACGATGCTTACTATTGGTAATAAGTAATAACTAATGTGTTTTTTTGACAATGAAATACCTTTAAGTATTAATTATACGTCTACTAATAAGGGTAGGTACCTAAGGTAACCCAACTAACATATTCTACTTCAACTAGTATTTAAAACTATTTAAATCATAAGTAATCGTAATTTTACTCTATAATAAATTGTACAAAATTTGAATCTATGATAAAAAATAATAATAACAATTTAAAAGAGTTCTTACGGAGTTTAAAGAAAGTTAATTTTTTTTCACATTCCGTGTTAAGAAAATTAAACACTGCGCAATATTTCTTTGCACTTTTTTTATTGTACATTGTGATTTGTGATCTGATTAATTTATCAATTCTGTAACAGCGAATGAATAAGTACGCAGGTAGGCATGCAACGATTAACTAAAAAGTAAAAACTCGTGCGCGCGCGTCACCGCTCGCCTGTGAGTCCCTACTGAAGTGCCCCCCTAGCGGGGTACTTACAGTTCGATGCCTACAGGCGCGAGTGGGACAGGCCTGACTGAGCTTAAAAGACTACCTTCTAGTCACTATAACAAACAAGAATATTTTTGGCGCGTGGATGACGTCATTAAAAATGAACATGCAAAACACAAACTCAACTCAAACTCAATTTTTTTTATTCAGAATAAATTTTTGCAAATATTTTCTGAAAGTCTTACATGATGCCTACCACCGGTTCGGGAACTAACAAACAGATCTCCCTCAAATGTCATTCTATTATGCGATAATTTAGTCCTGATTTTGACACCATACAGTATAGTCAGTAAAGCTTGATTATTCTATTATAACTAGTAAAACCTTTAACGTCAATATTAGTTATAAATACCAGATAATCCAACTTACCCAAACGGCGCCATATAATATTTAAGCCGCAAAATGTATGATTTTAAGTAAAATATTCTCACATAAACTTACCTAGTTGTTGACAGTATTAATATTTACTGAAATTGTCGTTTAAATTAATCAGTTTTGCCCTCGATTTTATTTGCTTTGAATTAACTTTATTACTTCACGGTAAATGAATTTTAAAAAGCTATTTTTTTTTTTCAACATCGCAAAAGATTATTTATTATTCTATTATCTATATCTATACATATTATTATAAAACAAAGTCGCTTTTTTTCCCTCATGTCCCTTTGTTCCCTTTAATCTTTAAAACTACGCAACGGATTTTGATGATTCTTTCAGTGTTAAATAGCCCATTTATCGATGATGCCAGTGCGAGCGCTATGACCATCATTTTCCTTTTTGCCTTTACGTAATTATACCCCTGTAAAACCGCCATGCTGGCACAAATCACCAAGAATTTTGTGTCACTATCTCCAGGCCTAATAGTTATAGCCCATAGGACACATACGTCACCGACTATGATGATAACCATAACAAGGCGCTTCTACCATAAAAAACTCATACCATAAAGAGTGATACCATATAATACGGATGCGTGTAACCGCTCCTTAAGCTACTCCTCACCGACGAGTTTTCCGCCATGATGTAACTTGGCGCCGGCGCCGACAGCGGGCACCGCGAATAGACTCTTACGACTTGCGACAATCAATAATTCATGAAACTAAAACCCCAATAAAGACGATATTTAACGGTGGCTATCAAAATAATGCTGATTATTTACGGCTTTCACACTTATTAGTCGAGCCTACGACTTTTAGTCTACCCGACATGGAAATCGTTACGACGTATCGTTCCGATCATCATTTTACCACGCTATTAATACTAATAAGAGCGAAGAAATAGAGGAAAATGTGGAAAAAACGGGAGAAATTGTTTGAAATGGCTTATCTCACGAACTCCTGGAGCAATTTTTCTGTTATTTGGCACAGATATTACTGTAGGTACCTATTCTCTAATATGCTAAAAAGTACAATGCTAATGTTCATATTCTGATTGGATGGATCCTTAATATTATCAAAACAATCTTATTTAGCTTATCATGATAATGGCGCTGAATGATCACGAAATCATCAAAAACACATTCCATCAATTGATTTACAGCTGCATTTTTTATAGTCCATTTAATTTCACGACTTTTTCATGCAAGCACGCTATTTTAATTCACGATATGATTTTTTAAAATTGAAACAACGCTCATTTTAATTTTAAAGCATGAAATCGGAATAATTTTTAGATTTTTACTGCAAGTGAAAATCCATCACAAGAGAGATTGCTAATTTTATACTTAATAAAAAAAATCGTAAATTGTAAAATTTTAGTGATGGTATTTGCAATTAGTAGAAACAAAAAATATATTTGGTTACTACTAATGTCACAGAATTATACATATTATTACTAAAGTCTGCTTCAACAATAATAATACCAAAATATAATGATCGAAGTTACAAAATACAGGTACTGAGAAAAGTTAGATACAATGTAACATAATAATTGAAAAGTACATGTTAATGAGCCTATGGACTTATAAAGTGTATAATACTATGATCCCGTAAAATAGTACGATACGATAAAAACTAACGATAAATTAATTCAAACCACAACATGTAATATAGTCGCATGTTTAGCGCTCATTCATATTAATAAAGATTGGAATATTGACGACCTCTGTGGCTCAGTGGTAAGCGCGTTGGGCGCTCAAGCCGGGGGTCGCGGGTTCGAATCCCGCCGACGGAACAAAAAGTTTTCAAAGTTCCTGGGTCATGGATGTGTATTAAATGTGTGTATAATATAATAAAAATCTTAAATATATGTATAGTATAAAAAGTATTAAATATATTTCCGTTGTCTGGTACCCGTAACACAAGTCCTTCAGGTACTTACCACGGGGCCAGACTGACGTGGTTGTGAAGCGTCCATATATTTAGATTTATTGGTAACTAATAATTAATATACCATAAAATTAAATGGTAAATAGTACTTATCGATACTTAGATATGAAATTAATAAACGTTATGGACAAATATACTAAATACTAATAGTTATTTAAATTCTAAATTGACATCAAAAACAAACAGAAGTAAATTGAAAGGAATGTATTACATAAATGAGTTAAGAGCGGGCTGTGCAATTTTGCTGTGTTTTCTAATAAGTATTACGATCCCGGAAGACGATTGACTCAAATGAAATTGAGATTTATTAAATCATTGTATATTTATCTGAAACTTAGCTAACGGAAAACACGATTCACTTATTTTGACTCGATAGTTTTATTTTTCGAAATTATTAATCTTTTTGGGCATTTCAACAAATTACTGTTACACTTATTGAGTTACTATCATTAAATAACTTGCACTACTACAATCACACACTATATAAAATAACAGCTAAAGAAAATATTTGTATTGTATTTAGTTTTTAAGTAATCATCAAAAAACAGTTTCGGGACTTACAATCTTTACTTTCGTGCTATAATGCGGAAACCGTTGCTACGCGATATTGTTCACTATTAGCTGCAGCCTAAAACACATTGCCCGGGAGCACGATACATGGAATTATTGTATCACGATTGGAGGATAGCGGGGTATGTAGGCTGGGCTAGTGTTTTGACCGTAGGCCCTTAAAACTTCTAATTGATTCAAAATCATTGTATTAGTTCAAATTTTTATGTTATGTCGGATACGTTGTAACAGTTACTTGACAGATAAATACATTGCACATATGTGTATGTTGTGTGTAACTAATATTGATACTTGTTCTGCAGTTGATGGCTTTAAACTTCATGAATGGAAATCCATAGAAACCGTTATTTTCACAGCGAAAGTACACGAAAAGATGAATGAGGTGATCCATCATAGTTCAATATGTAAGTAAAACAAGTAGCCTTATGCTATAAGGATGTTAAGAATGAAAGGTAAATACGGCAAGAAAGTGTAAAAGTAATCCCACCAAAAACATACCTGTTAAAATAGGGCCTAGTTCCTATAGGCTAACTGTTGGTCTAAAAAAAGAGTTGAAATTCAAACCAATGCCAAGTTCAGATGCACTTCATCGATCATAATCATCTTCATCAACAGCCAGATCCATAATACTTCTAATTTGAACTTGGCAGGTTATTTAAATTCTATTAATATTATCTAATTATATAATTAATCAAGTGTAACGCATAGCACAAAAACCTGCCAAGTTCAAATTTAGAAGTATTATGGATCAGGCTGTTGATGAAGATGATTATGATCGATGAAGTGCATCTGAACTTGGCATTGGATTGAATTTCAACTCTTTTTTTAGACCAACAGTTAGCCTATAGGAACTAGGCCCTATTTTAACAGGTATGTTTTTGGTGGGATTTCAATACTTTTTTTCAAGAAATCCTACCTATGTTTTCTTTTTGTGCTACACCCGATATAAACAATACTTTCAATAGATGCCTCATTATATCACTGGTACATAAGAATTTTTATCTAAAGTTCATAGATGAACTGACTTACGCTTGACGATTTCTTAAATTTCTTAATTTATCGTTAATCTACATAATAATATAACACACGACCAGTGAGCTAAATTTCATAACGCTAGGACATTCGGAAGTAGCCTCTAAAGTTCGTAGATCGGCCGACTCACGCTTGACCGATTTATAAAATTTCTTAATTTTTTGTTAATCTACATTTAACACATGACCTGTGTGCCAAATTTCATAACGCTATGACATTAAAGTTTGTAAGGGCTGTAGATGGGCCGACTCACGCTTGACCGATTTCTAAAATTTCTTATTTTTTTTAATCTACATATAACACACGACCTGTGTGCCAAATTTCATAACGTTAGGACAATTGGAAGTGGCCTCTGAAGTTCGTAGATGAACCGACTCACGCTTGACCATTTTCTACAATTTCTTAATTTTTCGTTAATCTACATATAACACACGACCTGTGTGCCAAATTTCATAACGCTAGGACAATTGGAAGTGGCCTAGAGGTTTTGATTACCGGTCAGTGAGTGAGTGAGTGAATGAGTGAGTGAATGAGTGAGTCAGTGCCAAAATAAGCTATTTTTACAAGGACATATCTCAGGATCTACTGAAGCTATATCTATGAAATTGGGTATACTGCTTAAGTACTCGTAAATAATTACGTAGGTATAATTTTATCTTTGCACTCGCAATAGACACTGAGCTACAGGGGGGTCAAAAGTACGTCGAAACGGTTCGTGTAAATAGTGCACGGCATGCGCGCGGCCTGCTGGAACTAGGCTTGCGCACTTCCGTGCGCTTTGATACATATACTATGAAGGCACTGGCTTTAGGATTCAGATTTTGGAATTTCCCATCAGGTCTCAGGACGCTTTTGAAACTTTTGTTTATTCATTATTTTATCATTTTATCAATTGTGAATTTTGTAGCTTTGCATTAATAGAGGCTGAATCAAACTACTTATATTTATTGAAAAAATACTTACCAACTTCATCTACCAAGAATAAGATCGCAGACGATACCTTGACCTCTACGTCAACGGAAAATGTACTATTCTGAAAGAATGACGCTGTTCTGACGTAATGCGGGTAGACAGAACCTAACCTTATGTCAAACGTGACAGATACCTGTCATCGCCAGCGCGTCTGCCAAAAAATATTTTAAAATCCTAACGTAAGGTCGGCAAAAATTTAATGAATGACGTGATAGCTCAAGAAAATTAAGAAAGGGGAAATTCCGCTACAATAATGGGATTCCATTTTGCCATTAAAAAAGTCTTCTGTCTCGATACAATATAATTTTTAAAGGTTGCGACTTACGAAGATAGGGATAAGTTAGAAGGGTAAATTAAAGTCTCATGTCCTGTCCTGTCCAATCGAAATTGGAACAATATTTCAGGAAATGTCAAAATATGATTTTTACATTTTTGCAGATGCTATGGACCCTGTACGGAATCAAACAAAACGATTGTCGACTAATCCGTACGGCCGATTTTGATGAATAGAACATAGTATTTTTAAAGTATGTATACATTTTTTTCTCCATGTAGCACCTAAGCCTAAGCGAAACAAATACTTCAAACATTGATACGTTTACTCTTCTATCGTCCAGATAAAATCCAATATAGACACAACATTCCCTTTTATTTATGTAGATAGAAGTGCAGTATCTAATTAGCAAAGGGATTATGATAAGGGCTAGTGAAGACAACTTGTCAACCGCTGGCCCTCGGTCCATTAAGTAAGAAGCCTACTACTTCCGCCCGACTTATCTATGTTACTTATGACTTTTTGTACCAGGACCTGGTTTAACAGTTCTAGACTATGTAGAGTAGCCTTAATTGATACTTGAACGTAGTAGATTCCAGTTTGTGAGAATTAAAAGTATATAGATTTAGCCCGCAAAACGGCGTTAGTGGAAATATGTATACCGCACGGTAACATAGTGCCACATTAGACTATCTTAAATCCGATTTTGGTACTTTAGGTACGTCTTTGTCAAAATTCAGATAGTCAGACTGAGTAAACACAATTAAGGTAAGTATGAGCAGGATATAGACATGACACGATTGTTAAAAACACTGCATTCAAAACTGAAAAGCTTAACATAAAAAAAAACATAGCCTTGTGTAAAATTCTCTTTTTTGTTTTAGGCCTTCAACCAATGAAATACTAAAAATAAAGAAAACAAAACATAAAGCCAACAATTACTCATTTCAATTTGCTGACAAAGTTTTGGTAAAAGTTACATTGAATCGAGATAACAAATTTTAATTACATAATAAATGCAACAAGGTCGAAGCCGGTCACTCACATTTGACTCACTCCATGACCATGACACACGAAGCTCGGCGATTAAATGCTTTTGTGTGTGCAGTTACAATCGGCAATCGTTGATACGACTTTGATGATAAAAACTCGGCAATGATTTGCAACGTTTTAACATAAACCAAGAAAAGAAACCAAGAAAAATTTGGTCTTATATTATCCAAGTTAAGATTTTTTTAAGTTTTTAAATTTAAAAAGAATATTAAATTATCTAAAATATAACATATACAAAAACCCCAGCAGAGCTACATTGAGACACTGATCTAAGTCAACAGGATAGATCCATTATTTCAGCAGTTTGTAAAAGAGAACAATATCGTGATCTTTTGTCTCCCTACAAGAGTCTTCCAAAAATATATAACTAGTCCTAACAGAGTAATCAGAAAATTCATCTCGTTATAATGCTTATAGTCCGAGACAAAAAACATGGCGACGTCGCATCTCAACACGTCCTCGTAATGATCGACGAAGAATGTTTATAGCGCAAGGCGCGGTCTCATTGTTGTCTATAGAAATTGTCGTTTCGCGCTCGTGCATATCCCCCGAGCTATGCGTTGGCTCAGTTTCAATACGTATTTCCATAAAATATAATTTCATCTCGACGCTCTCGATTCCGATACATTCTTCGATCTTTAATTCGGATAATATAGGTCGCCTTCGACCGCGGAGCCGATATGAAATCAGTCGATAAAATGTGTTGGAAATGCGCCGGTGAAACGATCATTCACACTCGCGGCCGCCTTGTACGGGCACGGGACATTGTATCGCCGCGGTATTTCTGCGGCGAGCTATTCAGTGCCGTTTATGGGTGACGTTTTACCCAAAAAAAGTAGAACGAGCGACTACGTCTGCTTCACAACACGTAGCACACGCTCAGCCGCATTGTCCTGTTGTGAAACGCCTGTAATTTGCATTTAACGCCTACGAGCCGCATCCTGCGCTCTCTCATGAATTTTTATATCTGCTAACATTTGTCAAGTACGCCTTAAATATTCATCTATGTAAATATCATAAGCATCGTCTCTATTTATTTTGTCGTTTTTAAAAGGTTCACCGAGGTTAAATTTGCGAAACGACTCTCTCTTTCCTCACAAACATGGATATAGTTAGTTTTAAACTGGGTGTCGTTAATTCATTTAAATAGCGAGAGAAACCTTTTCTAACTACCTGTGTTTTCTATATCAATAAAGCTATGTATACTAATGAGATTATAATAATTCAAAGGTCGAAACGTCAAAACTATATTTAATCATTACGTGTCGAATCGTGTCGGTTATCTTAACTATGTAAATATCCTGACGCCGAGCGTGTCTCAGTCACCTATTATGCCGTGCAGATAATATCAACATCACGAGTATAGCCTATAACATGATTACTTAAGGCATTAGGACTTTCGTCATCATAATCCATAACATCATCTCATGCAGTGCAATTCTCGTTACTATTCTACTAACAAAAGTCACGTGAAGATTCCGGTAAGTATATTTTTTCAGATGACTCATTGAAAATAATATGTTTTAATATGACCCTTCCAACAGCTGATATTACTAGATATAAGAGAGACAATATTCAGGGTATAACAGAACAACACTTAGATGATACTGAATTCACTGATGCAGAACAAACAAATTAACATCAAGTGCCATATTCATGAGAACTGATACGAGTTCTCATGAAAACGGCAGGCAATGAATCAATGCAATTGATATTGCACTAGTTACAATCTATGCATCGACTGTAAACGAAGTCGGAGCAGAAACGTGAGCTGAGTACCAGTCGCAGTATACAAAATAGTGCGAACAAACATTATTGGCGAGTGACATATCGAATTACGACCAATATCCGACTCCGATGGTCCCATTTTGCGAAACGGAACGGGGAAAATCAGATTCTATCCCGGGAAGCTAAGGTTTAAAATAAAATGCACCGGTCGGATTCATATTACATTTCAGAAGCGACGAACGGTTGATCGAAGAGCGAGGACGCGCCGCCAGATCAAAGGCGATCTGTTCTGAATATATAAGTCCACTTCGAATATATCTTGAATTACTAATGTGTTCAGGAATTTAAGAGTCATTAATATTTAGGCTGTCCACGCTATTGCAAATATTTTACAATGTTCACCGAACTACTCGCTGCCAAACGAGAATATTTTCGCGTCACTGGTGATTACATAAATGCCATAAAGCAGCACTCACTGATAATTATACCATGGGGTGACACATAGTCGAATTTAAAAGCTCCAAAGTCCGAAAATATTAATAAAGATCGTGCGACTAAAATATGGCTACATACCATTGCGATCAAAAACACAGTCCCGCTAATCAGGCAATAATTAATTTCAAATGTAACGTAGTCAAAATTCGCCAGATTATAGCTTTAAATATTAATGTTCTGTACACGTATTTTATCGTTGGATCGGGTTTAACAAGCTTAATAAAACACTTAACATATAAGGGTTCGCAGACTTGCACGTCGGCGCGGATATTTTTCTACACGCCACTAGAATATCTGACAGATAAGGAAAACTGGTAGCCTTTCATTCCAACGCTTCAACTCAAATGTTGGCTGCAGTAAATTAAAGTAATCAAGTAATTAATAACTGAACTGGTGATACTGGAATTATGTCAATAGAAACCGTTTCTTGCTGGATAGTGGATAGTACAGATTTCAAGCCTCACTTCAACTTTGCGTTCATCTATTAAAAATATATTTTCGATAACATGTAAAATTATTTCTTGTTTGCTAATTACTAATTACAATTGTTTGATATTACAAGAGTTAAAGACTTACTAAACATTCATTCATATCATCTAACATTTTATTTTATATATTAAACCACATTTTATTTATTAAAACTATCTTTAATGTACGACATTAAGGGAAGAGAGAGAACTATCATCAAACAGTTTCAGCGGAAGCTAAAACTATAACTTCGACATGATCGACATCATATTTAACAGCGCCTGCAATTCCAAATACATTGCTATCAATTTCTAGTTTTAACTGCCAATAATTCAGAACGATCTAGTACGATGTTTATGAGTCTAGTCCAATTTGTCTATCATTGAGAACAAATATCCATAGTTCTTCAATTCTTAACGAGCAGTAAACTAGAGTTCAATTGGAAATTTAACTCCATGATACAGAATATTCCAGAATACCCAAGTAACATAATACGAGGGGCGGTCTTTGAATACAAGACTTAAATCTGAGAGCTACAAGACTTGGCGACAAGAAGGGAACACGTCCCTTACAACGACAGTAAATGTTGTGGAAATTCGTAGAATACCACGCCTAAACAATGTAGTTCAAAAGCTTAAATGGATAGGCGATAGATTTCCTTAGGTCAGCCGGTTTGTTTCGTTAGCCTCCGCCGTCGGTGAAATCTTTTCTTTTTATTTATCAAATAGAAAGCATAACATTTTGCATCAGTAACTTTCAATATCTACAGTTTTACAAAAGGTAACTATTTATACCTTTCCACTTTTCAGTATCATTTTGTAGTTGCATCTATTACTTTATTTTTGAATTTGGAATCTTAATAAGTGTCTATCTTTAAATCTGTCTATATAACATTTTAATGAAAAAGAAAGAGAATGAAGCGCCATGTTGATTGGTGAAGATAATTGAAGTGAAAACTTCTTTAGCGGCCTTGAGCACTTTTGTGGAATGGGTAAAAACTGTGAAACTCGCGTCAGATTCTCGTGCTGATCGAAAAACCTTGGAAAAACCGTAAGACGGTTGGAGAGTAGTGTTTTGTGTCGAACTCGAACTCGAACTCAAACTCGAATTGATTGTAAGGGTTTCGATCAATAAAAAAATCGATTTTTTTATAATCGATTTTCATAAAAAATGGGTTAAAAAAATGCACAACGTTAATAATCAAGTTTTCACTTCTGCCGGCATTCCCGGAGTGCAACCCGTCTTTTTTTTAGCACAGAACGGTTCTGCAGCAATATACTGATAAAGGCGGAGATGCAGGCAATAACTTTATACACAAAACTAGATTTTGTGTAAGTATAGGTTGTCCTTACTGTTAAACTGAGTTATTACGCGATCGATGACCAGGATTCGGTTAACCGCGAACAAAGCTCGGCCATATATAAATATATACGAGTACAACCGCAGAACAACCATTTTACAATACCCGGCAATAAATATTGCACATCGACCTTTGGAAAGAGACAATCGGCTAATTTCGGTTTCATAGAGCGTTATCTTTGTAGCAGACACCTATTTGACATTATGTCAGTCGTTGTCCAAATTCAATGGAGTGCAGTCGCGTCCAGGTCAAAATATATATCTAGAGTTGTTAACACCCCTAAATTTGCTACAGCTGTAATTTTCCAAAAAAATTAAAATATACGTAAACATAATTTGAACACGCTTTTTATTTTATTTTACCTGAACCTAAATCCATAATTTAAAGAAAACTTGGTGTATTTTATACAAAGAATAATAAAATTTTCAAAAGAAGCAAACCATAATAATTATTGGTTTTTTTTAACAGCTCCTAATATATATCGGATTTTTTGTATTTCGTGCGTAAGAGATAACGCTCTACAAAACCGAAATTAGCCGACTGTCACTTTCCAAAGGTCGATGTGCAATATTTATCGCCGGGTACTGTATTTGAATATTTTTACGGTTGCGCGTTTACAAAGTAGTGTTGCAGATTGCATTGTTTGAAAACGATATTTAGGAAGGAAACTATAAAAACCTATCTTCATTTGTAAGTTACGTTCGCGGTTTTTTTAAATGTTTATATTTTTTATTTTTATGATTCGGGGAAAGGTTTAATTGTACTTCTGGACCTATTTAAATCTAGGCTAGATCGCTCATAATATCATATAAATTTTTATTTTCTAGAATTCTGTGAGTAGGTTCGTAGAGTACTACGTACGAGTCTACTTTTCGTAGAGTAGGGGTGTGACTTTGCTACTTCACTTCTAAGTAATAAGGCTTAAAATATATAAGTAGGTAAGCCTTCGACCGTACGTTCTTGGTAATGCACATTCATATTTTCAAATCTTGTTTGCGGCATAAAAGGAACAAACTCGTGCGCTTGTTTACAATCTGTGGCGAGTTAATTCTATTTGCATGTGAATAAAATAATAAAGGAGCACCGCCTACTCGTAGCAATTGCGGATAATTTCGCTGGTAACGGTCCGCGTGCAGACCGTTCAGAATCATTTTCCTCCTCACATAACCTTGTTCCGACACCACAAGGATCATTTTTATACTCGCTGCGAGGTAGTTTATCTTCGAACGGACCGTAATTATTGTTCTCACAGTGCCAGCTCCGAGAATACCAAATAAGACTAGCCGCTACTTCATAGAACTTCATAACAACTGACTTTTATACATAGAAGGTAATTTGTCTAAGTATTTCCGTATCGCCTTCGACTCGCCATAGTACAGTTCCGCTACTCTACTTAGCCTGGAAACGAGAATTCATAGCGGTCGCGTTAACGTTTTAATTTTGTACGAAAGTCACATGTGCGTTTGGGGTTGATTACCTTTTGCAAAGGTTCTAAAAAACATGGGAAATTGATGTAACGTGACCAAATGCTGTGCTGACCAATTCTTTGTGCTTGTAAGCCTATATGTACGCTTATCTCAACCTTTTTCTAAATAATCTTTGACTTTTTTCACTTACAAATTCTAAATCTCTACCTTGATCTTGATAATAATAGAATTCTGAATGTGAATGGCGTGTGTATTGTGAAGGGGCAACGCGGCGCCTCTAGCGGCGCCAGACGGACCGAGATACCAGGGGTCCTGGCCCTGACCTCAACATACCCTAACTGCATATCTAAAAAACATCACAACCTACATAACCTAAAATTTAAAGGTACGTAATGCGCCAAATAAAAAATTGACAAGTTGCTAGATGAAATTGAAAGCAACAAATTAACAATTGTTAATTGACAACGCCGAATTAAAGTTGACAAAGAAATTATACCGTACAAAATTGAAAATGACAATGCCTTTAAAATCTATCATGGGTCATGGCAAATTCTATAAATTGACAATGCAAAATTAAAATGCCTCTGACTTACATAGTTTACAAAATATAGGTAAAGCACAAGGATCTAATTCCGATAAATCAACCACTAATAGTTGTTGCGTTAAGATCGCTAAGTTAAATTGAGTTAACACGAAAATTACAATAGATAACATTTACTAACAAATCGTAGCTTCTATGGCTTAATATTTTAAACAAGATTAATATCTGACTTTAGATTCGATCTTTTGATTCAATCTAAAATTTCAATAGTTATCACAATTTAACTTGCAGTAGGCACGTTATTGTTAAATACTGTACATAACAAATAAATTAACAATAATATTATTGTTATGTAATTGAATAAACGTCTGTATTATGTAGAGGCAGACAGAAAGATAGCCTAGATCTTTCACTAGCATTGGCCTGAAAAAACCAACGCAGCACTCGATAAACATAGATAAAAAGCAAATATTCCATTGAATAAACATATTTCGCCATGTTTACAATATACCGCGTATTTGCAATTAATTGCAACATTTTAAATAAAACATTTACATAAGTATTATTGAATTAAACGTTTTCCACCCAAAGCGATTTATCATAGTAAATATAAAGTATATTATACAGAAGCTGAGCCGTTATTGATAATGCTAATCAACAATTTAACTCGCCACTATTAATCATTGTTGGATTAATAATCAATAATAATAGAATGTTAATAACATACTCCAGTGGATACTATTATAATTATTAATGAGTGGACACACCTTTTATAGGCCACTTTGTTCTTATTGGCGTTTAAAATAACGCCTACTACGGCAATACTACGGACTCGCGGACGCAACACTTTTGATGATGAAAATGTAGAGACAGGTCCTTTAATTGATACAATATTTTGTTTAATTTGGAATCCTACAATACTTACTCTTTTGAATTTCGAGTCCACTGCAATATTTGCTGCTGGTTCAGGAACTATACACAAGTAGTACATAAGTAAAACACAAGTGTGTATGAACTGTATAGCTCATACACACTTAAAATAATTGACACATATATTTTGCAGTAAACATATTTTGCAAAAGATATGGAGCATTATATTATATAGCAAGATGTCTGATTTAAATAAATAAATAAAATTATTCAATAAGCACTAGCGGCGTTCTTGTTCCGTCCATTCCTACTTAAAATCGTGAAATAATGGTGACATGTCAAAAATGTATGGGATTTGACATTAGGCATCATGGCGCTTGCGATGTGTCTTATCAAATCACAACAATATATTATGTTTTTGTCATCTAACTTCCCTATTGCATTTTGAGTAAGCAATCAGCTCTGATTTCACCATAGATCTACATGGCAAAGGCTGGTTCTACTTTTAAATAAGGAAATATAGGCAGGATTCTGGAGAACGATCACAATTTAAAAAATAAGAAAGCGGTAATGAACGGTGAGGAAACCCTTACTGCTGGTACGATAGTACCATTATAAATAATTTGCACTACGACTATAAACTATGTTAAAGTATGATTGACCAATGCCATAAAATGCTGATTTTATAATTATTTCTTTATTGTTTATTGCAGGTACCAATTAGTGAACCAATTAGATATAAAATTCTCGTGTCACAGTGGTTATAACAGATCTGCCTCTATATGGTTTGATAGAAGATAGAGAATTTGTAGAGTTAGGCAGAAATTATAGAGAATAGTAATAATTGTAGGCAGCGGTGCAATTTACTAAATGTAGTTTGCCCTTACAGTTAGGTCTATGGATTTAAAATAAAAAATGTTAAATTTTAATACACTTAAATGTGTATACAAAATTTCACATTAAACTAGGCCCTTTCGCCAATACGTTTTCTTTGCCGCTTCTTTATAGAGTTGGCGGTCAAAATGTATGGAATTTATTTACATAAGCGTTCGCTTATATTAAGTTTTTAAGAAAATTTTAGAAACATTCAGAAACGGTCATGTAGCCACTATGTTGTTTTTAATATGGCCATATCACTAACACAGAACAAGCGGGTAGGTACTAGATTTATTACAAATAGAAGAAATATTTACTGATTATGACTTATGTTATGCATTGTATTTGAATTTATTACTGCCTAAGGCAATAAGTATATTGTGCACGCAAATTGGAATGCAACGACAGAATGGCCATATCTTTTAAATCTTAACTAGAACTTAGCTTTGAGTGGGCCTTATACAGAATGTAACAAATGAAAATGATAATACTTTAGGGTGTACGGCGCTAAAAGAGCCATTTTCTTGTGATTTGTACGGGCGAGTGTCCTAACGCCATGAGTTTGTGAATAATAAAATAAAATAAATTAATTAAAAATCAAAAAACCCGACTGCAAAAAATATTAACTAAAAAGAACGAAACAAGACCTAATTCTGCCGGAGGCATCGAATCCATGTTTTAATTGATACGACTCTTGCTTACGAGTTTCATGCCAGGATAAATAGAAGGTTACATAGAAAAATGTAGAAAAAAGAAAGTGGATAATAAAATGCAGTCGGAGGCATGTCGCACCAAGTTTAACATTAATTCATAAATCATAAAATATTATGCCTCCGACTGCATTTTATTATCCACTTTCTACTTCTACATTTTTCTATGTAACCTTCTATTTATCCTGGCATGAAACTCGTAAGCAAGAGTCGTATCAATTAAAACATGGATTCGATGCCTTCGGCAGAATTAGGTCTTGTTTCGTTCTTTTTAGTTAATATTTTTTGCAGTCGGGTTTTTTGATTTTTAATTAATTTATTTTATTTGCGACTTTTCAGTGGTAGTCATCTAACCATTTCGACAATCAATCTAATAAAAAATTGAAAAACTACCGTGCTGATATAACCATATTATATCGTAGGTACACTTAGAAAAGTGTACCTACAATACGTTATAGTTTTAATAGGTACATAGGTTTGGTACTGTTTAAGTTTCAATGTATGTTTCTAGTTTTAAGTACCAAATCATTGTTTTTTTTTAATACTTTGTCATTGAATTTTCATCTTGTTTCAGTATTGTCAGTTAATTTTTAATTAATATTGGATTTATCCATGCAGGCGGATTTTGGTTTTTCTTAATTTATTACTAGCGGTCGGCCGCGGCTCCGCCCGCGTGGATGTCGGTGAGCTCTGCAAAAATCATACCCAGGAAAGACTCGGTCAGCAAAATGATTCCCAGGTCAATTCACAGACTCCGACACTAACATTGACGATGCAGTCATTATACGCAGACTGCACCCTGCACATATCTTCTTCCTCCCGCACGCGCACACGCCAACTATCGTAATATTTTAATTTCGCCATAATTTCAAAACCAAATGTCCAATTTTATTCATTCACAGACCAAATATTATCCACATAAACTGTACTTAGTAATGGAATAATTTATTTTGATAAGGATTAAAAGAATGAATAAAATAAACGCGTTTAAATGTAGTCAAAAAAAATTCAAGATTTTTAAATAAAAAAACCGGCCAAGTACGTGTCGGGCCACGTGCAATATAGGGTTCCGTAGTACCGCAAGTTTTAGATAATTTTTATGGTCAATGAACGTACATTTAAAGCGTGTTTTACACTACTAACAACATCATCTCAGTTACTTTCAAAGGAATTTGAACAAAAAGGTCATTTATACTTCGCCGAATACATTTTTTTTAGTTACTTAATCAACTATTTACTCAATAACTTATGAAGTCTTCTTAGTCGTGATAGTTTTCCTTTTAAATTCAGCATATTTCCTACTCCCGTGAATTTTTTGACATTTCCAGAACCAACCGTTTAGCTGGTAGAAGGGGGGGACACTGGACTATTTTTCCCACTTTAAAACTTAATATTTAACAAACGGATTCCTAAATCGAAAAATGATCTTAGATGAATACTCGCAATATTTTTAAGAAACCTATTCAACGACACCCCACACGATGGGGTGGGCGCGAAAAAAAATTCATCCCCGCTTGATGTGTAGGGGAGGTACCATAAAAAATATATTTTTTACGATTTCATGTACTATTTTGTTGCCATAACTAATATGTGTATTCATACCAAATTACAGCTTTGTAGGTCCTATAGTCTCTGAGTAAAACCGCGGACAGACAGACAGTCAGACGGACAGACGGACGGACAGACCGAAACTATAAGGGTTCCTTGTTGACTACGGAACCCTAAAAATGGTTATTGTGCCTCACTCGACATAGATAGGTATAATGTGTCCCGGAATTTTTTGTAGATATTTGTAAGTTCTACAATTACTTAGAACTTTATGGTTCTTTTTTTTATAGTTTAGGCGGCGTACGTAAAATAAGTAACTTTTCTGGTTGATTTTTTACACCTTGCGTCCGAAAAACCCAAATATCTTACGGAACCTTATTTTTTCCAAAATAAAATTCAGCCTTTGTTCAGCAAAAATAATGTAGAATTCCAATGGTAAAAGATTTTTTTAAATCGGTCCAGTAGTTTCCGAGACCAACAAACAAAAAAATCAAATCTTTCCTCTTTGTTCTATTAGTGTACATTTATCGTTCGATTTAATATTAAAACTGCAAGCTATATACATATTTAGAATCAGTGTTTAAAATTCTTTATTTTGATACCCCACTCGATATGCTTGGTAAATTTTTATTTTTGTTTACCCCACGATATGGCGTCAAACATCCGCCATTTTGGTTTTTTCTGAATGTCACCTATCTAAGAACACTCGGGCTATTAAGACAAATCTAACGATACCTCAAATGTGAAAATCCGTTTAGCCGTTCTGAAGATACGAGGTAATAAATAATATTACATACATAGAAGATACGCGCTAAGCACGTAACCCTCCTGGCAGTCGGGTAAAAAGTAACACTTTCAGCGCTGGTCCTTTTACAGTGAACTCTATACAGGGGACTCATATATACCTACACACCAAGTATTATCACAAAGTTTTGTTAAACGTTGTATATTGACAATAACAATGACTGTGTATGATAAACACTATAAAGGAATGTTATATCAATTGCAAAAATGCATAAATATTTTAATTGAGCAGCATTAGAGCTAGACGTTAATTGATCGTGATTGTTAGTCCCTGTTAAAAGAAACTAAACTTAATGATCTTGATTACAAAACACACATTTGTGTGCATTGTTGTAAAATGTAAACTCATCAATTAGTAGACTGGAGTGGTAGAAGCCTGAGGGTCAGTTCACAAGGGAACGAAACGAGACGACGTGAAAAATCGCACATCGTTTCATCTCGTTTGGGTGTGTACTAGATTTCAATGGTAATGGTCAAATAATATTGATTTCACTAATAAGAGTAAACTTAAAATAGTTCTAGAATTTTTCAGGAAATTAAAACATTATAATAACACTTGTTATTTTTATTCATGTTCAACAATAGGACTTAGGAGGTATTGCTGCAATGCACGTGGTGTAATGGTATCACGCTAGGGAAAATAAAGGCAGTACCAAGTTACCAACAATGAACATAGACAGTAATTAACAAAAGTTTTGTTCGACGTTTGACAACGTCTCTGTCAATATTCTGATATTATGACGAGTGCAACATTGCTTTAAATTCCTATTGCTATGTAAATGCAATACGTATTTTATTTGTCGTATTTCTTCCTAACTTGAAATTGATAAAGTAATGGTTCAGTTGAATATACACCGTGGTCCGTGATTATAATGTTAATCTTCACTCCAGTATGAATAACGTAAGTATCTAAGGCATAATCCTTATGCGAATAAATTTATGTTAAACCCCTTTAGATACGAGTATACGGGCAAGTAAATCTTACCAAAAAGTCAGATTTTGCACCAAGACATTATACCATGGTTCAAAGGCGGTGATCAGATCTCCGGCCTCCTTATAGATACATGTTTGGGGGTTTCGACGTTGTTTTAAAAGTTGAAGGCATATGCTAATGGTACTTACATTAGATTAATCATCATCATCGTCTCTACCCTTACATCGTGCAAAATCACATTATGACTCTATTATTAGTGTTTTTCATAGTTTTTACATCGAAACAGATATCTTTGATCATTATTCCGCTGTTTGTGGACGGATTTCGAAAATTATCTTGTTGTTGTATCGGGTATAATCCGAATTTGGTACAATTATTACGAAGGTGATGATGGGATCTATAGGCAATCGATGGAAATTCTTGATAAAAACACACATAGTAATTAAGAGGTTGTTTTTAGTAACTCAAGCATATTATGTTACAAATAAGTGAAATTTCATACGAAGGTGTCTCTGGATCCAAAGGCACTGAACAGAACTCCTAAACCTTTAAAACATAAAAGCTTGGTTTCAGCATCGCTTAGATAACTGCAAGCATTTACCACAATTTCTCTTACAGTAATATAATGTGCATTATATAATGCGCAATATATAATGTGCAATATGTGTACCTATCTACGCATAAAGTCTTGTGGTCGTCTATATAACTAAAAAGAGTAAAATTATTATTTTTAACAAAAAATTGAACCCGACTTCCAAGTAGTGATGAGCAAAATTAGTCTTGGTCTTGCAGTCTTGGTCTTGGTCTTGCAAAAATTGCAAGACCAAGACCAAGACCAAGACTCCCCTTAGACTAGCAAGACCAAGACCAAGACTAGGTGTGCAAGAACAAGACCAAGACCAAGACCGACTATGCAAGAGTCTTGCTCCATGCAAGACTCTTGCTAAAAATTTTTTACTTAGTTGCAGTAACTACATATAATAATATTCATGAGATAAAATATTTGTAATAATATAATATCTATTTAACATTAATTTCAAGCTCTTGTGATACAGCCTGGAAACAGGCATACGAACAAGCAGCGATGTGTAAGTAATTGGGTCCCGTTTTTGCCCTTTTTATTATATAAACATGCATTTAAACTAAAAATTTGGAAATATACGTAATACGTGGCGGCCGAAAAGGAAGATCTTTCAACCGAGAGAGAATCCGAAAATCCGGCCAAGTGCGAGTTGGACTCGCCCGTGAAGGGTTCCGACTCCGCAGCAGCAAAAAGGTTTATTTTATGAAATAAAAAGGTTTTTGATAAATTTATATTTCAGTTCATTTAATGAAAGTTAAATTATTAAGGTTTTATTAAATTATTAAGGTATGATGAGGTTTTACGATCTCTGTGGCTCAGTGGGTGGACTGTCGGCAGCTCAAGCCGGGGGTCGCGGGTTCGAATCCCGCCGACGGAAGAAAAAGTTTTACAATGTTCCTGGGTCATGGACGTGTACTAAATATGTGTATGATATAATAAAAATCTTAAATATAATGTATAGTATAAAAGTGTTAAATATATTTCCGTTGTCTGGTACCTGTAACACAAGTCCTTCAGGCACTTAGCACGGGGCCAGACTGACGTGGTGTGAAGCGTCCATAGATATTATTATTATTATTATTGATAAAAAAAAAACTTGAGAGGTGTCAAGGGACACCCGGATAGAACGAAGTTATTTCTTATGTACAAAAAAGTAAAAACCCGTATACACTACAAAAAAAAATCGGTTGTCTGTAAAGTCGGTTTACTGACGATAGTTGAACTTGACAACGTCATAAGAAAATGCCTGGAACGCCACAGAGTATGGTAACGCCGCATGAGTCATGTTTTTGCGTGCGTGCAGCCGGCTCCATTTAATTATAAGACGTTATCACGACGTCAAAAAGAAAAAAATCATAACTGGCTTTCTTTCTATGAGAGAAAGAGAGACCGGCAGAGAAAGATGCGCACGCCGCACAGCTTACAACTATAGAAAAAGCACAGACATAGATCAAGATAGATATCGCAGCTATCTTGATTCTTGATCTATGCAATGCAAAAAGTGTCGTTACAACTTTTTCCGTCTAGCCCCCTTTCACAATGCGCGATAAGGAACTTCGTTCCTAAAATTTTTTTGTTTCAGTTGTACCTATGGGGACCCTACAATTTTTAATATTTTTTCTATTTTTGTATCAAAATCTTAATGCGGTTCATAGACTACACCCACATACCAAGTTTCAATTGTATAGCTCTTATAGTTTTGGAGAAAAGTGGCTGTGACATACGGACGGACAGACAGACAGACAGACATGACGAATCTATTGACGACCTCTGTGGCTCAAATGGTTGAGTGTGTGGCAGCTCAAGCCGGGGGTCACGGATTCGAATCCCGCCGACGGAACAAAAAGTTTTTCAATGTTCCCGGGTCTGGATGTGTATTAAATATGTGTATGATATAATAAAAAAATTAAATATAATATGTATAGTATAAAAGTATTATATAATATATTTCTGTTGTCTGGTACCTGTAACACAAGTCCTTCAGGTACTTAGCACGGGGCCAGACTCGTCAGTCTCTATATCAATATCTATGGATGCTTCACACCACGTCGGTGTGAAGCATCCATAGATATTATTATTATTATTATTGGCTACGGAACCCTAAAAATTTAAAAAAAATCAAAATGTTCATTTTTCTTAAGCAAATTATTGCCGCTAAAAGATCAGCTTATACTGAGTTGGCTCTCGACTTTTCATTAGTATTTTCAATATTCTCTTAGCAAGTTAAGATTATAATAATATGTAGCTAGTTTTGTTATTCGTAGTAGCTGGTCTAATAATTTAGGTTTGAAAATGTTTTTTCGAGAAAATTAAAACGTTTACAGAAAGTTTTGAAAAATGTTTGCAAGAGTCTTGCTTTTTGCAAGACCAAGACCAAGACTAGGCGTGCAAGACCAAGACCAAGACCAAGACCAGACACATTTAAACAAGACCAAGACCAAGACTGCACAAGCAAGAACAAGACCAAGACCAAGACTGGTCGAGTCTTGGTCTTGGTCTTGCTTTGCTCATCACTACTTCCAAGGTAAAAACAATATTCTTAAAATGATCCAAAAAGTATGAAATAATTCTTATTCTTAATTAGTGCCTTTTTCAAAATTCGACTGAACCTTAACTTATTCTGTACTAAATTTTCATTCTTTTGAAGTCGGTACCTAGAACTGAGATACTTGACATAGAACTTAACCGGTACCGACTTCAAAATAATGAAAATTTAGTACAGAATAAGTTAAGGTTCAGTCGAATTTTGGAAAAGGCACTAATTAAGAATAAGAATTATTTCATACTTTTTGGATCATTTTAAGAATATTGTTTTTACCTTGGAAGTCGGGTTCAATTTTTTGCTAAAAAATAATAATTGCTGTCTCAGCTGGTACTGCCTCTAGCATGAAAACATTGCAGTAATACCTCCTATTTGCATTATAATAAATTACAATTTCGCAGAAAACAGTCGCCACGGCTGTACTCGTTCACAGAGGGCAGAGGTCCGCTGTAATTGCAAACCGCGATTGATTGGAATCGGTATTAATTGTATATTTTACTTCACGAACTATCAATTTATGGCTATCCTAACTCAAAATTTAATATTTGCACATTTACATAATATTCTGTATTTCGTCGAGCGTCTACAGAAAATAGGATTTGAAATTCTGTATTGGATTGTAGAGACGTAGAGATATAATATATTTTAAACGTATGCAAAACTTACAGCATCAATTTGCTCCAGCCTTAAAAAGGAAAAGCAGAAGGCAAATATTATCCCCTTACTTGAAAAAAATATTACTTAATACAACGGAAACGCCATACAATATGTCCTCGTCTTATACAATAGAAAAGTTATTCGGGATAGACTATGTCAAAACATGCTTATTAATTTGTACTTTTTGTTAGTAATGTATAGTAAATTAAAGTCTATGAAGAAGCTACTAACACCTTTTCAACTAAGTAAATTAAATAGCGATAAAAGTACAAACATTTTAAAGTCGATATGTTTACAAGCAGCGGAGCTACGAGATAAATCTATCAACGCTCCACCGCTCTCAGACGTTCCAAGTTTAAATATTTATGAGTTCCTCTCATCAACTAGGTGCACTAACGGGTGTGCGCAATTCTGTTTATGTATACTTTGTATTCGAAGTTTACTCTTTGATTTGCGAATCTGGACACAAGCAGAACTTTTACGAGGAATTTCGGGGTAAAAAAATTTTTCGTTGCTGATTAATTAAGACTCTTATGCTAAGTACTGACATATACGATTTGGCTCGATAGTTTAACTCCAAATCGCGCAATAACCACCGTGTGTGGACCGCCAAAACTGACAGCTCGAAGGCTCGCTTCGAGCCGGCACGATGGAATTAAATACGAGTATGTCAAATATGTCATTTCCTTCGATTCGGATTTCGGAGTAAAACTAACGAGCAAAACCGTATGTGAGTACTTAGCATTATGTAAACAGCAATCTTCTGTGTAGACTATCTTACTCTTCAGTTTAGAGTATAGATAATATGCTATGAGCATATATATAGTCTTTACAGAAGACTATAGAAAAGCACATTTAAAATAGTTAAGAAGCGTAAAACAGGTAATTAGGTTTTTCTTAAGCCAAATATATTTAGACAAATATTAACGATGAGGTTGTCAATACTTTCAGGGGCGTATAATATGTTACGTCAGAAATAGGCTGCAAAGCAGGGTTAGCAACTATGCCAATTCTGAAAAGAAATGCAAAAGAACACCACGCTAATGGCATTATATAATCTTATCAAGAAAAATTTTGTTTTGTTACGTAAGAAAATAAAATATGAAGTTATTTACTTTAAAGATTTTCTAAGCAAATTCGAAATTATATTCAATTATTGTGCCATTTTTTGTTACATAATTTAGTATGCCATTACTCGTAGCATTATTTGCTGCATTTTGAATTGCATGTTTTGTTTTGCATCATTACTTGCTATGGCTCATAAAACTTTCGCATTTATATTTGTCTGTTTAACATTTCGCCATTCCTGTACAAACGACCGCAGCTTATGAGTGCAGCATTCTATTGTTCAGAGGCTTGGCGCCAGCACTTACTCTAAAGTTTAATAGCATGTCCCCCTTGTATCTCAACTGTTATAGCTCTTTAATCTTCGTTTGTTTCTGCATATTTAAATGCTGTACTGTTACTTTCATATATTCTGTCTGTAGTACAATACTCTGCAAAGTTTTTAAAACTTTCACATTGATCCATGATCCATTAATTGTAGAATATTCTGCTATCCGTGCACAAGCGTTATCAATAAGTAATCATAAGCATGGCATTCCGTTGTTCAGAAACTTTCATCATCCCATTAATAAACATGTCCTCTTCCTTAGCATCTTCTGACCCATAAAACTTTCAAAATCTATACAACATTCTGCCATCCCTACACAAACGTTCGCGTTATGACCATGCGTTCCTTACGGAGATACCGTAATTTACCGTATTTCAAGCCTTATAAACTCATAATTTGAAAGCTACAAATTTATAATAAAAATACAGAAATAATCTTCAGTAGGTATATCAACATTTCTTTCCCCGTTTTAAATTTTCTATTTTTGTTTATTATACTCATGATATCAGCTTCCAAAGTAAAACCAATTTATTAAAAAACAAGCATACATTCAGCATCTCCTTAGGATTTACAATTTACTTTTATTTGAAACGCCAATAGATAGACAATATCATAAACAACATATTCCCCGTTTTAATTTTTTTTAGGACAATTTTGAACTAAGATAAGTAAAAAAAATTGGGTTTTGGTGCAATCTTGGCAACGCGGCAAATGTATGGCCAAGGTCGTTTGCTCGGGGGACGGCCTTAAGAAACTTGACATCATCTCATTAACTCTCTCCTCTTGTTTTTTTATTTTCTACTGCGCATAAAACTTTCAAAATCTGATGTACAATATTCTGCCATCCCTGTATAAACGTTATGATCAAGTGTGGACATTAGCATACCATTCCATTGTTCAGAAACTTGGCGCCAGCACTTACTGCTCCATACGTAATTGTATGTCCGCTTGATTCTGCATCTTTAGCTGCCGTGAACGTATGCGGCGCTTTAAACCGTAATAATTCATGAGCCGGCCGCGTGTTTAGAATACTACAGTGTTGTAAAAAAGACAAGGTGTGCATTGAAATGAATAATTATGTGCGAAGTAAAAAGATGTTGGCTTTCCTTGAACAGTTTTATGACTTAGAGAAAAATATGGATGCATAAACTTAAGATATTATGATTGTTACTCAAGAGCGCCAGGGTTATGTTTATCATTGATATTAATATGTCTATTGCACGCTTTACAGACTGAAAAGCTTGTTACATTTCAGCTTCTAATGATTATTATTATCGATCGATTGCCTTCAGTCATTACTATTTTCTGATTTTGATAGATTGATCTGATTAAAGCAGTCAGGTTTCTTTTAATAATCATATCAATTAGTTCCATGATTTAATTTAGAGTCACGATTTCCTAAAAATCAAATCAACATTCGGAATGCACATCACTCGACCAAATTATGCGACAGGCGAGGGGTCAGGCGACAACGCAGTCGCTCTGATAACCTGCGGGCTGCGCGACGTCACAACACTATTTATTGTGTAAGGATCACCACACATACTGGACTGAGGCGTATTTGGAATTTGTATATTATAGCTGATATTTTAAGAATTTGGAAATAGGCTTTAGTTATTTGGACATCGTTTGAGGGTAAACAAGAGCAGATGAACTCGTTCAGGTTCGGCACATTGACCATCTTGAATCTTGATTCTGTTCATGGTTGTAAAAGTTTTTACAACAGATTCAGATTACTGAAAGGTCATATGTGAGTTGATCTCTTATTGCTTACTAGCGACCCGCCCCGGCTTCGCACGGGTATAAAATATATAGCCACTGAAAAAATGATAAAATCTAAAGCCTATGATCCTTCACGTGGTCTACTTCTTATCTGTGCCAAATAACATAAAAATTGCTCGAGTAGTTCGCGAGATAAGCCCTTTTGAATAATTTCCTACGTTTTTCCACATTCTCCTTTTAGTCTTAGTGTGATAAAATATAGCTTATAGCCTTTCTTAATAAATGGGCTATCTAACACTGAAATAATTTTTCAAATCGGACCAGTAGTTCCTGAGATTAGCGCGTTGAAGTTAGCCCTTTCCAATAATTTTCCCCGTTTTTTCCACATTTTCCTCTATTTCTTCGCTCTTATTGGTCTTAGCGTGATAAAATACAGCCTATAACCATCCTCGATAAATGGTCTATCTAACACTGAAAGAATCATCAAAATCCGTTGCGTAGTTTTAAAGATTAAAGGGAAAAAAGCGACTTTGTTTTATAATAAGTATAGATTTAAATGCACTAATACCTTCTGACCTTCAAAACTAATGTTCATACTAAGCAAGCTTGCAGATTAAAAATCATAATTTTCTACAACTTTTAAGTGCCAGAGCAGTTGCTAAAATAGTTGATTTTGACTTCTATTTTTTATAACATAATATGTCCCAACATCATGCCCCTACGATAATTTATAAATACCAACTGTTTCACGGCTGCTACTTTTACTGTGAACTCAAGCAAGGGACTCACACACATCCTAAAGTATTATTACCGAGTTTTGTCACTGTATATCTGTGCCCCGTTATCTAGTTGGCTATGGTCAGATTCTCCAAACCCAGCCGGCGCCAGTCCACTTTCCAAATAACCTTCACGTCTCGCCTGCAACCTTTTACGTCCTAATACCAGCCGCGAACTACTATTTTAATTGATCTAATTATATCTAGGTATCCCAATCGGATAATTGCGTGGATATTTTTTAATTATCGCTTAATTACTAGTGAAGTAATTTCATTGGAATTAACCAGTAGCATGGCTACTAATTATTTGGTGAGGAAAATGACAAATTGACAAAGATTTTACAAAGAATTGCAGATGAAACGCGGTGCAATTTTTTGAAAAAAAGCTTATAAGATCAAGCTTTTCCCAAAACGCTTACCTAACTGTGATTATTGTAAAATAGCGTTATAAATTGAAAGAAAGAGGTTAAAAAGCTTGAAATTGCGCAATTTTTCATAAATATTTGCTTCTAAAATTCAAAAGCTTGGCTAATTAAATCTATACGAATTTTCTAAATTAGTAGCGTTTAGGCTTCAAACAAGCTTCTTTTGAGCGAATTAAGGCCAATTCCTAAACTCCCAAATCCCAACTCCAAACATCAGAAACGGCCGTCGACCTATTAGTGAATGAATAAACTATTATTAGGTCATATCGCATGACATCACTACTATTTCGGAGTACATTTCAATTGTTTTCAGGTCATCATATATGCGGAACGAATGGCGAAACATACAATGAGGAGTAATGTTCTAAGTACGCAGAAAATTTTCGTTTCTAACATACTAAGCAAATATAAATGTTCTATCTGAGAGTTGGTAAAGACTATACAATATACATAGAGCCTGTTTCACACTTCCTGATAAGTGACGAATAGGCTAATCCAATAATTACCTAACTTTACAGATCAAGTATGGAGAATCTGTCAAACAAAAGTTGTGAATAGCCTATTCGGCACTTTATCAGAAAGAGGTTAAACAAGAATTTTTGCATGTCAGCATACTGTTTTAATAATCCTATAAATGTCGTAAAATAATTTTAAAAATCTATATAAGCATTTTTAGGCTACAATCCGCTAAATGGCAAACAACTACTAGGTACTTGGTTCTTTGGGAGATAAATTTTAATAGGTTCCTAAAGGAAAAGTTCAGGTCTTAGAATATCATTTCACTTTCCTTGAAAACACTTCATTAGGCACTCAGGAGTCGTGGGTTAATACTAATTAGTTTCTTAATTAGTACTACGTTTGCTGAATTATAAGTTTATTTGAGTGATCAAAGTTTACTTATGAAACTAAGAGAGTCCTTGCCAATATTATAAATGCGAAAGTGTCATTCTCTCTAATCTCTAAAATCTCTAAAGTCTATCATCTAAAACAGACTTAGATGAAGAGAGATAGGAAAGAACATATTACGATTGTTTTTGTTGCGAAAATAGTACAGTTCCGTATACGACCTGCAAGCCTTCAAGAAAAGAGCGTATTCCCTCTTAAAAGGCCGGCAACCCACCTGCAGCTCTTCTGATGTTGCGGGTGTTCATGGGCGACGGTAGTTGCTTTCCATGGTGACCCGTTGCCTTCGCTCGCTCGCTTGTTTGCTCATTTTATGCCTTATTTCATAAAAAAAAGTTCCCGCACGGTAAACTAATTTCTGCACAACGGACTTGCAGGAAATATAGTATAATAGAATATAAAAAATAACAATTACTTTGGTGCTTCCAGCTTGCAGTTTAAAATATTCCCATTTCCCAATAAAACAATCTTATCTAAAGTTATAGCTTTTCCCGCCGGGCCTAAAAGTGACATACATGTTTGATGTTTATAGGTCTATTATTATATTATATCTCGTCTCAGCAATAAACCAATAATTGCGATAAGGATCGTAAAATAGTATGATTAATTACTAAATCTAATATTAAATGGAACGTCTATTAAAAGACTATATCAAAATTTAATGTCTTGTTATAGATAACTATCGTCCTATAAGCCTACTCCCTTGCTTATACAAGCTGTTCTCTTCTCTCCTCAACCAAAGAATAAGTGCTACCCTTGAAAGTGAACAACCTGTGGAACAGGCAGGTTTTAGAAAGAGTTTTTCTACTATCGACCACATACACACCCTGGAGCAAATAATTGAAAAATACCAAGAAAGACAGAGAACTCTATATGTAGCTTTTATTGACTACAAAAAAGCTTTTGACACAGTTTCGCATAGAAGTATCTGGGAAGCGCTGATAGAGCAAGGATTAGAGTTAGGATACATAAAGGTTATAAAAAGTTTATATGACAACAACATTGGCAGAGTAAAACTGGATAGAGTCGGTCAGAGCTTCCCTATAAAGCGCGGTGTAAGACAAGGCGATCCGATCTCTCCCAAATTGTTCATATCCAACCTAGAGTCGGTCATAAGAAAGTTGGATTGGAAAACTACAGGACTCTATATAGACGGAAAATACCTAAGCCACCTTCGCTTCGCCGATGATTTGGCTCTTCTATCTGAGTCAGTATCTGAACTACAGGGCATGATAGAATCTCTTAATGTGGTTGGTAGAGAAGTCGGCTTAGAGATGAATCTATCCAAAACAATGATTATGACTAACAGCTTGGAAAAAATAATAAAAATAGACAACGAAGCACTCAAATACACAAATAAATATGTTTACTTAGGAAAACAGATAAGTTTCGGAAAAGACAGCAACTATTCAGAAATAGAGCGACGCATTCAACTGACATGGAATAAATACTGGAGTCTCAAAGAGATTTTTAAAAGCAACTTACCAGTTAGCATAAAAACAAAAACCATGACGAGCTGCCTGCTACCGTGTCTAACTTACGGTTGCCAGACATGGAAATACACGGCTAAAGTAAAAAGAAAAATTATTACGTGCCAACGAGGCATGGAAAGAAGCATGTTAAAGATAAGAAGAATTCAAAGAATTAGACACACAAAAATAAGAGAGGAAACAAATGCAACGGACGCTTTGTGCTACGCTCATAAATTGAAATGGAAGTGGGCCGGCCATGTAGCCAGATTGTCGGATGAACGTTGGACCATAAGAGCAACACGTTGGAACGGCCCGCTCGGTAAACGTAACAGAGGCAGACCGCTTAAAAGATGGGCAGACGACATAAAATCGATAGCCGGTCCACGATGGACAAACGTAGCCCAAGATAGAGAAAAGTGGGCATCTCTGGAGGAGGCCTTCACCCGCGGAGGGGTTCTGGATGATTAATAATTAGTTTAACTCTTACATACTTAGTTTTTTATTCTTAGTGTAATGATCGTCTATGAAATAAAGGCTTTTTTATTTTATTTTATTTTATTTATTATAGATAACGATAGTTCAACTATAGTATCAAGATGTACTTGTGTTTATAGGATTAGTAATAACTAATAATTAATAATATAATATCTATGGACGCTTCACACCACGTCAGTCTGGCCTCGTGCTAAGTACCTGAAGGACTTGTGTTACGGGTACCAGACAACGGAAATAATATATTTAAAACCATACATATATTTAAGATTTTTATTATATCATACACATATTTAATACACATCCATGACCCAGGAACATTGCAAAACTTTTTGTTCCGTCGGCGGGATTCGAACCCGCAACTCCCGGCTTGAGCTGCCACACACTCTACCCATTGAGCCACTGAGGTCGTCAATATAATTGTTAGTTAGTACTTAGTTGTTACAATCCATGAAAAGCTGACATTAATACTGACTCACTGAGCTACATGTCAGGGTGGCAAGATGAGCTGCATTTTGATTAATTGTTAGTATTGTATATTAATATAATTTTACACAATGTCACAAAATCATTTAAAATATGGACTTCTTTGTCTGAAAATAAATTATTATTATTATTATTTTGTTTTTTTTATTAACCATCTCATGATTATTATAAACATAGTTAATAATATATTCAAAGTATAATAATTATTAAATAATAAAAGGATAATTATATTATTAATAAAAATACATTTTGAAACTATAATTGCGTAGTTAGGATATTCTAAACCTCTGTTAATCTTTTATAATAATTAATAATAATAATCATAAGAATAACCCGGTGGAACATGCATTTTTGTGACGAAAGTAGTATGTGTTTGTATGCCAATTGCACATATTTTATAAAATACAACGATGTATGCGGGAGAGTGTCTTCATAATATTTTTGAAACATCATCAATTAGTATTTGTCCAATAATTACATAATGTAACAAGATACCTACTGGTTAGTAGAAGTAATTTCCAAGACAGATATAAATGAAACAGATACATGTTGGAATGTGTAAAAAGAAGTTTACAGGCGCCTTGTGGCGCCGCGCGTCGCGACGACGCTGTTTGTGCTCGCTATTTACACACGTTTTGTTTCGATAAACACCACTAATTGATACTAACATCGAGCAAATACTCGACATGTGGCTGCCATTTTAATATACTAATGTAGACTGTACTAATATAAAAGCCAACAGAACGGATTCGGTTTTTAATCCTGACATGCTATGAAAATTTTCAGTAGGGAAAATCTTAACGTTCGTGTTGGATGATAAAATGTTATAAAATAAATATTATGAGTTTTGTTTAACTCATCATACCGTGAAAAATAGGGCATAGAAAAAGTATGTGGCTGAATAAAACAACTTCCAAATTCAAAGACTTGACTCATTAAATTGCAAAGCATAAAGCAAAGTGAGAGTCCACCCTATGAATCAATTGCAACTCAAGGTACTAGCAACTGACCTCTAAGGTCGTCACGCAACCGGCGCGGCGTTCCGTAACCGATTGTATTACAATCTATTGAACTGGCGATATATTTTAATGACATAAATATAAACATGACCCGCTTTGATCAAAAGATTAATGTTTGAGGTGAATCGGGCCTGGCGCCATCTAGCGTCATCGTGCGTCACCGCGCGTCGCCGCACGCGCACACTATACGCAAACTACAAACAATTATCACATAAATTCCATTAATAATGACTTCGTGATATACGTAATACGATTGCTAGGTACGCTTCATTTTATCTTCACTGAATATTTGAATAAAATAAATGTACTGAACGTCGCATTTACGATAAATTAAGGCAACACTTTAAAATGCGACGGTTTCGCAAAAAATTAAACAAAAATTTAATTATGTGCTTAAACATAATATATCACGTCCGTAAGCCACTTAAACCCTATTTAAGCGTGCCCATAAATTATAATTAAATATTGAACCCAATTTGAATATCAAAGCGGGATCTTAGCCGCGTAAAACGTACAAAAAGCGCACGGAATGCACCGCTAAAACAGGGACACTAACGAAAATAAAACCTCAATATGTCGGCATGGAGCAAATTCCTCGCGGCCAACTGAATTAGAACCCGTGATCGACCGTCCGCTGAACCGTGAAATGCAGTTGACGGATAAAGCCATAAGCCGCTAACACTGCCGCCGTAAGTGCGCCGCGTACATGGGCGTAAGTGCACTGCGTATCGTAAGTGAACTGCATAAAAGTTAGCTACGCGTTGAAGTATCAGTTTTCCGTTTGATGTACTTACAGTTTATTTATTGCCCGTTGAGATATTCCTTTTTAGTACATAGTGTAAAATATGTGCTTAAAAAGAATAAAAGAATACATACTATAGTAAGAAGACAGAGGCAAGCTGATACCAATTTACAAAGTCCCGGATTTGTTATTTTTAATCCTGCAGATTCGTTTTGAATGCTTGATGCGCAGACGCATTAATTTTCATGAATTTTATTTTATTTTGTAATGTTTTAAGGCTTGAATGTTATGCAATAATAGAATGCATTAAAATAGATTTACATTAAGTAGGTAATACGAATGATCAAAGGTACCAAATGTTGCCAATAATTTCGATCGCAATTACCGGCTTAAAATTATCGCACTCATAGCCCCAAACCTATTGCATGTGCTCTTAATTTATTTAATTTCCCTTGCATTTGTGAAAGAAAAGACATCATATAACATGGGTTAACTTTAACCCAGACTGATGCAAATAGGCCTTACTGGTATTAAATGTAGGGTCAGCAGCTTTATTCACACTTTGACGCCTTCTCGAATTTCTCAAGCTTATCACGGCTAACTAGGGGGCTGATACAAAATGCAGGCCACACATGCGCACGGGTCACCGAGTAAAAAACAATAACTGACGACATATTTGATATAAATGACATTATATTTTATTGTTCTGTGCGTAATTGAATATTGATAACCTCAAAAATTAATTATAAAATAATTACTATGCTCCACTTAGCATTTATTCATTCAGTATAATAGTATGTTTTTAAACACGTACAGATTAGAGAACGATAGTTTTTGATTTGAAAATTTTACGAATTCCAAAAGATACGTGTTCAAACATTTTGTAATCGTTTGTTTCTTCGTTTGCTTACTATGTTTTAAAACTATAAAGCCAGACATATCTAAAATCTAACGTCCTTTCATCTGCTTTTCCTAATTTGCCCACGCCAACTCAAAAAGGCTAATACCGAGAAATTAGGTTATCTTTCTAATATTACGCATCATTAATAACCTCGTTTCGTGCGAGCGTTGACCGAGGATATTCGCGCGAAAAATGCCGTATGTTGTAAGCTTTGATCGCTAAAAAGGCGTTCAGACGGCGTCGCGACGTCGGGTCGTCGGCCGAACCCAGAATAGCAGCAGCAGCTATTTGCAGCGCGGGGCGAGGGGGGGGGCGTGCCATTTCTGCAGCCCGGTGCATCTGAGTAATGCCATTGTAATGTGCCTGATATATCCCATATGGTAGACGCGGGCAGACGCGGTGTCGCGGCCTACGTGATTTATCGCCATATCGGGCCCCGTAGTTGCCATGGCGCATCTACCAAAGCCCGTAAGGAAATAGAAATGAAATGGATGCTCCATATTATGGAATCACAAGTCTTTAGAATATGGGATTCCACGAAACCCAATACGTCTTTGAAGGTTCATATCGAAACGAGACGAAACACGAAATATAGATGCCAAGCGAACGCTACATTTTGATGTTTTACTCATCGCCTACTCCCATTTCGTTTCGTTTAATGTGAACAGACCCTTAAGGCTGCGTTTCCACTGAAGCGGAGCGGAGCTTAGCGGTGCCGAATTGAACAATCACCATGCTCGAAATCTTCGCTGTCATTCCGCTGGAATAGCACGATTGGTCAATTCGGGCACCGCTAAGCTCCGCTCCGCTCCGCTTCAGTGGAATCGCAGCCTTAGTCTACACTCCGCATGACCTAACTATATGCACTTGGCCATCCATTATAAAGTTGCGTGACGAATCACAGGACTTGATGGCTGAGCGTCATTTGTCATCAGTTACCGTACATTGCCTTTCATATACCGACAAACCAGTTGGCAGTTGCTATGATTTTTATACATCTATTATTACGAAACTGGTAGGCATCGAGACAGAGAGATGTAAATCAAATAAACAATGTGTAGACCAACTGGTGATTGCCAATAATTATTGTCATCACCACAACTATCTATCTCAATATTATGTTTTATTATGGCAAAAAATATTTTGGTAGAGCTATACTATAACTTAAATTTTAAGCAACAGCTATGAGCTAACCAACCAGCAATACTTTAACTGAGTAAAGTTCAGACTTCAGACTACACAATCACATATTTTGGTAGCAAAAGCGTTAATTATCATGTAATAGCTGTATAGAAATTACTCAAACAGAATTAAATGCACTCTCTAGCATGAAGGAGAAACAACTTTATCGACGTGTTTGTGGCGAGCATGAGGATCGATAATGATGATGATGCAGAGAAAATGTTCTTAAAAGCCATGTAACGTTTTGTTCAAAATGTAAGTCACGGCTTCCGAATACGAATGTGAACGATGAACCCGCCTTACCATAAACAGCTGGTCTCCAAAAACCACTTTCTTCGTCCGCCTACGGTATAACAGGACATTTGAAAACTCAGATTTGATTATTTGGTACAGTAGAGCATCAAGACGGACCACACAAACAAATAAATTATGCAGTTAAAAGAGACTTATATAATATATATATATTTCTTGTATGCGTGTGTATGTGACTGAACTCCTCCTAAACGACTGGACCAATTTTGATGAAATTTTTTGTGTGTGTTCAAGGGGATCTGGGAATGGTTTAGATTCACAATTTTGTCCGCTGGACAATGTTTTTTTAATTAATTTTTAATTTATTAGTAGTTGTTGATTTTGGAATGTTTTACATTGGATCCGACAGACGGCTACCATCGTAGTGTCAAATTTTAAATAATATTCGAATTCGAATTTTAATTTTAGTCTGTCCCGACAGTTAGCGCTGCGATCAAATTAAAAAAAAATACTTTATATACTTAATATGGCAAAGAAACGTTTGCCGGGACAGCTAGTATAATATATAAGTATAATATATTTTAATATTCTATAATCGGAGAAGCTTAATACTGAAGAATGTGATTTAGAAGCGACTTAGAAAAGCCAGGCCAATTTGCAAATTCTCTACAGACCGCTTTTCACGTGGCCATCATAATATAACCAACATTGCTACTACACAGTTATTTTTACCACACAATAGGTGTCCATCATGAGCGATTATAGAAAACTCTTCTACACGTTCATCATAATTCATACTACATAATTACTAATATTATAAATGCGAGATTGTGTCTGTATGTCACCTCTTCTTGCCCAAGCCGCTGAATCGATTTTGCCGAAATTCTGAAATTAGGTATGGCGATACTTGGAGTCCCGGGAAAAAGGATATAGGTTACTTTTTATCGAGGAAAATTGTATGGTTCCCTTGCGATAAACGAACTGTGGCGCAACGGAGTCGCGGGCGTCATCTAGTACATTGTAAATGCGAAATTGTGTCTTTATGCATCTTCTTGCCCAAGCCGCTGAATCGATTTTGCTGAAATTTGGTACTATCTCCATACCAAATTTTAGTCCCGGGAAATAATATAGAACGGAGTTGCGGGCATAATCTAGTCGCCTATATATTTTGCCCATCGTGTCCTAACATGGAGAGGTCGACCAGGCAAGACATACGCCAGAAATTTAATTAGGCTTTATAATATGTCATAGGTCATCATAAATCCTGAGATATGATCGAAATGAAGACATCTGCACATGCTAGCGACAGATGGCGGCGATTCACTAACCTGTTACAACAATAACTCATTTCTGCTATAACATCATGACAGAGTTTATGTTTTACGTTAAACATACGATTTTCAGACAAGAATAATATTTGTATGCTTCATAATTCACTATGGTTCAAACAAGACTAACAATTACATAATAATGCATGTAAAGTATTGTGTAAAATTTAGTTTGTTATTATTTTTAGCAATATTCCGCGAAATAAACTTCCACCTTTAAGTAAATGAGTGAGTGCACGCATAGGCACCAGGCATAGGCCCGATGGCCATTCCTATAAAGTTTTACATAAATGCGATAAAGGCTTTCGGCTGAACGTGTTGGAACAATTAGAGATCATAAAAGAAAAGAAAAATAACAGATTTGCATTATTAAATGACCAAACTTGCTTGACTACGTCACCGCTTATTAATATGTTCGGGGGTACTGGTGAGGGTAGTGGGGGTAGTGAGGATAGTAGCGGGGCTTGATAGGGTATGAAAGGCGGTGTTTTGGCCGGCGGCGGCACTTGACGGACGTTGTTCGTAGAGTCCACATCCTGAGGATGCTCCGGTGTTGGAGCGAAACGCGCGTCGAGGTTTTCAACCTGCATGGTGGTGAGGGGCCTTGCATGGATTTGCCAACATTATTGCTTGTGTGGTGGTGGTGTTTGCAAGTTCTTGCATGCGAGTGTACGCATAGGCAGTGTGGGAGGAGGGAGGTGCTGTACGCATGCCTATGCGTGCACTCACTCATTTACTTAAACGTGGAAGTTTATTTCGCGGAATATTGCTAAAAATAATAACTAACTAAATTTTAAGCTATGGATTTCCGCAAAGTAACGCCTGATTCCATTAACTATTTAAAGTATTGTGATTTGTGACGGGCTTCGTGGTTTGGACCATCCCAAATTCGAACACATTGTTCGCTTACTCAAAATAGGTCTCAGAGAGATCCTATTCGTGGTCAAAATATAAATTCATTTAAAAACTTGAAAACGTGGTCAAAAAAATATTACTTATTGCTTGAGCGGGCCCAGCGTTGCCAGACGTCCTGATTTTGGCGGTACGTCCCGATTTTTTCATAAAAATTAAATGTCCCGCGCAGGACAGGCTCAGTCCCGCTTTACGGGGGAAGCCCGAACGTACGTGCAGCGTGCTGAGAAAGAAAGGTGCGTAATGAAGATAAGAGTGTGGCCCAAAAATTATTTGGTGTCAGGAAAGAAAATTGTTTCAGCGGCTTTGTTTTTTTAAATTATGTTTAAATATCCTTTGCTGAGAGTCCCTTTAACATGTAAATCCAAACAAAAAGTTGGTGTTACATTATTCTCTTTTGTGGAACGTCAAGTCCACAGAATAGCTAAATTTGAATTCTAGAAATATCTAGATTCTAGAAATAATAATTACAAAGGTACTCACAATCAACGTCTCCAGGACAGGTCTTGCAGCAGCGACCAGGCAGCAGCTCTGGCGTATCGCACGTGGGTTCAGGACACTCGTTCTTGATATTTCGGCAGTGGACCTTCGCCACTACTCTCCGCTTTTTCTGTACCTGTGGGGAAGTTTATAACCATTGAATGAACGTAAAATTATTTCAATCACAACATTTTTCGTATCAAAACGAATAGCCAAGATGACACTCTAGTCGCTAAAACAGCTAAATGTTCATTAGCAGAGGCTACTCCGAAAAAAATAGTTTGAAGTTTCTCTTCCTCAAATATTATCTGGATAGCCGAGCTATTTCTTTGCCTAGAAAGTTTTCATTTACTACAGACCGCACTCTGCGCAGTACGCACAGATGTGTAATTATAACATAGCTCTTTAATAGTACCAATTTTAGTTAGTACCAATTTGTGAGCAATAAAGAGTTCTATCTAACTTTAATCTCATAAAGATTTCGACATAAGCATCAAAACATTTTCTATCTAACTCTCCAGTCTCCATTAAATTAAAATAAAGTTATCATTCATTTTTTGTGAATACGGCCATTAGACCTTGAAAAATAATTGTTGTCCTGTACGTCGCGTTGTTCTGCAACCATACTCTAAACGAGACTATATAATTATGTAAAGTTTTAAGTTTATAATATATTTGGGATTGAGGCGTGGTGTCCTGAAATACATTACGGGCTCACGCCCAGTTTAGGTACCAGTCTCCCACAGCAACTAATAGTCCAAGGTAATTATGTACTTAATAGATTTAGGCCCGTTTTCACCAACTACACCGAAAATTTAGGGGTCCCCTAAGCCAATGTTCCAAGTTTTGTTCTTGATGAATTGACAACCCCGTAACTCTTAGGTGACGTATATGACTACATAGTATAAAACAAAGTCGCTTTTTCTGTCCTCGTGTCCCTTTGTTCTCTTTAATTGCGGTTTTCTTTAATATAAAGGAAGAAGATTTGTGATAAATTTGTATATTAATTATGGGAGCTATTTTATAAGTAAAATATCAGACGGCCATTCTATAACAGATTCATTGTCAAGACAACCGTCGTCGTCGCCACATCCGTCACCTAAGTGTACGGGGTCGTCATTCCATCCCGTAAATTATAAACATCACCTAATGGTTTGATAGATGAATCGCATAATAGGTTGTTTTATTTCAAATAAACGTCACCTAAGAGTTACGGGGTTGTCAATTCATCAAGAACAAAACTTAGAATACTGGCTGGACCCCTAAATTAGGTTAGTTAGTGTAAACGGGCATTATTGTTGTGATAAAATAAATCATAATCGGGGCGAGCGAAGCGAGCCCTAGTAGTATATCCCACAACCTGAGCACTTTTGTGGTACACTTTACGAAAAAATTATAATTATTCACAAAGCTCGGCTTTTAGCAAGTTTTAAAAAATAATCAAGGCCCTTACCGATATGCACTCACACTTGATGCAGTACATGACGCCGAAGGGCGGACCCAGGTCCGCGAACCACGTCGACCCCAACTCTTTCGCCTGCTTGCCGAACTGACATTCTGTTGACAAACATATTATGCTATTAGTTAATGTGAAGAGGGAAGGCCCTTGAAAATACTAAGGCAGTAAGTACACTTAAGTTTGTAAAAAACTGACTGAAGCACTCAGAGACAAACATGAATTAGTTGACTGTGATTAAATGAAGATTTTGACATAAGCCCCATACATCATCTGTCAAACTCTTCATTAAAATGAACTTAAATTATCATTAAATATCTCGGAGTACGGCCAAGAGTGCAACAATAAGATTAAGATATTGACTGAAAACTTACAGTGATCTATATCTAGTAAGAAAAAGTAGTCTATCGAAGAATACGAAATCAGAGATAGAAGAAAATGATAAGCAGCATCGAAAAAAAGTTTCATGAAGAAAGAGTTATTGTTCAAAACGATAGCGATAACATGAACAATGCTAAGTCACAACTATTAAATCGGTGCATATATAAAAATTATACAGTCGTTTAATTAACTGAGCTAGTAAGTATAATAAATGGCAACCATAACTCAAACCACACTAATCACCGTGTTGAGACAAAGCAAACAGTAAGGTTGCATTAATTTATAATATTGGGAATTGTATCGGCGCGCGCGCAAGAAAGTTCGTCCTTTCCAATCCGCGCAATGATAAATGCGGCACGAAGCAATTGTTTCAGTCGGAAATTTTATTAATTAATGTAAAGGCTCGGTCACGATTTAAAATGCCACTCGAAAATTTAATTATTTATTCCGCAATACGATAAATAATGGAGCATATCTTAAAACACCACTCTGGCCTTAAAATTTGCAATTCCTAACGTTCGAATTGGAACTAAATTGATTTATGTAACACTTAATTATTCAAATGCGCCCGGAGTTGATTATAACTGAATAAAATTAAGTGCTAAGTAAATTAAACGCTCTGTAAATAAAGGAAAGTCGTGTGTACAGTTAGCGTAGCTGTGTGCTTAGTCAAGTTGAATTCACTTGTTTCGATAACGTAAATAGATTTCAAAAATGTATGGAATTTGATGTAACCCATCGCTATTAATGTCATGGCGTTTACGATGCGTTAGGTCAAATCCCATACATTTTTGAAATCTAACTTCGTTATGCTAGCGAATGCAACGTGACTAAGCGCTCTGGAGCTATATTTTATCTCAGGAGTGTGTTCGTAGTAATTATAATTTAGATCTTAGTTGAATATTACATTGCAATATTTAGTTTACCTAAATGTATTAGAAGTATTCCTTGAAATTCCTATTTATGAGACGTATTACCGTAGTTTTTGCAGAAGAGGTACGTATGAATCTACATACATCTATTGCGCGTCATGCAGAGGATCTTAAATTCCATTCCGAATATGGTGTTCTACGTAGATTCCCGTCAAAGACCTACCTTCAATCATATCAAATTACAATAACATGTTATTTTTCTTTGATACCTAGTACCTACCTCATGTTATGAAAACATTGGCGATTCCCAACCTATATATATAGGTTCTAATTCTATCTACTTTACGACAGAATATTCCTATCTCTATTCTTCAAATTAATATCTCAACCTAAAATTATTCAAAATATCAATATCAAATCCATCCAGCCATCTTGCAGTCAGCATCAGTTAAATTCCGCCATCAAGCGCTGACGTCAATGTACCTTTATTTAACCTAAAAACTGTACATCTTATGCGCTTCTCAATTTAGGCAATGAAAATTTTATTAAGCAGTTTGATCGCTGAAATAAATGCTTTTGCGAAATGCGTGTGCGCATCTGCAAGCTTACCAACAACATTAGAATCGGGAAAATATACTGACAGATAATAGTGACAAAATGGCAGATTTCCTTTGTCTGTCACTTTGTCTATTCTTTCGTAGAAAGAAACCGCTTTTATGGTGACCATGTGAAGCCTGCTGCTGTAGCTTTACCATGAGTTTAAAGATATTATAGTATTTATCGATACTCGATACCGACTACGTAAATTTTTAGTATGGCTACAGCGCCTGTAGCGGTCCCTTGCGGAACTAAAATCGCCATACTAAAAATTTACGTATAGTTCGCGCGGAACTAGTTGGCTGCGCCTTAGGTAGGGACGGGGATGAGGGGGCGGGTTGCTTGCTACTCGCAACGCAAATGAGATTAGACAGTGACGACCAATCTCAAGATATCGTGAACAATATAATTATTTAATTATTGAAAAGAATAAATAAAAGACAATAATTGATCAGTTTTATATTCTAAACTATTGACATCCGCTTTCCGTTTTTTAAAAACGTATGCACTTTAAATATTATTTCCTTAGATTATTTTTTTTATCGGCGGACTCATCTTGCTATTGCAATCCCGTGCGATTTTTGTCTTAAGTAGCCAGAACTGTCAAAATCAAACACCCCCGCCTCTCCGTCCCACCGCTAACATATACCTAAGGTGCGGCCATAAAGGTAATATACCTATCGGAATAGAGAAACAATCCCGAGCTGTCAAGCTTAACCAAAATTTGATTTACATTTGTGTATACAATTATGTTTACGTGTGCGTGTCAGTGATGTACAAACATCTTGTAATTCGACAAAATATCGATCATGGAATAATAATTGTAAGATTATAAACTTATAAAAAGGGATAAAGTAAAACTGCATAGATATAATATAATAAAATTGTAATTTTGTAGTAAAATGTGACTTTTCTTCAAAATGCTTGCTGCATAATTAAGTATGTATGAATTTTTCTTCGGAGTCCAGTTTGGACGGTTAATTATTTTAAGCTATGAATTTCTGGTATCCAGGTCAGCAGGAAATCTGAAAAATTGGCCAAGTGTAAGTCGGACCCGCGCATGAAGGGTGACCGGTTTCAACCGGGCATTTTCTAAAACCCGGTACGATTCGACACGACATGCCATCATCTACACGACACGACACGACTTCACTAGACCCTATTAATTTTCAATTCACTCTCAATGAGCCTACTGAGCCCTTTTACTTGATGCCCATCTTGCAGAATTGCTTTCAACTATTTCCCTATCTTGGATGAGCAGCCGTATTGGATGTAGAATGACTTTACATCTGTGGAAATATCAGAAGTCTATTACTATAGTGGTTCTTGTTATATAGCCTGAAGACAGACAGGCAACGAAGTCTTAGTAGTAGAGCGGGCTGCGGGACCCCACTACTAGGACTTAATTTTTACCCTTTGGGTGCGGAACCTTAAAAACGATAAATTATGTATGATAGTATATTAATATACTTAAACTAATTATAAACTACGGATGAGTATGCTATCATTTCAACATTCCGAGATAATTATTAGTATACTTAACTAAAAATATTTTTATATCGACACAACTTATCGATATCTTGATACAGCCCTAGTGTAAAATAGATGAAAATTGTTTACACAAAATATCCTTAAATTGTGCACCATGGCTAGTCAAGTTATGTTTTCCATATAATTAAACATATACAGAAGTGAACACGGACGTAAAAATACCAATAACTCGTAGGGAATTGGCAAAAATAAACTTAAAACTAGGTCCTGTCGATGTAGAATAATTCACCTGTGAAATGAATATTTGTCCGAGTTCTTTCGATGTGTGCATCCAGAATCATTCCACAAACATTTAACCATGTTTCTAGAGCAGTATTTCTAAAAATTATTCATTATTTAACTTAAAATCACAATTTTTCTGAGAGCCCAAATTGACAACGATCGGCCCAGGGGCAGACAGACTGTCAAACAGATGAAAAAAAAGCTATGCAACCTCAAATCACGCTCCTCTTTCTACCACGCAGTGTTACTGATAATGACATCTCGCTTGCTCAGGCCTTTGTTTCTCTATTCCGATAGGTATATTAACTTTATGGGTGCGGCCAACTATAATAATAGTTCCGCGCGGACTATAGTCAGTATCGAGTATCGATAAATACTAAGTTATAGAGTGTACATACTCTATAACTTAGAGTATGTACAAGAGTATGTAGACTTAGGGGGGGGGATTTATTACTTAGTAAGGGGTTCCCTGCGACCCACAGTGTGATAAGAACCTCGATTTTGTTTCACCGCGTTTTTCTTTCAAAATACATAGTTGATAGCAATATAAACATTAGAGTAAAACTCCGAGTTCTTTGTAGTTATTTTTGAGAGTCATAGTTGGCTTTTTTCCGGGTCAAAAATTTGCATAAAAATTAATGAAAAAAAAACTTGTCAAGTAGTATTAATTTTGTTTATACCAATTGAACAGGCACTTAATACTTTACTTTTTCTTCAAATTTGGTTAACCTACTGTGATCAAGTAGGGAGATATTTATTTTTTTAATAATTTTAGTTTTTTATTTTTAATTTCGCGATAAGATCGAATTAGAAAAAGTTTTAAGCATGAAACGATAGTGTGAGTAATCTTTTTTCAATGTTATTAAAAATCACACTCTAATATTCTCTGTGTCAGAAGTTATATCCAATTTATTTATTTTTAATAAAAATTCGGATTTTTTATTCCTAGGGTTGTCACTAAAGTTGATATTTTATTTTCCCCGACTACATCAAAAAGTAATTAGTGATTAGATACTGTTTGAGCATATAAAATCATTAGTTTACGTTATATTTTTTCACTTTTTACATTTTTTTATTATTAGACCTACCTAAACGTGATCTTGATATTTTTCGTATAGGATTAGTATTTCCCCTCCTCAAAAAAAAAAACAAAAAAAAAAAAAGGTACAAAAAATCCGATTTTTTTATAATTTTTTTTAAATTGGATATAACTTCTGACACAGAGGTTATTAGAGTGTGATTTTTAATAACATTGATAAAGGATTCCTAACACTATCGTTTCATGCTTAAAACTTTTTCTAATTCGATCTAATCGCGAAATTAAAAATAAAAAACTAAGATTATAAATAAATAAATATCTCCCTACTTGATCACAGTAGGTTAACCAAATTTGGAGAAAAAGAAAAGTATTAAGTGCTTGTTCAATTGGTGTAAATAAAATTACTTGATTTGTTTGTTTTTTTTTTTTTAATTAATTTTTATGCAAATTTTTGACCCGGAAAAAAGCCAACTTTGACACTCTTTAAAAAAATAACTACAAAGAATATCAATCTCGGAGTTTTACTCTAATGTTTATATTGCTATCAACTATAGTATTTTGAAAGAAAAACGCGGTGAAACAAAATCGAGGTTTTTATCACACTGTGCAACCTGGAAATTTTCACAGGGGTTCAACAAGTTTGAGAAACCCTACTATAGACTCATGGTAGAGCTATAGGGCGATTCACGATTCCCGTTCGACAAGGATTCGGAAACTTTACCGTGCAGTCATTGGTCAATCCCAAGCGCGGCGAGCGTTTATTGGATACCGCGATGAAGTTTCCGAACGAGTCGAATTGCGCATTATGAATCAGGGCCCCGATTAGAGGAATGACAATAATGGCAACGCAAATATTTAATATTGCAACATGCACTGAAAAACTTGCTGCAACTCAACAAATAGTGTAACTGACTGATATTGTTATTTGCTAAATATAAAGATACCATGTGAAATTAAAAACAAACTATCGATAGCCAGATGTACAGATAGAATGATCTAGAGAGAAATAATATTATGTGATATGAAGTAGACAGAAAAGCAGAGACTGCAAGAGAAAATTGGCAGATACCCCGTGTGGTTTTTAACCGACTTCCAAAAAGAAGGAGGTTATACGTTCGTCTGTTTATATATATATACATATATTTTTTTTTTGTATGTTCAACCATAATTTCGCCGTTTATGGACCGATTTTCATGATTCTTTTGTTGTTGTACAGGGTTGAATCCGAAGTTGGTACCATGTTCACAAAAGTGGTGATCTGATTATGGGATCCATGAGGAATCGAGGGGACTCCTTGACATTTATATGGGAACATATGGTGATTTCAATTTTTTCTAAAGTATTTCAGGCACATACTACCAAAAAGTAAGATTTTGCCCTAGGATATACCCTGGTTCTGAAGGTACCCAACAGAACTTTTGAATCCTTATAGATACAAGTTTGAGGATTTTGGCTTTATTTAAACTACTCCAAGCAAATCCTACATTATTTGTGCTGAACATAGGCTAAATTTTATTTTGGAAAAAATAGGGTTTGGTAAGATATTTGGGTTTTTCGGACGCCAGGTGATAAAATCAACCAGAAAAGTTACTTATTTTGCGTACGCTGCCGAAACTATAAAAGATAGAACCATAAAATGTTCTAAGTATTGTAGATCTTATAAATATCTACAAAAAAGTCCGCGACACACTATACTTATCTATGTCGAGTGAGGCACAATAACCATATTTTTATTTAATATCTTGATTTTTTTTGGACAACATTTAAACGCGTTTTTTTTTACTCATGCCATTAATCCTTATCAAAATAAATTATTTCATCACTAAGTACAGTTTATATAGATAAAATTTGGTCTTTGAATGATTAAAGTTGGACGTTTGGTTTTGAAATTATGGCGAAATTAAAATATTACGATAGTAGGCGTCACCAAGCGGGATGCGCTTGCGGTAGGAAGACAATCTGTGCATTGTGCACTGTACACTGATAATGACTGCGTCCGCGTCGTCGATGTCAGTGTCGGAGTCTGTGAATTGACCTGGGAATCATTTTGCTGACCGAGTCTTTCCTGGGTAGACTTTTTGCAGCCGTAACCGACATCCACGCGGGCAGAGCCGCAGGCGACCGCTAGTAATATGTACAACTCTAAGACAACAAGCTATAATACGAGTATTATAGCCTTGTCGTCTCATATTATGTAACTAAAAAGGGTAAAATTATTATTTTTTAACAAAAAATTAAAATCGACTTCCAAGGTAAAAACAAAAGTAATACTTATTCTTAATCTAAAAAGAATCAAATAATTCTTATTCCTTATTATAGTGGCGTCTTCAGACTTCGCCTAAACCTCAACTATTTCTGTACTCAATCTTCATGCTTTTGAAGTCGGTACCAGTTTACCTTAGCGCAATTGCTATGTCAAGGATCTCAGAACTTTTCCGGGCTGGTACCGACTTCAAAAGTACGAAGATTAAACTTAATCTGTACTTGTACAGAAATAGTTGAGGTTTAGGCGAAGTCTGAAGACGCCACTATAATAAGGAATAAGAATTATTTGATTCTTTTTAGATTAAGAATAAGTATTACTTTTGTTTTTACCTTGGAAGTCGGTTTTAATTTTTTGTTAAAAAATAATAATTACACTGGTGTTTCATGCTGGGCTTTTTCCAAAAAATAGGATCTAAAAGGACCATTCTGAATTTAAATACAAAATCAAACAAGGCTCTTTGACAACAACGAACATCCCCAAGGAATCAGTCTGGATAGCAAATATATACTTCTCGTAAGAAACTGCCCTTATCGCAATACCGTAAATGAAGCGCCACGTTTTCCTCTCCCTCTCTTCACACTCGTCAGAGTGAGACAGATGTATTTTCACGTAAAGCATCGTTATCAATGCACTCGTGCTGTAAGGTTAATTAAATAGTTGGGACAGATAACAGTGACGCCTATTTATAGAGGCCAGGCCTATCGACCCGACTATCAGATTTACTAAGCCACACTGGCGGAATATAACTCATTGAATGTATCTAGGGTGTAGCAAAACAAAGTGAAAAATAATATAATATACAATGTGTCCCGATACCGATGTCCGATCCTTTAATGTCATGATGTATGGCATATTTTATCGACAAATTAGCTCTCAAATTTTATCTTTCTCTCACGGTTGTAAAATGGCAGCCATTTTAGTTTTTCTGGGGTTTTCACACTCCGACCAATACTTCTCATGTAAATATCCTATGAAGATAAAAAGGTCTCATTTGATAACTAAACTTGTGGACTACGCTTACACGGGCAGTATGTTATTGTGGAATTAAGTACAGAAAAACCAAATTTTAAGGAAAAAAATAGTGTATTTTTTTAAATAAAATATGTCTTTTTGTGAAAAATCTAGCGCATTAAAATGATTATTTTTTGGAGGAAGGAGGAATTATATCTTAAATAAATTAAGTCAGTTAGTCAGATAGTTTAGAAGTTATAACGATTTTCTTATGAAGTAAGCCAGATTACTATGGGAACCAGAGAAAAAAAAAATTTTCAAAAGTTACAGAAGAAAAAATTTGATAGCCAATTTGTCGATAAAATATGGCCTACATCATAACCTTATAGGCTCGGACACCGGTGTCGGGACACATTGTATAAATAAGCTTCTTGGGTAAGCACTTTAAAGGATCTTCTAGTAAGTTGAAATTGTAAACTCAAACGTTAGAGATTCGCTCATGAGACGTCGTCTCCCTACGTATCAACACGGTAGCTTATTTTTAGCCGGCCACTCACTAGAGCGGTATGTAAATAACTAGTTAACCTGTGTTACCTCACTATATCTTGCACATCGTTTTACTTAATTATACTCTCATATTCACTTATAATCACCTCAGTTTTGTGACATACAAAACCGAGATGAGAACCTGAGGTTTTAGATGTTACGTTTTCTTTCCTTTTTTTTTGCCTCAGTCTTCATGTCCATGTTGAATGCGAGTAAGGTCGGTCATCTTGGCGTTCATTGAGATAGGCCTATGTCCAGCACTCTGGCGTGGAACCGCCATGGGAGCTCACAGCGAGGGTGCTCGCCGAGTTGAGCATCGCTGAGGGGAGGTTGAATGTCGAAGCTCCTTCATGGGGGTTCCGGAGACTCGGAGAGCAGTGGTTGCTGAGGAGGTGGGAAGAGGATCTGGCGCAGACCCGGTACGGTAAACGTACCGCTGAGGCACTGCGTCCAGTTCTTGTGGCGTGGATGCGCCGCAAGAAGAAACCCCTCACCTTCCGCCTTACGCAGGTACTCACCGGGCACGGGTGCTTCGGTGAGTACCTGTGTAGGGTTGCCAGGAGAGAGCCAACGCCAGCCTGCCATGAGTGTGGCGCTGCGGGGGACACGGCCCAGCATACCCTTGAGGTGTGCGATCGTTGGGCCGTGCAGCGCCACGATCTCGTGGCGGTGCTAGGTTGAGACCCTCACTCCCGAGCATGGTGCGCTGCATGCTCGAGAGCGATGAGGCCTGGCAGGCGGCGGTCTCTTTCTGCGAATATGTTATGTCGCAGAAAGAGGCCACAGAGCGGGACAGATAGAACGATCCCACCACTCTGCCGCTCCGCCGGCGTAGGACGGGAGTGCGGAGGCGTCGCTATACGAACCTCCAAACTCTTGTCTAACGGGGCTCTGGGTCAGGATGGGAACCTGCCCGGCTTTGTCAGTCCCGGCGCCGAGGGGAACGCTTTAGTTCGCCTAAGCGTTCCCTTACTTTGGTGGAAGTCCGGTCCGAGGTAGACCGGCCAGTCGCGGAGGGAGTCCTGTGTTTGTTAGATCCGGGATATCCCTCCGTATACGGCTGAAGGCGAACCGCAGGTGGTTTTAGTGAGTAGGAGTCTCACATACCCCCGGGGTACCCAACCCGGGGCACCCATGATGGGTTTCCCCTGCGTAAAAAAAAGGCCTATGTCCAGCAGTGGACGAATATATGCTGATATGATGATGATGAACTCTTCAACTTTCTGTGTATCATTTCCATAGGATTCTATGATCATATTGTATAGTTTTGTAGACTTAAGGTGAACGCAGATTTGGCCGCACGGCACGCACCGCAGTCGCCGCATTTCGAATTCTTTATATGAAGTTATAGGCAAGCTCGCATACCTACCCGCGCCGCAGTCTTCGCAACTTCTACATTCTTTATATGAAGAATTCGAAATGCGGCGACTGCGGTGCGTGCGGTGCGGCCAAATCTGCGTTTACCTTTATACGGCGGCCGCACTCAAAGAGATTTAACTGTTGCTTTTATTATTGTAGATTTTGACACATTAAACTCTACATTTACGCTGTTAACGACATAAATACTTTCTCTATCAGACTCGTAATTAAATAAAAGTTATTAAATCTCTCCCAGTACGATTTTCAAGTAAACAAAATTGCCAAAGTTCCGCTTAAATTTGCATAAAACTGCGCATGCGCATATTCATATCACCAAGCGGGGTTAAGAACCTGACTAGACATCTCCTGTTTAACACTATCCAGGCTGCGATTACCACATCCGGGCCCAGCAGCACCCTCCATCCTTATTACAAAGTCATTCATTGATCCGGAATCATTATTTTACGACCGTACAAGTAAATTGCTCTAGAGTGTTCCAGAAGTGATTTTGTTGAGCCTCAGATCTTTTGTTTTGAAGTAGATATTATTATGTGTAAAGGTGGATTACAGAGGTTTAATACATGGGTATTTTTCGATATTCAGAAACACATAAGTCATAACAGACATTAATAAGAGTATCCATACGTCTTATAGCATCCGTATGTGTCTAAACACAGTCACTATGCCGAAGTCACGCGGCGTAATTTCCGTGGCCGAAATTACGTTCCGCCGCATCCGTCTGATACGTCGACACACTATAAATTACGCGAAGAGCCGAAATTACGCAGCGGAATATTAGTATTAGCGATGGAATTTAGAACATTAGTAGGATCAAAAGTTTGTGGAAGTTGATATCAGATGGCAAAATGTAGTCATCAGGAGACTTCGGCGACAATCGAACCGAACTTCCGTCGCGTATAATGTGTTGCTATACAAAATATTACCACCGAATCGCTGCCAAACTTTACGCTCGACTCGGCTCGACGGAAGCTCGGCTCGCGACGGAATTTCGGCATAGTGTGTCGTCCGTCGCGCTCGCGTTCCATCCGTATTTTGTATGCGTTTGAAACGCGGCGTAAACGCGGCGGAATTTACGCCGGCGTAATTCGGCCTAGTGTGTTTATTTATACACTTAGGGCCACTTTTACGAAACAGTTAAACATGTTTAAAATTTTATTTGAGCACAAAATTCTGTTTAACTACACAAGTTGTCTTGCCAAGAAATAATTAAATCAAGATTATTATTTAAAACGGAAAAGTTCCGGGCCACTTTTTATATCACTCAATTATTTGTCGATTTAACTCTATTACTCTACTAACAGAACACCTGCACGAGTCTGTACAACAACCTAAAGTATGTTAAACAAAACAACATACGAGCATTGTGTACACTGTACAACAATACAAACATCTCAAATCTAAAACAAACCCTTGCGCGGGCCGCTGCCGGCCACAGACTGACAAAGGGTCAAGACTCAAATACTACCTGAGTTGCGGGCCGCGTCTGACCCATTGATAGAAAACTCGTTTTACGCAAAAAAAAACCAACCGAATTTCGTCAAACAACAGTGAAATATCGTTATTTGTAACTATAGTGCTCAAATCGTGAAATGGAACGTACAAAGATAATGCGGCAACACCACGCAACACTCCAAAATGCGTTTAGTTAATTTCAAGATTCAACTTCGTGGTGCAAGACAAACTTAAATAAGTTTAAATTAAGCGTGTTTACAAATAAAAAAATATTTAACTAAATGTGTTTTAACTTATTTTAAATAAGATTTGGTAAAAGCCGCCCTTAGTCTGTTAATTCCTCACTGATTATTGGTTAATCACTACGCTGATTTTGATGAAATTTGTCACAGAGAGAGTGGGATAAAGATAAGTTTTTATTACTGCTATCACGATTAAAACTTTCTGTGCGTAGAAATTTGCAGGCAACATCTAATATTTAATATAAAAATGGAAGAACATGAAAAAAAAACGCATTGCTGTCGCCGCAAGAAGCAAGGACCTTATAATTAGTTAAATATGATAATTATAGTAAGTCGAGATAGAAATGCTAGAAATAAACCCGCTTTGGAAAGGGCAGCACAATCGCATTTTCAAATCTTATCTAAATTATACAAACTCAATCTAGATTCCAGACTAATATTATAAAGATGTTAATGGTTATAAGTTTATCAATTTCTATAAAAGGCTTTACTTTACGGACTGGCCAATTTATGCACTATTAAGGCCCTTTTCCATGTTCGGCCAAGATATATTTTATAATTTCTGAGTCATGATTATTAATTCATCATTGCGCGACTGTCTAGCACCTATAACGTTTACAGAGTTTTTATTTTAAATTAAAATGTACGGTTCCTGCTCAATAAAAGTATTTCTGAGCGACTAACATCAGCAGGCGTAGCATGGTCACCATAGAAAAGGTTTCTTTCTACGGAATAATAGACAAAGTGACAGTTAGACAATGGAAATCGAAATAGTCGATAAAATCTGTTAGTATGTCGATTCTTTCCAATGTCTACTGTTGTAATGCTAGCCCTGCGCACCCGTAGCATGGCTACAGTAGAAATACGAAAGTATAGACTATAGACAAACAGCGGAGATAAACTGAAGGTGCCGTTCCGATCTTTACCACGGCTAGCCGCGATCGACAAAAAATCAAATATAATGCCACTTTATGTCATAGACCATAATAATACATAAATTTTATAATAGTCCTAAAAATTCAAATAAAACCCTACTTTATCACGTAGACTATAGTCTATGTCATAAATAGGGCATCGAAACCCGGACCCAATTTTCGAAACCCGGGTTTTCGGGTTTTTTTAAATGAAAACCCGGGTACCCGGGTTTTTCGGGTTTTTTCGGGTTTTCTTAAAATTCAATGATTAACGATGCGAAAATACTTAAAATATGATTTTCAGCGATTGCCAGCACCTTTCCAGTAAAATACTATTTAAATACCATAGTGTACGGTCACGGCAGTGCCCAACCAAGTCTCGAGTGAACGGGCACGGCCGTATCATACTTTTTGGTAGGATTTTTAAAATATGTATCATTAATTATTACTAACCCGCCATCACTCGCGCGGGGTGCTGCAGCACCCCACGCGTTTTTTAACGTAAAAATGAATAATAATTCTTCTGGTTATGAATTCACGCTTCCCGGTACCTTCAAGTGACCTTCAAACACGTCGACACAAGGTGGAAGGGACAGTGTGGCGCAAGTATTTGCAGCTTGACAAGGAGTTGAAAGTTGCGTGGGGTGGTCACGACACCCCGCGAGTGCTCGTGATATACTTTTTCAGAAGTTACTTAACCAGTAAGGTACGTGTTTTTAATTGTTTAGTAAAAGTAAATTACTTTCTTGTGCTGTTATTTACTATAAATAATAAATAATGGTTTATTTCTTAGAATATATTCAATGATTTAAGTAGCACAAACTTTTTATTTGACAAATTTTCTTTGTTCCTTATTAGGAACAATTTTTTTTTTTAATTTTTGTGTTTAGATGAGTTGGGAAAAAGAGAAAGAGAAATAATTGGTGCCATTATTAGAAGAAGTAGTTCTGTAGTGGAAGGCAATGCCAGAATGGATGGAGATTTTATTCAAGAATCTGATCATGATTCTTTGTCAGCACAAAATGCTACAGCTGTTGAAGAGTCTAAAGTAAAAGAGGCTAGATTTGAGCAGGACGTGTGGCATCAATGAAAATGTTATCTACAATTGTAATATAGCGCAATCGCAAGCTAGCATGAAAAGGTCTGAGTTTGTGGAATCATTGGGTTCGAGCATGCTTCAAGGCCACCTTGAAAAAAGATAATATTATGTGCAACTAGGATTGTCCAAAGCACTCAAGATGATATTGAATGCTCCTGTACCAAGGACCGAATGAATGTCACAATCAAAAAAGCAGTGCTGTATAAGTAAAGACACCATAACCTAGAGTCACTGTAATTTTCCCAAAAAAAAATATGTGCCAAAAACATATGAAGTTAATTTTCAGTTACTGTTCGGAAAAATAAGAAAATTTTATTTTATTTAGTTAACTACACATTTTATTTACGATTTTGAATGAGAAAGTTTACGTGAAAAAGATATAAATATATTTTTTTGTCTTTTTTCTGAAAAGATTCCAACATTACGACCAAAAAGGCTAATTAGTTTAATGTTTTATAGAACAGCAATAAAGTTAATTATACAATTTAAATTTTCTTATTTACACACATCATACCACACAGAATAATAATATGCTGATTTAATTTCGTTAACTGATATTATATTGTATAAAAATCACTTAGAATATGTGGGGTGGCCACAACACCCCGCGAGCGCTCGTGGGGCTAAAAACCGCGCCAGTGATCGAGGGTTAATAAATATTTTTATGACAATTAGTCTTTAATGCTCTTAAAGCGAAACTTTTCCTTTAAAATATTATATTATGTTTAATTATGACCAATATAAATAATTAAACCTTAGATACAATATGTTATAAAAATAAATAATATGTATGTTAGTTTGTTATAAATACCTTTTATCAGGTCTGGCCTTTAATAATTATCAAAAAAACGAAAAACCCGAAAAGCTCGAAAAACCCGGGTTCCATTTTTGAAACCCGGGTTTTTTCATGATCCCCAAAACCCGGGTTTTCCCAGGTTTTCGGGTTTCGGGAAAACCCGGTCTCGATGCCCTAAAGTGTCATTTTCATTGAATTTATGTCGATCGCGGCTAGCCGCGGTAAAAATCGGAAGGGCACCTTCAGTTTATCTCCTCTGTTTCTCTCTATACTTTCGTATTTCTACTGTAGCTATACTACGGGTGCTGGAGTTAAATATTATGTCTCTTATCATATCGAATATTATGCTGGTTTTATTTAAATTATTTGATGTAGCACTTAATTGTCTGCATTTCCTACTTAGGCTAGAGGTAAAACTATTCGTTGTTGAGTTTTCCCTGTGTTTTACCTCATTGAATGCCAAGGTTGTCTTTACGAATTCCCAGGACCTTCTAACCAATTACAGTCGTAGTAGTCGTCATAAGAAACTTGAGATTTTGCAAGCCTTTAATATTAACGCTTTCAATAACAAAATGAAATTATTAGGTCTATTGATGACATACACAAATGAAACACAATATTACTTGCACTTTTTCCACTATATTCATAAATTACAATTTAAAGTCTTAAAACAGTGTTTTAAGACTTTAAATTGTAATTTATGAATATAGTGGAAAAAGTTCAAGTAATATTGTGTTTCATTTGTGTATAAAATGAATTTCCACCAAGAACCGACAGTACAATCAATTACATCTATTGATGACACTCGCAATCGACGCACCTCCGTATAGTTTTTTTTTTTTTTTTTAGTTTATTTGAGTCAACAAACAGTAACCAAAGTATATATTATTACCAAAAAGAGTTACAAACAGATTAATCTTAATAACTATGGTACCAACTACGTTAACTACATATTACTATATTTAACAATGAAACAATACATTCAGTGAAAAGCAAATGTACAGATTATTGTATGAATACTAGGTAGAAAGTATCTTAATTATAATTGAACAAGATATTTTTACAAAATATTAGATAGGTACTTTAGCTGGTACAAAAGAAGAATAAAACATTACTAATAGCAACAATAATCAACGGTAGGTATAATGTAAATATTCAATCATTACATAATTTTTGATAAAAGAAAGAAAATAAAATTATTAGATTTAAATTTAAATGTTGCCATCGAAACTCAGGAAATATAGTCGGAGTCTTGGGTGTATTTTGGCAAAAGTTTAAGGATCTCTTTTTTAAATTTCGATACCTTATCGTTAAAGATGTCTACGAAGACAAAGTTTTTATTAAATGTATCAACTAGTCTATAAAATGGTGAGCGCTTACCAATATTGGTGCGACAAACTGCAGAAAAGAATATCTGGTGAGGCCTACGAGAATGAGTTGTAAGAGGTGTCCTATAACATATTTTGTTATTTAAAGAAATGCAATCATAATAAATGCAATCATTGTTATAAGTATATCTGGTACATTAATCCTTCGATCGTGGCTTCTTGGAAATCTATTGTTATTCTATTGTGTCTCGCTCACCGGTGAGCTTATGGGGCTTGATGGGCTAAGTATTCCTAAACATGACAAACGCTATAGCGTATGTTACAATAATTATAGTTATTTTTTTATTTATTTTATAGTGTTATAGTTAAAATTCAAAATGAACATGAGAAAAATCGAGTCAAAGTCAGAAAAAGCCATCTAGGAGTTTGTTTAATGCTAAGCCACGCTAAACTAACCAAACAAACGCGTAGAACTCTATGGATGAACTGAACGCGCGTCAAAATATCCTGCTTAAGGCTAATTCACGACTAGAAATTTATGTTCAGCCCACGTCCTTAGGCTCAGCCCTTTTATGTGCAGGATTTATAGATGCGACTTAAAGAAACACACGCCCGTGATCTATGACAATGGAGGGCTCGCATACCGCAGATTACGCCGCGCCGAGCCTTCATAGCATTGATGTATTGAGTTTGAAGGAATTGCTAAGATTTTATGTAAAGCTGAATGTAAAGAATATGGGTGATCGTCCTCGTGGCACTCCCAATATTGCGTGTTATTTGCTTTCGTAGATCTATTCTCGCTGCACATCCTCAAACACAGCGTCACAGATGAGTCATTAAAAATTTTATTCTATTAGACACAAAATATATGAAATTGTTTCTTGTCTAAAAATATTTGGCGCCACATCGAATTTAACTGTCCAGCAGTCTTTAAAAAAAGGCAATAGGCTACTTGACCTATATTCAATTTCATTAAACAAATGCATATTTCTAGTAGAACTTGGCCTAGGAAACCGTATTTCACCCTTATTATCAAATAAAAGCTTATGATTGATAAATAAAGTCGATTTGAAAATATGATTTTATGAAAATAGGAATTGTACTGACGAAAACGCTTTTGCAGTACTTCCGATTTGGATGTGACGTCATCCTCTTACTAATTTAATATCTTTTATTTATCGCGCTCGCTATATGTAAGTTTATTTGTACATAAATAATAAGAATAAGCCTATTATATATTTTCTTCAATAATTCAAATAAAACATCAGTTTTATATATATTATCTCCATTTATTGTAGACGGGAAATGAAATGGCCAAAACTTTTCTCCAAAAGTTTTCAACATTACAAATGATTTCTAATTTCTTATATAATTATTTTATAATTTTTGGGCACTTTTAGACTCGTACATTTAGCACATTAAAAAAATTCAATAAAGAGAGTTTAAAATGCAAAGCGTATGACGTCACACAATGGCGGACAGTGTTTTCGGCGCCATTTAAGAGGCATATTTTTCAATAAACATTTATATGGGTTTCTACTGTGTAAAATATTAAAATATTAGTTTTTTTTGTAAAAATGAATGATTATGAAGCGATTAGCATGAAGAAAAAAATTAGGTCAAGTAGCCTATTACACTAATTTATCAGCGGAAAGTTAACAAGACTTTGTTTCTTCTTCACACAAAAAACCACGCCGTTGCGTGGTCTATATGGAACTATCAAAGTTGGTCAAAATCAAAATCCGTTGATTTTGACCAACTTTGATAGTACTTTAGGCTCTGTATTACCAGGCTGTAACATAGTAAATATTACTGACAGGTAGTTTTTATTATTCGTAGGTGACAATGGCTACTTTTTAGTGCTCCCGTACGAGACACGAAATTCAAATATACACGACCTTATTAATTGTAACATGGCGCCATATATTTATGAATCAAACGTATTGGATATTTCCATAAACAGATCATGAAGGGCCGTCGCCAATGCTCTTCCCGAGTTCTGGCACCGCTCCAACGGTTCCCAGAACTCGGGAAAGTTTAGGTTGTCTCGCCTTTTATTTACATAACTCATATTAGACGTGGCTTAGACTTTTTGATGACGACTCAGACTATCTATTTGGGGAATATTTATTTTCATTATCACGAATGAATAATATTTATGTGTTTTCTGACAGTATTTTTCTCAGATGCGCAGTTTTCCTAGTTTTTACTTCTTAGTGTTCGTGTTTTTAATACTAGTGCTTTTCCTGGGTGTTAAGCATCCTTCAACTATGTACCATCGAGGAAATTGATTCCTTGGCAGTTGACAGACCAAAGTCATTTGACCGGATCATGTCAATTCAATGTTAATTGTGATCTGTCGGCTGGGTTTGACGTAACGCGTGGTAACGCGACCAAACTACGTAGATCCCCCATCTGCCTAGGAACCAACTTCTCTGATAGTACTTTCACTAAAACTGTCAATATCTACTCTAACATAAAATTTAATTACAATCGTCTCAGCGAATTAAGCATCAAAAAAGTAGCAGTCAGAACAGTCAGAGACACGTTTTTAGTGTTGATATTATGTAGGGATATTGCATAAACTATAACAATAATTATTAAGATAGGCCATTACTTCTAAAAATATTTTTATTAAATTAAAAATTTCAACGTATCTTATGTTAAAACTTAAAGCTGAGACATCTTTCTAAAAGGTAAGATGATGAAATCTCGGGTAAGTCTGGCTTTAAGTTGCATCATTCAGTATTCGCATCAAAATAGTGTACTTATTCCAAATTGACTTTTGAAGCTTACCTAGGTTAGGTTATTTTAACAGTTTTTAGAACATGTACCAGACAAAAAAATATAAATTTCAATATGTGCGTTTCCATTTCTGTTTTCTCACTGCAAACTCATTTCCATGGACAAGAGGAAAATACCCGCTATTGGTTTACAACGAGATCCTTCTGACCTGCTACCTCTGACCTTTATAGCAACGATATAAGAGCTATTGTAGATGTAAAGTGACGGTAGATCGATGCGCAACAATAATTCTCAGTGATATCCACCTGTCAGTGACATTCGACACCGCTTTACATAATAATATGTTCGCCGCAGTCTGTGAGGCCCTGAGAACTGCACGCTGGGGCCACACTAACGTATTTCGCACTTGACGATACAATACTTTGCTAACAAAGAAATGGATGACAGTTCTGTTGGTTGATTCAGACCGCAACGCGACGCGTAGATGCATTTGTGATCATTTAAATCTGTCAAATCCATGCCGTCTGTCAAATTTATGCCGCGCCGCGCCTCGCCTCGCCTCGTCGCGTTGCGGTCTGAATTGACCCTTATACGTCAAACGGCAATGTGTAATGTTTCATCTCGCTATCGCTATTTCGTCGCTTTTTCGCAGTTCGCAGCACCTATGTAACTAACATGTTGTAGACTGTAGGTACTTATTGTTATGTCCAAATTAATGAATAAACGTTTATTTATTAATTTGGACATAACAATAAGTAGTTATTTATTTAAGTAATGTTATTTATTTATTTATTTCTATGACAGTTTATGCTTATTCCGTAAACGGCTTCGGATATCTTACTTTTTTCCGTCATGCCTGAATCGCGGGTTTGAATTGGATTCGCAGCGGACGTAGCGCGAAGGCGCTGCGCTTAGGGCCATAAGTCATAACACAAAAACACGACACGACGTCGCGCGACGCCGCACGACGCTGTGTCGTGAGAATCCAAGACGCGCGTCGTAAAAAACCACGACACGACATCGTACGACGTCGTACGACGTCACGTCGTAGAAACTCACGTAGAAATTCAAAGACGAGTTTCTTCGGCGCGACGTCGTACGACGCCGTACGACGCCGTACGACGCCGTGACGTGGTTTTTTACGACGCGCGTCATGGATTCCCACGACACGGCGTCGTGCGACGTCGTACGATGTCGTGCCGTGTTTTTGTGTCCCGGCCCTTATGCAGCGGCGCGAGAGGTGCGCGTCGTAACTTTCATCATAATATTTGACACTAGTCAAGTCATATTTGCCATATTCGACACTATCGAAGTTACGTTTCAAAACTTAGGTAGTACGTAAGCTACATTATTATTTTATAACAAAAAATTAAAACCGACTTCCAAGGTAAAAACAAAAGTAATACTTATTCTCAATCTAAAAAGAATCAAATAATTCTTATTCCTTAATATAGTGGCGTCTTCAGACTTCGCCTAAACCTCAACTATTTCTGTACTTAATCTTCGTACTTTTGAAGTCAGTACCAGCCCGGAAAAGTTTTGAGATCCTTGACATAGCAATTGCGTTAAGGTAAGCTGGTGCCAACTTCAAAAGCATGAAGATTGAGTACAGAAATAGTTGAGAAATAGTTGTCTGGTACCTGTAACACAAGTCCTTCAGGTACTTAGCAAGGGGCCAGACTGACGTGGTGTGAAGCGTCCATAAGATATTATTATTATTATTATAAGGAATAAGAATTATTTGATTCTTTTTAGATTAAGAATTAGTATTACTTTTGTTTTTACCTTGGAAGTCGGTTTTAATTTTTTGGTAAAAAATAATAATTTTACCCTTTTTAGTTACATAATATGAGACGACAAGGCTATAATACTCGTATTATAGCTTGTTGTCTTAGAGTTGTACATATTACTAGCGGTCGCCTGCGGCTCTGCCCGCGTGGATGTCGGTTACGGCTGCAAAAAGCCTACCCAGGAAAGACTCGGTCATCAAAATGATTCCCAGGTCAATTCACAGACTTCGACACTGACATCGACGACGCGGACGCAGTCATTATCAGTGTACAGTGCACACTGCACAGATTGTCTTCCTACTGCAAGCGCATCCCGCTTGGTGACGCCTACTATCGTAATATTTTAATTTCGCCATAATTTCAAAACCAAACGTCCAACTTTAATCATTCAAAGACCAAATTTTATCTATATAAACTGTACTTAGTGATGAAATAATTTATTTTGATAAGGATTAATGGCATGAGTAAAATAAACGCGTTTAAATGTTGTCCAAAAAAATTCAAGATATTAAATAAAAATATGGTTATTGTGCCTCACTCGACATAGATAAGACGTATAGTGTGTGGCGGACTTTTATGGTTCTATCTTTTATAGTTTCGGCAGCGTACGCAAAATAAGTAACTTTTCTGGTTGATTTTTTCACCTGGCGTCCGAAAAACCCAAATATCTTACGAAACCCTATTTTTTCCAAAATAAAATTTAGCCCATGTTCAGCACAAATAATGTACGATTTGCTTGGAGTAGATTAAATAAAGCCAAAATCCTCAAACTTGTATCTAGTTATAAGGATTCAAAAGTATATCCTGGTGCAAAATCTTACTTTTTGGTAGTATATGCCTGAAATACTTCAGAAAAAATCAAAATCACCATATCGACGGGTGAAAGCGGAAGTGGCGTAACTTGAATTTTGGCCAAAATCACTTTTTAATTGATTGTTATATAAAAAAAAATTCTGCGTCGAATGGTCTATATCTCGTCTTTCTACGATAAATTCTAGTAAAGATACGACCATGGATTTTTAACACCTTTTAGCACAGACCTCAAAAAAAATTGTCGTAACTAGACGAAAAACTGCAATTTTTGGATAAAAGATAGATACGACAATGCGTGAGAAATTAGAAAAAGATACGACACAGGTTTTTTAACTTTCTAGTTTGGTTGAAATGAGTTACGACATTTTTGTCGCCTAAAATACAACATTTACAAAGATACGACACTTTATTTCATACTAATTTTATAGTTATGAGAAAGTTATTACATTTCTAACACATAATTTTATTCTTAAACCTATACTTACAACCAATGAATATACTTAAGTAATGAGTACAGAGATAAGTAACGCCATTTCATCTCCCTCCCGCCCCTGTATGATACCTTCGCCGGCGCACCACATACGCCGTTCTTAACGCCTTTTAGTAGATTGTTAGCGTCGATTTGAGAAAATGTGTTTGTGTTTATCAATGCACGTTTATTCTAAATGGAACTGATCACGTTTATTCTTAAATGAAGCTTAAAGACGTATAGTGAAATGTTGCATGTATGTGTCCACGTATAATTTTTTCCCCTGAGCATTGCTCTGGACATCTACACACTTATTCTTGTATACATATTTTATTGATTTTACATGTTTGTAAAGATAAAAGCCCGTATATTTTCTGTTAACAATATCAACTCATTTATTTTTATGTAAATTTGCTAATATTTTTTTTGTTGATGGTTCAATAAAAAATATTGTTGAGCTATAATTGTTGTTGTTAATAAATATTGAGCTCCTTCGGGTCTATGCGTGGACACACACAATATAAAATGGAGTACAACCTTGCCTCTAGGTCCTTCAAGAGAGAGAGAGATGTCTCTGTCTGTGAGAGACTCGAGACTCCCTCCGGGAACCCGTACATGGTCTCTGGCCAAAGCTATTGAAGGCAATTTCTGCAAGCCATCCCTACCATCCCTACAAGTAGAAAATGGATCGCTAGCCTACGACGCAAAATACAAAACCTATCTTCTGGGCAAGCTCTTTGCGTCAAGCTCGACCCTAGATGACGGGGGATAGAAAACGCCGACCATTCCACGATGCACGAGCATCATGTCAGAGTTTCATCAGCGCTCAGTCCTGCGTTCCCTTGATATCCAAAATCAGAGTTATCCTGACGGAATCCCTCCTATTGTGTTAAAAAAGTGTGCTCCAGAGTTGGCTCCGGTTCAACGCGTCTTTTTCGGTTCTCCTACTCTTCTGGCATTGTCCCGGCTTCTTGGAAAACAGCCTTGGTGTAAATAGGTGACCACTGAAATCCTTCCAGCTACAGACCAATCGCTATAACCTCCGTCTTCTCGAAGATTATGGAATCCATTTCCAGCTCTTTCGATACTTGGGCGGCCAGGGACAAACAGTACGGGTTGCGAAAGAGTCGCTTGGCTGGTGATCTCTTGGCGTACCTAACTCGTTGTTGGGTTCAGGCGATTGAGTCGAAGGGAGAGGCACTGGCTGTTAGTTTGGACATTGCAAAGGCCTTTGATCGGGTTTGGCAAAAAGCGCTGCTACCAAAGCTTCCATCATATGGGCTCCCCGAGAATTTATGCAAATGGGTCACAAGTTTCTTAGCAGATCATGTTACAGACCAACGGCATTTATTGCTATGCGGATTATAGTATAGGCGCTGCCCTATATACTCCCCCGATATTTTTCTAGATATAGTCGAAATGAAGTTGTGTCTAAATAGAGAATTCACAGGAGAAAATCTCTGAATGGGGTAGACGTTACTTATTCCAATTCAACCCCGCCAATACACAAGTCTGCGCGTTCACCACTAAAAAGTTACCAATGGTCATATTCGTTCTTATTCTCCTCGTTTTCAGGGCACCCCTTTAACATTCTCCCCCAGCATTGAAATACTTGGCGTAAGCATATCGAGCGAAGTTCAGTTCCGATGTCATCTAGACTCTAGAGGGTGAGGCCAAATTAGCCTCGAAAAAGCTTGGTGTCCTTAACAGAGCGAGACAGTATTTCAGTCCGGACCAACGACTATAACTCTGCAAGGCGCAAGTTGGGCCTCATATGGTATACTCTTCTCATCTCTGGGCAGGGGCGCCAAATACAAACTACTCCCTTTGGATCGTATAGTTACAATGAAGGGCCGCTCGGATTGTTGACTGCCATAGTGTTTCAAACAGGATGGACTCCGTGGAAATACGCCGAGATGTAGCTTCACTCTGCATCCTCTATCGGCTTCATGATGTATCACGGGGAGTGCCCTGAGGGATTGTTCAGAATCATACCTCCTGCAATTTTTCGCCATCGTTCCACGCGAAAATCCTCATCACATTGATGAGTGGCAGTCTTCCACCGTGCGTTTTTCACGTAACTTTCTGCCGCGCACTGTAAAATTGTGGAATGAACTGTCACCAGCAATATTTTCAGACCTATACGACCTGCAAACCTTTAAAAAGATAGCGTATTAGTACAGGGTAAGGCCGGCAACGCACCAGCAGCCCTTCTCATGTTGCTAGTGTCCATGGGCAACGGTAGTTACTTTCAATCAGGTGACCCTTGTGCTCGTTTGCCCCCATATCTTATAAAATAAAAAGAATAACTTTAAATTCATGAGCATGAATAAAATATTAAGGCTTAAACCTTTATAAAGTAGAAAAAACAAGAGAAATAATTGTTTTATTACATTAATTTTCATTTTATTATAATAAGTTTTATATTTCAATGTTGATTAATGATTAATAAAACAAATTTCCATTCCTTTAGTTTCTTATGTTATAAACAAATAATAGTATAATATAGTCATATTATTTCTTTTAATTTGTTACAATGACATTAATTTAAAACAAACAATTCATTTAGTTCAAGATACAGCATTTCATTTTCACAACGTCTGTCGCCGATTTTTCACTTGAACCAAAAGTTGTAAGGCAATTTAATTAAGTAAACAAGATACGGCGAAATTAAATGTGTAGGGGCGTGTTATATTTGAGATACGACAGATCTGTCGCTTAAAAAATTATGCTTTTTTATTTTATCTATACATTTCCTCTCAAAGATACAACATTTCTGCTGCGTAAAAAAGAAATATTTTTTGTCGTAACTTGTTAAAAATCAATGAAATATCAACTTTAGAAAAATTTTAACAAACTCTTCGTATGGGTCTTAGATTAATTTAAATACGTTCCAATTTTTAAGTTTCTACCTTAATAAAAATGGAAGTTATGAATTTTTAAAAAAGTTTTTTGGCTCTCCTGTAAAGTTGGGTTTTTCAAGTTACGCCACTTCTGCTTTCACCCGTCGATATGTTCCCATATAAATGTCAAGGAGTCCCCTCGATTCCTCATGGATCCCATCATCAGATCACCACTTTTGTAAATATGGTACCAACTTCGGATTCAACCCTGTACAACAACAAAAGAATCATGAAAATCGGTCCATAAACGGCGAAGTTATGGTTCAACATACAAAATATATATATATATATATATATTTAAACAGACGAACGTATAACCTCCTCCTTTTTGGAAGTCGGTTAAAAAGAGGCAAAATCTATAATATCTAAAGGTACCATTCGGATTTGCGAGGCAAGCGTACGGCGTCACGCGTAAGCGACCGGTCGCTTGCTGCGGAGCAGCAAAATATAGCTTACCAATGTCCGCGACCGCGTAGCCGCGACCGACAAAAATTTAATTAAAATGATACTTTATTGACATGATTATAGCTATCATTTTTGTCTAAGACACTAAGTAGTATTATAATAACCACGTGGCCACCGTCGCTTGCCGCAGGGACCCGCGGCATGCAAGTGCGCCGCGTAAATAAGTACATTTGAACAAAATGCAACATTATTAACTACGTAACTAGGTAGCATTTCAAACTATGTTGCGATCTACAATTTTGTGATATTGTGCGCAGACAGAAGCTTTGACCATTTTTCCACCATAACTACGAGTGTAAACAAAACAATAATTGTGAATTATTTTACAATATTATGGCAGGGAATTTAGTATTAAGGGAAGAAATTATCCAAAAACTGTTGGCAGATGAAGAGTATGACGAAATTATTTTGTATTTTTTATCATTTCCGGAAAAGAGGATTGCCATTTGCGTAGGGAACCCCGAGTAAGGAAGCAAATTAACACAATATACACATATAAAATACTAGCTGTTGCCCGTGACTCCGTCCGCCGTGGACTTCAGTTTCGCATGGTGTTTCCCGTTTCCGTGGCAATGCCGGGAATCGGGATAAAATGCAGCCTACATTATTGCAAATTTACCTCAGAATCCATCTAATAAACACAATTCCTAAAGCTTTGTATACCTTTGACCTGTCCCCCGTTACCCCCTTCTCCAGTTAAAAAGTAGATTATGTCCTTTCCCAGGCTCTAGACTATCAGTGTACATACAAAATTTCATTACAATCGGCTCAGTTGTTTTGACGTGAAAGCGTGACAGACAGACATACAAATACTTTCGCATTTTATAATATTAGTATGGAAGTATAGATTACTATGAGAGAAGTAGCTGTTATAATAATATTATTGTTCATACCTACATACTTTGATACCTCTATGGCTTATATTATACGAAAAATTTTACTTTCGGTTTCGATATGATTCTAGATAGAATATCTACCACAGCTGCCCTGCGGCTGTCGCGGTACTGCTATCGACGCGACAGGGTCGCGCTCATCGAAATTTGCCGCGCCACGCCCACCGGTCTCGTGTCGCGCGTCGCGGTAATCGGAATGTCGTCCATATAAACACATACAAAGCAGTGGCTTGGCGACAGCCTCGGATCGCGGGTTGCGGACATCGGTATGCTATTTTACGCGGCGACCGGTCTCTCTGTCTCGCGACGCGGGTCGCCGTGATTTTTTAGTCCTCCATACAACTTCATAGTGAGCAGTGGCTGTTTGGGTCGCGGGTCGCGGCGACCCGCTACATGCTGCCTTGATCCGAATCATACCTTTAGAGCCAATTAAGTGGGATGTAGAGATGTACGAAAATTTAACAAATTTGCAAGGGTTTGGAATTTTTAAGCGCACTATTGGAGGGACATGGCACTATAAGAAACTATTAGAACTAGATTTCTACTAACAAAGTTAATAGCTATTTTACGCTAGTGTGGCCGCAGTCGAGTGAGTCGCCAAGCTGACTCGGACCTACCGTGTAATTATTGTCTTAAATAAATTATTTATTTTGTCATATGTCACGCGATTTACATAATATACAATTTAATTTAAAAAACATAATTTAATGTGAATGTTAACATTATATTAATTTATATTTACATAAGTGGTTTTGTTAAAATTAAACAAAATAGTAAAAGACATTTCAGCTACTCAAGTGACAAGTCTCGTTATTATTATAATATTCAGTCGATCATAAAACGGTAGAAATTTTGGAACTTTTGTACACTCGGGGAAGTTGATTCCTATGCAAATGGGGGATCTACGTAGTTTGGTCGCATTACGTCAAACTCAGCCGACAGATCACAATTAATATTGAATTGACATAATCGACCAAATGACGTTGGTCTCTCAACTGCATAGGAATCAACTTCCTCGATGGTACATTTACCTACCTATTTAACATTTTACAACATTTACCTATTTAAGTACACTTTAGTGTACTTTGGCTTATCATATTACAATCAACGTTAAATGGTACAGAATACAGATATAAATAATATATACTAGGACAAACACCAAAACAAATACTACAAGATCTCGAACCCCTAAAATACTACTTAGTCATCACCTCATACTAAATTTAATAGACAATCGTCAAGGCCAATGCTGAAGTAACTCTAAAATATTATTTATGGCGATAGTGACGAGACCTGTTTGTCTCGGAGACTAAATAAAATGCTAATACAGTTTAAAACTACATCTCATAAATTTTAACGCCACTATTTCCATTCTTTAGACGTATATACGGATCCTTTTTAGTAAAGGTTGACGACATCTACTGCCGCTGTCTGACCCGCGATTTACTCAGGGTTACCAACTTAGGGGTTTTTCTCCCTACTTTAGGGGGTAAAAACATCAAATGAGATTTTTAGGGTTTAACACCCCTTAAAATTAAGCGTACCTATGTATTTGACGTATGAAACCAGGCCTTGTACCATAAAACTGTTTTGAGACTCAAATAATCGGACGAGAATGCTGCGTCCTACTCTAACATACGTGAAATGACGTTGTTAGAGCAGGACGCGGCATTCTCGTCCGAATGTTTGAGTCTCAAAACAGTTTCATGGTAGGCCTACTGTTCGCTTGGCCCTGGGGTTATTATAATTATTATTAATATTAAGTGTACTAATGTGATAATAATGAATTTTTCTTGGCTTCATCATAATATCGTCATCATATCAGCCTATATTCGTCCACTGCTGGACATAGGCCTCTCTCAATGAACGCCAAGATGACCGATCTCCTGCTGTGCTTAATTGGTGCAAACATTTTAAAAGGATGTTTTCAATTATTATGGTTTTGGGGGTTTCTGACTTAAATTCAGGTGCAAATATTTTTAGAAGCACTGGATTCACTTGCCCGGTCGTAAATTTGTGCATATTCAATTATTATGGAGTGATGATTTCGAGTGGGCGCAGCGATAGCCAGGGCCGCTCAACTTTTATTTATTGTTCAGACTCCATTGACTAGCTCGGCGCCGGGTCGCAATAATTGTGACTGGTTCTTCTCGTTCTAAATGTCCATATTTAACTCATATACGTTATTTCCAGCGTGCGCTGATTAAAATGCACGGCGGCGGCGCGGAGGCCGTTTACATTGTGTGTCAATTAGTAGTTTCCATAAAAATAATATCGGCCCGCTTCCTTATTGAGCGCCTGGTCTCGTCCTCGTATTTAAATGAAATATTGAGACATTTTTACGAGGCGCTGAGTCGCTGACGGCGGGTAGATAGGCGCCGCCATATCGGGCTATCTAGAAATTGGCGCGTGGGTTTCGGAAGAATGCCGTTTAATTTAGTGCCGCTATAAAGTATTGAAGATATTACATCCTCTCGTCACCTAATCGATGACCGTTATTGAATGCGTTATCGTTAATTCGTTACGCTGCGGTGGAGCCGAGCCAACGCGCCCAATAAAAATATCGCATACCCATCATTCATTCTATGAATACGCTATTAGTTCAAACAGCGCCTGCGCTGTATACGTAGTGGTTCAGCCCTAAAAAATATTTGGCGATAGTAAAAATGTGCGTTGTTGTTATATTATCTATAATTCAGGCTTTCTCAAAGCGGGGTACGCGAACCCCTAGGGGTTCGCCCCATTCGAGTGCAGGGGGTTCGCGACAAGATTAACGTAATGGTGGCTTGATAACTGGAAGGCACGCGCGGCACTCTTTTAGCACTTTATGTGTTTCATTAATTAGTAAGGGGTTCGCTGTCACCTGGAAATTTTAACAAGGATTCGTGGAGCCAAAAGTTTGAGAAACCCTGATCTATATTTTTTTTTATTATTAAATAAGGGGGCAAACGAGCAAACGTGTCACCTGATGGTAAGCAACTACCGTCGCCCATGGACACTCGCAACATCAGAAGATCTGCAGGTGCGTTGCCGGCCTTTTAAGAGGGAATACGCTCTTTTCTTGAAGGTTTGCAGGTCGTATAGGTCCGGAAATACTGCTGGTGACAGTTCGTTCCAGAGTTTTACAGTGCGCGGCAGAAAGTTACGCGAAAAACGCACTGTGGAAGACTGCCACTCATCAAGGTGATGAGGATAGTATGTTTTTCGCGTGGGACGATGGCGAAAAGTTGCAGGTGGTATGATTCCGAACAATTCCTCAGAGCACTCCCCGTGATACAACCGATAGAGGATGCAGAGTGAAGCTACAATCTCGGCGTAATTCCAAGCTGTTTGAAACACTATGACAGTCAACAATTCGAGCGGCCCTTCGTTGGATACGATCCAGAGGGAGCAGTTGGTATTTTGGCACCCCTGCCCAGAGATGAGAACAATATTCCATATGAGGCCGAACCTGCACCTTGTAGAGTTGTAGGCGTTGGTCCGGACTGAAGTACTGTCTCGCTCTGTTAAGAACGCCAAGCTTCTTCGAGGCTAATTTGGCCTTACCCTCTATATGATATCGGAACTGGACTTCGCTCGATATGTTGACGCCAAGTATGAGATGCTAGGGGAGATGGTTAAAGATGTGCCCTCGAAACGAGGATATACGACCATTGGTGACTTTTTAGTGTTGAACGTGCAGACTTGTGTCTTGGCAGGGTTGAATTGGACCAAGTTACGTCTACCCCATTCAGAGACCTTCTCCAATGAATTCTCCACCTTAGACACAATTTCGTTTCGACTCTCAGTGACATTTTGCCAAGAAATATTGGGGGAGCCGGTATATACAGCATCACCTGTACTATCATCTGCATAGCAATGAATGCCGCTGGTCTGCAACATGTCATTGATATGCGGTAAGAATAGAGTAGGCGATAGCACACAGCCCTGAGGGACACCAGCATCAACAGACTGAGTTTCCGAGCATTCGCCGTCAACTACGACCTTTATGCTTCTGTCTGCTAAGAAACCAGTGACCCACTTACAAAATTTCTCGAACAGCCCGTATGATGGAAGCTTTGATATCAGCGCTTTATGCCAAATCCGATCAAAGGCCTTCGCAATGTCCAAACTAACAGCCAATACCTCTCCTTTTGACTCAATTGCCTGAGCCCAACGATGAGTCAGGTACGCCAAGAGATCACCAGCCGAGCGACCCTTACGGAACCCGTATTGTTCCGTAAGGGTCGCTCGGCTGGTGATCTTCTATACTTATAAAACTAAATGTCCTGACTGACTGACTGATTCATCATCACTGAGCAAAAACTGTTAAAGTTACAGCCACGAAATTTGGTGAGTAGGGTTGTTTTATTAAGTAGACTCCCACTAAGGAAGGAATTTTGAAAATTTTACCCCGAAGGGGGTGAAATAGGGGTTGAAAGTTTGAATGAAAGTCCGTCATTTCTTGAGTTACAAACATGAAACTTTATTTTTGGGTTACTGATTAAAAATGATTGGATACGTGTTTAAGCGTTTTTCGAAATTCTACCCCCAAGGGGGTGAAATAGGGTTTGAAATGAAAGTCCGTCATTTCTTAAGTTAGAAACATGAATGTTTATTTTTGGACTGCTGATTAAAAATATATGGATAGGTATTTATGCGTTTTTGGAAATTCTACCCCCAAGGGGGTGAAATTGGGGTTGAAAGTTAGAATGAAAGTCCGTCATTTCTTGAGTTAGAAACATGAAACTTTATTTTTGTGCTACTGATTAAAAATGAATGGATACGTATTTTAGCGTTTCTGGCAATTCTACAACGAAGATGGTGAAATTGGGGTAGAAAGTTTCAATGAATCAATGTCCGTCATTTCTTGAGTTAGAAACATGAAAGATTATTGACGTTTGCGTTTGACGTTTGCTTAAATAGGGTCTCGTTTTTACCCTTTGTATAAGGAACCACAAAAAGGGGTAAACTATCCGTCTTTGTTATTATACTATGTTAACGCGGACGAAGTCGCGAGCAACAGCTAGTGTATATATAAAAATGGATTTTCAAATGTGTTAGTCGCGCTAAAACTCGAAAACGGCTGAACGGATTGGACTGATTTTAGTCCTTAAATATTCGTAGAAGTCCAGGGAAGGTTTTAAAGTGACACGAAGTTCACCGGGACAGCTAGTGATGTATATGTCGCAGCCAACTGATTTAAATAGCCGATCAATCAAACAGCTAGCCCTTTGACTGAACAACGCCATTCAATCACACGGCTATACGTCGTTTAGCCGACTTGTTGACTGCAACGTTCAACACTACAACTAGACGACGCTTAGCTAACTGGTTAAATGGTAAATTAACGAAGCTGACCATTAGTTAAGTTTTATTATTACACAAGCGCAAAGATAATAAGCAGAATAAATTGTATCCTAACTCATTTTGACCACAATAATTGCAATTAATACCTTCGTGATGCATTTCATAATCCCGTAATTTCTCCTCTAAATATGAGTATTTGTTTTTTTGATTCACTCGTATGTGCCCCCATAATTTCTGTCACTTTAATAACACTTGTAACGTATATTTACAAAAAGTATCTTAATACAATCACAAAACACCGGCTAGTTGACGCCATATTGTAAACAAAACGCACCTAGCGCCGCGGTGGTGAGCGCTGAACTAATTCAATCAAACGGCGGCGCGGCGGCTTGAATCAGCTGTAGTGTTGAACGTTTCGAGCGACTGAAATATTCAATTAAAAAGCTAACCGTGAGATTGAATGGCGTTGTTCAGTCAAAGGGCTAGCTGTTTGATTGAACGGCTATTTTAACCAGTCGGCTGCGACATAAATAATTGTATATGTATTTGAATTCGAAACAGTTACCGAAATTACATGACGCCAAATCCCAATTTTACCATTAAAAGGTGGTCTCTGAAATTGTCTTTATGACGTATTGGATTTAACCCATCAAGCCCCATAAGGACACCCGCGGTGACCACGATAACAATAGAATAACAAGAGATTTCCAAGAATCCGTGATCGAAGGATTAATCAACGTAACTAAAGCTTTGAATCAATTTTTCAAAACATTGGCTCTACGGTACCCTAAAACATGTAATTTACGTACGATTTGAGAAGATGCATGTCTCACGTATAATTATAGTAAAATATATTACCGTCCGTAAATTTTTCCTTGAGTCTGCGAATTTACAAAATAAATAGAACATCATAATTTTGCTTTTTACACGAGTGATTCATTCAATTACAAGCAGGAAAACAACATTCTCCTCTCACATAAAAATATTATAATTAGAAAGCAACAAATATAAATTTGTCTAAACACACGCCTGGGAGACGATCTAAATAGAGAAAATGATAATATTACATTTAGTTTTTCACATGTTAAAACCGCTGCATAAAGTTTTTAATCGATTTACGTTTTACGATGAAACTACAGGCATTTTTGGTCATTTTCAGTAATATATGGCTGCTTTTATCACAGTTTATATATTATAGTTTTAGTCTCACCTTGCTAATCTAAGGGTCTGTTTGACCACTTCCTGATAAGTGTCGGATATACAGATAAAGTATGGAGTATCGGTCAAATGAATTATTGTGAATAGCCTATCCGACACTTATCAGGAAGTGGTGAAACAAGCCCTAAAGATCTTAAAATCCGGACTCATCAAAATGCTGATATTGTAGACCCCACAATACCGCGCCTATCCAACAAAGTTATCAATCAAACAACAGGAATGCAAATTTTAATTGTGGACCAGCCGCATCGATGTCACGCGATATTACGATCGCAATTTATTCGCGCCAACCTCTAGGGTTGCCACATGCGAGAAAATTCAACATTTTATATTGAAAATAAAACGACTCTACATTTTGTTTGTGAAACTTTAGATCATTGTCATATACGTGTCGTAGTTAGAAGTCCAATAAGTGTAGAAGGTGTTCTGAAAATTCTCGTTAAGGAAAATCCTAGAACTCGCAAGTAGCAACCCTGCGCGTGTGCGGGAGGGGCGGGGCGAATTGCACACGGGGTGGGAGATAAACGCCAATTATGAATAAACTAGCTCTACTACTATGTTAATAAGCCTTGAGATTTTTCCTCGACGATTTCACCGAGCGAGAACACTCATTAATGGTTTTGTGGCTCCGTTATCGCTAGAAAGCCTTTCGCAATTCGCGTTGGAATTATCAGCGGTGACATTTTATAGGTAAATAGTATACATATTCATATATATTTAAAACTAACTCAGCAGCAACTGGACGTAAATACAATTTTTTAATTTGTATTTATTTTAATAAAAATAATTAACTTTAAACTCCCGTTTAAGCCCTATAGGGGTAGAGTTCTATGAAATCTGTTCTTTATCTCTATAACATTCTTAAAGCAACCTTAAGTCCGAATATCAAGTTTACAGGTTTTATAATTTCAGAGAATTCGTGATTAATTTAGACATTTCGGAAGAAGTTGCTTATGTCCACGCTCACGTAAAAACAGTATCCCGCAGTAGCGGTATATTTTCCTGCGATGAAAAGTATCCTATGTCCTTCTCTATGGTCTACTCTATGTCTAGGCCCACAAAAATAAGCTCAGCTTTTAGCCATTTTAGAGACTGTCCGATACAAACAAACTTTTTTCCTTATATAGAGGACTAGAGGTCGCCCGCAACACTGATGAGCTTTCTGTAGTGAAAAGTATCCTATGTCTGTTCCCGGGACTCAAGGTATCTCCATACCTAATTTCAGCAAAATCGTTTCAGCGGTTTGGGAGCGAAGAGGTAATAGACAGACACACGTTCGCATTTATAATATAAGTATGGAAGAATGTATGAAAGTATGGATTTGCTGTCGGAGAAGTTTAAAGCAAGTAGCAAGTTTACAAGGGTGTGCCTCGCCTCGCCCGGGGCGGCTCGGGCGGCGGGCGCTGCACTCGTAATAATGATGATAAATGCCCCGACAGACGTATCGGATTTACTCGCGACTTCACTCAACAAATCATTTGGGTTTACTTTTTTCACGTTGTTCACACTAATGATATTTACGTCGGGCAACATAAAGGTTGCAATTTTTACTGCCGGTCGTAATGGCGGGCGTGGAGCGGTTTAAAGGCAATTATGTAGTAAGTAATACTTTCTTGAATTCATAAAATTACGTGTCATCATAAACAGTTTCATTTTTTACTGAGGCGCTAGGTGCTGTGTTTGCCTTTTGGTTTTTTTGCTATCAATTGAAGGACATTTTTTAGCCTTGGTGTCTATTCAGCAAGAGATTCATATAGTGTCGCATTGAAATTTGACTCGTAACTTTGCGAAAGGACTGGCCCTAAGTACCTAGTCAAAGTTTTGCAATTTTACCCCTCACTCGCAAGTTACATGATGATGGGACGTACAAGGCACGTGCGGTCGCATGGCCGGGCTTGTTTATGTACTTTATGTGGTGACAGCGCCAGCTAATCGCGAGGAAACACTACATCACTACATCGACGTGATTTACAACACTATATTACTCATTTCTAATCGTCCAAGATATTCAATACAACATACAGATAGTGAACATACAACAACATGCAGATACGAAACAAAAATCATCGAGGTCTTTTGTGGAAAGTAAGATCTTGAATTGTTCGAAAGTTTAGTTTCCAATTCCTCAGAATGTTCTAAATTATTGCTACGGTTCTTTTAATAGAATTTTAATATTAGAGTTTTTTTCAAATAATAACTAAGATTTAACGCGTGCGAAAGCGCTTTATTAAAAATGTTATCGTTTGTAATTTTTCCATAATTTTCTTTCATAAAATCCTAATTGAAACTGAAATAGAGCTTTAAATATTATGAAATGGTAAAATTAACATTTAAAACGTGTTTAAACAAAATGTATTTTATATTTTTTCTGAGTCAAATTGCAGTCTTTATTTTTATCGGTTTAGTAAAAGAGTATCGTCGCAGTCTGACCTAATTATTTTTTAAATTTAGAATCAGACTTTTGGGAATCTTTTGAATATTTACTTTATTTTTTTAATGTAGTAAACGAAGAGTTAATTGCACAGACTTTTGGCGTGGTTAAGACTGACATTTGGAAAATATTATATAAATAGGTACTAGGCCAGAAAAATTCAGGACACTGAAAATAGTAAGTGACTCTATTTTCTTAGCTCTATAATGTAATTTCTAGTTTATGGTGTTGATAGAGAATTATTGTAGAATTTAGATCTTTATATTATACCAGCCTTATTCCAATCCAAAATAAACATAGTTTGTAATATTTTTGACGTGACAACGTCTTATAATTCGATATGGGGTGCGCGCCCGAAAAACATGACAGTTCATGCGGCGTTACCTCGCTCTGAGGCGTTCCATTTAAGGCTTGAAGTGCAAGCGAGAGCGCGGAACGAGCGATGGAAGCACAATCGGCCTTTGCGTTCGGCAGCGTTCGACATCCGTCTCTCTCCTAAGTCCTACTTGAGTGACGTCATAGTTCATACGGTCCGATCCGTTCTGTAGGGCTACCCTGGGACGCAAATCTCTCTGGCGTAATAACAAATTAAACAACCAGCGAGTGTCAGCGAAAAGACAAGAACTTATTCCATTGAATTATATATACCAAATTTTGTCGAGTAAACGAAGCGCGATCTAGAGGCCTAACAGCGACATCTGTTATCAAATCGCGGAACTAAATTTACTTATAAAATATTATGAAGTTCAACTCAACAAAGGTAGTTTTCACGTTCAACTCTCGTCAGTAAACCGACTTTACAGGCAACCGATTTTTTTATATTGTTTCGTCATTGGATGAGTAGGTTATTAATAAAATATATTAAATATAATTTAATAGAATAAAATTAAATATAATAAAATATAATTTAAAATGAACGCAGTAGCAAATCCTAGTATCTATTATATTTTACTGCACTCCGTTCGTTGCACCAAAATTGGTTGATCGCGCGGGAAACACATTTTTCCGGGAAGAAAAGTATCCTTTGTGATATTAAGTTATGTCCTGTCAGAAAAATCGGCTCGACGGTTTGGGCGTAAAGAGGTAACAGACATACCGACACACCTCCGCATTTATTTTTAAGTAAGTATGAATGTACCATCGAGGAAATTGATTCCTATGTATTTGAGAGACCAACGTCATTTGGTCGATCATGTCAATTCAATGTTAATTGTGATCTGTCAGCTGGGTTTGATGTAATGCGACCAAACTACGTAGGTCCCCCATCTGCATAGGAATCAACTTCTCTGATAAAACTTCAAAATAAGAGAAACTTCATGTAAACGAGCCTTTACAACACTTAAAATTGTACTCATATAAATGAGCCGTACAAACAGCCTGAATCACACCCCAGTCCCCACATAGGATGCGGCATTTGAATACAATGCCGCGATACCTCACCGCGCCGTGTCACGCCCCATATACATTCCCGACAGCTTTATTGCAAAAATGCCGCATACGGATTACGGCCCATCACATGAGAGCCCCGATTCTACTTCGAGTTTCGATTTTATTAGGCGTGAGTCTTTTTCGAGACAGCCTGCAGGACTATTTTTTTTTTAACGGGCTTTGGCCCACCACACATTCCCACTACTGTATCTCCTGTGTCGCCAGGATCGACAGCGGTATCCAACCACGAAAACCCTTTGGTATGATCTCAGGAAGCCCGAGGGACATGCTAAAACTGTCTTGGGACCCGCAACGAAATTAATCAAAAGAAAATAGGAGGAGTAGGAAGATTCCAATTTCCCTCCCCATAAAAGCGGGAGACAGCACAAAGTTGCAATGACCGAAAGTCAAACCACGGAAATAAGGTTAATAATTGTGACTCCAAGCTAAAGCTAAGAAGCTTGGTGTTCTTAACAGAGCGAGACAGTACTTCAGTCCGGACCAGCGCCTACAACTCTACAAGGCGCAGGTTCGGCCTCATATGGAATATTGTTCTCATCTCTGGGCTGGGGCGCCAGGAAAGGCGGGAAATTTTTCTAAACGTAATCACGCTTATAGGGTCTATTTTTTTCTTTGTATTTAAACAGAGAACGCTTATTATATTTTAAATATTGTCATCTTGCACATTTTTATCTCGAATTAATAAAGTTCTCATCATTTTTATTTCATTTAAAAAAATTTCCCGCCTGTCATGACTTTCTTGACAGACTATAATTAAAATGTCCTGATTAATTTGTTAATCGTAGGTATACAACGTGTAACTTACGGTAACTTACCAAACTTTTCCCATATCAAATGCTACATACAATTTCTCCAACCGTACCATCAACAAATCTCCTAATGGTGCACAACAAATGAGGATTTAAATGGCAATTGACCGGCAATTGGGATTAATAAGCAACAACGAGACTTATTGATTTCCCGCCGCAAACGCCACAATCGCCACAATCGGCTCCCAAGGCTGCCACAGTTGCAATATTGTGTGCATTATCAAGGACTCGATTTTATTATTTTTAGGGTTCCGTACCCAAACGGTAAAAACGGGACTCTATTAAAAAAAATTAGTTTGTTATTATTTTTAGCAATATTCCGCGAAATAAACTTCCACCTTTAAGTAAATGAGTGAGTGCACGCATAGGCATGCGTACAGCACCTCCCTCCTCCCACAACGCCTATGCGTACACTCGCATGCAAGAACTTGCAAACACCACCACCACACAAGCAATAATGTTGGCAAATCCGTGCAAGGCCCCTCACCACCATGCAGGTTGGAAACCTCGACGCGCGTTTCGCTCCAACACCGGAGCATCCTCAGGATGTGGACTCTACGAACAACGTCCGTCAAGTGCCGCCGCCGGCCAAAACACCGCCTTTTATACCCTATCAAGCCCCGCTACTATCCCCACTAGCCTCACCAGTGGGGGTCCACTACCCTCACCAGTACCCCCGAACATGGGAGAACCGAAATAAGTGGTGACGTAGTCAAGCAAGTTTGGTCATTCAACAATGCAAATCTGTTATTTTTCTTTTCTTTTATGATCTCTAATTGTTCCAACACGCTCAGCCGAAAGCCTTTATCGCATTTATGTAAAACTTTATAGGAATGGCCATCGGGCACGGTATGATTACTATCTAAATCAGTAACTATATGTCAGTATATGTCAGTATATATCAGTATATCAGTATATGTCGGCTTGCGAAGGATTCCAAAACTGTGTTTTACTAAGACTCTATTACTAAGACTTCGATGTCTGTCCGTCTGTCCGTCCGTCCGTCCGTCTGTCTGTCTCCAGGCTGTAACTCAAGAACCGCTATAGCTAGACTTTTGAAATTTTCACAGATTGTGTATTTCGGTTGCCGCTATAACAACAAATACTAAAAACAAAACAAAATTAATATTTAAGGGTTGCTCCCATACAACAAACGTGATTTTTTTCGGCCTTTTTTGCTCTGTATCAGTACAGGCAACAGGTAGGCACATGATATTTTCACGAAGGCCCTTATTGTATGTCTACGTCAATAATTAATAATAATATTAAAAAAAAAAAATTTAAGGGGGGCTCCCATACAAAAAACACAATTTTGGCCTGTTTTTGCTCTCTAACGGTACGGAACCCTTCGTGCGCGAGTCCAACTCGCACTTGGCCGATTACTTTTTCATTTAAAATGGCGTTTTTTGGCATGAATCAACCCAACACACATTCCTACTACTGTGTCTCGTGTATCGCCATCGACAGTGGTATTTAACCACGGAACCCCTTTGGTTTAATCTCAAGGAGCCCGCGATGCCAACTGCAACGTTCTCGGGAATCAGAAATATAGTTTGGCACTAGAATTCATTTGCAATTACCTTCTGCTCGTCTGAGGTAATATTATCTATTTTAAAGCGTTGGAGAGTCATTAAAGTTTTAGGGTTAGATAATAAAAAAACTCACAAAACAGGCAGCTGTATCTAAGGGCACACGGGCCACCGGCCACAACCACAAAACGCCGCTACCGGCATATTTCCTGTAGGTTTCATACATTTTATGTACTCGCCGCACACGGTTGACGCGTGTGACCGCTACTTTTGTGCCTTTACTTACTTGTGGCGGCGTTTGTAGCTGTCGCGTGTGGCCCGTGTGCGGTGACACCTCTTTGTTGTGGCATTGACAAACGCTCGTGACTACCGACCTAGTCCTGGGCGGGGACAAACGGACAGTCACCATACTATTTCATTAATAGCTGTTAGAGATCAACTACGATAACATGGCGCGCCCTTCCAAATGACTATTTCAATATGTGTAGTCACATCCTTATGAAAGAATTTGTATGTAGTAAGTATTCAACCAATCACAGTACACGTAATATTTCTGTTAATGTCACTTATTACCAAGATTTGTTGGTCAACTAATCATAACTAGCCTACCGCGCAAGACAACGCACTTCAAACGTTTTGACAACGCACTTTAAACATTTTGAATTTTGGAGGGGCGCGCCATGTTTTCGTAGTTGATCTCTACATACTTTCACATTCCTAGCGGGTGACTTCGCGGGTATTTCTGCCATGAAAACTGAATAATGCCCTTGAACAGAGTCAACAACATTGACCGATGGGTTCGTATGAAATCATGGAAGGTTTGTGTATCATTCAGTTATGTTCATTACCTACGTTTGGCCGTAATTTTTGGTTTCCTTATATTTTCCTTAAGTCGTTTGTTTTAGATATGGCATGTTAAAACAAAAGCCTAGTTAAATGAATTGACTCACTTCAAGTTTGTTTAGAGTCACTTTTAAATATGTATTTGACGTATGACTGTAAATGTGATTTCATTTACAATAGTTACTTATTTATATAGTTTTTAAACTTTAAGTTTGTATAATATATTTGTAATTTGTATACTTTAGATTGTATTTTTTGTGTTTAGATTGTTGTTATATAAATCTCCTGTCACGATGTTTGTCCGCGATGGATTCCTAAACTACTTAACCGATTTTAATGTTTTTTTTAAATGTGTGCTTTTTTCCAACTTTAGAGATAAGATAGCTTAGATCTTTAATTATAGTCGCAATTTTATTTTATTGCAAATTATTTGTCTTTACAACCTGAGACTGACGGCGACCATTATGCGACGGGATAGCGATCGACGTTGCCATGGTAACATACATATTTAGTCACTTCAATAAAATAATATGGCAAATAATATATTATGGCAAAGCAACGTTTGCCGGGACAGCAGAATATTTATAATTATGTAATTATTTTTAATTTCATATCGTCAATTGAACTTTACGTCACGTTTACAATACTTACATTTTTTTATGATGAAGAATATAGAATATGAATTTGTTCTACCAAATATGTCACGACATGGTCACGACTCACGACATATAATTTTTTTTTAATATTATAAACTTTAATATTATAAACTACCCTTAACTATAGAAACAATAAAGCCCGTCACAGACTTAGCTATAATATATATTAATATATTTATAGCAAGGCATATTAATCTATACTAAATCCACATGTCACAAAAATATATATTATAGCTGAGTGTGTGGTCACGCGAAAATTAGTATAGAAAATATACAATAATATGCCTAGCTATAAACATATTAATATATATTATAGCTAGGTCTGTGACGGGCTTAAAAGGAACTGTACGTAGGCGGACTTACTGCTAATAGTGGTTTCTTCCAGACAAAATATTATCCTAAAGTTTTGAATTACATTTTGTGAACAAATTGCAACAGTTTCTTTTCAGCGACTTGCAACATCGCTCAGTTTCAGGGTAGGGGGCGGTCAACGCCCTATATTTTGAGCACGAATTTCCAACTAATGATAATTACAATATTGACAAAGTAACGGCTCACGATCGTGACACGTAACATGGTGACCAACGTCGCTAATTTTATGTTAAGCAAATAATTATTCAGCCATTCTTGTGAAATAAGTGATTAAGGTTTAAGCTCTAATAACAGAGTACACACTACACAGCGCAGATAAATATTAGATTTACTTGTGCACATAAAAACCTGCGATTGAGTAATATAAATAGTTTTCTACTTGTGATACGATTTGCTTTGGGTTTGAGAGTTTTCAATGTATTGCTAGGTCTATACATATAGATATATAGGTATATACATTATACATAGCCTTTATAGAGTCATGATCATGTAGAGCTTATGTCTTAACGGAATAGGAGCATTTATTTGATTACTATCGTCTACTTAACGAATATGAAGCATCCTTCTAGATTAAAGTAAATACTGGCCGATAACATAATGTCAACTCGCTCTCAGCATTCATTGTTGAAAAGGCTTTCCGACAATGGCAAATAACCCTGGCCCCTTAGACAAAGTATATTTCGTTAAAAACGATGACGAAATTCGTTATCAAAATATTGTATGCGGTTTGACATAAGTCATCGCTAAATGACATTTCGCTTGCGAAGACTAATGTCAAAACTCAAATCCCATAAATTTTGATAACGAATTTCGTCATTGTTTTTTACGAAAGGGACTTTGTCTAAGGGGCCTGGCGCCTGCAGCAATTAAAAAGTTGCGGACTCCAACGGACATCGCAAAAATAGTAACAAATAGGAGATAGTGTGATATAAAAGGTGATCGGCTGTCGACCGGACGATATCGAGGCAGGCTTCCTAATACGGACGGTCCGAAATAGGCGAAGTCGCCAGCTCTATCGGGGACGCGCGTTTCCCATTGTCTGGTGTTTTTGCTCTCTCTTACCGATGTTGCGAGGACGACCACTGCGATGTCAGTGCACGCAACCCGTTTTCAAAAGTTTTATTGACGATCCTTCTTTTTTTTTCTAGACACGCGGCAGCGTGTCAAGCCTAGTTCCAGCATTAACAGAATGGCGAGCCGCACCTTGTAATATACTTACATATTATACAGCTTAAGCGGCCCTCTAGACGAACAATTTTATCGTGCAATGTTACGCATTCTGCAATATTATTGAACGTCTAGGGTTAAATCTCTTCAATTTCTTTGTCAAATAAATTGTTCAATAATATTGTTCAATGATATTGCACAATAGCATTTATCGTTTAGGGGCCCACTAATATGCAGTTCCTTGTTCAATCCAGTTTTCTAATAAACTACAAAATGATTTCTCATGAAATGTAAATCAATGTCAGAAGCCTTATGATTGGTCAAAATTAAAAACATTGGTTGAACCACAGTATGATTGGTGACTGTAAAAATTGCTTCAAGATCTTCTTTGTTATAAAATTTTCTCTACTATCCTACAGAACCATTTACTATACTTAAAGCTGCATAACGGTTAGTTTGGCATATGTGCATTTGATATGGGAATTTACTTCGCCGGCTACTCACACAATTATTGTGCCATTAGGCGCTGCTATTTTCAAACTACTTATAGAGTTTAATATCATATGTCCTGTCGAGAGTCTGAAGAATATTTTTAATGTTTATATTTAAGTTGAATACGTCACATGTCTTGAGGCGACTTTTTAAAATAAGGGCGTGTTCATATGACTACGCGCACAATCCGCGTACACGCAGCAACCGTCTTTTCACCGCGTACACGGAGCTACCGCGCAGCCACCGCGCAGCGACCGCGAATTCAGAACTCATACACGTGTTTGCCATGTACTCCGCGAGAAAGCTCATAATTTTGTATTACTTGTACAAAAAATGGAAACATGAAGAGAATGTGAGAAAACATTGGGTGCATCCTATTTTAACCCGACGACATGAATGTGGTGAATATCACACATTATACAAGGAACTTCGAGAAGGCGAAAAGGAATTTGAAAAATATTTTCGAATGAAAATTAAAACATTCGATAAATGGAAAGTCTCAAAGGGAATGAGTAATGACAGACACACTAGCCGCGCGGGCGGTGATCGTAGACTGCTCTGTCGCTGCGCGTAGGCTGTGCGGTGGTTGAGCGTACGCTGCGCGGTCGCTGCACGTTCGCTGCGCGTACGCGGTTTTTGTGGAAATATTTGAAAATAAGCTTTATGTAATTAGCATAGAACCTCAAACTGCTTTAACGTTTGGGAAAACACGCGACGCGTGCTGGATCCGCGCGCGCAGAAAACGTGCACGTGTGAACACAGCTTAACCCTTCCCAAAACAGTGCACAAATTAGCTAAATAGTTTCTCTTCCAAAAAAATATTTGAGCGGCTTTGTCATAAGACTGATTCCCAACTTCAAATAACTCTGGCGCCTGCAGCAATTTATATTCATATTCATATTATTTATATGAATGAATATGAACTTCACTATGTGAGACAAAATATCTGCTATTTCCTGCCCCCTTAGACAACTGGAAAAACGCTAACGCTAACGCTAACGCTAACGCCAGCGCTACAAAATGTATGCGATTTGACATATGCCATCGCTTCGCTAGCGAATACTAATGTCAAATCCATACATTTTGTAATGTTAGCGTTAGCGTTTTGCCAGTTGTCTACGGGGGCTGTTCACTTCTGCCGGCACTTCCATAGTGCAATCCATTTTTAGAGTTCCGTACCTAAAGAGTAAAACCGGCCAAGTGCGTGTCGGGCCACGCGCAATATAGGGTTCCGTAGTACCGCAAGTTTTTGATAATTTTTATGGTCAATGAACGTACATTTAAAGCGTGTTTTACACTACTAACAACATCATCTCAGTTACTTTCAAAGGAATTTGAACGAAAAGGCCCTTTATACTTCGCCGAATACATTTTTTTTAGTTAATCAACTGTTACTCAATAACTTATGAAGTCTTCTTAGCCGTGATAGTTTTCCTTTTAAATTCAGCATATTTCCTACTCCCGTGAATTTTTTGACATTTCCAGAACCAACCGTTTAGCTGGTAGAAGGGGGGGACACTGGACTCTAACGATTTTTTCCACTTTAAAACTTAATATTTCACAAACGGATCCCTAAATCGGAAAATGATCTATGAATACTCGTAATATTTTTAAGAAACCTATCCAACGAACCCTACACGATGGGGTGGGCGCGAAAAAAAAATTCATCCCCGCAGCCCGCTTGATGTGTAGGGGAGGTACCATAAAAAATGTTTTTTTACGATTTCATGTACCATTTTGTTGCCATCACTAATATTATGTGTATTCATGCCAAATTACAGCTTTGTAGGTCCTATAGTCTCTGAGTAAAACCGTGGACAGACAGACAGACAGACAGACGGACGGACAGACCGAAACTATAAGGGTTCCTTGTTGACTACGGAACCCTAAAACGGGACTCTATTACTAAGGCTTCGCCATCACCCTATATCTCAAGAACCGCGATAGCAAGACAGTTAAAATTAGGATGGAGGGAGCTTTTTGTCAATAAATGGTACGGAACCCTTGTTGCGAGATTCTGCCTCACACTTGGCCAATATTTTAATTTGTTTACACTTCATAGTCATAGCAACGAAAGGCTATGGCATACTGTCTGAGCACACCAGACTATGTCGTGGGCGAATAGATCGTCGCTCGCGACATACAACATAAAATTAGATTTAAAATTTATATGCCCATTAAAACAGCTAAAGCAATAACGTAGTATAAAAGAGTGTATTGACTGTTGACATACGAATAAACTATACATAGTACTATGATGATTTCATCCGAACTGCCGCAGTCTTGTTGGGTATAATTTAGGTATATTAGTTTGGAGTTGAGGCGTAGGTAAGTAAAAATATAAAGGTGTTGAAATGTTTTTAAGCCTATCAATGAGCAAGCTGATAATGAAGCTAAGATTCACTCACTATTTAGACAAAAAAACCAAATCAAAATCGGTCCAGCCGTAGGACATGGAAAACTCATTGCATCTCTCTTTTCGTCGACAGTTAACAAAATATAGGTCTACCAGAATCTGATGGCAAAAAGTGAGAAAATAAATAGACTCTAGCAATACCCTGGTATAATAGGAATAAAACATTTTCATCCTTTTTTATTCCTTTAGAGTTTAGCGGCTTATTTTATGTGTAAAACATGCAAATATATAAATTTATCCAATGATCAAGGATATTTTTTGAAAATCTGCTGTCAAAAATTGCCATCAGATTCTGGTAGATCTATATTTATCCACACTAGTACCTACAAGATGTCAATTAATTAATATTCATATTCATAACTCAGTAAACAAATAAATCAAATTACCTGAGACCATGAGACAATATAATTAGTAAATATGTAACCACATAAGTGGTCATACAAATTTCTTTAAATATGCTTACTGTACGTCAGCACTTTCTATCAGCAAAAGGAATAAGACATATTCGAAAGAATAAGGAAAGAACAAGGAACATTATTAAAATTAAAACAAAATAATTCTAGTAACTTGCAACCGCACTCAGAGCTTGTCTCTGGTAATATGAATTTAATTTATGAATAGTTTGACAGAAAATGTAATCATATGAAGCTAATCTTTCAATAGTAAGTTCATTAAAGTCTTATAAAATATGTCTCAGTCAACTCACAGATTACCTACTCATGGCGTAAAAATTCAACCCCTCAGCAGCTCCAAGCTTCCACAGCCCGCCAACTCAAACCGCAATTTTGAATTATTTTTAACAAAAAATTAAAACCGACTTCCAAGGTAAAAACATTAAGTAATAATATGAACTAAAAAGTATTAAATAATTCTTACTCTTTAATAGTGCCTCTTTCAGAATTCATCTAAATCTCAACTATTTCTATACATACTATAGTCTTCATTATTTGAAGTCGGTACCAGCTAATTTAATCGTGAGTTAATCAGTCAATGTCAGAATATAATATTATAAAACTTTTGGGACTGGTACCGACTTCAAAGTAATGAAGACTATAGTATGTACAGAAATAGTTGAGATTTAGACGAATTCTGAAAGAGGCACTATTAAAGAGTAAGAATTATTTAATACTTTTTAATTCATATTATTACTTAATGTTTTTACCCTGGCAGTCGGTTTAAATTTTTTGTTAAAAATAACAATTTCACTCTTTTTAGTTATTTACCGGTAAACATATAAGATGTCAGTTGTAGATATATAGGATTTAGGTATGAAACTATCACAACTACAATACTCAGGCAGTTTTCAAAAAAGTTTTTTCCTACGTACCTCATAGATCCCATGATCAAATTGCCAACTTAGTAACCGCAACACCAAGGTTAAATCATTTACTTTGTAACAACATTAATATTATTTTCAAAATCACTCGACAAACTCGAGTCTCGATCGAAAAGACTGCAATATGATGAGTTGTAGCGGAATTCGGAAAAAGGCACTATTAGATAGGAATAATTATTTAATACTTTTTAGTTCATATTATAAGGATGTTATTATTGTTTTTACCTTGGAAGTCGGTTTTAATTTTTTATTAAAAATAATATTTTAACTCCTTTTAGTTACCAGAGTAAACCATCGCGTACTATAAGTAGAATAATACACCTGTATAATATTATTCTGCGTATCTTATTACAGTCACACTTACAAAATATGATATCAGCTGCAGCCTGCAGATAATTTTAAACAATACATTTAAAAAAATCGAAGTGAACACGTGACGTGACGTGCTAAGTAGCCGGTCACCGGACTAGTTTCAACTTTCAATATGCTGGCACTCGCTCGACTTGTCGCACACGCAGGTACCTACCCGGCCCGCGCCGCCGCCGCGCCGCTCGCTTGACAGCCCTGGCAGATTGCAGTGAGACTGCAGAGAGTGTTATTATACTATGAACGCTAAACGCAATGCAAAAGGTTGAAATTAGGTTGTTTTCCAGAATATCTCGGCGAAGTGAGACAGAACGTTACATTATCAAAGCAACTATAACTTCTCAGAAGTAATTTCAAATGTGTGCTTATGCTCTGGAGATAAGGTTGAATTTGGTGACATTGGTGACCCTGACGTGGTAATGATGATGATGATGATGATGATGAATGTAATTTGCATAGTAGCATATGCTTTCAGTTCTTAAAACAGCGCCTAAACTCCCGAACTTGTATCTATAAGGAATCCGGAGTTCTCTTAGTATCTTCGGAACCATAGTATACCTCGGTGCAAAATCTTGCGTTTTGGTAGCATATGCTTAGGATGCTTCTCATAAAACCAAAATTACCATATGTTTCCATATAAATTTCGAAGAGTTCCCTCGATCACTCATGAATTCCATCATCAGGTCACCACTTTTGTGAACCAAATGGTACCAAATTGGAGTGAAACCTAATACAACAAAACAAAAATTTCGAAAATCGGTTCACAAACGATGGAGTAATCGTTGAACATACAAAAATAAAAAAAAATTAAAAAATTAAAAAATATATATCCACAGTCGAACATATTATAACGTCCTCGTTTTTTGGAAGTCGGTTAAAAATGAAAGTAAACAGTTGCAATAACTTAAGTAAACACTAAAAAGTGTCATATAAATAAATGAAAACAAAGTATCCCACGGCCTCTGCGCCTCGTGACTCCACTCACGGATACATCACGAAATTTTACACTCGCATCTTATTAAGTGTTATGAAAGGCTCGTAAGTGACAGTGCCATTTAAGGAAAATCGGGCGCCCTTTAAGAGACTGCTATGCCGCCACACAGCCCGCCATCATGCAATAATGCCGCAAAAAACGTGCGATGAGCAAAATCGTCGTGCGATTATAAAAAATTGTATTGAGAATTACGAAGTATTTCCGTAGGCATTTCAAAGTTCATAGGCAAGTGCACACAAAACAGCGAATTCGCATCGCATCGCATCGAAAATCGAAATGTCATTTTTAGTGTGAGTTTTGTCGCACATTTTTGCGATGCGATGCGAATTCGCAGTATTATGTGGGAGCCATAAAGTATGATATGAAAAAGTAAATCATTAATGCAAAATTATCTCAAATTAGCCATTTAACTATTAGGTGATGCTTATTGCTACCATTTACCATGTCTAAATATTATACGCCTTTGACCATTGAAGATAATAATGCTTGATGCACCTGATATAATATTAGTAGAATATAAAATTCGAATAAATTGTGACATTTTCCCTTAGCTTTCATTTATTTACTTTTTGACATGGAACATAACTATTAATTGCACTGCAAATAAATGCAATTATGACATTAAGTAGCCGTGACACGTAAAAAGCACCGAAACAGGCTGTCAATGTGTTAGCTCTGCAGCTATTACCACGTCCGAGAGACTTATATCTCTCAATTCGCTCGTTTCATAAAGACAAGGAGGCGTGTTGTAGTACGGGGGGTCTTGAACAAACCTAAGGGTGCGTTCACACTAGGTGATATGCAATAGAGCGATATGATATAAAGCTTATACATAACCAAGGAAACATCGTTTTGCCACGTTACGTTACGCATGTACATTGGGTATGTTTAAAATGTAATTTGAATAGACGCTTGTCAATTATTCTCAGACCTACCCCATGAGCACACAATCAAATCAAATGGCATCGTAGCTCTGGCATCCACCATCTATATGTCGTGTTACGTGTAGCTCTACAGTAATTACTTTACCACTTATAAGTTTGAAAGATATCGATCTGGAAATTTAACAATCCTTGGTATAAAAGAAAGAACCTACGAATAATACTTTACGTTTTGCGTTTCTCAGTTCTGTCCAACCTATGGAGTGTGGGGTCGCAGAGTGCGCGCGCGCAGTAATTGCAGCCCGCAAGGACGCTGATCGATAACACGATAATGTACTTAATACCAGCTCGCGGCTTCAAACATTTCATTTTGCCGCTAAATGCATACGTGCTGCGTGATTAGCCGCACTCATCGTTAGCCATTTTCCTGATCACCTGATGGTAGTGGTGATAAAATGAGAATTACTGCAATTTTTTCTAAAATATTCATGTGAGCATTTCTAACTTATCAGTTATCGTATATAACTGATAAGTTAGAAATGTAAGTATCGACTAATTTTGTTAGTGTTAACAGTTACTCAAAATGACATCCCTTCTATTTCATACAAAGAATGAAATACATAATGTGACATATCCCTTTCGATTCCTCATCGTTGGGGAATAGTCACTTAACGTAACAAATTATTATTAACCCGGCGACTGCCAGGTTGGGTCATAATGACCCGTGATGTTTTCAAATGCGTGTATTTTGAGAAAATAATAGTGTAACGTTACCACACTTCTCAGTAGCTGTAGTTAAAGCCCTGGCCCCCTTATTTCTTATGTCAGCTAAGATGGTGTGCGTCTGGACTGGATGATAAACGTGGTCAAACATACAAAAGGGTAAATATGACCCAACTATGCATTCCATAATGCCATTTCGTGCCAGTATTGTTGAGTTAATTATTTGATTATTTCGTTTATATATTTATATTGACAGATGACAAAATGTATATTACTCTATATATTACATTATTTTTGAGTTTGATCTTATAAATAACCACTTGAGGGCTCGTACATGGATGTAGTCTATGTAATAAGAGTATGTGCAAAGGAATAAGGTAATTCATAGGAAAAACACCAGAAGAGCTTCCTGTCAAAGTTTTTAGTTTTCGTAAGCGATGCCAGATAATATTTCCCGCTATAAAAGACAAGAATACTACCCATACCTCTCAAGATCCAAAAATTTCATCTGCCCTGAACATGGCATTTCGTTGCGTGGATGACAGGGCTCATAGTGACTAAACCTAAGATTAATTATCACTTTTACGTATACTTATTTTAAGGTCTAACGTTTGTCATTCTAAAAAGTAAAATACAAAGTGTAGATTAGTCACTTTTTGTTTAAATAAATTTTGAGATGTTAATTTTTTTAGTTGTAAATTTTACACTGTATATTTAAATAGGAAAAAACGATCATTATATTACTTACATTTTTGTGTATCTTCAATATACTATAAACTAAGTACTATTCTTAAAGTTAAATATAAATTTGCTTTAAATATCGTTGAAATTGTAAAAATTAACACCGATTTAAGATCCGGGTAATTATGACCCACCATGCCATTGTCGTTCCTATTTTCTACCAGGTAGACGCCGGGTTAAATGTGTAAAGTGCTAAATGTTGCCCGAAAACATAAAGAAAAATAATTAAAAATGGAGTTATTTTTGAATATGGCAAGTGAGCGGCCTTGCAGGGCTGATAAGGGTGAGGACGTGCCGGCGCGCGGGTCGCTATCGGCCCATCGCCCCGCATACCAAACACCTTGGGAATATGTTTTGACGCCCTTTTATAATGTTTTATATGCAGCTACCGTATTTAATATTTATAAAACGAAACGGACACTGCGAATAATATTATTTATTTCTTTACTTTGTGACTTATCACTTATCAAAATAACTAGATGCACTATGGGACTGCCGGCAGAATCGAACACATGACATGCCAACATTTAAGCCACAGGAAATTAAGGGGGAGGGATATTACTTCGTTCTCGTCTCTCCTACGCCGCGCCGGCAGGCTACTCTGCCCTAGTACTGCCCTACTCAGACTAATCAGGATTGATCCTGAGCAATTAGGATCATTCCTGATTAGATTGAATCCTGTCTTGATTTTAGCATTTTTTTCCCATCTCAAAAGAGTATCCGCTAAAGAAGTTTTTACTTTAAAAAGTATGATTTTTTTCTATAAATAATCGATAACCCTATAATTTTGTTCGAAGCCCTACATCAGCTATTTGTGATATGTATGAGTAATGGGATCTCAGCAGACCGAGTCCCCGTCAGTGTTTATAAACAGACACTGAGCTTCTTTCACTTTAAAGTGCTTATAGTTTTGCTTTCACGAGAGAGTAAACATTGCCAATAATTTTATATTAAGTAGAGAACAAATGAGTGTGCATCAATTTTTATTTGCATCTATAATATTCACAACAGAAATAATTTTTAAGATTTTGTGGGACCAGCGTTCATACATTTTGCCCATTCTCATTTTCGCATGAAAGTTTTCCTCAGAAACTTTTTAGAAGTGAGTCTATATATTCTATGGTCTTGGACGCTATGATGGTCATGACTCAGGCATCACCAAGGAAAATACAAATTAAGGAATATGGCCTTGTCGAAAGCGTGGAAGACAATTCTGTATGTATATGGCGCTTTAGCTTTCCCGCAGACTACTGTCTCATGAGACAGAAATTGCCGGCAATACGTTGTCTGCATTTTTAAATACAAGGCAAAGACATTAAAATACAAATACAAATACACAAATTACCTATAAGACATAAGTACAATAATAAATGCGCTCTGTCTTCATTAGAGCACTATTCATAATAGGTAATAATATTATTACATCATAAGGGCAAAATGACAGTTATAATAAAGGCACATATGCCGTACGGCAAATGCAATATTAATTTAAAACTGTATCGCACTTTTAACATTGTACAATATCAATGCTTGTGTCCTTATAAGAAATCAATATTGTAATAGTATAATATTATGTCGCGGTGAGTCAGAAAACACTGCGGCGCAATGACCTCTACACATTGCATAACGCTAATATAATTTGTACAAGTGTATACACACTTAAAAAAAGTGAAGAAAAATGTTAGGAAAATTAAATAATGGTTATACCTGTATGATATGATAGAGTCATTCTAGAGCTGCCCAAAAATATCTAATAGCTATCGATAGATATAATTTTTTTTTTGTGAAGCTTCAGGTATCCATAAAAAGTTATTTCAATTAAATGTCACTTGCAATGTTCCATATTTAAAAAGTAAAAGAAACAGAATAAAAAATATTATTTCAAACAATTTACACCTACAAGCCAAGACCATAAATCTAGCTTTAATCCTCGACCGTTCGCGACTTAACAATGACTATAACGAATAACCCCATCATTTTAAACTGTACCAGCATCAATTTTAATAATCTCTCTCATCGTTCCCGTCACAATTATAATAAAAAAAGTGAAAACGCGTAGATCATTCATCAGTAACAAATTTGCCTACACCCATTCTGGTGAATTAAAAGAGCCGTGAGGGTCGATGTTGTGTCGATAGTGTCACGTGACTAATGGAGCCGGCGCCGATCACCGATATCTACAAATAAAAATATTGCCCGCCCTATGGCTGCGTACAGGGTGTTACAGAAATAAATATCAATTGGTTTTAAATATTATGGCTGACTTTGCTACGTAATATTGGGAGAGGAAGAGAATGTTATTAGTTTACAATAATAAATAATTAGCACCTAACCTTTTAGACAATAACTACATTTTAACGCTATGTGCGTCTATAAGATAAAAAAATCTTATTTTTCCCCAACTTTTACCAACAACTTTAAAAGTAATTTTTAATCATTTTTTCAAAGTTTCGAACAATCAAGCTACATTTTCGAAATAAATTGATATTTTTGACAACCCTAACCTCACCGCCTGCAGGGCCGTTGCATCCAATATCCCACACACGGTAAGTTTTCTACATTCAATAAGTGTAACCCTTTTGTCATTGACAATAAAAGTCATTTCAGGGGTAAAGTAACTCTGAATGCTCTGTTACGCCAACTTCGCCAACGCGATTATTATACTACCGTCTTTGTGAAGCGGTTTGTGTATCAGCAAAAAAGGATGAGACGTTTTGTATCGTCAACAAAAATGGCAACATGGGTTGTACCGTCAGCAAAAACATAAGCCTGAGATTTATGTACCGTCAGTACATATTGCCCAATGTATTTGATGTAGCGTCAGCGAAACAATAAAATTTATCAATACTCTAACAGATAGAGAAATGTATAATGTATTTTGACTACCTGCGCAAGAAAGTATTTACGCAAAGCCTGTCTTAAAAACCGCGAACTGCAGGAATATCATGCATATTTTTGTAATAACCACATGAAATATATAATTGATGAGGTAACAACAATAATTATAATTAATGATTTTTCGGAGATAATAATTAAATGATGAATATCAACCATGTCTTTCTCAAACAGTAATACAAGTTTAAGGCCGGCCACACAACTGCAACTCTTTGGATGTTTCGAGTGTCTATGAGTGACGGTAGTTGCTTTCCATCAGTTGAAACGTTTGCTCGCTAGCCCCTTAATTCTATTTTTTAAAAATGGGGAGTAGACTCCGTATACTCTACGGAGTCTACTCCCCATTTTTTTTTTAATTTAGTTGCTTATATTCGTTTCTCTGATGGTACATTTCGAAGATTCTAAGATGGTGTCTGACTCAGTAGGAAATGCTGAAAGCAACACAAAGTAATGAAGATAAATCTAAGTAGTAAAACGAAATCCTTAAAATAAATGGAGTGAGCTGAGTCAAGAGCTATTCTAGGAACCCTGGAACACTACGTCTAGTAATCTTAAAGCTAAGTGCGTTTATGATTCAGATGGACTTAAAACTTTTAGTTCTTTGAGGCCAGAAACACGACTGTGTTGCATTGCAAAATCTGAGACAAAAACGTTGAGAACTACCCCTACTCTACTATTTAATGCAGCTTTTTTGCTTCAAACTTTTTCTTTTGATCTAATCTGCAGGATGCGTCATCGATGCTTTGACAGCAGACTTTCTTTATCTGCTGTCAAGCGCCTGTTGCATTGTTTTCTATCAAACAACAAAATGGTGTTTAAAGGAAACATTTATTCAATGTATAATTAAGACTAAAGAAAAGTGACTGGATCAAAAGAATAAACCTGCGTTAATATTTCTTTTAGTAGAATAGGTTATATTATGGCCCAATTAATTAATATCCTGGTTCACAATGCACAGATTTCGCGCGACATCTAATAAAACCTCGCCGGCCACCGCTTGGCTGCGTTTCCACTGAAGCGGAGCGGAGCGGAGCTTAGCGGTGCCGAATTGACCAATCACTATGCACGAAATCTTCGCTCCGCTTCGCTGTCATTCCGCTAATAGCACGAGTTAATTCGGGCACCGCTAAGCTCCGCTTCGCTTCAGTGGAAACACAGCCTAAGCACTGGCCTTTGACCAGTAACCGTACAGTAAAGTTTCCAAATCGCCCTGCATGATGTATTTATGTGGAACGCTGTATCATGATACTATTATATTTATAACTTGTGTAGCAAGCAAAAATTTTCTCACCACGATAAGATCGTTGTAAATATGCCGGACAACGAAAATATAAAAATGAAAACAAAGGGTCTTTACATAATTATATTTCAGAAAAAACTGATTATGCTTTTTACGTATACGATAATTCCGTAGTAACCGAGCATTTTCCCGTATAAAAGGGGCCTATTTAAAAAGACCCGTGGTGTATCTACTATGTATAACAATTAACATCAGATGAATATTCTCAAAAGAACTTTGAGATTTGAAAAGCTATTTCTTAATTGCCTTTCTAATTAATTATTAAATACCTCCTAAACCAGTCGAAATCTGGAATTATTAATAACAGGCATTATAATAATAATTGTTACACATTTGCCTGGAAAATGTTAATTGAAGGGTCTAATGAACTATAAAATACACGCATTATGCATACGTCCTTACGTACGCTTGGACTGATAACAGTTTATAGCAAGTTTAACCTACATACCTGAACGCTGTGACGTCACACTAATGATAATTTTGTAGTAAATTACTACTACTACGACTTTGTAACGGGAACAAGTCCTTATAATGAAAAGTGTTGGTCTGAAGAGTGCAGTTACTCTAAGAAACTCCTGACTTAAAGGAGTTGCAGGATATGTAATAGGGCAAGACTGTTGGATGGAATTTTCATAGAGTAAATATCTCATCCCGTTGTAACAATAGTCTGTCCTATTGGTATTATCGAAGTTTTCTTAGTTTGTACAATGTACTATTGGAATTAGACCCAATCAAGCTTTACTTGCCACTTGGTTGAAATCCCTTTCAGACTCTATGCACACGATATCAGCACTTACCTGTAAAATAAAACAAAAATTATTAGTTTTGTTACATAGCATAATATGCTAGACAATCGACTGTTGGTTTTATTCCACAAAAGTGCATACTGCATAGGTGATGCTTATTACGCATATATGTGGATGATTTTATAACCAAATTTGTCGTGTCTTTGTGTATGTGTGTGCCAATCCCTGTCATCGTATCATCCAAAGGGTGTCCAGATTTCGATTATATATTTTTTTTTGTTTGAAAGCTGTCATAAACGTGTACTTAACAATAAGTAATCCATTATTATCATCACTGCTGGAGTATTTAATAATTACTTAATTTACAAATTACACCTATATTCTATAGGGTTGGTGCAAAGGTGCTGCCTATGACGCACCTATGTAAGCGATTTTTCTCGTTAGCCGTTGATTTAATGCTTCCGGGCCGTGGCGCCCCAGTTGCTATTCTGGGAGTTCCCACCAGGGTCGTGTCACCATCCTCCGGCCTTCGTCTACCAGACGGTTACGAAAGCGGTTTTTATACGTCTAGCAGACGTCGACATAGACCTCGTACGACAAAAAAGTATTTTCATTTACGTTAGTATAGTTCTTGCAATCTAAGAGTGCGCGTCGGCTTTATTTGTAGTTGGAAATGTGAATAGACATTTTCGTTAGTGTGCGTACCCGACGGAGCAGTCAGTAACGAGCGAGCCATGTACGCGTGTATAGATATGGTCACTCACACAACTAAGGGCGACGCGCACTCGTACATTGCAAGAACTATACTACATACTGTGTCATTGATGAAATAATTAATTTCTTTTAATATAATACATAATATTATGTACTATCGAAGATTGATTCGTAAGCAGATGGCGGACCTACATTTGGTTATATCAGGGCCTGTCTATAGACAAGTGGCAAAACGCTAACGCTGACGCTAGCGCTACAAAATGTATGCGATTTGACATAAGTCATCGCTTCGCTAGAGAATACTAATGTCAAATCCATACATTTTGTAGCGCTAGCGTTAGCGTTTTGCCAGTTGTCTACGGGGGCAGGGGATCCCAAACTGTGCGCCGCGGATATTGTGCGCCGTGAAAAGGCAAGAGGGGCGCCGTGAGTCGATCCTCCATCATTATCCATAACCACAAATATATTAAAATAAAATTATAATATGAATTATACAAAGCAGGCAGATGATTAAATAATTATTATTTACTTGCTTAACCTAACTATAATCATTAAAGGTGTTTATTTATGTATCTTTTTGTAATAGCTCTAGGTAGAGTAGGGCGCCGTGACAAAATATTGACTTGTAAGTGCGCTCCAGGCTGAAAAAGATTGGGAACCCCTGGGTAATTCAACGTTAGTTTTGATCTGTCGGCAGGACTTGACAAAACCCCACTATATTACATAGGACTGTACACTGCCTATGGATCGTACGTCTCTGGTGGTACCAACTCCAAGAGCTTCAAGAAATTTGAAAAAGAATGTTGCTACTTGCTAGTACCTAAATAAGACCAAAAATCTTCAAATAGTTTAATATTATTGTATGTACCGTATGCTCGTACTGTACTTTTAACTTGTATTCAAAGTTACAAACAAAATATCTAGAATCGACAAATGCATTCAAATAAATTCGGTCGTCTCAAGGTTGTCCCAATTCCGTTTATGTATGTTAATTGAGTGTTATACTACTATAACTGTCTACTACGTACGATTTAAGTTTCAACTTTCAAGGTTTACTTACATTAACCCATGTTACATATTTTATAGCTATTAACTCTGTTCATTGAAATTAAGTTTCGTTTTCGATACATCGTCTTTGATAGAAAATACGCTCATTGACAAATAATCCTGCAAATTAAAAGACGGTCACCGCGATCTAAAAGTTGGCCTACGCCTAACATAAATTACGTGACTGCCCCGATGTTGAAAGGGCAGAGCAAAATGCATTCAAAAAGATATAAATAAATCGCACGGTAGGTGTGTTCAAAGTCGTAATGCGCTATCGATATTATGTATTGTTCTAAATATACCTACCGCGTCAACGTTCACGTCAATACGCACCCGATAGTAAGTGCCAAGTCATAGGGCGAGCCGACCCGCCGCCGTAGGACCGACCACAGGAAGTGACGACTCACCACATGGTGCTGAAACCGTTCATTCATATGGCTAATGAGCTATGCCAAGTGCCAAGCTTCATCGTATAAGGGAGAGGTAGCACGTGACGCGCCTTCTCTAGAGTTTTCTTTTGCAACGTTGCGATTGAAATAAAAAAATATTTGTCAAAATCATAAACGTAGAAAAAAAGGCGGACGGAGTCTTGTCATATACAAAACTGTGTCTTCACTTTTCTTCTGAGTCGGCCACGCACACGTTCTGACGCCTGTCAAATGGTATGGACTAGCGCAAGAATGTGTGCGTGCGGACCGTGTACATACAGCCAGCTGGCCGACTCTGAACGACACAGTTTTGGGTATGGTGGGACTCCGTCCGCCTTTTTTATACGTCCATGGTCAAAATCTGGTTGAATCGGCAATTACATTTCTGAATTTCTATATTTGATGTATGGTCCTTTTCCAGTATCAGTAGACAGCATTAGAGAGTGACGCTGATGTATCACCACATTTTACTGAAACCATTCATTCATATGACTAATGAGCTATGCTATGCCAAGTTTTGAGAGCTTTATTGTAGAGAGAGGTAGCACGTAACTCGCCTTTCTTCCAATTTTGAATTTTCGATTATTGGTCCTTTTTCAGTATCATCATTAGGATTAACAATATGGTACTGAAACCATTATTTCATAATAATAATATGGCTTATGAGCTATGCCAAATTTAGAGAGCTTCATTGTTATAATATGAAGCTCTCTAAACTTGGCATAGCTAGAAAAATACATTATTGTCAAAATCGGTAGAGGTAGAAAAATATAATAGGGATGATGACAAGGTCAAAGATTAGCAAATTTTGTTAATAAAATAAATAAATCACGGTAAAAAATAAGTGTTCCCAAAATTTCAGTTCGATAGCATTTGTATTTTTTTTTTTTGTTATGCGCCTTCAAATTTTGATAATCAAGTCGAATTTTTGAAGTAAAAACTTCTTTAGAGGCGTTGAGCACTTTTGTGGGATGGGTAAAAACTGTGAAACTCACGTCAGATTCTCGTGCTGCTCGAAAAACCTTGGAAAAACTATAAGACGGTTGGAGAGTAGTGTTCTGTGTCGAACTCGAACTCGAACTCGAATTGATTGTAAAAGGGTTTCGATTTATTAAAAAAATCGATTTTCATAATAAATGGGTTAAAAATTTAATCGATTATAAGGGTTTCGATTTAAAAAAAACGATTTTTTAATAATCGATTTTCATAAAAAAATGGGTTAAAAAATGCAAAACGTTAATAATAATCAAGTTTTCACTTCTGCCGGCACTCCCGGAGTGCAATCCGTCTTTTTTTTCAATTAAATTTCTTAATATTTGTATACCATTCGATAACTTATGCAATTAAAAGCAACTTTTGTTATGAAACCACTTTCATAAACGCATTATTTAATATACCTATCGAACAAAGTTCTCTCCCGATCCCTACAAACTACGAAAGAGTGACGTCAGTCTTTCGTAGCACTTTGTATGGAGCGTTTCGGGCGGGTCTATTTTATGAGATGTTTGAATTGTCATATCTTGGTGAATTTTTAAGCTATCAGAGTCATTCTTTCAGCGATGTTTCTATTTTTTAAGGGTCTTCAATAACCAATAAGATCATCAAGCCTATTGTCAAAATCGGTAGAAATAGAAAAATATAACTGTCGCAACTCTGGTTTCCCTTCAAAACGTATAAATTCCATTTTTAATATAATTTCATTTTTGAATTTTTAAATTAGATGTACACTTCTTTTCCAGCACCAGTTTACTATACCACATGGAAATCGCTCAGTTAGGAAGGAAGACCGGATAATTCTCTACTTATCTTCAATCATGAGCAGATAGTATGTACGCGCGTATGTTATTGTTTATGTGACGAAGTTCAATCTTTTTCTCCTTGAACGTTGCATCACTGGGTCGAGGTCGGTACTCACAGCTAACTCATAGGCTATATTTTATAGATACCTAACAAAACTCATCAAGTATTGAAACTTAATAATAATATCAAGTATTTTCTAATATTTTTTTACATAATTATACATTTGTAATAATTTCCAGAAAACAAGAAAAATAAACACCAATGTAGATAAAAATACAAAATCTAAGAAATTATTTTTGAAAAGTAAAACATTTCATCTGGTAAACTTCAGCCAATACAGTGCATAGATCATTTCGGTAAGCATGATAAAATGGTCTATTAAATTGATTTACTACCTAGACTTTTGATCGGGAAATCTTTTGAAGATTTGAAAATACGTGAAACTGTAGCTGAAAAAGTTTTCAATGTAGCAATAGTGTAATATAAACAGAGAAAGTAAAACCTCACATGTATCGTATTAACAACATAGGTAGGTAAGTACTAAATTCTAAAACCTTGTCCAAACAAACCCATCCAAAAAAACTATAAGGAACTCTAAGGATTAAACCATAATATCTATTTTTTCCACATCATGTATGTTACATAACAAGTATTTTCCAATATATTATGATGTTCGTCTATTATTATTTCATAATTCAAATGTTAACTTGAATCTCAACAAATAACGCAGAAATAATGCAGTTTTAACTTTCAGGCTCGGTTCAACAACCGGTGACATGTAAGCGGTCCGCGGGATCAAAATAAATCGCCCGATAGGATTATTGCCAACTGAAACTATAATTTATGTGACGTCTGGTATTCCTATTCGACAATATTTTGACATTATTCCGAGATAAACATAGAGACGGCTCAATAGAAACAAAACAATAGTAATATTGTAGCTAACAGACTGAAATCTGAATGAAAACAAAAATGTAATGATAGGAGTTGATATTTTATTATTATCAATGAGATTATAAAATATACAGTCAGTCAAAAATAGATATTATTCGATATTATAGCTAACAGACTGAATAAAAACAAAAATGAAATCATATATTATTTTAATACCTACTGAAAGGAGAAAATTAAGATTCATCAATCATAAAGAGAAAAATATACTAAAAAAATAAGAAACTACAGAACTCCATAGCATAGCAAAGTAAAGTACCTATTATAGATAGTCGCCGTTCGGAAAATCCTTAACATCATAATTACCCAGTAATGAGCTGAGAGGGTGTTACATAATCTCATTACTCATTATTCTGATAAAAGCTATAGTAAAGAAGGAAAGAGATAGATAAAGGTTGTAGAAAATATATAAAACTACCGAATGCATGACGTCACAAACTTCGGAAAAGGAATAAAGTTAAAGGATAGTTTAACGCGGTAAAATATACTGCTCCCGTCCGATAAAAGTATCTCGGCGCGGATCGAAGTTGCATCATCCAACGCTCTATAAATATTATCACAGCGCAAACTTCATATTATGGGCTTTACTCTACTACCAAAAAGCTGTAAAGAAAAATGAGTGAGGGAAATATTAGAAAGTTTAAGATTCAACATTGGCCGAAAGATTGCAGCCCACGAGGTGCAGAGAAACTTGGCCGTCCATGTACGGTGAGCTGCGAGCGAACAACTACACAACCGGACGACAGTTTAGAAATAATCACACCATACTCACATCATGCTAGTTTAGGGCTAGCGCTTACGTCTTTATATCGTCTGAATGCAGCAATACAAGACACAGATTCGATTACCGCTTGACAAAGCTTCCAGTAACGTGGGAGTGACGGGCACAATTTTCGAATTCTTATATGGATAATAATTAAAAATCAAGTATTTATGCTCGTAGCCTCGTACGTATTACCTAAAAGGATGACTTGCAAAGATTAACTCGTGATCGCATATCGTGATTGAAACACATAAAACTTAAAAAAATCTGTGATTTAGTTTCTATCAGAACGTAAGTGGTGCAAAACTAACTTATTTTAGAATCGTTTTTCAATTAATTTTAGGCTTACTCGCATCCATCGGTCCTAAAATGCTTCCTTGAGGTACACCGCAAACCGCATGCCGCATAAAAGGTATTTACTGCATCTCTGAGTTTTTAACTTTTTCGGACTATAAAATATACTTAATCCAAAAAAAAATAAAAATCAGTTATAGAAAAGTTATGACGATCAAATCTGTATTACAATTACCTTTTATGTAATGTTTACGTGGTCGCTATCACGTTTACCACGTACTCTATCGTTAAAACAGTTGAGTACGACAATGATTCTAGTTGTTGTTTTGATTGCTACATTTGTATTGGCCTATTACCTATCTTTTAGTGATTCACTGCGAAGCAGTTCTTTCTGTGTTACCTAGATATTCAACCTCTATTATTTTTAAGGTCAGTATATGACATAACGTTAATTAGTAAGGGGGGTACATTTCCCCTGCGTCAACAAAAAAAAATAAGTTGGAGAAGGTAAAAATCTAGGCGTAGAACATAGATTTTGGTGAGAGATTCGTCATTTGTGAAGTGTTATATCTAAAGGAAAATTCTAAAGGAAAATTTTGCGCTACACTTAAAAGTGTATTACCATGTTGTTGCGCTAAATCTTGGGTCAAGTTGGATTTTTACGTAACTCCTGATTATAAAAACCCAACATAAATTAGTCACATTTATTTTTAATTCCCGATAACCTAACATGTTTTATTAACACTACATGTAGATTGTGCGTTAACGCTAATTATTTTGTAAACATTGATAATATTATCTTTAGAAACAAAGTGGGCCGTAATAAACTGATGAATGAATTGCAAGATTTCACATCGGTGTTGTTAACATGATCTTGTAGAACTAGGTATTGTTGAAGCCTCCTGCAAAATAGGTTTTTTTATAACTTTGAGAGAAATATGTGGCGCCCTGTGGCTAAGATGCCACAGGGCGCTGAATAAAATATAACAAACGCTCTATGATCCTTCTAAACACTTGGGATAGCTGCTAACCACATTTTCATAAAGTGTAATATTACAAATACTCTTTTATCTCTTTTTAACACAAAATACGCGTAATCGCTATAAATATTTACAACATTAGATGACTCATCTATATTTAGTATTCTAAACAGTCAAATAACTGTTTATATTTTGGCTACTTAAACAAAATAAACTGTTCCGAATGTCTGTCACGTAAATTGCATTGTGATTATAGTCTCAATTGTTTTATTCATGTTTAAATGTGTTTTGTTATTCGTATGACATTTTAATACGTCATTTAGTTTGTTATTCACAGTAGATTTATGATAGGAAAAAACTGGTTGATATCGGCGATATATTTTAACAGTAGCAGTGAATTAGTACACCTTGGAGTCTGTCCTGGATTTATAAATAGGCCGTTATAGGATGGTTATAGCCTATAGGCCACGGCTAAGCGCGGCAGTGTCCTAGGGGCGTCAGCGTCCAAAGAGGCCTTACAGATTACTCACATAATCATGGGGCGACGGATATAAAGTGACAATAATATATTCTCATAAAAAAATATAAATTAATTCGGCACTGCTTGGAGTTTACCAGCCCCCCTAGACAAGTGGCAAGCGATTTGACATAAGTCATCGCTTCGCTAGCGTATACTAATGTCGAGTCCCATACATTCTGTAGCGTTAGCGTTAGCGTTTACGATGATCGCTTGCCACTTGTCTAGGGGGGCAGGTCGCTCTTATACATATAAGTACGTCTATAATATTAAGGCAATGATAATACGTAGATAACATAAAAACAAGATTAAATACAAAAGACATTAAAACATCACTTTCTTTAGTATCTTTCTTCATAGATAAAGCTCATGTTTTAAACTAAATTTAAAGCTTTTACTTCCTACAGAAACTTTCATTTCCTACAGTTATTATCAGTTAGGAAATGAATAATAAAACTTTAAAGCCCGTCACGGACCTAGCTATAATATATATTAATATGTTTATAGCTAGGCATATTAATATATATTTTCTATACTAATTTTCGCGTGACCACACACTCAGTTATAATATATATTTCTGTGACATGTGGATTTAGTATATATTAATATGCCTTGCTATAAATATATTAATATATATTATAGCTAAGTCTGTGGCGGGCTTTACTTGACATAAAAGTAAACGGTTAACGACACGTAAACAAAACACACTTTACTGTTGTTACAAAGCAACTACTAAGCATTGTTCAGTTATGGGGTTTTAAAGATAATCTCCCACATGAGCCTGGCGCCAGACGTAATATACGTTTAAGGTGCGACCAGTTTGATGGATGTTCTTAAAGGGCTCTGCTCACTACCGGCGCTCTCTACATAGAGTGCAAGCGCCATGACACTTAGGGTGAAACCATACGAGCGTAATTTTTTTGAGTCGTGAGTCGCAGAATTTCGTTTGCGAAAATTATTTTTCATACTAAGCACGATTCACGACTCACAAAATTACGCTCGTGTGAATCAAAGCGAAAGCATATAAACACTCAGAATTTGATAGACTTGTTTGATTTTTACTCGCCTATTATAAACTATATTTCGATAAGATTTTCCCCAAAACTCAGGCTTCGGCTAGTTTAGGGTAGGTAATAGGTACTAATACCTTTAAATATATATTTTGCAAAATTAATTAGAACAGCAAAGATTTTTTTTCTACCGTTTGCTATTATGCCTAATTGTCGCTTAGTATATATTAGTGACTATAACTAACATACCCAAAACTTATATTAATGTTATGTAATATTTGACAGAATTATTTTCAACAAAAACTTGAAGAACCCGAAATGCAACTTCACATATCACAGGCTCTACTAAGCAGACTTCTGAGTGAGGAAGTGCCCTTAGTTTTAAGGGCACTCAATCAGAATGAACGCGTAGTATCTGCATCATAATATAAGTATAGTTCCTCTTAATTTATCTCGTCGTGTCTATTTTGTCGCATCCTGCAGTGAAAAATCACCTTTAAGCAATTAAGTGACGTTTGTCTTAACTCTAAACGGTCGAAACGGTATGTCGGAACCGTTTATAGCTACTATATAAAATCAATTAGGCTTATATTATGACCCTGTTCCGTATGCGGTCGACGTACCACCATTATCATTCACCTCACTCTTATTCCGCAGTTAAGACGAATTCCTAATTCGTTGCGAAACGTCTAGACTCCTATACGTCAATGTCGTCTGCTAGTTTAACCTTAGAGCCTTACATTCATGTCTAAGTTGAATTTTTAGTCTCTGCTTACTTTGTGTCTGAATTTAGAAACTATAGAAGGTATTGTACTGTCTTAAATTATATTTACTTAAAGATGTATTTTAACTTAACTTTCTTACTGTTTATTTAAGTCAATCCCTTCTAGATCTTGTAACGCATTGATCAGCCAGTCAAGAGTGCATCGATCCATTACATCTCATCGAATCTTCCGCGCACAGTTATCGCTATTAGGCTTATCGACATAAGTTCTATAACAGCGTGCAATAACTTGTTTGCAAAGGCTACGTTGAGAAAATTGACATTAGGCGCCAAAAGGAGCTCTGTAATACCATTTGGCGCGAACTGAAGACGTATAAATATTTATTGAGCGCGAATCTTAAGTGGTTGTGTGTTTGCATTCGCATATTTTATTACGTGAAGGCGGCATGCGCTTCTTAGTTATTTTAAATTAGCAAAAACAACACAGAAATTGCGTCTCACTAGCTCCTAAGTAAATATTATGCATGAAAGTGCACCCTCGGAGAACTATAAGAGGAGTGATTCTACCGAAAATCATTCGTTCATTCAATAAAATATCTTTGCAAACTATTTCCAACAGATTTTTTTGTAAGAAACAAGCACACTACAGAATTATCTATTTAGCCAAATATTTATACATTTTAAACATCTACTAACAAACATAATATAGATATTTAGGCCGAAGAATAACGTTCCTTTATATGCTTACTTTGAGGAAAGTCACCAAAAAATGAATCGTTACCTAACCTATGCTCAATACCGTAAAAAAAAACATTTTATATACCATATTTTGTCGGCATCATTAATATGTGCATTCATACCAAATTACGGCTTTGTAGGCCCTATAGTCCCTGAGCAAAACTGCGGAGAGACAGACGGACAGACGGACAGACAGACAAACAGACGGATGGACAGACCGAAACTATAAGGGTTTCTTGTTGACTACGTAACCCTAAAAATTAACTCCCGTGTAACATGTAACATGTAATTTGAGCATAGATATAGTTGACAACTTAGTACTTACTGATTTCGTGTCTAAGCAGTGGATCATATAACGTTTTTTGTATGTTTCAGTTTTAAAAATTGACTACAGTATATTTATTTTTTTGTACATGAGCGACTGAAACAGACAAAAAACGTTTCGCTAACGGCCAAACTTTCATCCGCGGCCGGACTATAGCTCCAGCACGAAACACATTGATTCGTTATCTTCTAGAAGCGACACTCCATACATTTTTGCAGATATTCTCTTATATAACGTATGTTTTTACTAGTATCTTGTCGACCTTTGTCAAATTGCCAAGGTCTAGTGGCTTCATGTGCGCTGATTATAATCTTGTGTTCTTTTTATGTATGATTTACGCCCATCAAAAATTTGCAGATATTTTTCTGTCGCGCACATAAAAAAATCATCGCGTGCTAATATTTGTTTTATTTTTATCGTCAATATTTATAACGGACGGTGGAAGTCATATTTTTATAGAAACTGCACCTAGACCGAACATGAACGTTAAAATGTTACGAATTCCTAAATGTTAGGCTTGACTCAAAGTTAGCCCTTCGTTATTCTGTTACATATTATGTTATAATGTATTCTTTGAAGCCATTAATTTTGACGCAAAATAAAAAAATACATACAAGGTAAATATTTAATGCATTTTAAGACATTGAAGATTACGTTATTAATTAACGAAAATACTATTACTAATACGCGACAGGAAATTTCTTACTAAAAAAAAATGTGAAGCATTTGAGTGTAGAAGACCAGATTTTTCTAAATAAAAAATTGCTGTCATAAAAAATTTAATGGACTAAAATATACTCATATGTACAAGTACTATTATGTATTCTGTTGTACAAGGTGCAACAAAACCAGTCTACCAGAATCTAATGGCAAATTTTCAAAAAAATATCCTTGATCATTGGATAAATTTAAATGTTTGCATGTTTCACAAACGGAATAAGCCGCTATAAGGAAAAAATCGACCAAGTGCGAGTCGGACTCACGCACGAAGGGTTCCGTACCAATACAGCAATACAGAGCAAAAATAGGCTAAAAATTGTATTTTTTGTATGGGAGCCCCCCTTAAATTTTTATTTTATTATAATATCTTTATAAAATATTGAAGTACACATATAACAAAAGAATGTGTGAAAAATTCAAGTGCCTATCTCTTGCCATTTTTATATAGAGCGAAAAAGGCCGAAAAAATCACGTTTCTTGTATGGGAGCCCCCCTTGAATATTAATTTTATTTTGTTTTCAGTATTTGTTGTTATAGCAGCAACAGATGTACACGATCTATGAAAATTTAAGAAGTCTAGCTACATATAGACGGACAGACAACGAAGTCTTAGTAATAGGGTCCCGTTTTTAGCCTTTGGGTACGGAACCCTAAAAAAGGATCAAAATTCCAAGTACTCCGCGCCCGGTATTGCTAGAGTCAATTTACTTTCTCACTTTTTGCCATCAGATTCTGGTAGACCTATAAGTGACAATACTTTAAGGTATGTATGTGTATGTGTGTGTGGGACACACATCTACTGCCGCTCTAATATGTCGCTCTGTACAATAACGTAGATTGTATATTAACGTAGAAAATACGTAGTACGCATATTTATCCTTCATGATATTCATAGTAAGTATTTATAAACTCTACTCTGTCTTTAGTACACAATATAAAATGTGTGCAAAGTTATGCCGGTATAAATTATTAATTGTTGACATTAATTACATCTTAGCCACACGACCTATATGATGTAGATATAAATATTAATAATGTTAAACCGACGGTAAACTCATCTTTTAACTTCGGAGCAATATGATTAAAAATTTTATGTAGAGTTCCAATTAATTTCACAATTATGTAGAATTCCAGTTATTTGCACCACAAAACGAAAAAGTTTTTATTACTTTATTAAAATGCAAAAGTGTACAACGTCATGGTGTACACAGGTACAACCTAAATATGTATCAGAAAATTTGCTTGATAGACAAGGACTTGCTGCCGTACTCAGAGACGAATATTTTGGACATAAGCTATGATACATTATCAGAGCTGTCAAACTCTTCATTAAATTGAAGTTTAATCATAACTAAGAGCTACCGCACACCTGAGACACGACTGTCTTAAGACAGACTTTCGCTTAATAAAGTGCACTAGATGCGCACATTTGAGACAAGACGTCAAATAGACAAAGTTGTCTAATGCGCCCCGCGACAAGTCTGACTAACGACTGTCGGCTTCCCTTTGAAGTGTATGCGAGCGCGCACATCTACGACAAAACTGTCTAGCCACAATAGACATAACTACCAGTAGTTCAACTGCAAAGAGTCGAACAGGTTTCAATATATTATTTTGTCAAATTCGTCAGGTTTCACTAAGATTATGACTGGAATGTGCCTCGCGCTGGCTGATATAATTTATTTTTAAATAATTATAGATTTCAAAATTAGATTCTGACAATTTTAATCACATGTGCCAAAACCAAAACAATAATACGACCAAAAAGAGAAACACGTCCAACGATCCAAGTACTATCTTTCCCGTCTAGTCTTTCCCGTTTATTTTTGATGTTATTTTTATCCGAGTGGGAACTTTTCTATCTATAATAATTATTAATTACTATAAAATCTTTCAGAGCTGCTCGCAATAGACGCAAAATATATTTTTTAGTAACGTAATACAAAATTTTTTGTGCTTTTTAACCAACTTAAAAAAAAAGATTTTAATTTGAGCCTTACTTACTAACTACTACTTACTGAATAATACTTCTAGAACTGCCTAGTTTTCGTATATTATGAGTATATTTCATCAGCATCTGAACAAAATATGTAGAAACTTTTAAAAGTGTATACATATAGTATGTTTGTGTTTGCGTATCGTCCGAGCTACATGTCCGATTTAAGTAATTCTTTTTTTGTTTTGTTGACTTTGTTATGATAGGTATTGTTCAATTTAGGTGAGTTTCATCAAAATTGGTTCAGTAGTTTTGAATTCGGTTTTAATTTTATTAATATACAACTTGTTATTTGTAAATTTACCTAAGTTGTAAATATAAATTATTTCAAATTGACGTGTTTCACATCCTGCACCCCGTTTTTAACGTGTTTAACATGTTTAACATTCCAGAGAAATACAGTAATAGGAAACCCTAATGCCTGTAATATGTCATAGTTTTAAGTCCGTAGTGACAAGTTAACAACCCTAGCGATTTTCGTCATATTACGTAAAATTTAAAAATTTCAAACTTCTAAGTCGGCATACTCTATAATTCTGTCTACTCTGTCCGGGCGTTCTCTACTGTTTAATATTATACAATTGTATGCGTTGCGTCATCGTAGTCAAGACAGTTTTGACTTGGTGTGCGCCACATCACACATGATAGACACAACTGTTTTAATTGTGTCGTAAGACTGACTTGTCTAAGTGAGACAAGACTGTCTAACTATACAGTCGTGTCTCCAATGTGCGGTCGCACTAAATGTCTCAGAGTGCAGCAGTTAATAATAATTGTATATTAAATATAACTGTACTGTTAACCGTGGTTGACTGTTGAGACGTAGGCCATTACGGCGACGCCTTGATAATTTGGCTGTAGCGATATCGATTTTTCTCAGCAATGACTAAAGCTAAGAAATAAAGTTCATTGTCAGTATTCATCATGTCTTTGTCTTTGAAGTACCCATAGCATAACACGATTGGTCAACTTTTATAACACAGAATAATCAGTCAAAAATACCTCTGTAAATAAATGGATTCTAATTTTGCCAACAGAGGAGAGTGATTTAAGCTTCCAAAATTTGTACATAGGTAGGTTCAAGCATACACTTTAATTTGCCCATAGCTTATATAAAATGTATTTATGGTTTTTAAATTATGCGTCAAAAACCATTTTGTCGCTACGCCCTTTCCATTTTTGCTGTTCCATTGCTTGTTTTCTAACACATATCTAACACTGTTTTTTACTTTAACGCGGCGTCACCTTAAACGCCATGCAAATAAATCGTCAGTCCCACATTCCTTTGAGAAAATGATTCATAAACGGCCACTTACGTAAACTGGCATGATCGGTTTATGAAATAAACAAGCAAGTTTTCCGCTACGCAATTCCGTTCTCCATTATCGTTTTAGGCTATGATTAAGAACTATTTAAGGAACTCTGCATTTAGAAAGTTAATTCGGTCAAGCCGTTAGACTTTAGAGGAACAAGGAGGCTTTAATAGGTCGTATCGAGTTCTCTATTAATTGTTGGATGCTTTTTGTCATTCAATTAAATTAATCTACCTAATACTGTAATCCTTATGTTTGTAAGCATTAAGGACCTACGAAATATAAAATAAATGTAAACGCGTGCGACCATTCACCACCACTGGACGTCATTCAACTCCATAGCGTGCGGTTATCACGTAAATTAATCGCTTTAATTAGTATCATCAACGAAAGTGGTTCTGCAGCTTACACTTCAATTTCAAGCTGCCTAAAATCCAATGTATTAAAGTTCATTTTATAGAATCAAATGCCTATGCCATTATAACATTAGACCAATTTAAAAAAACCTAGGTATGTAAAAACTTCATTAACCCTAGAACATAGTCATTTCACAATTCACTGAAACGATACGCAACACGGTGAATCGCGATACAAAAAAACAAGCTATTTTTATTGTCGTTTAATTTAGCACTGCTTTTATGTGTCGCTAAGGACCGGTACGTTTCTGTGTGACCCGATCCTTAAGGTGCCAATAAAATAAATCCGAACTTCGCAATTGCTTCTCGGTATTGGGCCATTTAAGGTCTTAGGTATGCCATAATTCACAGGACCTTAAAAGTAAATTCCTAATTAAACTGAACGCACCTCCAACGCCGGACATAGAACATCACAGTTACAAAATGATCAAAATTAAGATTCGAATCGGAGTCAACGCGGACCTAAATATACTGGATGCGGCCACGGATTTAATCATGGCACCAACCACGGTTCGTGGTTGGTGCCATGATTTAGTCGCGCTAAAACTCGAAAACGGCTGAATGGACTGGGCTGATTTTAGTCTTTAAATATTCGTAGAAGTCCAGGGAAGGTTTTAAAGTGACACGAAGTTCACCGGGACAGCTAGTCACAGAATATATATTAGTTGTACCACCTACATATCAAATTGCCCAATATTATATTTGATTGTTAGCTATACATTTATATCATACAAAATGTAGGAACTTGTCTGCGTGTGTGGTTGTCAATCTGATTTGGATGTTCAGTATGGAGATATTTAGAGCATGATTTATGTAAAAAAAATATAAGATAGTTTTTGTTATAGAAAAATTTAAGGTTTCTCCGGGTAACATCAGCTAGTTTCAAAAAATATGTTTTCCGACATTTGGCTTAAAACTTTCTTGGCAAAAACCCACAAGTTCAAGTCTTACTGATTATCTGATCACTTTCTTTGTAATCGTTCTTTAATTGGCGATGGCATCTGCTGTGCATCCTAATGGACCTCATTATCTGCTATCCCACGGTTCTGTGTTTACAGAGATGCAAGCCCTGTGGTCGTACTAGGTTTAAATTTCTTCAATCTCAAGATCTATTTTTGTTCCAACTTTAACAGCAATACGACCAAATAATATTGTTTGGTAGAATTTTTCATTTGCAGTTTTGACCAACGTTGGTTCAACATTTTATATTGTGTAAATTTTTTTGCAGTTTTATTATAATATAGGGACTGCATCTTCAACCGAAGCTGAGTTAATTTAAACGTTTGAAATATTTCGAAAATACCATTTTGTACAGTGTACAATTATTTTAGCGGGCATCAAATTCTAACCGAAGCTGCATTTATTTTAACAGAATCAAGGCAAGAAGTTATGAATCATATTCTCAAAAGAATGTCGGCGTATCAAAGCGCTGATTGCAGGCTTAGACGTGACTGACGGTACGAGATAAAAGGTCACAGGGTCAGGATAATATTATATAAATCGTAATTAAGTCATTTCGGCAAAACCTAGTTTTACATGCGGTATAAACATTAAATTTAAACATCATGTTTTGTTTACGCAATATGTTTATTGCTGAATTTACAAACAGCGAAGTTAAATAAAATATTGACCTGGATTTGCATAAATATTGATTGTTTAAAAATAAATCTGATTAACAATTACTTTTTTAAGTCACAAAATTAATAATTAGACACTTTTCTTACGTATCAAACAAGGGCAATTTTGCAACGTTGACATAATTAACTCTGTATTCAACACAGTTTTTTTGTACTCGTAACCAAAATGTTAGAGACTCAATTAAGTAAGGCAAACTTCCTAATCCTTAGCAATCATCTTAATTTAGGCACCATAAATTTTGTTTGATCATTCAAGCAATGCCATCTATAATTATAGGATTCTGTTTAATATGCCAATAATTGGGTTTTTAAAAAAAAATCTAACTATGTAGCGCCTTCCAGCGGATCTGTGTCGGCGTAGGCGCATGGCGCCGAGATGGTATCGCGGCGAACTTTTCTAACTTTTTGGATGGCGATGGCGGGGGCGCAGCACGCGAGGGGCGACGACCGGCGCGCGGCGCTTCCGTGGGTGGCTTATGATACCTGCAGTGTGCTGTGTGATTGTCATAGTGATATGGGTCGATGTAAAATTAAGGCTCGAATACGCCTTATTAACTCATTGTGACCCAACCTTACCGAGTTGTTAGGTCTGGGATACGTCACTATTGAGACGAGGCTGTGGGGAAAATACCTAATGCGCACAATTTTGACACGAGAGTTGTAAAACGATGAACGCATCTTTGGCGTTGGAGTTTGAAGAATGAGATTAACATTGGGATAAGATTAATTGTGACCTTAACATGCACCTCCTTAACAGAACCTTTTGAAATATAGTGTTTTCTTTTCCTTATAACCCAACCTAACTCCAGACTTCTAAAAACTATATGTACATATCTATAGTCTCTCCGTTGACACCGCTAAAATGATCGTGTGATACGGCCGTTAGGCCGAAATTGTGAATGAGACGAAGTATACTCGCGAATTTGAACTTTCGTTAGTCGATTTAGAGTTCCTTATCGAGTATTCCAGGACTAATGCGTTGAAGTTAATTGAGCGGCTGGCATTGTTTGGCCTCGTTTTGTTTCGCGGAACAGATTCGCCCCTAATTAAGTAATATACTGGACACTGCACTTAATTATTGCGCGCCTAATCTTTATGACTTACTTAAATTGTGATATTATATGCATTGAAAAGTCTCTGAAACCGCTGAAACTATCAGAATTTTGTAAAGGCTGAACTTGAGTGATTTCTTGAAAAGCTTGTCAAGTAAAGCCTTTTTTGTTAGGATAATTTACGGTTCCTGAGGGTTATTCAGAGATGTACCTAAGAAGTTTGCGAAAAATCGTGTCTTCTTATAAGAACCTATTGAGATTTGAGCATCTAAATATTATACTTAACTCAAAGGTACTGACTGACATAGTGATCTATCAACGCACAGCCCAAACCACTGGACGGATCGGGCTGAAATTTGGCATACAGGTAGACGTTGTGACGTAGGCTGTAGGCATCCGCGAAAAAAGGATTTTAATAAAGTCCTGCCCTAGCGGAATAAAATAGGCGATGAAAAATTGTATATAATAATACTTCTTAACGCGAGCGATGCCGTGGGCAAAAGTTCATATTACATAGCCTTCCAATAATTAAGTAATAACTTAACGACTCAAACTCTACATGATCTCTACGCAGTATCCTACGGGCTACGACCTACAAACCTACATACTCGTATTATGAGTAACAGCCCATATGGGCGTCTTTCCTATTATATATAATTACTTAAAATAAAGCTCTATTTATGCTAATATCATAATATAATCTATATATATAAAAGAAAGTTGTGTTAGTTACGCCACTTATAACTCAAGAACGGATGAACCGATTTGGCTGAAAATTGGTGGAGAGGTAGCTTAGAACCAGGAATAGGACATAGGATACATTTTGTCCCGGAAAAATGTACGGTTACTGCGCAATATACTTTTATGATTTGCGCGTAAACTATTCAATCGATTTTGATGAATTTTGGTATGGAGATACTTTGAGTCTCGGAAAGGACAAGGAATACTTTTGGTCCCGGAAAATGTACGGTTCCCGCACAATAAACTTTTATGATTTTCGCTTAAACGATTTTTTAATCTATTTTCATGAAATTTGGCATGAAGATACTAATTTTAAACTATTGTTTTCTTAATTAAACCAATTTGAATTAAATAATCATCGTTAAGACAGGACAACGTCTGTCGGGTCAGCTAGTTCATCATAAAATTAAATTTTTGAAAATTTTTTTTACCTCGACCACACTCTTCCAGACTGTACTATACTTAGCCTAGGAGGCCGCGTCTCTATTCTTACTTTTAATATGGTGAACAAAAGCTGAGGGAAGACAGTTAAGGTGACACCGTTAAAGTAAAAAACCGTGTTGGATATGTTTTAGATTGCTTGTTTTCTATGAGAGGCCAGCCATAGAAAACAAGCAATAGGCTACTTGACCTAATTTTTTTCTTCATGCTAATCGCTTCATAATCATTCATTTTTACAAAAAAAAACTAATATTTTAATATTTTACACAGTAGAAACCCATAAAAATGTTTATTGAAAAATATGCCTCTTAAATGGCGCCGAAAACACTGTCCGCCATAGTGTGACGTCATACGCTTTGCATTTTAAACTCTCTTTATTGAATTTTTTTTTAATGTGCTAAATGTACGAGTCTAAAAGTGCCCAAAAATTATAAAATAATTATATAAGAAATTAGAAATCATTTGTAATGTTGAAAACTTTTGGAGAAAAGTTTTGGCCATTTCATTTCCCGTCTACAATAAATGGAGATAATATATATAAAACTGATGTTTTATTTGAATTATTGAAGAAAATATATAATAGGCTTATTCTTATTATTTATGTACAAATAAACTTACATATAGCGAGCGCGATAAATAAAAGATATTAAATTAGTAGGAGGATGACGTCACATCCAAATCGGAAGTACTGCAAAAGCGTTTTCGTCAGTACAATTCCTATTTTCATAAAATCATATTTTCAAATCGACTTTATTTATCAATCATAAGCTTTTATTTGATGATAAGGGTGAAATACGGTTTCCTAGGCCAAGTTCTACTAGAAATATGCATTTGTTCAATGAAATTGAATATTGGTCAAGTAGCCTATCGAACAGCAAAAAATGGAAAGGGCGTAACGACAAAATGGTTTTTGTCGCCTAATTTAAAAACCATAAATACATTTCATATAAGCTATGGGCAAATTAAAGTGTATGCTTGAACCAATCTATGTACAAATTTTGGAAGCTTAAATCACTCTCCTCTGTATGCAAAATAGGAATCCCTTTTTTTTACAGAGGTCTTTTTGATTCCGTGTTATAAAAATTGGCTAACCGTGTTTAAATGCTATAGGTAATTCAAAGACAAAGACATGATGAATACAAACAATGAACTTTAATTTCTTAGCTTTTATAGTAATTGCTGAGAAAAGTCGATATCACTACAGCCAAATTATCAAGGCGTCGCGCGTCGCCTTAATTCAATATTATTAAGTAGTAGCTACATTTTTCTAACAAAGGCAAAGCAAAATTCTTTTTCTAGTCTCTGTCGAAAGTCTAGAAAATTCTGTCAAATATTTTGCCCTCGAACACGACCTTAGACATCATATTGTAATCTAAAACCAAGCCAAATCGCTTAAAATGGAAACAAAACACGTTTCAATCTATGCGGAGTATAAAAATTGATAATTTATTAGCACTCATTGACTTGCAGGCGGCGCGGCGCGGGGGCAAAAGTCATCGGATCCGAAGCGCCATCTCACAACCAGTTTTGTTTTATGAATGAATGCAGAATTCTTTAACCGTTTTACTTCTTAGGTAGGTGATAAATTGGCTATATATTCTTAATTCTACAGGGTGTAACAAAACAAAGTGATAATAGTTAAGGAAGTGAATGTGTCCTTTATATTCTTATATTAGTTGTGACAGTGAAAGTAGCAGTGATTTGAATAGGCAAGCGCCCCAGCATCATTGCCCCTACAGGAGTAAAAAAATACTCTTACGCGCCGCTGTTTTCACAGTGAACTCTATACAGGGGCCTCATAAACACCCTTAAGATTTATCACCTTGTTTTGTTATTTGTATATGTACAGAACCTATTTTTTATTTATAATCTATACTTAATATTATAAAGCGGAAGAGTTTGTTTGTTTGAACGCGCTAATCTCAGGAACTACTGATCCGATTTAAAAAATTCTTTCAATGCTAGATAGCCCATTAATTGAGAAAGGCTATAGGCTATATTTTATCATGCTAAGACTAATAGAAGCGAAGAAATAGAGGAAAATGTGGAAAAAACGGAACGGAAATATATTTCAAAGGGCTTATTTGAACGCGCTAATCTCAGGAACTACTGGTCCGATTTGAAAAATTATTTCAGTGTCAGATAATTTATTTATCGAGAAAGGCTTTAGGCTATATTTTATTACGCTACGACCCATAAGAGCGAAGAAATAGTGGAAAATGTGGAAAAAACGGGAGGAAATTATTTGAAAGCGCTTATTTGAACGAGCTAATCTCAGGAACTGCTGGTCCAATTAGAAAAATTCTTTCAGTGTTAGATATCCCATTTATCGAGAAAGGTTATAGGCTATATTTTATCACGCTAAGACTAATAGGAGCTAAGAAATAGAGGAAAATGTATAAAAACGGGCAAAATTATTTGAAAGGGCTTATTTGAACGCACTAATCTCAGGAACTACTGGTCGGATTTGAAAAATTATTTTAGTGTTAGATAGCCCATTTATCGAGAAAGGCTATAGGCTATATTTTATCATGCTACAACTAATAGAAGCGAAGAAATAGAGAAAAATGTGGACAAAACGGAGATCTTAAGAAACTACTGTAGCAAATTTTATATAATTTGGCACACATGAAGAACAGACCACGTAAAAGGACATAATTATAGGTTTCTTTTTTTGTGGAAAAATGTACGGTTTTCTTGACATTTTTAAATTACGCGGGCGAAGCCGCGCGGAACATCTATCATATCATAAAAGTATATTGTCCCACAAAATATACTTTAATGATATCGATGAACGGGAACAACTATAAACTAAAGTCCACGCGGACGAAGTCGCGGGCAACAGCTAGTATGGAACATAAATGTATAACCTATATTACATACACCATACAACAAAGAGTAAGTATCCCAAAGTATTTCAATGCAGACTCAACTGCGGGGCTAAAATGGTCGCTTTGAAGAATCATGATATGAATCATAATATGATTTCTATAATCCTAAAATGCAACTCGGCTTGCAATTCATTTCTGTATTTTTGTACTGATTTGACGTTGGTCCATTTCAACCAAATCAATGTTTTCAAACGCTTTATCGTGCATTTATTTGACTATTTATTTCACATTCATCGTCTCCTTCGAAAAAAAAGCAAATTAATTGCTTTACTTTAACTTTTGGTCTTGTTTAGATTTTTATCAGTCCTAAATCGGATAAAATGGATGTTTAATCGGATTCGCGTTCCCTGTACGCTGACGTCATCTTGAGGTCGTTGACCCCGGGGAATTGGACCTAAGTGTCCTGCGTGTACACATGACGACGCCAATTGCTCTTGAAAGCGATTAGATTAAAATGTGTGTGTGAAAGTGTATGTCCTAATTTTTAGTTATTAGTATGTCTCCAGTAATTTCACAAGATGGCTTGGTGGATTCGGAGTTCTTGGGGTCTGTTCCCGGGTTGAAAACAGGGGACAATGCAGACTGCATTAGGTATCCTTGCATGTTTTCAACTCGGATCAAAGTCGGTCGATTCTTAAACAGAAAATCTTTCCGGCAAAGTAATAAGATATTTGAAGGAACATTATATAAAGTCTTATTAATTGCTAAAAGTACAGCATAGGTCTAGTCTACAATTTACGTTCTTGAAGGGTTTATCTTCTAGATGTGAAAGCAAAAGACGTGGTTACTCAAGGTCATGAATATAAAAAAAAAACCAACTTTGTCTTTTCAAAATTGGAACAAAATTATTGTTATATTATAAAGACGAACCGGCAAGAAGTTGTTTAGCTCTTTAAACCTTATCGAGTGTTCGTCTGAAATCCGTCCCTGGCTTGTGGCCAAAATGTGACATCATAACTCCCATTCATAGTTATATTTCGTCTGTACTAAAATCGTACATAGATTAAAAAAAAATTGCAAAAAAGAATAATGAATTGCATAATTAGTAGAGCAGTTGTGTAAGTAGTAAGTACGTGTATGAAGTAGGAAACACCTTTCTTCCTTCGAAATAATTGTAATTTACTAGATGACGCCCGCAACTATGTTGCGCCAAAATTTCTTTTTCACGCAGAAACCGCCCGATTTTTTCCGGTGTACGAAATCGCTCAGTGAGCGAAAAAATAGCTCACAACGCGTTGTGGTAAATAAGTGCCATGGCAATGTCGATAGCTATCCCATCGCATAATCAATGGTCGCCGTCAGTCTCAGGTTGTAATAATTTACTATTATTTATTCAACAAATGCACTTATCAATATATAAAGTACCCAGTAGCCGATTCTCAGACCTACTGAATATGCATATAAAATTTGGTTAAAATCAGTAAAGCCGTTTGGGAGGACTTCGCGGACTAACATTGTGATTTGTGACACGAGAATTTTATATATAAGATAATAATAATTTACACGTTAAGCAGTGATTTAGTAAAAGAAAAATAAATTTTAGTATGCACGGTAATTCAAATATTATATCCTCTCATACCTATGGACGATTAATCAATCAAGAACAAATCAAGAAAAACGAATAGCATACTCGTATCAGCCACGATACAAATTTCGCGTTATGGTATTTTTGTGATTGCCAGAACGCGTCGTGGCTGTTTTACTGTGATCACAAAGCGTTGTGAGCTATTTTTTCGCTCACTGAGCGATTTCGGTCTTTGAGCGTAACATAAACACTAAACAGTATTCTTTGTCCTTTCACGAGACTTAAAGTATTCTCATACCAATTTTCTTCAAAATCAAGTTTAGCGGTTTATGTGTGAAGAGGTATTGAAGACTGACAGACACTTTCACATTTATAATATTAGTATGGTTTTATTTAAATAAAGTTACTTTAGGAAAATTTCAAGTTCTGACAGTAAAATTTGAAACAGCCAATTTAGAGCGAAGTAACTATTTAGTAATATGTGGTAGAGCCCAACAAATCTAACTTTAAAACAGTGATTGCTCTAGTACTTCTCGTATAATGTACTGGGTATTAACTACGTAATATAACAACATATACAAAGTATATGAGTATATAGTGTCAATATACATTAGTGAGTCTAATCACATATAATACAAGGCAATTACTCGGCGTCGGCTGCGTCGCGCGGCATCAAACGAATATACATTCCACAAATCAGGATTTGTATGCGACGTGTTACGTATTCTGTGACAGACTGACGGCCAGACGGAATATGTTTATATATCGATCTAAATACCTGTCAGGTAGATCATAGATTAGCGTTGATCTTTAGTGGAGCCGCGGCTTAAACTTTTTCCTCAACACTTTAAACTTTAAAGCCTCATTATTTTCTTAACCATTTAAAATCGGCCTAGTTCATTTTTATATTTAAATAACTAGATAGTAAATGTAATGGATGTGTATATCAAGATCAGTATAATACGGACAAACATTAGAATTTTGAATTGGAATAAAGTCATCAAGAAAGCAGAAACTGAAGATTTTTACTCTGTAGAATATAATTGGAAAAAATATGTAAAATGAAATGTAATGTTCTATGTCAACTATTAGTTCATATTGGTGTCTACTATTAGTGATGTTCGTTTTTTGTGATGTCATCTATTAGTGCCTATGACTTAGTTTACAAAAAGACCAATAATATATTTTTAATTGATTTGTCAGAGAATAATAATTATAATAGTTTTATTTTGTAAAAGTTACTGAAGACATGGAAGAAGTTATCAATCCTTTCTTTTCATAAATATATATTTTATAACATTCAAATGTTGCATGTTTCCTTAAAGTGTCTGCCATTAGGTCTTCTCCCTTACTTATTATAATATAATTATCATCATCAGTCAGCTCACTGCTGGAGCCTGGAACATCTAGGGATTATCCAGTTTTTTTATAAAGGTTTATTTCTCAATTTATAATATTTATATTTTATTAAAACGCCCGTGCTTACTGCTTAGAATTTAGATAGACCACGGCCTTTGCGAAAATAATCCAAAGCAATAAATATAGATGGCGCTGCTGTATTTATTGCAAATTCTCAAAATACGCCAAGGCGACAATATATTAATTTTTATGACGAACACGCGCCCGACAAATATTATAAACATATCCTCGGCTACGAATATAATCTAGCCAATTGGAAAACTTCGTATATAATATTATATAGTCGATGTTCTTCTATTATAAGAAATTATTCACAAAAATGCTGGTGACACGTCTCCCAGCGTCGTCTAGACGGTCAGACCGTTCCTCTTCTCGGTATTACATTTTTGGCACCCACCTTGATGTATTTTGGCAAACTTTCTTAACTTATACCAGCCGAAAAATTAATGTAACATGTCACACTTTTTATGATTTAAACGTGGCATCCGCGCGAAAACTTTTTTGTGGCAGCATTTTGTGTTTTAATAAACTTTTTGGATCTTTGAAGGAAATCCTTTTTATTTTAATATTCGTGCCGAGAGACTTAATTTTCTTTCATGTCTGCTGTCTGCTTGAAAATATGCTTTAGGAACGTCCAGTGATACATTTTATACTCAATGTATTCTTGTTATGATCCTTGTTATATCTTTATTCAACATAACACTTTGACCACATTAGACATGTAACTATAATATTATACTTATTTTAAGCTTGCAGATGCAAACTGTTTGTTTTAGATCAAAAACACCGTGATAGCCAAACTCTTTTGCAGCGTTCTAAACACGTTTCCAGTGTCTTTAAATGGACTTCAAATTATGTTTTACTTAGACACAAATCAGTAGAATTTGCTAGACTTGGTGGACTCCAAATTATGTATTAGGTAGTGAAGCTAACTCTTATTATTTTTAACAAAAAATTAAAACCGACTTCCAAGGTAAAAACAATAATAACATCCTTATAATATGAACTAAAAAGTATTAAATAATTTTTCCTCTCTAAATGTGCCTTTTTCCGAATTCGGCTAAACCTCAACTATTTCTGTACTCAACCTTCATCATTTTGAAGTCGGTACCAGATATAGCAGAACCTTTATTTCTTTGACAGAAAATTTGAAACTTTTGGAACTGGCACAGCACTGGAGTACAGAAATAGTTGAGGTTTAGCCGAATTCGGAAAAAGGCACATTTAGAGAGGAAAAATTATTTAATACTTTTTAGTTCATATTATAAGGATGTTATTATTATTTTTAACAAAAAATTAAAACCGACTTCCAAGGTCAAAACCTTGGAAGTCGGTTTTAATTTTTTGTTAAAAATAATAATTTCACTCTTTTTAGTTACCTAGTAGGTAAACTGTTAGTGCCAATTATTTAAATTGTATAAAAAATAGATTCATATTGTCTTCACTAGATGTCACTGAGGCGCTCCTGAATCGCACTATAGCTTGTACGTAGGAGTTTTATATAGTTATAACAGATTTTTGCTGTGTGTAATACAAGTTAGGTCATAGGTGTGAGCAGTGAGCATTGAAATTTGAATTGACAACATTTTGAGTGGTAATTATTGATCTATTATAGTCCGCGAGTTAATAAGTGGTCGTCGGTGGTAGTGACCATACCACCCTACGCGTCGAATTACTGCGTTTATTCTACATATCTTATTACAATTTGTTAAAAGTCGTACCCCAAGGCCCAAATACCAGGTAGATAAATTTAAACAATACATTTAAAAAAATCTAAGTGAACATTTAACAATTTAACGCTTCAACTCCCAAGCGGTCACATGTGGCTGCTAGAACAATGGATTTCCAAGAATCCGCGATCGAAGGATGCGCCGAATCACACCCAGCGGCGCGGCGAGCATTTTTTCAGTGTCATAATAATATTATAATATTAATCTTTATCTTAATTATTGTAATACATAGTATGATAGTACTATCGCCACAGAATATATATTGCTATCGCTTGAGAAACTTTGATGTCTCGCGGCCGCCTGCGCCTTTCTCAAGCGATACTATATTGTATTACATGAAGAAAAAGTTTAAAATCATATGACACCTATAACCTCCTCCTTTTTGGAAGTCGGTTAAAAATGCTCGCAGCGCAGCATGCCCTGACATTCCGGTTAGAAGTTGAATACGATGTTTACGCACGCGCCGCGCGCCGCGTTGCCTTTGCGGTGCCGACCGCCGTGTATAAACAGCATATAATAATAATTGGTGTTGTTATATACATAATTATTATTATTGTATCCATACCTATGCCTTGTACTATAATATTTTTTGTGCCATGAGACATTGGTGACCTTAACACGACGTGGTAATGATGATGATGATGAATTTGAATGGCATGGTAGCATATGCTTTCTGTTCTTAAAACAACGCTGAAACTCCCAAACGTGTATCTATAAGGAGTCAGGAGTTCTCTCAGCATCTTCGAAACCATGGTATACCTTGATATTTGACTTTTTGGTAGCATATTCTTAGTACACTTCACATAAAACCAAAATCACCATATGTTTCCATATAAATTTCGAGGAGTTCCCTCGATTACTCCTGGATCCCATCATCAGGTGAACATGGTACCAAATTGGAGTGAAACCTAATACAACAAAACAAAAATTTCGAAAATCGGTTCACAAACGGCGGAGTAATCGTTGAACATACAAAAAAAAACCACAGCCGAACATATTATAACCTCCTCGTTTTTTGGAAGTCGGTTAAAAATACAAGGCCATATCACATTGGACGCAAAAAGGTATCAATAAAAGATCCTGGGTCTATAATCCGATCTGCGGCATAAATTATATTAAGCCAAATTAAAAGTGATACCTCAATTAATATCTTTGGCGCCATCATACATTTAGTTTATTTTCGGCAGTATAATTGTTATAGTATTAAGTTGTAACTCTTTAAAAGGTATTTTATACTCCAAATATTATTTATCCTTTGCTATAAACACTTGAAAGTTGGTTAATACTTAATAATAAAATTAATGGTATTTTTAATTACTGGATACAACAATTTGTAACAATTTTTCGCGGCTTGTTATAATAATGGACCAAGAGCCCGCGAGGGCCAGACCTTCCTTCGTTTCGTAAAGCTGAAAGTTTACCTGTTTGTGACCTTCACAGAGGTAAGAACGACCAGCAGATGGAGTTTCGGTCGCGGTTACTTTAGGAGGTATCCAATTCTGAAGGTTTGTTTGCGGAGCGCGACCGAAACTCCATAGCTGTTGCTGGTCGTTCTTACCAGCTCTGTAAAGGTCACAAACAGGTAAACTTTCAGCTTCAATGAAATAATTATACACTTTTCTTGCACTTATTCCACTTTATTTTAAGATATTTATTACAAAATTGTTTTTACACGACCGGTTTCGAATAAATCATCATAAAACTTTCAGCTTCACGAAACGAAGGAAGGTGGCCCTCGCGGGCTCTTACTCTATAATAATATCATTTCACTACTCGTACCAATTTTGATATAAAATATAACGCCCAAAATTGTACAATCATGTAAATATATCACAAACGATAAAGAATGATAAAGAATATTTTCCATTCTAAAATCGGTTATTTTTACTTATGACGCCACTCTGTTACGCCAAAATTCGTTTATCTCGCGGGAACCGTAGATTTTTCTGGTATAAAAAGTATAATTGTATGTCGATATGCCAAATTTCACGTAGATTTTTCCGGAATAAAAAGTATTGTATGTCGATATGCAGCAAAATCGACTCAGCAGTTTGGGCGCGAAAATACTTCTTCACAAATGTGCGAATGTGTTTACTGAAGCACATTCGCATTTAAGTATAATATTAGTATGGATAGTCGAAATATTAGTACAGAATAGTACAGATACTAGCATTCAATTACAAAAAAATTAAGTTCGACAGTAATACGACACTAAAGAAAAACTAGAGTAGTTAATTTAATACTTCGAACGGAGGTTCTAGGAATTCCCATTGTATTCTTTTGTTCTCGCGATCACCGGTGCTCGCGCGGGGCCTGAAGGATAGAGACAAGACAGTGAGAGGAGTACAGAGAAGATTTAATGATTGTAACTTTTAGAAATACACTTTGATACATTTAAATGCTAATAAAATAAAGCAAAATATTTATTTTAATCTGCATCGATCAGTGGACCGATTTAGAAGAAATTGGCAGTCTACTCTACATCGGTATGTAGAGTATGTATATATATGACTTCGGAAAAGGGCATAGGATTCGTTAATGCACGAAAAGTTTACAGTTCCGTACCCAAAGGGTAATAAACCGGCCATGTGCGAGTTGGACTCGCCCATGAAGGGTCCCACAGCAGCAATAAAAATAATTTCTATGAAATTATAAGGTTTTTGATTTATTTTAATATTTCATTTTTGATATAATGAAAGTTAAATTAAGGTTTATCATCTATGACGTATAAAAAAAACTACTGGCTAGATCTCGTTCAAACCATTTTATAGTAGTGTAGTGTATCATATATATATTTTTTTGAATTATCATGCCCCTACTTTAGAAGTTAGAAAAGGGGGCACATTTTGCCACTTTGGAAGAGTCTCTCTCGCAAACTATTCAGATTAGAAAAAAAATATTTTAGAAACCTCAATATGATTTTTGAAGACCTATCCATAGATACCCCACACGCATAGGCCAGATGAAAAAAAAAAATTGTTTCAGTTGTACCTATGGGGACCCCTAAAATTTTTAATAATTTTTCCATTTTTGTATCAAAATCTTAATGCGGTTTACAGACTACATCTACTTACCAAGTTTCAATAGTATAGCTCTTATAGTTTCGGAGAAAAGTGGCAGTGGCTGTGACGGACGGACAGACATACAGACATGACGAATCTATAAGGGTTCCGTTTTTTGCCATTTTGGCTACGGAACCCTAAAAACTGGACCCTATTACTAAGACTTCGTTGTCTGTCCGTCTGTCTATACGTCTGTCTGTCTGTCTGTCTGTGGCCAGGCTGTAACTCAAGAACCGCTGTAGCTAGACATCTGAAATTTTCAAAGATTGTGTATATTTGTTGCCGCTATAACAACAAATACTACGAGTAAAAACTAAATAATATTAATATTTGAAGGGGCTCCCATATAACAAACGCGACTTTTTTGGCCTGTTTTTGCTCGATATCAATAATGCCAACAGGTGGGCACTTGAAATTTTCACAATGACCTTAAATATAGGTGTACTTTAATACCTAATAATAATAATAATTAAATGAAATAAAAATTTAAGGGGTTTTCACATACAAAAAACACAATTTTTGACCGATTTTTGCTCTATAATGGTACGGAACCCTTCGTGCGCTAGTCTGACTCGCACTTAGCCGATTTTTTTTTATTATTAGTAAAAATATCAGGCGATTATTTATAGTTTACTTTTTACAGAGTTACAGTTAAGTTTTCTTTTTAACCGACTTCCAAAAAAACGAGGAGGTTATAATATGTTCGGCTGTGGATATATTTTTTTTATGTATGTTCAACGATTACTCCGCCGTTTGTGAACCGATTTTCAAAATGTTTGTTTTGTTAACCGGCTTCCAAAAAAACGAGAAGATTATAAATGTTCGGCTGTGGTTTTTTTTTATGTATGTTCAACGATGACTCCGCCGTTTGTGAACCAATTTTCAAAATTTTTGTTTTGTTGTATTAGGTTTCACTCCAATTTGGTCCCATTTTCACAAAAGTGGTGACCTGATGATGGGATCCATGAGTAATCGAGGGAACTCCTCAAAATTCAAATGGAAACATATGTTTTTTTTTGGTTTCATATGAAGTATTCCAGGCATATGTTACCAAAAAATAAGATTTTGCACCAGGATATACCATGGTTCGAAGGTGGTGAACAGAACTCCTTACTCCTTATAAATACATGTTTGGAGGTTTCGGCGCTGTTTTAAGAACTGGAAGCATATACTACTAAGCTAATTACATTAATCATCATCATCATCATCATCATCATCACCACCATTCCACCATACATCTTCACATTATGACCCTATTATAATTGGTAGGTTTTTTCATAGTATTTTTAGATCAAAACGGATCACGGATGTCTTTAAACATTGTTCTGTAGAAAGTTAAGCTATTTTGAAAATTATTTTATTATTTCGACCTGATGATAAGGTCCATGAGTGATCGAGGGAACTCCTCAAAATTTATATGGTGATTTCGATTTTATGAGAAGTATCCTAAGCGTATGCTACCAAAAAGCAAAATTTTGCACTAAGATATACCTTGGTTCCGAAGGTGCTAAAAGAACTCTGGATTCCTTATAGATACAAGTTTGGGGGTTTCGGCTTTGGTTTAAGAACTCAAAGCATATTATGCTACTATGCAAGTTACATTCATCATCATCATCACCACTACCACCACACCATGAATCATTAAATCATAACAGCTCTTAATTTGTCGAACTATTTTGACGACCTCTGTGGCTCAGTGGTAAGCGCGTTGGTGCTCAAGCCGGGGGTCGCGGGTTCGAATCCCGCCGACGGAACAAAAAGTTTTCAAAGTTCCTGGGTCTGGATGTGTATTAAATATGTGTATGATACTTCGATCACTAATATACAAGATACACAATCCGCGGCAAAAAACGACCTCACCAAAAGAGCACCAAACTCAACATTCTGGTGCACTTTTGATTTAGTAGTGCTCGAACGCTCCGCCGGGAAACATGCCTCGGTGCGCGTTTAATAATTGTAGAAATCATACGTCTAAAACCAAAAAAAAGGATGGAATTTCATATTTCCGGTAAGTATTAATTTTATCCTAATATATTTCTTACAATTGTATTGTAAATATTGGTATTTCTTTAAGAAATCACCAAAAGACAGTTTTAAAATTAAGTTGTAAATAAATCAACACCAGGTATAAACCATCTCAATTGCGAATACTCATACTAAAGGTACTTATCGTAGTTTATCAGGCCCACTTGAAATGTTCGGGTTATAAGCTATGTTTCTGTTCCATTTGATGGAGTCGCTATTACTATTATTTTTTTATTGAGGATTTTTTTCAGGTTTCCTCGAGATCCAGTTAGATGTGGTACTAATATTATGTTCCCATCTTCGATCAAATATAGTTCCCATTAAGGATTTTTAAGTAGGTTAAAAAGTATGGGCGTTGGGTGATGTGAGTTGCCCTTTGTGGCCTATCGGAAAATGTATGTACACTTATATATATTTTGGTTAATGATAAAATTAGACATAACATTAGAACAACATAATAATATTACAAGTAAAAAATAATTACTCCTCACTTTATACATTAAACTTCGGAAAAATAAAAAAATGGACTATTAAAATTATTACAAATTACAATCAACAAAAAAAAATTTGAACAGTTCGACTCCACTCATACTTCACTTCGCCCTGTTCCAGCGGCGAATTTCGGTCGTAAAATTGGATTTTTTTTTGGCACTATACAAATTTGAACTTAAATCATATACGCGGATGGTTGAATTTAGTATGAAGCGTGCATCGGACGTAAAAATTTTATTGCTTTGTAAACTCAAATGTTCATTGTTTTATAAAAAGATCTTTAATAATTACTATAATTAAGGTTGATTTTAGATAAATGTATACTTCATTAAACTCTATTACTCGGGGACAGATTTTCGAGAGGTTTTGTATGAGACTGTGTATCTTGTATATTAGTGATCGAAGGTATGATATAATAAAAATCTTAAATATATATGTATAGTATAAAAGTATTAAATATATTTTCCGTTGTCTGGTACCTGTAACACAAGTCCATTGGGTACTTAGCACGGGGCCAGACTGACGTGGTGTGAAGCGTCCATAGATATTATTATTATTATTATTATTATATTTCAAAAATTATATTGGTGTTATATTGTTATATCAAAGTAAATGATTCAAACTTGGTGATCAGGTTACCAAGTTAGCAATTTGATTATGAGATCTATGAATTATTATTTATGAGGTATGTATCCGTATGTAGGAAACTCCTTTTTATTGGGACAAAATAAATAGTTATATTAACGTAGTTTTAAGTAGTTTAAGCATAATATACTATAATATGAACAATATTTATGTTGTGTTAATTAATAGTGTTGTGATAGAAAGAAAGTCACTAAACAGAACTTTAGAGCCTTTAGAGATAGGCGCATGAACATTAATTTTATCATTGCTTGATTAACGCCAAGCTTATATTATTAATTATACAGTGATACGAGTATATTCTTGGATTGGATTCTTGCTTATGCAATTCTCTATTCCGAGAGGGCGCAAGGTATATTATTAACTTTATAGTTCTCATATATAGTTCTCATAAATGTGTATCCTGGCTCCAAAGTCACTTAGTAGAACACATTAGTATTTACAGAAAGTCTTATAAATTACTTAAATTACTAAAAAGAGTGAAATTATTATTTTTACCAAAAAATTAAAACCGACTTCCAGAGTAAAAACAATAATTATTATTATAATGAACAAAAAAGTATGAAATAATTCAATAGTGCCTTATGCAGAATACTCCTAAACCTCTATTATTTCTGTACACAATCTTCATAATTTTGAAGTCGGTACCAGTCTTTAAAATTAAAAATATTTTGTCTAAGAACTCACCATTCTTAGCTGGTATCGACTTTAAAATAATGAAGAATGTGTACAGAAATAGTGCCTAGAGGTTTAGGAGTATTCTGCATAAGGCACTATTAATAGTAAGAATTATTTCATACTTTTTTGTTCATTATAATAATAATTATTGTTTTTACTCTGGAAGTCGGTTTTAATTTTTTGTTAAAAATAATAATTAATTACTTATGCTTTCCCCACTTCTTGACGACTTCTTCATCTCCAAAAAGAGGTTGAGTCGATATTCATAAAAATTGTATCTACTATTACTACTGTTAAAGAGTAAACTGCGCATTTCATACGCACTTTGTGCATCCAGTGACGACTCATGAATCAAAGTGCAAGCGAAAAACAGGTCACAACTCACAACTGATAAAAATACTAGCAAATTACTATCATTCACTCAATTAGTCGATAACGAGATATTAAATCGAAATCTTTGCTAAATTATGCCCATTATCGCAAAAGATAAGATTGTGAATCGTACGAGTTTCCAAGGATTACGTAAAAGTCGTGACTCGTGACGTTTCAGAGGATTGGCTTTATCGACGTCCTTTTGTAGTGTGTTAAGTAGCCTAGATTTTGCCAAGATTCTAGGTTAAAAAGAGATTATAATTATTACTATACAATAGTAATGTTATGCCTAATTAACCTATCAAGCCCCGTAAGAGCACCGGTGATCGCGACAACAATAGAATAAAAATAGATTTTTAGAATCCGCGATCGAAGGATTAAAAAAACTACTGTAAATTTAAATATATCAAATAAATTATTTTGTGAATACTTCAAGTTCATCGATTTTCCCATGGGAATAGATGTTTTTCTTCAGTAACATTATGTAGCTTGTGTGTGTTATCCCGATTCCCGGATGACAGGTAACTCCATGCTAAATTTGATCAAAACTACTCCAGCCGTATAAGCGTAAAGAAGTAACAAACATACACACTCACAAATTTTCGCCTTTATAATATTAGTAGGATGGTAGGATAAGTGTGATTACTGATTAGTGTGATTTTAGTAAGTACCTATATCTAGTATGATGATGGTCAAATAACCCAACATTTATACAAATACAATTTTAAAAATCCAAGATATTTTAGTTCAATAAAACGTTTAGCTATCTCTTGATTTGTACTTTTCATTTGTTTTCACACATTGGGATTACCCAATTATCTAGTATTAAATTCGGTTACAACAATTAGAACGACCTCGATTCATGAAAATTAGCTTTTCATTTCAATTGCACTTACAAACGATACACACGTTTTTAATTTGCACCAGCGTCATACATTTCTAAAGTTTTAACGCAAACCTTGTAAGAGTACGGCCCACTTGCACTGGTTTAGAGTTAACCCTGGGTTAAATATTATGTTATCTCTCTATTCTGGATAAATATGAAGAGCTAGAGATACAATACAACATTCAGTAAAAATAATATACAAAAATCCTGTAGCACCTCCATCGTGGGTATAGCAGATACAACAGATTTTCAATTGTTATGCGGCAGGCGGCAGCCGGCTGCCACTTGGGGATTGATGGTATATTCAGGTAAGAAACGAGAGATATAACATAATATTGAGGCCGTCTGTGGTTGCAGGTTGGACATAACGTTGCTAGTGTTCATAGTTAAACGTATTTTTTAATCACAAAATTATGTATTGTCTTAATGTTTATGTTCGGTATATTTACTTAATATTTATTAATTATTATACTGCAAATCTGTTGCACACTGTAAACTGCTGTAGCAGGATAATTTTACCCTGAAGCTTGTTATTTTACCCCGTTAAATGTAGTTTATAAAACGGTTTAAATACGTTGAACTAACCGGCGAGTCGGGCGGGTGTAATCGCGGCGATCGCGGTGTGCCTTCGCGTTGGCTTCAGAGTCTTTGGCCGATAAGATTAGAATGATACGTCCAAAATAGATCACTTGACATTTCTCCGAGACAAATGCCGATCATCGTTCTCACGTGGTATTGTTTTTATTATCCAAAACCTCATATCGCCGATAACACGTCGAACCTTATCGATCTCTCCTCGCGATCGTGATCGAACCCCAAAACATAGTGCAGCGAAATAATATTGGCAATTTACTCCCATAATGTAGCGAAATATTGGCAATTACGAGACCTCGATCGGCTACTAATTTATCGCCACGAAAATACTACGATTAGTCGTAGTCGGAGCGGCCTTAATCGCGGCCGCAACGGTACTAACTTATTATCCTAGTGACAACCTTACATCTGTTGCACATTCGTACGTAGAAAACGAGTGTGATGTGCAAACATCGCCTGCATTACCCCTGAATATAACGCTAGTGATTATGCATCCGTTGCACATGCATGGACTAGACGTAAACTGCGTGACACTCACCGGCGGGCCTGGTGTTCCGTCGGGCCGGCTCGTCCTCCCGGAGGTCGGGGGCGTGTCGTCGCGCGGCGGCGGGCCCGGGGGCCACCGCCAACGCCAGCAGCACAAGCACGGGCAGCATCACCCGCACAACACTATCACCCGGAGCGAGCACTATTTCCGCCGCGCGTCGAGCGCACTGTCACACGTGTACGTACCGCGACGGCCGAGGCGGACTGACGATTTCCCGCCGTCGAGGGGGCCGACGCCCCGCGGAAAACGCGCGGCCCACGCGGGCGGGGAAAACTGCCCCGCCCGCGCCGCCCGCCCCGCCGCCGCTACCACTACGCTAACAAGTGAAAAGAAAATAAATGGAGTGTAGATTTATTTTTTTATGAATATAGAAAAGTATTTAAAATTTAATGTATTATTTAATTACAATATTTTACATTGAAAGTAAAATGTAATCGAAAAACTAACTTATTGACGTTAAGAAAAGCTGTGAAAAGTATTTTAAAATTAAAATTTCAAATAATTATAATAAGACGCAATTTACTCTGCGATTATACAGATTGTAACAAAACTAAGTGATAATCCTTTAGTGTGTGTATGTGTCCCTTGTACAGAGTTGACTGTAAAAGTAGCAGCGCTGAAAATTATTTTTGTTTTTTTTAATTATTTTTTTTTTTTTGAAATAATGACGACGCTGGGGCGCTTACCCATACAAATCACAAAAAAAGATCTTTCAGTCTTTACTTAGTCTTGTTACATCCTGTACATTTTTTAATCTGAATTCTGATATAAATAAACCAATTAGCAGAAAACTTCGGCTGCAGTATATTAGAACGACCTCGATTCTGCAAAAAATTGCGTTTCGCCTCGACTGCAGCGTTTGATAATTATACTAAAAACACATTTTCGATTAAATAATTAAAATTGATGAGTATAATTATTATTTAAAATAACAAGTAATAGAATTACGACATAGCATATTATTATAATGTCATCAAATTCGTCTTGCCAAAATGAAATTATTTTGCGGAGACCGGAGTCGCGTTCCCATACAAAAAATATTATAATTTATATTATGTATTATGTCCTCAAACTATTCCTATTACAAATTACAATAAATGCTTCTTGAATTATATCTAGTAAACCAATCAACAGCTGTTGACTTACGAATTTTCTCATTACTATAGGTAAGATTTGTAATTTAAGGGCATTCCCTACGGAGATTCCGTAATTTACCGTATTTAAAGCCGTATAAAATTATAATTTGAAAGCTACAAAGTAATAATAAAAACACAGCAATAATCTTCAGTATATCAACATTCCTTTCCCGTTTTAAATTTTCTATTTTTGTTTATTATACTCATGATATCAGCTTCCAAAGTAAAACCAATTTTTTATAATTCGAGCATACATCAACATCTCCTTAGGATTTACAAATTACTTTTATTTGAAACTCACGCCAATAGATCGACAATATCATAAACTACATATTCCCCGTTTTAATTTTTTTTAATGACAATTTTGAACTAAGATTTAAAGTACAAAAAAAATAGGGTTTCGCCGCGATCTCGGCAACGCGGCAAATGTATAGCCAAGGTCGTTTGCTCGGGGGACGGCCTTAACAAGTGCTGTAACACCTCCATCGTGGGTATCGCAGACACAATAGATTTTCAATTGTTATGCAGCAGCCGGCTGCCGCTTGGGGATTGATGGGTCATGGGTTAACGTTCTAAACTTGTAATCCAGCGATCCAATCGTGCGCTGGATTGCTATAACTGGAATAATAAAACGGCCACTGGAATGCACTGAATTGCATATTCCAGTGCATTCCAGTGGCCTTTCAGGGGATTGAATTTTTTTTTATTAAATAAGGGGGCAAACGAGCAAACGGTCACCTGATGGTAAGCAACTACCGACTCCCATGGACACTCGCATCATCAGAAGAGCTGCAGGCGCGTTGCCGGCCTTTTAAGAAGGAATACGCTCTCTTCTTGAAGGTTTGCAGGTCGTATAGGTCCGGAAAAACTGCTGTTCTGTTGTGATCGTTTCAGAGTTTTACAGTGCGCGGCAGAAAGTTACGCGAAAAACGCACTGTGGAAGACTGCCACTCATCAAGGTGATGAGGATGGTATGTTTTGCGCGTGGGACGATGGCGAAAAGTTGCAGGTGGTATGATTCCGAACAATTCCTCAGAGAGTGCTCTGTGATACAACCGATAGAGGATGCAGAGTGAAGCTACATCTCGGCGTAATTCCAAGGGGTCCAAGCTGTTTGAAACACTATGGAATACTTATTCCATACTAATATTATAAATACGAAAGTGTGTCTGTCTGTCTGTCTGTTACCTCTTCACGCCCGAACCGCTGAACTGATTTGGCTGAAATTTGGTATGGAGATACTTTGAGTCCCGGGAAAGGACATAGGATACTTACTTTTTATCCCGGAAAATGTACGGTTCCCACCGATAAACGAGTTTTGGCGCAACGGAGTTGCGGGCATCATCTAGTATTGAATATAATGTAAACCGGCCATTTATGGCTTGTTTCACGTTTTTTTGACGTACAACATGAAGCCTATATCACTATATTTTGCTGGTTAACAGAAAACGTACTGGATCGAACAAGAAACAAAGCTGCATTGATGTGGTATTTTAATAGAAGAATTGGGTACTCAGTTATCAAGTTTTTACATACATGTCACTTTTAACTGTGACGGTAAATACGCTCTAGTATTTATGCAACTATATTAATCGGTGCGATTACATGCACCGTATACTGAATTCAATAATAATTCTCTGAATTTGGCGGGCCGCCAATCTAGGCAAGTATATCATATCTTCAAAGAATGAGATATCAATATAATAATATGTACAGACTACGACAGACAGCGCTTTCAGAAGTAAGGATGAGCACGTATTCACATTTTGTAAAAACCTAGATATGACACCAAATACTGCATCGAGGCGGGTCTCGACTGGGTCACTTAAAATTCAAAAGCCAATTCAACAGCCAAGGTCTTAAAGAAATCTATTTTTATTTCCAAACTGAATGTCAACCTGAAATGTAGATGTGGCTTAAATAATTGTTTTTAAGGTGTTTGAAAATTATTTTGGCGCTTCCGATAGTTTATATTCCAATCAAACAAGTAGACGTTGGAGCGCAGGGCTCGTAGCGCGTAAACCTTCATCATAGTATGAGCTTCTTGCTATAATTGAAATATTGATTATAATCTTTGAATACACCTTAACTTACAATTAATTACCATCCCCTCTCACAATGCACTTCATTTTACGGTCTAGGTGACTTTAAATTGCCAAATTGGGCCACTCGCATTGAAGACATTACGCGTAGACGAAGCCTATCCTTACGGGAGAAACTTACAAGTCAATATGTATAGGATTATAACAAATTACATAGAGAGGGGAGATTTATCGTGACGGCGGAGAAATATGCACCGCCAAGTTATATTAATGTTGTGTTGTCGCGGAGATGACCGGACAAGTTAGAACACTTCCTCGTTTCATGTTTTACATTCGTTTCATTTCATATTTTTGTACCTACAGAGGAGCTGTTTATATTTTATGAAATCATAATTTAGAGACATGCTATGTGTCTAAATTATGCAGGCAATACAGCTGGTGTCTTAACGAATTTTTTTTCGTTACAATTCACCTTTTTTAGGGTTCCGTACCCAAAGGGTAAAAACGGAACCCTATTACTAAGACTTCGTTGTCTGTCCGTCTGTCCGTCTGTCTGTCTGTCTGTCTGTCTGTCTGTCTGTCTGTCTGTCTCCAGGCTGTAACTCAAGAACCGCTATAGCTAGACATCTGAAATTTTAACAGATTACAGATTGTGTATATTTGGTGCTGCTATAACAACAAATACTAAAAACAAAATATTATTAACATTTAAGGGGCCGGGTACCCTTGGAATTTCTCATACAAACGTAATACTAAAATCATTTTGTCATAGGAAAATATTTAACATGTTTGAATTATTTTTAGTAAATATTTAAATACTAAAAAATATTTTTTAGAAATTAAATATTTTGTAGTAAATTTACTATTTATTTATATATTTTTTAGTGTTTTACTCTATTTTTAAGTGTTTCAATATTTAGTAGTAAATTTACTAAAAAAAAATTTTAAACAAAAAAAATTTTTTTGTGTTTAAATATTTTGAAGTAAGTTTTTGTGCAGGAACCTAGGTAGTTACTATTCTAAACTGAAAAATAACTCAAACATGTTAAATATTTTCGTATGAGAAAATGATTTTGGTATTACGTTTGTATGAAAAATTCCAAGGGTACCCGGCCTCTTAAGGGGGGGCTTCCATACAACAAACGTGATTTTTTTGGCCTTTTTTGCTCGATATCAATAATGGCAACAGGTAAGCTCTTGAAATTTTCACAAAGGCCTTAAATATATGTGTACTTTAATAAATAATAATAATATTTAAATAAAATAAAATTTTAAGGGGGGCTCCCATACAAAAAACACTTTTTTTGGCCAATTTTTGCTCTATAATGGTACGGAACCCTTCGTGCGCGAGTCCGGCTCGCACTTGGCCGATTAATAAGACTAGGCTAGTGTGGTAAGACCACGTTAATAGCTCCCACACCGGTTTCGGTGACGGTGGCCGGTTTCATTGAAACCAGGCCAACTACGCGGGAATTATTTTTATAGTGCCCAAGTGTGTGCGCAGTACACAAGAGCACTCTCTATTCATTTACTCTCATAACCCAGTGGGACGGAAGACCGACACGACCGGCGAGAGATTAGGCGCAGGACCGACTTTTTACATGCCCATCCGACGCATGGATCGTCTTACTTGACAGACAATCAGGTGATCAGCCTGCATTGTTTGACGACCTCCGTAGCGCAGTGGTGAGCGCGTTGGTAGCTCAAGCCGGAGGTCGCGGGTTCGAGTCCCGCCGACGGAACAAAAGTTTATAAAGTTCCTGGGTCATGGATGTATAATATGTGTTATGTGTATCATATAATAAAAATCTTAAATATATGTATAGTATAAAAGTATTAAATACATTTCCGTTGTCTGGTACCTGTAACACAAGTCCTTCAGGTACTTACCACGGGGCCAGACTGACGTGGTGTGAAGCGTCCATAGATATTATTATTATATTATTGTCCTAACCAAACTTGGAAATAACATGTTTCCAACGCGGGAATCGAACCTACGACCTCCGAGTCAAGAGCCGCGCTGTATACCACTAGACCACGGACTACGCAGGCGTTGAAGACCACTTATAGCCTTAAGTACCTGCAATTTGCAGCGACACTATGCTACATTAACTTTTTTTATGTATGTCAAACCGCACTGCGAGCCACGGCTCTACCACAGTCTCTACCTAGGGCTCTACATTCTACAACAGCTCTATCCCCAACCCGCGGCCCGCCGCGCTGCACTGGGACTTTATATTTTGTGGCCCGCGTGATGTTAAACCATTTTGAAATTCACGCCCATCGGCAAAATAATGTAAAGTCGTCGTAAAAGTCGTATTTTTTTCCATTTTTAAATCGTTAATTTTGAAAAACGTTATATTGTAACCCTAAAAATGTTTGTTGTGGCCCGCGACGGCGCGACACGACCAAAACATGTTTATGGCCCGCATGAAAAAAAAATATTGGGGACCACTGGTCTACAATATCCAGTACAGTTTACTACAATATTATAGGACAGGGATGGCGAACCAATGGCACGCATGCCAACAGCAAGAAGTGGCACGTGACATAAAATTATTATACTTAGTGATTATTCTACAAAAATTCCAATCTCCGCATAATATCACCTTTTTGTTTGGGTTCATTTTTAATTTTATCAATAAATGTTGTAGTTTTGCAAAGAATATATTAATATCAAACTGTGGTGTCCTATAGATACATATTATGATTATTAGTTGTAGTGACACTATTTTGATCGCACAATATTCAAAATCATGTTCTACTGGCGTAATGTCCTTTTGTAAGTTACATAAAGGGATAAAGTTCATATCATTCTTTACTAGTATGCAAACACCCCCTCTCTTTTTATTGATTCTAGTAAATTGTGACGCTACATTATAATTTTTTAGTTTAAGGTTTCCTTCTGAGCCCTTTTTAATAAATTTTTCTGTCAGACATATAATACTTATGTTTAAGTTTTCCTCCTTTTCCAATCTTTCTAACGTTAATTCAAATAGGCTAGGCTTATTCAATATACCTGCTATGTTTTGGTGCAGAATTGTGTATTTTTGTGTGTTATTAACGAAAAAGATTATTATTATTTGTAATTTTATTAAAGTAATAAGGAATAGTGCCTTTTATTGAATAATGTTTTAATGTTTTAATAATCTCTTTTTTTGACGCTAAATGATTGACAATTAGATCTTTATTATTTTTGTATATTTTTTGGTAATCTGCGCTATTTATTTCAACGTTTAGTTTAAATGTTAATGTGTTTAGGTAACTATCTTTTCTATATTATGGATCTATGTTGTAATATTTATTTTCACACAGCCTTTTTAGTTGATAGTTCATAAGCTTTACATCGATATGCCTATTATACTTAATGTTAATTAAATACATTTTATTATCCTTAAATTTATGCATTGTATTACATAACATAGCACATAAGTTAAATGGATTTTTGTCATTAGTACCTAATCCTAATGTCAATATATCTTTTTTTATATTACTGCATGAAGAGTCGTAGTTGCTCAATATTTGTTCGCAGTTTGCTCCTGGTTTTATTATTGATGTATGTATCGTTCGTATGTATGTATGTATGTATGTGTGTATGTATGTATGTATCGTTCCAATTGTTACATCTTGTAGTCCGCATTTTCTGTGACAGTCTTCGAACTTGTTCGTCTCCTAGTATAATAATATTACGAGTTTTCTTGTTAGTAGAGTCGCTGTTTTCATTTTGCTTGCTTTGTTCCCCTTGTATTAATTCCTTGCTAGTTGTGCCCTCTATTATTAATTCATTTGTTCTTTTTTCATTATTATTTTTTTCTACTGTATTACATTCGTTATTTATTACTTGCAACTCAGGTGTGGTAGGATATAGTATATTTGTCATTTTACGTGTTAATTTTTGTGGTGATTTTGTTCTTCTTCTAGATGGCGTTAGTATATAGTATTATTGTTCTCCTGCATGTTATTAGGTAGGTAGCCCAGTTAATCTAGATTAATTTGATGTATCACACTCCATGCCAATGAATATAATACAAAAGTTATTAAAGCTTTCCGTAAGCGCGAACAGAGTGTGACACGCGGAGAACGCCGATTTTGCCCTCGATTTCGACATTAAATTATCAATTGAACAAAAACTATAAATAATTAAAGATGTTTTTTATTGAAATCAGATAATTAATTAAAGAATAGCGTGTTTTTGGTCCTAAGACTGTATGTTTAATAGGGAAGTAGTAAAGAGCGTGTGACCACATTTTTAAGGGTCTCGGAGAACTACTCATTATCTAACTGGAAATAGATAGGTAAAGTATAGTTCCTCGCAAAAATGTTAGATAGCATAAATCTATAATTTTTCCATACTAATAGGTTCCGAAATTACTGGGCCCATTGTAATGAAATTTAACATCTAGTCATAGTCAGTATACGACGGGGAATGACATACTTATTTGTTGTATGGGAGCCCCCCCCTATAAAATATTAACTTTATTTTGTTTTTAACGGTTTTGTTTATCCAAACGGGTGGACCGATTTTGATCTAGTTTTTTTTGTTTGAAAGCTGACATGATCGAGAGTGTTCTTAGCTATAGTTCATCATCATCAGCCTGCTCAGTGCTGGACAAACAGGCTTTATCTGGTTCATGTCCGTGGCATCGTAGCATCCAAATAGGTGGACCGATTTTGATCTAGTTTTTTTTGTTTGAAAGCTGACATGCTCGAGAGTGTTCTTAGCTATAGTTCATCATCATCAGCATGCTCAGTGCTGGACAATTAGGGTTTATCTGGTTCATGAAAGGCCGTTAGCAACTTGTAGTCATTTGATGGGTTTTATATTTCATTCTAGTTCGTGAAATTTGTGAATATACAATATAAGTGTACAGTATACACATAATAATGGAAAGTTAGCCTGGTGCTGCACCATCACCTGGTAATCCAACTTCTCGCCAACTTAGAGTAGGTAGAGGTTTCGTGTTTGGGCTCATTTTAATTGCGACAACCAGTAAGAAGTAGACAAACAGTAAATATTTACACGCTGCTGCATCACCTGGATTCTATAGGAACCGAGCTTCGTATGAACCCAAAGAGGAGGTTTCATGTTTGGGTGTGGTTTGGGCTCATATTAACAGCCTCTGCATCGAAAAGGACATGATAGATGGTAATCATGAGAATACTTATGATTCTGTTGATAGGAGTTATTCTGCACTATGTACCAACAAGCAAATTTTTTGTGAGTAGCTACATTTCGATAAGACGAACAACATTTATATTTTTATTTTCGAAAAATCTTGAAAGTGGTAGCTAACAGAGATAGAAAGGATTTCATACTTGGACTTGATGGTCCTAAAATATGGATTGTTTTATTTGTAGGACAAGGTTACTCTGAAATTATTTATCTATTAACCTACAAATATACAAAAAATCAGCTCGTTAGGGTTCCGTTTTAGGGTTCTGTAATCAACAAAACTTGGATGACTACTGTACCCTAAAACGGAACCCTAACCTAAAGGATTTTTTGTATATTTGTAGGTTAATCTATACTTATAAAATTACATGTCCTGACTGACTGACTGATTCATCATCGCTGAGCAAAAACCGTTAAAGTTACAGCCACGAAATTTGGTAAGTAGGTTTGTTTTATTAAGTAGACATCCACTAAGGAAGCAATTTTGAAAATTTTACCCCGAAGGGGGTGAAAAAGTCTGAATGAAAGTCCGTCATTTCTTAAGTTAGGAACATGAATCTTTATCTTTGGGTTACTAATTAAAATGATTGGATGCGTGTTTAAGCGTTTTTGAAAATTCTACCCCCGAGGGGGTGAAATAGGGGTTGAAAGTTTAAATGAAATTAGTCTATATTATATAGGTATACTATGTTAACGCGGACGAAGTAGCGGGAAACAGCTAGTAGTTATATAATTTCAGAGTAACCTTGTCCTACAATTAAAACAATCCATGTTTTAAGACCATCAAGTCAAAGTATGAAATCCAAGATTTTTCGAAAATAAAAATGTTCTTCGTCTTATCAAAATGAAGCTACCGACTCACAAAAAATTAGCTTGTTAGTAGTCACAAAAAAATTAGTTCTAGGGCTCCCGTACTATATGTTGTAGTTTACTTGGCGGTCCCCCGACACACCGTGACAACAATTATGGACTAAAATATTACTTTACACAAGTTACGAATTATTTGAATTTAAAGGCAGTAAATATTATTTCATTACTTTTTAAAGTTGTTTGGCGGGGGTTTTTTTTAATTTCTTAATTTAATTTTATTAGTATTTGTTGTTATAGCGGCACCAGAAACCAAGTGTAAATTTCAGAAGTCTAGCTATAGCGGTTCTTGAGATACAGCCTGGAGACAGACAGACGGACAGACAACGAAGTCTTAGTAATAGGGTCCCGTTTTTTCCCTTTGTGTACGGAACCCTAAAAAATAATATATCCACAGCCGAATATAACCTCCTCCTTTTTGAAAGTCGGTTAAAAATAAAGCCCAATGAAGAGGTTGTAGTAGAACAAAATGTATGATTTTTATTTTAGGGTACCTAAATGAATGTCATATTTGGGTGATTTGCTACAAATTGTACAATCACTTATCTTATCTCTCAATCAAATACACGATTCAGTATCTCTTCTAGGAACGATACTAATTATATAATGATAACAGATTGCACGCGCCAATGTACATAGTAGTGAGTAGTGATAGATACATTCGCGTTAAATACGATGAAAACGTATTCACTTTATATTATCGAAATTCAAAATAATATAAATGCGAAAGTTTTTGTGAGTTTGTATGTTAGTTACTTCTTGACGTCTAAACGACTGGTCGGACTGAAGCGACTGATGAGTATAGTTTTCACAGAGCCAGTACTTACTGGCTGCCAATAAGACTGGCAGCCAGTACTGGCTCTGCACTGTGAAAACTATACTTTAGGGCCTTTTTAGTCAAGTTTTTACTGATACCCATCAATTTGCTACGGGCCCTAGATGTTATAGTTACGTCACTGAGAGTCGATGCGCATAATAAGTAATAACTATGTAGGTATCTTTGTAAATTGATATTAGAGACAGACAGCCGAATACCGAATTTATATTTTTATGAGAGTATGCCACTTTTGACTATTTCAACCGCCCCATGAACGTAATCAGTAGGGCGGGCCTACAGATACGTTCATGGGGCGGTTGAAATAAAATGGCCTACTCTCATAAAAACTATAGGCCCTCTATGGACGCTGTCGCTCCCTAGGAGCCCTAGCATGGCCACTAGAAGAAATGCGAAAGTATAGACAAACTGTCATAAAGTGGCATATTAATTGAAGTTTTCGGAACGAAAAAAGATCGGAACGGCACCTTAAGTTTATCTCCACAGTTTGTCTATACCTACTTACGCATTTCTACTGGTGGCTATGTGTGCTAGAGCTATAGGACGCTGCCGCCCCTAGGCCGTGGCCTATAACGGCCTATTTATAAATCCGGGGCTGGAGACAGAACCAGCTGCTCCCGGGCCACATGTCTAAGCAAACATTTTTTTCTTTTCAAAATAAAAGTCAATATTTAAATAGAAAAGGCTATCATTCTCTAATTTTGTTTCGAAAATTAGGTACCAATTTAGGTATGATCATGTGCTTATTATCTACATTCTACATCTCTTGGCACAAAGTTAAGACTTACTTATTATAGATGCACCCATTGCACAACAATATTTAAAATATTAATATGTGAAGTATACACCATATCCACTGACTGAACTCTGACTCAACAGCTACAGGTCGCAAATTCGAATTCCACCAATAGAGCAGCACGAGTCGGCGCATGAGTACCGGAACTTATTCCACCTCAATTTTTTTATGCGATCCTCTTCAAATTGCCTTCCTGATGATATACATGCATGTTGCCATGGTGCATCCCGGTGCCATATTGTTTAAACAAACATTGTTTAAACAATTGCAAGGAATTGTTATTTTTTAATCGGACAATTTTTTTTTATATTCTGTATTGAAATACAAATAAAAAAGGTCATATGACTTTTCACGATAAAGTTAATATTTTTAAAGATATGAATTTTTAAAGGTTCGAAAAATCTCAAATTTGGGTACTTTTGACCCATGAAAAATATATTAAAAAAGATAAGAATGTCTAAGTTATATATTTTTTTTAAATCTCTATACAATAGTTAATAATATCGTTAGTAGAGATTTAAAAAAAATTCATAGCTTATATCTTTTTTTATCTTAGCAAAAGTAGACAAAAAATTGTGTTTTTTTGTATGGGAGGCCCCTTAAACATTTACTTTATTTTAATTTTATTATTAATTATTAAATTATAAATATAATTAAGGATTTTGTGAAATTTTCAAGTGCCCTGTTACTATTATTGATTACGAGCAAAAAATGTCAAAAAAATCACGTTTCTTGTATGGGAGCCCCCCTTAAATATTATAATTTATTTTATTTTTAGTATTTGTTATTATAGCGGCAACAGATATACACAATCTGTGAAAAATTCAGAAGTCTAGCTATAGCGGTTTTTGAGATACTGTCTGTCCGTTTGTCTGTATGTCTCCAGGCTGTATCTCAAAAACCGCTATAGCTAGCTACTTCTGAAATTTTCACAGATTGTGTATATCTGTTACCGCTATAAGAACAAATACTATAAATAAAATAGAGTTAATATTTAAGGGGGGCTCCCATACAAGAAACGTGATTTTTTGGCCTTTTTTGTTCGTAATCAATAATGGTAAGCTAGGCACTTGAAAATTTCACAAAATCCTTAATTATATTTGTACTTTAATAATTAATAATAAAATTAAAATAAAGTAAATGTTATACAATACAAACATACTGTATACCACAACAATAACAACCATACAAAATACACATTTTTTTGTCTACTTTTGCTAAGATAAAAAAAGATATAAACAATGAATTGTTTTTAAATCTCTATTAAACATATTATTAGTTAATGGAATCAGGCGATACTTTGCTGAAATCCATAGCTTAAAATTTAGTTTGTTATTATTTTTAGCAATATTCCGCGAAAAAAAACTTCCACCTTTAAGTAAATGAGTGAGTGCACGCATAGGCATGCGTACAGCACCTACCTCCTCTCACACTGCCTATGCGTACACTCGCATGCAAGAACTTGCAAACACCACCACCACACAAGCAATAATGTTGGCAAATCCGTGCAAGGCCCCTCACCACCATGCAGGTTGAAAACCTCGACGCGCGTTTCGCTCCAACACCGGAGCATCCTCAGGATGTGGACTCTACGAACAACGTCCGTCAGGGCCGCCGCCGGCCAAAACACCGCCTTTTATACCCTATCAAGCCCCGCTACTATCCCCACTACCCCCACTACCCTCACCAGTACCCCCGAACATATTAATAAGCGGTGACGTAGTCAAGCAAGTTTGGTCATTCAACAATGCAAATCTGTTATTTTCTTTTCTTTTATGATCTCTAATTGTTCCAACACGCTCAGCCGAAAGCCTTTATCGCATTTATGTAAAACTTTATAGGAATGGCCATCGGGCACGGTATGATTACTATCTAAAAGATGTTTAGCAAAATGTGACTTATCAGGATGATCATTCATATAAGCCGCGATATGTTCTTTATACCGAGTCTCAAATCTGCGTCCAGTTTGACCCACATATACACTATCGCATTCAGGACAATCGATCTTATAGACACCGGACTGATATTTTACATCAATCTGGTCTTTGTTATGACACAAATTATGTTTTAAAGTATTATTTGTCCTGAATGCGACATGCATATCGTTGTTTTTCATTATTTTGGATAAGCGTGCAGATACCTCTCCCATGTAGGTCAAACTGGACTTACATCTAACTATTTCCTTATCAATAGGACCTCCTGCGTACAAAAACTTAACCAGTTCTTTTTTGTTTTTATTTTTCAAAATGTTATTAATAATTTTTGGACTATATCCGTTGGATATCGCAATTTGGAAAATGATAATATTAAGCTCATTTTGATAATTATCTTTACTAAGAGGGATCGATAATAATCTATGAATGTAACTATGAAAGGCCGCGAGTTTGTGTTGCCAAGGATGACATGACGAAGCATGAATAGTAGTATTAGTATATGTCGGCTTGCGAAAGATTCCAAAACTGTGTTTATTATCAACTCTAGAAATAGACAAATCGAGAAAATTTAGGGTGTTATTATCTTCATATTCTAATTTGAATTTAATTTTAATATGTTTTTTATTTAGTTCTTTAACAAATTCGTCCAGTTGTCTCTGTGTACCCGTCCAACAAAGTTTGCTAAACATCTTTTAGATAGTAATCATACCGTGCCCGATGGCCATTCCTATAAAGTTTTACATAAATGCGATAAAGGCTTTTGGCTGAGCGTGTTGGAACAATTAGAGATCATAAAAGAAAAGAAAAATAACAGATTTGCATTGTTGAATGACCAAACTTGTAATATCCTTTATAACTCATTGTCTCCCTCTTACCTTGTAGAGCGTTTTAACTTTTCACGACCCTTAGATGTCCCTTGTAGACCTAATGTTAGAATAAACCTTTCCCTCCCATCCCATCGCACCAACTTCTTTTCCTACTCCTTTACTGTTCATGCAGTCAGATTGTGGAATTCCCTACCCCACACCATCCGTGATAGTCCTACTATTACTGTCTTGAAAAGACGCTTGAAGGTGTACTACCTCAATAATTCGAAATCCAGCCATGATTATTAAATATACATATAGTATGTATATATTTATAGTATTTATTGTTTATAGTATAGTATGTAATGTATTATTATAGTATTTTAGTATTATTATTTTAATTTAGTGTTTTGTTGTACATATAATAATATTGTATAACATAGTAGGTAATAATTTATAATTTATTTCATTTCTGTATAACTGTGCACGCCCTATCTGATGTTTTGATCAAATTTCTCTTCTTAGGACTGCTGGAAGAAATCTCTTTAGAGATAAGCAGTACCTGTTGTGTCGTCTTTCTTTATAAGTATATCTTGTTAAATGTTGTTGTGTACAATAGATGGTTAAAAAAAAAAAAACTTGCTTGACTACATCACCGCTTATTAATATGTTCGGGGGTACTGGTGAGGGTAGTGAGGGTAGTGGGGATGGTAGCGGGGCTTGATAGGGTATAAAAGGCGGTGTTTTGGCCGGCGGCGGCACGCTCCGCATTTTGCCCCAATTTTGATTCCCCACCTCTCCCATTTAATTTTCTTTTCACTGTATTAATTCACTAAATCACTATCAATAACTTTCCGCACTTTGCCCCAACCGGAACACACAGAGAAACGTCGCGCCCGCAAATTCACTGAAACAACCAGCGTGCCCCCGACTCTACCTGCCTGAACTGTCGCCTCGTGTCGCTGGCAGCCTCCGCTAGGCCTTCCCCGGGGTAACCGGGATCTCACCTGGCGGGGTGGACCGCCCGGGGCGTCTCAGGTGGGTTAGGAAGGGTGGCCCGGCTGGTAGTAGAGGTGACAAATATGTCACCCAACCTAGGGACTTGTCCCGCCCAAATACCGCCTCATAGTTATGAGGTGCGGCAGATCCCTCGGGCAGGGGGCTTAGCCCCGATCCCGATTTCCCATTTCCCCCCGCAAGGGGATTTGAGAGCCACTTCCACGGTTCGGCGGCGGCACTTGACGGACGGTGTTCGTAGAGTCCACATCCTGAGGATGCTCCGGTGTTGGAGCGAAACGCGCGTCGAGATTTTTAACCTGCATGGTGGTGAGGGGCCTTGCACGGATTTGCCAACATTATTGCTTGTGTGGTGGTGGTGTTTGCAAGTTCTTGCATGCGAGTGTACGCATAGGCAGTGTGGGAGGAGGGAGGTGCTGTACGCATGCCTATGCGTGCACTCACTCATTTACTTAAAGATGGAAGTTTATTTCGCGGCATATTGCTAAAAATAATAACAAACTAAATTTTAAGCATATTATTAACTATTGTATAGAGAATTTTAAAAAATATATAACTTAGACATTATTATCTTTTTTAATATATTTTTCATGGGTCAAAAGTACCCAAATTTGAGATTTTTCGAACCTTTAAAAATTCATATCTTTAAAAATATTAACTTTATCGTGAAAAGTCATAGGACCTTTTTTATTGGTATTTCAATAAATGTTTGTCCGGTTAAAAAATAACAATTCCTTGCAATTGTTTAAACAATGTTTGTTTAAACAATATGGCACCGGGATGCACCATGGCAACATGCATTTATATCATCAGGAGGGCAATTTGAAGAGGATCACATAAAAAAATTGAGGTGGAATAGTTTCCGGTACTCATGCGCCGACTCGTGCTGCTCTACAATGGCTTAAAACTTTGCCTATTACGTTAGATATAAATACTTTACAGTTTACGTTCAACATAGTATCGCAAATAAGTAAAGTCCCCTTATAGGCCACTTCGTATAAAATTGTTTTTTCGTGGCTTATTAGTTATTACACCTTAAATATCAATCCTTCCGTTTTTTCACAGATAAATAAGCTTCTGTGACTGTTATGCGTAAACGACAATGGCTTTATCTACGAATAAGTGCTGAATGATTTATGCCGATAATGCCGTAGCATATGACATTAATTGTTCTTTTAAGACAAAAACCATTTCTGTGAGTTCTACAAACTGTACATTTAAAGTAGTATACTTCACAAATATGTAACATTTTAAAGAAAAGTTTTAAGTTTAAAGTTTATTTCAATAATGACGTGGCAATGGGGATGAATCATAAAAACAATGTTGGTGAGGATATTTTATTCCATAATACAGCGTAAGACAAACCGGAATGTCACATACTTTCATTGAATCTCGATCTTCAATAAAATTAAAAAAAAAATCACCCACCACACCACATAATCACTTGTATTGTGTTCCAACAATTTTATCTAAATTATTATAAAAAGGCTAAGTTATAATTAATTGTGTAAGATAGTACCGAGAGATCCAAGCGTTGATACTCCACAGCTCGACATACACAAGTTAACCCTAAAATGAATCTCGGCTCGTCTCAAGACTAAATGCGGGCCCGGACTCAGTCCGGAACCGAAGCAAGAAGTTGTTAATTACATAACAGCTTACTCTACCTAGTTAACTTCCATAAAAATAAACTATCATCGTACAATAAGTTCAAATTGTTGAAATATGCATGACCACTCGTAAAGGTAAAGCTCAGGAACGCCAGGATGTGAATAGGTCGTGGGGCGGATACTCAGATACTCAATAGTTCGATGGAATACAACATTCCCAATGAAATACCGATTACAAACTGTTGAATCTTGTAAAACTTACAAGTGTTGATTTATTGCACATAGAACTGCAGTAAAATAAAAAAAGTTAAAATGTCATATTCCATTTGAACGTGAGCTACGAACATTTTACTTATTGTCTATGTGACCTAGGGTTAGTGTCGGACCTGCATTACGACTGTGCTAATTCCCGTGACTTTACCTGTCAGTTTAGCATAATACTTGCATGCTAATCTAGTGAATTGAAAAGATAAATTCACTTTAAATACTTTATTACGACAACTTATAATAGTGTACATATAAAACATATTAAGATGTGATTCTGTATATCACGAGTCGGCTACAAATATACCTATCCACATCACAATGCGCAGAGAATTGGAATTAACACCGTTTCAGACGAATATAAGTAAACGAAATAATTATAATTTTGCATAAACTTTAGACACTATATTATATTTGTTGAAAGTCGGCTGAGATCGAACGCGCGTCGCGCTAGAGATATATCTAGTCTACATGACCCCCGGCTCGTATATAAAACTGTCGTATCTAATGAACTATGCGTTGATGCGGCGCGCCGCGCGTTCGACCTCACGACAGAATACATTAAGGTTCCCGCACATAATACATCGTATTCATTTAGCAAATAAATTTAAAGTATCTTAAACCATAGTCTCTTTCAATAATCAGATTTGTCTGTAAGTTGGTGGCGCACGGGCGATTAGCGGTTGGCGTTTTTGAGCTGATTGGAGAGCCAGTCGAGTCCCTCGTACAGGCCGTCGCCGGAGGTGGCGCACGTGGCCTGGATGTACCAGTTGCGGTTGCGCAGCGAGTGCAGGCCCAGTTTGTCCGTTATCTCCGCTGCGTTCATGGCGTTTGGTAAGTCCTGGAAAATACAGTTACGAGTATAAATATTTTTTGTTTAGCTTCACTTGGTTCTTTGTGATCTATTCAGAGTTATCCATTACATTTCGGACATTAAAAACAATAAGATTACAATGACTCACACATTCATGAACGTAATATAAATCACTACATGACGCCCGCAACTCCGTTGCGCCAAAATTCGTTTCTCGCGCTGGAACCGTACATTTTTCCGGGATAAAAAGTATCCTATGTCCTTTCCCGGGACTCAAAGTATCTCTATACCAAATTTCAGCAAAATCGGTAGAAAATATATTATGTATATCTGTAGTTTAAATAATAGCTAAAATGTATAATATTTTATGTTCTATGATGACATTGACCTCTCGTCTAAATGTTACTTTATGCAAATATAATCAATAGTTTTATGAATGTGTTACATCTTAGCAGCACATGTTCAAATTGGCTAAACATGTGTACAGATTACTAATATTCTAGTATATTGTTATGCTACAAGTATTAAAAATAAATTTTTAAAAGGAAGTGGTTTACTTGAATAATTTACTGTAATCAATATCATAGATTATGAATAAATTTTAAGTAAAAAATTACTTTAAATCTATCTATAATTTGTATGTATTTGTAGTAGATGTTACGATCTGGCTTTTTTGGGAGCCCCACATGACTAATTTTAATAATTACCTACCAATCCCCAAGCGGCAATTGAAAATCTATTGTGTCTGCGATACCTGGAGGTGTTAAAACACCAACTGCAATTTACTCGTGCTCAAATTTGTCAAGACTGGCACAACCCGATAAAAAATAAAACTTGACACAAAAATAAATAAAAACAACCTACCAGTTCACAACATCAAAATATTATCTTCCATGAAATAAGTGATAAGGTTACATGAATTACACATTTCCTATTTATACACAGTGATTAATAAAAACATTAATTGTGGTAGTCATTTTCATATTACTATTATTATTATTCTAATGATTGTACGTCTAGTATTGATTGTAAGAAAAAAAATCTTTTATAATCGCCCTAACTGTTTTGACGTCTTTCTGTGCAAAAGAGTGAACCAATTTTACTAAGAAATTTTTATCAACTTTATTCCGTAAATGTAATAAACGAATTGGGAAATTTTCCGTAAATGTAAAAAAAGGTGGGCTGAGCTGCACTGCAACAAGCTCTAGTCTACAATAATTAGTGTAGCATCTTCAAAAACTAATATATATAATCACTGTTTTGATATCGACGGTTAAAAGGAAGTAGGGTATAAGCGCCAAAAAGTGAAATGTTCAGGAGAGCCGTTTAAAGTTTTGAGTTCAACAAAAACTGACGTATCTCTGTTATTTATTGACGTATCGTGAAAATTTAAACAGTTATAAAGTTATAAAATGATAAAAAATGGGCCTCTTACTGGTATAGTTAGTTTTAATGATTTGGCGCTATTTAAAGTGATTTTTGTCGCTTATAACAATTGCTTTAAATTTTCGAATGAGGTAATATGGCATAAGAGACAAATGACAAAAAAAAATAGAGGATAAGAAGCCTAAACAACATTCTGATTTCTTACATCGCAAAGTAAAAGGGTATACGAGACTAGACGATTCATAACTGTTATAGGAAAAGAAGGATAACGTACTTTTTACAGGTCGTGTTATGGTCGTTTATTAGTTAATAGAACTCAAGTAACAGTAGACTTTCACAAAAACTAGATTTATAAGACTTAAGTGACACACATGTGACACACAATGTCGTTTGAAAGTGAAGGAAAAGAAGAATAATCAACATCTGGCGACTGGCATTGCGTGAGTCTATGGAAATATGGTTGAAAAAGGTTGTAGGGTATAACCGACAGAGTAATATGTAAATAAATTTTGGATATATAGGGTAATAGGGTACAAGCGCCAAAGCTATGATCAATTACGAAATGGAAGAAGGCTATAAACGACGTTTCTAATTTTTGAGAGAATTGCTTAAAAGATATAATAAGCAGCCGAAAGCTGTAGACAAATATTTTTTGCAGGGGTACAAGCACCTTTACAGACAAACTGACCTGAATTTTTGTCGGTTACAAAAAATATTACTAGGAAAATGCTTTTTTTTTGCTAGGGCATAAACGCCAAAAAAACTCATCGTAGAGCTATGAGAGTGAGCGCATTCGAAAGAGCGGGAAATTTTAAGAGGCCGGGTACCCTTGGAATTTCTCATACATACGTAATACCAAAATCATTTTCTCATACGAAAATATTTAACATGTTTGAGTTGTTTTTCAGTTTAAAATAGTAATTACCTAGGTTCCTGCACAAAAATTTACTTCAAAATATTTAAACACTAAAAAAATTTTTTTTGTTTAAAATTTTTTTTAGTAAATTTACTACTAAATATTTAAACACTAAAAAATAGAGTAAAACACTAAAAAATATATAAATAAATATTAAATTTACCACAAAATATTTAAATACTAAGAAATATTTTTTAGTTTAAATATTTTATAGAAAATTTAATATTTATTTATATATTTTTTAGTATTTTACTCTATTTTTTAGTGTTTAAATATTTAGTAGTAAATTTACAAAAAAAAATTTTAAACAAATAAATTTTTTTAGTGTTTAAATATTTTGAAGTAAATTTTTGTGTAGGAACCTAAAAAATTACTATTTTAAGCTGAAATATAACTCAAACATGTTAAATATTTTTGTATGAGAAATTGATTTTGGTATTACGTATGTATGAGAATTTCAAGGGGTACCCGGCCCCTTAAGTAAGATGGCATTTAAAACTCATTTTTGACAAAAAATGTCGCTTATGCCCTACTTCCTTTTAACCGTCGATATAATCACTGTTTTGTGCATATTCAGTAGGAACATAGCTTGTAAGGTAATATTACGAATAATAATATGAAATAATGAATTAGTCAGCTATTAAGTTTCCCTGTCCTTGTCAGACAGAGTGCCTGACTTTCCCAACATATCATAGTAGTTTTTAATATTTTTTGTTAAGAGGATAAAACTAAACAAGTTAGAAAGCTGTTGATGTTAATAAACTGTTTGAATTTTAAAAACGTTAAGGGCCTGTTTCAGCACTTCCTGATAAGTGCCGAATAGGCTATCCACCACGTAACTTGACAGATGAAGTATGGAGAATCTGTCAAAAAAGTTGTGAATAGCCTATTCGGCACTTTATCAGAGAGTGGTGAAACAGGCTCTAAATGGGGTGACAGACACGCGAGTAAGTACGCGGACTTATGGCTCGACGATCTTAATCGCCTGTGTGTCAGCAAAGAGCCGCAAGCCGCGAGCCTGGGGGCATGGTAAGCGATTCTCGTGCGTCACTGACGCGAGCCGAGTAAGTTCGCGAACTTAAAACCCGCGTACTTTAAGTTCGTACGTCTGTCACCCCTTTTAGGGATGAAAATTAACAAAGCAAGCTATCATACCTGTTTGTTTGCGAAAATCAAAAGGACAGCATCCCGTAATTCGTCTTCACTTAACATTCTCATGAGCTCTTCTCGGGCCTCCCCGATACGCTCTCGGTCGTTACTGTCTACTACGAAGATGAGACCCTGAAACAAATTTCAAATTATAAATACTTTGCTTTATACATTTTTTTTCTATTTTGCTAAAAATATACTAGTTTTAAGTAATCTTCGACACTGACAAACATCAAGTTGCTATTTCTAAAACCTGCTCAAAGCTTACAGAAATCAAAATTTGAAAAAATTAAAACGTAAGGACTAAGGAATATTAGTGATGCCTGGTGATCGCGACAACAATAGAATACAATAGCATTTCCGAGAATCCCCAATCGAAGGATTAAACATTGATACTGAATTACAATAAGCTATATAATCTTAGCTAAAAGCAATCTAATAATTTTGTAATAAGTTACATTTGCATTATTACAACATTTGTCTAATAAGGTGTTGGAGTATCATATAGCTACTAATTGTTTAACGTATCGAGCACCATACTAGCACCAGTGATCGCGACAACAATAGAATACAATGGCGTTTCCTAGAATGTCCGATCGAAGGATTAAAGACCCGAAAAAGAATGAAGAAGACAAATGAGTGATGATATCCATACTAATATTATTAATACGAAAGTATGTCTGTCTGTCTCTCTGTTATTTCTTCACGCCCAAACCAGTGAACCGATTTTGCTAAAACTTTAACAGTTTTTGCTCAGCGATGATGAATCAGTCAGTCAGTCAGGACATGTAATTTTATAAGTATAGATAAGCGCGCTATGTGTACACATTGAACAAACATTGTGCCAATGCATTGAGCCAGCACATTGGGCCAATGTATAGAGTATGGAATGTCACTACCAACTTAGACATTCGTGGGCCTTTTCACATTGGCCCAATGAGCCGGCTCAAAGTGTTGTTGCCCCAATGAGTACTATGGGAATTAGCATCATCTTTATAGTTACATTGCTATTCATATTAATGATATTATGATTAGTATAAGAAATATTAAAATAATGCATGTATGCTTAAAATAATAATGAAATTATAAATATTTAATACTAATGAAATAAAATACATTTTAAGAATGACAAAACATGATTACTTAAGAGGCCGGGTACCCTTGGAATTTCTCATACTTTACATTTTAAGAATGATAAAACATGATTACTTAAGAGGCCGGGTACCCTTGGAATTTCTCATACATACGTAATACCAAAATCATTTTCTCATACGAAAATATTTAACACTAGCTGTTGCCCGCGACTTCGTCCGCGTAGACTTCAGTTTATAGAGCGCGGTGTCAACAAAATTGGTGTCAAATTTAAAAGCTTTTTAAAACCCTGGTAGGTACAGTTCTCAAATCAAAATACCCAAAATAGCTGTGCGGTGTGCACATAATATTTAATTTTTTTAAATTAAACTTTTTTATACCAAATTTTAAAGCTTATTTAGCCCCCCATTACACAAATTTAGCTTTACCCATAAACTATTTAGTATTTATCATTGATAGGCTGTTGTTTCTGATATCTAAATTGGTAGGTGAGTTATTTAATAACATGTATAACAAATAAAAACCTCTTATACGTATGAGCAAGCGATAGCGTGATCTAGGCGACTCTTGGCGCTATCTGTTATAAGTTTTTGGAACTAACTTAATTTGAACAAATTTACGCATAAACACCCCTTACAACCCCTTTTTCCAGTTAAAAAGTAGCATCTGTCCTTTATCAGGCTTTTGACTATCTGTGTACAAAATTTCATAACAATCGGTTCAGTAGTTTTGGCGCTGTTGTTTCTGATATCTATGTTGGTAGGTGCGTTATTTTATAACGTGTATAACAATCGAAAGAATCGAAAAAATGAATTCAACATGGTACCACCTCTTATAGAAATACGTATGAGCAAGCTATAGCGCGATCTAGGCAACTTTTTGGCGCCATCTGTTATGAGTTTTTTGAACTAACTTACTTTGAACAAATTTAAGCATAAACACCCCCTTTACAACCCCTTTTTCCAGTTAAAAAGTAGCCTATGTCTTTTCTCAGGCTTTAGAGTATCTTTGTACAAAATTTCATTACAATCGGTTCAGTAGTTTTGGCGTGAAAGCGAGGCAGACAGACAGACAGAGATACTTTCGCATTTATAATATTAGTATAGATTACTACCCGTGGCCCGCATTGGTCTGTACCGCCGCAAAAGCTACGTCTCATAGGAAATTGGAGCCTTTTGCAGGGTATAGGCAAATCAGTAGGAATCATTGGTATTCTTGGTATATGAGCTAATTCACCAGCTGCAGGGCCGGTCATAATCTACGCTACTGCGCCCTGCCACCCTCCCTCGCACCCTCGCCTTAGTAGCGCCCACTTCGAAACGGGCGTGAATCGCAATTTTTAATTTCTCCATAACTTCTAAACCTAACGTCCAATTTTAATAATTCAAACACAATATATTATCTACACAAACTGTAATTAGTGATGAAATAATTTTGATAAAGATTATCAGCATGAATATTTTATATAATTAAAATAAATGCGTTAAAATGTAGTAAAAAAAAATCAAGATTTTAAAATAAATAAATGGTTGCTGTGCCTCACTTGACATAGATAGGTATAGTATGTCACGGACATTTTTGTAGATATTTATAAGATCATTTACTTAGAACATTGTATGGTTCTATCTTTTATAGTTTAGGCAGCGTACGCAAAATAAGTAACTTTTCTGGTTCATTTTTTTCACCTTGTGTCAGAAAAACCCAAATATCTTACGGAATCCTATATTTTCCAAAATAAAAAGTAGCCTATGTTACTCGTAAATAATGTACCTTCCGAATAGTGAAAGAATTTTTAAAATCGGTCCAGTAGTTTTTGAGCCTATTCATTACAATTAAACAAATAAACAAAGTTTACGTCTTTATAATATTAGTATAGATGTTTGAGTTGTTTTTCAGTTTAAAATAGTAATTACCTAGGTTCCTGCACAAAAAATTACTTCAAAATATTTAAACACAAAAATATTTTTTTTAGTAAATTTACTACTAAATATTTAAACACTAAAAAATAGAGTAAAACACTAAAAATATATAAATAAATAGTAAATTTACTACAAAATATTTAAATACTAAGAAATATTTTTTAGAGTTTAAATATTTTGTAGTAAAAAAAAATGTTGAATATTTTCGTATGCGAAAATGATTTTGGTATTCCGTATGTATGAGAATTTCGTGGGTACCCGGCCCCTTAAGCATGTTATGCCATATTATGTGATTGCATAAAACATATTATGTTATTAAAACAATGACTTGAAAGTTAATCAGAGTTTAATCAATAATTTTCATGATTATTGCATGTTATAATATTATATAGAAATTAGTTTAAAACTATACACTGACGTCAGAAATATGGTGAATGCAAAATTGAGGAGCTGGTGAACAAAACCGGACAAGTCCACCAGAGTGTGAAAGTGTATTTTTTTTTCGAATCATCTTCTCTTGACCCAACTGTGTCAATCCCTGTTAATATTTTCAATCAAAACCACTTAAAAAGGCTAAAAAAGTCCATTTTCAAACAAAACTGGATTATTTCAGTAGAACAGTAGTAGTTGATACTAGTTTTGTAGCCACTGTGTAAAAAAAGATCTCGTGGACTGATCCAGTTCTCTTCGCCAGCTCCAAAATTATTGTACATATCTTGTTAATATTGAGATTATCTCATTTTGATGTAAGATAGGAGACCTTTGCCCAGCAGTGGCACTAAGGCCTCCTGTGACTCATGCCTATAGGCTAGTAAAAAAGAGAACAGAGCTGCACATAAAGATTAACTCTGTTTCATTACTCTCATAACCTTATTTCATTACTCTCATAATATTATTTCATTACTCTCATAACCTAATTCTTCTGGTCAGATAAACAGGCCTATTTAAACTTGAAACCAACACTTTTAAGTTGTTCTAACACAGAAATGAAGCATGTGACACTAAACCACATAGAGATAAATAATAGAAACATGTACACAAATAATTCAAGACTTGAGTGGAAGAATAAGGTTTAGTAAGTAACATGAAAAAACTTCCCGTTTTTTTGCTTAAATGGAGGCTTTAGGGCCGGAAAATTTATTTGAAATAGAAAAACTGTGAATCATATGTGTAGCCAGATATATTAGCTAGGTTATGAAGTAGATAAGTTACAAGTTTCATGAAAATAATAAGGGAAAAAATGAGTTATTGTCCGTATGTTACGAAATGTTACTTGTTCGATTCTTCCACTCACGTCTTCAAATAATAGAAACATGTCTACAAATTATGAATTGGTATATTTGAGATAAATTGTGATATTCCAAGATTTTGGAAATGCAATTATTATTAAAATAAAGTACCTGTGTATTCTGGAAGTAATGCCTCCACAGTGGTCGGATTTTGTCTTGGCCACCGACGTCCCACACAGTGAAACTGATGTTTTTGTATTCTACGGTCTCAACATTGAAGCCTGAAACAAAATATACCATTAGTAAATTCATAATACTACATGCAATAAGCATATTATTAATTCAATAGCGGATTCTTGGAAATCTGTTCTCTGGCCACATGTGGCCACTTGGGAGTTGAAGCTTTAACACCTTGATCGCTTTCGATCGATTCTTGGAAATCTTTTGTTCTCGCAGTCGCATGTGACTGCTTGGGAACGAAAGCATTAAGCTACTTTTCTATTTGTTGATAACTTATAATCACACCAACCTAAATTGCTAATTCATGTATGTTTATTAGAAGCGTAATGTTCGTTACTAGGCAACTATTGCATGCTGTGGGGACAAAAATACAGTAGAATGTGTACCATCAAGGAAATTGATTCCTAGGTAGTTGACAGACCAACATCTTTTGGCCAGATCATGTCAATTCAATGTTAATTGTGATCTGCCTGTGTTTGACATAACTAGACCAAATAACTTAGGTCCGCTGTTAGTGCTAGTTGATTATTTGGCAGATGCCAAGGAATCAACTTCTCTAATAGTGAATAACATAGTTAAGTATAGTTTGTTTTTATAACTAAGCCACAGTATTCAAAATGCAAGATATAAAACAATATTAACCCATCAAGCCCCGTAAGGCCCAAGTGGGCCGCAATAACAAAAGATTTCCAGGAACTGGCGATCGACGGATTAATGCCAATTTTTTTGATCTCTCCATGTCTATCTATTGTAAAAGTAAGTTTGTTTACACAATACATTCATTATCATTTCATAATATAATAACTTATTGGTCCAGTTCGTTTTATTACAATTTCATTGTTTAACATTCTTAACTTTCTCCATTTCCACTTGCAAAGTAAATGTCAACTAATATTAATACAACTCAAAAATGCTCAAAAATAACTTAAATCTTTTCAATTTAGTTGCATAATTCAATATTGCTATAAAATTAATATTATAACTAGGTATAAAGTTACTTATGTACTCAAAGAATCTTTCTAATCTGAGATTTATTTTCAGTCTGATAAATTAATTATACTATTGCAATATAAACCTATTTATTACAAATAAAACTGAGACTACTCACCAATAGTTGGAATTGTCGTAACAATTTCGCCTAATTTTAGTTTGTACAAGATTGTAGTTTTACCAGCTGCATCCAAACCGACCATTAATATCCGCATCTCTTTTTTGCCGAATAGGCCTTTAAATAAATTTGCAAACATATTCCCCATTTTGCAGTGTTTTCAAGTTCACTGTAAAGTAAAAATTGATATTATTCGACTGACTCATCCGTCACTCCATGTTACTTTTAATCAATGGCTAATGACATGGCAAATAGTAAACTGAATATCTTCAGCGAAAACTAACACTTTCACGAATGATGGTAACTTGAAGCACTACGTAGCACTATATTTTAGTTTTTACGACTTTACTTCTAGATTTACGCTTTACTTAGAACAATGATCGGTCGACACCGCTGTTGGTTGTGGAGTCACCACCCAGTTTCACTTTCTCAACAAAATGAACGTCGCAACAACAGCTTTTTATACGTAGCACATTTAAAATATATAGGCACTTACGTTTTCTTAAATATTTATACGTTAATAGAAGAAAAAAAGATATTTTCCAGTGAAGTCTATTACTATTCCCTGGATGTCAAAATGGCGGCGAACGTGGAAGATGTTCGTGCCTATGCCACGTATTGTAGAAAGTGGCCAGTTGAAAAATATTATTTTATAAAAAATAGAAAGTGTATTGTTTTGTAATTTGTTGTTAAAATAATTTTATTTTTTATAGTCGTAAGATTTTGATTTCTATCATACGGTGGAAATTGTAATGTTTATTACGGTATACCGTATGGCGTATTCGTAAAGCAGATTATAAAGCGCATCACAGACGGTGAAGATAATATAAAATATATATTATCTTAGAGCATATTTTCGAATATCGCTCACCATACAAATCCTATGAACCATCACACACGACGAAGTTAATTTATATTTTATATTTTGTATCTTAAGATACAGAGCGATATGGAAATATATATTTCGTACCTTAATATTTTATCATAAGAAACGAAATATATATTTCGTATCTTAATATGTTATAAAATGCGAAATATATCTTTATGAATAGGTAGGATGTTTTTGTGTCGAGCAGCGGGCTCATCGGTGATCGGACGCACTAGAGGATGCCAAAGAGGATGTAAACCACAGTATAGCAATATTGGGATATTGCTATACTGTGATGTAAACTGTATACTACGTAACAAGAGATCGGACTTAGAAGAAAAAAAAATTTACATCCGTTATTTTTTTAATTTGAAACTGAAGTTAAAATTTTTAAGTGCAAAACCTTTCACTCTAAACATACCGAAAATTAAAAAAAATAAAAATAAAAAAGAAATGAGCTCAAATAAATGTTTTATTTCAATAAAAATATTGTACATAACTTAATAAATAGGCTAATAAGGTAAATTAAACAATAAAACAGATTTAATCCACAAGCTTTTGTTGATTTCTATTATTAAATATTATAATATTACAGTACAGTTTTCTGTATTTCATTTATAAATATAATAGAATAGCTGTATATGCTACTCTACTAACTACTTGATTGGCTTATACACTTATACAGTAAACTCTATATAGGGAGGGGATTAAAGCTGCGCGTCCACCAGGTCGGAATCGGGACGTACGGTGCGGATGGCACGTCGTGTCGTCATATACTTGTCAGGTGCAGAATGACGTTCCAGTACTTCTAGTGCAGTTCATAGTAGTCAGTACCATACATACAAAGCAACAAATCATTCCACTTGATCAGAGGATTTTTCCTTGGTGGCCGTACCAGTTACCACTCATAATCCCATACCTTCCTTCTCCTAAAATCTCCTTGCTTTGAATCTCTTTGCTGCTTTCGTTCCCAAGCGGTCGCATGCGACCGCGAGAACAAAAGACTTCCTAGAATCCGCATACAGTTTACATCCTCTTTGGAATCCGCGATCGAGGTAACAGCTATTGCTTACAGACTGAAATGTTGTAAAGTAGCTGTGCTGTGGACCTAAAAATCTGAAATTAATGAAAAATTTTTCATTTTCTACATTTCCATACAGTTTACATAAATTATTTAGTATAGTTAATAACCTTATGTATTGTTACAATAAAACAATATACACATGATACACATTTCATCATTTTCCAAATTAACTTCATACTGAATACTGATATACATTATAATATTTTCTGTGAAATAATAATCTATCTTTTTCATATTAATATTATAGTTAAAGTTGTAAATTATTGTACAAATATGCAAATAGTACTACGACATACTTTGTATTAGAACATGGTATGATATCGTTATGTTTTGCTTCAATTTATCAATTTACGGTTACATTTACATTTTACAATGACTTACCTTTCGTTTTTCATTAATTAGTCCACTTAATTTACAATTTTTGTATTTTTGTAATAAATAATTTTCACAAAATGAAATTCGAACTTTGAGTTTTAAACTTCTTCTTCCTTTATTTTCTTATGTAGTTTATATTCTCTATGATCTTTTTTATCCACCAATCACAGTCGACCGTGCTTAAAAATTGTACAGATTATGCGATTTAATTTAGTAGCTACGTTTAAATTAGGAACCCAATTTTTTTTTGTTCGAAACTTGCATCCACCGAGGATGCAGTGTTGCCAGTGCTGTATGTTAGAAAGTTACATACCTACTCTCATTCGAAAAGTAACATTTTGAGGGAAAAAGTAACATTTCGGATAATTTTAAATAAAATTGACTTATAATTTATTGCTTTTTTATTATTATTATTGCTCATGAATCGAAATGAATGTTTCTCTTGAATTTCTTAAATACTCCTGAAACTTCTTCGTTGACAGATATTGATAAGGATCTACACAGACGGACTGCATTTCAACTGCAATCCAACTGTAAATTGCAGTTCAAGTGCAGTTTGAATGCAGTTGACACGACTGCAATGCGACTGCAATAGAACTGCAAACCAAACAGTTCACACGACTGAACGCCGACTGCAACTGAACTGCAATCCGACTGCGTGTTTGGTTTGCAGTCGCATTGCAGTCATGTCAACTGCATTCAAACTGCAATTTGCAATTGGATTGCAGTTGAAATGCGTCTGTGTAGACCCTAAAAGTTAAATTCGCCGCAGGTTTTTCTCTTTTTTATGTGAGGCTCTATCCAAATGTTTCTCCTTTTGGAATGTGCTACTGCAATCTGCATTTCACATTCTATATCAGAATCATCGCCTGAGGAGCTGTCTAACAAATCAAGAAGTAAGGCAGTATCAGTTATTAGTTATCACTCATAGTCAATCGCCCTGTATATAGAACTCTTACAAGGAATACGTGTTTCACCAACGCAGACTCGTAAGGAAATGAACATATTTTTAATATTATCGTATCTTAGCCGTGTGTGATAGCTTAAGATACTATAATATTTTATATTTGGGCATCTTAAGATAAAATATTATATTATCTTCACCGTGTGTGATGCGCTTATGGTTTCTACATTGAGTTAATCTATACTGGAGAGAGCCTTAAATCGGTTTATAAGCGTCAAAAGCGTGTAATGTTATGTCCTACTTACTCGGACATAACAAAGGAGTCGGTCTGCATATTTCATGTAATAAAAGTGTTAATAAAGGTTTTTAGCGAACATTTTATGTTAGATATTGTTGAGTTTTGTGGTTCCGCTAAATAATAAACCATAAGAATGGCCAAAGAATGCCTCAAACACTTGGATTCAACATTAAATACGTAAGTTTTGAAGAACGTTTTTTGGGCTTCTCAATCGGTATTTTTGTAAGCTAAAAACTTCGATCACTAATATACAAGATACACAATCCGCGGCAAAAAACGACCTCACCAAAAGAGCACCAAAATCAACATTCTGGTGCACTTTTGATTTAGTAGTGCTCGAACGCTCCGCCGGGAAACATGCCTCAGTGCGCGTTTAATAATTGTAGAAATCATACGTCTAAAACCAAAAAAAAAGATGGAATTTCATATTTCCGGTAAGTATTAATTTTATCCTAATATATTTCTTACAATTGTATTGTAAATATTGGTATTTCTTTAAGAAATCACCAAAAGACAGTTTTAAAATTAAGTTGTAAATAAATCAACACCAGGTATAAACCATCTCAATTGCGAATACTCATACTAAAGGTACTTATCGTAGTTTATCATGCCCACTTGAAATGTTCGGGTTATAAGCTATGTTTCTGTTCCATTTGATGGAGTCGCTATTACTATTATTTTTTTATTGAGGATTTTTTTCAGGTTTCCTCGAGATCCAGTTAGATGTGGTAATAATATTATGTTCCCATCTTCGATCAAATATAGTTCCCATTAAGGATTTTTTAAGTAGGTTAAAAAGTATGGGCGTTGGGTGATGTGAGTTGTCCTTTGTGGCCTATCGGAAAATGTATGTACACTTATGTATATTTTGGTTAATGATAAAATTAGACATAACATTAGAACAACATAATATTACAAGTAAAAAATAATTACTCCTCACTTTATACATTAAACTTCGGAAAAATAAAAAAATGGACTATTAAAATTATTACAAATTACAATCAACAAAAAAAATTTGAACAGTTCGACTCCACTCATACTTCACTTCGCCCTGTTCCAGCGGCGAATTTCGGTCGTAAAATTGGATTTTTTTTTGGCACTATACAAATTTGAACTTAAATCATATATACAGATGGTTGAATTTAGTATGAAGCGTGCATCGGACGTAAAAATTTTATTGCTTTGTAAACTCAAATGTACATTGTTTTATATAAAGATCTTTAATAATTACTGTGATTAAGGTTGATTTTAGATAAATGTATACTTTTTTAAACTCTATTACTCGGCGACAGATTTTCGAGAGGTTTTGTATGAGACTGTGTATCTTGTATATTAGTGATCGAAGGCTAAAAAGATAATTTATTAGTTTAATAATCCCTTATTTGTACTATATAAGGCGTTAGTGCTAAAAATGTCACATCAATTAATAATTTGTCTACAAACATTGCATAGCTTTTTACGTATGTTTACGGACTCTCATTACTTGAACTATAGTTTAACGATATCATGAACTAAATGACTTTCTTTTCTGTATAATAATGTGCTTCGAAATGATCGACACATAGAAATATTCAAGAAAATAAACGCACACTACTTGTATGAAAATAAGTACAAAATGGCCACGCGATGACGGGCTAAGGTAACATCTATATATATATATCCTTAATCTGTGGGTTTCTATGAATAAAAATATATCCAGACTCGAAAATTTTTGAGGAAGTAGACTGTAGTCTGTAAGTTAACATTTCCTGAGTCATGACGAAAATAGACTTGAGAAGACTGATACTCTTATTAGTAATAATTAACGTATCCCACACGTCATTTTGTTAAAAAATAATAAGTTTGAAACCATTTTTAGAAAAAATTTGAAATTAAGTTGACTATTAACCCTTTCGGTTCGGCCGACAGGGTACGGTACAGTACAGTACTGTCCAATCACTAGTCATTAGTCATTACTCATTTACCATAATGGGATGTTTTCTTTTTATCATCTCCACCAGACGGCGCGACAGTAGACACTCACTAATTTGAAACCCCCACCGATTTGAAATTATCTGCAGGTTGGCATTACTGACTACATGTTGGTCGTGTTTCTAAAAAATATCAGTGTACTGTCAAGTGTAATATCAATCAAAATATCATACTCCTAAGCGATCATTGGCTTAAGCAATTAGGCCAGTATACTGGTAACAGCTTAGAACACGCTTGCACTTGTCAAACTGAAAACATGATAACTGAAAGAGTTTTCTACTTCTACTTTTTATTGTCGGTGTGGTTTTTATTATTTTTCCCCAAACTGTGTTATTTGGATTTTTGATGTTCATTATTGGTAAAATATTAGCCACTAAATATCTGTTATCTTGCACAAGTGCAGGTAAGATGTTGTCAAAACCAAAATGTATTATTCCTGTGACATTTGGTGTGAACAACGGTAAATAGGGCTATTTCTTCCGCGAGTTTTAACTAAAACATCGTTATTATAACTTTATTATCCTATTCATTGGAATATTATTGTGTCTTTTTCAAATTGAAATGTATCAAGTTTTACATGCTTTTGCCCAGTTATGTAGCAATTATTGATGGTATTCCCTGGTATTACCGATAGTTGTCTACCCATACGCCATCTAGTTACTAAAATGGAAGCTGTTTGACAATCAAATTAAAAAGCTAAGAAAATTCCTCATTATTTCAACTATATAGTACTAGGCAGTAGGCACTAGGCACTAGCTCTGTGATCTGTCCAATGACAATCATTGGACAGAGCAGAGCACAAAAACGCTATAATATATTTTATTAAGGTTGCTTTAAAAACTACCTGTTTTTCTATAAATTAGGCGTTCTATGGGTTGTTTTCTTTTTATCATCTCCACCAGACGGCGCGACGGTAGACACTTTTAGATTTTCTATTGGTTCCCCACCGATCTGAAATTATCTGCAGGTTGGCATCACTGACTACATATTTGTTGTGTTTCTAAAAAATATCAGTGTACTGTCAAGTTTGACATAAATAAAAATATCTTAAACCTAAGCGATCATTGGCCTAAGCGATTAGGCCACTATACTGGTAATAGTTTAGGAACACGCTGTTAAAATAAAAACTTGTTATAGTGTCAACTGACAACTTAACGACCTTGTGGCGGCCATGTTACTTTGGAACTTCTTCTACTTTTTATTGTTGGTGTGGTTTTTATTATTTTTTCCCAAATTGTGTTATTTGGGTTTTTGATGTTTATTATTGGTAAAATAATTGCCATTATATATCCGTTATCGTGCACAAGTGCAGGTAAGATGTTGTCAGGACCAAAATTTATAATTCCTGTGACATCTGGTGTGAATAACGATAAATAGGGCTACTTCTTCCGTGAGTTTTAACTAAAACATCGTTATAATAACTTTATTATCCTATTCATTGGAATATCATTGTGTCTTTTTCAAATTGAAATGTATCAAGTTTTACATTCTTTTGCCCAGTTTTGTAGTAATTGTTGATGGCATTCCCTGGTATTACCGATAGTTGTCTACCTATACGCCATCTAGTTACTAAAATCGAAGCTGTTTGACAATCAAATTAAAAAAATAAGAAAATGCCCCATTACTGTATAAACAGGCAGTTTTTAAAGCAACCACAAATATTGTGTTTTTGTGCTTTGTCCAATGACTTGTACTGTCCAATCACTAGTCATTTTTACCCTATATTAATTTATTAATATTATTTAGGTACCCGGCTGCCGGGAGGGTTATTTTATAGTCTGAAAAAAAATACTGTCAAAATTTTAATGTCTATTGCCAAATGTCAAATTTCAAAACTTAACCTAATCCTAATTTACTTTTAATTTTGCTTATTACTTAGGTATTGTGTATTGATATTTTGTGGAAAACAATGGATGAAACATTTTTAAAAGAATGGTTGAATGAAGTTCCGCCTTTTACTACATTCAGAATAAATTCGCTGCAATCATTTGATACTAAAATTTTAGAAAAATATTTCCATCTCGTAAGAACCATTAAAAGTAATTATTTATTAATTTAATTTACTATTGAAATCTAAAATTATACGAGTTTAAATCATCGAAATGTGTTACAGCAAAAACAAGCTTTGAATGTGTCCGAAATTCCTAAGTATTATTGCTTAAAAGATGACTGTTTGGTTGTTGGGAGATGGCCTAAAGGCGTCGTGTTTGGAAACATTAATAAGGAGGTGATTGTGGATGCAGCATGTGGTGCAGCAGTATTGAGAGGCGCCCATGTTTATGCGCCCGGTGTCTTAGGACTGCCTACCAGTAAGGTTCATTTTGTTTTTTTATTTTGATAAGATCGGATGTTCCATCCCTCTATTCTCTTTTCGTAAAACCTTTTTTAACCAGTGCTTTTGGACTGTTGGATCATAATACAGAAATGTTTAAGAGTAAACTTTATTATTCTTGAATTATTTTTCTCTTTTGTTAGAATCCCAGGCTAATGCCAACCATTTTCATGTGAGTTATTTCTTTTAGATTGCGAGCTGGATGAAATTATTAATGTCTACTGTGACATGGAGGGACACTGTAAAAGAGGACTTAAAATACCTTATGAAGGCAATAAACAATATGTGGGTGTAGGCATCCTGAAAAAGTTGAGATGTGATCTCTTTGATAACGGAATTGCACCCAGGTACAAAAAAAAACAACAGGTATAATTTTTTCGATAAAAATATATTTAATGTCATTTCTTTTTTTTTTATTAACTTTTAGTGGCATAGCTGTTCACATATTGCTGCCGGCATCAAGATTGCCAGTTATCAATGAAAAAATTTACCCATCTGGCCAAATATTGTTGCAGAATTTACCTTCAATAGTAACTGGATGGGTTGTTGACCCAAAACCACAGGAACTTATTCTTGATATGTGTGCATCTCCAGGCAACAAAACAACACACTTAGCAGAAATGTCTGGTGATAAAGTAAGTTTTAAAAGCTTAAAATATAAATTCTGAGTAAATTAATAAAATACTGAGTAAATTAATAAAATACTGAGGAAATTGTAAAAATACTGAGTAAAATATTATATATTATGTTAAACCTTTTTTTTTCAGGCAGTCATCATAGCAATAGACAAAACTGAACCAAAAGTAGCCAGAATAGTAAAAAATTGTGAAATCCAAGGTGTGTCCTGTGTCAAAGCTTATGCATTTGATTCCACAAAATGTTTTGTAAAAGACTCTTCAAACAAATTGGAACCACCATTCCCTGCAAATAATTTTGATAAAATACTCTTGGATGCACCTTGCAGTGGCCTAGGACAGAGGCCACAATTGAACAACAAAATGTCTGAAAAAATGTTGCAATCATATAAATTTGTGCAGAGGAAGCTTATGACTGCAGTAAGTAATACATGGAAAAGACTTCGAACCTTTTTGTATGGAGCGTGGCATACCTAATTAGTTTCAAGTACTGTAAAGTAGCTCGCAAACGATCAAACATCAAACACGTCAAACACATAGTTTTTTTGGTGTCAAATGTTTGTCAGGCTTTTTAAAACCCTGGTACCCCTTAAATCAAAATACCCAAAAACAGCTATGCAGTGTGCACTGTGCACATAATATTTCATAACTTTAGCTTTACCCATAAACTATTTATCATTGGTAGGTTTAAGGTTACGTCACTCATCATCACTGCATAGATAAAGTGGTCGCGCCCCCGTGGTCCAGTGGTTCAGAGCTCGGCTCTTGACTCGGAGGTCATGGGTTCGATTCCCGTGTTGGAAACATGTTATTTCCAAGTTTGGTTAGGATAATGCAGGCTGATCACCTGATTGTCTGACAAGTAAGATGATCCATGCGTCGGATGAGCATGTAAAAAGTCGGTCCTGCGCCTGATCTCATGCCAGTCGTGTCGGTCTGTCGTCCCACTGAGTTATGAGAGTAAAGGAATAGAGAGTGCTCTTGTGTATTTCGCACACACTTGGGCACTATAAAATTACTCCTGCGTAGCTGGCCTGGTTTCAATGAAACCTGCCACCGTCACCGAAACCGGTGTGGGAGCTATTATTATATATAGATAAAGTAGTGAGTTATACATTATCAACGTTTATAACAATCGAAAGAATCGAAAATCGCTACTTAACATGGTACCACTTCTTATAGAGACTTATGAGCAAGCGATAGCGCGATGTAGGAGACGCACGGCGCCATCTATTATGAATTTTTGGAACTTACTTAATTTGAACAAATTTACGCATTTTCACCCCCTTACAACCCCTTTTTCCGGTTAAAAAGTAGCCTATGTCCTTTCTCAGGCTTTAGACTATCTGTGTACAAAATTTCATTACAATCGGTTCAGTAGTTTTGGCGTGAGAGCGAGACAGACAGAGATATTTTCGCATTTATAATATTAGTATAGACTAGTAAGCTGGTCAGAGTTTTGGAATACACTCTAAAACTAGCTAAAAATATATAACTTTATAGTAGCTCACGAATTGTATCTATAAAATATATTTCTACAATAATAATTTTTGCAGGCAGTTGAAATACTAAAAGTTGGCGGTGAATTAACATACAGTACCTGCACAATAACTAAAGAGGAGAGTGAAGGGATGGTTGCTTGGGTGTTGGAAAAATTCCCTTTCATGAAGCTTGTACCAGCTGAGCCCTTGAAGGGTGGGCCAGGTTTGCCCAACTGTGGGCTCACTGATGAACAGAGGTGGGTACTTAATATAATATATGGGACAAAGGATCAAATGGTGTAAGTTTTTGTCAAAATTCACAAATATAGTTTTGTATTGCGTCAGATAAGTTTCCATTGTTTGCCACTAGGGGCGCTGTTTCTATACTATACACTGCATACTATACATAATACAGTGTATAGTATAGAAACTGTGTAGTATATACAAAATATAATATGTAGAGAAGTGACAAAAACTTACACTCGCTTCTCAGGTTGAGACAAATATTCTTGTCTTTAAGTTTATAGACACTCCCCAGTAGACCACATTTATAGTTTTCAGTAATTAAATTAATGTGCCAGTTTATATTTACAACTAGTTATTATTTATTTATGTTTAAAATTACAGGGTAATGGTTCAGAGGTTTGGCCCAATTGAAGATGAATTAAGACCTGTTGAAGATATTTATAGAAACTCCATTGGATTCTTTATAGCTAAGTTTATTAAAACTGATTTTAGGTGAGAACAATAAATTTGTTTTTATATTTTATCAATGCATATTTTTTAAATCTGCATTGATGAAATGAATATTTTTTCTTATTTAAAATGCTTTTACAATAATTGTGCCAGGCAGTTGGCACAGTCTGATTTATAATAATTATACTTACCTCTAAACTCTACAGTTAGCTTATGAATTTAAAACAAAGTAAAATCACTGTGCGAATAAAAAAATATATATCTAAAGTAAATTATACAAAGGGCTACCTTTAATTTATTTTATCCAATCTAACCCAAATACCGTTCTTGGCTTTCAAATATGATACTGCCTTGTCTATTTCTAGAGGATTATCTGTTCTAGAACACGGTGAAAACTTGTAATTCCTCAACAGAACACACATAGCGAGCTTCATAGATATCATCGCAAAGCGATAGCCTGAAATAGAAACCAATATTATGTTACTATTCCCTTAACAATAAAATTAGGGCTCGTACACAAAACTGCGATGCGACGTCGCATCGCAACATAATATACACTTTAAAAATTCGCAAATATTTGCGATGCGACGTCACATCGCAGTTTTGTGTACGAGCACTTAAGAGGCCGGGTACCCTTGGAATTTCTCATACAAACGTAATACCAAAATCATTTTCTCATACGAAAATATTTTACATGTTTGAGTTATTTTCCAGTTTAAAATAGTAATTACCTAGGTTCCTGCACAAAAATTTACTTCAAAATATTTAAACATAAAAGTTTTTTTTTTGTTTAAAATTTTTTTTTTAGTAAATTTACTACTAAATATTGAAACACTAAAAAATAGAGTACAACACTAAAGTATATATAAATAAATAGTAAATTTACTACAAAATATTTAAATATTAAAAAATATTTTTTAGTTTAAATATTTTGTATGAGAAATTCCAAGGGTACCCGGCCCCTTATAGCCTAAAACCCTGGAACCAATATAAAATAATAACCTATACAATTCCTAGGGCCGGCTCCGAATGTCAAATAATGGTGGCTCGGTCGTTTCATTCTCTCCTCACGGGTAAATCTATCTGGTATAAATTTATCAGGCTCAGGATATAAGTTTGGATCCTTATTGACGGCGACCACTGGTATCGCTAGTATTTCGTCAACTTCGATTCGTACGTTGGTTCCTGGCAGGGTGTAAGGCTTCACACATACTCGCTCAATTCTCGGAAACGGCGGATAGAGACGTGATGTTTCTGAAAATTGTATACAACAGTTCAACTTTACCCGCAACTGATTTTAGATGTGATATTTTATCAGTAGACATCGGATTATATGCATTTGCATACTTGCATATGCAAATGCATATAATGGCACATTTTAGGCGTTAGTGCATATTTTGTAAATTTTTCGTTGATAGTGCATATTTCGGTAGTTTTATGCCCTCGTAGTCTCCACACTAGCTATCATAACACACACCGAGGCCACAAAACAGAGGTAGAATAGATTAAAAACACTTCAAATATGTGCCTCCATCCCCTAAAACTTAAAAGAATGCAATACACCCAATAGGTATAATCTTTCTAGAAACAAAATTTTTCTTTGTAGTTGGCAACATTAGTAAAAAATTTGAATAAAGTAAGTATAATATAGTTACCGATTTCTTAAACTTCATGGGCGTTAAGATTGCAATCGGAAAATGTTGGAAAAAAATTATTTTTGGTGCTGAATAAAAAATAATAAATCCTGGATTTGATGAAATTATAAAATTGACGCTTTTATTAACGGAACGCTCTTCAAAAATATTATAAATTTTAATGTTAAGTGACTTTTGATTGTGCATATTTTGTGCATATTTCGGCCATTTATCGTGCATACTTGCATGCATATTTCGGCACTTTGATCGTGCATATAGTCCGATGTCTTTATCAGTGATAAAATAGTTGTTTTTTTTTGTAAAATAAGGATTAACACCTCGATGGAAGCATGCAGGCAACGAGAGCGCCGCAATAGACAGTAATAGTAGGGGAGGTAGTGCTAGCGTTTGCTAAGCCATTTCTAACCGACCAAATTTTTGTCCAGCGGTAGCATAATATTTATCAATCAATATAATCAGCGTCAGTCGCCGCACCCGTGGTGGAATGTTAACTGAGAGTATTTCAAAGTTGTAAAAAAAATAGTTGCGAAAAGTAATTTTATACCGAATGAAACTTTGATGGATGATTGTTGAGGTCATGTTTAACCTAAAAATCACCGTCAGCCGTATTGCAGAGGGGGGATTCAACGTCAGTCGCGTTACTGAACATGTAATTTTTTTTTGAATATAAAGTCATTTTATACCGTACAAAATTTATACAGGTGAATGTTTCTACTTTGTATTTTTATGGGTAAATAATAAAGAAAACCGTCAGTCGCTAATACGATGGTGGAAAAACCGTCAGCCAGCGATATAAGTTATGACCGATATAGCCCTACTTCGCGCTCAACGTATCCTAGGGCGTCGCGTAGACGACATTTCCACCTGCAAAAATTCAGCTTTCGGCGATTGTCGTTTGAATTAACCTACGAATAATAAAACCAGGAAACGTAACTCCCATACTAATACAGTTTTAAATTTGGTTCCATTCGAACTGTCATGTAACGTCAGCCTTTATACCGCTCAAGGTCACCTAATGTATGAAAAGTGAACCTAAGGTTCACTTTTTTGACAAGTATTTTGGAGCATGTTTTTTGACGGAGTTACTCTTCCGTAGTTTTTTATTATTCGTAGGAATTAACCATAAAATTATCTCACATAGCAATTTAAGTAATTAATTCGATAGTCCATATTTGTGAAGATGAATTAGATTATACATTTTACTTTAAAAGCGCCATCTGTTGTTATATACTTAAACTAAAATAACACCTACCTAACCTAAACGTGTATAATCTAGATATGAACCTTTATTGGGTGCGAATTGGGATCTTTTTAATGTCAATTCAATACGATTCCCAACAACAACTTTGAGATGCTCTCAATTTTTATTCCACCCATTACGAAGTGGCTGACGATCAAAGCTGTTATGTATTAGTGGAATACTATTATTGGAACGATTTTCGCTCGGTATGAAATTAGTGTGTATATACACATGGCCAGGGTGTGTATGATACATACCCAGTAAGACGCCCTCGAGATAGTCGAGTTCGGCGAGGTGGTCGTACGTGACGTCCTCCCCCCCGGTGACGTCCTCCCCCCCGGTGACGTCGCGCACGTGCTCCCGCAGCCGCTGCTGGATCTCCGGCTGCACGGCCAGGGTGTGTATGGCGAAGGACAGTAGCGAGCTCGACGTCTCGTACCCCGCTAATAGGAATATTAGCGCTTGAGCATCTATTGTGTCGTCGTCCAAATCTGCAATATGATATGTATGCTGTCATCTAATATCTCCCTCTTCACCTCTTGTTATGCCCCGCGCTGCAGGCGACGTAAAGACCCCGTGAGCTTGCGGAGTTTTTGAGTCACCTACAGAGAGAAAGCGCCTTGTCGTTGGTCTGTTTGTGAGTGTACGTGTACGTGCACGCACGAACCGGGCGTGCGAGTGTGCGTGTTTGTTATGAATTATGATTATGACTCACCAATGGAACCCTTTTTTTCCTCTCGCTCTTTTTCTGCGGCGTGTATTAAAAGTTGTAGGAAGTCGCTTCGTCTGAAGAAACAAATAAAAATACATACTTACAATTTGGTTTTAAAAGGATTAATAATATTCATGACATAAAAGAAACAAAAAGTCAAAACGACAATCACTTTTTAACGCCTTAGTACACACTACACCGACGCTGCGAAACGCTTAAAATCTGCAAAACAGGAATAGAGCGAGATGCAATATAACGCGTTAAGCTGGGAACAAATTATCGGACGAACGTCCGCGGACGTTATCATCGGATGCGGCTTGTTTCTATCTGATCAATACAAAATACACTGTGGCGGTACCCACAATTGGCCTAACAATCCTACATCGCGCTATCGAAGTTTCGGAGAACGGCAACGTCTGAAATGACGTCAGTGGGCTTCGACCTGACCGAGCATGCTATCTCGCTCGGTCGGAAGATCTTCCTTTTCGGCCGCCACGAACAACGTTAAAACACTAAACTGTGCACATTGTCTGACGTCGACGTTGACGTTGTCGCGGACGCAACTTTGAGCGTTCAGAGGTCCGAACAGAATCTGGCTGGCCGGATGTTTTAGCAACCGCGGATTGACATATAGGTTAAGTCTTTGACGTCCGCGGATGAACCGTGCACATTGTTAAGCCGTATCCATCAGCCGCGACTTATGGATGCGTCCAATAATTTGTTTCTAGCTTCGTGTGGCGGATGAGACATTAAACGTGCCGTCCGACTACGACGCGTGACGTCCAGAATTATATTATTATTTTTAACAAAAAATTAAAACCGACTTCCAAGGTAAAAATAATAATAACATTCTTATAATATGAACTAAAAACTAAAAAGTATTAAATAATTTTCTTCTCTAAGGGCCTGTTTCACCGCTTCCTGATAAGGCTATCCACCACTTAATTTGACAGATGGTGTATGAAAAATCTGTCAAATAACCCTATCGGTAGGGATTGCAATCCGGATACTTCGAAATCCGAAAAATCCGGATAATCCGGATTTTTTGGGCCTATGAAAAATCCGGATTTTTATTTCTCAAAATCCGGATTTTCGGTTTTTTCGAATAGTAGATAAAAATGATAAAAAAGAAGCTTTTACGTAATAAACAATTAATTAAATGGTATTGTGTAATATCTGACATACAAATTCACATTTGTTTAAAGGCGCTATCACAACTTTGCGTGGCCTACACGTACGAAAGTCAGAATTCCGTATATCTAACATTCTATTGTGTAGTTATTTGGAGGTTATAATTATATTACTTTACATATCTTTATTTTATTTATAAGAAATAACGACATATTTTAGTTTTTTATAACCTAGCTCTTATTTTACTATATTTATTATTTATTATGTTTTCTATATGATAATATAAGTGCAACTATGATAAATTAACAATTATTTTAGAACATTCTAGTATTGAATACAATGTTTTTTCTAAAATATCTTGCTTTTGTTTACATGGAGGTTATAATTATAAATTATAATTGTTTACGTAGCCAATGCCGGTTGCCGATTTGTGATTCTGTCTAATTAAATAAAGGAATAAAGTAAGTTTATAATATGACGAAACGTTGATTAAAAGGATAAGGTTCAAATTGGGCTAATTTTAATAGTGCCGGCCAACGCAAATAAATCCATTATTTAAATATATCATCATCTAAGGAATAATTTTTATTATTACACCAAAGTTCTAAGTCAAGTGTCCGAGTTGTTATTCAAGGTCAAAGTTTGTTAATAATGTATGGAATAAAACTTATTTTATTAATTAAAAGCAATAAGTAATCGATCCCAACATCCCTATCCGAGTCATAGAACAGATTAGAAGCGAAATACCTACAAATGATTTGGAAAAATTCAAAGGAAGGGGAATACTCTACGTGCTTGGGGTGCGCACGGCATTTGCCTAGTATTCCAAGTAAGCAATGAGTTGTACCCTGCAAGCCCCAAGCACATAGAAGATCCATCTTCCTTTGAATTTTCCCCAATCATTTGTAGATATTTGGCTTCTAATCTGTTCTATAACTTGGATAGGGACGTTGGGATCGATTACTTATTGCTTTTAATTAATAAAATAAGTTTTATTCCATATATTATGTATTATTAACAAACTTTGACCTTGAATAACAACTCGGAGACTTGACTTAGAACTTTGGTGTAATAATAAAAATTATTCCTTAGGTTATGTTGTATTTAAGTAATGGGCTTATTTGCGTTGGCCGGCACTTTTAAAATTAATCCAAAATTGTATGGATGTTGGATCTTGTCCTTTGAAATAATTATTTTAAGTCATTATTCTGTGCAATAGCCTAAATATAAATATACTATCTAACTGCTGAGCAAAGGCGCTGCCCGAATCTTTCACTTATCTTGCCCCAGCGTCACCGTTTGTCAGCCCAGCTGATATGCCTTCAGTGGGGAGTTTATAATCGTGTTCTAGGCTAAATTCTTCGTAATCTTTGGTTCCTCATTGGTAACGTAACCTCTGACGATTTGGCTAGTAATAAAAAAAATAGAATCCTCGCCAGAACCCTAACTGGACAATGTAAGCTGCACAAGCACCTTTACAGAATAGGTGTTAATAGCTTTACGACCTGCAGATTCTGTGACACATCTATTCACCTTCTACTTGACTCTACTGCTCTACTACAGAGCGAAACTCTCCTAATTTACTAAAGGGGAAATTAGTGGCACCAATCCAAATTACATCGTTAAATTTATGAGCAGCACTAGGTTGAGGACGGTACTCTAATACGAAGGAGTCACAATAGATTAAGGATGGAAATTGGAATCTTCCTACTCCTCCTATTTTCTTCTGATTAATTTCGTTGCGGGTCTTAAGACAGTTTTAGCATGTCCCTCGGGCTCCCTGAGATCATATCAAAGGGTTTTCGTGGTTGGATACCGCTGTCGATCCTGGCGACACAAGAGATACAGTGGTGGGAATGTGTGGTGGGCCAAAGCCCGTTAAAAAAATAGATTAAGGATCAAGAATCAAGAATCGTCGTAACGTGAGGATACGTCAGAGCATAGCGCTATCTTTTCTTAGGCCTAATAATAGTAGGATAACCACTCGGTATATAACCAGCCTAGATGTATGCGGACAACGTGACCAGTCCAATGCAACTTTAGCTTGGCCGTCTTAATTCCTACGATTCTAGTTTGGGAGCACATTACGTTTTTTCGTTTTGAGATTTGAGCTCTATTGCTCTTTGGCAAACCCTGAGTTGGAACTTTTGTAAATCGTAAATCGGTCAATGATCGTGTTTGCGCATCGTTGATTTTGACGAGCGAAATACACATATCAACGAGTCTGCGCTTCAGTGAGATTGGTAAGTCACTATTATTCATGGACCAGTTTTTTCTGCCTTTCTGTAGTCATAAGAAACTAATTGCCCCAAGTGCAGGTACTCGTTGACATAGTGAATTTCTTGATCGTTTACCTCGATCCTACGTCTCGTACATTGTTTGTGTCTTTGGCCTATTTTTTGTAAGTTCCACTAGGGGCTTGCAGATCTTGGAGCATAATTTGATGATGTGCGGCTGACGGCTGTAGGTGCATAAATGACGAAGTCAAAAAAGGGGAGATTGCTTAGGATTTTCTTGTTAACTAAAATTTCACATTTTTATATAGTTAAAAAAATCAAGGTATTTTTAAGTTGTTAATAATATTTAAAGTACAAGATATACCTTTTTTTCGATGATGAGTGATTTTCACATCGCTTATAAGTTAAGAAAAATGTTAATTTTGAATACGTTTTATTTTGCACTTTTTAAATGAATATTAAATAATGAAATAATAAGAAAATAACTCACATTTAGAGCTGTTTACCAAAAATATTTAAAAATTTACAAAAAATCCGGATTATCCGGATAATCCGGATTTGAGGACAAAAAAATCCGAAAATCCGGATTTTTTTAAAAATCCGTTTTTTGCAATCCCTACCTATCGGGCACCTTATCAGGAAGCGGTGAAACAGGCCAATGTGCCTTTTTCCGAATTCGGCTAAACCTCAACTATTTCTGTACTCAACCTTCATCATTTTGAAGTATTTTCTTTGACAGAAAATTTGAAACTTATGGAACTGGCACCGACTTCATTTCATTGAAAAGAACTCAATTTAATTGAGGTAAAGTTACATTCTTTTTTTTCTTTTTATTAATTTAATGGCATTTGTGTTTCCACGCTCAACTTACTCAATTTTCGACGATCTCCTGTCAGCTTTAGCCTGTTTTAATATACCAAGTAAAACTTCGAGTGCTTCTGAGTTGAACACCGATATGTTCAGATGTTGCAAAATCGCTGGTGGCAATAGCAGCGCAATCTTCACCAATGCATTACTTATCGAAGACTTTTTATTGAAGTTCTTAGCTGCCTAAAACGATACGAAATATAAAAGTTTTTAGTATATGGCCGTGTTCACACCAAACTGACTATACGCCGCTGAATGTGAGCGAGCGTTACACAGTTTATTGTATTTACTATTTCCATACATATTCACTTTTTCGTTCACACCTAACGGACAATACAGGCGCAGACATTCGATAACGTATATTTTGTATTCAGATTTTCACGTTCACACTGGGGCTCACAGCGAGCCTTGCTAACGCTTGCTCACATTCAGCGATGTATAGTCAGTTTGGTCTGAACACGGCCTACGGCCTAAGAGCTAACAGGATAATTCCAAGATAAACAATGAAGCACATGAGATATCAATTTTCCAACTTTATAAATTGAGTAGTTAAATTTACAAGAATAATGTCAATACCCTGATGAAATCTGAATTGGTTTCTTCGTTGAAACATGAGTCTATGCCAAAAGCACACGCGCCAATAACGTCTAAAGTGTAGTACCCCATGACTTCTTTAATTTCAACTTCTGAACAATCTGAAAAAACAAGTTTTATAAGCCGTGCAACTATAAGATCGCTTCGTAAATGAAAAAAAGAATGAAGTTTGTTTTCTAGATCTCGTTGGTGAGGAAGACTGAGGAGTGAGCGGGGTGGGGGCGTGCGCACGTGGATACGCTATTAGTACATTGAAACGAACGATAACGCCTCCGTGGTCCAGTGGTTAAGAGCGTGGCTCTTGACTCGGAGGTCGTGTGTTCGATTCCAGCATTGAAAACATGTTATTTCCAAGTTTGGTTTCCTAACCAATTATACTGCATTGTCCTCACGTGATTGTCTGACAAGTAAGATGATCCAGGCGTCGGATGGGCATGTAAAGAGTCGGTCCTGCGCCTGATCTCTCGCCAGTCATGTCGGTCGTCCGTCTCACTGGGTTTTGAGAGTAAAAGGAATAGAGAGTGATCTTGTGTACCTACTCCGCACACACTAGGGCACTATAAAATTACTCCTGCGTAACTGGCCTGGTTTCAATGAAGCCGGGCACCGTCGCCGAAGCCTTAGATCGACGAAAACTCATTTAAAGAGGAAATTCGTGGCACCAACCCCAACCACATCGTTCAATTTATGAGCAGCATGAGTTGGGGACGGTAAAAAAAATTGGTAGATCTGTGATCAGACAAGCTGTTTGTAGGTCGCGATCAAACGGTGACGCGATATTGGATTTTTTTTGTATCCTATTGGTAGATTTTACACGCCCCTACCAATTGCTATACTGTGCCCCTACCTTCAGAATGGTCAAGGCCGGCCCCTGGATTATAGTGTCTTATAATCCAGGGGCCGGCCTTGCTCCTGAAAGGGGATGGCCAATGAAGTACAGAATTTAGATGTCTCTAAATTCTGTACTTCATTGGCCATCCCCTTTCAGGAGCCAGGCCAAATATCAATAAGTTAAAATAAAATAATAAATGTGGAAATAAAACATAATATCATTCTTACCAATTTTTTCGAAATATCCTAAGAGTTTTCTAGAACTATTTTGCATCAACGGGTACATGTTCTTCAAACGAAACGAGCTAAAAGTGGGCGTTACCAAAGTGCGTACCGATTTCCATTCGTCATTCTGAAAATACTTAAATAATGAGCATTGTTATAGTACGTCATAGTATAGTATACCAATAATAAAAGTTATAAAGTAAATAAGTTACGAGCGATGTTTTGTATTAATTTTGTGTTTCGAGCTGGTTTCGAGTGACTTTTCGAATGTGTTAGACAAACAAAGGGATATTTGTCATTTGAAAGCTTATCAATTTTATAGGTAGTTGTATTTTCTAGACTCCTTAAATAAAGTGGACCATAATACGCACCCGAAAGTTACAAAATACGACAAATTCCGGACGAAATAAACTCCCATGCCTTCATAGCCTAATGTATGTATCGCAGCCAACTGGTTTAAATAGCTGTTCAATCAAACAGCTAGCCTTCTGACTGAACAACGTCATTCAATTACACGTCTAGCTTTTTAATTGAATATTTCAGTCGTCAAAACGTTCAACACTACAGCTGATTCAAAAGCAGCCGTCTGATTGAATTAGTTCAAGGCTCACCACCGCGGCGCTAGAAGCGTTTTGTTTACAATAAGGTGTCAACTAGCCGGTATTTTGTGATTGTAATATTATTTGTAATTGTAATGATTGTGATATTTTTCGTAAATATACGTTACAAGTGTTATTAAAGTGACAGAAATTATGGGAGCACATACGAGTGAATCAAAATTAAAATAAATATTCGAGGTACTTATTGCAATTTTGTTCAAAATGAGTTAGAATACAATAATTTAGTCTACTTGTTATCATTACATTTGTGTAATAATTACACTAAACTAATGGTCACCTTAGTTAATTTGCCATTTACCCGTGTTTTTTTAATCGTTGATTTAACCAGTTAGCTAATTGTCGTCTAGCTGTAGTGTTGAACGTTGCAGTCAACAAGTCGGCTAAACGACGTATAGCCGTATGACTGAATGGCGTTGTTCAGTCAAAGGGCTAGCTGTTTTGTGTGTGGACTGCGACATATGCATGGCCCAAGTATTTCTTTTATCCCGTAGTATCTACAGATTCATATTTTTTTAAACGTAACTTACCTTCAAATCTAAAATCATCCTATTTAAATATTGTTTCCTTTTATTGCTTGGCATAGCAACTCTATTGACAAAATAATCAAAATCTTTGATCATAATGGCTTTCAGAAGCTCTGGGTCCAAGATGTATAATACCAGCTTGCTTCCTTCGAAATATCCTGAAATTATTAGAATATTCATCGTAATATTATAAATGTGTCTGTCTGTCTGTCACATATTCAGGCCCAAACCGCTGAACCGATTTTGCTGAAATTTGGTACTAAGATACATTGAGTCTCGGGAAAGAACATAAGATACTTTTTATCCCGAAAAAATGTACGGTTCACGCGATAAATACATTTTGGCGCAACGGAGTTTTAGATCGGGCGCTGATTAATCTTCCATCCTTCACAAAATATAATCTCGACTAAAAAAAATTAGTTTTTCAAAACTTACCTACCTGCGTAACGTTCACCTTTAAAATGATTGTAAATATCCAGCTGCGTTTCAAAATATGATTTTTTACATGATAGCCTCGCCCACAAGTTTCCGACTAGCATATTCGGCTCGATATATTTTATACCTCTGCTTTTAAAATGATCGATTTTGGTAATATGATTGATGTAGAATATCCAGAGAAAAGTTAACAAACCAAACGTTAGCCAATTCTCGATTACAAAGCTAATGAATACTTGTAAAAGAAAATAAAAAATAACCATTTTAAGAACTCGTATTTAGATTTCCTTCACAAGTTATTAATATTACACTTTAGTTTAAAATTATTTTCCTTGTGTTAACACGAGTAGTGTAGTATCAAACACTTAATTTGTGTTTTATACCCATGTAATTTCTAGAAGTAAATGCAAATAAATAATCAGCCAAGTGCGAGTCAAACTCGCGCACTAAGGGTTCCGTACCATTATAGAGCAAAATTAGGCCAAAAATTGTGTTTTTTGTATGGGAGCCTCCCTTAATATTTTATTTTATTTTAATATTATTATTAAATATTAAAGTACAAATACAACTAACTATTTTGTGAACATTTCAATTGTCTACCTGTTGCCATTATTGATATAGAGCCAAAAAGGCTGTGGCGGTACCCACATTTCGCCGCCACTCAACTAAGAAAAAACAAGCGCACCGAGGAGACATACAAATTATACGCAGCAAACAACACGCCGATAAAAACCTACGGAGAAGAAACGATCAAGCTCAACCTGGGACTCCGTCGAAGTTTTCGATGGACGTTTGTAGTGGCTGACATCAAAATATCAATTCTGGGCGCCGATTTTCTACACTACTACAAACTACTCGTCGATCTTCACACGAAGAGACTCGTCGACAAAGGAACCGACTTATCCGTCAACGCCGTGAAAGTCGTTACCGATATCGAGTCCGTGCATGTCGTAGCAACGACCAAGCTTACCACGACATCCTCAAGTTGTTCCCGAACGTCCTCCGGCCGATGTCACTGAAGCAGCCGAGCAAACACGATGTCGTTCATCACATCGAAACGACTGGGCCACCGCTTTTCGCTCGTGCACGCCCTCTACCACCGGACAAATACAAGACCGCGCAGCTAGAGTTCGAGCGTATGATGGAGATGGGAGTCTGCAAGCCGTCTAAGAGTCCGTCCTTCTACACGTCGTGAAGAAAAAGGACGGAAAATTACGCGTATGTGGAGACTACAGGTGACTTAATGCGGTCACTCTACCCGATCGTTATCCCATACCGCGTATACAAGACTTCACGTACAAGCTGCAGGGCAAGAAGATATTCTCGAAGCTCGACTTAAAAATGGCCTATTACTGGATACCTATATCAAAAGAAGACGCAGAGAAAAAAGCCATCATTACTCCCTTTGGCTTGTTCGAATTTAACTGCATGACGTTTGGACTTCGAAACGCAAGTCAAACCTTCCAGCGTTTCATGCATCAAGTCATAAGAGGCATCGACGGATGCTTTTCCTTCGTTGACGATCTCTTGATCTACGCATAAGATGAAGACAGCCACAAGAAGCTTCTCCGCCAAGTCCTGGAGCGCCTGGATCAAAACGGTGTCACACTTAACATCGAGAAGTGCGAGTTCGGGAAAAACAAAATAAATTTCCTGGGCTACGAAGTTTCCGCAGACGGTATTAAACCCAGCGAAGATCGCATCAAGGCAATAGCTTCCTATCCGAAGCCGAAGACCATTATCGAGCTACGTCGTTTCCTCGGCATGATAAACTTTTATCGCAGCTGCTTACCTCTACAAGCCGAGTTGCAAGTAGAATTAAATAAATACTTGCACAACATTAAGAAGCGAAACGACAAAACACCAATCAACGGGACTCCGCAAGCAGAAGAGGCCTTTGAAAAATGCCGACAAAGCGTTTCAGAAGCCGCCGTCCTCAGTCATCCAGTTGCCGACAGTCCTCTCGCTATCATGACCGACGCTTCAGATTACAGCCTTGGCGCTGTTTTACAACAGAAAGTCGACGGAGTTTGGAAGCCGCTCTCTTTCTTCTCGAAGTCGATGAGTGAAACGCAGAGACGTTACAGCGTGTACGACCGCGAGTTACTCGCTATCTACGCCGCTGTAAAACACTTTCGAAGCTTAATAGAAGGTTGCGAAGTCGTTGTGTACACCGACCACAAACCGCTCACCTACGCCTTAACAAAATCTCCGAGCAACAGCGACACACCGAAACGCGAAAGACAGCTGCACTTTATCAGTCAGTTTCGCTCGAAGATTATATTTTACGTCAAGGGAGAAGAAAACACTGTCGCCGACGCACTCTCTCGCATTGAGGAGATAGAGTGTCCTTCCTCCATAGACTACACGGAACTTAGCAACGACCAGAATAAGGACGAGGAGTTGAAAAAGCTGCAGACGCAAAATAATCTAAAGTTCAGCGAAATAACTTTGCCTGGATTGACTCGCTCAATAACTTGCGAGTTATCGACATCGACGCCGCGACCCTATCTACCGAAGACATATCGTTATGCAGCCTTCAAAGCGCAACACGAGCTGTGTCACCCAGGCGTCAGGGCGACAAGAAAACTAATGTCGAGCAAGTTCTTCTGGCCGTCGATGAACAAAGAAGTCGGACAGTGGGCCAGAGCGTGTTTAAGTTGTCAGCGCGCCAAAGTACATCGACACGTCGCGACGCCATTAGAAATGTTCCCGCCTTCTCATCGCTTCGACCATATACACACGGACATAGTCGGCCCTCTCCGACTGTCCAACGACTGTGCTACTGTGTCTATATCATCGATCGCTGCACTAAGTGGCCAGAAGAGATCCCAGTACGCGACATAACAGCCGAGATCGTCGCTGAAGCGCTCTATAACAATTGGATTGTGCGATTCGGCTGTCTACTGCGCATCACGACGAACCAAGGACGACAGTTTGAGTCCTCTCTGTTTAATGCGTTAATGAAGAGGTTCGGCATCACAAGACTGCGCACTACAGCCTACCATCCGCAGTCGAATGGCCAAGTGGAAAGATGGCACCGCACCATGAAAGCCGCGCTCATGGCCAGAGGCGCAACGACAAGCTGGACTGAAGAGCTGCCGACAGTGCTGCTGGGCCTCCGTACAGCAATACGGCAAGACAATCGCTGACTTGAGAGCCTGAGCCCGGCACTCATGACATACGGGTCAACTCTCCGTGTGCCCGCCGACTTCGTCGTGCCAGTCAAAGACACCACAATCAGCGACGCAGAGTTGGTGCGCCGTCTCACTCGCACCATGACCTCTCTTTCGCCGGCAACGCAGCGCACGCCTGCAACTAACCTGCGGCCGTTCGTCTACGAGGACCTGGCCACCTGCACACACGTCTTCGTGCGCAACGACACAGTGAGGGCACCGTTATCTCCGCCTTATGACGGGCCGTTTGAGGTACTTAAGCGCTACGACAAGTACTTCAAAATTCAACTGCCCCTACGTACAACTGTCGTGTCCTTAGACCGACTCAAGCCAGCCTACATCGTTAGCGAAGAAGTCAGTGGAACCAGCAGCGGCGATCAGACGACGACAACGGCAACACCTGCACCTGCGCATCAGCCCTATATAACGAGAAGCGGTCGTGTCGTCAAACGAAACGTACGCTTCTCTTGAGGGGGAGTGATATGGAGACGTCCCACAAGACCAGCGCACCGGCCAGCGAGCGCTACACTGAGCGCCCTACGCGCGCTATATTCTTATAAGAGCGCAGAGCCGCGCATAGCGCTATCTCGCACCCGCATGGCGAAGCGACGCGCCGCATGTCCACTCCGCTACCCAGCGAGCGCCGCACTGAAGTCCTGCGCGACGCGCGTGCGTCGCCGCGTATTAGTATGTGGGGATCACGCATGTGCTGTCCTACTCTACAGTGCAGCAGTGACGTAGGTCTCGTCCGTTCGCCAGCGGGCATCGAACTGAGGCGCAGCGCGCGCCGGGATTATTTATATCCTCGGTCGGCGCATGCGCAAATCGGACGAAGACTGCAGCGCTCCCTGACGATCGCCATTGGAATTAATTTTTACAATTTTGTATATAAGGCGTGAGAATCGTGAATAAATTGTTCATTGTTATTACCACTATGGAGGCGTCCCACAAGACCAGCGCACCGGCCAGCGAGCGCTACACTGAGCGCCCTACGCGCGCTATATTCTTATAAGAGCGCAGAGCCGCGCATAGCGCTATCTCGCTCCCGCATGGCGAAGCGACGCGCCGCATGTCCCAATTTAACGTTGTTAGTGGCGTCCGAAAAGGAAGATCTTCCGACCGAGCGAGGTGGAATGCCCGGTCAGGCCGAAGCCCACTGACGTCATTTCAGACGTTGTATATATCTTGCCGTTCTCCGAAACTTCGATAGCGCGATGTAGGATTGTTAGGCGAATTGTGGGTAACGCCACGCCACCTTCACCGTGCGTTTTACTCTGAGCTCTACCCTAGTCCGCTACAAGGCCAAAAAATCACATTTGTTGTATGGGAGCCCCTCTTAAATATAAATTTCATTTTATTTTTAGTATTTGTTGTTATAGCGGGAACAGATATTTTATTTATTTTATTTATACATATTTATTTTATTTATACAGATATATACAATCTGTGAAAATTTTAACTCTCTAGCTATTACCGTTCTTGAGTTACAGCCTGGAGAAAGACAGACAGACGGACAGACAGACGGACGGACAGACGGACAGACAGACGGACAGACATCGAAGTCTCAGTAATAGGGTCCCGTTTTTACCCTTTGGGTACGGAACCCTAAAAAACAATTAATCCTAATAAAAATGTTTTTCCAAACCGGTTTGTCGCATCCAAGAAATGATAAGATAACACTTATATTTTAAACCCGTCCTTTATACGTAAATATAAATAACACGTGTAACGTACTATAGTCGGGACGCGGAACATAGATTATATTCTTTTTCTTTTTAACCGACTTCAAAAAAAGGAGGTTATCACTTTGACGCGTATGTATGTAATATTTCCAGAACTGCCCAGTTTTTGTATATGTTAATCTATGACAGCTTCTGAACAAATGTGCCAAATTTCAAAAGTGTATGTATGTATGTACGTATGTATGTTTTTATGTTTGTGCACGCATATCTCCGGAACCATAAGTCCGATTTTAGTGATTCTTTTTTTATTGTACTAATGTTGTTCAACTTAGGGAATACTGCAAGTTTCATCAAAATCGGTTCAGTAGTTTTTAGATATGCAATTTTAATTCTTAATTACGTACAAAAATTTGAAGTCGGTTTTATCTTTTTAAAATACTATTATCCATTGATACGAAAGCAAAATAAATGACATAAAATCAAACGTCTACATGCATTGCATGCATGCATCATCAAATTAACATTAAAGTCACAGAATTGAGAATACCAAATTTCTTCTGTTTTGGTTTTATGGAAAAAATCACTTTTAACATTTTACAAATTGGAATTGGAACAAAACTTTTTACAGTTTTATCGAATTCTTCAAGTAACGAATTCTCTTGCCTTATATTATTTAAATGATTAAACAGTAAACAAACATACAACTAAAAATCGATGTTAAATAAAATATTTATTCACTTATTTATAAGATGTGTATAAAATATGTAGAACAACTTTATAAAATAAACATACAAAACATTGTAAATCTTCATTAATAATTACCTTCATGTATGTATATTGTAAACATTACTATTATAGTAGGGGAGGCGAAGTAGCTAATTTTGTAGTCACTTGAGCGTCATGGAGACCTAGTACGTTTTATACATTAGGTAAAACTGATAAAAAAATAATAAGAGCGTCTTTTTATTTTAGCGGTGGGTTCAGAAACTGCGGCCATTTTAAAGTTTTGAAAAAGAAAATATATTCAGAAAATTGCTTATTTCGGTCAGTTATTATTATATTTTAGACAACAAGGACTAAATCATTTAGTTTAGTGCAAAATAAAATATCTGCGAAGTTTAGTTAGGAAAATATGAAGGTTTATTTTTTATATTTTAAAATATTCCTACAGGCTTACCCTATCTTTGAATTGTCAGTGCTTTTTATGGAAGCTTCTTTAGGGTATACTAAACATTTTTTTTAAATTTTATTTCAATATTAAAAAAAAATTAACCCACCATGTGAGAAATCTGATTTCTATACCATGATAACTAGACACATGTCGGAAGCCTATACAATCTTAATCTGACACGCTCGAGCTACTCCCAAAATCCTCTCTTCCTCTCCTCTACTATTAGAATATTTTAAGCTGTAATAGTGTAGTACTAATAAGTAATATTCTATTAATCACAATTATTTGTACTGCTTGTTACACGTTTTGTAGTTTGCTAATATACAAAAATACTATTACTTTATCACATTCCTGATATTACAGGGTGTTGTAAAACGTATAATGAATATTTTTATGTTCCAAAAAGAATTGGCTTATATTTAAAATTGTAGTTTCGATTCTAGAAATAATATTGATAGAACACCTACGAATAATAAAAACTAAGGGAACATAACTCCCATACTTCAATCGTTTTGAATATTTTGGTTCTCAAATCTCAAGGTTCTTTTCGCACATTAAAATAGCTACGAAACACTACATTCAAATTGACAAAATAAAGCCGTTGACAATAATAATAATTGTCACTTCTATAATTACACAAAAATTTTGCATGTATTCGGGTCTCTTTTTGCATAAAGTGCATGTATTCGGGTCACATTTTGAAGAATCGGAACAATTTTTTTTGACACAGAATTACTCTTCCTTAGTTTTTATTATTCGTAGTAGAACACCCTATACGAGGACGCAAAAATTATTACTTGTCATATTTACTATTTTTCTATAAACACAGCCTATAATTATTATGATAAAATAAAAAATAAAACTTTAATTCTAACGGTCAATCTGAATATCAATAAACATTAAAATTATACCCTTTATCAGTTAGAATACTCAACACTAAGGGCCCGTTTTACCACATTCTGATAAAGTGCCGAATAGGCTATTACAACTTTTTTGATAGATTCTCCATACTTTATCTGTCAAGTTATGTGGTGGATAGCCTATTCGGCACTTATCAAGAAGTGGTGAAACAGGCCCTTAGGCTAATTCATGTTGCCCTCTTTGTCTGATACAATGGAAAAGCCACAACCGATAATGACAGCTACATGGATTAGCGTAAGCATGATGTAAATGTTTTAACTATTAATAAATAAAAAAATATATTTCACTACATACGTATACTTATAATTTAAGGCAACAACTTACTTGAGGCAAGGATTAATACCTTTAGTTAAATATGTCGGCATGTGACATAATTTTACTATTATAATATTTTATACCGTACTTTATATCTTGTCCAATTGAACCCAAATACCAGTTTCAGTCTTTAGTACAAAAGATCTTTTGGCGTACTTCAAAGGTACCTCTGTTTTGGAACAGGGCGAGATCTTGTAGTTCTTCAACAAAACGCACATTGCGAGTTTCATTGTCACCATCGAGAAGCGCATCCCTGAAATTGAAAATAATGTTTAAGTGGAAGAACATAATTATAAAGTAGATCGTCTTTCAATATAATTAATTTTTAACCGACTTCCAAAAAACGAGGAGGTTATATGTTCGGCTGTGGTTTTTTTTTTGTATGTTCAACAATTACTCCGCCGTTTGTGAACCGATATTCGAAATTTTTGTTTTGTTGTATTAGGTTTCACTCCTATTTGGTACCATGTTCACAAAAGTGGTGACCTGATGATGGGATCCATGAGTAATCGAGGGAACTACTCGAAATTTATGTAGAAACATATGGTGATTTAGGTTTTATGTGAAGTGTACTAAGAATATGCTACCAAAAAGTCAAATATTGGGTCAAGACTCAAGGTATACCATGGTTTCGAAAACGTTGAGAGAACTCCTGACTACTTATAGATACACGTTTGGGAGTTTCGGCGTTGTTTTAAGAACAGAAAGCATATGCTACTATGCAATTCATATTCATCATCATAACCATCATCATCATCATCGTCATCATCATCATCATTACCACGTCGTGTTAAGGTCACCAATGTCTCATGGCACAGAATAGATAATAGTACAAGGCATAGGTATGGATATACTAATAATAATAATTATGTACTGTATAACAACACCTGTTTGTTTAATACACGGCGGTCAGCGCCGCTGAGGCAAGCCGCGCGGCGCGTGGCGGCAGACGACAGATCGAATACTTTACTACTTTATATACAGATACAGAATACTTTACTAACTACTTTATAAAATTTAAATAGAAAAAAAAAGAATTAAAATAAAATTATTTTAAAAAGAGCATTAAAACAAAACAAAGTCATTAAAGTATAACTTACACAGAGCCAGTAATAAGACTGGCAGTCAGTACTTGGCATATGCCGCGTGTGAACAGTTTGGCCTGGCTTGAAAAACTGTTCACACGCGGCATAATATGCCAAGCCAATACTGGCTGCCAGTCTTATTGGCAGCCAGTACTGGCTCTGTGTAAATTATACTTAAGTGTCTTTTTAATTAGTTATACTTATTAATCGATAGATGGCGCACTAAGCATCGATTTGAATTCTTGATTACAAGAACAGCTGTCAATAATTATGATAATATTAAATATTATGAGTAGCTACGCTACATCCTATGCAAGTGTATAAATTTTTTATCTGATAGATCCTTCGATCGCGGAAAAACGAGACACAATAGCCTTTCTATTGTTATCGAAATCGCCGGTGACCGCTTGAGGCTTGAAGAATTAAAATTGTTAAATTACTTAGCACAATATGTTCACTTCACTGATAATATATTATTTTGTGAGTGTGAGTTGTGATTCTTAACAAATTGTAATAAGATACGTAAAATATACGCGAAGGTTTACCTACTAGTGTAACTAAAAAGAGTGATATTATTATTATTTTTAACAAAAAATTAAAACCGACGTCCAAGGTAAAAACAATAAAAACATTAATATGAACTAAAAAGTATTAAATAATTTTTACTATCTAATAGTGCCTTTTTCCTAATTCGGCTAAACCTCAACTATTTCTGTACTCAATCTTCATAATTTTGAAGTCGGTGCCAGTTCCAAAAGTTTCAAATATTCTGTCAGAGAACTGAAGATTCAGCTACCTGGTACCGACTTCAAAATAAAATAATAATGAAGATTGAGTACAGAAATAGTTGAGGTTTAGCCGAATTCGGAAAAAGGCACTATTAGATAGTAAAAATTATTTAATACCTTTTTAGTTCATATTAATGTTATCATTGTTTTTACCTTGGAAGTCGGTTTTAATTTTTTATTAAAAATAATAATTTCCCTTTATCACACATGGACAAACTACCATAGCCGGCGTATCCATTACATTTATAAATGTTTTTGTAAGTAGGATATAAGTGATTTCAGATTTGGTAAATCTGTTTAGACTTTAGATTTTTCTTTTCATCAGGGCGAGCAAAGTGAGGCCTAGTATATCCCACGACCTTTACATTTTGTTCTACACTTTTCGGAAAAACTATCACGCCTATTGATATGTGCTTTAACATAGTAATTTCTATTTATATGTAGATGTGTTATTATCAGTCACTCAAGGTGTGACGACGCGAGCCCTCACAAAGCTCGGCTTTTATTTATTTATTTTAGCTAGTTTATTGTCATATGACTAGGAAAACCCACCGATATGTGGGCGAGTTTACGTTTAGCGTCTCTCTCTAGAGCCTAATCCATAGATTATTATTTGCCCAAACGATAAGACACGATCAGACAAATATGTAATAATATATGATATCGCAATAACAATAGATGAAATCGTACCTTCTTCGGTACGACAAGGACACAAACAATAATTTGAAAATCTTTAACACTAGCCTTTGACTCACCCAAAGGTGCGATATGCCCAAAATAACCGTCGCCGATTTTCCAAACCTCATACAAGATAACAGATAGGTACATACCTATACAGTTTCTAGGTCCCGCACCGAATCCCAAGAAGTAGTGTCCGGGGCGGTTATTTTTCTCCTCGCGCATGAATCTCTCCGGGATAAATTTCTCCGGTTCAGGGAACAACTTGGGGTCCATGTGGAACCCTGGCACGGGTATGGCGACTACGTCGTTGACGCCGATCTGTACGGAACTGCCGGGCATCGTGTAGGGCTTCACACACACGCGATCGAACCGCGCGAACGGCGGGTAGATCCGACAAGTCTCTGAAATTATGAGGATATTCTTGTTAAATGAATAACGAACGAGCTGCTAAATTTCGTATATTTTGTTATTAAAATACATATTACCTTTAAAACACCGAAAACAATTTAAATAAACATAATTTTAGTCGAGTTCGGCGAGGTGGTCGTACGTGACGTCCTCCCCCCCCCGGTGACGTCGCGCACGTGCTCCCGCAGCCGCTGCTGGATCTCCGGCTGCACGGCCAGGGTGTGTATGATACATACCTAGTAAGACGCTCTCGAGATAGTCGAGTTCGGCGAGGTGGTCGTACGTGACGTCCTCCCCCCCGGTGACGTCGCGCACGTGCTCCCGCAGCCGCTGCTGGATCTCCGGCTGCACGGCCAGGGTGTGTATGATACATACCCAGTAAGACGCCCTCGAGATAGTCGAGTTCGGCGAGGTGGTCGTAAGTGACGTCCTCCCCCCCGGTGACGTCGCGCACGTGCTCCCGCAGCCGCTGCTGGATCTCCGGCTGCACGGCCAGGGTGTGTATGATACATACCCAGTAAGACGCCCTCGAGATAGTCGAGTTCGGCGAGGTGGTCGTAAGTGACGTCCTCCCCCCCGGTGACGTCGCGCACGTGCTCCCGCAGCCGCTGCTGAATCTCCGGCTGCATGGCCAGAGTGTGTATGGCGAACGACAGCAGCGTACTCGACGTCTCGTAGCCCGCCACAAGGAATATCAGCGCCTGAGCATCGATCGTATCGTCGTCCAATTCTAGAAGGAATTTGATTAAGTATTAAAAATTGCAGGTAGGTTAGGTTGCTCTTAGGCTCGAGATATAATATGCGCCCGCGCCATGTTAGCCCTGACTGGTACACCTCGAAAACACTCTGAGATTTTGTTAAGTGTGCGTGCGGCGACGCATTGATACTATGGCGCACACTGCACACATACAAGCCGCGCGCGGTGCCTTTGTATGAAAATAACTTACTTCCCCTCCTTTTACTATGTCCGCGCGACCGCTTCTTAAATAAATCGTTACACACAATTGCTCATGATCTCGTGGTGTACAGGCCGGGCCGCTCGGTCGTTTGGGCGCATACAAATCGAGCAAAAGAATAGAGGACAAACAAAAGCAGGATTTAGCATCATTATAGCTTCAAGATATAATAGTTATTATGCTAGTCCTAGTAAAACATAATAGTATTTTACAATGCTATTAAAGTATAAATAAAAACTCAAAGCAGATATGCTACTACCGCGCGCGTTGTGACTTGTGAAGCTTCAAATACGACCCAATTGGGTCGTCTTTTATTTAGTCTGTCTCTTTTATGTAAATGGCACTTCGTATCTTTTGTTTCACTTATCTGTCAAAGTGTTCGGAAGGGATTTAAGCCGGAAAATACATAGGCTGCACTAAAAGTATCGCTAATGGAATATTTCCACTGTTCCTGTCATATAAAAATCTTTTTAATTGAAAACTTCTTGGTTTTAAAAATCTAATAAGTACCATTTATTTATTTAAAAAAAGATTCTCGATCTTGTCACAAGGTCTTGTCAAACTTGTGTAGTCGTTGAGAAAATGGAATTGACTCGAGAAAATTCTAGAGCGATGATTTATTATGACTTTCGAAGTGGTTTAACACAAAAACAGTGTGTTGACCGGATGATTTCTGCATTTGGTGATGAAGCCCCATCCAAAACCACAATTTCTCGCTGGTTTCCTGAATTTCAACGTGGACGTGTCAAGCTCAGTGATGATCCCCGTCAAGGTCGTCCAAAAACTGCAGTCACCCAAGAAAACGTTGATGCTGTGCGTAAGCTGGTTGAGGAAGATCGACATGTAACATACCGCGAAATTCAGGCAACTTTAGACATTGGCATGAGTCAAATACAAATAATATTGCATAAACAATTTGGTTTAAAAAGTTGTTTTCCCGATGGATACCCCATTTGCTCTGTGAAGAGCAAAAAGCGGCTCGCGTTACTTGGTGCGTCAGAACTCTCGAAAGATTCCACTCAGGATCCTCAAATGCTGTACACAACATCATATCAGGTGACGAATCCTGGATATACGCGTACGAACCCAAAACTAAAAATCTGTCACGAGTTTGGGTGTTCGAAAATGAGTTAAAGCCAACAAAAATTGTTCGTTCACGGAGTGTTGCAAAAAAAGATGGTGGCCACGTTTGTCTCCAAAACCGGCGATATTGTGACTATTCCTCTTGAGGTACAAAGAACTGTAACCGCCGCATCCTCCATCACGACAATGCCAGTTCTCACACCGCGCACAGAACAAAAGAGTTTTTAGAGCAAGAAAACACAGAATTATTAGACCATCCACCGAACAGCACCGACTTAAGCCCTAATGATTTCTATACTTTCCCTAAAATAAAGAAATTGCGTGGTCAGAGATTTTCATCACTTGAAGAAGCTGTGGACGCCTACAAAATGGTCATTTTGGAGACCCTAACTTCCGAATAGAATGGTTGCTTCAATGATTGGTTCCATCGTATGGAAAAATGTGTCAAATTTCGCGGAGAATACTTAGAAAAGCAATAAAAACATTTTTAAATAGTAATTTTGTGTCACTTCCTTGATTCCCGAAATTTTCAGTGCCGCCCTCGTAGTATCAACGTAACAGATCTGTTTAGTGTTTATGTAGAACTAGCTGACCCGACAGACGTTGTCCTGTCTTAACGATGACTATTTTATTCGAATTGGTATAATTAAGAAAACAATATATTAAAATTTGTATATCCATGCCAAATTTCATCAAAATAGATTAAATAGTTTAAGCGAAAACCATAAAAGTTTATTATGCAGGAACACAGCCGTACATTTTCCGGGACAAAAAGTATCCCTATTCCTTTCCCGAGACTCAAAGTATCTCCATGCCAAATTTCATCAAAATCAATTAAATAGTTTACGCGCAAATCATAAAAGTATATTGTGTAGCAACCGTACATTTTTCCGGGACCAAAAGTATCTCTTGTCCTTTCCCGAGACTCAAAGTACCTCCACACCAAAATTCATCAAAATCAATTGAATAGTTTACGCGCAAATCAAAAAAGTATATTGTGCAGTAACCGTACATTTTTCCGGGACAAAATGTATCCTATGTCCTATTCCTGGTTCTAAGCTACCTCTCCACCAATTTTCAGCCAAATCGGTTCATCCTTTCTTGAGTTATAAGTAGTGTAACTAACGCAACTTTCTTTTATATATATAGATATCATTGAGTATTTTATATGTTTTTAATGGTTTAAGCAGCGAAGTGAAACATTTAGTAACTGTCTGGCCTCAATTATTATTATTTGTAGAAATAATATTACAAAAAATTAACGTCAGATTTAATAGCTAATAGGTATCACAAATAGCCTTTGCTGTTGCCTAAACGTGGCGTGGGAGTCCTCTTGACCTAGACGCGTTTTTTTATGCTTATATTATCTTAATACTGTTTTTTTATTCATTTAGACTTTGGGTTATTGATCTGTAAATGTGCCTTTCAATGTATGGAAAATTTTCAAATTACTCAAGGAATGCAGATAGCCGGGTCCTCACCAGACGATCCAACGCGCTCCGATCGCGCGCGGCATGAAACGCGTTGCACGGAGCGTTTGGTGTGGACGTGCCGCGCGATCCATGCGCAAGTTTTGGAGCGCACGCTCCCTGGCGCTCGCGATCCGTTCGTTGTCGGTTTTCTTGCCCGCTTCAAAGGTGCCTCAGATGCGTGGCGCGCGCGGTGTGGACGGTTATGTGATTCGAGCGATCCATCACACCATGGAGATTTCGCAGTCGTCGTCTGATATCGCTTTATATAAGGATGTTTAAATGTTTATGGGACCTAAAAGATGTTAATTTTATGACTAGAGGTGTAAGAGACGATGCTTGGGCTCAGATTTCTCGCAAAATGGAGAATAAGCCAATAGAAGATCTAAAGAAAAAAATGCGGTCTCTGGCGGGAGGATACAGAAGGGAGAAATTCAGAGAGAAACAAAGTATTTTACTACACAACAACAACTACAGGAATATTCATTTTTCAATAATTAAATAGTAACATTAAGGTGCATTAACAGCACCGCGGTACGAAATGTACGTGTGACTCCATATCGTGCAAAATACTGACTGACTTGAATAACGGATCGCCTTCGGATCGCTTGGAGCGTATTAGGATCGCAGTTTCTAAGTTCTTGGATCGGTATAACGCGCTCCACGCTCCTCGATCCTGGATCGCGGATCGCGGGATCGCCGCTCCAATATGGATCGTTTGGTGTGGACCCGGCTAATGATAATATTATTATGCATTAACGCGATGCCTTGATAATTTGGCTGTAGCGATATCGATTTTTCTCAGCAATTAATAAAGCTAAGAAATTAAAGTTCATTGTCAGTATTCATCATGTCTTTGTCTTTGAATTATCCATAGCATAACACGATTGGTCAAGTTTTATAACACGGAAAAAGACCTCTGTAAAAAAAGGGATTCCTATTTTGCCAACAGAGGAGAGTGATTTAAGCTTCCAAGTACATAGATTGGTTCAAGCATACACTTTAATTTGCCCATAGCTTATATGAAATGTATTTATGGTTTTTAAATTACGCGACAAAAACCATTTTGTCGCTTACGCCCTTTCGATTTTTTTCTGTTCCATTGCTTGTTTTCTATGAATAGAAAACAAGTAATCAAAAACATATCCAACACGGTTTTTTACATTAACGCGGCGTCACCTTAATTAGGAAGTGTTAACGAATTTCAAGTAACTGCAACAATGAGATAATAAAAACTTGAAATTGAATTTATTCTATAAACCAATTTCTTATCTTAAAAGGCATAACTGCGTATAAAGTTATCCTTTTTTTTACGTCTCCACGTAATAACTTAATGATGATGATGAAATCTGTAATGAATACGAATGTCTGAGAGCTCATCACTTGAGGACCGATGCCGTAAAAATTCCACCGACTATTGATTCCATTGGAAATGGAACACTGAATAATTAAACGCTATAACACTGTTGGAATGTCATTGGGTCTTTGGATATTTTAAAGAAAATATAAAATATTTTTAGGGTTTCGCTCCCAAAGGGTAAAAACCGGATACCAATATTTTCGCGTGCGAGTGATAAAGTCAAAACAAACATAACTTATCTATACTTTGACGACCTCTGTGGCTCATAGTAGGAGATCCGGCCATAGAATGACCTTCACCCATCGTATTACGGGATGAAAATGATTTTTTTATAAAATTAAACATGTTAAAAAAAATATTTACAGGAGGTTGTCTGAAAAATTTGGTGCAAAGTGTAATTAATTAATAATTAAAAAATGTTTTTTTTTTTAAACATTACATTCATTCCCTTACGCAAAAAAACTGTATACTAATCGAAAGTATGTAGCTCATAGAATATGCAAACGCTGGGTTGACTTTTTTTTTCCGGTGCAATTATCAGGTAGGCAGCTATATACAGGTAAATCGGTACTAGTAATTTTCAACGATCCACTTACGCGATAAACCTTATATCAAAATAAAGATAATTTTATTATGAATATAATGACATAAGGTTGAATGAATGTAATGTTTAAAAAAAACATTTTTTAATTATTAATTAATTACACTTTGCACCAAATTTTTCAGACAACCTCCTGTAAATAATTTTTTTAACATATTTAATTTTATAAAAAAATCATTTTCATCCCGTAATACGATGGGTGAAGGTCATTCTATGGCCGGATCTTAGACTATCAATGGTTAAGAGTGTGTGGCAGCTCAAGCCGGGGGTCGCGGGTTCGAATCCCGCCGACGGAACAAAAAGTTTTTCAATGTTCCTGGGTCATGGATGTGTATTAAAAATGTGTATGATGTAATAAAAATCTTAAATATATGTATAGTATAAAAGTATTAAATATATTATTTCCGTTGTCTGGTACCTGTAACACAAGTCCTTCAGGTACTTAGCACGGGGCCAGACTGACGTGGCACACCACGTCAGTCTGGCCCGTCTATAGATATTATTATTATACATCTAAATAATGTACATATTATAAAACAAAGTAGCTTTTTTCCCTCATGTCCCTTTGTTCCCTTTAATCTTTGAAACTACGCGACGGATTTTGATGATTCTTTCAGTGTTAGATAGCCCATTTATCGAGGAAGGCTATAGGCTATATTTTATCACGCTAAGACTAATTAGAGCGAAGAAATATAGGAAAATGTGGAGAAAACGGGGAAAATTATTTGAAAGGACTAACTTGAATGCGCTAATCTCAGGAACTCTGGTCCGATTTGAAAAATTCATTTTTTTTTTCATTTTTTTTTTTATTAAATAAGGGGGCATACGAGCAAACGGGTCACCTCATGGTAAGCAACTACCGTCGCCCATGGACACTCGCAACATCAGAAGAGCTGCAGGTGCGTTGCCGGCCTTTTAAGAGGGAATACGCTCTTTTCTTAAAGGTTTGCAGATCGTATAGGTCCGGAAATACTGCTGGTGACAGTTCGTTCCAGAGTTTTACAGTGCGCAGCAGAAAGTTACGCGAAAAACGCACTGTGGAAGACTGCCACTCATCAAGGTGAGGATGGTATGTTTTTCGCGTGGGACGATGGCGAAAAGTTGCAGGTGGTATGATTCCGAACAATTCCTCAGAGCACTCCCCGTGATACAACCGATAGAGGATGCAGAGTGAAGCTAAATCTCGGCGTAATGAGGCAATTGAGGACGGCTATAGGCTATATTTGATCACGCTAAGACTATTATAATAGGAGAATTTGGAAGAAACGGGGGAAATTATTTGAAAGGGCTTTTCTCGCGAACTACTGGAGCAATTTTTATGTTATTTGGCACAGATAAGAAGTAGACCACGTGAAGGATCATAGGCTATCGATTTTCATAATTTTTTCAGTGGCTATATATTTTATACCCATGCCACGCCGGGGCGGGTCGCTAGTAGTGCTATAAATGCAAGTTGCAGTACATAATTTGAACAGATAGATACTAGTTACTACCTACGAATACTATTGATCATGTCCTGGAAACGTGATATCTGTTCTCTTGTTAGGAAATTCAATCTCGTCTAGATTCTAGAGTTCCAGACCGACTAGTGGTTTATACACCTGTTAGGGCCAGTCCACACAGCGCGTTGCGTCGACGCAGCGCTGCCGTTTGACGCTTCGGCCAAAGCCGGCCACATGGGCGCTGCGCCATCGCAGCTTTATTACGAAGCAGTCTAACGTCAAAACCCACTCTCGCTTCGCCTCAAGGGCTGCAGTCTGCCATGTGTGCGTTGCGACGACGCAGCGCGCCGAACGACTTAGTAATTTGTATGTAAAACACCACGAAGACAGTGCTGCGTCTACGCAATGCTGACGCAACACGCCATGTGAACTGGCTCTTATTGTTCATATAACTATAAAACGTCACAAAGTCAACAATACGTATCTTGATAATTGCGTCTTTTATTTGATTACAAGACGACGACAGCAACTGCGTTGTGCCGAAGTTAGTTTATCGTGCGGGAACCGTACCTACATTTTACCGCAACAAAAACTTTCTTATGTCCTTTACCGTCTTTCAAAGAATTTTCATTAGTGTAGGTACTTCGTTTTTTACAAAAGTCTTAAGCTATTATGTATCCCTTCTATTAAAACTTATTAGGTGAACGCACACTTAGCCGAACCGAACAAATCGAATTCCCGGAAGGATTTTCTGGAGTCCTGCCTGATTCGACGCGGGCAAATGTGCGATGTTTTATAGGATTTCATATAAATAATTCTAAAAGTAGACATGGCAATGCACTACTTGTACCGTTCCTCATGCTATTGCTATTATTCTTTATGTATTGTAATGTGTATGGTCTTATGGTAGTGTAATGTGATGTCTTATTGCTAAATAAACGTTATTATTATTTTTTTATTTAATTTGTTTCTTTCGGCTCGTTCCATTCTTTCGGCTACGATAAGTGTGCGTTCAGTGTTCACCTTTATCTATACATATTATAAAACAAAGTAGCTTTTTTTCCTCATGTCCCTTTGTTCCCTTTAATCTTTAAAACTACGCAACGGATTTTGATGATTCTTTCAGTGTTAGATAGCCCTTTTACCGAGGAAGGCTATAGGCTATATTTTATCACGCTATGACTAATAGGAGCGAAGAAATGGAGGAAAATGTGGTAAAAAACGGGGGAAATTATTTGAAAGGGCTTATCTTGCGAACTACTGAAGCATTTTTTTATGTTATTTGGCACAGATAAGAAGTAGACCACGTGAAGGATCATAGGCTATTTATTTTAATCATGGCTATATATTTTATACCCGTGCGACGCCGGGGTGGGTCGCTAGTATATAATAATTATACAAACCTGTATGCCCATTGACTTCCTCTTGTTCCTTTGCCGCTGCATCAATGAGCAACTGCAGAAAATCGCTTCGTCTGAAAAGTAAACAAGAAGATTTTTATACATGTGTATACATGTGTACCAGTCATTGGAAAAAGCACAAAAATACAATATTTATTAATGTTGCTTTAAAAATTTCCTGTTTTTAAAGTAAAAGAACGCCTGTTTTTAAATAAAAACAGTCAGTTTTTAAAGCAACATTAATAAATATGGTGTTTTTGTGCTTTTTTCCAATGACTAGTACTGTCCAATCTACTAGTCATTTACCCTATAATGTGTTTCTCAGTAAGAATTTGACCGAAATAATATTATTAATATGTTTCAGATTTTCCTGGAGAGCTTGGTATTATTCCCAAAAACCGCGCATTTTTTAGTTATTTCAGTTTTTTCTAGGTTTGAATTTCGAACTATTTCTAGTGAAAATAATCGTGACATAAATAGTTATTTAAATAGAAGTGATAAATTTTATCATTCCTTTATTTGTTAAATAGCAATATTCATTATCAAAGTGGTTTATGAGACCTTGTAGTTACTTAGTGAAATCGTGATTGTACCTTAGGTACCTATATAAAATTACACAATATGTTCAACTTTATATTACTTTGTCTGATTTAAATATAATGGCGCGCACCAACGACAACTTTTTTCTTTTAGTCTACTACTTGCTTCTCAATGTCATATTTAGGTAACAAAAAAATTTGTTTAATTCTCAGAAATGGACTACATGTAGACTGTAGTATGAGTTATGACGTACCTATGTAGTTTAAATTTTAGCCATACATTTTGCCATAGTAAAAGTACAATCAGAGAAGTTGATTCCTATGCAGATACCTACGTAGGTATCTGCATAGGAATCATTTGGTCGCATTACGTGAAACTCAACCGACAGATCACAATTAACATTGAATTGACATGATCGACCAAATGACGTTGGTCTCTCAACTGCATAGGAATCAATTTCCTCGATGGTACATCCTTCCCCATACACTACTCTATGTCTGTCAAGAAAGTGAAGAAATTAAAAAGTGGCAACATTGTAGTGTCATCTCTTTCAAATCAATCTAAGAAAAAGGGATGACACTACAATGTCGCCACTTTTTAATTTCTTCACTTTCTTGACGGACTTTATGTCTGTGTGAGATAGATCTTACTTGGATTCGGAGGATCGTCTCTCTGCTTTGGCCTTTTGCAGAATCGGCATCAAAACTTTCATAGAGTCGGAATTGAAGAATGATATGTTTAAATATTTGGCCAGCCCCGGAATCAGCATCAATATGAGCAGCAATGACATTCTTTTTATTACTGACATCTTATTGAAGTCTTCAGCTGCCTAAAAGTTTATAATCATTATATTTATGCCGCAAAAAAATGTTTAAGAAGCAATAGCTATGTCCACATTATGCGCTTTCGTCTTCAATTTTCGTCATTTTCTTTCATTCAACTTGAATGCGTCAACGAACGCAACGCCAACATTGTCATTTTTGAAGTTTTGGATACGGTCAGAGGGCATGCGTCGCGGGCATGCCCTCTGTTGACTGCGCTATTATATAGCGCATGCCCTTGATGAATAGAAAAAGGCACAGTGTGGACAAAGCTATTAAGTAGTAGAGTATCTGTAGGTCAAATTAAGTACAGAGCAAAATGATATATTGATGCACAAAATAGTTTTTACATAAAAAGCTCTAATACTATTCCTCAAAGTTTTGACTTTAATATTTATACAATGAAGTTGCTTCTGCTGTCTGCTAGCTGTGAGCTTTTAAAACTCAATGGACTTAAATGCAGTTTTCAGCAAAATAGAGTGTTTATAAGTTAAAAAAAATTACTCTTTACTCATACAACACAAACAGTTAAAGATCAAAAACTAACAAAGACTAACTTTTACAGTGTAAAAATTAACTCACCTTAATAAATTCTGAATCAAAATTCTTATGAAAGCATGTGTCAATCCCAAAAGCACAGGTTCCAATTGTATCTAAAGTGTAGTATCCCATTACTTGCTTCACTTCGATAACTGACCCATCTGTGTATAAATTAATCTTACATAATATTTGTAAAGGACATCAGGCAATTTCCATACAATTTTGGTCTAAAAAAAACTGCGCTACCAGACCGAGGATTATTTAAAATAGCTAGGCCATATTAAGAACTTAAAAAAAAAATGGACTTAACACTGTAACTGCCTTTTCTAATATTAAGTATTATTTATTTATTATTATTATGTGTTTACCTAGATACGAAAACTTAAAGAACTACTAAAAACATATAGTAACAGTGTTAAATTCATAGAATTAGTTTGTGGTATAAAATATAAATAACCTAGCTACTGGAAATATTCTTAGTTCTGGCCTCGCATTTATTTATAGACCAGAATGCCTGATGTCATTTGTTTGTAAAACTTAAAAGAATAACAATTATTATTCGACAAAGTTTTAGAAATAATAAAATTATTTATATTGCTGTTTTTGTCTGTCAACTGACTTTTCCACCATTTAAGACAAAATTACAACAACATGGATTTATTGGTCCTCCCTAAATCTTAATTCATATATACAAAGCTAACTATTAATACCTAGATCATGAAAAAACTAGACACAATAGCTTATCTATTGTCATCGCGGCTGCATGTGGCCACTTGGGAGTTGAAGCATTAATCCTACAAGCCCCATATGAGCACCGGTGAACGCAATAACAATAGAATACAATAGCATTTCCAAGAATCCCCGATCGAAAGATTAATGTTATTTTATAAAAATGTTAATATTTACTCTTGTCCTCCAAATAGGCCAGGAGCTTCTGAGCACTGTCTTTCATTAAGGGGAACATGTTCTTCAGACGAAAAGAACTGAATGTTGGTGTTATAACACTGCGCACAGACTTCCATTCTGAATCCTGAAACAGAGTTTTGATTTTTTTGGTCAGCAAATTTTGGTGGTCACATCCTTCAGCCATGAGGATACGACTAAGAAGAAGAAAATAAATCTTTTTTCAAAATTAATTAAAGTTTGACTAAGTTGTGTCTTCTTACCTTCAAATTCAAGATGTTTCTCTCAAGATATCTTGGAGCTCTTGTCCTGAGTGTATTTCTATTGACAAAATGATCAAAATCTCTTATTGTTATAGCCTTGATTAGATCAGGGTCCAAAATGTACATGACTGGCCGACGACCTTCAAAAATACCTAAAACAAAGAACGATTATTGGGCGTGAGAAACTCCAAAGTAATACTTATATATTTTAAAGAGCAGTGACTATAAAGTATAACTAACCTCCATATCGCTCTCCTTTGAAATGGTTGTATATTTTCAATTGGAACTCGTTAAAAGATTCCTTTGCTGTAAGCCTAGGCCAAATATTTCCAAAAAATATTACCGGTTTTAAATATTTAACGCCCCTTTCTTTAAAGTAAGTAAATGTGCTGGTGAAATAAAAGTACGTGAAAAACGTGACGGTTAATGTTGTCAACAGTTTCCAGTCATCAAGTAAAAATCGTACAATTTGTTTAGTCCCGTTATAAGTATCCATTTTGACCGAATTATGAACAAAAATGCGAAATTAAATTTATAGCTTAGTTTGTTATTGTATTGAATATGAACACAAACCAGTAAAACACGAATATCAATTATTTTAAATTATCGGCATAATATCACAATAATTAAATTGGTTAAAATATTAATTTATTATTTTTAAACAAACAAGCAAAGAGAAGATTTTAAAATTTGCAAATGAATGATCAAACACACAGGGAACTTTACTAGAATACTGGAAATCTTCTTCTTCTTTTGGATATGGCCTCCCTTGAGGAATAGCCAGTATCAGTGTTGGCGGGATAAAAAAACTTGGTCGTCATCGACGACAATCATGACTCTGCTCTGTATTTAACCTTTGTGAATATACAAGTTTAAAAAAGAAAAGAAAGAACTCGATTAAAAATAAAGAATTGCATTTTAAACAATTAAATCCACAGTACCTGTAACAATACAACATAAATATTGTTAGTTTGTTAGTATTCATTAGTAAAGACTCAATTCTACAATTTAATATTATTTGAATTAATAAAATTACACAAAACATCTATAAAATACTGGAAATCAAACATCAATGAAACTTTGAAAGAAACAATATTTGACATTGACATTTGACAATATTTTTTTTTTTTTGGCACTGACATTTGACAATTGACAACCTTTATTATTTTGACATTGGTTTTTTTACGTCCGCAAATCATTATGGTATTGAGGCAGTTTTGGCGGGCATGTGAAAGAGTGCTATTATGTTTTTGTATTATTTTCCTAAAATTGTGTTAGCTGGGTTTTTAATGTGTAATATTGGTAGAATATTAACCATTAGATGTTCGTGTTCATGCACAAGTGTAGTAAAGTGATGTAATATCCAGAAACGTGCTATTTTGTGTTCCCTCCAAAACTCCATCGAAAGTTTCAGTAAAGCGTCTACCACTTTACTGAATCGACCAACTTGACTCCTTGACTGTATTGACTTTTACTTAGACTTTGACTAGACTTTAGACCTGACGATACATGAAAACGATGATGAAAAATATAGAAATGGCTGTATGGGCAACGCTCCCTTTGCCTGTCCTGACCGGGACGAATTAAAAAAAAATAATTATGGTATTGAAATATTCTGATTGTGTCATTTTCGCATCATTTTCGAAATTCGAATTTCGAGATGTTTTCGAGACATTATCATATTAAAAAAACTCAATAGGCTACTTGACCTAATTTTAGGGTTCCGTACCTCAAATGGAAAAAACGGAACCCTTATAGGATCACTTTGTTGTCCGTCTGTCCGTCCGTCCGTCTGTCAAGACCCTTTTTCTCAGGAACGCGTGGAGGTATGAAGCTGAAATTTATATCAATTACTCAGGTCTACTGTCCCTTGAAGCTGTGAAAAAATCAAACTTCTAAGCCAACGCAATCAAAAGATACAGCCGTTTATGCCGCAAATTTTCGACACTTGCAAGGGAATCAAAACCTACAGGGTGCTTCCCGTAAACTCAGAATCTTGAAATTTGGTACGAAGCAACGTCTTATAGCATAGATAAAGGAAAAATTACGAAAACCATAAATTTTTAGTTACATCACATAATATATTTTTTTTTTATAATTTTAAACTTACTACCCATTTCCTCATAAACGCGTAGAGGTATTAAATTGAAATTCATACCAAATACTCAGGTTTATAATACCTTTAAGCTGTAACAAAATCAAACTTCTATGTCAACGCAATCAAAAGAAACAGCAATTTAAGCTGCATATTTTGAAATTCGCAAGTACTCGCAAGGGAATCAAAACCTAAAGGGTACTTCCAGTCGACCTAGAATCTTGAAATTTGGCATGAAGCAACGTTTTATAGCACACATAAAGGAAAAATTCCGAAAACCTTAAATTTTTAGTTACATTACAAAATATATATTTTTTAATAAATATAAACTTATTACTTTTTTCCTCATGAACGCGTAGAGCTATCAAGTTGAAATTCATATCAAACGAACTTTGTAAACCTTGCAGGTTTGTACGGAACCCTCGGTGCGCGAGTCCGACTCGCACTTGGCCGGTTTTTTTTATTCATGCTAATCGCTTCATAATCATTCATTTTTACAAAAAAAAACTAATATTTTAATATTTTACACAGTAGAAACCCATAAAAATGTTTATTGAAAAATATGCCTCTTAATTGGCGCCGAAAACACTGTCCGCCATAGTGTGACGTCTTACGCTTTGCATTTTAAACTCTCTTTATTGAAATTTTTTAATGTGCTAAATGTACGAGTCTAAAAGTGCCCAAAAATTATAAAATAATTATATAAGAAATTAGAAATCATTTGTAATGTTGAAAACTTTTGGAGAAAAGTTTTGGCCATTTCATTTCACGTCTACAATAAATGGAGATAATATATATAAAACTGATGTTTTATTTGAATTATTGAAGAAAATATATAATAGGCTTATTCTTATTATTTATGTACAAATAAACTTACATATAGCGAGCGCGATAAATAAAAGATATTAAATTAGTATGAGGATGACGTCACATCCAAATCGGAAGCACTGCAAAAGCGTTTTCGTTAGTACAATTCCTATTTTCATAAAATCATATTTTCAAATCGACTTTATTTGTCAATCATAAGCTTTTATTTGATAAAATCTAGTTCAAACTTCAAACATTTACTCGGTAGTCGGTAGGGGTCGCAACTCGCAACTCGCAAACCGGGATCTCGAATTTCGAAAATACCGGGATACCGGGTCAAAGTTAGGTATTCTTAATACCGGTATTCATTTTACGAAAACCCGATATTCGGTATTTTCGGTTTTAGTAAAATAAATTAAAAACAAATACAAATAGAAAAAGTTACGCCCTTTTTAGTGAAAGCCGATAGGTAACCTTAATTATTAAATTAGTACCCACTTAATACTTAAGTACGTTTCAAAAATATTCACATTAAGTAGATCTTTTATCAGCCTCAGCTTTATACTACTTCAAACACCATATTTTACGTCCCCAAATGCCGAAATTTTCTCGTGTTTATCTCGAAAGGCTCAAGAGTTATGTAGTATATAACTTCGGATTTATTAACAACTCTTGAACTCATAAAATTCAAGTGCTTGCACATATAAGGAGTGCCAAAAATTTTAAACGCTTATCTTAAAAGATCCAATTTTTCAAAACGCCTATCGAAAAATCGATATTCTACCAAAAACATAAATGATCCAGTTCCTGAAAAATGATCATGCTGGGAGATCTGTCTGCGACTTTGCCCTTGCGTACGACTTAACACAACTGCTTGCTATGCCTGCGCGAATCCCAGATGTAGACGGTCAGAAATCAGAATCCTTCCCTGTTGGACCTTCTGCTGACTTCAAATCCTGATGGCTACTAAGTATCCGTGACCACACCACTTGGTTCATCGGATCATTGCCTTATTAGGAGTTCTATGCCACTTGCGACGGTATTGCGACAGCGTACAGTTATACCGTCGTGTGTGCAAGTTAGCAGAATGGGGTGGGATGCGGTCATTTTTTGCATCCCGATGATCGCGACAACACTGCAACTCTGTTGCTAATGATGATGGAGCTTTTCATTCCGTCCTCTGTAGTGCCAACCGGTGGCAGATTTCGTCCCTGGATTAGTTCATCCTCCAAAAAAGCTGGCCGTTACCAGGAGGCTTACCAATCCTGGGCCAATGCAGTGTCTGCTCGGGATTTAAATACCAGCACATATAAAATGGATTACAACCTTGCCTCTAGGTCTCTCAAGGGAGAGTTCACTCGGGCAAAGAAACAGCACGTCAATAGAATTAGTAAGAGACTCGAGTGCCTCCCCTCGGCAACCCGTGCATTCTGGTCGTTGGCCAAATTTATTGAAGGGAATTTCTGCAAGGCATCCCTACCATCCCTACCTATACGTAGGAAATGAATCGTTGGCCCACGGGCCACGACGCAAAAGACAAAGCCGATCTTCTGGGTAAGCTCTTTGCGTTAAACTCGACTTTAGATAGACTTGGTTTGGACATTGCGAAGTTCGGGTTTAGCATAAAGCGCTGCTATCATACGGGCTCCCTGAGACATTATGCAAGTGGGTCAAAGGTTTCTTATCAGATAGAATCATAAAAGTCGTAGTTGACGATGAATGCTTGGAAACTCAGTCTGTTGATGCTGATATCTCATATTTCTCCGTCATTGAGAGTCGAAACGAACTTGTGTCTAAAATAGAGAATTCATTGGACAAACAAAAAAGGTAGATGTAACTTAGTCCAATGGGGATTGTCCATTTTTTTAAATTTTGCTCATTACAAAAACATTTCGAGGAATAAGGTCAGTGATCGTTTTTCTGTATATAGACGAAAAAAATACCCATTAGTTACTTATATTTTCGAACAAATATGTTTAACCTTAGTTTGACCTTCAATGGCGTTAAATTAGCAATAAATTCGACCAGCATTACTTTTCGAACTTTTGGTAAGCTTCTCGTATCTGCTTTCACATAATGATAACTTGCATTTGACGAACCAGCCATTATAAATAAGATTGAAAGGAAAAAAAACATACTGCAGAGGTCAATTGGCCGCCGATGATGACGTCAGAGCGAAAATTTTAAAAATTTATTGGGAAAAAACTAGCCAATGAATTTCAAAATTATTTAATTTATATTCTTAAAATACCCTATTTTAACGAAAAAAAATATAAAAAGTACATGTAATTTTTTTTTGGACAATGCCCATTCAACCCCGCCAAGACACAAGTCTGCGCGTTTACTACTAAAAAAGTCATCAATGGTCGTATATCCTCGTTAACAATCTCCCCTAGCATTGAAATACTTGGCATAAACATATCGAGCGAAATCCAGTTCCGATATCATCTAGAGGGCAAGGCCAAGTTAGCCTCGAAGAAACTTGGTGTTATTAAGAGCGAGACAGTATTTCGGTCCGGACCAACTCCTACAACTCTACAAGGCACAGGTTCGGCCTCATATGGAATACCTACTGTTCTCATCGTTGGGCAGGGGCGCCAAAATACCAACTGCTCCCTCTGTATCGTATCCAACGAAGGGCGCTGCTCAAATTGTTGACTGCCATAGTGTTTCAAACAGCTTGAACCCCTTAGAATTACGCCAAAATGTAGCTTCACTCTGCATCCTCTATCGGTTGTATAACGGGGAGTGCTCTGAGGACCTGCAACTTTTCGCCATCGTCCCACGCGAAAAATATACCATCCTCATCATCTTGATGAGTAGCTGCAGTTTTCCACCGTGCGTTTCTCGCGTAACTTTCTGCCGCGCACTGTAAAACTCTGGAACGAACTGTCACTAGCAGTATTTCCGGACCTATATGACCTGCAAACCTTTAAGAAGAGAGCGTATTTCCTCTTAAAATGCCGGCAACGCACCTGCAGTTCCGCTGATGTTGCGAGTGTCCATGGCTAACTTGGCCTTGTCCATGGGCGACGGTAGTTGCTTTCCAACAGGTAACCCGTTTGCTCGTTTGCCCCCTTATTTTATATATATAAAAGTTAATAAAAAGGAGAGTCAAATCCATACTGTCTGTCTGTCTATCTGTTTCCTCTTGCTGAAATTTGGCATGGAGATACTTACTTGTCCTGGGAAAGGACATAGGATACTTTTTATCCCGGAAAAATGTACGGTTCCCGCGCGATAAACGAATTTTGGCGCAACGAAGTTGCGGACGTCATCTAGTTCAATATAAAAATTAAGCCTGGCTGTGGCCTTCGCTGCAAAAAGAATTGAGATCTAATTGAGTGCCAAGTTCTATACAAAATTGAAATATTATGTATTTGTAGAAATAATAATAACATTATAAGCAAGTATTATATTGGATACCTATAAAAACAGTTCATATTATTTAAAATATGTGAGATCTCAACAACTTTAGCGTAAATCCCGAAAATATCGAAAATACCGGATTACCGGTATTGGTCTGGAGCCAATACCGAAAATACCGGTTTTGCTTAAATGATCCGGTATTAAATTAAATTAAATTGATTTTTTTTTATTGTTCAATTCTGTTACAATTTTTACAATGCGAGGAACGAATACATAATATTTTATACAAAGTACACTGATATAGGAAAACATTGGCAGCCGTACTAGTATGAACTGTGTCACAAGTCACAACTCACAGCTGCCTTATTGCGACCCATGAAGGTATATACTATAATCTATATCCTTAATCTGTGTTGCGACTTGCGACCCCTAGTAGGCGGTACTCGGTACCTACTCCTACTTTTTCGTTTGGTTTTTCTGGTTTCTCTGTATGAAAGCAGCAAAGTCATTGTAGGTACTCTTAACTATAAAAAAAAGATTGTCAACAAACAAATGACAAGTATCAAATGGAGTTTTGGCGGGCATCTGAAAGAGTGCTGTAATTGTGTTTTGTATTATTTTCCTAAAATTGTGTTAGCTGGGTTTTAATGTGTAATATTGGTAGAATATTAACCATTAGATATTCGTGTTCATGCACAAGTGTAGGAAAGTGATGTAATATCCAGAAACGTGCTATTTTGTGTTCCCTCCAAAACTCCATCGAAAGTTTCAGTAAAGCGTCTACCACTTTACTGAATCGACCGACTTGACTCCTTGACTGTATTGACTTTTACTTAGACTTTGACTAGACTTTAGACCTGACGATGAAAACGACGATGATGAAAATTATAATAGGAGGAATATGGTTTTCCCGCCATATTCCTTACCTTCTTACCTTGTCTGTGGCACAACATACCTACACATCCTTTGTGTCAAGTTGCCAAAAAAGAAGAAAAAGAAAGTATCAAATGTGTCGTATAACCAAAATAATAACCTAAAAACAAAATTAAAATAATAATTAAAGAAATAAATTAGTATTTTTGTAAATAATAATATTATTTATCTGATTTTCATTTTATCTTCAGGTATTTTTGAACGTACAAATTACAATCAGTTGTGCAATTTATTAAAGCATATTATGTAAATAAATTATATTATCTGCAAAGTTGTTCAGCTCAAGTTCAGTTAGGCATTGTTGCAGAAACAAATTGTGTAATTAATTCCAAAAAAAATGGGTAAAACATCAAAAGATAAAAGAGATATTTACTACAGACTTGCCAAAGAAGAGGGTTGGCGAGCACGAAGTGCATTTAAACTGTTACAAATTAATGAAGAGTATAATATTTTTGATGGAGTAATTAGAGCTGTAGATCTGTGCGCAGCTCCGGGAAGTTGGAGCCAAGTCCTGACGAAAAAATTAAGACAAAACACGACCAACCCCGATGACGTCAAAATAGTTGCCGTAGATTTACAGGCCATGGCCTCTTTACCTGGAGTCAAACAAATCCAAGGCGATATCACCAAATTTTCAACAGCAAATGAAATCATACAAGAGTTTGAAGGAATGAAAGCTGATCTAGTTGTGTGTGACGGAGCTCCGGATGTTACAGGGTTACATGATATCGATGAATATGTACAATCACAGCTGCTCCTTGCAGCACTGAACATAACAACACATGTGCTCAAGAATGGTGGTGTATTTGTTGCAAAAATTTTCAGAGGCAAAGATGTAACACTTTTGTATTCTCAGTTGAAACTGTTCTTTGAATATGTCACAGTCTCCAAACCGAGAAGTTCGAGAAATTCCAGTATTGAAGCTTTTGTAATTTGTCAAAATTATAATCCTCCCCCTGATTATGTCCCCAATATGGTAAATCCTCTTTTAGACCACAAGTATTGTAATTTCAATGAGTTTACGGGTCAAAATAGGTTTATTGTGCCTTTTAATGTTTGCGGTGATCTAAGTGCATATGATTCTGACACCTCATACCCTCTTCTACTTGAGGGTCAAACATCTTATGAATACAAGGAACCTGTTCAAAGTCCCATTGATCCCCCTTACCAACAGGTACTGGAACAAACTAAGAATATGCAATTACACAATTAATAAAGAATTTACTTCAATTGATTAATTTTATTTATGCAGTCAATATCCCTTCTTAGCTTTATAAAGAGTGGTGTAATATACATAAATAAACAAGGTTCTTGTAAACAGATGAAAGCTTGCTCAGTTAGGTTACCTAGCTATGAAGGATCAATACAGAAGGTAGTTCCTACAGAAGATGATTTTCATTTTTAAATTATCATTTATTACCTATTAAAATATTTATGAAGAACCTCTTAGCAACTATTTTTATTACTAAAGAGGGACTTTAGTAATAAAAATAGTTGCTAATTTTCTTCCAAGCAACTTTTTCAATATATCAGACAATGTGAAGGTAGTAATAATAAGTGTGAAGAAAATGTTTTCATTAACCCATTAGAGTACCAGTGATCACAACAACAATAGATTTCCAAGAATCTGTGATCGAAGGATTTAATAGTTGATGGAACTAAACAGACCTAGTAGGCATTTTTTACTAATTTACAAAAAAAGCAGATTATATTACATTGATCTCCATCTCAACAATAGGAATGAAATGAATATATTTTATGATTAATTAGATTTCTATTTGTATTTTTCTATAACATATTTACATAACAAAAAAGTTTCCGATTAATCCAAACCAGAAAAGAACTTGGAAAGGAAATCATGGGGTTTGGGTTCTTCCGTCGGCTTGAAGTATGTCATCACATGGCCTTTCTGTTTCCAAATATTTATAGATTCCTTTAACTCCATTTGTCCCTGTAAAGAAAGACAAATTATGTACTTATTAAAAGATTCGGAAAAACTGCACATGCAAAAGACAACAAAATATTATTTACTATTGTGTACAGTATATTACATTATACATATCTTTATAATATTGAACTACTAATTTACCCTGACATTTAGATTTATGGGTACCTCTTGTATATCACAAGAATATAATAGGATTTGATAACAATAAGACTATATTTTACTACTAGTGCCATCTTAACACCTAACAATGAATGGCCAAATATCTTAATATATTTCTGTGAGTATGTCACTGAACTTCTCTCAAACGACTGGACCGATTTTGATGAAATTTTTCGTGTGTGTTCAAGGGGATGTTTTTTTAATTAATTTTTAATTTATTAGTAGTTGTTGATTTTGGAATGTTTTACATTGGATCCGACAGACGGCGCTACCATCGCAGTGTCAAATTTTAAATAATATTCGAATTCGAATTTTAATTTTAGTCTGTCCCGACAGTTAGCGCTGCGATCAAATTAAAAAAAAAATACTTTATATACTTAATATGGCAAAGAAACGTTTGCCGGTAGCGGTACAGCTAGTATAATTATTAATTTTGAATACAGAACTCAGTAAGTACTTTTATTGTTAAGATTTACCTTAATGACCAGCAAATCAATAACTCTCACATCGGTAACATCTTTGTTTTTCAAGAACAACTCCTTCAATTTTGCTCGACACTGCTCCTCTGATTTTGGGATATCGAAATCCTTGACTAAAACATAACAAAACCCCATTACATGTACTATTGCAAGGCTGCTCAACCCCAGGCCCGCGGGCCATATTATTGCCCGCGGGCCAAAGAATTTTAAATAGGGCGAAAGAATTTTAAATGGCCCACACAAGGAAGTTTTGAATATCCCGCCACAAATTTTCATAAATCCTTTCTTAATGAGTTTGACTGACATAGTTAGTGACCCTGCCAATATTCAGTTAGAACTCGTTGAACTGCAGAATATAAATCATTGAAAACCTTTTTGTTGAAAAAGTGTCGTCAAAACCTCAAAATTCTTCAGAAGATTTTGCAGATTTCTGGAAATTGGTACCAAAAGAAGACTTTCTTTCAATAACTGATAGATCAGTTATTGAAAGAAAGTCTTCTTTTGGTAGTGGTTCATAAAAAACTGTAACGCTAGAGCGTTACAGTTTTTTATGTAGTTTTGGATCAACATAATATGTCTGTGAAAAAGTGTCTTCAGACCTTAATTATGTTAAAAATAAATATGTACCGCACATAATTAACTGAGCAACATAATATTTCTTGCAAGCTGCTGTTGCAACTATCAACACCAGATTTATCACCTAACATAAAAAAATTGTTTAAAGACATACAACTGCAAAAATCTCATTAATATCAAAAAATAAATTTATGCTTATACATATAACCCATTGAAGTTTTATTGGTATTATATTTAACTAAGCCTAAGTTAATGGCCCGTGGTAAATGTCGGAATCCACCGTTTGGCCCCACTGTAAAAAAGGTTGAGCAGCCTTGTACTATTTGATTAACATAAAATAATAAGATTTATGATAAGAATTTAATATAAAATTGATGACATAATAGTTCCAAACCTATAAGCGGGATCTGGCGATACCAGGCTTTGTAAAGATTGAGGACTCGAGCTCTAGCCTCGGCTTTGTTTAGGGATAGAACTGGCCGCACATTCTTCGTGCCGACTTTTATGGCTTGCGAAGCCATTTCACAATTCTAGTTACCGTATTTTACAGAAGAAATAAAACTTCGTGTTTAGATTTTCGTATTTTTAATTTTTTTATTCAATGACAATGACGTTGACAGTATTCTGACAGCTGGCATTTTGCTTTGACAGATTTTTTTTTATAAAATATCTTGTAAACGTAGTACACAGCAATCAGCATAGCCCAGAAAATTGGAGAGACAAGGAACAAGTAAAAAGGAATAACTTAGGAGGAAATAGTATTTTATCAATACTGTGCCTAGACTTTAGACTTCTAGATGTTATTTCCTGTCTTGCAAGACAAAAATATTTTTTACTAAGTAAAAAAATATTTTTGGCATTTGTTGGCATTTGCATTAGCAAGACCTCCCGACATATAAAAAAAAACAATGACAGCAAAAGACAGGGAAATTTGAATATTTTATTTCTTTATGATTTGAATCTTGGGGAGATATTATTTTGGGCAAAAAAGTTTATAAATATTATAATTTAAAATGTCCGGCAATTCGTTGCAGACCACTTGCAAGGTTGTGCGACCTCTAATGTCCTTAGATCACTGCGATGCTCACCGTCGAGTTATGGGCTTGTACAGAGCATACTTCAGATACATACCGCATTTGCGTGAGTAATCAGTAAAGACACATGTTTATTAATAATTAATATTATTATTACAGTTGTAGTTTCACTGGATCTCTACAGCGTATAATAATTACATGTTTCATTACGGCCCGATAGCCGTTATTTGCAATTTAGTACCTTATAGGCTAGTCTACATAGACAAACAGACATGCTGATCCAGCGCTCTTAGCAAAAATATGCTACTGCCCACTTCATCAAACTAAAAATCATCAAAATAAAATTATACCTACTTAATACAGGAATATCAATTATCAATAATCAGAAACTATAAAGCACAAATAAGTACCTACTTGTCTGCGTCCGTATCTACTAACGCCTCCTCTTTCGTTTGTGTACACTTCTCAAACGAATACTCCGTCCAAATCTTAAAGTTTTTAAAGAAACGCACATGTATTTTCCAGTGCGACAATTCGACATACCGAAGAACGAATGCGACTGCAAGAGCAAACTGAGGGAGTATTTCTACAAGCACGCTGACGTCACGGATATCAGGGTGATAGACATGCTGATTGTAAAGGTAACTCATTTAAACAATGAGATATCATTAGATTAGAAAGTTGCTATGCCCGATCTACAATATCGTTTATGCCCGTATTCTTAATTATTATTACAAATAAAATATCTAAATAGTATTGAGCTCAATTCATACGCGTCTGCTCGACAGAGCGGTTTGGCCGCAACAGAATGAAATCGAAAGAAATTGTATAAATCGTTATCTATCTATATCTATACATATTATTATAAAACAAAGTCGCTTTTTTCCCTCATGTCCCTTTATTCCCTTTAATCTTTAAAACTGCGCAACGGATTTTGGCTATATTATGCTATATTTTATCACGTTAAGACTAATATGAGCGAAGAAATAGAGGAAAATGTGGAAAAACGGGGAAAATTATTGGAAAGGCTTACTTGAACGCGCTTATCTCAGGAACTACTGATCCGATTTGAAAAATTCTTTCGGCGTTAGATAGCTCATTTATTGAAGAAGGCTATAAGCTATATTTAATCACGCTAAGACTAATAGGAGAATGTGGAAAAAACGGGGGAATTTATTTGAAAGAGCTTATCTCGCGAGCTACTGGAGCAATTTTTATGTTATTTGGCACAGATAAGAAGTAGACCACGTGAAGTTATTTTATACCCGTGCGACGCCGGGGCGGGTCGCTAGATATATTATAATTGCTTGTTACTTCCTTGTGTGTTGCGCAGACGCATATAAATCGAGCTTTTCATATATTTTATCGGTTTTGTGGAGTTGGTATTTAATATTATAGCCAATAAATCATTACATAAAAAACTTTACGCACTAGGCTGTGGTGTGTCATGAACAGTGTCCACGCATGGGCGCCGGCAGAAATAATTCCCAAGGGGTGCAGATTTTAGTTTTCTTTCTTTTCTTTTCTTTTTACTTTTTACGAACAACAGTGACCGTCTATTTACGTCAACAGAATACATTTAGTGCCGAAACATTACGAACTATCTTTGCGCGGCATGGTATTTTGGGTTACAAAATGCTTTTTATTTCAATCATTCCTGTTGATACCGAGATTCCCAAGGGGTGTAAGTGCACCCCTGGCACCCCCCTGCCGGCGCCTATGTGTCCACGTTTTTTTAACAATAATAAAAATAAAAATAATAAAACTGTGTCCTCGTAGGGCTACATTAACCTAAAAGAAATGACAAACAACTGGCAACAGAAAGGGCACGTCATGGCTCACTGGAACCCCACGCATGTGCCCAAACCACAAGATTTTATGGGAAAATTCTTGGAAGGACTAGACTAAAAGAAAGCAAAATAAACAATATTCTACTCTTCTAATAAAAATTAGTAATTTGTGTTAACATTTTTAACTAACTTTTTCCACCGTTTTATTATTTAATAAGTAGATATTTTTTTTGGAAAAAAAATTTATAATGTGGTGTTGGAAGCAAAAGTATAGGTAAATAAAAGATAAATAACAATCGTATGTTTTATTTGATCACGTGTCATTCACATCACTTGCCTTACGAAGGCGATACACTAGAGGTACTTAACATACACTTATTAATATGTTGCTTCTGACCTAAAAAATTATATATCTGTACATATTTCGTTTTTGGTTTATAAAATCTCTTTAATAAATATGGTGATTTGATTTGTAGATACTTTGATGTACTGTTCACACTGAGCTAAATAATTATAGGGATATTCCATAAGGATATAGATTATAGATCATAGTATAGAGCTTTGAAAACATTAAATATATAGCGATGGATACTATGTACAGCTTGCGTCTAAATAACTTATCATTCACAACCATAAACTTACTATAAGCTATACTTAACAAACTTTTGGTAAAGTAAAAAGAGACTTGCAGTACTTAGATGTGATGACTTAGGATTTTTTAGTCTGTGACATCAAAAAGTGCGATCGTTCAAATAATTGATTACAAAATATTATATTAAGTAGACCTGGATGCCACGGCTACAATTCGACACAAAATTAAAAACTGGCTCTACATCACACTTGAACATTCTGAAATTATGTAAGTATTAAAATTTAAAACCAGTTTTTTTGCAAAAAATATGAGGCACTAACCATACATTTTGCCAAGCATTTAATAGTAAGTACTTATCTGAGATTTTATGTTCTTACAATAAATAATATTTTTTTTTTATTTAATATCAAATCATAATAATTATAAGCAACCATCTAACAATAATCTTCATAACTTGGTCAAGCTTATGCTTATATTATATGTATAATTTTGTACATAAAAATATAATTTTATATTTTGATATTTAAAGCATTACAAAAAGTTGGCTTCCTCAATTTTTCATAATGTACATACTAAATATAAGTACATAATAATTATTTTTAAATATTTGTTTTTTTTTTACTTTTTTGTGTTATGTTTGAAATTTTTATTATCATGACGACCACAAACATTTTAAACAGGTGTAAATCTAACTTTTATGCATTTTCATTTTCTTATAAGTACACTTTTTAAAATGTCTGTCCCGGCATACATAGGTATTTTTTTGTAGTCGTAACTCGTATACCTATTATTTTTAGCATGAATTGAATTAATGGCCTGTTTCACCACTTCCTGATAAGTGACGAATGGGCTATTCAACAATTAACTTGACAGATCAAGTATGGAGAATCAGTCAAAAAAGTTGTGAATAGCCTATTCGGCACTTTTAAATCAGAAAGTGGTGAAACAGGCCCGGATGCCCGTTTTCACTAACAACCCCTAAAATTAGGGGTCCCTTATGCCAATATTCCATGTTTTGTTCTTGATGAATTGACAACCCCGTAACTCTTAGGTGACGTTTATAACTACATAGTATAAAACAAAGTCGCTTTTTCTGTCCTCATGTCCCTTTGTTCCCTTTAATTGCGGTTTTCTTTAATAGAATAGAGTGATTAAAGAGGAAGGTTTGTGATAAATATGTATATTAATTATGGGAGTTCGCTATTTTTCAAGTAAAATATCAGACGGCCATTCTATAACAGATGTCAAGGCAGATGTCAAGGCAACCGTCGTCGTCGCCACATTACGTCACCTAAGTTTGCGGGGTCGTCAATTCATCCCGTAAATTATAAACGCCTTGTAAACGCCACCTAATGGTTTGACGGATGAATCGCATACAGTTTGTTTTATTTCAAATAAAAGTCACCTAAGAGATAAGGGGGTTGTCAATTCATCAGGTACAAAACTTGGAATATTGGCTTAGGGGACACCTAAATTTTAGGTGTGGTTGGTGAAAATGGGCATAAGTATAACAAAAACTTTAAAGCACCAAAATATCTACACGCTTTTTAAACATGGGCAATCTACAGATCTAAGTATCATTTGGATGTAATACAATATTATTATTTTCATCAATAATAATAATTATTCATGCCTCTACAAATTTTAATTTACTTACAAATAGTTATATTATTATTTGTAACGATAATACTACTAGCTCTTTTAAACGAATATCAACTGAACAATGGCAACATTTATAAAATTTTATTTCTTTATATTATTCTTAAATCTATTTGCAAACATTAATCTCTCTGTATTGGTTAATACAAGAATAAACTTTACAAAACCTATGCTTAATTATTGTATCTAAAGATAAACGTTCATCTGCTTTTTATAAGGGAAAAAATATTGAAATTTTTCAGAACTTCTGTTGCTATTACAGTACTTTTGGTCTTAACACGTTAAGAGGATACGTCTTAAAAATATAGGGTCAAACACAGATAATTATTTTAGATCCTTTGCCAAAGAAGGACGTTTTTAATTTTTAGTTTTTAGTCTCCCATCTTTCGACAAAAGTTTGTAGAAAATGTAGAATTGTCTATGGATAAGTTGCACCAAGAAAAAGTTATGTGTTAACACCTATTATGAAATACCAAGATGGACGGTGAATTTAGAATATTCAGATGAGCGTTTACCTTGTCGTTCATTCAGAGTTACTCATATTTTTGATATTAGGCGTGTGGTGGAACAACTAACGCCACAGTCCTGCATCGCGCTATCGAAGGTTTTTAAGTGCGTCGGTATATTATGCGACAGCTGAATTTAATCTAGTGGACTTATAATACCACCTCGCTCGGTTGGAAGATTTTAGCGGCTTTCATGCCCTCCAGGCTCTTCTACTCTCATATAAAATAACTCTGTAAGAACTAATATTAGTTCTTTCTCGGACGAGTATTCCTCAGCAACATCCTACGCACACCACACGCGGTAAAGGCTCGTTCACACTGTACAAACTAATGAGGTCTTTCACCAGGCTTATTTACAGTAACATTTTTACGAACTCTGAAACAAGAAATTATATATTAGAACTCTGATACAAGATTAGATATTTAACCATAACCATAGACTAACATAGGCATTTCGTTGGCTGTACATAAAAAAGAGGTTTCGTTACATATTAAATTAGTTTTACAAAAATTCCTTATCAATTATTATCACTGTAAAGTATAGTTTTCACAGAGCCAGTACTGGCTGTCAATAAGACTGGTACCAGCCAGGCTTGGTAGGTATATGCCGCGTGTAAACAGTTTTTCAACAGTTACTGGCTCTGTGAAAACTATACTTTAATTAATGGGACCTCAAAATAAAATTAAAGACGCTGAATTTGCCATATTTATGCTTAATTACAATTTACAATACACCAATGCGATATCGTATCAGGGCTTGTACCATGAAACTGTTTTGAGACTCAAATAATCGGACGAGAATGCCGCGTCCTGCTCTAACAAACGTGAAATGACGTTTGTCAGAGCAGGACGCGGCATTCTCGTCCGATTGTTTGAGTCTCAAAACAGTTTCGTAGTAGGCCTACAGGTGCGTCGTGGGTATAACTCACCTTCATAGTCGATTCGGCCGTCGTGATCGATGTCACCCAACGCGAGCACCTGGTTGAGCTGCGCGTCGGTGACGGGCTCCCCTATGATCTCCAGCGCTGACCGCAGCTCATCCTTCGTGATGTAGCCATTGTTGTCGCGGTCGAATACCCTGGAAGAATGCACAAAAAATATTTAAAACTGCCTCCGAAAAAAGTAGTTGAAGATCCATCACAATTCGCGACTCACGACACACGATTTGTCGTGCTCTACCGTCTACGACAAATATAACTGACGCCAAATAAAATATTGGTAGCATAGCACGTCTCATCGCGTGAGTAATACGCAAATTATTATAAGGCATCTCAAACCGAAACAAATTCACCAGTTAATTGTTATCGTAACAGTAAATAAAAAGTCACAATAGATCCTTATGGGTCGCAGTGACGTCAGGGCTACAACGACTTGTCATTCTTTAAAAAAACAGTAACTAATACTCTTTCACAAATAATTTTGTTTATACTTGGCCTATTTCTCATTAAAGAATTAAAAGTACACTATACTCACCTAAACGCTGCTAATAAATCCCTGGTTATCTCTTCCTCTGTGTCACCCTCATTAGAGTTGACGTCCAGTCCTTGGACTGCTTGTATCTTCGTCACCCACTGCATGAAGTCGTTCTCATCTATTAGACCATTGCCTGAAACGAACAAGAAAAAATTTAAGAAATATTTAAATACAATAAAATATTAGGTACGGCACTGCTCTTTAATATGACGTATTGAAGTCTGTATCAATAACATGTGATTGATCTTTACCACGGATCGGTAATCGTGTTTGAATTTTGATCGATCTCAACTCTCAAGTCATACCAATTGAATGTCCAAATCGTAATAACTTGATAGATTTCTTTCCACCTTTGCTATTCTTTCGACTCCATTTTACTTCAGAATTCCAAAAACCGTTACGACCTATCGTACGTAGAAAAGCGCTTATTTACAATATTGTCTTACGGAGTTCATTTCACATAAAATATCATTATCACGAAGCGGTATTGGCAGTAAAATGTTTAATGCCGTTAAACTTTACTACCGAAAACGTTATTTCGTCTGCGTTATCGCTTATAATAATGTGCATTTATCATATTGACCCACTGGAATTTATTTGTTTTCGTCAAAATTTGAGGAATATTTTAACTTTAGAGAGATATAAATTATAATACATATTAATAAAAAATCGTACGACACGCTAAATCTTGCTTGCTATTCGACGAAAGCGAGTCTACTATGGCTAGAGCTGCCATCATCTAAATTACCTTCGCCTGTCAAGCACGACAAAAATTGTCAGACCCAGACCCGCCGCCGTATCACGTATCTTGCAAGAGCAATGCGATAGCAATTATTGCGCGATAATCGCTCCAAAAACGCAATTTCGTATCACGTAACAGCCAAAACAATACAATTGCAATCGATCGCTTACTTGACACCATTATTTTTGACAACCAGCAGTCGATCGCGCAATTATTGCTAGTGGATTGTTGATCGCTATTTTTACGTGATAGCCGTATTTATGCCGGACATTTGGCCGAAATGTGGTCATAAATTCTACCGTCCAGTATCAATCTATTTTACGCTAGACATACCACCCACCTACCTACCAACATAGACATAACTTAAACAAAAAGTTTTGTTCGATGTTTAACAATGTTTATGTCAATATTCTGATATGACGTGTGCAATATTATGTCGGATTATTTATGTGCTACTCGTAGTAGCGCCTTCTGTTCAAGCCTTTGCGTAATTCCTATTAATTCTAGCAACAAACAATAATAAAAGTGAGGTAATCTCACATTCCAATATTGAGACGTAGGCTCGTGTCATTAACACTTAATTACTAAGATTACGGCGTTTTATCAGTCGACCTTGTATCGGCAGTTAATCGCTTGATCCCCCGAGACTCGAGAGTCATTCACAGAGCCTTTTTTACTGGACGATTACTTTTTTTTGTTGAATAAAGGAACGCTATAGGTCTACCAGGATCTGATGGCAAATTTTAATGGCAGATTTAAAAAAATTATTTTCTCACTTTTTGCCATCAGTCATCAGATTCTGGTAGACCTATAGATATAGGCTATAAATAATATATGCATCGGAGGTCGCATTTTAACATTTATTTTTAAAGACTTGTCGCCGCACTCAGAGACGAATCATTGTTAATTAACTGTTAAGATTAAGATTTTGGGTTTATAATATTCTAAATCGCTCATCTTGGCGTTCGTTGAGAGAGACCATGTACAGCAGGGATGAATATAGGCTAATACTAGCTGTCCCGGCAATGTTGTTTTGCCATTTAAAGTATTTCTACTTCATCAGTTGATACAAAATCTTACCCCCTCTTTTGTCTCCTAAGAGGGGTGGGGTGAAAAATTTTATACACCAGATGTTAAGTTGGAAAAAACAGTTAATAATATGACGTAAGTCCATTAAAGTCTAAAGAACAAGTTTGATACAAAATCTGACCCCCTCTTTGCTCCCCTTAGAGGGGGGGGGGTGCTGATTTTTATACACCAGATTTTGAGTTGGAAGAAGACAAATATACCTGCGAAAACCGTATTCAAATCGGATCAGTAGTTTTCGTGTTAAAGCAAAAGTCTTATACAAAATCTGACCCCTCTTTCGTCCCTTTAGAGGGGTGGGGGGAAATTTTTTATAGACCAGATGTTAAGTTGGAAGAAGACAAATATATCTGCGAAAACCGTATTCAAATCGGATCAGTAGTTTTCGTGTGATAGTAGAACAAACATATAGACAGACAGACAGACAGACAAAAAAAACTAACCACATTTTTGGCTTCTATAGCGATGTAGTAACACCCGCCGCTTATTATTTTTTGAATATCTTTAATGTACAGAATTCTCATTTCTACAGTTTTATTATAATTATTATGTATAGATGAATTATGATGATGATGAATATTCTAAATATAAGTCACCAGTTGCCTCTTTTCAAATTACTATCAAAAACAACATTCATATTACTTATAAAGAAATATTTATCTGATAACTTTCGATATACCTAATATAATATTAAAGTCTACATACATCTTAAAGATGGACGGAACGGCGACATACCCATTTGCCGGAGTCGGTCGGCTTGTAAGTCAATATTTACATAAAGACTTTTATCACTCTCCTTCACGCTACCCAATTAAAAGTACAGTATAGAGGCGAACTTCAAGCGGCCATAACATTTGCATATTTCGCCCGACACGACTTAAAATACAAAGATAAGGGTGTTATGTTCTTTAGGTACTAAAATTAAGTGTATTTTCATTGGAAAATATATTACTTATATATAAAATCTATTGTTAGTGATATAAAATCATCAATATATTATATATATAAAATCTATTGTTAGTGACCATGCTAAATGTTTATAAGTATTGAAATGAAAAATCTATGTGAAACTAGAGCCCGTAACTCCGTCGGTCGAGCTAAAATTCATTTTTCGCCCGGCGACTGTACATTTTTCCGGAATGAAATGTTAGGATACCTACGTTTCATTCCGGAAAAATGTATTTTCAAGGAACTCAAAGTACAATCGGTCCAGCGTTTTGGGTGTAAATAGGTAACAGTAAACAGACAGACAGACAGACACACTTTTGTATTTATAATATTAGTACGGATTTTAGCCGTTACTCTGTTACAACTCACTTACACCAAACCGTAATTTACGAGTATAGCTCCGACTATTTTATCAAAATAGGTTAACCAGGGGTTCCCAAACCGGCGCCCCTCCATAACCACAATAGTTATAAAATAAAATTATAATATGAATTATGTAAAGCAGGCAGATGATTAAATATGTTTTGTTTATTATTTACTTGCTTTACGTAATATAATATTAAAAGGTGTTTATTTTAGAATTATGGAAGGAAAGGCTGCAAGAGCCTCAAGTCAGCGTAAATCTGGTGCAGGCCATTCGACCAGTGCTGAAACAGTGGTTGACAAGGAAGACCGGCGCGCTCTCCTTCCGACTCACACAGATGCTGACCGGGCATGGCTGCTTCGGTCGGTACCTGTGCGAGATCGTAAGTCGAGAAGAAACCACGCGATGTCACCACTGTGACAGGGACACGGCCGAACATACCATCACGGCGTGTCCCTCTTGGATAGTACAACGTGCGGCACTCCGTGCTGCCATCGGACCGGACCTTTCGCTGCCGACACTGTTTCGTGCAATGTTGAGTGGCGAACAAGAGTGGAAAGCGGTGGAGGATTTCGCTCACGATGTCATCTCCGCAAAAGAGGAGGCCGAGCGCATAAGAGAGAGGGAGGCGCTCTACCCTCGTCGCAGACGAGGCGAAGTAGGCCAAGGCGAAGACGGGTCAACCCAAATGACCACAGCGTCCCACCTTAGCCAGGGAGCTCGGGGCGGCGGTATGGTGATGCCGCCGCCCATTGCACCGAGTCCCCGAGAGGGTCGCGATGCGGTGCTGCGTATTCTTCGCGCATCGCGACACCAAAGTGTCAGGCCTACACATGCCCTGGAAGGGCCTCTGTTTGGCCACGGAGCCTGTATGGGCTCGAGGAGGGACTGCTGGTGACAAGCAGGCACGCGCACGCAGAGCCGCGGAAAGAAAGCTCGCGCGTTCTCGCAATCCTGCGTGCGACGAGTGGAAGAGTATAGACGGATTTTAGTGGGTAGGGCTGTGCTCAATTCACCATCTTTACGGCCGCAGCGATAGCGATACCCAGGGAAGTTGTCCCCAAACCCTCCGGCATGCGCAACAGCAATCCCCGTCTCAAAAAAAAAAGGGCGCCGCGACAAAATATTCACTTGTAAGTGCGCCGCAGGCAGAAAAAGTTTGGGAACCCCTGGGATAAACAATAATTTTGTGGTACTAGAGAGAAAATCTTTTGCATTTATAATTTTCGTACGAATTCGTTTCGTTAGTTCAAGAAATTTCTATAAGTTAACTTTTTCAGCCCCCAAAACAAACGTAGTTAAGTATTTGTCTCGTGTCCTAAAAATATATACAACAACATAGATGTTACAAAACCCAATTTTGTTATGTTTAACCAAGCCAATGTGATACATTTCGTTTCCGATTCATTAAATCAAAGATTCTCGGAAGGTTTACGGATCTGGTTTTGTTCTTAAAATAAGTATTTGAAAACTACCTAATAGCCTAAAACTAAGCCAAGTGTTAATAATAATAATAATAATACATTATTGGGTTAAAATTACGAAGATCAGACGAAAGGAAATGCTTAATTCTTGATAAAATTTCCCTTTTTGTGGGAAATTTCAAAGGAATTTATCGCTCAGCCTCGAAATTCCTGAATTCCTGAATTACAGCACCATTTTAATAAAAGGTAAAATTAGGTGCTTGTGTAATGTCTTTAAGTTCAAATTATACTTGAAGTGATGAAATATTTTTGTGTAAGATCAAGAACTTGAAACTTTTATGTTTAGAAGTGTATTATTACTAAGTATACTTGAGATGGTATTTCCCTTTTATACCGTTTATTTCAACTACATTTAACATCTTCTCACTCATTTATTAAAAGTATCGATAAAGTCCATTGCACAACATTAGGCTTTTAGTGAAACCACTGCTCTGACCTCACACCTAATTTAACTAACATTTGCATACGATCACGTGACCACGCGGCTTTCGCGAGGTCACCGGAAGCCGCGTCACTAAGGCCACGCGCACACTATCCGCTAATAGAGTAAGAGTAAGGAGCAGCCGGACCATCGTCATTTTATAAAAGCTGAATGTTTCTGAACACGTCCCCTATAAAGGTAAAAACGACTTGCAGTGACTCAATCATCAAGAGGATCAATTAGTAGTAAAGGTAATACCTAACTAACGCTAAAGTAGAAAGTATAAACCGCGACTCGAACTTCATGGTTGCTGATCTTTCTTATCTCTTTTAAAGACAAGTTCAGAAAACTTTAGGCTTTTATAAAATAATATAATCCCGGAAAACGTTGCTTTGCCATAATATATTTGCCATATTATTTTATTGAAGTGACTAAATAAGTATGTCACCATGGCAACGTACATCGCTATCCCGTCGCACAAACAATGGTCGCCGTCAGTCTCAGGTTGTTATAATTCACTAGTATTTATTCAACAATTAATGCACTTATCAATATATAAAGTACCGAGTAGCCGATTCTCAGACCTACTGAATATGCATATAAAATTTGGTAATTTAAATCAGTAAAGCTGTTTCGGAGGAGTTCGTGGACTAACATTGTGACACGAGAATTTTATATATAAGATAAAGATCTGGCTGCCGCTGACTCTTGGACCATAAGGCCAAACGCAAAGTATCCACTGGGGCTAAACATACATTAAGGCCACATTATGGCCAAGTTCTAAGGCCGCGGGCAAACTCAATACTTACCCTTGACTATTATTGAGCAAGCCTTTATATGAGTTGGAGTTCCTTTTCATTGTTAGTCCGAAGGTGAAACGTTGGTTAGCTTTCGTTTAAGCTAACTTGAGCTCACCAATGTCTTATAAATTATAATACATCAACTTATTGATTTGTAAACGTAATCGCACCAAAACATTAAATGTAAAAGGAGCCAAGCAAAATATTGCATAGCTATGTAATACTTCTGTCGTAAAAAGTTTTCAGATCACATTCAAACCAAGCCTTCAACTTATTTTGTAATTGAAATCAACAATCAGTGAATGTATCAATAGTTTTCTTTATTTTAAAATTATTATAGTGGCTCGGCAATGAGCACATAATTATGAAGAAACAGATATAAAACTGCATAATATTTGGAGGAGTTCATACTTACACAGACGGCAAGCGTAAAGTGTTTTTTAGTTTATCGTAACGACGCATCTGGTCGATGCAGGTACTCATATAAATCCAATTAGTCGCTGATTATTTCTCTAGTGCTTATTGCCAAGCCACTATAATAATTTTAAAATAAAGAAAACTATTGATACATTCACTGAATGTTGATTTCAATTACAAAATAAGTTGAAGGCTTGGCTTGAATGTGATCTGAAAACTTTTTACGACAGAAGTATTACATAGCTATGCAATATTTTGCTCGGCTCCTTTTACATTTAATGTTTTGGTGGGCTTTCAGTTCTTTTTTTAAGGTTTTTTCTTTTCAGGTCACGTTAACACTATTCTACCATATTAACATTAAAGTCTTAAGACTTCGCTGTCTGTCTATCACCAGGCTGGATCTCGAGAACTGCAATAGCTAGATAGTTGAATTTTTCATAAATTATGTATTTTTGTTGTCGCTATAAAATAGAATAGTCCTATTAAAATAAAATAATTTAGGAATGGCGGGTCTCGTACAACAAACACGATTTTTTTTATTTTTTTGATCTATCTTCATTATGGTAACAGTAAGGTTTTTGGAAATTTCAGAAAATACTCAATTGTATTTCAACTATAATAATAAATAATAAAAATTTAATAAACATTATATTTAAGGGGGGCTCCTATACAAATTTACGGCACAGAACCCTATCTACGCCAGTCTGATTGTTAACATCGAAGATAAGGAGGGTGTGGAATAGCCACGAACCGCTTCGAGAAAAGTATGGTACGGCCATGCCTTTGCTAATAAGCTTGGCTGGGGCACTGTCGTGCCCCCAGATACGCTGATCGTTTATACTGATGTTACTTTTGTAACCTTTTTAATTAATAATGACGCAATATTTGCAAGATAAAGCGCTGTGACTTTTGAAAAAAAAATTCAAGCTGTAACGTTACAGTTATTCATTGTTTTGTGACTTGTCCAATGTCCATGTCTGTTAAGCCACTTTTGACTTGTCGGCTGCGTTTCCACTGAAGCGGAGTGGAGCTTAGCGGTGCCGAATTGACCAATCACCATGCTCAAAATCTTCGCTCCACTTCGCTGTCATTCCGCTGGATAGCACGATTGGTCAATTCAGGCACCGCTAAGCTCCGCTCCGCTTCAGTGGAAACGCAGCCCTCATTAGAAAAGGACCAAATACGGTATTATGTAAGTTAAACCCAGACTGGCAGAAATAGGTTTTGGATTTGCTAAACATTATAGCGAAAAATACTAGCATTTTCCACCAATGTGTCCCCCGTTTAAGACTTAAGAAAGTCTAGCGTGATCGGAGCGAATCAAATAGCGCGTAGCTTCGTGACCTATAATAGTTATAAAACAATGAACGTTGATTAGCTTTGAATAGCAATTCCTGCACACCATGCTTCGACATAATCTACACATCATTATATCAGAGAAAATCAACAGACATAATCACGGCTAACTTAACTATAATTTGGTCGGGTAGTGTTAAACTCAGGTATACAGCATACTACGAAACTGTGTTGAGACTCAGTCGAATCGGAATGCCGCGTCCTACTGTAATTTTGTGTTCATTTCACGTTTGTTAGGGCCGGGACACAAAAACACGACACGACGTCGTGTCGTACCACGATGCGACGTCGTGTCGTGGGAATCTACCACGCGCGCATTAAAGAACTACGATATGACATCGTACGACGTCGCGTCGTAGAAACTCATCTTTGAATTTCTACGTGAGGGCCGGGACTCAAAAACACAACACGACGTCGTGTCGTACCCGACGCGACGACGTTTCACGATACGACGTCGTGTCGTGGGAATCTACGACGCGCGTCGTAAAAAACTACGACACGACATCGTACGACGTCGTATCGTGTTTTTGTGTCCCGGTCCTTAGAGTAGGACGCGGCATTCCGATTCGTTTGTTTCTGGTTTGAGTCTCCAAAAGGTTTTGTTGTATGGCCCCTGGTGACAGATCAAGAACGACTCACGAACCATAAGGCTTGGCTCACACGTACCACAACCACACCACACCGTCGCGACAAAATGTGGTCATTATAGACATCTGCAGTATCACACACGCGGTTAATTACGACTGCAAAATGTGGTAAGTGTGAATAGTTCTATTAAATTTCAATACAAAGTATACGCCCGACCACGTGATGTGGTTGTGGTTGTGGTGTTGTTGTGGTACGAGTGGAACAGCCATAAGCTTGATATAACTCAACCAAATCATCCGCTATTCTATGCCCTTAAATAATTTTATCCATAGGTGAATTTAAAGTTAAAAATTTATAATCCTTCGATCGCAGATTCTTGGAAATGCTGTTATATTCTATCCCACCAAAAACATAAAATATGTAAAAATGGAAAGCCAAGTTCCATACGAACATTATTCTTGTCCATAGACTTCGCCGTAAAAAGGATGGAGATCTAAATGAGTGCCAAGTTCCATGGAAAATCGAAATATGTATGTATAGGAACCAAATAACATTATGAAGAAATAATAGAGTCTATTTCTTTGCTTTATTGAATATCTATAACAATTAATGTTATTTAAATAATGTAAGTTCTTAAACTAGATTAGATCTAACTTGGCCAGTTTTCGTTACATCAGTAATTTCATAAAGTCATTGAACATTTTAATTCTGATGCCTTGTGCCTTGTTGAGTATCAGACGAATAAAACAAAGAAAATTCAAGCGAATGGAAAAAGCAGCTACCATTTATTATTAGCTATTATTAAAGCTGTCTAACAAACAGACAGACAGACGAACGGACGGACGGACAGACGGACAGACAGATAGACAGACGGACAGACGTATTAAAAGAATTCTATGTCTATTCCCGGAACTCAAACTATATGTCCATACCAAATTTAAGAACAATCGGTACAAGCAATTTGGGCGTGAAGAGCAAACAGTCAGATAGACATACTTCATAAAGTCACCTTCTATTAATTTCCTAAAGTTTTTTTACTTCACAAATAAATAGGTATTTACGGAGAGGTCCCATACAATAAATGTGATTTTTTGGCCTTTTTTGCTCAAAATCAATAATCAAGTCGGTAGATACTTGAAAATTACACAAAATCTTTAATTATATTTTTATTTTCATAATTTATAATAAAAGTAAAATAAAATAAATATTTAAGGGGGTCTTCATACAAAAAACACAATTTTTGCCTAGTTTCGCTCTGTCCGACTCGCACTTGACCGATTTTTTTGTTTTCTGATTTTTCCCTACGCTTTCACACAATTACCGAGCTGGATTCTAAATTTCAGCCTTCTAGGTCATCTGGAAGTGGGTTAGAATTTTGATCTATCGGTCAGTCAGTCAGTCAGTCAGTGATAAAAATGTAGATTTTCGGACGTTAATATCTTAATAACCGTTTGAGCTGTGCTTATGAAATTTAGAGCATGTAGTTATCTTGCAAGTCTCATTATATGAGCCAAATTTAAAACGTTTAACTGAAATAATTTCTGAATTATGAGGGGGTCAAAAGTAGCTGCAAATGGTTCGTGTAATATTACACACGGTGCTGCTCGAGATTCTGTTATGCTGTCTAGATTTTTGTCACGATCACCGGTGCTCTTATGAGGCTTGAAGGATTAATTAAAGCTTACGTTTAACATGCGATTTACAAAGCCTTTATTGCCCTACAAGTGTATAAAAGAATCTTTTGACGATACACTCAAACAAAAATGTATAAAGTGTCAAGATCATAACCTTACATTTTGGCTTTGTCTTATAGGTGCAAAACAAATTTACTGTATTAATTAATTATCGTAATGATAAATTAAATTTGTTGCAATGAATATTTCCGATGACATATTATGTAGACATGGGTATAGACGCATTTTCACCAAAATATAAATAAAGGCTTTTTAACCGATACTGATGTTGTAGACAACTTTAATAAGTTTTGTTTTCGTGAAAAGTATTTTGTCAAAAGAAGTAAACACTAATCACACAGTAAACAAAATGTGACCTCTACCGCACCGTTTATTTTCGCCCTATGCCTGTTTGACAACAAGCCAATATGTGTTTGACATTGACAGATTTGAATTTTTCATGTTTTCGTGTTTTGATCTTGAAGTTTGACCGTAGCTGTCGGTTAACTACAAATTACAATGTACTCTTTTGTTTATGTAGAAGCTATGAATAATATTATTATTTACTAGCTGTCCCGGCAAACGTTTCTTTGCCATATTAAGTATATAAAGTATTTTTTTTAATTTGATCGCAGCGCTAACTGTCGGGACAGACTAAAATTAAAATTCGAATTCGAATATTATTTAAAATTTGACACTGCGATGGTAGAGCCGTCTGTCGGATCCAATGTAAAACATTGCAAAATCAACAACTACTAATAAATTAAAAATTAAATGTCCAGCGGAAAAAAATGTGAATATAAAACACACAAAAAATTTCATCAAAATCGGTCCAGTCGTTTGAGAGAAGTTCAGTGACATACACACTCACAGAAGAATTATATATATTAAGATTACGTGTATTTTTAACGTTATTTTTGAAGTGAAAACTTCTTTAGCGGTGTTGAGCACTTTTGTGGGATGGGTAAAAAGTGTGAAACTCGCGTCAGATTCTCGTGCTGATCGAAAAACCTTGGAAAAACCGTAAGACGGTTGGAGAGTAGTGTTTTGTGTCGAATTCGAACTCGAATTGATTGAAAGGGATTCGATTAATTAAAAAAAACGATTTTCTAATAATCGATTTTCATAAAAAATGGATTAAAAAATGCACAACGTTAATAATCAAGTTTTCACTTCTGCCGGCACTCCCGGAGTGCAACCCGTCTTTTTTTCCCTTTTAATGCTAATACTTTAATTGTGAGGTCGCCTGTTTCGATGAAACAATTTCGATGTTTAGTATAGAGATATTTTGTGTATCGGGAAAGGCCATGGGATAATTTCTCTAACGTTCAGTTCCCGCACTAATAATTAATTTGCGGACACCATTTAATTTATTCAATAATATCATTAATTTTGAACTTTGAACTATCAGAGAAATTGATTCGTAGATATATACGTAATTTGGTCGCGTTATGCAAATCCCACACGATAGCTGATCACTATTAATCCTTCGATCGGAGATTCTCGGAAATGCAATGGATTCTATTGTTGTCGCGATCACCGGTGCAGCCGGTGCTCGTACGGGGCTTGATGGGTTCATATTATCCCATCAACTCCCAAGCGGCACCCGGGTGTCATATAACAATTGAATATCTATTTTGTCTGCGAATCCCAGGATCAAGCTATTAAGTTGGCATAATCTGACCAAATAATGCAGGTCCACCATCTGCCTATGAATCAATGGGCGTTTGCACACTGCACGATAACGACACGAGTCACGACACGATACCACAGAATAGACGGCCACCGCACATATTATACAATTTCAAGTTGGCAGACTATCGTAAAAACTGACTATGGTACTAATTCTAATATTCTGTCACTTAATATTGAATGCACCCAAAATATTCTCCTTTCTTTTCGCCTTCGTTTTATTAAAGCCAGAATAAAAGCGTGCTTTTTACGCATTTTAACACGCACGTCGCTAGGCTAGCAACACCGTTACCAACTAAATCCAAAAGTCTGCGGCTGGCAGCGTACACAATGAAGTTGTCCAATTAAATTGTGACACTACGCAATTTAGTTTGTACGAAAGTCAGTCAATTTGAAATTGTATTATATGTGCGGTCGCCCTTATCTATTCTGTGGTATCGTGTCGTGTAGTTACCGTCGCAGTGTGAAAACGCCCAATTTCTGCGATGAAACATAGTATGTATTTCGTCGCGCGTTGGAGTCTGGCGTAGCACTTCGTAGCGCGGCGTAGCTCTGAGATCTACGAAATTGTCTACGAACTTTATACTTTTTAATCGGTTTGCCGAGTGTGAGTTTTTTTTTGTTTGACATTCGATCGTGAACGCGTTTGGCGTTTACTAAGATTTTTTATGGGAGCTGGGTTCACGTGAGCATCGCTAGGTGGCGCTGAACAAATCCCGTACAAAATCATAGTAAACGCCAAACGCGTTCACGATCGAATGTGAAACAAAAACTCACACTCGGGCCTCGGAAGAAATATTTGACAAATATACTTAGTACTTACTATATATTTAGTAAGATTTAGAATTTAGCCTCTTTTTTATATTGCTTCTAACTTTGGATATAGAGCCCGTAAAAATTTAAATATCGAGTCCAAGTATTGAAAAGTCTATGATCATTATAAAATTGTTTACATGATATATTGAAGTAACGTGGCGTATATCGTAGTTATAAATCACTCAAACTTTTCCAATAATATTTGCATGTCATATATTATCGACGAGAACTATAATTTATATGCAAAATGCAAGGGCACTTTCAAGATCACAATATATTTATTCTTACAATTTATAATCGCGATAGGGTCGCGCGCACGGTCGACAAAAATGTGGTAGCTCACCATTTGCATTCTAATTGTATATTCTATGACATACATAATAGAGTTCATTTTTAACAAAACTTGACTTTATAGGAAAACACTCAAGATTTGTAGAAAATTACACTCTGTTTTTCGTGTGTTAGCGTCGAAAATTAGAAGACAAAACATTTGTTGTCATGTGAATGTACACGCACGGTGTCAAACTTATGTATAGACGGATTCTCTTTGAAAGACTGACTAGTCTTTCAAAGAGAATCCGTAGTATCAGTGGCCCTCAAAGTTTCTGGCAAGATAAACATGGTTAGAGCAATTGCAACTAAGGGGCAGTTTGTAAAGGATTTTAAGAAAAATATTTACTTAAGTTGTGACGTGGTTAGTGAGTGACTAATTAAGACGATACAACTGTTTACTTTTAAGTTTTCAATACAATTAAGTATTTAGCAACGTTATCCAAACTATTTTCTAGTATACTAACTTATAAAGACACAAAAATATATATTTATTTTAATTCTGGAAGCTTCGAAATCCTAAATAGTCTCTTGCGAATAAACTCATCTCTTTTAAATGACCCAATTTATCTCAAAACAAAAATCGCTATTCTATTTTTGGCAACAATTCAACGCGAAGTGCAGAGTGACCAGTGGCCGACGTTCGGTCATTTTCGGCCACTGTGCGGCCATCATTTGGCCGCTATTTGGCCACTGTCACACGTCCACGAGGGCACATATTAAAAACTGATGACACTAGTGGAGCGTGGCCCGGAAACCTAAAATGTTAACACTTCCGCAACCAATAGTTTTGAATCCCTGCGTTGGGTATTTTTAGTTCATCGGAAATAGAATTTAGTTTTAGTTTGTTTTACTTACTGCCGCACTCAGAGTGGAACATTATTTAGTTAAATGTAATTAATTCAAAATTTTGACATAAGCCCCATACTTTATCTGTCAAACTCTTCATTAAATTGGAGCTAAATCATAATTAAATGTCTCTGAGTACGGCGGTTAGTGGTGATAAAATTAAATATTTTAATCGTGATACGTAATCATATAATGTGCTTGTTAATTATTTAAATGGGCAATGCTTCAGTTCAATGAATGCCACGTGTACTTCCACGTGGATTAGTAATGTTTGATGGATAATAATTATATTGTATACTAGATGATGCCCGCAACTCCGTTGCGCCACAATTCGTTTATCGCGCGGGAACCGTACATTTTTCCGGGATAAAAAGTATCCTATGTCCTTTCTCGGGTCTCAAAGTATCCCCATACCAAATTTCAGTAAAATCAGTTCAGGGGTTTGGGCGTGAAGAGGTAACAGACAGACAGACAGACAAACACACTTTCGCATTTATAATATTAGTATGGATGTATGCTTAAATAAGTAGTCAGTTGATTACAGTACTAAAGTACTCCAAAAGCGAATCATATTGGCCACATTGTCTGCATCGCACATGCAAAATATTTTGGCTGATAATACTGATAGATGCAGCAGACATGACCAAGATTAGCATACAATTTAAAAAAAACTTTGATCTTCACAATTTTATAACATCTCAAATGCGACAATAATTATGTTCCTTACTATCCAACTCATGAAACATACCTTCACAACAAACAACAACCCTCTTTCTAGCCCAGTTGAGTAAAATCCATTTAAGCCTAACCCAGGGCCGGTTTTAGCACAGTGTCCTGGGCGAGATTTCTTCGGCGCCCAGGGTGCTGATAGCGCTGAAAAAACGACCTCCGTGGCTCAATGGTTAGAGTGTGTGGCAATTCAAGCCGAGGGTCGTGGGTTCGAATTCCGCCGACGGAACAAAAAGTTTTTCAATGCTCCTGGGTCATGGACGTGTATTAAAATTATATATATAATAAAAATCTTAAATATATGTATAGTATAAAAGTATTAAATATATTTCCGTTGTCTGGTACCTATAACACAAGTCCTTCAGGTACTTAGCACGGGGCCAGACTGACGTGGTGCGTCCATAGATATTATAAATTTGGAGCCCTTTTGTTTGCCTTCAGCACCCCTTTTTATCCGGCGCCCCAGGCGGTCACCCAGCGTCGCCCCCCCCCCCCCTAACGCCGCTACTCGCCTAAACAAAGGTGTAAGATGCTTACCAGTCTTGCTGGCGTCCTTGATGAGTCCGTCGATGAGATCATCGCTGACTTCGATGCCGAGGTTCCGCAGCATGAACTGCAGCTCTGCCGGCGTCACATGGCCGTCGCTATCCCGGTCTAGCAGGCCGAACGCTGTGCGGAGATCTGGAATGGATATACACTGTTGTTAGCACGTTGTAGGCTTTTCTGTTGCGGTCATACGCATGGTGCACCTGCGCACGCGGACCCTGTGTGGGCCTGTGCGCTTAGCATGCGCCAACGAGATATCTCATGCGAGATAATTAAAAACTACTCGTCTCATAATGTCAAAATTTCGGCATTATCTTGACAAAACTCGATAAAAATTAAAAATGTGTTATTTCGATGACAGATCTACACAATAATTTTCGAGCGATCGATCGAGCTAGGGTCAACGGAGATGAAGAAGCAAACAATCAAACATCGAGAAAACATGTAGACAAAAATGTAGACAACATCTTAGGCCGGCTACACACTGTGATGAGTCTGCGAGATGCGGACAGCCGCAAGTAGAATGGCGAGGGGTTGATCAATGATCACGCATCAACTATGCCTAAGCGGAGAGTGGAGTCAGTCCTCCGGGGATGCGTAAAGCATTTCACCATGATAAAAGGCTTTTCTATAATTTTGCACCGTCGTTATAAATCACGGCGAACTCACAAGCTATAGAGCGACATGTAACATAACTAATTGCCCTTTGGCCTGTGACTTAGTTCTTTTTTGCATTTTTTTTCATATAATATAGATGTAGTTAAAGATTTTCTTTGTAGAGTTATAGCGATCGCTACTCACAAAATTTATATATTGTATTATAAATAAATAGCTGATTGTATGTCAAACAAAATAATATATTGATGTTTAAATTGCCCTTGACTCAGTTGTGGATTATAATGTTGGCACCGGTCCCTGAGCAAAGAACATAACAAACTTTCACATTCTTTAGCCCGATAAACTTTAAAATGTATAATTACTTGCTATAAAACATTCATAACTGAGATATTTTAGTCTCAATTTAAACTAAAAACTAAAATTCGACCAATTTACGTTACCATGCATTTATTTCCTTTATTACTGTGACATTTAAATTAGTCGTATTTTAGCCGCCTCAATTTTCTTTATATTTAGGTCAATATTATTATCAAAACGGAGAATAATTATTAATATTTTTAAACTGTGTTCAGTACTTTAATTATATTTATTTTAACTATTTATCAGGTAGGTTATCCAAATACAAATAAGACGAAATGAAAAAAAGATGATGCTATAGATGCTGTGAAATTATCTTATTGTTCGCCTGTTTATTACTAAAAATCATCCACAAACTATGTCAACTTCATATCGGACTGATAAAATAAAAACACTATGATGGTAATTTTATGTTCATTTTAATATTAATAATTTAATACACTTTATATATGTCGCAGCCAACTGGTTTAAATAGCCGATCAATCAAACAGCTAGCCCTTTGACTGAACAACGCCATTCAATCACACGGCTATACGTCGTTTAGCCGACTTGTTGACTGCAACGTTCAACACTACAGCTAGACGACGCTTAGCTAACTGGTTAAATGGCAAATTAACTAAGCTGACCATTAGTTTAGTTTTATTATTACACAAGCGCAATGATAATAAGCAGAATAAATTATATTCTAACTCATTTTGAACACAATTGCAATTAATACCTTCGTCATTTCATAATTGGCATTTCATAATCCCGTAATTTCTCCTCGAAATTCGAATAATTGTTTAAATTTTGATTCACTCGTATGTGCCCCCATAATTTCTGTCACTTTAATAACACTTGTAGCATATTATATTTACGAAAAATACTTAATACAATCACAAAACACCGGCTAGTTGACGCCATATTGTAAACAAAACGCAACTAGCGCTGCGGTTGTGAGCGATGAACTAATTCAATCAAACGGCGGCGGCTTGAATCAGCTTTAGTGTTGAACGTTTCGAGCGACTGAAATATTCAATTAAAAAGCTAGCCGTGAGATTGAATGGCGTTGTTCAGTCAAAGAGCTAGCTATTTGATTGAACGGCTATTTTAACCAGCTGGCTGCGACATATACATTTATTTAAAAAGACTTACAGAATTCGTTATTCTTTGGCGCTGCCATCAGAAAATCGTTTTAGAACGGATGTTTGTTATATCTCCACACCTTGTACTGTTATCTACCGAATGTTTTATGGAAATGAGTGCCATCTCATCAGTTCACCTTATAACGTTCACAATATTGACAAAAGATCAACGTCTCCTTTCTTATCTTTGAGATAGCTTAACTATAGTGTCGTTAAACATAATCACGATAATTTTGATGGAAAACTTTTCCGTTATTTCTCAAAAGTAAATTTTACTCAAAGGATTAGAGGGCGCTACTAGCACATACAGTAAATAATCCGGCCAAAATCCGACATTTTGTACACATCATATCAAAAGCAGGAAGGTTGACGCTTGTCAACCTTTGGCGCTTTGGCGCTTGCCAAACAAAACTTTTTGTCTTCTGTCTGAGCTAGTCACAGACATAGATCAAGATAGATTCCGCATAACGCGTTCCCAAACGACGAGACGACGTCTTTCGAAAGTCTGTTCTTTAGTCTGCTATCGGAATAGGACTTCAATCGGAATTTCAAAATTAATGCCTAAATGCCTAAAAGTGCCGCATTGAATTGTAGAAATTCAAATAGAAACGTTGGCCTTGATAATGGACACGTTTCTTATCATCGGTGTACCATTGGTACATTATCGTTGAAGGAGTAAATTAAATACAGAATACTGTATTACTGGACGCTCTAGTCTCGGCGAGGGCTCGGTAAGAATAAGTGGACGACAGACCTCCGTCTGGCGGCCATATTCTACAAGTACCCACTCCTAGGTAGTACGGCCATCTTTATTTATCAATACACTAAAATCGGTACGTCACAGTGGTAGGAAAAAAGTTCGTTTGTTCGCTCGTTTTCATACAAATGGAGCGAATCTTAATCTATGTCTGCGGTGCTAGAGCTGTCGTCTAGCGTGAAAACATTGCAGTAGTATATCCCATATTGGAGGATTGCCCGATTCTAATTCAGACAACGTTCAAAGGGACGCAGAATCCTTATGGCAGGGTTCGAGAACCTCTGGCAAAGGACAACACTATCATAGTATACACTATTTTGGGCACATAACTATGTATAGGTAATTACAAAAATGTCTTAAATATTTTACGCCGAGATACGCAATAGGTATCTTAAAATTTAAAAAGTTTAAAAACTATAGATCCGCAACCGAAAAGCCACTAAAATTTGGGCATCAAATTATCGTCTCGGTGCACCAAATCTAAACTTATCGGAATCTCAAAAATATTTATGGCACGTCTATAACCTCAGCATATTAATTATTAAGTAATATATTTCTTTACAAAATGGCACGATTATAGGAAAATGTTTGTCATCTCTTATGGAACGTGTTGGGAATGCCGACAACTTGCGTTTCATAACGAAAATATGTACACAATGATATTTAATATCATTGTGATAGTAATTTTATAATTTACATAGCAGTATAAATATATAATATTGTATACTAAAAACTTTCACCTTCTCCTCGACTGTACTGCCCTACTTAGAGCAGGAACAGGCACCTTGGTCGCCACGAATATTCATCCACAGAGGAAATTCGTGGCACCAACCCCAACCATATCGTTCAATTTATGAGCAGTATTGGGTTGGGGATGATACTCTAGTGCGAAGGAGTCACAATAGATCCTCATGGGTCGCAGTGACGTAAGGCTACAGCGACCTGCCTTATTAAAAAAACTAAAAACTAAATCATAAATGAATATTTAAAAATTTTAAATATCTAAAATTTGCTGACCATGCGAACGATGTTTTTGCACAATTTATAGGGTATGATTTTTTTTTATAAAATATGGGGGCAAACGTGCAAACGGATCACCTGGTGGAAAGCAACTACCGTCGCCCATGGACACTCGCAATATCAGAAGAGCTGCAGGTGCGTTGCCGGAAAATGGAGTAACACAAGCTTACAAAGAAATTGTATCTGTTATTCTTTCTACTTTTATCCGCAGTTTTTCATTTAAATCTGCTGATTATATTATAACAAATGATTCGAATCAAAACTTTCTTAATACAAGCACCAAAAAAGTGTTTTAAATCAATCAAAACAAAACCATTCGTCATCAGCGGGCTTAATGCCATGATTTGCATTTTCTTCTGATTAGTGACTTGCTCATTTTCGAAATGTCTACTACCAAAACGTATCAATCAAATTCTGAATGGAATTTATGCGGTATAATTTTTATTTTATTTTTATTTTTCTTTATTCAATACCAACAGCGTATTACAATTAGAACTTAACACTAAACTTGTAACAATTAGTATGGCCAGTAACAAGTATTACATTGTTGGACAATTAGTAGTAGTAACAATTGATGTTATTTAAATAATGTGAGATCTCTTAAACTAGATTAGATTTTACTTGGCTAGTTTTCATCAGAATTAAAATGTTCAATAACTTTATGAAAAATGACTGACGTAATGAAAACTTGCCAAGTTAGATCTAATCTAGTTTAAGATCTCACATTATTTAAATAACATCAATTGTTATAGACATTCAATAAAGCAAAGAAATAGACTATTATTTGTTTATAATGTTATTTGGTTCCTATACGTACTTATTTCGATTTTCCATGGAACTTGGCACTCATTTAGTTCTCCATCCTTTTTACGGCGAAGTCCATAGACAAGAAATATAATGTTTGCATGGAACTTGGCTCAGCATTTTTACATTTATGTTTTTGGTGGGATATCACTACTTTTTGTAAAGTAAACTTTCCGTGCAAGGGTAGACACCTTCATCTTCCCAGTTTAAACATTCATAATATTCGACTATATTCAATGGTAATTCGCAACCTTAATGTGTCGTTTCACCACTTCCCGATAAGTGTCGGCTATGCTATCCGCAACTTATCTGGCAGATACTTCATCTATCAGATAAGTTGTGGATAGCCTATCTGAAACTTATCAGAAAGTGGAGAAACAGCCCCTAAGCCTTGTTGAGACGTGAGTATCAGACGAATAAAACAAAGAAAATCCAAGCGAAGGGAAAATGCAGCTACCATCATAAGGCATTGGAATAATACGGTATAACAGAAGTGTATTTCCAACCAGTAACTATATAGTGTACAACTTACTATGCGAAAGCTAAGTAGCTATTATTATAGCTGTCTAACAGACAGACAGACATACGGACGGATGGACAGAGAAACGGACAGACATATTGAAATAATTATATGTCTATTCTCGGGACTCAAACTATATCTTCATACCAAAGAACAATCGGTACAATCAATTTAGGCGTGAAGACGTAACAGACAGACAGACAGACAGACACACTTCATAAAGTCACCTTCTATTCATTTCAAGTTTTTTCAATTCACAAATAAAATATGTTTACGGGGAGCTCCCATACAATAAACGTGATTTTTTGCCTTTTTTGCTCTGAATCAATAATGGCAGCCGAAAGGTACTTGAAATGTTCACAAAATCCTTAATTATATTTCTTCTTTCATAATGAATAATAAAAGTAAAATGAAATAAATATTTAAGGGGGGTCTCCATACAAAAAAAAAAACACAATTTTCGCTCTGTACGACTCGCACTTGACCATATTTTTTGTTTTCGTATTTTCCCTACGGTTACACACAATTATCGAGCTGGATTCCAAATTTCAGCTTTCTAGGTCGTCTGGAAGTGGGTTAGAATTTTGATCTATAGGTCAGTCAGTCAGTGATAAAAATTTAGATTTTCGGACGTTAATATCTCAACCACCGTTTAAGCTGTGCTTATGAAATTTAAAGTATGTATTTATCTCGCAAGTCTCATTATATGAGCTAAATTTGATACGTTTATATGAAATAGTTTCTGAATTATGAGGGGGTCAAAAGTAGCTGCAAATGGTTCGTGTAATATTACACACGGTGCGGCTCGCCATTCTGTCATGCTGGAACTCGGCTTGACACTCTACCGCGTGTCTAGATCTTTATTGCGCGATTAACATAATGCAATTTGGATATAAGTATCCCAAAATTCACTTTGTACAGATCGAAATACTTTAAAACGAAGTAAACGAGTACGCAGCAAAGTCCTTGGCAGTGACAACGTCGTAACACAAAATTCTAGAAACATTAACTCAACCGTAATTGTTTATTAGGGGCCGTCCATAAATCACGTCACGTGTTTGTGCAATAACAGAAACATCGAAACATCCACAACTTTGTTCAAACGCGCTAAATACTCATAAATTGAGTGTGTACGGTATTTTAAAAGAGTAATGACCACCATAAAGATGTGGCATTCTCCTGCCAAGATCAGTAGCAGTAACGACGTGTAAACGCGGTATTCGGTGGAATTTACAGCTCAAAATACCGCATACTTGTGCAATTATTATTGCTCATTTATTTATAGAAATAAAGCTATTTAGTTTTCCGAGCAGGTGGTCCTGTTTTTGGTGGAAAATGTCACATACTTAAACTTTAAATCGTTATTGCCAAAATACTATGTTCGTACTTGAGTTTTAGTGGTATGCGGTATACCCATTATAGCAACCAAACGCTAACCTCTAACACCAAACAAAAAATGCATAAGGAACCAAGAACACAATTTTTTTTATGGCATAGCTGTACGCCGTACGATCTATCAAAGATTGTCCTTAGAGTTTAATTAAGCATCTTATTTACGAAAAACAAACGTAAATGTATATATCTTCTATCTTCTATATATATAAAAATGGATTTTCAAATGTGTTAGTCGCGCTAAAACTCGAAAACGGCTGAACGGATTGGGCTGATTTTAGTCTTAAAATATTCGTAGAAGTCCAGGGAAGGTTTTAAAGTCACACGAAGTTCACCGGGACAGCTAGTATAATATATTTTTAAAACGAATTAAGTGAACGAGCCTAGCTGACTCGGCCGGATAGTTCAAGTAAATGGCTGCAACATTTGTACAACATTTCGGGTTTCTTTTTCTTTCATGATGGTTACGGTATTTAATTAAGAAGCTAATATCGACTACGATAGCTTGATGTTAACTTGCCTGAGGTTGCCATTCCCATTTTCATTACAGTCAAAGTAATTTTCACAATAATCATAGCAGTGTAAATACTATACGAGTACGTACAGTAGACTATTAAATGTTAAGTAGTTAGGCTTTGTCCTTGAAATGAAACTCGCTCAACACAGACACATTTTTTTTATTCGTCCCGGTCGGGACAGGCAAAGGGAGCGTTGCTCATACAGCCATTTCTATGTTTTTCATCATCGTTTTCATGTATCGTCAGGTCTAAAGTCTAGTCAAAGTCTAAGTAAAAGTCAATACAGTCAAGGAGTCAAGTCGGTCGATTCAGTAAAGTGGTAGACGCTTTACTGAAACTTTCGATGGAGTTTTGCAGGGAACACAAAATAGCACGTTTCTGGATATTACATCACTTTCCTACACTTGTGCATGAACACGAGTATCTAATGGTTAATATTCTACCAATATTACACATTAAAAACCCAGCTAACACAGTTTTAGGAAAATAATACAAAAACACAACAGCACTCTTTCACATGCCCGCCAAAACTCCACAGACACATTAAGTTTTACGCACGTGCGGCGTGATACTTTTTTTTTTTGCTGAAGGCAGGTCAAGTAGCCCTGATGTCACTGCGACCCTTGAGGATCTATTGTGACTCCTTCACATTAGAGTACCGTCCCCAACCCAATGCTGCTCATAAATTGAACGATGTGGTTGGAGTTGGTGCCACGAATTTTCTCTGTAGATGAGTATTCGATACTACATAAGTAGAGCAGGTCAGTCAAGGAGAAGGTGTATAGGTGTCTCATCCTCCTCGCAGAATCTGCAAGTCGTCAGCTTTGTCCACATTGTGCCTTTTTTCTGTTCAACATGGACATGCTTTATAGCGCTGTCAATAGTGAACGTGTGGCATGCCCGTGATACGCGTCAAAATCCACCCGCGTTGAAAGAAAAGTGTCATAGCGCGCGCTACGATTTCAACGCGCGTTACGGGCATGCCTCACGTTTGACGTTGACAGCGCTACAAGGCATGCCCTTGATGAACAGAAAAAGGCACAATGTGGACAAAGCTATTAAGCTACTAACACCTATTCTGTTAAGGTGCTTATTGAGCTTGCAGTTGCAGTGCCTAGTTAGGCTTCTGGTAAGGATTCTTAATTGATTCCTATCCACAGTTCCTACTCAGCGAGCACTATTTCTGACCGTTTCTTGTTAAAATGATACTAAATTGTTTTGGTAATGCATGTTATCGGAATCGAGAAATTAAGGTTTACGGAAAAAAAACGAAAATTAACTCTTACGATGCCTACCACCGCGGTTATATCACGTGCGTGCGCGATTCAGGATCCAGTATGAAACGTCCTACTGTACATTACATATTGTGGAAATAATGTGGCCGTAATATAATTTCGGATGTTGAATTTAATATGAACTTAAGTGTTAGACGTTTACAATCTTGATACTCTCAACATTTGGCTTTTCGCCAATTTTTTTATTGCAATTTAACGAAATTGGGAAACTCATTTATTCAAGATGACTATCCACACTAATATTATAAATGCGAAAGTGTGTCTATCTGTCTGTCTGTTACCTCTTCACGCCCAAACCACTGAACCTGAAATTATTAAAAAAGCTATGGAGATACTTTGAGTCCCGGGAAAGGACATAGGATACTTTTTATCCCGGAAAAATGTACGATTCCCGCACAATAAACGAGTTTTGGTGCAACAGAATTGCGGGCGTCACTAGTATAATATAAATTAAATTCACAGCATGAACTGTTATATTTTTGTAAGTATGTAATACGGTTATGCAAACGAAAAACCAATTTTCAGTCGGAAAAATAGGAATACACGATGAAAACCTACACGTGAAACGGTGGGTAGTATTGTTTGAGGTTGAGGTACCATCCACCGTGAGCGTTATTTTCGAGTTTTATCTAGATTCTAGAGGTACATAATGGTCATACAAAAAAGTTTTTGATAATTTTAGTCTTAAAATATTCGTGGAAGTCCAAAGGTTTGTACGGTGAGAAAGTATAGAAAAACTGCGAGTAAAATACTGAAAACGATATAATATAGTTTATACTACGTGACATTTTAATGGTTGTTACTTGTTTCCCAGCATGGAAATGATTCTATCTTAGTACGAGTAGTACAATATACTCGTATTTGTGAAGTTTTTTTTTTTATTCAAATCATAAATAAAATTCGGCCAGGTCATTGCCGCTCGCGCATTACAGCATAAAGTTGACATGTACATTGTACGTCGTACAAAATATTTTTTATTTTCAAAAAATAACTTGCATGATATTTTGATAGTAACTTACTACTATAGATAAATCGTTCTGCTGCAACCACCACTAAAATGTCACGTTGTACTTCTAACTTCCTAAATAACGATACAAATCAAAACACAACTAACTTCAGGAGTTAGATTTTCTACCACTTTTCATGACTCTGTTATGAATCACGTCACCGAGGTCACACGTGTGTCGATCAACGCCTTAAGAATGGCGCTGATTACAGTAATTGTTTCCACAATCTATACATCTCCGTCGTGACTCGTGAAATTGCCACAACATAATAATGAAACTCTAACGACTCTACGAAACCTCTCGTTATAGTTATTTGCTATGAAATTGTTTTCGAATACACAGTATTTTAAACTTTACAAAAGTTCATTTCGTTCGACACTAAGCAGTATAATAATCCTGCACCTAATTCTACTGCTAGACAAGATACTATTTTATCATTTTAAATATGCAACACTACATGCAATACAAGATTATTCGGGTACAGATTTGATCATATAACTGATTTAATGCATACTGTTCGTCGTCGAGTTTTGTTGTTTCTATTTCACTTAATATAAATAAAGTAATAAAACTTTTAGTAAATAAAGAAACTAGAGTAAACTACACACCAACTACGAAGTAAATAGGTCACAAATTCAAGAAAATGTTTTTACTTAAGTTACAAAACCTTAGTTTTAAGTCATTGTTGTATATCTACGTTTCTATAGTATGTGAGCAGTGATACTGCTCGTTAGTGTTTAAGCACAAAACCTAGTAACAACAATTAGCGCTTCTCTCACGTAAAAACTCAACTCAATTTCAAATCACGTTGCAGCTGTTAAAAATACAAAAGGGTCTGCGTCGTTACGAGGTGAAATATTCGGGTCCCGGTGCCCGATTCTCAAGATTCGATTTTGGCCTCGATCGCTGGCGGCTAGTCTTTTAGAGTCATGTATTGTATCTCTTAAAAAAAATTAGGTACGTTTTTGAAAACACTTATGTTTCATCAACATTCTTATTTCTTAGGCCCTTTGGATGTAGGTGATTATAATATTTTAAACATTACTGAAATCTTGAAGGATACACATTTAGTGACTACTATAATGGGACTCTTATATGCGTTAGGTGGCGGTTGGTTAAAATTAAAACGTGATTCGCTTCCACGCGATTAAAACTTATATAATATTATGTACTTACATATTATAATATTCGAATTGAGAGAATTGGAACCAAGCTGGGGTACTTACGCGCCGAATTTATGTAAAGGACGCTACTCAATAGTGTTTTAATTACGGACGTTAAATTGGACGTTTAAACGACAAAGTCTCATTCACATGCATACGATTTTCAAGAAAAAGTTAATTTTATTTTGGTGGTGGCGGACCAATTAATTAGCCTCACAGTACTGAATCGCGCTATCGAAATTATTGCCCTTTTATAGAAATAGATTTATAGGCATATTATTAACCTTAGATATAATTTAGTCAGGTTATTACGTCAAGCCCTGAGCCCAGGCAACGCATATCGACTAACTTTGACTTGACATAACCCAATAAAATGACTTAGGTCCACTACACTGTGACTACACTATGAATCAATTAATAGTACAGTATATTAATTCAGGTAGTTTGTCGGCTCCTATGCTTCATACTTTTGAAAGATCAAGTGTAGCATGTCTGCTACGACCGCTACGGCGTAGGACGCGTCCATCATTTTTTGGAGGTCTTCTACGTCCGTTTCAGCGTTATGAAAATCAAATGAGTGTAATTGAAGCTTAAGCCATAACCTTTAGGAATTGATATTCGATGCCATAATGGATGTTTATGTACCTATTCTTCCGTTTTACCACTTAATTCGTAATGGTTCGAAATTTGAGTATACGTTGTCATGTTTTTGATTCGAAACAATAAGTAAAGCTGCGTAAAACAGCTGTTTTCCTAGATTGTTTGTAATTAAACTTTATGAGTATAACTTACAGTTCCTAACTTCCTACGCTAAATACGATAGTAGAGTAAATGTCCAAGGGAATAAACTTTAAATGCAAGCAAGTACAAAAATGTTGGTGATGAATGATGATGTATGGTCTTTACAATTAAGCAGATGATAGAAATCATGTTTAAATTACCCGTTACCACTAAGGGATTTTAAAGGTTCATTTAGGGACAAAAATAATAAATTCAATCCGGTGACAGATTTAATTAAGCAGAGTAAAGCTACAACCCGCACTTGTTTTCGTTTGGAGACGGAATTCTAGCAAATGGAATTAAGGTTTTAACTTTGTAGTATATTCTACCGTTGAACATGAAATGTCTGAAAACTTCACCTATTTTTAGATATTATGAATATCAGAAAGAAAATGAAAAGTATTTTATATTTACTCTCAAAAATTTAATAAATGAAAATACATTAACAAATTCAATCGCAATAAGACAATACCTATAGACTTGAAATCTGTGATATACTCAAACAAAATATTATTTGTGTAAATCGCATATTATTGAAAAAAATTTTTTTTTTAATAATCCTTATTCCCAAAGGCATTATCAGGCTTATCTTAGCCTTTGTTTTTTGCATGCGTGATATTTGTATGTCACATATTTGTGTAACAGGATTAAGATAAATGATACACTGTCTAGTTATTTCAGCATTACTATACAAATCTAGTGAAAAAAGGTGTGGTCTCTCGAGACTAAAAACACAAAATAAATTATGTTCAGTAAACCATTTTTGGGTTCCGTACCAAAAGGGTAAAAACGGAATTTTAGACCTATTACTAAGACTTCGTTGTCTGTCCGTCTGTATGTCTGTCTGTCTCCAGGCTGTAACTCAAGAACGGTAATAGCTAGAGAGTTGAAATTTTCACTGATTATGTATTTCTCTTGCCGCTATAACAACAAATACTAAAAACAAAATAAATTTAATGTTTAGGGGGGCTCAAATTTTTTTACTATTTTTGCTCCTTGGTACGAAACCTTTCGTGGGCGAGTCCAACTCGTACTTGGTCGATTTTTATTCTAGATCGGGAGCACGCAGCGCTCACAAATTAGGATGATTTAAATTTTAAGACAACTTCAATAGCAAAACAATGCCTTATTAGATACTAGCTGTTGCCCACGACTTCGTCCGCGTGGACTTCAGTTTGTACCGCGCGATGTCAACAAAATTGGTTTCAAAAGCTTTTATAAATCAAAACACCTAAAAACAGCTGTGTAGTGTGCACATACCTCATTTCATTTTTTAAAATTATACTTTATTTATGCCAAATTTTAAAGTATATTTTAGAACCAAGAAATTAAACAACTTTTGCCATAAACTATTTATGATTGAAAGGTTTAAGGTTACGTCACTACTCACTACTCACTGCATAGATAAAGTACAGAGTTATTTAATAACATAAAAGAATATATTATGACAATCGAAAAATTTGTTTATAAGATGATACCATCTCTTAGAAGGCGCACAGCGCCATCTATTATGAATTTTTGGAACTAACTTAATTTGAACAAATTTACGCATTTTCACCCCCTGACAACCCCTTTGTCCAGTTAAAAAGTAGCCTGTGACCTTTCTCAGACTTTAGACTATCTGTGTACAAAATTTCATTACAATCGGTTTAGTAGTTTTGTCGTGAAAGCGAGACAGACAGATAGACAGAGATACTTTCGCATTTATAATATTAGTATAGATTACGACGCACGCGCGTAAAACTTGACCCCGTGTTGAGTTTTTAAAAGATACAGTCAAGTTACTCTACTGTATATTGTATTGTGCAAAAGGGCAGTGACCTCGGAATAGGGGTCCCAGCATTTTCGATAACCTCAATGCTTTTTCCATTTCGATATCGAATAATTCTGGAATAATTTGCTTAAGTCTCCTAAAAATATTCTCACTGGAAAGAAAGTTAAATTGTGACTCGCTAGTCGCTTACCTTTAAAACTTTTGAGTAAAAGATTCTAGTTTCAAATTATAACGAGAAAATACAGAAATATAGTAATTGTTTAAGTAAATTTTTAAGTAAATTTTGGATTGAGTTTGACTATAGATATCATGGCAGGCTTACTGATTACAATATCTAGTACACATTTCATTTCTACTCACTATAGAACCTACTGCCAACAGAGGGACAAGTGAGAATATTTGCTACAAGTTAAATAACGTGTGCATAATATTTACTGTGTCGAATATTAGAGCTCTCAAAATAATAGAAATAACTTTCAATTTTCAAATTGAAAAACACTTGATTCGATTTTCAAATTGCAAAACACTTGATTCGATTTTTAAATTGAAAAACACTTGATTCGATTTTCAAATTAAAAAACACTTGATTCGATTTTCAAATTTTTCATAATAATATACTCACTTTTGAGGGTAGCATCACTGGGAGAGGGCACCATCGGTCGGTCGTCAGCCGGCGCCTGCTTTTTCTTACTCTTCTTCTCATCGTCCGTCTGCAAAACAACACCTTCGTCAGACATACACGACGATTTCAATGTAATTCTAAACTAAAACAAAGAGGAAATGTCTTGGAGTGCGATACGAAGCGATATCTATAATTTATCGAAGCTTATCTGTTATCTAAAGATCGATGTTTCAATATTATGTTTTCTTTGTGGGCGGCGTTATAATAAAACGAAAACAACATTTTGCAACACTATTCCTATAATAATTGATAACAATATCAAGTAACCACTTAGGTATATATGAAAATGAAATGCCATCATTATTTTTAGTCCTGTAGCCTGTAGGTTTTAATGCAGTTTAATGTGATAAATTGATAACAATATTTGGTATTTACATATCTATCCGATTAAAAGATGAGTCGATAAATAAATTATTACAAAAAAAAATGGTTGCCTGTAAAGTCGGTTTTACGGGCGAAGATTTTACGTGACAACGTGTGGGAGAGAGACGCAAGGCATTCGGCGGGCCTCTCTCTCGTTCGGTGACTCATCGTAACGTTACCGAGCGTTACACTTTTTCATAAGTGACTCCCAGCCGCAACCTAATTTAAGACGTTGTCACGTCAAAAAAAAATTGAGACCGGGTTTAGCAACTTATCGCATTGCATTTGCGGCCTTTACGCGTTTTATGCCCGTTTTCACCAACAACACCTAAAATTTAGGTGTCCCTTAAGCCAATATTCCTAGTTTTGTTCTTGATGAATTGACAACCCCGTAACTCTTAGGTGACGTTTATTTGAAATAAAACAACCTATTATGCGATTCATCCGGCAAACCATTAGGTTACGTTTATAATTTACGGGATGAATTGACGACCTCGTACACTTAGGTGACGTATGTGGCGACGACGACGGTTGCCTTGACAATGAATCTATTAGAATGACCTTCTGATATTTTACTTGTAAAATAGCGAACTTCCATAATTAATATACATATTTATCACAAAACTTCCTCTTTAATCACTCTATCTATTAAAGAAAACCGCAATTAAAGGGAACAAAGGGACATGAGGACAGAATACGCGACTTTGTTTTATACTATGTAGTGATATACATCACCTAAGAGTTACGGGGTTGCCAATTCATCAAGAATAAAACTTGGAATATTAGCTTAAGGGACACCTAAATTTTAGCTTAGTTGGTGAAAACGGGCATTAGGGCCTGTTTCACCAATGGGCATTGTCCAAAAAAAATCACATGTACTTTTTATATTTTTTTTCGTTAAAATAGGGTATTTTAAGAATATAAATTAAATAATTTTGAAATTCATTGGCTAGTTTTTTCTCAATAAATTTTTAAAGTTTCGCTGTGACGTCATCATCGGCGGCCAATTGACCTCTGCAGTATGTTTTTTTTCCTTTCAATCTTATTTATAATGGCTGGTTCGTCGAATATAAGTTCTCATTATATGAAAGCTGATACGAGGAGCTTACCAAAAGTTCTAAACGTAATGTTGGTCGAATTTATTGCTAATTTAACGCCATTGAAGGTCAATCTAAGGTTAAACATATTTGTTCAAAAATATAAGTAACTAATGGGTATTTTTTTCGTTTATATACAGAAAAACGATCACTGACCTTATTCCTCGAAATGTTTTTGTAATGAGCAAAATTGAAAAAAAATGGACAATCCCCATTCCTGAAAAAGTTCCGGTTAGGCTATCCACGACTTACTTGACAGATTCTCCATTATCTATCTGTCAAGTTATGTTGTGGATAACCTATCCGGAACTTATCAGGAAGTGGTGAAAAAGGCCCTAAGTGTCTTAACACACTAGGCCGAAGAGAGGTGTCAACAAAATTGGTGTCAAATTTTAAAGCTTTTTAAAACCCTGGTACCCCTGAAATCAAAATACCCAAAAAGAGCTGTGCAATGTGCATCAGTGTGCACATAATATTTCATTTTTTTTTTATTAAACTATTTATACCAAATTTTAAAGCTTATTTAGCCATTACACAATGCACAACTTTTGCTTTACCCATTGTTACCCATAAACTATTTAATCTTTTTATCATTGGTAGGTTTAAGGTTACGTCACTGCATAGATAAAGTACTGAGTAGTGAGTTATTTAATAACCCATCAATCCGCAAGCGGCACCCGGCTGCCGCATAACAATTGAAAATCTATTGTGTCTGCGATTCCACGATCGAGGTATTAGCGTGTATAACCATCGAAAGAATCAAAAAACAGGAAACGACATGGTACCACCTCTTATAGAAAGACGCATGAGCAAGCGATAACGCAATATAGGCGACTCTTAGCGACATCTGTTATGAATTTTTGGAACTAACTTAATTTGAACAAATTTACGCATTTTCACCCCCTTACAACCCCTTTTTCCAGTTAAAAAGTAGCCTATGTCCTTTCTCAGGCTATAGACTATCGGTGTACAAAATTTCATTACAATCGGTTCAGTAGTTTTGGCGTGAAAGCGAGACAGACAGACAGACAGAGATACTTTCGCATTTATAATATTAGTATAGATATCAAAAGTAGTTGCAATATTAAGTTACGTCACCGTTAAAAACACTAAAGAAGCAAACAGCTGCTATATAGAATCTAGAATTGTAGATGAATAGGCGTACAATATTTTAATTTCTATTTAGAAGTCAATATACAAAGTGAAAATTCGAGTATTTTGAATAGTATTGAATAGTTTTTCCTACTGAATTTTTACTACTCTGTTTATATTTTAAACAGTCACACAAATATTAGTTCGCGCCGCCACGCTACTGGCATTATTAGCTCAATTTAGTATTTCGTTCGGCCATTTTGGAGTATTGCCAAGGCCCTTTCAAAGGATCGTCAATTCCCAGTCGTCAGTATCTCCGTAGATTCCTCTAATTAAATCCTAAACTTGAAACTCGACTGGAGGTACGCAACTCGAAATGTATATAGGCTTTTCGGAGGCTTATATCCTAAGAAGACAAAATGTATGTTTATTCCTTTACCTTATGTATGTTTATTCCTTTACCTTAAGTATGTTTATTCCTTTACCTTAAGTATGTTTATTCAACAATATGTAGTGCCTAAACTATTTTAATTCGATTTTCATGATGATGACCTTACCTCTTTAATTTTTCATTTGAATGAATTATTTTTAACAAAAAATTAAAACCGACTTCCAAGGTAAAAACAATAATAATATCCTTAAAATACGAACTAAAAAGTATTAAATAATTTTTCCTCTCTAAATGTGCCTTTCGCCTATTCGGCTTAACCTCAACTATTTCTGTACTCAATCTTCATCATTTTGAAGTCGGTACCAGATATAGCTGAATCTTTATTTCTTTGACAGAAAATTTGAAACTTTTGTAACTGGTACCGACTTCAAAATTATGAAGATTGAGTACAGAAATAGTTGAGGTTTAGCCGAATAGGAAAAAGGCACATTTAGAGAGGAAAAATTATTTAATATTTTTTAGTTCATATTATAAGGATGTTATTATTGTTTTTACCTTGGAAGTCGGTTTTAATTTTTTGTTAATTAATTATAAAAATAATAATTTTACTCTTTTTAGTTACCTAGTAAGTAAACTGTAATTATAGTGCCAATTTAAATTGTATAAAAAAATAGTTTCATATTGTCTTCACTAGATGTCACTGAGGCGCTCCTGTGTCGCGCGTTGTGTGAATTATTAATGTGTGAGCAGTGAGCATTGAAATTTGAATTGACAACATTTGGAATGGTTATTATTGATCTCGTATTGTTATTAAAAATATTAATTAACCCTCCAAGATGACCTCCGTCTTAGTCCGCGAGTTTATAAGTGTCGGTCGTCGTTGGTAGTGACCATACCACCCTACGCGTCGAATTACTACGTTTATTCTACGTATCTTATTACAATTTGTTAAGACTTAAGTCATACCCCAAGGCCCAAATATCAGGTAGATAAATTTAAACAATACATTTAAAAAAATCTAAGTGAACACAACCCTATGCGTGCTAGGTAATTTAACAATTTACGCTTCAACTCCCAAGCGGCCACATGTGGCCGCCAGAACAATGGATTTCCAAGAATCCGCGATCGAAGGATGAGCTCAGTCACACCCAGCGGCGCGGCGCGGCGAGCATATTTTCAGTGTCATAAATCATAATAATATTATGATATTAATCTTTATCTTCATTACTGTAAATTGTAATATACATAGTAGTACTATCGCTATTCGCTTGAGAAACTTGGAATATCTCGCGGCCGCCTGCGCCTTTCTCAAGCGATATTATATTGTATTACATTAATGAAGATAAAGTTTATAAAATCATAATATTATGACACTCAAAATGCTCTCAGCGCGGCATGCCCTGACTATTCCGGTTAGAATTTGAATACGATGTTTACGCACGCGCCGCGCGGCGCGCGGCGGCTCCGCGCCGTTGCCACTGCGGTGCCGACCGCCGTGTATAAACAGCCTATATTAATAATTGGTGTTGTTATGTACATTATTATTATTATTGTATCCATACCTATGCCTTGTAAGTTGTACTATTATCTATTTTGTGCCATGAGACATTGGTGACCTTAACACGACGTGGTAATGATGATGATGACGATGATGATGATGATGGATTTGAATTGCATGGTAGCATAATATTCTTTCTGTTCTTAAAACAACGCCGAAACTCCCAAATGTGTATCTAATAGATACATGGAGTCAGGAGTTCTCTCAGCATCTTCGAAACCATGGTATAACTTGACCCAATATTTGACTTTTTGGTAGCATATTCTTAATACACTTCACATAAAACCAAAATCGCCATATGTTTCCATATAAATTTCGAGGAGTTCCCTTGATTATTCCTGGATCCCATCATCAGGTCACCACTTTTGTGAACATGGTACCAAATTGAAGTAAAACCTAATACAACGAAACAAAAATTTCGAAAATCGGTTCACAAACGGCGGAGTAATCGTTGAACATACAAAAAAAAATAAAAATAAAAAAATATCCACAGCCGAACATATAACCACCTCGTTTTTTGGAAGTCGGTTAAAAAGAAGACTTGACATTTTAACAAGCTGTTAACACTAACAGACGTTGGTGAAATTCAGCCTTATTATTTTATATTTAAATATCAATGCACTATAAAATACCTTAAATTAAATAGTAAACACATATTCAAATTCCGCAATAAAACGTTAAATTCGTTAAAGTAAGTTGTGTCGAAAACCTCTAGCCAAAACGAACTAAAACTGAAGGTGGAGCGCACAAGTTTGAAGCGTTAGTTTAGAACTTCCGACGCGTTTCTGTTGCTAATTTGTTTTACCCCTTTGAATCCCTAGTTTTATTCGATTCTCAATAGCATTTTAGATAAGTATGTTAGTGAAATAATATGAGTCACAAACTCAGAATTATCAATTTAAAAAAGACGGGATGCACTCCGGGAGTGCCGGCAGAAGTGAAAACTTGATTATTAACATTGTGCATTTTTTTAACCCATTTTTTATGAAAATTGATTATTAAAAAAACGATTTTTTTAATTAATCGAAACCCTTACAATTCGAGTTCGAGTTTTCGAGTTTTCGAGCTTTCGAGTTTTCGAGTTCGAGTTCGACACAAAACACTACTCTCCAACCGTCTTACGGTTTTTCTATGGTTTTTCGATCAACACGAAAATCTGACGAGAGTTTCACAGCTTTTACCCATCCCACAAAAGTGCTCAACGCCGCTAAAGAAGTTTTCACTTTTCTAAAATCCCTCGACATTTTCCAGCTGTTTGTGAGCTAACGAATTATAACGATGAAGAATTGCAAGTTCAAATGATCTCGATCATGTCAGCTTATAAACAAAAAAAAATTCAAATTGGCTCACCGGTTTGCGTGCTACGATGAGGACCAACACAGACAGACGGACACGTCAAACTTAGAACACTCCCTCAGTCTTCTTTGGGTGTTAAAAATAATTAATAATTAGGCTAGTGTAAAGTATAATTTACACAGAGCCAGTACCGGTGCCAATAAGACTGGCAGCCAGTATTGGCTTGGTATATGCCGCGTGTGAACAGTTTTTCAAGCCAGGCCTATCTGTTCCCACGCGGCATATTATGTCAAGCCAATACTGGCTGCCAGTCTTGGCAGCCAGTTCTGGCTCTGTGTAAATTATACTTAATGTCTCTAGAATAGAAAGACGTGGGAGAGCCATGCTTCGGCACGAATGGGCCGGCTCGACCGGAGAAATACCACGTCCTCACAGAAAACCGGCGTGAAATAGCGCTTGCGCTGTGTTTCGCCGAGTGAGTTTACCGGAGGCCCAATCCCCTACCCTTTTCCCTTCCCTACTCTTCCCCATTTCCTTCCCCACCCTCCCCTATTACCCATTAAAAGGCCGGCAACGCACCTGCAGCTCTTCTGATGCTGCGAGTGTCCATGGGCGACGGAAGTTGCTTTCCATCAGGTGACCCGTTTGCTCGTTTGCCCCCTTATTGCATAAAAAAAAAATAATTAAATAATTGTACACTTTCCTTGCACTTATTCCACTTTATGTCCATTTAATTGAACATGAATTTCCACCAAGAAGTGACAGTACACTCAATATCATATCTAGAATTTAGATTCAGGAGTCCAGGCACTAGAATCTAGATAGTATTTTAGTACTTTTACGGCTCTCACTAATAAAAATATATTTTATAGGGCGCATGCCGAATACGTTATACCTACAATGTTGCTATCCTTGTCTGAATACGTTATACCTACAATGTTGCTATCCTTGTCTGAATACGTTATACCTACAATGTTGCTATCCTTGTCTGAAAAGATTCTTAAACGATACAACAACATTGTTTAGGTTAGCTTGTGATTAATATTTTCAGTAATAATAGGCGAATAAAATAGATATTGTTAGTTTATGTAATGGCTGCCATGCACGCTACGGTCTACCGGAGAGGTCCACCTGTGCAGGTATGCCTGCGCGGGTCCAAAAAACTGCACAGGTCTATCCCACACACATTCCGGCTGTGCAGGCATACCTGCACAGGTAGACCTCTTCGGTAGACCGTAGCGTGTATGGCTTACATAACTCAAGTATACTAAACTAAATATACTTTTAAAATATTACTTTGTTCCTAATATACATTTTCTATTTACTATCCACGTACTGTTAAGAAAGTAGCGCAAATTCATTATACGGAATTAATCATCTTCAAGAACTTTCAATATGTTAACACTGTCAACTCCCGTTTATTGTGGCGAGGTGCCAAGAACCCGCGCTAAATGATTATTATGTCTTTACACAATATACCGTATATAGGGTGTGACAAAAGTAATTGACAATAGTTTAGCGTGTGTATATGCCCCTTAAGACTACTGTTAAAGTAGCAACGCTGAAAGGGTTTTTTTTTTGTAATTTTTGTGTAAACAAATTCATGACTGTGGGATACACCATAATTCAAAGGTAACTTTCAGTGCTGCTACATTCAAATTAAACTATAATATAAGGGTCACACACACGCCGTAAAGTATTATCATTTTGCTTTGTTACATCCTGTATACCAAGACGGTTTTGCCTTAAATTGAGTCTTATTACTGTAACACGGTGAGTGTGAATACATTACTCCTTTGGCACAGTGACAGAGTCGCGTCGCCAGCCATTTAGAAGAGTCTAGACCGGCAGCGCTCGATTCATCATCAGCTCTGTCCAGAACGCTGGACAAGGTTCTAATGAATGCCAAGATTTTGTGGCCGCTTGCCCATTATAAAACTTTGGGCTTGTGACTTTGTAAATCTTTCCTGATTTATGCTACTTTGTCCAATACAGCTTCGTTTTGGTTTTCGATGCAGTCATCGAAAACTTTAATCAGTGCATTGAAAACTTTAAAATGGAGTTTTTATGAAATGTCAAAGCAACTTTAGGCTGACCGCATACACACGTTTGCCGTATTCGATTTCCTAATCTGGAATTTCGAATTGAAATTCCTTGAGACTATCGCAAACGTTCGTTTTCTTCACGCGCGAACGCACCGGCTTGCACTCGAAACGTACGTGTGCGTAATTCGTCCCATTCGGAAAAAACTAACGTGTGCTTCAGTTATAGTGAAGGAACCCTAGAACAATTTTTTTGTGATTACTAACAAGCTAATTTTTTTGTGAGTAGCTACATTTTGATAAGACGAACAACAATTTTTATTTTCGAAAAATCTCGAAAGTGGTAGCTAACAGAGATAGAAAGGATTTCATACTTTGACTTGATGGTCCTAAAATATGAATTGTTTTATTTGTAGGATAAGGTTAATCTTAAAATATATAACTATTCACCTACCAATATACAAAAAATCTGATGGTTAGGGTTCCGTTATACAGTTATAGTCAACCAAGTTTTGTTGATCACAATAAAATTTGTTCTAGGGCTCCCGTACTATTAATGTTTTTCTACTGATTCCATGCATTCGGATTTACGAATACCGAAAACGAAAACGAAATCGAATACGGAAAACATATGTTTCATTTTTTAAATACGTATGGCACTCGAGGATTGCCGCAGTAAAGCTATTGCATAGGATTTTTTGAAAACTTATGCAATTATAATTCGCATACGTCACGTACGCACACAAAGTGTCATGCACACAAACAAAGTGTCGAAGTCTTACAACGCCGCACGCAGTGGAGGGTGTTAGGTTTTTTTAGGTGTTAGGTTTTTTCGTTACGGTATTTCTTGATTCGGTTGCTGCGCTCAAAAAACTATGCAATAGCTTAATACGCCTATGCTTATTGTGAAAAAATATGTCGTACTTCATGACAATAGAAGTTATCGTGTGTCAATAACCATTGATGAGACAAGGGTCCGAAACTTGTGACTGCGTTGTCAGTTACTTATATAAAGAGGTGTTTGGGGAGACCCACAAGTGCTGCCTAATTTTATTGTATGTCCCATCGCTGTCTATCTACTTATATGCTCACATGCTAACATATAAGGTAAAAGCTAATAGAAACTTAAATTTTCATCAAATACAACAATTCATGCTTGCTAAGCCGCAACTACAGTATTAAGGGCCCTCTCTCCCTAAATTAGCAGGTCGATTGTCTGTCAGTGCGAATATCGACGTAAATGACATTAAAATAACATTCATAACAGCGCGCCTTGTACGGTGGCGGTTACGACGCTCGCCGCGTCCACTCCATGATAGGGCGAAATAGGAGAAAAAACCTTTTTAAGGCTTATTATAATACATATTTCAAAAAAGTAACAAAACCAAATTATTAACTTATGTATTGCCATGCAGTAGATATTTTTTATATATTCTTTTGATAAATAATGAAGGAGTAAAGTGGTTTCATTCAACGATTTGGAGGTAATTTGGTTTTTTATTTCTTTATTATGTGATACCGATAGAAAAAATATGGCAAAACCAAATTACGTATCATATCATGTAGATTACTAATTATTTTTTTCAAATATAATTTCTCTGTTAATGCCGATGAAAAGTGGTTTCATATGCACGCTTTTTTCGAGAGAGCAGCCTTAAATAAACAAGCACAGCATCATTTTCAATTCTTCGATATGCCGCCAAATGTCGAATTTCGTCAACTTACTGTTAAACATGCAACGTAACGCAAAAATGGCACTACAATACTTATTTAAAAATTCTCATGCAATATTTCGAATACAAAATTTTATTCGCCGGTCGCATTGGTTATTTCAGTACAGAACAAAAGAATATGACGTACGGTTAAAACAAATATAAATGAGTTATGAGTGTATGAATCAAGATGAATGAACGTTATCTTTTCCTCGAACTCGTATATCTGAGGCAAGATTACACGATTGTGTAACCTCTTGCAAAGCTTTTGTATTGTAAACATACAATTTTGGACGTCATACTAATCGAGTGTCTAAACACACTAAGCCGAATTTCCGTGGCGTAAGTTCGGCATGATTACGTCAGCAATGTCAAACGCATACAATATAATATTGCAAAGTACTCAGTTTTACTCCGAATCGAACGAAGTGACATATTTGACATATTTAATTCCATCGAGCCGGCTCTAAGCGAGCCTTCGAGCTGTCAGTTTTGCGGTCCACACAGTGGTTATTGCTCGATTTGGACTGGAAGGTACACTGACGCGTATGTTTGTTTTAAGCTTTAAGCTTAAAACAAACCTACGCGGGACGCGGTACGCGAATCGGGAGCGTCTGCAACGCGAAACTTGGCGTGCACACCTGCGCGACTACTAATATCATGATCATAGAGAAAAATAATAATACATTTTTTTGATTCATGACACAATCTATCAAAACGTAAACAAATCAAGAAATCTTCTTAACAGACATGCCTCTCAAATTCTATATTATTACAGGATACTTAACATATTATTAGACATAATTTTATTTTCGACATTTAATTTAGTATTAGAAATTTTACATAATATTGACATTGGCATTACTTTGACATGATTTATATGAATTTATTATTTTATGACATTATTTATTTAACAATTGACATTTTATGAATTATTATTATAATATTATTATTTAGTAATTTTAGTTATAGGACATTTAAATCGAATTTTAAATAATTGTTTTTTAATTGAATCTTTTGACTCAGTTTATATTAATTATGTTGCTATTTGAGTACAACTCCTATTTTAGTCATTCATATATTAATATCAAAGGTTTATACTTTATATCAAAGGCTATACATTTAAAATTTAGTTTGTAATTTTTTGGTAGAAGAAATTGTTTTTGGTCGAAATTTGTACTAAGTGGTAGAAATTTTTCATGATGCTGACAACCCTTTTTTTGTTAACCAATTTTTTTTAATTAAAAATTACCTGCACTACACCTGATGATGATTTTATCGAAACCGGTCGTGTAAAACATAATTGCAATAAAATAAATTAATAAAAGTGGAAAAAGTGTACAAAAAGTGTGAGTTATTACTGTGAAACATGAATTTCCACCAAAAAGTTACGGTACGTTCGCTATCATATAAATCAAGTAATCATAAACTAAAGAGTAGTACAAAATAATATAAAAAAGGTTTTAAAAAAGAAGTTGTAATCAAATACTCTTTTAAAGTAAAAGCAAAACTGTTGCACTTAATGATGATATCCAAGGAGAGGTAATGGATTTACTCATGGAGCATTTCGTTACTTATAAAACTTCACGTTTATAGCATGAAAGAAGGAAAAATTTATTAGTCGTAGAAATATTGTAAGAACACAATATAAACAAAGCAGTTTATAAACAGAAATTAAAACTAGTCAGAATAAAATGTTGCAGTCAAAGTAAATATTCGTTAATTATGTTAAGGTTTAGTTTGTGTTGGCACACTAACTTAAGTCCCTAATATTTACAGAACGACTAATCACACGAATCGTGCTCTAGACGTCGTCTTTACTGATTAGAATGTCGTAAAACTCATTATAATGACTGATAATGACGTAGAAATACAATAATGCTCACGCTCTTTTGCGTGTGATGCACATTTATGTTCGGTAGGTATATATTTAATATACCTACCGAACAAAGTTCTCTCCCGATGCGTACAAACTACGAAAGACTGACGTCATTCTTTCGTTGCTTTTTGTATGGAGCGTTTCGGCCAGATCTATTTTATGAGATGTTTGAATTGTCATATCTTTGAGAATTTTTAAGCTATCAGAGTCATTCTTTCAGCGATGTTTCTATTTTTTAAGGGTCTTTCAATTACCAGTAAGAAAAAAAATAGTCATCATGCCTATTGCAATAATTTACATACTCGTGCATTTGCTTTTCATCTGGCCGTGTAGTCGCGCGTTCTCTTCATGCCAAATTTCAGTAAAATCGGTTCAGCGGTTTGAGCGTGAAGAGGTAACAGACAGACAGACAGACAGACGGACAGATAGACAGACAGACACACTTTCGCATTTATAATATTATTAGTTAATTAGTTAATATTAGTTAGAGAACTACGATACATGGCGCGCCCCTCCAAAATTCAAAATGTTTGAAGTGCGTTGTCAAAACGTTTGAAGTGCGTTGTCTTGCGCGGTAGGCTAGTTATGATTAGTTGACCAACAAATCTTGGTAATAAGTGATATTAACAGAAATATTACGTGTACTGTGATTGGTTGAATACTTACTACATACAAACTCTTTCATAAGGATGTGACTACACACATTGAAACAATCATTTGGAGGGGCGCGCCATGTTATCGTAGTTGATCTCTAATTAGTTAATATGAGTTAATTTGTTTTTGTTGAATACGTTTATTTATTATTTATTTATTTAATTAGTAATTACTAATTAGTATTAGTATATTAGTATGGATATGGATATGGATCTATACTCCCATACTAATAATATAAATGCGAAAGTGTGTCTGTCTGTCTGTCTGTCGGTCTGTTACCTCTTTACGCCTAAACCGCTGAACAGATTTTGCTGAAATTTGGTATGGAGAGAGATGAAATTTGATATGGTACTTTGAGTCCCGGGAAAGGACATAGGGTACTTTTATCCCGAAAAATGTACCGTTCCTGCGTGATAAACGAATATTGCCACAACGGAGTTAGTGATTAGATTACTGTTATAGATAATTTTTTAGTGTTTTGACGCTAGCATGTAGCTACACCAGCATCACACAGCATACACAGTAAACAAAAAGTTTAAGGGCGTTCCGTCCGGAGATTTCGTAATTGACTGTATTTAAAACCTTATAAACTCATAATCAGAAAGCTACAAAGTTATATTAAATTAATACAGCAATAATCTTCAGTATATCAACATTCCTTTTGTCGTTTTAAATTTTCTATTTTTGTTTCTTATACTCATGATATCAGCTTCCAAAGTAATACCAATTTGTTAAATTTCAAGCATACATTCAGCATCTCCTTAGGACTTACAAATTACTTTTATTTGAAACTCACACCAATAGATCGACAATGTCATAAACTACATATTCGCCGTTTTAATTTTTTTTTTTGAACAATTTTGAACTAAGATAAGTAAAAAAATAGGGTTTTGGCGTGATCTCGGCAACGCGGCAAATGTACGGCCAAGGTCGTTTGCTCGGGGGACGGCCTTAACAACGTTTCCTTACATATTCATTATGGCGCATTTTCACTGGTCGATAGGGCCCGCATGCGGGGTGCTGGAGATTTCTGAAACGCATGCCTCGACCAATCAAAATGCACCATTCATCAATTGTTATAGACTCCCCGTATGCTGTATACCGCACGAGTTAACGACTAATGAAAATGCGCCCTTATACTGATATGACGTGTGCATGTCGGATTTTGTTAGGATTAGGTAAATACCTAAAGGAAATAAATACTGCATATATGCTGCATATGCTAGGAGCGCCGTCTGCTCCGATTTTGCGTAATATAGGTAATATGACGTAAAGGTTTCTATTCCTGTTTTCCTTTTAATCTGTGTTGAGTTTAGAAAGTAATACTGCAATAAGTAAATATTTAATTTAAGTTTAGCTGAAAGTCGCTAGACTGAGACTTATAGCGCGATTAGTCTCAGCCTGAAGGCATTTTGTTAGCGATGCAGCAATTAGCTGTATTCGAATTGAAAATACCGCTTCAATGCAATGAGAGTAGTAACATATAAAAATAAAGAAAAAAAAAATACTTATTACATGGATTAGAAGAACTTCTTATTTCATATATAAAGGTGAAGTCAAACGTTTAGAAGTTACGATATAAATTTTATTTAAAGATGCTTGCATAATCCCTTAAAAAATTGGTTCAAATTAAATAAAGTTATTATAGTATACCGTTTTTCATTGTTTTCATTCCCTCAAAAAATTATATATTTTAAGCTAATTTAAATTAGCTTAAAGATTAATCTCGAAATTTTTCTCACGATTCGCTTCGCGCATATTATGTTTTCCCGCAAGAAGGAAAGTATTACAACATCAGCAAAGGTGACTTTCCGATCATCGTGGCAAGCGACTATGATATAATTTTGGTCTTTATACCGCCGTTGCTTTATAGTGGCGTATAGAGAAAAATGAAACCTTTATCCCAGATCCATAAAGTTGCATTTTATTTTAATTTTTGTCAGTCACGGTCTATTGCCACGAGGGTCGGAAAGTCACCTTAAAAATATAACACGGCTTCCACATGGTCAATTGTGCATACTATACAGCTCTGCCTTAATCGCTATCGTGTAGGGCCACCTCAATGAAGCCTTAAGCACGTGAAATTGCTACTTCACATGTGAAAGTGTAATTCACTGGCCGCCGCTGATAATCACCGGCCAACTTACGTCCGCCACAAATCTTGGCCATTATGTAACTTGGCCTAACTAAGAGGTCAAGCCCATTTCGATAACAATAATGAGTTAACACAGCCCCTTAGAGATCAAGAAAAGAAAGATAAATTTAAAATTCATTAGCACAGATATGGTTGCAATTAGTGATAACAATTTGGCTAAAAAAGCGCAAAAAAAATGATAAATCTGTATATTTATTAAAGTATAATACTTAATATTATATCATAAGTTAGCCATAAACATCTTGCACTTCATAAAATTTATTGACCACATAAATTTATATCAATAGGTGTGAATAAAATTGAACAAAGTTTATACAGGATGTATGAACCCTAGTGATGAGCAAAATTGGTCTTGGTCTTGCAGTTTTGGTCTTGGTCTTGCGAAAAATGCAAGACCAAGACCAAGACCAAGACTACCCTAAGACTAGCAAGACCAAGACCAAGACTAGGTGTGCAAGAACAAGACCAAGACCAAGACCGACTATGCAAGAGTCTTGCTCCATGCAAGACTCTTGCTAAAAATTTTTACTTCGTCGGAGTGACTATAATATGAGATAAAATATTTATAAGTTAGAACAATATACCTACTAAACATGAATTTCAAGTTCTTGTTCCGTACCCAAAAGGTAAAAACGGGACCCTATTACTGAGACTTCGATGTTTGTCCGTCTGTCTGTCTGTCTCCAGGCTGTAACTCAAGAACGGCTATAGCTAGACTTCTGGAATTTTCACAGATTGTGTATTTCTAGTGTATATTATAACAATAAATACAAAGAAAAAAAGCTAATATTTAAGGGGGGCTCCCTTACAACAAACGTGATTTTTTTGGCCTTTTTGGCTCGTAATTCATAATGGAACCATGTAGACACTTGAAATTTGCACAAAGTCCTCAATTATATGTGTACTTTAATATTTGATGAGAAAATTAAAATAAAATAAGTAACACCTACTTACCAAGTTTTCATTGTATAGTATAGCTCTTATAGTTTCAGAGAAAAGTGGCTGTGACATACGGACGCACAGACAGACAGATAGATATGACGAATCTATAAGGGTTACGTTTTTGAAATTTTGCTACGGAACCCTAAAAATACTCTAGAAGAAATCCGATGGAAAGTTCTTATTTTTCCAAATTTTCATTTTTCTTAAGGACATTATTGTCACTAAAAGATCAGCCTATGCTGAGTTGGCTCTCGACTTTTCATTTGTATGTATTTTCAATTCAAGAATCATTCTTTTCAGAAGTTAATATAAGATCATGTAGCTAGTCTAATAATTTAGGTTTGAAAATGTTTTTTTGAGAAATTAAAACGTTTACAAAAAAAATTGAAAAATTTTTGCAAGAGTCTTGCTTTTTGCAAGACCAAGACCAAGACTCGGCATGCAAGACCAAGACCAAGACCAAGACCAGACGGATTTGAGCAAGACCAAGACCAAGACTGCACAAGCAAGACCAAGACCAAGACCAAGACTGGACGAGTCTTGGTCTTGGTCTTGCTTTGCTCATCACTAATGAACCCATAAAACATGCACAGAATTTCCCCAGAGAGAAGCAACGTCTGCAATGGACACACGAAACTTGCGATCTATTGAATCTTTGCTACAGTAAATAAAATTGAAACATACTGAAAACCACTTTTGTGCTTTCCGTTTTTTACTGAATACGTTGTGATTGCAAGAGAACTTTTATAACAGTTTAAACTCTTCATAAATCATACAGTGCATAAAATTATTTACAAATTAATAATTATATTTATTCATATTATTATGCTTAAAAATTGCATACAAATGAAAGTAACTTTTTGTCCCGGGAAAATGTACTGTTCCCGCGCGATAAACGAGTTCTGGCGCATCTAGTATGTTACTAAATATGTAATGATACTATACGAAATCATTTTTTATCATCTTTACAAATTTAAATTCCAAATATATGTATGTATATTAAATATTTCACGAACGTTGGTGATAGTTCGGAAAGTAACTTGTCGAAAGAACCAAGTTTAAGTATATTAAGTTCATATTGATGAATGCAAATCTAATATGCCTTTCTCTTACTTTTCAAAGCTCGACTGTGATGGCTATGAAACGATTCTCTAAGGATATCGCATTTTTGCCTGCCTCTTTAAAAGAAAAGAAATCCCTTTCATAAACAAATCTAAATTACAGTAAGTATATACATATGATATAAAACAACGATAACGTTTGTCATTATTTTCTATCAGTACTTGATTTCTTAAAAGTTGCAATTATTATTATTAAGGTTATTATTTATTCATAAAATAAGCCACTGCCTACCTATTATACATATAGTGCAGTAAATAAAATAATTGTAAAGTGTGTGAGCAGGAACCTAAGTAATTTCTTCAGAAAGAGAATGTGACCTCTTTTGACTTATTGTTTACAGGGTTAAAAACTAACGGTCTTACAACAAAAGGTTAAATATCTATTGAACAGTTGTTTTGAGACCATATTGTACTGAATTTTTTTCTAATCAACTGTTTAACAGGTGTTTAAATCTTTTGTAGTAAGACCAGTACTAGTTGAAACATTTTTGAATAAATTTTGATAAAATATGAATAGAAAATGTTATGTCTTACCTTCCGTCTACTCCTAGATGTGGTTGCCATGCCCTGTAAAGAGAACATTAGGTTAATTAATTTAGTTTGTAATAATTTGAGATTAAGATTACGACAGACTTAAGAATGGCTGCAAGATATGAAGTTTAGACACTTGAGAGATTACCTACATTATATACAAATAAAAATGATAAATATAAAGAGAATATGTTTACCAGTTATTTAGGTCATTATAAAGACTTAAACACTTTTAGTCGCTACAACTGTAAGCTACTTAGCCTCCTTTTTGTAATAAATAACAATATAAATACGAGCATTTTATCCTTATAATGGGTTCACGCAGCGTGAAGACATATTTCAGATATTTAGAGGAAAGCGCCGCCATTACAGAAATAATACAACTCCTACGCGGGATACTACGCGGGATAATTCATCTTTAATACAAAAGATAGAAAAGATTGTGGCAATAAATGCGACATCGAGGAAAATATTTTTCATATTGTTAGTACATATCGGCACAGATGGCTGGATAGTGGATTCGCTTGAGGTATCGAAATGGATAATATACAAGACTAGCTTTTTCCCGCGGCTTCACTTGCGTTAAGAAGTATTATTATTAATTATGTATTAGATCGGTTTAAAATTGACAAAGTTTCATACAAACTTTAACCCCCTATTTTATGCCCTTGGGGGTAGAATTTATCAAAATCCTTTCTTAGCGGATGCCTACGTCATAACTTCTACCTGCATGCGAAATTTCAGCCCGATCCGTCCAGTGGTTTGGGCTGTGCGTTGATAGATCACTATGTCAGTAAGTCAGCCACCTTTGAGTTATACATAATATTATTATTTAGATATGTTGCGTTTTTTACCCAATTACGATGTAGCCAAGAACTGTCATGTTTTGGGGCTCTGTTTGAGTCTTCCACTATCATTAACTTTTTTTATGGTGTTATTTACAATAGTTCGAGTAATTTTGATGTTTTTTTTTATTAAATAAGGTGGCAAACGAGCAAACGGGTCACCTGATGGTAAGCAACTACCGTCGCCCATGGACACTCGCAACATCAGAAGAGCTGCAGGTGCGTTGCCGGCCTTTTAAGAGGGAATACGCTCTTATTCACGTGGTCGGGTTATAATTTTGTTATATTAAATTGTTACAATAAAAAGTTCTGTAAACATTTTTAAAACTAAAAAAAAAATGCTTATATTGCCAACTGTTTTTATGACAAAAGATAATAAAGTGTTTCTAGCTCTCCCAACAAAACTGAAAAGATAATATTTAATAGATAATAACCGTGATGATGATGTTGTTATTGTAGCTTTTATTGCTAGAACTTATTAAGGCTTATGGCGCGGTTATAGTTTTTCAATATGGCGGGTTATTAGGTACTGCGAGCTTCGAGCTTTGGCAGCGTTTACCCTCCGAGAGCTTTATGTGAGTGAGTTTATGAAAGCAATTATTTCTGACCCAAACTTAATAAATGCGCATATCAAAATAGGCTTATATTTCCCTGTTAATTAAAATTGCTTTACCAATTATGTTGCAGTTTCGTCAACATTGTATAGCGCAAAATATATTTTGCGATCAAAATTTTTAAAAAAATCTAAAAAAAAAATAGAAAACTTCAGAAGTTACATTTTTTGACGTGATAACGTCTTATAATTCGATATGGGGTGCGCACCCGAAAAACATGGCAGTTCAGCGGCGTTACCTCAGCTGAGGCGTTCCATATAAGGCTTGAAGTGCAAGCGAGAGCTCGGAACGAGCGACAAGGAAGCACAATCGGCCTTTGCGTTCGGCAGCGTTCGACATCCGTCTCTCTCCTAAGTCCTACTTGAGTGAGCGATGCTTATATTTTGACAGTTGATAATGTTACTCTTTCTAACTAACGATGCAGTAAGTTGAGTGAAAGAGAAAGCTCATATCGGTGTATAAACGTCAAAAGTTTGTAATATTATGTCAAACCCATAAAGTTAATATACCTAGCGGAATAGAGAAACAAAGGCCTGAGCAAGCGAGATGCCACTATCAGTAACACCGCGTGGTAAAAAGAGACGTGTGATACATGACAGCAGCACTCTTTTTTTGACGTCCAGTCGGCACGTGCCGCACGTTGTCAATATAATCTCATAGAATTCATGTTCAATCATGCTTGTGTAAGTGTATACGTACACATATTTTTCACACAGATGAAAACCAATTTTGGTTACGTTTGACAGCTCGAGATTGTTGCTCTATTCCGATAGGTATATTAACTTTATGGTCAAACCTAAATCCTAATAGGACATAATAACAAAGGAGTCGGTCTACAATATTTCATGTTTAAAAAGTGCTAATAAAAGTGTTTAGTGAACGTTAAATGCAATATTTTGTTGGGTTTTGTGGTTCCGCTATATAATAAACCATAAAGACGGCTAAGGAAACGGCCTCAAACACGTGGATTTAACATAACATACGTAAGTTTTCAACAACGTTTTTTGGGCTTATCAATCGGTATTTTTATAAGCTAAAATGTAAATTTATAAGTCTAAGGGCCTGTTTCACCGCTTCCTGATAAGGCTATCCACCACTTAATTTGACAGATGGAGTATGGAAAATCTGTCAAATAACCCTATCGGGCACCTTATCAGGAAGCGGTGAAACAGGCCATAATAATCCCATAATCATGCTATTTATGGCATTAGTGATAAAAATGTCACATCAAGTAATAATTTGACTTCAAATATTGCATAGCTTTTTACGTGTACTTTAGGATGCACTCTACTTAAAGTATATGTTTATCGATAAAAATATTGTCATGGACTAAATGATTTTGTTTTCAGGATTTGAAAATGCTTCAAAATAGACGACGAACAGAAATATTTAGACGCAATTAGTTTCATGCAAGTTTTTAATTCTTACTCCCTCATGAAGGCATCACAATATTGGGATTATCATTTCAAACGTAAGTTTGAAACAATGATTTTATTGAAATAAAAAAGTTCTAACGGAGAGCAAAATAATTGCATGATCTACAGCTCTCACACCTCCCCCCTGTATGTACTCAGTTCGTTACTTAGATCTAATTTTTGAAATTTTATCCTGGCATTACTCTTTTTGATGTGACAACGTCTTATAATTCGATGAAGCCGGCTGCACGCACAAAAAAACATGACTCATGCGGCGTTACCTCGCTCTGAGGCGTTCCATTTAAGGCTTGAAGTGCAAGCAAGAGTGCGGAACGAGCGACAAAGAGGCACGATGTCACGTTCAACTATCGTCAGTAAACCGACTTTACAGACAACCGTTTTTTTATTTAAAAAACTCCACTTTAAATAATTTTTAACAGACAAATCCTCGTTGTTTCGTTAGTGTAAGTATAGTTATGTATTATTAGGAAGCGAAAATACTAAAAACAATAAGATTTATAAGAATAATGCAATAAACATACACCAAAAGTTGGCGAGTGCGCAGCTACGGGCCCTCTACGAAACGCTACGCCGCGTAGACTTTCGTAGACATCGCTACAATAACAACTAAAATGTTTTATTATTTTGATTATAGTCTTTTATCATTTCCATAGATAGGTAATATGAAAAGTGGTAAAAAGTGCATACTCAAAATACATAGTTTTCTATACTTTTTTCATACTTTAACAAATATTTTAGGATACGTTTTCATACAAATATATTCTCGCTGGCAATATTCTGCGCAAATTTAGATATACGAAGCAAGGCATAACTCACACTTATCATATCGGATCTGAAGACCTTCCTACATGTCCCATTAATTGGCCATAAAATATATGGATCAATGTTCCATGTATACGATAACCGATCATTTTTTCATTCTTCAAAAATTTAATAACTATAAAAATGTGTTAAACATTTTTTCTTCCTTACTTCTAATATTATTTAAAATTAGATGTATAGCTACTTAAGTTTTTCAAACCTGCGGTACTTCAGACTTATGGATGGACCCTTTGACAACAATGATTTTTGGCCGACTTCCAAAAAAGAGGAGGTAATAATATGTTCGGCTGTATGTATCTTTTTTTGTATATTCAACGATTACTCAACCGTTTGTGGTATGATTTTCAAAATTCTGTTTGTGTAGTATAGGGTTTAGCTCGAATTTGGTACCATGTTCACAAAAGTGGTGATCTGATGATGGGATTCTTGAGGAATCGAAGGGACTCCTTGAAATTTCTATGGAAATAAATGATTTTGATTTTTTCTGAAGCATTCAAGGTAAACAAAAAAGGAAAACATAGGTATACATACGTTTTCCGTATACCTACGTTTTCCTTAATGTGGAATTACGATTTGGGATTCCGTCAGACTAATGCAAACGTTCGTTTTTTCATAATGTATTTACTACTGATTCCATGCATTCGAATTTCCGAAAACGGAAAACGAACTCGGTAATCGAGTACCGAAAACGTGTGTATGGCGCCAGCCTAAATATCGGGCAGCACCCTGTATCGTACGAAGGCCGTCGCAGCAATAATTAATATTAACCGGCGTAACCCAAGTCGTTCGGTTCTTAATTAATTGGATAAATACTGTCCTATGTACATAGCTTATGTACCTACTGTAGTAGTGTAGTATACATCTTCTATACTCATAAAACAAAGTCGCTATTTTTTCCCTCATGTCCCTTTGTTCCCTTTAATCTTTGAAACTACGCATCGGATTTTGATGATTCTTTCAGTGGTAGATAGCCCATTTATCGAGGAAGGTTATAGGCTATATTTTATTACGCTAAGACTAATAGGAGCGAAGAAAATAGAGGAAAATGTGGAAAAAACGGGGAAAATTATTTGAAAGGGCTAACTTGAATGCGCTAATCTCAAGAACTACTGGTCCGATTTGATAAATTCTTTCAGTGTTAGATAGCCCATTTATTGAGGAAGACTATAGGCATAATTTTTTCAGTGGCTATATATTTTATACCCGTGCGACGCCGTGCGCTAGTTCGATTATAATACAAATTATTGTTTTTTTATTAGCTAAACGGTAGGCTAAACGCAATTTCGTTTATGAATTTCATTTACTTAATGAATACACTAGGCTACAATGAACTATAGTTCAGTGTAGCCTGCCCTACTATATTCATAGCTGGTTTACAGCTGTAGGTATATATTATACTAAATAAAACCTAGTTTAAGCTCCCGACAAAATGTATGTATGTCTTTAGCTATAATTTGCTATCGTCAATTCACTGTAATTTTTTTACAATTTAAAATGTTTAGTTTTGCAAATCGAAGTCAAGGGTGCCGTATTAACCTTTAAATAGGTTATCTGTCGTAGATATCTTTAATAACCTCTAAACAGAAGCGTGCATGCTTTGGTCTAACCGAATCCATACTAATATTATAAATGCGAAAGTATGTCTGTCTGTCGTCTGTCTGTTCTCTCTTCAGTCTCAAGCTCCTAAACGGATTTTGCTTAAATTTGGTATGGGGATACTTTGCCTCCCGGGAAAGGAAATAAGGAACTTTTATCCCGGAAAATGTACGTTTATCGCGCGATAAACAAATCGCGCAGCGGAGTTGCGGGCGTCGTCTATTACCTACAGAAGCGTGCTTTCTTTGTTCTCTGCAAAAAAATAATAATTTCGTGGTAGACGGTCATAGTTTCGTGTGATTGATGGTATGACAATGTTATAAGCTAAAATCTAAAATCTAAACTAAAATCTAAACTTTAATAAGCTAACAATGATATTGTATGTTACTCGTAAGCTAAGGTCACGGCCATGTTTGACGTCACCCTTTATGCCACAAAGTTGCAGGATAATAAAATGCCACTTTATAGACACGCACGCTTAGAATTAGAACAAGCTAAAAAACGTATAAATAATCGGCCAAGTACGAGTCGTCGCGCACGAAGGGTTCCGTACCGTTGTAGAGCAAAAATAGACCAAAAATTGTGTTTTTTGTATGGGAGCCCCCCTTAAATTTATATTTTATTTAAATATTAATATTAATTATTAAAGAACACGTATAATTAAGGCCTTTGTGAAAATTTCAAATGCCTACCTGTTGTCATCATTGATACCGAGCAAAAAATGTTTGAAAAATCACGTTCGTTGTATGGGAGCCCCCCTTAAATATTTATTTTATTTTATTTTTAGTATTTTTTCTTATAGCGGCAACAGAAATACATAATCTGTGATAATTTCAACTCTCTAGCTATTACCGTTCTTAAATTACAGCCTGGAGACAGACGGACAGACATCGAAGTCTCAGTAATAGGGTCCCGTTTTTACCCTTTGGGTGCGGAACCCTAAAAATAAGAAAATGAAAAATGAGCAACTGAAATTTTCAGAAATTATGTATTTCTGTTTGCGCTAAGTATAACAACAAATACTAAAAATAAAATAAAATAAATATTTAAGAGCAATGATATTGTATGTTACTAATGTAACTAGATTGGCAGTCTACGACAGAAACGCGTCACCACTTTGAAGATGCCTGCAGGCATATCTGCCATACATAATGACATAATAACATTATGAAGTGACATTGTCTTTTGGGCTATCAAGTGGTTACGCATTTTTTGCATCAGTTTGTAAGACATTGCCACTCTAGTATTTTAGAAACTCATTGTTTAAGAGGGTTTCCAGATAACGAATCCGAGTTGTCTTGGCCCTTTTTTGCTCGTTTTCAAATTTTAATATAGACAACAGGTAGGCACTTTAATTATTCATAAAACACTCAATTGGCCTATCTCTGCTCTCTATGACTACGACTCGCACTTGACCGATTTTGTATTATATTAATTATGAACCTTTAAGTGTGTTGTTTTTAGTTGAGAAAAACGAGAACTATTTAACTACATACAAATACACCACTATTTAACTACAAACTGTTTAATATTTGTAGCAATTTATATGCGCAACGCCGCACGGCAATATTCGTAGAATCGTTTTCGCACATTCCGTTCGACATCAGTCTCATTTCGTTGGCAAAAATATGAAAATGACTTCGCCGCTGTAACAGTAATTGCGTGTAATACGCGGGAGGTGTAAAATTTTAATTGCTTCTAGGTAGAAAATGTTTGTAAAAATTACACTGGGAACATTGCACGTTTTCCCGGTAAAATTCCTCGGGTCATCTGACCAAATTTAACCCAAATTAGAATGTATACGGAAGTAACTAGGAACTTTTATAGGACAAACTGTATACATAAGTATGATCGCACTGTAAGTTTAAAAATACGTCATTTGTTTTACTAATTATCAGATATTAATGTTACTACACCATACTTTAAAGATTAAAATATCATTCGACAATCGACAATATCCATTACAGTTTTATAGTAACCGTATCAAAAGAACACGAATCACAAAAATTGCAGCGATCCATCGAACAATGGAAAATTAAACACTTACATAACTTTTCACAAGCCGGAGACACTCGAAGTTTTTAAAAATATAACCCAGATGGGATTTCATTTTTAAACAATAGCGTTTCTGATTTCAAAATAGGTCCAATCAAAAATAGTCGGAGCTAAAAATAGCAGCTGCGTGCCGCTGTCCGTACATACACGCGACTGATACGTTACAACAATTAGTTCACAGTTTGCCTACTGCAATATTTGTATAGCAACACTAGCGTAATGTAAATTATGGGCAGTAGACTATTTCACTAGATAGCTAGAATTGTAAGCTAATGGCCTATAAGAGCCAGCGACAGCGAGACTTTCGTAGTTTTATGAAAGCTGAAAGTTTTCCTGTAAATACGAAAGTTTGTCGTTGGCTCTTAGTCTATAAATCTGATTTGAGATAAATAGTTCCAAAATAATGGCTTAATACGTTGTATGCGCGTAAAACTTGTATCCGTGTCGTGCAGTACGATTTCAATGACACGGCTAAGCGGTTCTACTACATGTTATTTAAACTATAACACTAATATTCGCGCCAAATTTTTATGCAAAAACAGTTTAGCTGTCTTCGCTATTGGTGCTCGGCAATCTTCGTTTTTCATAGATTTTCCCTAGTGTTTTCTTTAAAAACGAGTGAGTAAAACCATTACAACAATAAAATAACGAATCGTCTAGGTTCTTTACTGAATAACTTTAAGCTTGAGTTTTCTTAGCCCTCTAACCGGAAACTGTAACGCGCAACAGATAAATAATAAAATTTCAAGAAATCCCAATAACCATGAACATTGTTGTAAGTTATGAAGTGTTTTTACTATGACCGCTTATTACAATCACAGTTTTAACTTAATAGTTATCTGTTATTAGTTATTACTATCGCACATTTATCAGCACGCACGCGCCGAATACGCCGCTTGTTAGAATTCGTTGTATGAAATGATGTGAAACCTCGCACATTCGACCGCACCGTACTCGCCGCATTTCCTGTACTATGCGGTGCGTTCGGCGCGGGGCGTTCGGCGCGGGGCGTACGGCGCGTGCGGTGCTGACAAGTGTGAGATCAGCTAAACAGTATCCATGTTAGATTAAGATAATATCAACACTTAATTCAGGGTCAACTCACTCGCACATAATATTATAATACACTAGCTGTTCCGGCAAACGTTTCTTTGCCATATGATAATATAAAGTATATCGCCCTTATTATTTTATTGAATTAATGACTAAATAAGTATGTCACCATGGCAACGTCCATCGCTATCCCGTGACCCGTCGCATAAGCAATGGTCGCTCTTTATAGACAAATAATTTGCAATAAAATAAAATTGCGATCTCAAGTTGGAGAAAAGCACACATTTAAAAAATAAAAACATTAAAATCGGTTAAGTAGTTTAGGAATCCATCGCGGACAAACATCGTGACAGGAGATTTATATATATAAGATATTTACTAGCTGTCCCGGCGATGTTGTTTTGCCACATAAAGTATTAACACTTATGTATGTAATATATTATTTATATATATAATAACATATATAATATTTAATATATATTAAAGTATGGCACGTCCATCGCTATCCAGTTGCACAAACAATGGTCGTCGTCAGTCTCGAGTTGTAATAATTTACTATTATTTATTCAATAAATGCACTTATCAATATAAAAAGTAGCCAGTAGCCGATTCTCAGACCTTCTGAATATGCATATAAAATTTGGTAAAAATCAGTAAGCCGTTTCGGAGGAGTACGGTAACTACTCGTAACATTGTGACACGAGAATTTTATATATTAAAGATGAAAAACATTAAAATTTTATGGATTCAAGCAATTAGAAAGTTAGTAAGTAAAATATTATCCCAATCTAGTATTTAGTATGACGAAGCCTTATTTTACCTCATACAACAATTAAGTTCTAAGAAAATACTAAGCAAAAGCGGTAAAAGGCAATAAATATTTTTCTGGACCGTGTTCCGAGTTATATTGAAAAATGAAAAATGCAGGAGTCAGATAGGAATTTTAATCTCGAGCAGGGGAAGAGCATAGCCCTACTAATAGGGTTGCCAAATTATAGAAAAAGGATCTATATTGTTAAAATTGAATGAGGTGTGTACCTACTAACAAAAACAGTTTGATATACGACTAATAATTACAAATAGAATACAACTAGCTGACCTAGAAACGTTGTTTTGCCGTGTATTTTACCTACCTACCTACATATTATACAAAATTTCATTAAAATCTTGTATAATATATTTATTTATTTATTCTGTGAGAGTTCCGCGCGGCTTCGCCCGCGTAAATTAGATATTTCACAGAAAAACTATTAGTCCACAAAAAAAAGCCTATAAATCTTCACGTGGTCTACTTCTTACTGATCCAAATAACAAAAAAAATGCTCTAGTAGTTCGTGAGAAATTATTTCCCTTTCAAATAATTTCCCCCGTTTTTTTCCACATTTTCTTGTATTTCTTCGCTTCTATTAGTCTTAGCGTGATAAAATATAGCCTATTAGCCTTCCTCGATAAATGGACAATCTAACACTGAAAGAATTTTTCAAATCAAACCAGTAGTTCCTGAGATTAGCGCATTCAAACAAACAAACTAACTCTTCCGCTTTATAATATTAGTATAGATATGCTTTGATAAAGTTTTCATTCTAATACGTTTACTTAATATTATAAATGCGAAAGTCTGTCTGTCGGTCTGTCTGTTACCTCTTCACGCCCGAACCGCTGAACCGATTTGGCTGAAATTTGGTATGGAGATACTTTGAGTCCCGGGAAAGGACAAAGGATATCCCGGAAAAATGTACGGTTCCCGCGCGATAAACGAATTTTGCCGCAACAGAGTTGCGGGCATCATCTAGTACGTTTATAATGTTGTTTTACTTACTAGTAAGTTTTAGAATAAAAATTTGGTAACCCTAAGATTTTGATCACTCGATGCGGTCGAACCTTTCACATCTTTTACGACATATATTAATATATTGACCTCAGAAAGGTAATATAAGCGTTAAGCCTATGCCAAAGTTTCCAGAATTTGGATAAGGTATCATGTTTAGTAGAAACAAATCTTAATCATACAACTTAACGTTTTGCCATTACTTTTAACTGGCTTAAACAATACATAATTGGCCCAATTTTTAACTATTCTATTAGGCATTATGTTTCATGCCCATGTATACAGCTCTACGTTTTGCTTCAGTTCAGTGTTCAAATTCAAAGAACTAACGATGTGTCATAAGTACTTTTCAGTGTTTCTTTTCAGGCGTATTATTAAAACGGTGAACCATTGTTCAAAGTTTTTGTAATCGCCTTTGTAACCTGCTGCGATTATTTTCTAATCATTTTCTGAGTAATGTCAGAGTGACGAATCACCGACAAACTCTGGGTATGTTCTGAAATATAACTCAGTATACTAGCCAGTGCTCAAAACGTCATAATATTGCATCCGACGTTATGTCTGGTAAGCCACAGATGAGTAAGTGTATCGTATTATAATGACATCCCCACAAAATAAATACGCCCAATGCACTGGTGTATATTTCGACACGAATCAAGAGTATGGCGTTGATTTAAGACGTCACTAGATGACGCCCGCAAATCCGTTTGATCAAAATACGTTTATCGCTTGAGAACCGTACATTTTCGCAGGATAAAAGTGCCCTATGTCCTTTCCTGGGATTCAAAGTATCTCCATTCCTCAGCAAAGTAGATATACTTTTGCATTCAAAATATTAATATGGAAGCATGCATGGATATGGATAGTATGCATGAGTACTGTACTGCTAGTATACTCGTTTATATTTCAGAACATACCCCCTGTAACCTTCGGGTTCATTCACTCAGCTCGAAGGACAATAAAGTGAGAACGCACAAACCACGGAAAATGTTGCGATAAGCTTTTAGTGACGCAGAAGGAAAATGTAATTAAAACGCAAGCCTTTTGGTGTGGCTCTAAACGAACGTAGTACAATGGAGGACACAGTTAAACGTATAATACGTATAGTTTATAGATTTACGCAGTACGCTGCTTAAATAATAACTAGCTATTTGACCGAGCTTTGCTCGGTATTCGATAAAACACGAATAAAATGACATTTTCTAAAAATGATTCCTAGCTAGATCGATTTATCGCCCCCAAAACCTCCTATATACTAAATTTCATGAAAATCGTTGGAGCCAATTCCGAGATTCCAATTATAATAAATATATTATATATACAAGAATTGCTTGTTTAAAGATATAAGATAGAAGTATAATAAAGGTTTCTATTATGAAGGTTATATTATCTGTACTAATAATATAAAGCTGACGAGAGAAGAAGAGTTATATTAGTACTTCTAAATAATACTTATTTTAAAGTTAATATTTTTTGTTTTGAACCAAATTTCATCAAAATCAGTTTGAACTTTGAGCGTGAAGAGGTAGCAGACAGACAGACACACTTTCGCGTTTATAGCATTAGTAGATATTTTTTAAGGTAGAGAAGATTTTAAAGGCGTAATTGACTACAAACAAAATATGCGGAAAATGTCTCACCCACCCGAGGAATATTCGGGGCGGTCTTCTCAGTACTCCGAAACACAGCTCAAAGAGCGCAATGCGGACTATTTATCTGTTTGAGAGAATGTTAACTGTGTGTCACAGGAATACCGTACATGATATTAAATGATAAATTAACATGAAATTATGAAGGGTGTTTGATACAAGATTACGTAGAGTAGTTAATAATTTCCCATCAATTTTTTTAGTTTATGTTTTAAAATTATAATGAGTAACTAAGCAATCAGGATATCCATGGTAATGTAAAAGTGTGTAGTTATCTCTTTACGCTATAACATAAAACTGAATCGATTGGGATGAATTTTAATTTGGAAAAACTTTGAAATCGAAATAGAACATAATAAGATAGCTTTTATGATGTTTTACGGTTTCGGAGCGAAAAACGAATCACGAATGTTACAGACAACATCGAGCTATTCTAGTATGCTGTAATTGTGTAAGTGACACAATTAATTTTAACTCGGTAGCATTTGAGTTTCTATATTATTTCCTTATTCAAGTAATCCTGATATGGATACACATATCCTCATAGCTGTTCAATCGTCCAAGCGGCATCTTATTTCACTATGTCATTTCACAACTCTGTATTCTCTGAGACTATTTTACTATGCAGATAAGTTCTAGAAAAATCTTTAACTTATTTAAGAATGTACTATACGAGAAATCGATTATTACGTAGATGGCGATTGGCGATCCTACGTAACTTGGGGGTATTGTGCCCAGTCGAATAACATTGACTTGATATAAACCTACGAAAGCAGAGCCGTTTTCCTCGTGAAATCTACATGTATTATTTTCTTCGTACAAAAAAATCCTTTTGCGACGTACGTAAATATTGACCAAATTAATAAAGAGTGTATCTGGAAACTGGTGTTATTGTCTTCTGACACAATACGTGGCTGGTAAAGAGTTTGATATGAGTGATACACAGACGAGCCTTGTTCTACGCCCCCGTTCGTCTATTGTTGAAGTTCTTAACTGGTACACAACAATCTTACACAGGTATGAACACAAATCTGACACAATTATCATTTCTAGTTTCTACATACTAATAAGCATGTAGAAACTAGAAATGAAATAATGAAAAAAAAAACTTGTAAATTTTTTTCATTATTTCAATACAATCAACTTTTTCTGAACGTCGAGGTTTCACGATACTAACGGTTAAAGGGCGGGCGTAAGGAAACGAAACAGCATACATTTTAGCAAATTCATCAACGTTTGTTAGTGTTAACAGCTTGTTAAAATGTCATGACTTCTCTTTCATTCACATGAAAAATGAAGGAGTCAAAGTGATACTAATTCGAGCATTAACTTTAACAGTCGTTGATGAAATTGGGCCTCAATATTATAAAACTAATCTAACAAAACTATAATATATCTGAACTTATACGTAACGCAGCTTGTTTATTTAAATTAAGTAAAAGCTAATACAAAATGCGAAGAAAAATAAAGACAATCGGAGGGTTTTCTTGCGCAATTTTATTTGTAGTGTTGCTTTTAGGGCCTCCGAAACCCAAAAAGGGCCAAACAAATATACCTCAATAATAAATGTCTACTCCGATTCTACGAAAAATCCGACCTCCGACAATCCTTTTAAGAACAAACGATATAGAGACAGTGTTCTTACGTCTGCAAGAATTTGCCGCATAATGTAACATATGTTAAGTTATTTCTTTCGCTGCGAGTCTTATTTTAAAAGCTACTTTTACTAAATCCGAAAAAATAACTGAAAAAATAACCCAAATAATATATTTTGCCCTCTATCCTTTTGGGTGATATACAGCGTGTAACAAAACAAAGTGTATTATTACCACTTTGTACACACAGAGAATGTGTACGAGTCTTCTGTACTCAGAGTTCACTGTGAAAGTAGCAGTGCTGAAAGAGAATTTTTTTTAAAACTTTTGTATGGGAAAATTCATGAAGCTTGGGGGTTTGCACATGCAAATCAAAAAATATTTACACACCCTATAGTATTATCAATAAGTTTTATAACTCCTCCCTCTCCATAGAATCCACGTTTGTATAATTTAAATCATTTTCCCGTTCTTAAAGCGTCCATCTGTGCAAAAAAACGTCAGTTTTCAAATTGTAAGTTATCTGTTACCAACTTTATCTACTCATGTCTTCAAATGATGTTTGGGTTTTATCCTTTCGGGTGATATAAAGGCTTTCTCCGCGATCGTGAATATTGCAATTTCATAGTTGTGCTACGCCGATCCATCAAACGTCTGCCCTTGGAACTACACGAGCCCATGACCTCTTAAAATAATGGCCGCCACGAAACCAACGACGCGGCCCCCACATAATGGTTTAATTGGAGTTACGCTTAACGTTTTACTTTGTATGTCGAAAGGTTAACGATTAAACATTAAATGGAATAAGAGATTGTCAACTAGAGCAGTGTTTCCCAACCTATTATTCGCGCACAGGTCCGCGAGTATATAAGTAATCCGATTTTTTGCTGTTTATTTTATTAGGGGCTACGTGAAGATTGCTTGATTTCCTAGGGGTCCGTGGTTGAAAAAAGTTTGGGAAACTCTGAACTAGGCCGGTATAAATAGTCTGTACTCAAGATGCATCTCGGTCTCAAGACTCGGTTCAGGCTCTGTGATTGGTTGGCTGTGAAAATTTGGACCAATCATAAAGCCGAATCGCGTCTTGAGACCGAGATGCATCTTGAGTACTGACTATTTATACCGGCCCTAGAGCATTTAACCCACAGTGATTCTCAAGATATAGGAATATTCTATCGAATAGACTATTCCTAAGATAAAGCATAACAGTCGACAGGATACCCCTGATCCTACCCCTTTTATGCCCGGCTTCTGACTCTGAGACTTTTCGACAAAACTTTATAAATGTTTATGTGTTCACTGGTAAAGAAGTTTACTTACATATTGTTTGGTCCATCAAAAGCTTTTGATTGGCGAAATATGGCATAGGAGTACTCAGGACCATAGGCGTACCGGTGGGTAAAAATAAACGTCAATTTTCCTGGAAAGTGGGAATTCAAAACGTGTTACTCTGCGTAAAATGAAGTGTTGGAAAAAAAATATCTTTTAATGCCAGGCCAGTTCGAAAAGACTGATTTTAAAGTTTCCAGTCAGAAGAAATTTTGTGGAATTCTCTTACACCCAAATTAATGTAGAATTATTTTTTTTATAAATGTATAATTATTAATTTTCTCCTATTTCGTCCTATAAAGGACGGAAGGCTTCGGTAACCGCCACTGTAAATAAATGAAAATTTTATGGTTTGGGGGGGGTGTGCAGACCATGCTGCCCCCCCCCCCTAGCTGACTAGCTGAAATCCTGGGTACGCCCATGCTCAGGACATAGTATTACTTGCGCATGAAATTATTACATTGCGAATGTATAGTATGTTTTCTATTAGGGTTAACATTATTTCGTTCGACAAGGTTAACCTCTTTCATTACAATAATACTTAGGTATAGAAGTACTACATGACAGATGACGCCCACAACTAGGTTTTGACAAAATTTGTTTATCGCGCGGGAATCGTACATCTTTCCGGGATAAAGACTATCCTATGTCCTTTCCCGGGACTCAAAGTATCTCCATACTAAATTTCAGCAAAATCGGTTCAGCGGTTTGGGCGGATTCTGTTAATAATAATATTATGTTGAGGCCTGAACGTCTTCAATTGGGACTTAGGAAGTTTCTGCATTAAACCGAGCATCGAATTACGTAACTACATTATACATATATTACTTCCGTAAGTAGTTAGTCTCTCTATAGAGTCTACCTCTACAGACTTATACTAAGTAAATTGATTGATGAATTTAAAGTGAGAAGAGAGCCATATTTTCATACTTTGAAAAACCACGGTCATAACATCATCATTTCATCTTCCTAGAAATGTAAACAGTACCAAAAACATTATTATTGGTTTACTCTGGGATAGTTTTTGAAATCACTACAATTGTTTTGATAAAATTTAGATCACATAAATGGAGTATCTTGTTCAAATCCTGGTAAAATGGTACGCTTTCGATGGAATTTTTTTAGCACCTACGAATAGTACCTACGAGGTAGCGTTAAAGTCAAATTAAGATAACTTTCATATTAACCAATATAAGTAAGCCATATAATATTATCAGCGGGGCTAAAATGGTCACATTTAGCAATTCCTCTCAATCAATTCAGCAAATGAATTCTCAAAACTGTCAAACTGACGAATGTCAAATTAGTAGAGATAAACTACGATAACATGGCGCGCCCCTCCAAAATTCAAAACGTTTGAAGTGCGTTGTCTTGCGCGGTCGGCTAGTGATTGGTTGACCAACAAATCTTGGTAATAAGTGTTAACAGTGTTAATAGTAACATTAAGTGAAATATTACGAGTGCTGGTTGGTTGGTTGAATACTTACTACGTACAAACTCTTTCATAAGGGTGTGACTACACACATTGAAACAGTAATTTGGAGGGTCGCGCCATGTTATCGTAGTTTATCTCTACGAATTACTAGGCGTATGAATTGCAAGCAGAGTCATATTATGATTCATAATATGATTCTCCAAAGCGACCATTTTAGCCCCGCAATACTCGAGCAGTACTTAATTACTAAGCCATAAAAATACGTCCTGAGATGTTATTATCTTCCTACCGCGTGCAGACTATACATTTACACTAATGCCCTAACTTCATTGATTATGCCCCATCGCTGAATCACTTTGCAATTAAAACTTTATAATGAAACTTTATGTTTGATCCTTCACTATTAAATTGCTTTAGGTTATAATGTAGGCTGAAACCCTTACTAACTATACTATTAATGTGTGTAAGATTATTCCTAAGTAATTAAGATGTATGATAAGCCTAATTTAATATCTAGTTTTGTAATTGTTCAAATTATAAGTTGCACTGTGTAACACAGTTACATGGAAACAAATTATAACACAGTCCTGTGTTATAATTTGTTTCCATGCGCCAGAGGTTGCTTGGAAGAAATCGCTTCATAGCGATAAAGCCGCATTTGTGCTCATGGCTCATGCTGTGTTCATGTGAATTCCCTTTTTTTATTTGTATATTCTGAGCACAATAAAGCATATTCATTCTTTCATTCATATTATGAACTACAACAGAATTTTAATCTAAAGAAAAATTTAATTTTTTACCAAATTAGTTTATTGTGTTACTAGCTGACCCGACAGACGTTGTCCTGTCTTAACGATGATTAATTAATTCGAATAATAATTGGTATAATTAAGAAAACAATAGATTAAAATTAGTATCTTCATGCCAAATTTCATCAAAATAGATATAAATAGTTTAAGCGAAAATCATAAAAGTTTATTGTGCAGGAACCGTACATTTTCCGGGACTAAAAGTATCCCTTGTCCTTTCCCGAGACTCAAAGTATCCCCATACCGAATTTCATAAAAATAGACTGAAATAGAAAAGTTTATTGTGCGGGAACCGTACATTTTCCGGGACCAAAAGTATCCCATGTCCTTTCCCGAGACTCAAAGTATCTCCATACCAAAATTCATAAAAATCGATTGAATATTTTACGCGCAAATCATAAATGTATATTGTGCAGTAACCGTACATTTTTCCGGGACAAAATGTATCCTATGTCCTTTTCCTGGTTCTAAGCTACCTGTCCACCAATTTTCAGCCAAATCGGTTAATCCGTTCTTGAGTTATAAGTAGTGTAACTAACACCACTTTCTTTTATATATATAGATTGCATTTCTTATGATATTTGAATCTAGACACGCGGTAGAGTGTCAAGCCGAGTTCCAGCATGACAGAATGGCGAGCCGCACCGTGTGTAATATTACACGAACCATTTGCACTTACTTTTGACCCCCTCATAATTCAGAAACTATTTCACATAAACCTTTTAAATTTAGCTCATATAATGAGACTTGCGAGATAAATACATACTTTAAATTTCATAAGCACAGCTTAAACGGTGGTTGAGATATTAACGTCCGAAAATCTAAATTTTTATCACTGACTGACTGACCTATAGATCAAAATTCTAACCCACTTCCAGATGACCTAGAAAGCTGAAATTTGGAATCCAGCTCGATAATTGTGTGTAACCGTAGGGAAAAATCCGAAAACAAAAAATATGGTCAAGTGCGAGTCGTACAGAGCGAAAATTGTGTTTTTTTGTATGGAGACCCCCCTTAAATATTTATTTCATTTTACTTTTATTATTTATTATGAAAGAAGAAATATAATTAAGGATTTTGTGAACATTTCAAGTACCTTTCGGCTGCCATTTTGATTTAGAGCAAAAAAGGCAAAAAATCACGTTTATTGTATGGGAGCTCCCTGTAAACATATTTTACTTGTGAATTGAAAAAACTTGAAATGAATAGAAGGTGACTTTATGAAGTGTGTCTGTCTGTCTGTCTGTTACGTCTTCACGCCTAAACTGATTGTACCGATTGTTCTTTGGTATGAAGATATAGTTTGAGTCCCGAGAATAGACATATAATTATTTCAATATGTCTGTCCGTTTCTCTGTCCATCCGTCCGTTTGTCTGTCTGTCTGTTAGACAGCTATAATAATAGCTACTTAACTTCCGCATAGTAAGTTGTACACTATATAGTTACTGGTTGGAAATACACTTGTGTTATACTGTATTATTCCAATGCCTTATGATGGTAGCTGCATTTTCCCTTCGCTTGGATTTTCTTTGTTTTATTCGTCTGATACTCACGTCTCAACAAGGCTTAGGGGCTGTTTCTCCACTTCCTGGTAAGTTTTAGATAGGCTATCCACAACTTATCTGATAGATGAAGTATCTGCCAGATAAGTTGCGGATAGCATAGCCGACACTTGTCGGGAAGTGGTGAAACGACACATTAAGGTTGCGAATTACCATTGAATATAGTCGAATATTATGAATGTTTAAACTGGGAAGATGAAGGTGTCTACCCTTGCTCGGAAAGTTTACTTTACAAAAAGTAGTGACATCCCACCAAAAACATAAATGTAAAAATGCTGAGCCAAGTTCCATGCAAACATTATATTTCTTGTCTAAGGAGTAAGGACTTCGCCGTAAAAAGGATGGAGATCTAAATGAGTGCCAAGTTCCACGGAAAATCGAAACAAGTACGTATAGGAACCAAATAACATTATAAACAAATAATAGTCTATTTCTTTGCTTTATTGAATGTCTATAACAATTGATGTTATTTAAATAATGTGAGATCTTAAACTAGATTAGATTTTACTTGGCTAGTTTTCATCAGAATTAAAATGTTCAATAACTTTATGAAAAATGACTGACGTAATGAAAACTTGCCAAGTTAGATCTAATCTAGTTTAAGATCTCACATTATTTAAATAACATAATAATAATAATATATAAACATTTATTCAAGAACTTTGGGCATTACACCACGCTACTTTACAAAATAAAACGTTAACACACAGTTAAAATGAAGTTGACATGAAAATACCAAGCAGTATGAAATGTAACTAGCCTAACTAAGAATTAACAACAAACAAACAAAAAAATAAAAATAGGTAACAGGTAACAAACAGGTAAAAAAGATAAGTTAGCAAGAGTATCATGGGAAGGCAGGAGGTGTAATGCTCAAGCCAACATCAATTGTTATAGACATTCAATAAAGCAAAGAAATAGACTATTACTTGTTTATAATGTTATTTGGTTCCTATACGTACTTATTTCGATTTTCCATGGAACTTGGCACTCATTTAGATCTCCATCCTTTTTACGGCGAAGTCCTTACTCCTTAGACAAGAAATATAATGTTTGCATGGAACTTGGCTCAGCATTTTTACATTTATGTTTTTGGTGGGATTGTTATCTAACATTATAGCCGCCCATCTCATGCTGAGCTATATTTACGTTTCGTTTAAAATAATACTGATTAAGTTTATACCCATTTTTATTATAACATTCTCTTTAAAATCTCATAAAAAATTAAATATACCGTGCATCTAAATTACAATTCACATCATAATATTATGAATTTAAAATCGCAAACATAGACACGTGGACGGTGGATAGATTATAATCTTTCGCTCACAGATCATCAGTATGCAATATGCATTGTATGAAAACTATATTATTATTCGTAAGAAAAAATATTTTCTAGTTATCCGTTTAAAATTGGCGTCTTAAGAGGCCGGGTACATTTGGAATTTCTCATACATACGTAATTCCAAAATCATTTTCTCATACGAAAATATTTAACATGTTTGAGTTGTTTTACAGTTTAAAATAGTAATTACCTAGGTTCCTGCACAAAAATTTACTTCAATATATTTAAACACAAAATTATTTTTTTTGCTTTAAATTTTTTTTTAGTAAATTTACTACTAAATATTTAAACACTAAAAAATAGAGTAAAACACTAAAAAATATATAAATAAATAGTTAATTTACTACAAAATATTTAAACTCTAAAAAATATTTTTAGTATTTAAATATTTTGTAGTAAATTTACTATTTTTTTATATATTTTTAGTGTTTTACTCTATTTTAGTGTTTAAATATTAAGTACTAAATTTACTAAAAAAAATTATAACAAAAAAAATTTTTTAATGTTTAAGTATTTTGAAGTAAATTTTTGTCCAGGAACCTAGGTAATTACTATTTTAAACTGTAAAACAACTCAAACATGTTAAATATTTTCGTATGAGAAAATGATTTTGGAATTACGTATGTATGAGAAATTCCAATGGTACCCGGCCTCTTAAGAAGCAAAATTATTTAACTAATTGAAACATTAGAACTTACAAGTTAGAAAAAACATTTTATGTTAAGGGCGTTCCGTCCGGAGATTCCGTAATTGACCGAATTTAAAACCTAATAAACTCATAATCTGAAAGCTACAAAGTTATAATAAAAATACAGCAATAATCTTCAGTATATCAACATTCCTTTTGTCGTTTTAAATTTTCTATTTTTGTTTCTTATACTCATATATATGCATAGCTTTCAAAGTAATACCAATTTGTTAAAATTCAAGCATACATTCAGCATCTCCTTAGGATTTACAAATTACTTTTATTTGAAACTCACGCCAATAGATCGACAATATCATAAACTACATATTCGCCGTTTTAATTTTTTTTTAGGACAATTTTGAACTAAGTTAAGTAAAAATAATAGGGTTTTGGCGCGATCTCGGCAACGCGGCAAATGTATGGCCAAGGTCGTTTGCTCGGGGGACGGCCTTAAGTGACCTATCAACACCCTGCAAACATGACGCAACTCACACAAACATCTATTCATCCCCAAAAACTTTCACATTTTTAGTAGAGTTGTTATTTTCAATGCTGGCCTCAGTTCGCGGTATTTTAGATACAAATTGAAGGATTAATTAAACACAATGAGGATGTAACGTCCGTTTGTGATTATATCATGAATATACAGACTGACGGACACATCCCGGCGATGTGACTTTGTTTTGCGTATTAGTACCTAGATTCTAGAATGACGCTCTGGATTCTTGAAAATAATAGCTCCCACACCGGTTTCGGTGACGATGGCCGGTTTCATTGAAACTAGGCCAGCTACGCAGTACGCAGGAGTAATTTTATAGTGCCCAAGTGTGTGCGCAGTACACAAGAGCACTCTCTATTGCTTTGCTCTCATAACCCAGTGGGACGGCAGACCGACTCGACCGGCGAGAGATCAGGCGCAGGACCGACTTTTTACATGCCCATCCGACGCATGGATCATCTTACTTGTCAGACAATCAGGCGATCAGCCTGCATTGTCCTAACCAAACTTTGAAATATCATATTATGTTCCAGCGCGGGAATCGAACCCACGACCTCCGAGTCAATCGCTCCGCCTCCGCGCTCTAGACCACTAGACCACGGAGGCTTGGATTCTTGAAAGTTTATGATCTAGTTGGTGCTAAACTCCGTTGCGCCTAAATTCCTCTATCACGAGAGTACCGTACATTTTTCCGGGATGAAATATGTATCTTATGTCCTCTCCCGGTTCTCAAAATATTTCCATTAAAATCAGTAAATAAAAATTAAAATATTGATATCTAAATAGGAGAAAATATTGATATCTAAGTAGGAGAATTTAAACAAAAGAATATATTTATAAACATAGGTACATAGTATCCGTGGGAGAGCCATGCTTCTGCACGAATGGGTCGGCTCGACCGGAGAAATACCACGGCCTCACAGAAAACCAGCGTGAAACAGCGCTTGCGCTGTGTTTCGCCGAGAGAGTGAGTTTACCGGAGGCCCAATCCCCTACCCCCCTAGAAATGCCGCAGTTGAAAAACTATCTGTTACCCCAGGAGGGTACCAACTGCGTTGGAGAATCCCTCTCTGGACGTCCATGCTCAGGAACCCCTGGAACTGAACGTGGATGTCCAGGCTGCCCCTCGTATTCTGGGGAGGGCAAAACTGCGCTCCAATATGCTCGGGGCAAGAGCAATCACACTAGGCACCCCCCTCGATTTTAAACATAGAATTTTGTAATATCAGGGGATTACACTCAAACCTTAATGCCGTCCATTACCACCTGGAGACGGCAAAGCCGGCTTTGCTCTTTTTAACCGAGACGCAGATATCATCTCCGAGTGACACGTCATACCTTTCCCACCCAGAATATTATCTCAAGCACTCCTTTCTACGCAAAGCTGTAGTGTGTGTGTACATCAGAGATGATATCAGCTCTCGCCGCCTCAGCAATCTTGAGGTCATAGACGTGTCGATCTTATGGCTCCGCATGGATTGCGACGACCACCCTCGCGTCTATGCGTGCCTATACAGGTCCCATAGTGGTGACCCCGAGACGGACCGACTCTTAGAGCACCTGCAAGCTGCTTCAGATTTTGTGCAGCGGCAAATCCCATCCGCAGAGATCATAATACTTGGCGACTTTAATGCCCACCACGCCGAGGTTAGCTTGGTAAGAAAGAGCGAATTCCCTCTTAAAAGGCCGGCAACGCACCTGCAGCTCTTCTGATGTTGCGAGTGTCCATGGGCGACGGTAGTTGCTTACCATCAGGTGACCCGTTTGCTCGTTTGCCCCCTTATTCAATAAAAAAGTACATACCTAGGATAAAGGTACTTGATAAAAAATATTTTTATTGGGGTCGCGAAATATTTTTTCATACCATCGCATCAAAAAAATGTAGAAAAACACTGAAGGAAAAGCTTTAGAGATCAAGTTGCTTTTATTCAAAAGTATACCTAGGTGTATATTCATTCTGAAAAATATACCATGCAATAGGATTATGAAATTCCTGCCCTGGAGGCTGGAAGTACGGACGGTACACGTGTTTTACATAATATCAACACATATTTTGATTGCAAAGCCGAATTTGAAGATCTGTTAGGAGTTAAAAAGTTCAAAACGCTTTACTACCAGTCTTCGACTTAACAATAATCCTTATAATGAAAATGAAAATTACAATATTTTACAACTTAGATAATAAAAGTACAAAGCAGGCGGGAGTCTGGGAAGGTTTAATGATATTTATCGCGTAACTAAGGAGTTTAAGGAATTTAGACCAAAACAGGAAAAAGCTTCGTAATTTGTAATGATTCTAAATACTCTTGTTTATTGCCAAAATAAAAAGTTTTTACTTCTGTTGTAGAAAGATTTTAATTATCTTTACCTATAATGTTTCCTCATCGTCTTATTTTTGTTCAAAACATCTTAATTAATATTGTTTTTTGTTTTTTTCTTGCTTGTTTTTTTGTGCGATTTTTGATAGAGGTTGGTGAGGCAACTTATATTAAACTTTTTTTACCTTTTAAATGTTTCTATAGATGTTATACATATTAAATTATATATAATGTATAAGCAATGTTATGGACTATGGTGATTAATATTGTAAACATTTTGCTGGCCTAATACACGTGAGTAGCTGGTACATAACAAGTGACAAATCCTAATGGGTACAGACTACAGAGTCCTTACTGTGTTTTAAGTAACGCTAATTAACAAGTAATAACCAATTAAAACATTATGCAAAATAATCGAGCTACTTTTGTGTTCACGACGACGTTTTGTTCGAAGCCAAACGAAACCCATTAGGACAACAAAACGTTCAATTTTGTTTCAACGTTCTAGCAAACACCGATTCCATTTCTGGTTCCATTATTTTAATGTAATTTATTCCAGGAATTCGAAATGGAAAACTGCGACCGGGGAGTAAAAATAACGGTTCGGAAACGTGGATTAGAGACGATAATAACCAGACGTCCTCCCGACGCGACCGTCGTAATACTCGTAATCATGTAAATTGCACTAATTGCGAGCACGCGGCCGACACAAACAACAACACGATCTAACCGGCTAAATCTCCGAAAGCACTCGAATTAATCACATTAGCTAGACCGGCACTCTGTTATGTTAGGTTGTGGTTAGTGTATACTGTATAGTCTGTGGTGTACGTACTGCGGGAATCGCGGACGATCGCCGGGAGTCGCGCGCGCCGGGCTCGGGGGACCGCGCGAGTGTCGCCGGCGCCCACCGCCGCGTTTATTGCACGGATATTTCTGTATATCACATACATCGGACAAATCACGGCCGTGCGACCCGGCCCGACGAGCACTCTAATAATAAACTTGTTTATATTTTTTCATATCGACGGTCTCTCGGCCGCGCCGAAACCGGCCGGATCTTCCGCGAGCCAGCACGGTTGGCGCCAAAAACTTCGGCGAGGGGCAGAGCGAGTCGCACGGGGTCGCGCGGGGTCGCACAGGGGTCGTCCGGCCGCGGGTGCGGTACGTACCGAGATGGTCTCGGAGATCGCGTTGCAGAAGGCGCCGAAGCCGGAGTGCGAGGGGGGCGGCGACTGCGGCGGCGAGCTCGGCCGGTCCATGGCGTGCCCCGGCGGTCGAGGCACTGCCGCGTCTGCCGTGCCCGCCTGCCGCTGCCGCGCCGCTCTCGCAGGGCTGCGCCCCGCGCCTCTCGTTACTCTCGCACTTGCGAGTACTCTCACTCGGAAAACTTGCGCCGCCGCCAACCCTGCCCGCGTTACATAAACTTAGCCCCGCCCCCCGCGCCCACCTGGCCGTTGTCATAGTTTGGCATCATGTGCGCTACACTGTCTACACAACAACAACACAACGGTTATAGACGTACTATTTCGGGACGCTACAACTGTTCGAGATTAACACTGTATTTACTATGTCATTACTCATTAATTACACGAAGTTGAAACTGTATCAAGTCTCGAGAAAAGGATATCAAAGTAGTATATTGTACAGGGCATAAAAAAAAACAATTTAATAAAACTGTCAAAAAAATAAATACAAAAATCTCACACCACTCAACTAGAGTTCAATAGTTCACAGCTCTACTTTCGTAGAGCGGACGAAACTAGTCATCACACACTTGAACGGTTTCTACGAGTACTTTGCCAAATCGAATTAAACGTTAAAACCATAAACTACCCTCGACAAGTTAACACCTTACTAAAAGTTTCACGCTGCGCGTACAGGGTGTAACACAACAAAGTAATAAAATTTTAGGGTGTGTAGTTGTCCCTTATATTATGGAGTTCTTGAGAGTACACTGTAAAAGTAGCAGCACTGAAAGAGTTACTTTTGATTTCTATGAGAAATGCACCAACGTCAATTCGCCCATACAGAAACTAAATAATCGGCCAAGTGCGAGTCGGACTCGCGCATGAAGGGTTCCGTACCGTTATAGAGCAAAAATAGGCCAAAAATGGTGTTTTTTGTATGGGAGCCTGAGAGTGTTAATTATTAAAGTACAATGATATTTAAGGCCTTCGTGAAAGTTTCAAGTGCCTACCTCTTATCATTATTGATTACGACCAAAAAAGGCCAAAGAAATCATGTTTGTTGTATGGCCTATTTTTGGAGTTTACTCCTTAAGAATCGATTTTCATATATAAGGCGCCCGGTATGAGAAAAATCCGAGGGGTAAAACCTACTAACATGTAACGAAAATCGGTCACGTTTTTTGGTGCGCACCTTTAGTGCGCAACTTTCTAATTATTTTAGTATTTGTTGTTATAGCGGCACCGGAAATACACAATCTGTGAAAATTTCAGAACTCTAGCTATAACGGTTCTTGAGATACAGCCTGGAGACAGACAAACAGACAGACGGACAGACAGACATCGAAGTCTCATGAATAGGGTCCCGTTTTTACCCTTTGGGTACGGAACCCTAAAAATACTCTGTCGGTGCTGCTACTTTTACAGTGAACTCTAGGACTATAGGAGTCATATATTATAATATACAGAATATACTCCAAAAGTATTATCACTTCATTTTGTAGCATCCTGTATAGAGTATTTTATTTATTTTATTTTATTCGGAAAACTTACAGCATTATAGTAGACGTATAAGTAAGCTGATAGTGTTTTGTTTTAACCGATTCGAGTAAAAACTATCGTCTGTACTCTGTATATTATACTGTATCTCTTTAACAAAAACACGGTGAGTTTTCTGTACATCAATTACATCAATAATTTCTCAGACCGTTCTATTGAATCGTAACTTGGAACGGCACACTTCACTTATCAGTATGAGTAATAGCGCTACTTTAAAAGTCGTTAAGTGAAACACTTGACTCCAAGAGATTAGATCTACGTGCACCGACACACGCTTGGCTGTCTGTGACGTCATCGTTGACTCATGGACCTCCTACGGTAGCTGGAAATAAGAATGACATTAACATAAAGGTTATAGTTTTGGAGCGACCGATTTTTTTACACCGACGCTGTTTTGACTTCTGCAAGGGATTAAGGACTCCTACCCTGTATATTTAAAACTAGATGACGCCCGCAACTTCGTTGCGCCAAAATTCATGCAGGTACCGTACATTTTTCCCGGGACTCAAAGTATCTTCGTGCCCAGCAAAATCGGTTCAGCGGTTCGGGCGTGAACAGGTGATAGACGATAGAGACAGATACACTTTCGTATTTATAGTATTAGTATGGATTGCTGACCGAAAATATGGTAAGCCGAAAAGTGATCACAACCCTTTAAGGGTCAATTCAGACCGCAACGCGACGAAGCAAGACGCGGTGCGGCATAAAGGTGAACGCAGATTTGGCCGCACCGCACGCACCGCAGTCGCCGCATTTCGAATTCTTTATATGAAGTTATAGGCAAGCTCGCATACGCACCCGCGCCGCAGTCTTCGCAACTTCTACATTCTTTATATGAAGAATTCGAAATGCGGCGACTGCGGTGCGTGCGGTGCGGCCAAATCTGCGTTTACCTTTAATTTGTATGGATTTGACAGATTTAAATTGCGTGAGACGTCTTGCGAATCTGTCAAATCCATATAAATTTAGAAATGCATCTACGCGTTGCGTTGCGGTCTGAATCAACCCTATCCCAGCAGTACTACAACAGCGCCGACCTTGCCAAAGCCACGATAAAATAAAATTAATCAAATCACAATGAGCGCACTTGTGCACTGTCCATGTTGATTAATTTGCCCAAATAAACTGATGACTAAAAGAAACCATCTAAATTCTAAGGTAGCTCAGTTAGTATCTACTGAAAATTTCATCAAATTCAGGATTGTAAGTTTTAGCTTTGATGTCAATCATCTGTTAAGAATATAAAAAATCCTAAGGCGGTTCCATTCCATCGATTGTTTTGATCCATCGCATTTGAACTGCTATGAAATGGTGTAACTGTAGTAAATATTATATCTACTTATATACGAGTAGTACTCAATATATCACCGAATAATATTGTTAGAAGCGTCCATATGTTGGAAATTGGCACCGCGCGTGTTTGTTTTGACAATACGATGACTACATCGATCAAAGTGGACAGATTTCCTGAAATTTAAGGCGATTCAGAAGGTCGCTCACCTTCGTATTTCGAATACCTCAGACAACCTTTTTCGGAGAGAGCGACTCTGGTATTTCTTAATCATTTCATTATCTAGTCTAGTGCTTTCGGCTCTTTGGCTAGGACCTAGGTCTTAACGTTTTTGTAATTTCAATTGAAATAAAGACTACGCTACGGCCTACGTGTTATCTTGCGTACGTGCATGGTGGTAGCGTAGTTTGCACAAGCAAATGAAAAATTCCCTTCCTTTTTGTTGAACTTGGTCTGTTTTATAACATCGTCTGGATTTACTTTTAAATAACTTCTTTTAATCTTCCTATTGTATTGGTAGAGTGCTAAAATAAATGTAATACGACATTGGGCTAAGTCATAAGTGTTAACTAAACCAGCCATCATTACCCGCAACACCAGAGGAATTACAAGTGGTCTGCTGGACTTCGAAATAAGTTAGTCTTTATACAGGGTGTAACAAAAATAAGTGATAATACTTTAGGGTGTGTTCGTGTTCCTTGTCATTCCTTGTTCTTCCTTGTTCACTGTGAAAGTAGCAGTGCTGAAAGACTAAATTTTTTTTTCACTTTTGTATGGGGAAACTCGTGATGCTCGGGCCCTTGCCCATACAAAGGTGAAAAAAAAATTCCGTCTTTAAGCGCTGTTACTTTCACTGTGAACTTTCTACAAGGAACACGCACACACCCTAAAGTATTATCACTTATTTTTGTTACACCCTGTATAATGGTATGGCCGTATAGGCACGGCCATGCCGAAAACTAAATAAAGGTAAGATAAATTATATTTTTTTAATTACCTATGCCATTCTCACTCCTGGGCAGAGGTCTCTCTGAAGAGGGTCTTTCAGAGGTTTCATTTTATGTTCCCCTACTGGACATTCGAATAATTTTCATTCGTAATATTTTTCTGTAAATCTTTCATAGACACGTTTTTCAGCAAACACCTGAATACATAAAACAATTACGTCACGATGTTTTACAACACGATATGGATAAAAGAATGATATAATTATGCAAAAACCTAGTCACATATCATAATTGATTATCGTATTATGTATTTGCTGTATTTAGTGATGTTCTTTGTCGCCTGTGACGGCAGAAGAGTTAAGAGAGTGGTGGGTGGCTATGAAGTGGCTTGTGGTAGGATTTTCATGTATTTTCCACGTCTGAACTCACGCGCATTGCTGAGGCTTTACCATGAGCTTCAGCTCATTATTAATAATAATTGTTTTTAATTTTCTTTTCATTGTAGCTCTTTGTTTAGAAGTTACCAGGTAGCCCAATCATTCATTTACTAGCTAGACGTTGACTGTAGTGAGCAACGTCTAGCTTCGGTAAATTGTATCCTTCTGGAACTGTTTCTTCGCCTAACCAATTTTGACTTTTAACTCTATCTGCCGCACTCGTCAGACGCATTTAGTGCTGGTTTAACTTTAATTTAATTCAACGTTTGACAGATAATGTAAAGGGCTTATATCGAAATCTTCAATTAAGTAAGTAATTAAATGAAGATTTTAATATTCGTCTCTAAGTGCGGCGGTAACTCTTTGCCAAATTTTATCAAAATCGCTCCAATCGTCTTAGAGTAAGCTTATTCAATGCAAAAAAAACATATTACTTATGTAGTTTCTTAAGTTAGTATTTTAGTTTATAAATATGTATAACTTATTTATTTTTTCGCGTAGATATTTTATGTTGTTGCTAAAGTAGTAAATGAAATTATATCTGCGGTATAAAATTTGACGACATCTAATTACAGTGTGGTTTGAGCCTTGATACAGTTTTAGATCGGCCATTAATCTGTCAACAACAGTTAACGAGACGATGTTGTCTTTTTGCAGAATATAAACTAAGCTTTAGGTCCTAGAACTTGCAGGATAATAAATTTTGCTGATAGTTACAGTCATATATAATTTTAAAGAATTCCTCAAACGTCCAGTACATTTTTTTTCTAATTTCACAAACACAAGACTCGGATCTTAAAGGCGCTCCCTCACCGCTTGTAATGTAAAGCCGGCTGTACACTCTCGCCGAGACACAGCGAGGCGGCCCGAGTGCGAGAGTGTAAATGGGTGCGCTCGCCTCGTCTCGCCTGTTTCGGACCCTCTCGGTCCGTTGTCGGTATTTTGCGCCCGAGACAAAGGGTCTCGCGAGGAAAACGAGCGCACTACTGTACACTCTCGCGTCTTTCAGTACTAGTCCCTCCGTTGGACAGTGTAGAACAGAAAAATAACAATAATAAACGACATTATCAATCATTAGCTGTGAGAAATAAAATTAATTATGATTATAAATCTTTGGATTACAATGATATCTTTCGATGCATGGTGAATGGTGAATGGCCGTTTTCGTCCATCTTGTCTGAGTTCTTAACTGCGATTGAACTAAGCGAGAATGTACATGATCGCACTCGGGCAAAGGGCTCTCGCACGAGACTCTTGCCCGAGAGCTCTCGGCGAGAGTGTACAGCGGGCATAACGTATATCATCAGTGGCCGGCAGCACCTTAAAAACATAGACAACTTCCTTACTTGCTAAATTTACTCTCACTAAGTGAATTTCTTCGTTAACTGTGGGCAACTACTAGTCCCGCAATAAAATTAAAAAATTCGTGGTCCCATAAAGTTTTGTGGGTGTAGACGTAGTAACAGCGCTCGTAAATAGCAAGTAGCAACAGAAATCGTACCCTACCAAATAAAGGTTTACCCATAGAATAGTTGTAAAAGAATAATATAGTTTTATATACCAGTGGGTAGAAACTCAGAGTTATTTTAACTGTTCTCTAAAAAAACTTGTTTAGAAAAACTTTATAAGAGAGTGTGTCCTATGCCGTCAGTATCTTTTAACAATGTTGGATTGTTTGTAAGTAATATTGAATTTGTACCATTTTATAAGAACGCACTGAAACCGTGAATTTTACCACATTATATTAATCTACTACTTATACCGTTTCCATAGACTCAAGCGTCCCTTTACAAAACTTTATCCAAATCAGTTACTTGAGTGAAGCGTCAAGAGCTTACAGCGAAAGACAAACTTTTATATTATTAGGCTCAAATCATAATATGATTTTAATTTTTAAACTTTATCTTCATTATTGTAATACATAGTATCGCTTGAGAAATCGCAGCCGCGAGACTTTCAAAGTTTCTCAAGCGATACTATGTATTACAATAATGAAGATAAAGTTTAAAATCATATGACACTGGAAATGCTTGCCGCTGCGCTGCCATTCCGGTGTGATTCGGGCCTTATGGATTACGGTAAACGTAGGTAGTAGGTACACAATCTTACTAATAACTAAAGTCATAAATGCGAAAGTGTGTCTGTCTGTCTATCTGTTATCTCTTCACGCTTTGGTGTAGATGTGCTTTGAGTCCCGGGGAAGGACACAAGATACTTTTTTTCGCGAACAAATTTACGGTTCCTACTTGATAAACGAATTCATATTTATCATCCATAGGTACACAGCCGCGTATAGCGTCTCTACGCAACGCCACCTCACACCTCTGTGGTGCGACGCTTCTCACCAACACTCTCGCCGTGACGGCGGCGCACTGCGCCCAGGGGGAGGGGTACCAGCTTCAGCTGAACAACTACTGCACTGACGAAGAGGTACCAATACTGCCGGTTGTGGAGGTCATCAGGCACCCTGATTATAATAGGTAGGTAGATTTTTTCCTTAGAGACATAGATTGTAGAACACCATTAGCGCGAGAGTGGCATTTGCAGACAGAATGGTTGGTATTAAAATGTGTTAGTTGTGTTCACATTTCAACACACAATTTAACTAATACTCATATCACTTATATTACTGTATGTAAATATTTTTGTGAAAAATGTCTTGATGGAGTATGGAGATTTGTCATAATATTAGGTACCTATACTTCAATTTTTCGGTATACTTACAAATTATTTGCAAGTGTTTGTGTTTTTATATTATGCTTTAATTTTAAACCAAAACACTTTCTGGTAAGGGCACAACTCACTCAAGTCTATGTCTCAAGTCTCAACGAAGGCACGATATACTTATTATAAAATTATGATGTGGTTTGAAATCGTAAGGCGTATAGTTTCACCCTTGAATCCAACAAAGATTAACACGTTGTAAGGCTTCAGATACGATATTATCCTATCCCTGCTGTATTATTATCAGTAATCTAGTACTATAATATTATACCACAATTATTATACTATCTATATAATACAAACTTAAACTACGACGTAGTACTCTAAACAGTGCCGGTTTTAGCACTACCAGTGCCCATGGGTGAGATTTATTTGGTGCCCAGGGGAGAGTAGTGAAGAGACTGGTAGAGCTGAACACTGTTTTGTTTCGTCTGTATTCGGCGCCCCTTTTTATACGGCGCCCTGGGCTGCCGCCTAACCTAACGCCGCTACTGACTCTAAAGGGCACTAGTCAAGACTCAAGCCCAAACTTCATAAACTCATCTAAACTACTTTTTCGATCTGCCTCACCCTTACTAAAATGACAATGGTGATAAAGTTGAGGTTTAGCCTAAACTCTAAAGCTATTTAACAAGTTTGTTGAAATTAAAACTCTGCCCTTCAACTGCTAGCAATAGTCAGTAAAACTTATCGTATTTTAAATATTAGGTACTCAAGACTCAAGGTAGTCAAGGTATGATAACTGAACATTTTCAAAGCACATAACACTTTTATTATCTGTGGTCACACACAAACCGACTGTGAGCCGCCGAATGTGAGCGAACATTACGCAGTTTATTGTATTTCCATACATTTTCACCTTTTCGTTCACACCAAACCGACAATACGCTAAATTACGCTAGGCGTGGGCGCGGGCATTCGATGCCGTATATTTTCACGTTCGCACTGGGGCTCACAGTGAGCCTGCTCACATTCGGCGGCTCACAGTCGGTTTGGTGTGAACACGGCCTCAAAATAATCGGCCAAGTGCGAGTCGGACTCGCGCACGAAGGGTTCCGTACCGTTATAGAGCAAAAATAGGCCAAAAATTGCGTTTTTTGTATGGGAGCCCCCTTAAATTATTATTTTATTTAAATATTATTTTTAATTATTAAAGTACACATATAATTAAGGTTTTTGTGAAAATTTCAAGTGCCTACTTGTTGTCATCGTTGATACCGAGCAAAAAATGTTTGAAAAATTACGTCAGACAGACAGACAGACAGACGGACGGACGGACGGACGGACGGACGGACGGACGGACGGACGGACGGACGGACGGACGGACGGACGGACGGACGGACGGACGGACGGACGGACGGACGGACGGACGGACGGACGGACGGACGGACGGACGGACGGACGGACGGACGGACGGACGGACGGACGGACGGACGGACGGACGGACGGACGGACGGACGGACGGACAGACAGACAGACAGACAGACAGACAGACAGACAGACAGACAGACAGACAGACAGACAGACAGACAGACAGACAGACAGACAGACAGACAGACAGACAGACAGACAGACAGACAGACAGACAGACAGACAGACAGACAGACAGACAGACAGACAGACAGACAGACAGACAGACAGACAGACAGACAGACAGACAGACAGACAGACAGACAGACAGACAGACAGACAGACAGACAGACAGACAGACAGACAGACAGACAGACAGACAGACAGACAGACAGACATCGAAGTCTCAGTAATAGGGTCCCGTTTTTACCCTTTGGGTACGGAACCCTAAAAATGTGTTCTCATTTTCAGGCGCAGTCGCGCTCACGACATCGCTCTGTTGCGCGTGGCTTCAGAGTTGCAGGAGTTGCAGGATACACCGCTTAGTGATCTGCTACCGGAATACACGCTGGGCCTATCCGGTAAGCTTCTTATGTGGCTCCCACACCGGTTTCGGTGACTGTGGACAGATTCATTGAAACCATAAAGTTTATATACCTAGCGGAACAGAGAAACAAAGGCCAGAGCAAGCGAGATGTCACTATCAGTAACACTGCGTGGTAAAAAGAGACGTATTATACAATATGACAGCAGAACTCTTTTTTTGACGTCCAGTCGGCACTTATCAGCACGTTGACAATTTAATCTCATAGAAAAATGCTTGTGTAATTACCGTACCCATAAATTTTTAAGTTTCATTATCTAAAAACTTTAATTTTCATTTCTTTAATATTTCAATGTGTCCAAGTCAAATCAACGAAGAAAAAAAAGGTTACGGTAACTAGGCAAATAATGCTAAGCCGGAGAATTGCCGTCAGGAGCTATTTCATATATATATCATATTTTTAAGACGACGAGATGATTACCAATAACATGCAACGTTATAAAACCTTTCGGTTACGTAATTTAAAGTCCTTATTTATCTATTTACGAATAACGACCACGTTAATAAATTGTAACTCAGCTCAACTTACGGCTATCTAGAGGGGTATAATGAGTTTATCGCCCCTGTGTAGGCGGGAAGTGATTTCTTGTGGTACTATGAATAATAAAACCTAAGGAAACGTAACTCCCATACTAATACAGTTTTAAAGGTTCCATTCGAACTGTCATGTAACGTCAGCCTTTATACCGCTCAAGGTCACCTAAATATTGCAAATGTATGAAAAGTGAACCTAAGGTACACTTTTTTGACAAGTATTTTGGAGCATGTTTTTTGACGGAGTTACTCTTCCTTAGTTTTTATTATTCGTAGTTGTGGTATAATAATATTATGTAGATACTATTTAGAAAGGGAGGCGATAGCCCTTCAGTAATAATATGGCTACCTAATCCGTTAAAATATAATAATTTGCAATACTTTGAAATATAAGTAAATGCCTGTTCCAGTATGCCAATTTTGTTTAATTGGTACTTAATCACAAAAGTGATGTTATATAAGATGTAGAGCTAGCTGTAAGTAGAATTTTATTTTCATTGTCTACCATAATATTAGATAGGTACCTGGTACATACTTTACTTTGTACTTTAAAATATACTCTAGCGACCCGCCCCGGCGTCTCACGGGTATAAAATATATAGCCACTGAAAAAAATGATTAAAATCGATAGCCTTTGATCCTATGATCCTTCACGTGGTCTACGTCTTCTTATCTGTGCCAAATAACATGAAAATTGCTCCAGTAGTTCGCGAGATAAACCCTTTCAAATAATTTTCCCCGTTTTTTCCATATTCTCCTATTAGTCTTAGCGTGATAAAATATAGCCTATATCCTTCCTTGATAAATGGGCTATCTAACACTGAAAGAATCATCAAAATCCGTTGCGTAGTTTTAAAGATTAAAGGGAACAAAGGGACATGAGGGAAAAAAGCGACTTTGTTTTATAATATGTATAGAATAAATTAGTATATAAATATTTTTTTGACTGCAATACTGTTGAAAAATATATTAAAGGAAATTGAGAGTGCCGACACTCAACCCAACTTTTTTAAGTACTTTTAGCCAGACATATTATGATAACATTATAACATTATTATACCTAGCCTTGATTTAAATCTAAAATGCATCAGTGAATGAACTACTAATGAGATCAAATCTGTCTATATTGGCCGATGTCGCTATAGTTTGGCTATTTTTATCGAGTATTTTGTATATCTGCCAAATATTTCAATCAAAATAAACTGATATTTAGGGACTGCCAAAAACAAATTACTATAATGAACTGCAGAACTGTGTATACTGTACTCTTTAACTTTATTTGTTCATAAAATGTAAAGTATTATCTGAATTATTTTTAACAAAAAATTAAAACCGACTTCCAAGGTAAAAACAATAATAACATTAATATGAACTAAAAAGTATTAAATAATTTTTACTATCTAATAGTGCCTTTTTCCGAATTCGGCTAAACCTCAACTATTTCTGTACTCAATCTTCATTATTTTGAAGTCGGTACCAGATAGCTGAATCTTCAGTCCTCTGACAGAATATTTAAAATTTTTGGAACTGGCACCGACTTCAAAATTATGAAGATTGAGTACAGAAATAGTTGAGGTTTAGCCGAATTCGGAAAAAGGCACTATTAGATAGTAAAAATTATTTAATACTTTTTAGTTCATATTAATGTTATTATTGTTTTTACTTTGGAAGTTGGTTTTAATTTTTTGTTAAAAATAATAATAATTTCACTCTTTTTAGTTACACTAGTAGATAAATCTTCGCGTATATTTTACGTATCTTATTACAATTTGTTAAGAGTCACAACTCACACTCACAAAATAATATAATATTATCAGTGAAGTGAACATATTGTGCTAAGTAATTTAACAATTTTAATACTTCAAGCCCGAAGCGGTCACCGGCGATTGCGATAACAATAGAAAGGCTATTGTGTCTCGTTTTTCCACGATCGAAGGATCTATCAGATAAAAAATTGTACAAACTTGCATAGGATGTAGCGTAGCATAATATTTAATATTATCATAATTATTATTGACAGCTGTTCTTGTTATCAAGAATTCAAATCGATAGGTACTTAGTGCACCATCTATCGATTAATAAGTATAACTAATTAAAAAGACACTTAATGACTTTGTTTTGTTTAAATGCTCTTTTTAAAATAACTTTATTTTAATTCTATTTGTCTATTAAAATTTTATAAAGTAGTAAAGTATTCGATCTGTATATAAAGTAGTTAGTAAAGTATTCGATATTCTGTCTTCTGCCGCCACGCGCCGCGCGGCGGCGCTGGGCGGCGACGCCGACGCCGTGTATTAAAAACAAACAGGTGTTGTTAATTGTTATACAGTACATAATTATTATTATTAGTATATCCATACCTATGCCTTGTACTATTATGAGACATTGGTGGCCTTAACACGACGTGGTAATGATGATGATGACGATGATGATGATGATGATGATTATGATGATGAATATGAATTGCATAGTAGTTTATGCTTTCTGTTCTTAAAACAACGCCAAAACTCCCAAACGTGTATCTATAAGGAATCAGGATTTCTCTCAGCATCATCGAAACCATGGTATACCTTGACCCAATATTTGACTTTTTGGTAGCGTATTCTTAGTACACTTCACATAAAACCAAAATCACCATATGTTTCCATATAAATTTCGAGGAGTTCCCTCGATTACTCATGGATCCCATCATCAGGTCACCACCTTTGTGAAAATGGGACCAAATTGGAGTGAAACCTAATATAACAAAACAAAAATTTCGAAAATCGGTTCACAAACGGCGGAGTAATCGTTGAACATACAAAAATAAAAAATAAAAAATATCCACAGCCGAACATATAACCTCCTCGTTTTTTGGAAGTCGGTTAAAAACTTAGTAAATTTAGTATTTTAGGACTGTGTCTTGGACGCTTTATTTTTTTTTACTAATGTGTCGATTTTTTTGCCAGATACAATGTCGGTAAAGTTGCCGCTCGACCATTCCCAAAGGCTTGCATTTACACTAAAACACTCAAATATGAAGCAACCGCAACAAGTGCAGACGTAATTCAAAACAATTATATTTTTTTAACTCTTGCGGAGCGTTAACTTTGTCGACAGTTCAGTGTTTTACTCGTATGTAGGACTGTAACTGTAAACTAGGTGGATTGTATTCTTTGTGAGTCGTACTATGTCCTGATTTCCAAGTAGTTCACATTCAGTGGGTGACTTACATTTATCATTTAAAAATAATTGAGTATTTTTGCTGTGGAAAATCGTTGAAATTTGCTTCTAGTATGACTTGTTTTCAAACTTGTATCACGGATATGAGTTGGTATTTAAATAATATTAATTTTAATGTTTAGGGGGATCAAAGGCTTTTTGAATGAATATAATATAGTGAGACATTTTACAATAATGCTCTGACAATTAATAGATCGTAAAGAACTTTTTACACTTCTTGCGATGTATAACTACTTTTTGCAAGTATTAAAATATATTTGTGCGGGATCAAAAGCTTTTTAGAAAGCGCTGAGAGTTGAGATTCAGACACTAAACAACAAAATATAATAATAATGATTTGATGTGTGTATAATATAAAACGTTTGTGTCGTAACGTAGAGCTCGACAAGACTTATAACGCGACGACACCTTGATAATTTGGCTGTAGCGATTTCGATTTTTCTCAGCAATGACTAAAGCTAAGAAATCAAAGTTCAGTGTCAGTCTTCATCATGTCTTTGTCTTTGAATTACCCATAGCATAACACGATTGGTCAACTTTTATAACACACAATAATCAATCAACCGACTTCCAAAAAACGAGGAGGTTATATGTTCGGCTGTGTTTTTTTTTTTTTGTATGTTCAACGATTACTCCGCCGTTTGTGAACCGATTTTCGAAATTTTTCATTTTGTTGTATTAGGTTTCACTCCAATCTGGTACCATGTTCACAAAAGTGGTGACCTGATGATGGGATCCATGAGTAATCGAGGGAACTCCTCGAAATTTATATGGAAACATATGGTGATTTTGGTTTTATGAGAAGCATCCCAAGCATATGCTACCAAAACGCAAGATTTTGCACCGAGGTATACTATGGTTCCGAAGATACTAAGAGAACTCCGGATTCCTTATACATACAAGTTTGGGAGTTTAGGCGCTGTTTTAAGAACTGAAAGCATATTATGCTACTATGCAAATTGTATTCATCATCATCATCATTACCAAGTCAGGGTCACCAATGTCACCAAATTCAACCTTATCCCTAGAGCATAAGGCACACATTTGATATTACTTCTGAGAAATTACAGTTGCTTCGATCATGTAACATTCTGTCTCACTTCGCCGAGATATTCTGTAAAACAACCTAATTTCAACCTTTTGCATTGCATTTAGCGTTCATAGTACAATAACTGTCGTCTGCCGGGTACCGTACTAAACAGTGCGAGGCGTGCCGCGTGTGCGACAAGTGGAGCGAGAACCCTATTGAAACTAGTCCGGTGACCGGCTACATGAGCACGTCACACGTGTTTACTCCGATTTTTTTTTAATGTATTGTTTAAAATTATCTGCAGGCTGCAGCTGATATTATATTTTGTAAGTGTGACTGTAATAAGATATCTACGTAGAATAATATTATACAGGTGTATTATTCTACGTATAGTACGCGATGGCTTACTAGGTAACTAAAAAGAGTGAAATTATTATTTTTAACAAAAAATTAAAGCCGACTTCCAAGGTAAAAACAATAATAGCATCCTTATAATGTGAACTAAAAAGTATTAAATAATTATTCCTATCTAGTAGTTATTAATAGATGTCCGAATTTATATAATATAACACCACAATGTGGCCGCTTGGGAGTTGAAGCGTTCAAGACCGGTTTCCTGCACGATACTTATAATTTGTTGCTAATACCTAGTTTGTATCCTTCGATCGTGGATTCTTAGAAATCTATTGTGTCTCGCTCACCGGTGAGCTTGTAACAAGATACGTAGAATAATATTATACAGGTGTATTATTCTACGTACATAGTAGGTACGCGATAGTTTACTACTGATACTGATTGAGGAGCTCAGCAAGCAGCATATTGGTTGCCATGTAGATGGAGTATGTTTCAATAACATAAATTATGCGGACGACATGGTCTTGCTGAGTGCCTCAGTCTGTGGTCTCAAAAAGCTACTTGATATTTGTGAGCGTTACGCAGCGGAGCATGGGCTGATATACAATAGTAAAAAGAGTCAGTACATGGTCTTTCACAGTGGAACCAGAAAGGTGGATACAGTACCGACTATTTTACTAAATGGTGTTCCTTTGGTTAGAGTAGAGGAGTTTAAATATCTAGGACACATTGTGACGTCCACTTTGAAAGACGACACTGATATCGAAAGGGAGCGAAGGGCGCTGGCGGTTAGGGCAAACATGGTTGTCAGGAGGTTTGCAAGATGCTCTTTAGAAGTAAAAATGACGTTGTTTAGAGCTTTTTGTACATCCTTCTACACTTACAGCCTCTGGGCAGCATATACGCAAAGGGCCTACAGCGCCCTTCGCGTCCAATATAATAACGCGTTCAGGATGCTGGTGGGGCTCCCCCGATGGTGCAGCGCTTCGGCGATGTTCGCGTGCGCACGAGTGGACGGTTTCTTTGCCACAATGCGCAGGCGAACATCGTCGCTGGTGCGGCGCATGCGGGGGAGCTCCAACGGCATGCTGGCCGCGCTCTGTGAATGCCCTGATAACCCGTATATCGGTCACTGCTGTCGCTTGCATGCAAAATACAGGCCAAAATAATTATTATTTTAATATAATTTATGTAATTACGTAAGTATGTTTTTTCTACAAATGTGACTTTTGTTTGTAATTTTTTGATCTTGTACGGATATGAGTCTGGATACTTGAAATAAATGATTATTATTATTATTATTTTAGTACTAGGTAACTAAAAACTAAAAAGAGTGAAATTATTATTTTTAACAAAAAATTTAAACCGACTTCCAAGGTAAAAACAAAAATTACATCCTTATAATATGAACTAAAAAGTAATAAATAATTTTTCCTATCTAATAGTGCCTTTTTCCGAATTCGGCTAAAACTCAACTATTTCTGTACTCAATCTTCATAATTTTGAAGTCAGTGCCAGTTCCAAAAGTTTCAAATATTCTGTCAGAGAACTAAAGATTCATCTGGTACCGACTTCAAAATGATGAAGATTGAGTACAGAAATAGTTGAGTTTTAGCCGAATTCGGAAAAAGGCACTATTAGATAGGAAAAATTATTTATTACCTTTTAGTTGATATTATAAGGATGTAATTTTTGTTTTTACCTTGGAAGTCGGTTTTAATTTAAATTACGCGACAAGAACCATTATGTCGCTTACGCCTTTTCCATTTTTTGCTGTTCCATTGCTTGTTTTCAAACAATTTAAAACATATCCAACACGGTTTTATACTTTAACGCGGCGTCACCTTAAATGATTTTTAGATATTACGACTCTTTTGTCCAACTTTTTTATTGCTAGTAGGCACTAGACTAGTAACATATACTTTTTTAATAGACAGCTAAAGATTATGTTATATTTTTTCAGGAACCTGCACGATTTACGGCTACGGCATCAAGAGTTTGTACGACGAAGATCTATCGGAGCGGCTGTTATCAGCTGACTTGCGGCTGGTGTCTCTAGACGAATGTGTCAGTCGGTTGGGCCCTATAGCTCCTAAACACGACAGCGGCATGCTGTGCGCAGTTGGCGACGGCAGCGATGCGTGTCAGGTTATATTTAACACCCGATTAATAATATTAAGGCCCAATTTCGCCAACGTCTGTTAGTATTAACAGCTTGTTAAAATGTAATGTCTTCTCTTTCACTCGTATTAAAAACGAAAGAGGTAACGTGATACTTAGTGTCTAAACACACTAGGCCGAAAATACGCGGCCGAAGTTCAGCATGATTACGCCAGCCATGCGCTACGCTGTACGCATACAATATAACGCGTTACGCGACGTAATTTCGGCGTGGTGTGTCATCTATAACTCATGAGTCATGACCACGCCGAAATTTGAAATACATTGCGGGCGTAATCATGCCGAAATTGGGCCGCGTATTTTCGGACTAGTGTATTTAATAGACACTAATTCGAGCATTGATTTAATGATTTTAACAGTTGTTGATGAAATTGGACCTAACATAGCTGCGATCGAGAGTAATGTAAAGTGACGGGGATAATTTAGCTATGTCGAGACTCTGTAGTCACGAGTAGTATGTATAATGTATGTACGTAGATGATTGGCTCGTTTTCTTTGTGCAATAAATCAACTGAGTAAACGTTGACAGCTACGTACGAATACGTACCTAATGATGACGAATATCGAATTTCGAATGTATGGAAGCTTTTTCAACCTATCGAAAACAGAGGTCCCTTACAAGCTCACTGATCGATAGATATAGATAATAGAAGGTCATAAAATACTATAGAACATAGATTATAGATGTATTTGAGTTCCAAAAACGTTTTGTCCGAGGGATATAATCGCAGGATTAGCTTATATTATATGTCTATTGTTGCGCAGAAATTCGATTTTGCGCGGGAACCGTACATTTTCCGGGATAAAAAGTATCCGATGTCCTTTCTCGGGATTCAAACTATCTCTATACCAAATTTCATCAAAAGCAGTTTTAGTGTGAAGAGGTAACAGACACACTTTCGCCAGTTCAGACAATTCAGACGTGGCAACGCGTCGCGCATTTCTAAATTTGTGCTGAATTGACAGACTTCAATTGCGTGAGACAAATCTGTCAAATCCCGCGTTGAGGTCTGATTTCTTTTTTTTGTTTTTTTTTTTCATTTATTTTCAATTATATTATTAACTTAAAATTATACAACATGTTTTCAGTGCACCATAAACCCTCTCGGTTTATCTGGGCACTAGGTATCACACCAAACATACGATTTGCTTTTTAACACAATAATATTATACTAGGTACCTAAGTTAATTTAAAGTCTCACACACATGAAGCAATTTTATAGAAATAATATTCTTTTTATACGTAATTTTAGTTTATTATCGATTACTATATATATTTTGATACGCCGGTGAAACCCATCATGGGTGCCCCGGGTTGGGGACACGCCTCAGTTGGCTGAAGCACCCCGGGGGTACGTGGGACTCTTACCCACTAAAACCACCTGCGATTTGCCTTCAGCCGTATACGGAGGGATGTCCTGGATCTGTCTAACACAGGACTCCCTCCACGACCGGCCGGTCTACCTCACAAGGGACCGGACTTCCACCAAGTGCGGTCTGAATTTACCCTAACACGCACTAGGCATCATGTAACTCGACGTTCAACAAGACGTTTTTACCTACTTTGAATATTTTTTTACTTTTTCCGGTTTACGGCTACCAGGGTGACTCCGGCGGTCCTCTCATATGCGGCGGGAAACTCCAGGGTATATGCAGCTACGGTCTGAGCTGCGGTGTCCGCGGTGTTCCGGGAGTGTACACCAGTGTCGCGCCACACTTGGACTGGATACGAAGTGTTATAGATGAAGATAATTTTGTGAATAAAACATAATAACACAACAAATAATTATTGTTAAGCTATATTATTGTTAAGCCTATTAAATCCGTAACGAAAATAAACCTAACATAGTCTAACGTCGTTTCAGGTCGGCATACTTCTGCACGGTGTTTGTGTGCCTGCGAATGTGCGTAGACTTGCTATACTATGTACTTGCCACACGTATTTTTTTTTTGTTGTTGTAAAGAATTAACTTTATAACAACGAATAACAAAACTACTTATAATATCTATTATGTAGCTATAAAGTTAGGTAAAGTGTTGTCTTATAGACGATAAAATAGTGTAAGTAAATATAAATCTTAATAATTGGAGACAACTGACACACTCACTAAGTTTCGCCTACATATATAATATGGAGGTAAGTAGGATTAGTTATATGACTTATATCTGTGTGCGACGTGCGTCCGTAAATAGAAAGTCACTAAGTTATAACTTTATAAGTAGTTATTAAGGACTTAAAAATACGTTGCCTATTATATTTAAAAATACGTTTTACCTACGCCTGCCACTTTTATAAATAACCTAAAAAAGCCTTTGAGTTTCCCCTAACTTGCGTTTCGTAGCACGGTGCTACGAAGTGCTACGAATTACCATTTACCACCAGTCACAGAATACACTATAATATACTTTATTAGCATTTAGCCTGTTACATAATCAGAGGTATCATAATGGTGTCAGTTTTTAATGAAATAATTTCTAAATATATTATGGTCCCTGTAATTCAGTAAATTTGAATTCACATATATCTCGATTTCCGCGTTTTAAGAATAAAAAATGTTTTTTTCTTATACTTTGGATGGTAGAAACTAGGACGCAGTCTGATAAAAAAAATATTTTATTTTAATATTTTTTGGGTTGCGTACCCAAAGGCTAAAAATGGGATCCTATTACTAAGACTTCGATGTCTGTCTGTCTGTCTCCAGACTGTATCTCAAGAACCGCTATAGCCTTCTGAAATTTTCACAGATTGTGTATATCTGTTGCCGCTACAACAACAAATACTAAAAAATAAAAACAAAAGAAAGAAAATATTTAAAGGGGGCTCCCAAACAACAAACGTGATTTTTTGCAATTTTTTGCTCGATATCAATAATGGCCAAAGATAGGCACTTGAAAATTTTCACAAAATACTCAGTTGTACTTAAATACTAATATTGAAATAATTAAGGGGGGCTCCCATACAAAAATCACAATTTTTGGGCTATTTTTGCTCTATAACGGTACGGAACCCTTTATGCACGAGTCCGAACGGCACTGGGCCAATTTTTTTAGTGAATTATCTTACAATAAATATTCATAATCTGAACGTTACGAGAGTGTACCCTACTACTCTTGTGAGAGCAATTATAGTGCACCTGTTGTGTTCTGCACACAATAGGGCGCAATATAAACATTTCTTCTATCTGGCCTGTCTCCTGACCCCTTAACCAAGACCTTTTATTTATCGCTTCTTTATAGAATCGCCGATCAAAATGTATGGAATTGAAATATGAATTCGTAATAACTTAATAACACGACGCTGACGTTCGACTCGTCTAATGTCAATTCCATACATTTTGGTCGACAATTCTAGAAAGAGGCGATAAAGAAAAGTCTTGGCTACAGGCTCTAGTTACCTGCAGCTGTTGGATATTATTTGATTAAGTTTGTAAAATAATACATAAGTAAAACACAAAAATAATTAAGTACAGTAATTTTTATTAACTATATATATTAAACATTTAAATTATAATTTTGAACATTCACGATATTATGCCCAAGCTACAGCCTACATCACACTCAATTTATCATAGTAGTATTCATCACCACACAAAATATATTTAAAACATTATATTTATGATATAATATGCACCGTATCGACAAAATTTCTTCTCGAACAATTTAGAAACTTTGCTTTTTACATTAGGATACCGACAAAATTTCTGCACTTTCGTCGTACATAGTATAATACTGTGTTCGATGCAACTATACAGGGTGTAACAAAACTAAGTGATAATACTTTAGGGTGTGTACGTGTTCCTTGTAGAGAGTTCACTGTGAATGTAGCAGCGCTGAAAGACCAAAAAAATTTTTCACTTTTGTATGGGAAAACTCGTGACGCTCGGGCGCTTACCCATACAAAAGTGAAAAAAAATTGGTCTTTCAGAGCTGCTTCTTTCACAGTGAACTCTTTACAAGGAACACGTACACAGTACACACCCTAAAATATAATCACTTAGGTTTGTTACACCCTGTATACGTCTGCCCAACTAAACAAAACTGAAAACCAAGTTATAAATTAACAATTATAATACTTTAGGGTTTACAATATTATATTGTGTCCATTATAATATTATGTTTATTGTTTTAAAGTAGCAGCGCTGAAAGATATTTTTTTGTTATTTGTATGGGCAAGCGTCCGAGCGTCGTGAACTTCTCCAAATCTCCATACAAAAGTAAAAAAAGTTATTCTTTCAGTGCTGCTACTTTCACAGCGAACTTTATAAACACACCCAAAAGTACTATCACAAGTTAGTTTTGTTACAACCTGTATATCTGGTATGTAGTTCATCACCTTTGGCGATAGTACAGTAATACTTTTAGGCCGATAAATAGGACAAATTATGTTCTAACAGGTTCTAACTCTTTAAAATTAAAAATTATCCCAAACTGATTGTCACAGATATTCCGTATACATTTATTTAAGCTATTGGCATTTTTATGGAATGTTTATTTTCGCGCTATATTTGCTTTTGCAGCTATAGCTTCGGAATCTGACCGAACGTTAGTTTTGTTTTTCTGTATTTATTTATATTCTTGGTACAGCTTAGCCAAAAACACATCAGGATTTGGTAAATACAGCGCGTACAGCTCAATTTCGATGTAGTGGAGTGAAAGCATGGCTTTAATCTTACTTCGAACGATATTATATACGATATATTGCTATTTGTTTTCTTTTTACCATATTTTGATGTAGGACAATATAATAGGACTAATTCTAATGTGTGACGGGATGGACGGAAGTAGGGAGTTTGAAAGGGTGAATATAATAATATGTGTTTAAATTATATTGTTTACTTATAAATATGAACGTCACGCAAAATTTTAGATCACTCTGCAAAAAAGGAAGCTGCAGACACGTTATTAGGTACTTATTGGTAGATCAGTAGGTAGATATTGTACAGCATTTCAGCCGAGAGATCTTAAAAACTTGCGCTGGCTATAACATTAAGAGCTCAAAACTACAATTAATATTTATTCCTTCAAAGTTTATTTCTCTAAGTTCTGACAGTAAATTAATGCCGACATAAAAACTCATAGAAACTCTGATCTAAAATATATTAGCATAATTATTTATTATACAGCCTCATAATGCACATTAAAACTTAAACTACTGAAATGGTAACACTTTTCTATACATTAATATATTGTAAACACACCCTTATATTTACTATAATATACTATATGACGTATATAGTCACAAATTCGTTTGTAAAAATAAATCAAAAAGACTATATAGATTTTATTAAGGGAGAAGACCTAATGGCAGACACTATAAGGAAACATGAAACATTCCAATGTTATAAAATATATAATTTATGAAAATAAAGGATTGATAACTTCTTCCATGTCTTCAGTAACTCTTACAAAATAAAACTATTATAATTATTCTCTGACAAATCAATAAAAAAATATATTATTGGTATTTTTGTAAACTTAGTCATAAGCACTAATAGATGACATCACAATAAGCGAACAACACTAATAGTAGACACCAATATGAACTAATAGTTGACATAGAACATTAAATTACATTTTACATTTTTCATATTATTAGGTCTTTATTTGCCGTTTTTCAAAAGATTTCATTTACTTCATCATAGTAACTACATGCATCAGAAATATTATCCACGTTGTCTTCAGATTCTATTCATTCTTCTTCCATGCTGAAACTGTCTTTCCTTTTATTTTTATTTTTCATATTTTTGTCCTAGCAAATTTATTTTTAGTCTTAAGTCTCCATGCTTCTTTTGCCTCTTCTTTTTTCTTCTTTTTGTTCTCAGTTCTCCTTTTTCTTCTTTTTACTGCTACAAAACTAAAGCATCGATTTTTAGATCAGTGCAAGGTCTAATATTAGACACCATGTCCATTTTTAGGTACAGTAGTTCTAAGTTCTTAGTTTGTTAATAGAATTATATTTTTAGAGAATAGTGATGATATTTGCAGTAGAATAAAGTACAAAATAACTTTAGTATGTATTGCAAAACTCAAAGATGAGATCCATGTCATCTATTAGGTTTTTTTACATTTTCAAGAACTAATAGTAGACACCCTTTATATTGTTAGGGAAAATGGATAAAATATCATAAATAAACATTAATTAGTGTAAACAACATGACCATTAATCCAATGAAGTCAATAGAAATTACAAGAAATCTAATAAATGTATTCAAAACTTACGTGCAAAATTTCGCCTTCCTTAACCTATTTGCTAAGAAATTGCCGGGTGCGTGTTGACGCGGTCACATCATTTACGAAAACTGATCCCATTTTAAAATTTTGTTCCCGAAGGCATCCCTAATATATTTTTTCACATCAACAGATAGCATAAGAAGCTTATAAAATTTACAGTGTTGAGAAATAATTAGAATAATTCTTATTTTTATGGCATTTTTGTCGTAAGTGTCTTCTATTAGTTCAGTGTCTACCATTAGCGCCTTTCCCTTATATTATAGGCAAACACATTCACACAAATAAAGATTATGCATAGTTTTTTTTTTGTGTGCCAGTGACGCTATAAACGCACACATAGCAATTAATGAATCTAAAGAGTTATCTATGAACCTGAGAATTTTCCATAGGTACCTTATTATTTTTATTACAAAGGAATCATTTCAATGTTTGTACTTTATAACCATAGTCCATATTATACAAATACGAAAATATTTAAAATAGCACATTACATAAACTGTAGGAGTATTTAACATTTAAATCTACCTAAGTGGCAGTATTAGGCCAGATATGTAAGTAAGTATGAAAAATAAGCAGAAAATTATATTTTGTATCTAAGCTCCTAAAGCAGCTATCCCCAACCCGCAGCCCGCCGGAACTATATTTGTGGCCCGCGTGATGCTAAACCATTTTTAAATTCACGCCCACCGGCAAAATAAGATAAGAAAAATAATAATTTTACTCTAACTCGATACATTTAATTCCATCAAACTGGCTCGATGCGAGCCTTCGAGCTGTCAGTTTTGCGGTCCACACAGTAATTATTATTATAGTTCTTGCAATCTAAGAGTGCGCGTCGCCTTTATTTGTAGTTGGAAATGTGAATAGACATTGTCGTTAGTGTGCGTACCCGACGGAGCAGTCAGTAGCGAGCGAGCCATGTACGCGTGTATAGATATGGTCACTCACACAACTAAGGGCGACGCGCACTCTTAGATTGCAAGAACTATACTCGATTTGGAGTAAAACTATCGAGCAAAACTGTATGTCAGTACTTAGCATTAAGTCGTTAATTTTGAAGAACGTTATTTTATAACCCTAAAAAAGTTTTGTTGCGGCCCGCGACACCAAGACCAAAACATGTTTGTGGCTTGCATAAAAAAAAGGTTGGGGACCACTGGCTTGAAGGTAAAAGCGAAAAGAGTAAATTTAACGTAATAATTAATATTTGTGCCCTTAAAATCTAGATTATGCAGTGCTGCAAAATTATATTAGTTATGGCAACATTACAAGCGTGTAACTATACATTTTTGTTTTTACAATAGCAATATCATTATACATCACACAACCTCAGTTTTAAATAGTACATTCAAAACATTCATTTTTAAGTAAATTCTAAATAGTAGTATTGGTTATATTGCACAAATTATTATTATTATCATAGCTATGATAATGAACATTGCCATTTAAAAATGGAATGCTTTATGAGTTTATTTTTAATTTGTTATCAAAATATGGATTTAAATTAAGACGTCATAAGAAGGCAACAACTAACACAAACAAAGAGCACTACGCCCATGAAATACTAATTGTGATAAAAATCAACAAACAATTGATCATTAACAACAAACTATAACCCTCACTACCTAAAGAGACATAAGTGCATATTTTTACTTTGATCTATGGTATAATCAAAATAGAGGCACAGATTTTCATACAAGTTGTGCCTCGATTCACTATTTTAAATTTAAAATAATTTTTAAGCGTTCAATAAGTTTAAGACCAAGAAAACCAAGATTTACTTTCCCCTGATGGTGTACCAACTGGACTCTTTGGTGATTTTGGTGTATTTGGTGTTTGAGGCTGTGAGTTAGTCTTGGACCCTGCACCCTCCTGAGTTTCGACTGCCTCTAATGCAGTTTGGACCTGAAATATGTTATGATAGTACTTTAAAGTCACAGACAATTATATTTTATTCAATGGCAGAAATGTAATGAAAAGGGAATTTCTTTTTTTTTAGTGTGGCACTACTGAATGTTACTTTTTAGGGTTCCGTACCCAAAGGGTAAAAACGGAACCCTATTACTAAGACTTCGTTGTCTGTCCATCCGTCTCCAGGCTGTAACTCGATAACGGTAATAGCTAGAGAGTTGAAATTTTCACAGATTATGTATTTCTATTGCCGCTATAACAACAAATACTAAAAACAAAATAAATTGAATATTTAAGGGGGGCTCCCATACAACAAACGTGATTTTTCAAACATTTTTTGCTTGGTATCAATGATGACAATAGATAGGCACTTGAAATTTTCACAAAGGCCTCACCTATATGTAAACTTTAATAATTAATAATAATATTTAAATAAAATAAAAAATTAATTTTTGCCTATTTTTGCTCTATAACGGTACGGAACCCTTCGTGTGCGCGTTCGACTCGCACTTGGCCGATTATTTTTTATTTATTTATATAAAGTCCATTAAAATATAAGGAAAACCCACCTTCATGTTAGTCTTAGCTTGCATGTCTTTTTCATAATTTCGTACATCTTCTATGGTCATGTTGAACCACTCGTCCATCCATGTGAACGCTTGCCTATGACCCAAAAGAAGAATTTCTCTGATAGCCTGTAATCGAAAAAATTTAAAAATAGAATAAGAGAATATTATTAAATTCTTCCACAAGTTTTTCGAAGGATAAAAAATTATTTTCAATATTGTAAGTACATACTTTTACAATTAAAAAAAACTCTTTTTAAGTAAAACGGCATAAAATAAATTACCAGTTGAACATAATCTTCAACTCTCGTTTGTAAGCCCCACACTTCAAACTTGGCATGCACCACTTTATAGCAGCACATGATTGGCTGTTGAGTATCCCTCCACCCCTCTGAAAGTGGCCCACGCTGTGTCTTCTCCGATTTGAACAACTTAGGGTCTTCTGATTCCTTGTAGTGGTGTGGTTTAACTTCATCAAAAGCGATATCAATCACATCTACCTCCCTAGTTTCAAGTTCTTCGGGTGATAGGTTTAAGCACTAAAACAGTTTTTTTGGATTAGTAATACAGTAAAAAGTTTAAACTTGTCTGTCACTCGTATTCACAAACATTACTATGAGGTCTCACAGTACGAGCGGACGCATAGTATCCCAAAAGCCTATTCATAGACAATACTTGAGTGGCGTTCATCACTATGCGTTCTTTCCAAGGAACGCACAGATAAAGTAGCCAGCTAGCTATATTACGCAACGCATAGTGTCCAGCTCACGCCAAAAAAGTTATGATTTATAGCAGCGAAGAGGAATTTGATAAATAAATCAATGGTATCATGGACAAATTAACTGCATAGGTCATTAATTTACCAATTGCTCGTGGCTTTAAGATTTTATTCTTCTGGTAGTTTTAAGGTAAGGTATTTATTAATAGGTAGGAAGAATTAATTCGACTGTAATTTATTGCGTACAGCCCATTTATAATGATCAACATAATTAATATAATCTTAGCTAATATTTTTATTTATTTACTAAATATAAACAAATTAGGTCTCATATACAGTATTTGTTTCTTCCACAGATGGTCAGGTACCTGAGGCCGTACAGGGGTATTGTTAAAAGGGTTTAAAAAAAAACCCCAATGGAACTACGCAACATAAACGGACCAATCAGAAAGCTCTGTACGACGCTATGCATACGCATAGTGTAGTATCGTTTGAGTATTGTTTATAAATTGAAAGGCTTGTCAAAAGGAATGCACTGAGAAAACCCTTACTTTGCATAGCAATGGTAGCTAACTTAGGGAAGTATTGTTTGTGAATACGGGTGTGTAACTTGTAGCTAGTCATACTTACATTTTCTGTGGTTCCATTATTATTTTCATATCTTGTTTGTATGGATATTGAAAATTTTGGTAAGAAGGAACACTGCAAACAGAAAACGCAGAACATTAAAAAATGTGAAAAACTAAAATAATAATTTATTTAGAAAAGATAATAATTAACTTACAGTATATTCTGTGTTAGCAGTAGCCAGCAGGTTATGAAAAGAAAAACAATTTTTTATACAATTTTAATGTACTTATATTGGAATTTCAAGAGAGAAAAAGATATCTCTTATACCTGTGATGGTGAATGGGTAGTAATTCCAAGCTTTTTCTGTAACATAAAATATCTTTGGTGTAAGACTTTGGATCCAGTATGGTAGATGACTGAAATAAACAAAGTTCATGAATGTAGTGTTCTGAAAAACATCTACTTATAATAATTAGTGTTATCTATTACTGAATACAGGAGGAAAAGATCAAAACTTATTAGCTAAACAGGATAAATCATGACTGAAAAATAATGTTCCAATCAACTCTATTTATATTAAATTGATTATTCACAAGAGTATGTTTAATATATACTGTGGATTTTAAATGATATCAAACCTTGATAAATGGATTCTCTTCTCTGTAAACTGTCCTCTACCGTTAGTCTCATCATTAACTTCCTCGTTAGATATCACTTCCACACCTTCCCCGCCATGGGACTGCTCAAAACTATGCCGGGCTATCATATACAACTGCCCAATACGATACTGAAGGCAAAAAACAACATACAAATAAAACTTGTTTTTTATACTTTTATATTTTTTTTAACAAAAAAAATTATAGTAAATAGGCGTTAAACAGCTAATAAGCTTAGTTACGCCTATTATTCTATTTACTGGGCTACGAAATAATGTGGCTACTGGCTCAACAGAGTTTGGTTGGGAGGAAAATAATATTGAAGACTGGAGTGCTTACCTCTTCAACAGTCATTGGCATACAAATTCTGTATTCCTTAGTTAGAACCATGTTTGTGAAGCCTTTGTATAATATTCTATAAACTCCTTAATAATTAATATAATACTGAATTCTTTGAAATTAAAAAACTTCGTAGTTTGTTAGATTCCAAAACACAAAAATTCGTGTTTTTAACCACAAACTATAGAGAATGTGTTTTTAACTTGACAGAGACGAAGTAACCAGGTGGACGCAAGCACAGACTAATAAGAGATACTGATGCAAGTTCCGAACAAAAAAAAATTGGGTTCCAAATTTAAACGTAGCAACTGGACCCAATAACATAATCTGTGCTTGATCTGTGCAAGGTCGACTGTGATTGGCTGATAAAAAAGACCATAAAGAATATAAACTACATGAGAAAAAAGACGAAGAAGGAGTTTAAAACTCAAAGTTCGATTTTCATTTTGTGAAAGAAAAAAAGCGCGGGAACTTGCAAAGGGCGGACGCGGTATTTTGAGGAAAATTTTAAAAATTACTTTTTGTTTGTATATAGTTAATTAAATAGTGTAGTTTTAGTTTCTTTTTCTTTTCTGTATTTCATTTAAGTTTTATTTTGGTAAGTTTTTATTTTATACTGTAGTTTTAAGAGGATATTATGGAGGAGCCCGACCCGGGGGGACCTGGTCCCCCTGTTGGTCATTACGTTACTATTTCCAATGAGTCAAGCATGGATACGGACACCTCGTGCTCCATAAACAGTCGTAAACGTCCAGCAGTTTCGAAAAAACGCTGTAGAAAATGCCACAAAAGAATTAAAAGAGACCCAAAAAAGGCTAAACCAGACGTAGATTGTATGTGCCTCAGCGATTATGAAATCCAAAATCCCATCCTTAAACAAGATGTAATAGTGGAAACCCAACCTAATCCAACCAACGTAAATTCTAATGAAAAATCCCAGGGCTTAGAATCGCGGGTTGGTAGAACACTGTATAAAGATACAGATTCTACACCATACATTGTTCACGTACAAAAGGTATCGAAATCACCAAACGAAAATATCAATTTTCATCCAATTATATTTGGTCATTACTTGAAAAAAAATAATATTCAAAACATAGTAAATGGTAGCATTAAAAAAATTGCCAGAAATCGACTATCCATAGCTTTTTCTGTCTATAGTGAAGCCAACAGTTTTATTAATAACTCACTATTCAATTCAGACCAATTCAAAGCTTTTATCCCATCATTTCAAGTAAGCAGAGTAGGTTTAGTAAGAGGCATACCTGCAGATTGGTCTGATGATGATATAATAAATAACATAACTCTGCCATTTGGTTGCGGAGAAATATTAAAAGTTAGGAGGTTAAAGAGAAAAACAATTATAAATGGAACTGCTCAGTTTAATAATACAGAATCTGTAGTTATAACGTTTGACGGTCAAACACTACCAAAAAGGGTGTACATGTGCTATAATGCTCTCCCTGTTGACATATATATTTTTCCCACTGTACAGTGTTTCAACTGTTGTAGATATGGACATGTCAAGAATCAATGTCGGTCTACTCCTAGATGTTTTAGGTGTGGCCAAGGGCATACCGGTGACAGTTGCACAGTTGAAGAGGAGGCAATATGTTGTTGTATTTGTCAGGGTTCGCACATTGCAACTGATAAAAAGTGTCCAGAATTTCAGCGTCAGAAATCCATCAAGGAGTCAATGGCTCACAACTGTTTATCATACTCTGAGGCTTCTAAGTTGCATCCTACCATTTCTAAATTATATGCTGATGTGCTAATGTCTTCGAAAGTTTCAGCATCACCTGTAAATACACAAAAATCAATTTTTTTTAACAATAACAATAAACAAAATGTAAATTTAATGCAAAGGTCATATAAAAAAACTGTATTTAAGCAACCCAAATCGCCACAGAGGCAAGAAAAGGGATACGATAGACAAATTCATAATAGTTTAGTGAAAGATTATAATCCTCCAATAGGGGATAATGGTTCAGCATATCCACTTCCCACTATTAACATTAGTTCTATCCAAGAAACAATATTAGCATTAAACAAACTTATAACATCTTTATCAAGCTTATCACCGTCCAACGCTGCCTTATTCAATACTGATCCACTAAAAAATACCACATCCAATGATGGCCAATATAGTCCAATGGAATTGCCGCAGTGTGGTTAGTAAAAAGCATGAAATTATATTTTTAATTAATAAATACAGACCTACTATTCTCGCCTTACAGGAGACATGGCTTAAGCCAGAATCTCTTTTTAGGATTCCTGGTTACACATGTCTTAGGGAAGATAGGTCAGATGGGTATGGTGGAACAGCCATGCTCATCAAACATCACCAATCATTTCATCACATACCTCTTCCTTCACATCATTCTGACTTTTCAATCATTGCTGCATCTGTAAATAACATATGTTTTGTATCACTGTACATACCTCATCCTTCATACCACATTTTTTCTGAAATAAAAGTTATCATTGGTCAACTACCACAACCAGTGGTAATATTAGGAGATTTCAATGCACAACACCAATCATGGGGAAGTCATAAAGATAATCAATGGGGTTGCGAAGTATTAGATATAATTGATTTCCATAAGCTGTGCATTCTTAATTCTGGCCAACCGACTCGTCGCACTGCTCCTCATGAAGGTTGTAGTGTACCAGATTTATCAATATGTTCACCAAACCTATCATCCATATTTCATTGGTATGTGTTAGAGTCAAGTCATGGAAGTGATCATTTTCCTATAATTCTTTCATTTCCAGGAAAAGACAAAATTAGATCAAATCAGTTTCCATCAGTAAAATACCATATTAACAATAATTCTGACTGGAATAAGTTTCAAACTTCACTAAGTAATCAACTATCTTTTCTTCCTAAAATAGAATCAAAAAATGAATCACTATGTGCAGAGGCTTTGGCTTCAGCATTTATTAAAGCAGCTGATGACACATTCCCAAAAAAAAGTTATTCACGTCATCATACTCCATCTCCACCTTGGTGGGATCAAGAATGCACAGTGGCCATAAAAAACAGGAAAGAGATTGAAAATCAATATAATAAAAATCCAAATATAGCCAACTACCAGCTGTATCTGGATTGTGTTAAGGTTACCAAAAAATTATTCAGAAAAAAGAAGTTATTAAGCTGGAGAAATTTCTGCTCATCATTAAGTCCGGGTGTCCATCCTACTATAGTATGGAAAAACATCAGACGATACAGATCTGCTTTCAATAACCCTGTTCACCCTATATCTGATTCTTTGGCTATTGAATTTCTTGATAATCTAGCTCCACCTACTGTTTCTTCTGAACCTCCTTCTCCTTTACAAAATGTTAACTTTGAAGACCTTAATTCGCTTTTTACAATTGAAGAATTAAAAGGGGTAGTACAGAACTTGAAAGATTCTTCTCCCGGGTTAGATGGTATTCTGTATTCCTTCTTTCAACATGCCAACGATGAGATTTTACTATACTACCTCAATTTAATAAACCAAATCTTATTAACCGGTAACTTGCCCTCTTCATGGAGAAGACAAAAAGTCATTCCAGTACCAAAACCCAATAAACCCCCGTCTTTGGCTTCATCTTATCGTCCGATAGTTCTCTCCTCCGTTTTATTGAAAGTAGCTGAACATTTAGCTAAAAACAGATTAGAATGGTTCGTAGAAAAACATAACCTCTTATCAAATACACAATTTGGGTTTCGCAAAGGTAGAGGGACCATAGATAATATTGCGATATTAACCACAGATATACGCATAGCATTCTCAGAAAATAAATCTGTGGTTGCAGCATTTTTGGATATAAATTCCGCATACGATAATATTATCATAAGTATTTTAAAAGAAAAGCTGCTTGACCTCGGCGTACCCTTAATTTTAGTTAATTTTATCATAAATATTTTGTTAGAAAGAGTCATCACTTTAAATAACTCTCTAAAGACAAGAACTGTTAGAAAAGGTTTACCTCAGGGATCAGTTTTAAGTCCCTTACTTTATGATATATATACAGCTGACTTAGAAAAGTGTTTAGATTTAAATATAATAAAATTATTACAGTATGCAGATGATAAGGCTATATACGTTATCAATAATTCTATAAATATTGCATGTAGAGATCTCTCTAACTCCTTAAAACAGTTAAAATCTTGGATGGACAAGCATGGTTTAGACTTGTCGATCAATAAAAGTTCCGTCGTCTTATTTACCCGAATGCGTATGCCTCCCCCCGTTACTGTTCTTTATGATGGAGCGCCAATTCCAGTAAAAGACAAAGTTAAATTTTTAGGGCTATATTTGGATGGAAAATTAAATGGCAATGCACACGTTGATTATGTTTTCTCCAAATGTGAACGACTATTAAATATGATTAGATGCTTATCTGGTGTTTGGTGGGGATCTCATCCATTTACGATGAAATTGATTTATAATGCAGTAATAAGGAGTGTCCTGGATTATGGCACTTTTCTTTTGGAGCCGTGTAACGTGACTGCTATACAAAAGTTGGACAAAATACAAGCGAAAGCCTTACGTATTATTTGTGGAGCTATGAGATCCTCTCCAATAAATGCACTTCAGTTGGAATGTTGCGAGCCTCCTCTTCAACTCCGTCGACAATATCTGGCGGATAAATATTTCGTTCGCTGCTACCAATTAAAATCTCATCCATTAATTCCGAAACTTAAAATTTTATTCCGACTCTGTTTCAGTGATAACAAATATTGGCATCATAAAGCTCATCCCTTACTTCTATCGAGTTACCGTAAATTTTTGATTCTTGACGCTCCTACTTTCCGTGCTCCAACCTTTCCACTATTTAATTCTGCATTCGAAGCTCTAACGCTTGTGCCAGATATTAGGTATGATATTGGCATTAAAAAAACCGATATGTATTTTTCTCAGTATATATTTAAATACACAAGTAATAATTGGCACGGGTGGCACCATATATATACAGATGCGTCTAAGAATAGAGATAGTTGTGTCGGAGTTGGTGTCTACCATTTACAATATAAAATTATACAAAAAGTAAAGTTTCCTCCTGAAACTTCTGTTTTTACTGGGGAGTGTTACGGCCTTTTCAAGGCTGTTGAGTATATTTTACTTGGCAGGCTCGAAAGGTCATTAATATTTACAGATTCTTTAAGCGCTCTACAATCTCTCAGTAAATTTCCGTTTAAATTAAAAAATTGCTATCCGATTATTATTCAACTTAGAAACCTATTATATCAATGTAAGCTTCGAAACTTTTCAATAACTTTTATATGGATCCCAAGTCATTGTGGCATAGTTGGTAATGAGTTGGCTGATAAATTGGCGAAAGATGCAATTTTCAGTGGTGATGTGTTCCCTTTTCATAATTATGCGCATGATTTGGCAGCTCTTGCACGGAGCTCCCTATTGAAAGCCTGGAATAAGTCGTGGTCCTTGAGTTGCCAAACAAAAGCGATACAATATCGGAAGATTCAGCCAGAGATACCCACTAAGCCCTGGTTTTTTAAAATTTTCCTCTCTAAAAATATTACAACGTCTATAATCCGGATGAGATTGGGTCATATGTGTATTCCAACGCATCTTATGAGAATCGGTGTTAGAAATGACGATTTGTGTGACTGTGGAGAGGTTGGTGACTTGAATCACATAATCCTTTCGTGTCCCCTCCATGATCATTCCCAATTGTATCATAACTTATCTTTAATCCCTATCCCATTTCCTACTTCTGTAAATATTCTACTTAGTTCTAATGATAGAAGTGTATATAATTGTATATCTAACTACTTAACTTTAAATAGTATTAATATTTAGAATATAATATACTTACATAACCTTATATACTTAAGTTACAATTTATGAATTTATTATTTTCTTGTAGAATTTCATATATATAACAAACTATTTTAATTAACTTTTTTCCAAATTCCGATATCTTTTTATCCTTCCGCCGTTCCTTACCTTTTTACCTCGTCTGTGGCACAACATACGCATCCCCTGTGTCAAGTTGCCAAAACAGAAGAAAAAAAAAAAAAAATTTTGTGAAAATTATTTGTAGCAACTCATAGAAAAATTGTAAATTATGTGGATTAATTATTGAAAAACGAAAGGTAAGCCATTGTAAAATGTAAATGTTACCGTAAATTGATAAATTGAAGCAAAACATAACTATGTCATACCATGTTTTATTTTTTAATACAAAGTTACATGTCGTAGTATTATTTGCATTATGCAATTTGTACATTAATTTACAACTTAAACTATATAATATGAAAAAGATATATTATTATTTCATAGAAAATATTATAATGTATATCAGTATGCAGTTAATTTGGAAAATGTTGAAATGTGTATATTGTTTTATTGTAATAATACATGAGGTTATGTTAACTATACTTTAATAATTTATGTGAACTGTATGGAAATGTAGTAAATGAAAAATGTTTAATTAATTTCAGATTTTTAGGTCCCTATACTAGTTTGCTACATTTTAGTCTGCAAGCAATAGCTGTTAAGGAGATTTTAGGAGGAGAACCTACCTTCCGTACGGGATTATGAGTGGTACGGCAACCAAGGAAAAATCCTCTGATCAAGTGAGGTTGTATGCAGCTGGCCTGAACCCGCGTGATAGATTTCAGCTGTCGTATACAGGGTGTAATAGAACAAAGTAATGATACTTAAGTGTGTATATATAAAGGTGCGCGTCCACTGGATCGGAGAGAATCGGAATGAGGAAGAGGGAAAATCGGAGCGTAGGTACGCAGCGGACGGATTTGTTGCTTTGTATGTATGGTATGACTACTGTAAACTGCACTAGAAGTACTGGAACGTCATTCTACGCCTGACAAATATATTATGATATTATGACGACACGACGCGCCATCCGCACCGTCGCGTACGTCCCGATTCCGACCTGGTGGACGCGCAGCTTTAATCCCCTCCCTATATAGAGTTTACTGTATAAACCAATCAAGTAGTTAGTAGAGTAGCATAGACAGCTATTCTATTATATTTTTATACAAAGAGGATGTTTTATATAAATAAAACTTATAAAACTGTACTGTAATATTATAATTCTGAATAATAGAAATCAACAAAAGCTTGTGGATTAAATCTGTTTTATTGTTTAATTAACCTTGTTAGCCTATTTATTTAGCTATGTACAATAAATTTTAATGAAATAAAACATTTATTTGAGCTCATTTCTTTTTTATTTAATTTTTTTTTAATTTTTGGTATGTTTAGAGCGAAAGGTTTTGCACTTAAAAATTTTAACTTCAGTTTCAAATTAAAAAAATAACGGATGTTAATTTTTTTCTTCTAGGTCCGACCTCTTGTTACGTAGTATACAGTTTACATCCTCTTTGGAAGTAACCACAGATTACTAGTATATATTTGTAGAGAAGTAACTAGTTCTTGATCTGTGATCACAGATTACAAGTATATAGATGTGACAACTGACTTTTTTTTTTTTAATTCGTCCCGGTCGGGACAGGCAAAGGTAGCGTTGCCCATACAGCCATGACAACTGACAATGACACTTTGAAGAAGTTTTTCTACCTTTTTCTTCTTTTTTGGCAACTTGACACCAGGGCTTCATAACGTTATTGAATAACAGAAAAAATATCGTTACGAACCGTTATTTTCATAATGGTAGCCAGATAACGTTATTTTTTATAACGATATCTAGTAAAATAACGTTACATTTACCGTTATTATTATAACGATATTTTTTCGTTAAGCCGGCTGTACACTCTCGCCGAGACACAGCGAGGCGGCCCGAGTGCGAGAGTGTAAATAGGCGCGCTCGCCTCGTCTCGCCTGTCTCGGACCCTCTCGGTCCGTTGTCGGAATTTTGCACCCGAGACAAAGGGTCTCGCGAGGAAAACGAGCGCACTACTGTACACTCTCGCGTCTTTCAGAACTAGTCCCGCCGTTGGACAGTATAGAACAGAAAAATAACAATAATAAACGTCTTTATTAGTCATTATCTGTGAGAAATAAAATTAAATATGATTAAAAATCTTTGGATTACAATATCTTTCGATGCATGGTGAATGGTGAATGGTCGTTTTCGTCCATCTTCTATGAGTTCTTATCTGCGATTGAACTAAGCGAGAATGTACATGATTGCATTCGGGCAAGGGGCTCTCGCACGAGACTCTCGCCCGAGAGCTCTCGGCGAGAATGTACAGCGGGCATTAAGTATAAACGAACAAATATCGTTATAATAGTAACGGTAAATATAACGTTATTTTCTGGTATCAGGTATGCGATCGTGCACGGTGCATTAAATCTCACTCGCAGCCCACTTTTTTGCGAGATTTGTGCTTACCTACTTTTAGGAGTTTAATACATAGAGAAATAATAAAAATAATAGTTGTTGTTTTGTCATGACTTTCTTGACGGACTATAACGTTTTCAAAGAACATATATTTACCGTTTTAAATCCCATATAACGTTATAACATTAACCGTTATTAATATCAATTTTTAACGTTATTTTTAATATCGGGTAAATTTTCATAACGTTATCTATGCCTTTGAAGCAGTAACGTTATGAAAAAATAACGTTATTTGAAGCCCTGCTTGACACAAAGGATGTGTATGTTGTGCCACAGACATGGTAAAAAGGTTAGGAATATGGCGGGAAAACCATATTCCTCCTATTAAAATTTTCATTATAGTTTTCATGTATCGTCAGGTCTAAAGTCTAGTCAAAGTCTAAGTAAAATTCAATACAGTCAAGGAGTCAAGTCGGTCAATTCAGTAAAGTGGTAGACGCTTTACTGAAACTTTCGATGGAGTTTTGGAGGGAACACAAAATAGCACGTTTCTGGATATTACATCACTTTCCCACACTTGTGCATGAACATGAATATCTAACGGTTAATATTCTACCATTTCTACCAATATTACACATTAAAATCCCAGCTAACACAATTTTAGGAAAATAATATAAAAACACAACAGCACACTTTTACATTCCCGGCAAAACTCCTGAAGAAGTTTTGCTTTTTCCTCTTTTTAAGTTTTTACAGCTGATAAAAAAATAATTAAATACCGCAATATCTGTAATATATGTTAAGTTGGCAGTAGGAGTCGCAAACCGGGATCCCGAATTTCGAAAATACCGGGATACCGGGCCAAATTTAGGTCTTCTCAATACCGGTATTCATTTTACGAAAACCGGGATTTTTGGTATTTTCGGTTTTAGTCAAATAAATGAAAAACAAATACAAATAGAAAAAGTTACGCCCTTTTTAGTGATAGGTAACCATAATTATTAAATTAGTGCCCACTTAATACTTAAGTACGTTTCAAATATATTCACATTAAGTGGATCTTTTATCAGCCTCAGCTTTATACCACTTCAAACACCATATTTGACGTCCACAAATGTCGAAATTTTCTTTCTCGTGTCTATCTCGAAAGGCTCAAGAGTTATGTTCATAACTTCGGATTTATTAATAACTCTTGAAGTCATAAAATTCAAATGCTTGCACACATTATAAGGAGCACCAAAATTTTTAAACGCTTATCTTAAAAGATCCAATTTTTCAAAACGCCTATCGAAAAAGCTATGATATTCTACCAAAAACATAAATGTTCCAGTTCCTGAAAACTGATCATGTTGGGAGATCTGTCTGCGACTTTGCGCTTGCGTACGACTTATCACAACTGGTTGCTACGCCTACGCGAATCCCAGGTGTAGACGGTCAGAATTTTTCCTTGTTGGACCGTCTGCTGACTACAAATCCTAATTGCTACTAAGTATCCGTGATCGCACCACTTGGTTCATCGAATCATTGCCTTATTAGGAGTTCTATGCCACTTACGGCGGTATTGCGACAGCGTACTGTTAATTACCGTCGTGTGTGCAAGTTAGCAGAATGGGATGGGATGCGGTCCTGTGTGTGCGGATGCGGTCATTTTCTGCATCCCGATGATCGCGACAACACTGCCAACTCTGTTGCCAATGATGATGGAGCTTTTCATTCCATCGTCTGTAGTGCCAACCGGTGGCAGATTTCGTCCCTGGTTTGGTTCATCCTCCAAAAAAGCTGGCCGGTACCAGGAGGCTTACCAATCTTGGGCCAATGCAATGTCTGCTCGGGATTTAAATACCAGCATATAAAATGGATAACAACCTTGCCTCTAGTTCTGTCAAGAGAGAGATCACTCGGACAAAGAAACAGCACGTCAATAGAATTAGTAAGAGACTCGAGTGCCTCACCTCGGAAACCCGTGCATTCTGGTCGTTGGCCAAAGCTATTGAAGGGAATTTCTGCAAGGCATCCCTACCATCCCTACCTACACGTAGGAAATGGATCGTTGGCCCACGACGCAAACGCGTTAAAGTCGACCCTAGATGGACTTGGTTTGGACATTGCGAAGTTCGGGTTTGGCATAAAGCGCTGCTGTCATACGGGCTCCCCGAGACATTATGCAAGTGGGTCAAAAGTTTCTTGGCAGACAGAAGTATAAAGGTCGTAATTGACGATGAATGCACCTTCAACGCACCTGCAGCTCTTCTGATGTTGCGAGTGTCCATGGGCGACGGTAGTTGCTTACCATCAGGTGACCCGTTTGCTCGTTTGCCCCCTTATTCAATAAAAAAAATGCTTGGAAACTCAGTCTGTTGATGCTGACATCTCATATTTCTCCGTCATTGAGAGTCGAAACGAACTTGGAACAGAGTGTCTAAAATAGAGAATTCATTGTACAAACAAGAAAAGGTAGATGTAACTTAGTCCAATTCAACCCCGCCAAGACACAAGTCTGCGCGTTTACCACTAAAAAAGTCATCAATGGTCGTATATCCTCGTTAACAATCTCCCCTAGCATTGAAATACTTGGCATAAGCATATCGAGTGACGTCCAGTTCCGATATCATCTAGAGGGCAAGGCCAAGTTAGCCTCGAAGAAGCTTGGTGTTCTTAACAGAGCGAGACAGTATTTCGGTCCGGACTAACGCCTACAATTCTACAAGGCGCAGATTCGGCCTCATATGGAATACCTACTATTCTCATCGCTGGGCAGGGGTGCCAAAATACCAACTGCTTACACCGCACCAGCAGTATTTCCGGACATCTACGACCTGCAAACCTTCAAGAAGGGAGCGTATTCCCTCTTAAAAGGCCGGCAACGCACCTGCAGCCAGGGCCCCCTTAAGGGCTATTGGTGCCTGTGTGCAAAAAAAGGATTTTGACGCCCCTTCAGGCCAAATTTAGGCACATTTTTTGTGTCCTTGGTTTTGGCGCCCCTAAAGATGGCGATTTAGCGCCCCTTAAGGAATGGCGCAATGTGTGCATTGCACACATTGCACATATGGTAGCGGGGGCCCTGCCTGCAGCTCTGCTGATGTTGCGAATGTCCATGGGCGACGGTAGTTGCTTTCCAACAGGTAACCCGTTTGCTCGTTTGCCCCCTTGTTCTTTATAATAATAAATAAAAAGGAGAGTCAAATTCAATATAGAAATTATGCCTGGCTGTAGGCTTCGCTGCAAAAAGAATTGAGATCTAAATGAATGCCAAGTTCTATATAAAATCGAATTATGTATTTGTAGAAATAAAATAACATTATAAGCAAGTATTAAGACTCCGTATACGAAATTTTGCTGATTTCGCTCATTTAACAGTTAAAATACAGTATTTCTATAAGTTTTAATGCACAACATGTAAGATCATTTCAATTATAATCTAATGTTGGAGCTAGATTTTTAATTTTTTTTTTAAGTAGGTATCTTTAAATAATCCAACTCAAACCCGCGACAGTTTTGTGATTTTTGCTGTAAAAGATTTAGAATATCACCTTTTTATGGATTGTATTGACGTCTTAACGGTATGAAAAAAATACAATGTACTGTTGAGAAAGTCGTCTATACAATGTTGGAATTACTTTTTACCACTTTCACATAAAAAACCCTTTAAAAAACAAAATACCTATAACTGCCCGCTAACTTAGCGATCGTCCTTTTTCACCTGGCATATGAAAGACGGGCGTGAGTGTGAAGAGAGCAGTAGAAAAGAGAGTACGGGCTCTTAAACTCTATTAAAAAAAAAAAAAAAAAAAAAAAATGATTAAAGTAATACAAGTCAACTTACGACACGCGAAGGCTGCCACCGATGTGCTCTGTCAGAAGTTCATTCGTGAGGCGCTCGATATTGCTTTAATCCAAGAACCGTGGGTCAACGGGAACACGGTGATGGGCCTTGGACTGGCAGGTAACGTACTTTATTTTCAGCATGGCCAGAGGCCCAGATCCTGCATCCTCTTTAGCAAGAGGATGAAATTTTTGTGTGTCTCTTGCTTATGTACAGATGACACAGTAGCTGCGTACATCGAGGAGCCCGGCGGTACTGCAGGCAGACTGATGGTTTGCTCCGCTTATCTTCCTGGAGACACTCAGGACCCCACAACGCAGCTATCACCGGTAATAGACTACGTCGGGAATCAGCGCATCCAACTTATCCTGGGAAGCGATTGCAACTCACACCACACAAGTTGGGGCAGCACCGACGTCAACTCCAGAGGTGAGAAACTATTTGACTTCTTGCTTACTAACAACCTCCACACCTTGAATCAGGGTACTAAACCAACGTTTATAAACCCACTGAGACAGGAGGTCCTTGACATTACAGTTTGTACAGGCCCTATACGGCATCGCGCCTGCAACTGGCATGTATCGGACGACAACTCACTGTCCGATCACTGTTACATCAGGTTTGATATACACAACAGTATGCCTGGTGAAGAGGTGACTTATAGGAACCCAAAGGCCACAAACTGGAGTGTATTCAGAGAGGAATTGCAGATAAACCTCGCAGCTGTCAACAAAGCTGTCAAGACCGTAGAACAACTGGAACTAACGGTGGGAGAGCTGGAGCATAGCTTGAATGATGCTTACCTCAGAAGCTGTCCTGTTAAGAAAACGTCAAGTAAACGCAACGTACCTTGGTGGAACGGTACTCTGGCGCAACTCAGGAAAGAGACCCGAGCTCTGTTTAACAGAGCCAAAAGAGACGGGAACTGGGACGCATACAGAACCGCCCTGACGACGTTTAATAGGGAGCTAAGGAAGGCCAAAAGACGCTCTTGGGCAAGGTTCTGTGAGGAAGTGAATAACACCTCGCAAACCTCCAGACTATATAAAGTCATATCTAAGGCCCCTAGCTCTCATCCCAGCACTCTGAAGAGGCTAGATGGTACTTATACTAAAACGGCGGAAGAAACGCTAAGATTACTAGCCGAAGTCCACTTCCCCAACAGTATCCATCTCGAAAATCACGAAGCCTTCTCTCATACGATTGTTAAAACGAGACCATCAGTTGACGATTGGAGGAGAGCTTCCGTGATCTTTAAGCCTGACCGAGTCACATGGGCAATTGACAGTTTCAAGCCTTACAAGACCGGCGGCGAGGATAATATATTTCCGGCCCTTCTACAGCAGGGCAAGGATATTATCCTTCCTCTGCTACTGAAAATTTTCAGAGCAAGTTTCGCGTGGGGCTACATCCCATTGGTATGGACAAAGGTAAGGGTTTCCTACATACCCAAGAGTGGGGACAGGGACAAAGCTCTACCAAAGTCATACAGACCAATTAGCCTCACCTCTTTCATGCTTAAAACAATGGAGAAGGTGGTCAACCTACACATAAGGGACACCTATCTCACCAAAATGCCGTTGCATGAAAGACAACATGCCTACCAAAAAGGCAAATCTACCGAGACGGCCCTAATGGACTTGGTAGATCGGATTGATAGAGCAATTGAAGATAAAGAGATTGCGTTGTGTGTCTTCCTTGATATTGAAGGCGCATTCGACAACACTTCAACCAGCTCTATCACAAAAGGCCTGGCTTTAAAGAATATAGATCCAACTACTAGGAAATGGATTAAAGCCACGCTCGACAACAGGGTAGCCTCATCGACTATCATGGACCTGACACTCAAAATCAGGCTGACACAAGGTTGCCCACAAGGAGGCGTGCTGTCACCTCTGGAATGGTCCCTGGTAGTGGATGAACTACTAAGGGAACTGAACCTATTAGGTTACTACGCTCAAGGGTACGCTGACGATCTGGCGATCATGGTGGTGGGCAAATGCGCATCGGTGGTCGCTGGGTTGATGCAGTCAGCACTAAGAGTCGTCGAGGATTGGTGTCAAAGGGTCAAGCTAACAGTAAACGCTGATAAGACGGTCTTGATACCTTTCACCAAAAAGAGGAAGTTGGAGGGACTAAGACCGCCAACACTCTTCGGGAAAACTATTAAGTTTGCGGGTGATGTCAAATATCTAGGAGTAATCCTAGACAAAGGACTCACTTGGAATAAGCACATCGAGTATATTACGAAAAAGGCTAGATGTGCTCTGGGTTCCTGTTGGAAGCTTGTCAGCTCTAAATGGGGTATCCGGCCGAAGGCAATGCTATGGCTATATACAGCCGTAGTGAGACCGATTACCACATATGGCTGCGTAGTGTGGCATAAAAAGGCTGAACAAGTAAACTGTAATAAAAGTCTAAATAGCGTACAGAGACTGGCATGTCTAATAATCACGGGTGCACTCTCGTCAACACCCACCGCTTCTCTCGAGGCCCTGATCAACTTAACTCCTCTTCCTCTGCTTGTTCAGATGGAGGCCAAAAAGGTGGCTCTCAGGGCCAGAACGGCGGGCAGGACGAATTGGGCCTCCACCCCATTTCGACAGCTGGAACAGTCTCTCAGAGAATCGCCTGTCATGGCCATGCCATCAGATGCCATGATCAAGGTGCATAGCTTTTCGAAGCAATACCAGGTTTTTATACCTTCCAGGGAGGACTGGGAAAGAAAAACCCCAATCGATGTCCGCCCTAGCGACATAGTTTGGTTCACGGATGGATCAAGGAAAGACAACCGTGCGGGAGCCGGATTCTACGGAGGCAGGCCACCGAAAGGCAAATACGCCTGTTTGGGGGAGTTTGCGACCGTGTTTCAGGCTGAAGTCTTCGCTATCCTCGGTTGTTCACTAGAAAGCCTGGAGATGGCCCTAGTTAATAAAAACGTGTTTATCTTCTCCGATAGTCAAGCTGCACTTAAAGCACTGACTGCCGCAGAAGTCTCGTCCAAATTAGTTCTGGAATGCATTGAGACGTTAAACATGCTGGGAAGGAACAACAGCATCCGCCTAGTATGGGTCCCGGGCCACAGTAACGTCCCCGGCAATGAAACCGCTGACGAACTGGCTAGGCTTGGGGCCGAGAGTCTCATATATGGCCCAGAACCAGTCTGTGGTATAACTCCCAGTACCACAAAACAGGTGCTCAAGGAATGGGGCCACATACTATGCAGGAAGCAATGGGCTGAGACCCCTGGCCTTGAACACTCCAAGGCACTAATTCCTGGCTTCAACAAGAAACTATCAGAATTAGTGCTCACCCTGGGTAGGAACCAATTAAGAATCCTTACCAGAAGCCTAACTGGGCACTGCAAGCTCAACAAACACCTAAACAGAATGGGTATTTGTAGTATAACGACTTGCAGATTCTGTGAGGAGGAGGATGAAACACCTATTCACCTTCTCCTCGACTGTCCTGCTCTAGTACAGAGCAGGAACAGGCACCTTGGTCGCCACGAACACTCATCAGAGGAAATTCGTGGCACCAACCCCAACCATATCGTTCAATTTATGAGCAGTATTGGGTTGGGGATGATTCTCTAGTGCGAAGGAGTCACAATAGATCCTCATGGGTCGCAGTGACGCCAGGGCTATAGCGACCTGCCTTCTATTATAAAAAAAAAAAAAAAAAAAACTCTATTTCTTTGCTTTACATATTGGATACCTATAATAACAGTTCATATTATTTAAAATATGTGAGATCTTAACAACTTTAGCTTAAATCCCGAAAATACCGGATTACCGGTATTGCTCTGGAGCCAATACCGAAAATACCGGTTTTTCTTAAATGATCCGGTATTGCGACCCCTAGTTGGCAGTTGGCACCACGGCCGTCAATCTTCATACATATTTTTTTGACCTTAATTATCTGTGGTACTCATATTGATAATGACAGTTACCCTGCCCTTCTCTTACTTTACCTTCCCCTTTCTCGTCCACCCACCGCGCCGCCCCCGCCATCTTGTCTCGCCATGTCTCCATGGGCCATTGCTGTTTTGTGAGCTTGCGAGTGAAGTTTTGCGTTGATTTATTTCCGTAACTTATCCTCCTAGTTTTCAAAATAGTGATACTGTACAACTTTTCAAGATGTACTATAAGTGCTGTGTTGTGAATTGTGATAGTAGACGAAAGGACGTCAATTTCTATCGATTTCCAAGTTTTGAGACAGGACTCCAAAAGTGGCTTGAGTGCATAAATAGTGAACATTTGCGAAGCCTGAGCAAGCAAGACTTGCCTAAACAGTTTGTTTGCCAAAAACATTTTGAAGAAAGGTTTTTGGCTGCTACTAAAATTAGGTCTCGGTTACGTGTCGGCGCTTATCCAACATTATTTAAGCCAGAAGAAATCTCAAGTGGTTCGCCTAATGTTGGTCACGATGTACCGAAGCCTACTGCGCTTCGGTACATCGTGAACTTGATAATTAGTTAGTGAAGTACTTAATAATTATCATTAATTAACCCATCAACCCCCATAAGCTCACCGGTGAACGCGACACAATAGAATAACAATAGATTTCCAAGAGTCCACGGTCGAAGGACAATATGTCATTTGTTTTCGTGTTTTTACAAAAATTGTATTATTTTTTTCAGGATATGAAGATCACGATTATTACAATAAAAAAAGACCACATGTCGACCATTCCTACAGTAAAGTTGTGATAGCAGAAAAGCGCAGTAAGCTAGAAATAGGTAAGTTGTGTTAATAAACTGTAACACATAATTTCTGGTTTAATTCATCAAGCCCCAAGCGGTCGCATGTGGCCACGATAACAATAGATAAGTTGTTTTTTTCACGATCAACAGGTAGTAACTTATCAAAATATAGATTTTGTTAAGTCATGTTGTGAGCGGGACAATGAGTTTTTGGTTTTGTTGTATGAAAAACTTCAAATTAATAGTTTTAGTTAAGGAGCCCTAGAACATTTTTTTTTTATTACTAACAAGTTAATTTTCCGTGAGTGGCTTTATTTTGATAAGACACCCAACAATTTTCTCTGCCAAAATTCTCGAAAGTGGTAGCTAACAGAGTTAGAAAGGACAAAAGATGTCGATTTGGTGATCCTAAAATATTTATTACTAACAAGTTGGTTTAGTGTTTAATCTAAAGATAATTATCTAAATGATAGGAAAAATCTTTAGGAAAAAATTGTGTCTGCGATTACCACGATTGAGGTATAATATCATGGGATTTATGAGGTATGTATGTAAATTCTTAAAAATGTATATGGAAAATCATGGTGATATCATTCATTTGGTTTCTCAAGCCCCAAGCGGTCACATGCGACAACGATAACAATAGAATAACAATAGATTTCCAAGAAAATTAGCTTGTTAGTAATAAAAACAAATTTGTTCTAGGGCTCCCTCACTATTATCTTTTTCTCTCTTCACAAACACGCATTTTTGATTTTACACACTGGAAAAGTAAATCATTTTAATTTTTCAGATAATGTGGAAGCAGCCTGTGCAAGTGCTTCTAATATTTTGCAAGTTGAAAATGAAAAGTTGAATGACGGTAAGGTTTGGCACTTTACTTAAACTCAAATCCAATATTTAAAAAAATAAGATTCACAAAAGATCAAAATAAGTTATACAATAGTTTGGTGTGGAACATCATGCAAACTTTTTTAACTATGTATAATGTTTAAATGTTTATTTATAGGAAACATTAAGGGAGCCTGCTCTGCCATTACTTTTAAACCGTTTGATTTGATCACACACCATTCTAAAAAGCGAACAACCAGTGGTGAGCCTTTTCAATATCTTCTTATTCTTATCCATACTGTGAGAAGTAAAAGTCTTTTTAACCGACTTAAAAAAGATATGTTCAGCTGTTACTCGCAGATGCCTGAATTGATTTGGATAATTATTTTTTTGTTTGAAAGGGGGTGTATCTCACTGGTGGTCCCATATAAATGTATATAATATAATATATTCATAAAAATTTATAGTTAACTATACAAATGTTAAATATTTCTCTAATACATATTGTTGTTTTCAGGATCAAAAATTGCTCCTATATTGTGTCCGTCAACACCAACATCAAGACGACGTATTATTGCCCGAAAGCATAACCTTACACCCAATTGTGCCAGACTATACCACGAATTTGCCAAGTCTCGTAAGCAACTACGATTCAGTGTGAGAGCAAGACGAGCTTTGAAATTCTCGAAAGAAATGTCTTTTGAAAAGTTAACAGCCAAAATGAACCCGCTGGCAAAAAAAATGATGTGGATGCAAATAAAGCAATGCCCAAAAAAAATTAAGGGAAGACGTTTTACAGATGAGGAAAAATTAATATCATTGGCTATTATGAAACAAAGCCCTAAATGCTACAAATTTTTGCATAAAATATTTATTTTGCCATCGAAGCACACGTTAAATAAAATGATAGCAAAATTAAATATTGAATCGGGTGTTAATAGCCACATTATGGCAGCTGTGAAAAAAGAGGTAATGTGTTAATTTCAGTATTTCTTTTATGAGTTTAAATATTAATTATTTCTATTTTTACAAATACTTTATAATAAACACTATATTTCAGGTTGACTCGTGGCAAGATAATAAAAAGTACTGCTCAGTATTATTTGATGAAGTGGCGTTGGAAACAGAATTGAATTATGACAAGCATAAAGATGTTATAGATGGGTTTGTGGAACTCAACGAACGTACAAATGATTTTGCTGACCATGCTTTAGTTTTTATGCTAAGGGGTGCTGTCTATAAATGGCAGCAACCCTTAGTTTTCTACTTTTGCAAAGGAGCAACGTCCAGTCAAATTCTAAAAATCATCATCTAAAATGTCATCTGTGCTGTTGGGCAGTCATGATTACTACCAATAGCTCTGGTATGTGATCAGGGCTCTTCATTTCAATCGGCAGTGAAAAGTCTGAAAGAAGATACACGAAGGGATCAAATTAAAGGAGGAAAACCTTTAGGTCAGTATTTTATACCTACACGAGACATAAAATAGAATATTATATTTATACTTAGTTTAACCTATACATTTATATGATATAACTAATAACAAACTCAATCATTTAGCACATCGACTTTTAACTTTTCCCATAATATATTGTAAATGTTATATTTTATGTACTAAATACATACTTAATAATTGTCCTTTTTATTTAAATGTAATCTTTTTTATATTTTCAGATGACGTCATAGTAGTAAATAACCACACATTGAGTGTCTTTTATGACCCTCCACACCTCATAAAGGGCATAAGAAATAATTTTTTAACAAAAAATATTAAATTTGAGGGTAAAATAGCCAAGTGGGAGGACATTATGGATGTCTATAAAACTGACTGCAACCATGCCGAGATGAGGTTGTTGTACAAATTAAACGACGAACATGTTATACCTGACAAAATAAAGAAAATGAAGGTATTATATACTTTTCAATTTTCAATTAATACAGTGTCATTTTATTATATTTTGTGGATGGGACTATTAAAAAAGATTTTAATTTTTCAGGTCAAGAACTGCGTACGTGCTTTGAGTAAAACAGTTGCAGCCACATTATGTTACACAGCACAATTTTGTAAGTTGATAATTGTAAATAATTGCTTAAATATTAAAAATGATGTATTTGAGGGGTGGGTTATCAACAAGTACATCATTAGAGTAGGACATGTACCTGTAGTAGGTGTGTCATGAAGCTGAACTATATTTCATTAATTATCAAAATAATGGGAGTATTTTGATATTGGCGTTTGTTGTGTGTACCTACATTATTTTAAAATATTTGTTGTATATTAAAAATAAACATCTTTCCTTTTCTTTTTTTCAGCACACTATACTAATGGAGAAAGAGTGAGCAAAACTCTACAAAATACAGCGGAGATTGTTTCATTTTTTGATGACTTATTTGATTCTGTCAATGGAGCGAGCCTGGGAGGGAAGAAAAATAGAGGAAAACCTTTGAGACACGCTGTGACAGAAAAATCAATACACCATGAGTTTTGGAATACGGCCATTAAAAAACTCAAAGGAATACGATTTGTAGACAAATTTGGCAAAGAATTGACTGTACCTACGGTAAAAAATTGGGTGACAACCTTGGAAAGTTTTCAAAGAGTTAATATTTTTTTTAAAACTAAAGGCATTAAAATTATGCGCCCGCGCTATTTCAACTCAGACCCTATAGAAAATTTTTTTGGTCAAGTGCGGGCGTATAATTTTAGGAATAATAATCCAAGTACCCATACTTTTAAAAATACATTCCGTTCCTTATTAATAACAAGATTTATAAAATTCCATTCGGATAGTTATAATTGTGAAGAGGATTCAGGTGACCAACTTTTGAAATGGAAAATCTTGTTTGAAGCTCAAAAAGATGATGTAAATTTATATAAGTCACTTGAATCCTCTAACTTCCCAAGTAGCAATATACACTCAACCCCAAGCCAAAGTCAAACCAAGTCAGCTAAACAGGAAAGGTTAGCTGTGCACTCACGTGCATACACAGCAGGATGGGTCCTCAAAAAAATAATGCCGAAAATAAGGTGCAAAAACTGCAAACATACTGTATATAATAAAGAAAATGAATCTAATACATCAATTAATGAGGTAAACATGTTGATAAAACATAAGGAATATAATAAAATCAGTAATAAATTGACCTATCCTGCTGAGAGTGCCGTGAGAGCCTTTGGCATAATTAATTTGGAGGCAAACAAATACCTGGAAGAGCGAGCTCACGATAAAGGTGTTATTAAAAATTTAAAAAACATCCTACAATCCAGAAATTTGTTTGCTTCCATGGGGTGTGATGAGCACAGGGAAGCCCTAGCTGAGCATTTTATGGTGTTAACTTTAAGATTAACAGTTTTTAATTGGTGTAATGTCATAAATAAGATCTTGAAGGGAACGGATGTTATTAGGTTAGAGAATAAATCTTTGCCAAATATGCAAAATAAAGCTTTTGTTAAATATAAAACGAAATTAAAAAATAAAAAACTTAATAGATAACTATATAAGATTAGTATAGAATAATATAGATTATAATATTAGTAAGGAATTAGGTTTGTGGTTTGTGTGTGTTGTACCAATACTTTAGGGTGTCTACGTGTTCCTTGTATAGAGTTCACTGTGAAAGTAGCAGCGCTGAAATACTAATATTTTTTCACTTTTGTATGGGCAAGGGCCCGAGGGTCACGAGTTTCCCCATACAAAACTGAAAAAAATTGTCTTTCAGCGCTGCTACTTTCACAGTGAACTCTCTACAAGAAACACGTACACACCCTAAAGTATTATTACTTAGTTTTGTTACACTCTGTATAAAAAGAAATTGAAAATAAAAAACTTAATAATTAAAATAACTTGAATTTAATTTATCAAAACCTTTCCTCAAAACAAGTACCTAGTGATTATTATTGGTACCTATTTATTATATTATAAAATATATATCTATATAATTTGCAAAGCTGCATCCTTCTTCTTTTTATTATGGCAGCCTTTTGGCTTTTGGGCCAAAATACTTTTGCCAAACTCTAAACTCCAGTCCAAGAAATTTAAAAAAAACACCTCCAGTCCCATTATAAAAAAAACAAAATGTCAAAATCAATATGAGTGGTTTTAAGGCACGTTTTTTCACTATGGAAGAGTTCCGTCTGATGCGTTAGCATTCTCTATAGTTTGTGGTTGGCGTGGTTGGCACCACAGACAGACAGAAGTACTTTTTTATATGGTTGGCACTTTGCTGTTTAAAAATCTGTGTTGCTAGTTTTAGTCCCTAAGATTTCCTTAATTTTTGTTAAAATTGTGTGCAGCTTAAAGCGTCTCCCAGACAGACGCGGCCTGCGGGGGCGGTGGCGTAGGCGGTCAGTTGGATGACTTGAGAGTTCTAGGAACGACACAGACACGCGCGGCCACGCGGCCAAGCCATCCACCTGACCCCTACCGCCTCCGCCACCGCAGGCCGCGTCTGTCTGGAAGACGCTTTAACCACAATGTAACTTATGAGCTGTTATGAGTTACTAATATTATGATTTATGAAACTTGTAAGTTGTATCCATAACCCATTAGATAATTTCACTAACTCTTTTTACTTCCATTATAACTGACCTGCAGCAGACTGCAGTACCGCCAGTACATGTTATCATATTTAAAATACATGGATTAAAGAAAATGTCAAATATAGGTAATAATTTAATATATAATATTATTTCCATTATAATTATTACAACTAAGTATTACACAAGGCATATTTTAATAAACATAAATTGATGCTAATTCATCATAATCATATGTTCTGTGTAAGAATAAATCTACTAAAGATACTCCTGTAATATTATGTATTCCTGTATTTATGGGTAGAGCTGTAAGAGCAATAGTAGTGCCCTGTCCAGGCTCCAAGCATCCCAGTTTCCTGTTAGAAACTCCACACCAGAGTATACTAGAGCTCTGAAGGGAATGCAGTTTCAAAATCAAATCTAGTTTTCTGTCAGTAGCATTTACTATCTTACATTTGAAGCTGAATGGCTCATCAACTTCCACCTTGTCTGGCAAATTCTCATATGTAATCCTAATATCCCCATAGTCCGGTGTCATTCTTTGCAGCTGACTAGTTTGCAGTCTTCCTTTTTCACCTAAATTTGATCTCCACACGATATCAAATTTACCAATATTTCTTGCGGCCGCCAAAAGTTTAATATCTTTTGCGATTGACTCCTTGGGAGTTAAGCAGTACAAATATTGACAACTTTCCTGCGGCTGAAGTAAAGTGACATCTCCAAAGACCGATGTACCATCATCAATTTCATTTAATGATTTAACACTAAATTGCTGACTGCCTTCCAAAGTCACTTGTTCCAATATGATGGGTCCGGATGTTATGTTCTGAACCTGTGCCTCTAGGAAAACGTCATCAGACTCCACATTGCAAAATTTTGTTTTCACATCCAACGGCTTCATCACTTCAAACTTGAAAAACTTTCTAAATGAAGCTGGGGTGTTGTAATTGGACATGTATGTCACTTCACAAACCAATATATGGGTTCCCAAATCTTTCACTTCATGATGAATGACATCACTCAATGTTTCATCCATGTCCAGCATGATAGGTTTTTGGTTCTGTGTTGTCAGTGGAACCCGCTGCAAGCTCGTTTGTAAATCTGCTTTTATAGATACACTTTGAACTGGCTGGTTGGTCTCATTGTGCACACAAACATAACACGAAAATGTTTCACCCAGGTAAATGTTGCCAAAACTTTGTGGCAATAGGAGGAACTGGCCCGTAGCGAGGGTTTCCATTTGCACGACCGCTGTGGCATCTTCTTTTAAAAAGTTGTTTAGAATATTTCCTGGCAGATCCTTAAAGTCGCAAGTCACAATTTTTGGACTAACCAGGGCGGGCTTGGTTAATCTCATGACTTTTAAAGCCACCAAATGTTCCACCTGATCTTTGCTATCCATGGTTTAACAGATTACTGTGTATATTCGTACAATCAGTATTTGTAATGATTTTATGATTCATACAATCATTGTAAAATATAAAAAAATATTCGCATTTTAATTTATTCTGAATAAAAACTCCAATTTATTAAAATTTTAATTTTTACCTATTTTGACAATGACAAATGACACTTTTGATAACAAATGTCATAGAACCACAGACCCAAAATATACTTGTAATCTGTGCACAGACCAAAGAAAATAGCATAGAACCAATAATATATTTTTTTTGCGTAAGTTCAAAAAGAAAAGAAGGAAAAATAACCGAGATGGTGTTAATACTTATTTATTACTTATTAGTTTTTAGTTTTTGTACATGAAAATCACTCGTAAATCGTAATCCATAAAAATTTTATAATAATTGCTACAACTGGAATAATATTATTATACCTACGTAACCAGCAATTTAAAGAAAGTATAATATTATAGTTCGACTTCGAAGCCGTATCCACTATCCACCATGCTTTCTGCAGAAATACAGAAAAATGAAAAAAAAAAAAGATTGACGACAAAAGTTGTGGATTGTGATAATATTTTTTGATATTTTGTGATTAATTTCGCATTCGTGGCCAAAATAATGAAGTAATTGTGATTTTAAACAGTTTTTTTGCTTTGTTTATCTAAAAAGTGTAGCAGCAAATGCGTGATGTAACATTTTTTTTGCGCTCGTAGCGACTGATGTGGCCCAATAGAACCTCAGCGAAGTGTCAAACCTAAAAATGTTTATCAGTTGATTTTAGTAAATTTTTATTTATTATTTTAATTAAAAATGGCATATCAAACATTTTTGCAAGAGTATATGCTTATTCCACCAGTGACGAGAGTTTATACCACTGCGTGCGTTATTACTACTCTGGCGGTGGTAAGGAAATATTTTTTTTCTTATTTGTATTGCTATTCCAGAAAGAAAGTAAATATAATATTGATAATAATTTTTTTTCAGCAACTGGATCTAGTGTCACCGTTCACACTATATTTCAATCCAATATTAATATTGAGCAGGTTTCAAATATGGAGAGCTATAACTACATTCCTCTTCTTTGGAAACCTAGGGTTTAATTTCTTCTTCAACATTATATTTACATACAGATACTGTCGAATGTTGGAGGAAGGCTCATTTAGGGGAAGAACTGCTGATTTTGTGGTTATGTTTGTTTTTGGTGGCGTGTTAATGATAGTATCCTTTTCACATAATACTAATATCTTATTCCTTTGATCGGAGGTTCTAGGAATTCCCATTGTATTCTTTTGTTCTCGCGATCACCGGTGCTCGCGCAGGGCCTGAAGGATTAATATGTGCTAATCTCTTATGTCTTCTCATAATAGGTATATCTTAATATATATATTTCTTGTGTGCGTGTGTATGTGACTGAACTCCTCCTAAAAGACTGGACCAATTTTGATGAAATTTTTTGTGTGTGTTCAAGGGGATCTGGGAATGGTTTAGATTCACAATTTTGTCCGCTGGACAATGTTTTTTTAATTAATTTTTAATTTATTAGTAGTTGTTGATTTTGGAATGTTTTACATTGGATCCGACAGTCGGCTGCCATCGCAGTGTCAAATTTTAAATAATATTCAAATTCGGATTTTAATTTTAGTCTGTCCAACAGTTAGCGCTTCGACCAAATTTAAAAAAAATACTTTATATACTTAATATGGCAAAGAAACGTTTGCCGGGACAGCTAGTTTAACAGAAATCTCTTATTTCCATTCACCTTATACTATTCCACAGTATTTATGATCTAAATTATTAACACCTAGATTGTGGATTCTTGGAAATCTTTTGTTCTCGCGGTTGCATGCGACCTCTTGGGAATGAAAGCATTAAATAGTAATAATGTCTATAGTCCGGTCATTTTAGACATAAAAATAGTGATCAAATAAAGAAAATTCCGACAGAGCCAAATCTTCGTAGATACCTTAGGTTTACCACAAGGAATAAAGTGTCAAAAGTCCCCATCAGTCCCATGTGAGCTTAGGGACTTATTCGGGGCCCAAGAAAAAATTTTAGGTTTTTTGGATTTTTCTCGAAAACGGTAAGTTTTATCGAAAAAGTACCTCAGAGCAAAGTTGTAGATCTTAAAATTCTCTATAAAAATGGTCCCTATGATTTTTTTCTAAGACCCACTATTTCCCAGATATTACGCTTGTAAGAATCACGTTCTACATAATATGCACACATTTCCACACCACCTGTGAGGTAGTGTACTCGGCGCGTTTTTTTAAACGTGGTATCCCCGGTAGGCCTATTCCACGAACCTTTTTGACGTTATTTTCAGGAACAATAATTATTTAATAGTATGAAGATTATTGATATGGGTTACTGAGTTTAACTGTCGTTCTAACTTTTTTTTATTACTTTAATCTGACTCATACTCTTCATATTCAACTTCAACAATCATGTTTTCTTCAATTTCTTCTTGTTCTTCTTCTTCTCCTTCCTGTTGATGAACGCTTGTTGAAGTTGTCTCTTCATCAAAATCACATGAATTTTCCTCTCTTGTATTTAATTGAACATTTGAGCAAGAGACACCTTGGCAATTGGTACACGCTGGAGAACACTGCAACCCTACTTTTTTACAGCCACATTTGGCACTACAACCTTTCTTGCAATTGCAAAAAATAGTTATAAGAAGTTTTTCTGGAGCAGGGGGCAGTAAAGTTCGAATCGGTTCCAAAGTATTATTTATCAATTTCCAACCCCAGTCTTCAGGGTTCAGTTCATTGCCTTGCCATGTCTGAACTTGATAGTATACTCGAAACCACCAAATGGCGGACCGCGGTCCGCATCCGGACCGCCGACCCTTTGTATGCGGACCGAGCATTTTCGAAGGTGAACTTCGTTAAGTAGCCCGCAAACGATCAAACATCAAACACGTCAAACACGTAGTAAAATCCAAATTTTCTTCAAATACGTCAAACACGTAATTTGTACGTGTTTGACATGTTTGATGTTTGATCGTTTGCGGGCTACTTTAAAAATAAATTTCAGTCTTGACTTACTGATGAACATCCTGGATTTAATTTCAATAGCTTGCATCAATTTCACTCCAAGCAAGCAGTAAAATTATCACTTTTCTTATTGATATGTAAATAAATACCTTTGTAATTTCCATAATTACCTTTGTTTCATAATATTTTTTTTATTATAAAATGTGCGGACCGCGAAGATCATTTCTTTTCTTAAAATGGACCCCGAGCGAAACTAATTGGTGACCCCTGCCGGTAGCCGGTTTTTGCCGCCTTCGGGCGACAGAGTGGCGCCGTTGCGAGTGCGTGTAGTACCAAGCTGTACTGAATTAGGTTGGGATAAAATATGTTATGGTAAAAAAATTATCACCCTATTTTTGTGGTTTAATGGACTCTCCTTATGACACCTAAGCCCCAAAAAAATTTGGCAGGTAGGTTTAATTGCACCCGGTATACGTGGCATATGTGTGCATACTATGTAGAACGTGATTCTTACAAGCGTAATATCTGGGAAATAGTGGGTCTTAGAGAAAAAATCATAGAGACCATTTTTATAGAGAATTTTAAGATCTACAACTTTGCTCTGAGGTACTTTTTCGATAAAACTTACCGTTTTCGAGAAAAATCCAAAAAACCTAAAATTTTTACCTTGGGCCCCGAATAAGTCCCTAAGCTCACATGGGACTGATGGGGACTTTTGACACTTTATTCCTTGTGGTAAACCTAAGGTCTCTACGAAGATTTGGCTCTGTCGGAATTTTCTTTATTTCAATTGTCTAAAATGACCGGACTACTATATTTGATCGAGACTTCTTATTGTTTTATTTAAAGAAATATGTCATGTTTATAAAGTTACAAATGTATAATGGTCCTTACTAAATTTTCAGTTATGTGCTTTCTTTGTTAACTTATTATTTTTAGGTCAAGCATTTACTGTAATGATAGTATATATTTGGTCAAGGCGCAATGTGTTTGTTCGGATGAACTTCTTTGGATTGATGAATTTCCAGGTATGTTTGAGTTATTTAGCAGTTTTCAATATCCCAACCAACATATTTTATTTGCTATTAAAGTTGCTGCTGAAGCTTATAATCACAGCATCTTATTTAATGTTATATAAGTAAGTTTTGATTAAACACTCTGATTCTGATTTTCCAGGCACCCTACCTACCTTGGGTTTTACTAGGTTTCTCAGTCCTTCTTGGTAATGCAATCTCTGTAGACTTGGTTGGAATGGCTATCGGTCACATATATTTCTTCCTTGAGGATGTTCTTCCGAGGCAGAGAGGCGGGCAAAAAATTTTAAAGACACCAAAGTTTTTGTAAGTAAAATATAGCTGACATATTAATAATAGAAGACAAAGACAGGACTAGTCAGTGTGACTATCATTGGCTCAACTATTATGACAAAGACAACAATATGGAATAAGTTATTTCTGTCTAATTCTTTTATTACTATTAAAGCTTTGGTTAATGATAATATTTTGAATCTGGTTTATTTCACTGTTTACATGTCTCTATAAAATGGGTTTCTTAATCGCCCGATTGCGGATTCTTGGAAATCTATTATCACGGTCAAATTCGACCGCTTGGGAGTTGAATCACTAGTCCACAGTCCATACATCTTTATTACTTTGCACTTCTGTGTTTACTTTACCTGTGCAAATATTGACACAAGTGTTACAAACACAATCAAGTACTTTTACAAACAAAAGAGCTGTTGTTGTATGTTGTATTCTCATTAAATATAATTACAATTTTTACATTATTGTTATGGCAAAAAGTTGTGAAGAAGTATATTAGATGATATTTTTTTTCAGAAAAAGGATATTTGATCCAGTGCCAGATGAGCCAGAATATGAACCCATGCCAGAGCTTGCCAATGTCAGACCAGGAGGTTTCGACTGGCGCCAACGGAACGTGTTTAATGATGAGGAGGACAATAGATAAGTGTATGTTAAAACTCAGTGTGATCCACGAAACCAAAATGTTTTAATTTAAATGTACTATATTATTGTAAAGGAAAAATTATTGACGGTATTTTTTAAATGGAATAAACAGTAAGCATTTTAATGTCCAATGATTCTTATTTGTTCAGTACTTGTTCCATGTAATATTTTGATTTGAATACAAGATCTTCTAAGTGAATGCTGAATGGTACTTAACCATTTATAAATGGTTTAAATTAAAACTAAATCTAAGCCCTCTGCCACATTTCTATTTTCTAACAAACAGCAGTGTGCATGCATTGTTTTAGGCTCATTTTCGAAGTTTCAGGTGTGGCATCTATGCTGGTTTTGTTGCCAATCCCTACATACATGCGTTTAAGCCAGCAACCTCATAGGTCATACCTAAAATGTGTGGCATCATTTCTTCATGAAAGAGGACAGCCCAAAAAATTTTTTAAGGAATTAAAATAAAAAAAAGAAACAAATATTCATCTCAACTGTTTATTTGAATTTTTCTACATTTTGAATCCTCAACTCGATGACCACAATTTACAACATACAATGTTTCAGTATTACAGGTTTTGTGACTATATTTCTGTCTCAACTTCGATTTCTATGACGAGTGCTCTCATAAGATACGACAGCTAAAAGAACATACACACACTATGAAGGTGTCGGTCGGCATCGAGCGACATGAAGCAACTGCAGACGGCGTGTCGTCGCGACACGTTACTTCTATGTATGTATTTATATGAATGTGTCGCTAGCTGCGCAGGTTATTTCATAGAAATACATACAAACCAGTAGTGTCGCGACGACACGTCGTCTGCTGCAACTTCATGTAAACTATTTTATACCATTAAGCTGGGAACAAATTATCGGACGAACGTCCGCGGATGTTTTCATCGGATGCGGCTTGCTTCTATCTGATCAATACAAAATAAACTAAACTGTGCACTTTGAGAGCGTTCGGACATCCGAACAGAATCTGGCTGGCCGGATGATTTTGCATCCGCGGACGTCTGCCATTAGACATAATATAGATTAGGTCTTTGACGTCCGCGGATAAACCGTGCACATTGCTAAGCCGCGTCCATCAGCCGCGACTTATGGATGCGTCCGATAATTTGTTTCTAGCTTAAAGAAGCGACAAAAATGCCCCAAAACTGTATCTAGAGGCTATAGCCGAAACACAGATTCAAGACCAGTGTTGTTAACATTAAACAATAAACATGTCACATGACACAAAACTTTCAACTGTTGTATCCCAAGCATAAAGTTAATATACCTAGCGGAATAGAGAAACAAAGGCCTGAGCAAGCGAGATGCCACTATCAGTAACACCGCGTGGTAAAAAGAGACGTGTGATACATGACAGCAGCACTCTTTTTTTGACGTCCAGTCGGCACGTGCCGCACGTTGTCAATATAATCTCATAGAATTCATGTTCAATCATGCTTGTGTAAGTGTATACGTACACATATTTTTCACACAGATAAAAACCAATTTTGGTTACGTTTGACAGCTCGAGATTGTTGCTCTATTCCGATAGGTATATTAACTTTATGATCCCAAGTAAGCAGTAGTTCTTATGTAAAATATGTGTAATACAGGCACACCTACTGGTAAATGCATAAGTATTTAAATAATGAGACCATACAGCTAATGTCTTAAAAGAATCATTGTTTTCATGTTTCTACAACAAATGTATTAAAAATTAATATTCAAAACGATGATTCCCAAAAGACATTAGAGATGGTTTTCATAGCTTACTACATTCCCAAAATAAGAACTCTGAAGAAATCATAAATTATAATTTATTTTCAAGTCAGTCAAAGATTGACAATAAAGGGTGAATAACAAATAATTATAATTTCCGTTAAGTAATAAAATCTCAGGAAGGGACATAATCAGGTGAATTTTAATCACCGCGGCAAAAACATCATTAGAGACGATATTTAAAATTTTGTTCGTTTCAGCTAATAGTTTAGCGCAACCTATGTTGCACACTTTTTTAGTTGCTCGAAAGCATAATGCGTAGTGAATACTCGTGCATCTTTTTGCCTTCGATCAATTTATTCCTAATATTAAATTAAACGCCTAAGAATTAATTTAGTTTTAAATCAACCAAAAATCACAACAGTCAATTAGATTTTTAATTGACTCTAGAGCCCATTCATATTAGGTCTCGTTCAGCAAAGGCGTTTGGTCAATGTATGCGTAGCGCAGAACAAAAAAAATATTCTGTCGTGCAGCGTGCTGAAAAACAGCAATGTGTATACAATAGTGAGCTGTCAATATGATTTCACTGCAAGCATAGTTGCACATAATATATAGCCGCGTACTGACCAAGCGAGCCGCCTCGCTACCTCGCCCGAGCGTGCCGCGGCCTAGCCAAAAGTTGTCGGTTTTTGGTCGATGCTCAAAGCGCGGCTTATCAGGTACACAGCGTTGTGTCCAAAGTCTACGCTGTATGCTTGTAGCAGTGAAATCAATTTGACAATTGACAGTTCACTACATTGCTCTCTCTGTATGGAATTATATATTTTTATTCTTACTAAAGAAGACTGCACTAGCGTCGCTAGTCATTTAATATTAGTCATTAAACGCCGCGCTAGCACTTCCTTTAATCTGCAAAGGAACTGCGCTGCGTATATATTGACTAAACGTCAAAGTGCCACATACACATAATATGTTCATTAAGTCACAAAAAAATTACAAAATGTATTCACACATTAAATAAATTGACAAATGCATCCGCAACGGTCAGTTTATATTGAATCAATCAATAATATACAAGTGAAAAACAAAATTCAAAATGTAATGGTATCATATTGATAATACTTCAATAAATGAAACATTAAAAAAACTCAAAAAAAATGCTTAGAACCATTTTCTTGATTTGAACATGGTTTTCTAAACCGTTCATACATAAGTCAACAAGAACAATAATAACTAGTGTCAGTCTTCATTCGTGCACTCTTTTTATTTCTACAATTATCGCCAAACCACATTCAAATCACAAATCACATGTCAACAAATTTTTATACAAATTGGTGAAAGGATTAAGGAACGATCAATTAAAAAAAGTTGCCATACAAAATTGATTTGACCGAATAAGAAACTTTATGGTGGAAGTAATCGTACATCAGACACTTAAGTCAAACTCAATATTATGCTATAAGAGTAGAATTTATTATTCTGGTCAAATACAAGTAAGAATATGTATAAATAAGATATATTTATCGTAATATTATAATCAAATGCAATTTTACAATCAGTTTCATTACAAAAGTATAAATGTATGTAATTTGCAGTTTGCACAAAATAAAATCGCGCAGGTACCATTTTTTCCGCAAATAAAAGTAGCCAGTTGTATTTCAGATAGAAAATTAAAAAGATATATTATGCTGAATTTTAAATAGTTTGAATACTTATAATAATAATATTGCTTAGGAAATTTATGTAATAAATTAGAGTTGTACGCTGTAACCAAGTTACATAATTAACATTATACTTTTGCAACAAACTTTCTGAGGTCCAACTCTCACTCAATACAAAATATCACTGCCTGACTAGTGGTATACGCTACTGTTTCAAACTTGCAATTTCAGATCGGGGAATTCTCGTAAATATTAATGGTTCCATCCCGGATAGATTTACAAGAGGCCGAGTGTTAGTTTCTGTAACTGCTACGTGACTCGTGAGTAAACAATAATTTGTATGGGAGTAAAACAGCGCCCCTAGTGGCAAACAATAGTTTGCCACTAGGGCGTCGCGGGCGTATATACATACACACCATACAATCTGCTGTAAAGCTAAGTACTGACATACGGTTTTGCTCGATAGTTTTACTTCAAATCGAGTACTAATTACTGTGTGGACCGCAAAACTGACAGCTCGAAGGCTCGCATCGAGCCAGCTTGATGGAATTAAATGTATCGAGTTAGAGTAAAACTATCGAGCAATGCTAAATGTGTGGACGAAAGTCCGAGTCGCGGGTTTTGCTTGACGTTATTGCTCAATCGAGCAAAACCGTATGTGAGTACTATAGCATAAGTGTACTCAAACCGGTTAGCAGTGACGAAAAACTCCCACTCAGCACTCAGGCCGTCCTGCTCTTGCGCTCATATTGACACACGGAACTCAGTCAACGCGTAGACCGAAATGAGATTATACCAAAAATAGTAACGAGAATTGGTCTTCAGATCTCATATACGCATCAGACAAATTTTAATAACACGCCTACAATCGAATATGTTGACTTTTTGGTGTCGTTTCATTTTCCTACTGGTGTAGATTTTACGATTTTTTTCTAAATTGAAGTCTTCATAGCGCTACGATAGCTAGTAACACTGTAATGTCGTCTGGCTTGCCACCTGAAAAAAATATTACAAACATTACCAATAGGCTACTTGACCTATATTCAATTTCATTGAACAAATGCATATTTCTAGTAGAACTTGGCCTAGGAAACCGTATTTCACCCTTATTATCAAATAAAAGCTTATGATTAATAAATAAAGTCGATTTGAAAATATGATTTTATGAAAATAGGAATTGTACTGACGAAAACGCTTTTGCGGTACTTCCGATTGGGATGTGACGTCATTCTCATACTAATTTAATATCTTTTATTTATCGCGCTCGCTATATGTAAGTTTATTTGTACATAAATAATAAGAATAAGCCTATTATATATTTTCTTCAATAATTCAAATAAAACATTAGTTTTATATATATATTATCTCCATTTATTGTAGACGGGAAATGAAATGGACAAAACTTTTCTCCAAAAGTTTTCAACATTACAAATGATTTCTAATTTCTAATATAATTATTTTATAATTTTTGGGCACTTTTAGACTCGTACATTTAGCACATTAAAAAAATTTCAATAAAGAGAGTTTAAAATAGAAAGCGTATGACGTCACACTATGGCGGACAGTGTTTTCGGCGCCATTTAAGAGGCATATTTTTCAATAAACATTTTTATGGGTTTCTACTGTGTAAAATATTAAAATATTAGTTTTTTTTGTAAAAATGAATGATTGTGAAGCGATTAACATGAAGAAAAAAATTAGGTCAAGTAGCATATAGTGTTAGTTTTAACCACTATCCATAAACATAAAAAAACAGTTTGTAATCAAAAGCTCAGATGCTTTTATAATACACAGATAAAGTAACCTTTCTTCTGACCGATTCCTTAGGTTTTTTTCAGGAGTTTATGTAATTAACAGTAATGTTAAATTTTAGAGACGGGAGGGTGTGATAAAATTATTAGTAAAACAGTATATCTAACACCGTTTATTCCGTCAACACATAAAAATAATCACTTTTAAATCTTAATTACGGATATTAACTATCAACAATAACAAATACGAACTAAGAATTAACAACTAGTCGAGTCCGAAGTAGTAATATATATGCCTATATATTAAGTAATATATAGGCATGTGGGCGGCAGCGTCTTATGACGCCCTGGGCGGGGCGGCCTAGGATGACGGCGGAGTTCGCACATAGGGGCGGCGAAATTAAAGTGGCCTCTCATACAAAATATAAACCGGCCCTGCCACAACTCATTGCTAACTACTTTGGCCAATAAAAAAAAACTCACCAATAGCATCGATGCCGTTTTGGCGCGCGCTTTTTGCAAATGGCGACATGTAGCATCCGTCAAACGAGAGGTTTCGCGCCATCCACGCGATCGAGTTGGCCACCGCCTGGAGTTGTTGCGCGTCGCCGGCCACGCCCTGCGCGCGGCGCATCTCCGCGACAAGCACCGTCTCGGGCACGTTGTCGAACACGCCGTCCGTCGCCACGAGTATCACATCGCCGCACTCCACGCGGAACTCCGCCGTCTCAGCCGACTCGGGTCTGGAATAAAAAAAAGTCTACTATTGTTTTTTTTTTTCAACTAGCTTAAACGGCAGTCCGCCAGCTTATGCAGGATAGTGAATGGTGTTGCAGGCCTGCACGGCGGACTGCAATGCAGGATAGGGAATGGGGCTTTTTAGACGCTAGGCTTTAAATTATTCCAGATTTAGGCTGCGTTGCACCAAAGGCGTGGTTAAAGTTAAGGTTAAAGTTAAATATGGCGTCCTTAACTTTAACCTTAACTTTGACCGGAGAAATTTACAGATGACAGCTGGTCCAACAAGGTTATAAATGAAGGTGGGCGGGGGCGCTGCTGGTAAAGAACTGTCAAAAATGGCGTTTTTGTATGATGACAGCGTTAGTTCTTTTTCCTTCGCCACCTGCATTTAAAACTTTGTCGAGCTCTATGGTTATGGTTAAATATGGCGTCTTGATGGCGTCCATTTTTAACTTTAACCAAAGATTTGACATTTTGCATTGGGGTAAAAGTTAAAGGTAAAGTTAAAGTCAAAGTTAGTTCGTGCAACCCACTCTTATTTCTTTTTGGCTCTTATTATTTACAGTGTCTACTGTCTTGCTAACAATGCTTCTGAAATCTGGATGGATTTAATTATTGCTATGCAGACTGCAGCAAACTAGAGCTTGTTCACTGTACACAAATTCATCATTTGAATGTCATCTTTTTTGAATTCTTTAGGAGTTACGTCGTAACTTAAATTGATCTCGGTATTTTAAGCCGATTTAGATCTACTAGCGTCTAGCACTTTAGATTATATTATCCACGTGCTAAACCTCGTGTCCTCTGACGATATGTCATGTTATCTCTACGTGAAGACTGAGCTAATAATTCATGCTAATGAGTGTAATTAAACCTAGTTAATGAATTTTAGAATGTATAATATTTAACATACATACTACCTACTATAGAATATTTATAAAATTCTAGGGGAATTGTTTATATATAGGGTAAGACTTTTCGCTTAGAATGGACTCTGAAAGCACTGTACGGACTTTGATGATAGCCAATGTGTCCCTCCTGAATAGTACAACGTGCGGCACTCAGTGCTGCTATCGGATCGGACCTTTTGCTGCCGGCACTGTTTCGTGCAATGCTAAGCGGCAGGGCCCGATCTAGGGGAGGGCAAACCGGGCAATTGCCCGGGGCGGCAAAAATGCGGGGCGGCAAATTGAGGGCGGCGCGGCGCGGCGTCGGTGGCCTTCGTACGCGAGTCCAACTCGCACTTGGCCGGTTTTTAGGGCGGCAATTATTAATTTGCCCGGAGCGGCGAAAAAGCTGCCATTTTCCTCGAAACCTGATCTCATGCACCGAAATTTATGATTATGGTCTCATTCGATTCGGAATAGCATCTAGACGATTCTATCAAAATTCCAAGAGGGGCTGAAAAAAATGCAAAAGTTATAAACAATAAAGTAAACAAAAAAGAAGGGTTTGGTTTTTTTTAATTTTAATATTTCATAAACTATTTGAGATAGTCAAAATTTGAAAATAAATCCGTAAAGAACAGGAAATTTCCTAAAACAAATCCTACCTTTTGGAACTTTATCAACAATCCTTAAGCGCATCACAGACGGTGAAAATAATATAAAATATATATTATCTTAGAGCATATTTCAGAATATCGCTCACCATAGAAATCCTTTTCGCCGCTCCGGGAAAATTAATAATCGCCGCCCTAAAAACCGGCCAAGTGCGAGTTGGACTCGCGTACGAAGGCCACCGACGCCGCGCCGCGCCGCTCTCAATTTGCCGCCCCGCATTTTTGCCGCCCCGGGCAATTGCCCGGTTTGCCCTCCCCTAGATCGGGCCCTGCCGCTCAGCATTGCACGAAACAGTGCCGGCAGCAAAAGGTCCGATCCGATAGCAGCACTGAGTGCCGCACGTTGTACTATTCAGGAGGGACACATTGGCTATCATCAAAGTCCGTACAGTGCTTTCAGAGTCCATTCCAAGCGAAAAGTCTTACCCTATATAAACAATTCCCCTAGAATTTTATAAATATTCTATAGTAGGTAGTATGTATGTTAAATATTATACATTCTAAAATTCATTAACTAGGTTTAATTACACTCATTAGCATGAATTATTAGCTCAGTCTTCACGTAGAGATAACATGACATATCGTCAGAGGACACGAGGTTTAGCACGTGGATAATATAATCTAAAGTGCTAGACGCTAGTAGATCTAAATCGGCTTAAAATACCGAGATTAATTTAAGTTACGACGTAACTCCTAAAGAATTCAAAAAAGATGACATTCAAATGATGAATTTGTGTACAATGAACAAGCTCTAGTTTGCTGCAGTCTGCATAGCAATAATTAAATCTATCCAGATTTCAGAAGCATTGTTAGCAAGACACTGTAAATAATAAGAGCCAAAAAGAAATAAGAGTGGGTTGCACGAACTAACTTTGACTTTAACTTTACCTTTAACTTTTACCCCAATGCAAAATGTCAAATCTTTGGTTAAAGTTAAAAATGGACGCCATCAAGACGCCATATTTAACCATAACCATAGAGCGCGATAAAGTTCAGACCTACTGAATATGCATAATATCTTCTATATATAAAAGAAAGTTGTGTTAGTTACGCCACTTATAACTCAAGAACGGATGAACCGATTTGGCTAAAAATTGGTGGAGAGGTAGCTTAGAACCAGGAATAGGACATAGGATACATTTTGTCCCGGAGTGTAAAGGATTTTAATTTTTTTAATTTTTCTTTAATTTTTCATTTATTTAACATATAAACTGCAGATAAATTCAAGTTTTGGTAAAAAAAATACTATTGGTTTCATTTTGGCGGTTAATGGGTTAACATTAAAATAATTACTATTAACAAAATAAAAAAGCATAACAATTAAACAAATGGTGATAATTTATTTTTGTTGACGGATTCTTGTTTATTGATATGTCTACTTAGTACCAATTTTTTTTAATCCCTAATATTAATATTTAATCAGTTAAAATATGTTTTTAGTTCACGTGGCAGATTGCGGCAAATCACGCGAAACGCGAACTATGCGTTTTTACCGTTACTTTCGCCGCTCAATTAAAGTTATAAGGATTGTTGATAAAGTTCTAAAAGTTAGGATTTGTTTTAGAAAATTTCCTGTTCTTTAAGGATCTATTTTAAAATTTTGACTATCTCAAAATCATAATTTTCGGTGCATGAAATCAGGTTTCGAGGAAAATGGCACTTAGACTAGCGTTCTCGCAATCCTGCGTGCGACGAGTGGAAGAGTATAAACGGATTTTAGTGGGTAGGGCTGCGCTCAATTCACCATCTTTACGGCCGCAGCGAGTCCTACATACCCAGGGAAATTGTCCCCAAACCCTCCGGCATGCGCAACAGCAATCCCCGTCTCAAAAAAAAGGGCGCCGTGACAAAATATTCACTTGTAAGTGCGCCGCAGGCTGAAAAAGTTTGGGAACCCCTGCTCTACAGGATATAGGTGGAACTGCGCGCAATAATGACGTAAATAATTACAATCTCGTAGGGCGGATACGTACAAAGTACGTTCAATGAACAGCATTAGTCATGGGAGTGAAGATTTGACAAGGGCACAATAAATAAATAAATAAATAAATAATAAATAAATCTATGGACGCTTCACACCACGTCAGTCTGGCCCCGTGGTAAGTACCTGAAGGACTTGTGTTACGGGTACCAGACAACGGAAATATATTTAATACTTTTTATACTATACATATATTTAAGGTTTTTATTATATTATACACACATTTAATACACATCCATGACCCAGGAACTTTGAAAACTTTTTGTTCCGTCGGCGGGATTCGAACCCGCGACCCCCGGCTTGAGCGTCCAACGCGCTTACCACTGAGCCACAGAGGTCGTCAATACAACGGCACTTAGGGAAATTAGAGATAAACTACGATAACATGGCGCGCTCCTCCAACATTCAAAACGTTTGAAGTGCGTTGTCTTGCGCGGTCGGCTAGTTATGATTAGTTGACCAACAAATCTTGGTAATAAGTGACATATTACGAGTGCTGGTTGATTGGTTGAATACTTACTACATACAAACTCTTTCATAAGGATGTGACTACACACATTAAAACAGTAATTTGGAGGGGCGCGCCATGTTATCGTAGTTTATCTCTACCACTAAACGCCGCAGTGCGACTGTTACATTACTTTTATTATTCAAGCCACAGATTAAGTGGAGAAATCTGGGTTACATAAATTTTTGTTTATATAGTGACAAGCAGTGCTAATTCCTTTGCGAAAATTTCTCAACCATAGATTTACGCTAGAGATAAAAAAACCGCAACGACGGCAGACGTAGGCAAACTACTACATATTTTATACGTTTGTGTGCGTAAATACGATACAGCAGAGTAAATAATAATGTCAATGCCAATGATTCATGAGGTTTTATTGGTTTTTGGGTTGGGTTTTTTGGTTATGTCGTCGACTTTACCTACTTGCAAACGAAACAAACAAGTGAAACCAGAAAAGTTGTGAACTGGGTTGTTTGTGTTGTAGATTAGGTACGTTGACTGCAGAACTACCAAGTACCAAAGCAGGTCATGTGTTAGTTTATCCGCTAGCGATAACGGTAGAAAACTTTACTGGGTGAAGGGTTAAGGAGAGAAGACAAACCTCAATTCATAATATTGTAAATGCGAAAGCCTGTCATGTCTGTAACCTTTTAATGCTTAGCGTGCAGAACCGATTTTGATGAAAATTGGTGTGGAAATAGTTTGGTTTGGTAGTCCCGGGTATTACATAATTTTTGATACTCGCACGACAAAAAAGTTTTTATAAAAAATTGGGGGAATTGAAGGAAAGGAAGGAAGGGGGGTTGAAGAATACATTTTGTTTCATGTGACTGTCAATTATTTTTCCATTGTGGCGTCATTTTGAAAATTGCGTGTCTTCATTTGCCATGGATTTAACGCGTGAACATTTTCGTGCAATGATTTACTACGATTTTCGGCGTGGGCTAAATCAACAACGGTGCTTTATTCAACTCACCGCAACTTTTGGAGATGAAGCACCATCAAAAACCACTGTTTATCACTGGTACAGTGAGTTTAATCGTGGGCGGTCTATGCTCACGGATGAAAATAAAGAAGGTCGCCCAAAAACAGCTGTTGTCCCACAAAATATAGATGCTGTGCGGGAACTAATAATGTGTGATCGTCATGTTACATATCGCGAGATAGAGGCATCCTTAGGCATAAGTATGACGAGCATACATAAGATATTACACGAACATTTGGCTGTAAAAAAAATATGTTCGCGTCGGATTCCGTACAACTTGACAATCGATCAAAAACGGGCTCGTGTCGATTGGTGCAAAAAATGATAAAAAAATACAACCGTGGTACGTCAAAAGCCGTTTATAATATCTACACAGGTGATGAATCTTGGATCTATGCATATGAACCCGAAACTAAACAACAGTCAACGGTGTGGGTGTTCCAAGATGAGCCGAAACCAACAAAAGTTACTCGTGCAAAAAGTACTTTGAAGCAAATGGTCGCCTGTTTTTTTGGAATTAATGGACATGTGGCTACAGTGCCATTAGAAAATCGTAAAACGGTTAATTCTGAATGGTATACGACCATTTGTTTACCAGAAGTCTTCGAAGAAATAAGAAAGGACAACCGACAACGCAGAATCATATTACATCACGACAATGCTAGCTGTCACACCTCAGCTGAAACAGCTCAGTTTTTGGAGGGTAAAAAAGATCGAATTGACTGGTCATCCGCCGTACAGCCCAGATTTGGCACCTAACGATTTCTTTTTATTTCCATACGCGAAGAACAAATTACGTGGTCAACGTTTTTCGAGCCGCGAAGAGGCTGTTGATGCGTTCAAAATGCACGTTTTGGAGATACCTCAATCAGAACGGAAAAAGTGCTATGAAAATTGGTTCCAGCGTATGCAAAAGTGTGTCGATCATCGCGGCGAATATTTTGAAAAGCAATAAAACCATATTAAATGATATATGTTTGTTTCTTTTTTTAATTCCGGATACATAAATAGCAGCCCTCGTATTTTAGAATTAGATTCTATCGCAATACGGTCGAAAAATGGTACACCGGGTTTTCGCACACAATAGTATTTTTTGCCTATTACGCTTTGTGGTGTGTTGTAATCTTGTTGTAATGTATATTTTTAAAATATACAAACTACAGGATTGTAGATTACGAAAATTTTGGTCTCAATGTTCTTGTGCCATTCATAATCAAATATTTAACAGCCTGATTAAGTAATAATGCATGGGCGTGAAGTCTCATTGAATTTTATAGTTATACGGGCATAATAATGATTACCTCGAAACGTTTAAAGCTTTATCACTTTTTCGCAATTAACCTTCCATTAAAATAGAAAAGTGGTCTGCTAAAATTATATGGCTATAAGTCAAACTTTAATTAACCACAAGCTAATGAATATAGTTGTCGAATGTATTCAATCATATTAATAGTGATAGTGTTACTGATAAAATTAAGCTTTAGTAAGTATGTCCATGAAGGGACATATGGAAACATAAGGAAACCTTTAAAATATGTCCTGGTAACGTGTTACGTAATAAAACCTCAATTAAACGGTTTTGTATAATCGTTTATATTTTGTTTTTGCATTTTGAAATGTTTATTAAGGTTTGGCAAGCATCCAGTGTACTAAAAAATCTAATATTAGAGCTTTCAGAAATACAACGGAATGAGCACATGACCATGCCTTATGCCATGGTCTCATGACCGGTGGAAACTCTAAATTATCCGTTCATCGCCGAGCTAAAAATATACAGCTTCTAGTGCACATGTTCATACATTACATATTATATTGCTTTGTTGAAAATTATACTGCGATATGATATTCATTGCATTGATGACTTGATGAGGGAGAGTCAATAAGGTGTTAAGTAACACAGGGAGCACCTAATAAAGAAGGAAGTAATAAGCGCCTTTAGAATTATAACGCCTTCCTAACAATGTTATCAGTTTTCGCAGCCCATTCGTTTAACGATGCTCTTTCTTTCAAGATAATTTCTCCGGAAGACCTTACCAATGATAACCTAAGCCTCAGGGCATTTGAATGGTTAAATTCATATTTTTTAGTTAATTCTCGTTATCACACGCAAAACCTAAGCTTTGCAGGCATCTCCTATGTGGTGAGAGTCATGTTTGGTTAGTTCATGAGTTTGCCTCTAAATGGATTGACTTTCAACAGGGCATCAGATACAACAGCAACCAGACTTTTGGATCCATCTTCAACGTGGTAAAAAATGATTACTATTTGATTACTTTATGAGTTTGTCTTTAATATTATTGTGTTTCAATAGAACAACAGATGCAAAGCCAAAGCTTTGAAGCCCTCTCCAGTATGCTTAAAGTCACATTTTTAAATTAATGAGTTTGAGTCTAAGAGGATTTGCTTTCAACAGGCCATTCGATGCAAAACACCGAGGCGACAACGAAGATTAAGTGTTATTTATACCTAATAGCACTTCAAGGTTCGCTTGCTATATTGTTAAATCGCTATCGATCTATTTATACCGACAGAAGTAGAACAGTGAACATAAATAAAATGCTATCAATCTGTTGCCACACCTTTGAGATAAGTCCAAAACTTAGCAGTTCTAAACAGTTGTGATAGAAAACTTCATTGTAACAAAGATCGTAATATCTTCTAGTTTCTTTGTTTCTATAGTTGGCGGAGTTGAATATCTATTTTAATATATAATTATAACAACTCCCACACCGGTTTCGGTGACGGTGGCCAGTTTCAATTGAAACCAGACCAGTTACGCAGAAGTAATTTTATAGTGCCTAAGTGTGTGCGCAGTACACAAGAGCACTCTTTCCTTTCCTTTCCTTCCTTTCTTTTTACTCTCATAACCCAGTGGGACGGACGACCGACACGACTGGCGAAGATCAGGCGCAGGACCGACTTTTTACATGCCCATCCGACGCATGAATCATCTTACTTGTCAGACAATCAGGTGATCAGTCTGCATTGTCATAACTCATAACCAAACTTGGAAATAAAATCTTTCCAACGCTGAACGCCAATCCAACCCACGACCTCAGAGTCAAGATCCGAGCTCTGAACCACTGGACCACGGAGGCGTTCAATTAATATAATATATTATAAATTTATAAGGCGCTACCAGCACACGCCAGAAAAAATTATATCACATAGATCTAATGTGTATACAGCTTAATATTACGCACTAGCCGGCCTAGCCGTACGTACCCAACTCCAGTACGCAAAAATTCGTTTATCGTGTTTATTATTATATACGTCATTAAATATATTTACATTTAGTAAATATATTTAATGACGTAATATTTATCAAATTAAAGATCCATCAGGAAAAAGGTACCGACTACATGCATTATATTTATCTGTACCTACTCCAGCCAAAATAAAATAGGATAAAAAAGCTTGCACTTCAAAAATAAAAGGTACCGACTAAATGCATTATATTTATCTGTACTCAAGCCTTATTTTGGCTAAATATATATAGTATAAGCTATATATATAGCTAGCTAATAAATAAGTTTGCACTTCAAAAATAAAGCCGCTATATAAATAAATAAATTATCCGCTATATACATTTTCACTAGGGGACATATTTTGTCTCGCGACCTAGTCGCGCGACACCAAATGTATGTGTCCCGCGACATGTCGCCCGACGTCGCAGCGACATTTGCGGGTTGCGGGACTTGTCGCTGATGACATACTGTTCACCACTGACTAGTGTGAACAAGTCATATGTCGAAGGACAAAGTTTCAGGGGACAAAGTACAAACTACGTGTTGCAGGGATAAACTACAATGTCGGACGACTTGTCTCCGCGACATGTCCCCTAGTGAAAATACGGCTTTAAGCATCACATAAATATGAGAATAGGTTTTTCCGGATACCAAAAAACTTCACCGTCATTAATTAATCTTACGAAATCCTTGAAGCTAACGACTATAAGATTACCTATCTGTATTTATTTGACCTCTACGCTATGTCTTTTCTTTACTGATAATTTTGTTATTGAGAAAAACATTTATCAGCAAAATGTATGTTGATTTAGACTCTGATAATATTACGACATACTTAAACATTTGTGTTTTTATTTATTTGATAACATATTTATAAAACATGATACAAAAAGGAGTAAGTACCTATTTTAAAAAGAATATTTCATGTAAATGTTATAACAGTGGTTAATTGCTTAGGTTTTTGTAAATCTTCCTTGTGTGTAAAAGTTGCAGGAAAAACCACAATTTAATATAGGTAGGCAAAGAATATTTTATTATTTGCCTATAATATGAGACTTCTAAGAAAAAATAAGTACAATAACTTTTTCAATTTGATAAAATAAATGAGTAAAAGAATATAATGAAAATGAATCATTACAATACAATAATAAAGGCTTATCTAAACTGTTCCCTTTTTGCAATCGTTAATTAGTTACATCACATAAAGCTGTCATGAACATACGTCATATTAAACTGTTTTTTATATGGAACATAATTATTATAGTTGTATGTTTTAAAAACATGACTTTGGAGTTTAGACCTAAAATTTGCAACAACATTTTTATTGAGATAATGTAACAATGGCATTATCAGTTACTCACAGATCAATTCAAGGTCAAAGTGTCAAGGAGATTTACAAAATTTGTCTTTAAATTAATTTATAAATAATTCATGTTTATATTATTACTTACAGCTAAGCTAAAAAATGCTACATCAAACTGTTTAAGTATGTAAAAGAGTGTAAAATGTGTGTAAAAAAATAAATATGCATGAAAGAAGATGTACTACTTACTAATTTTATTAACCTATCAAGCCCCATAAGAGGTGATCGGGACAATAATAGAATAACAAAAGATTTCCAAGAATCTGCAATCTAAGGATTAATTAACTATGAGTTATGACTTTTTGATAAAGTTTAGGCCTGCTCTTTAGCTGTCAGTGTTATCATGCATAACAAAACATTCACAGGAGTAACATACCTGTCACTGAGAACATTTCTGTCATGTCCAGGAGGAGGCAGACTCAACTGGAAAGGTGTGTTGAAGTAGTGCTGCTGCTCGTGGGAGCGGTGCACCACCCTCGTGCCACGCACCACCATGTACCCACTATCACCAATGTTTGCAGCCCGCATCACACTCTCTGTGCGATCTAAGATCATGACGCACGCTGTGCTACTTCCTGTAAATAAATTTATCAACATTGTTGATGAGGTAATAACAGCAAGAGAAATGGAAATAAACATTATATTTTTGAACTGATTGTAAACTTGTTATTTCTTGAAACTAAATATTAATAAGATGTTTTAACTTTGTATAATAGTAAAACAAAAGTACAAAGGGGAGAAAGTAAAAAATCAAGTGTTTTGTAACTTATGAGTAATAAGCCTTTAAAACATAAAACATGGCCTAAGTATGCAAAGAAACTACAACCACCACTTACCTAGTATTGGTTTCTTGTGTTCTAATAACTCATAGTACGACTTGGCTAGGAGATCTCCTGGCTCTGTCATTTTGAAGTGTCCCATTTGCACCAATCTCTCACACGTCCTCATGAGATATGAAGAAAACTCTCCCGGGTCAATGCCATATGCACGCCAGCCTCCCACACCGTCAGCAACTCCTGGTTAAAGTGGATATTGACATGAGCATTCTGTGTATCAACAACTTTAGAAAGTCATATATAAATGTCATAATGAAGAGATGAGTGGAAGAATTGAACAAGTAACATTTCATAACATACGGACAATAACTCATTTTTTTCCTAATTATTTTAATAAAACTTGTAAGTTTAACTTATCTACTTCATAACCTAGCTAATATATCTGGCTACACATAATCCATAGTTTTTCTATTTCTAAGCAAAAAAAAGCAAAGTTTTTCATGTTACTTACCTTATTCTTCCTTATTTCTAATTTATAAAGATTTAGAGCAGATAAATAATAAAAAAATTAGAATATTAAGGATTAGTCAATTTCTTGTGTTGAATTTTAGTCTTTCAAGCCCCATAAGAGCACCGGTGATTGCAAAACAATAGAATACAATAGCATTTCCAAGGATCCGCGATCAAAGGTTTAAAAACACAATGTGTTGACATTTTTATACAAAATGTGAACTTTACAAGGGCTGATTAAAACTGTAAACCAGTAATAAAATAATTTATCCAGCATGATAGTTTACTTACAAGTTACATGTACTTAATGTATTTTGTAAATTGAACTAATAATATAAATAGGGTGCAAGCTTTAACAACAACTATACCTAGTTGTGATAGTGAGAAAACAACCACTTTAATTAAATACTAATATTAGGAAAAGAAAAAAAAGTACTGGACCAATTTTGATAAAATTTGGCACCAAATAGGCTATTGGTGGGCAAACTATTATCACTATATCTTAACATAACTATTACGTTCCAAGATAATGCTACTTAGTACTTACCAATAACGTCTGCATTGGTAGAGTTAGTTGAGAACCATGCGTCGTCTCCAAACTGGCCTTTGTGAGACCTTCCATTTGCAATATCTTTAGGGAAACCACACACCACTGAAACTAAATATGGATGTTTCTTTTTAGAAACATTTAATTCAGCAGAGCTAGATAAACTCGACAATCCATTTCTTAGAGCACGTGATAGCACTCTGCCAGTCCAAAAAACAGACTGCATCATTCATAAATTGAACTTTGATATCAGCGTCACTTATAATCGCGAATTTAAAGTGAGCGCCATTATATCCATTGTATACGGATAGAAAATTAATTTTAAATGAAACACTGAATTTCGGCGAATGTGCTAATAAAGTATGAACAAAGTAAAAAACAATTTTCCTAGATCTTGTGACTTCACTCCACATTCACTGACAAATTACGTTTTGATTTTTTTGACGTTTGTTGCCATATTTGACACTGACAGATAACACATTTTCTCCACCTTCTCCCATCCTAAAATAAAAATGAGTAATAAACATTAAAGAAGTTCTGAGTTTTGACCTTCTTGAGTAAACTGTGAAAGCGATTATAGGCAGGAAGTTGGTAGGTAAATGGTTCATGATAGAATAGATATTCGATATAGATAGAGTAGGGTAGGTCATCCAGTAGTCACTAACTCACTAGTCACTACTCACTACTCAGTAGCGCATTTCATCATTCATGTCCTTGAAGGATCTGTCATCTGGAGTCTGGAGTCTGGACTGGAGGAGAATCTGCGGGGCTAAAATGGTCGCTTTGAAGAATCATGATATGAATCATAATATGATTCATTTTTCTAAAATCGCAAAATGCAACTCTGCTTGCAATTCATTTCTGTAATTTGGTACTGATTTGTCAGTTTGACAGTTTTGACAATTCATTTGCTGAATTGATTGAGAGGAATTGCTAAATGTGACCATTTTAGCCCTGCAGTCCGTATTAAATATGTTAAAAAAGTTATTATATTTAATATGTAAATAAAATATGCGCTATGCGATAGTATAATATTTTTAAAAAGGTAATCTTTAATAAATTATTATAAAGTGATATTTTGATTTTGATCAAAATTATTTATAGCCTGTAACACATGGAGATATTGATCCATAAACAATCTAATTTATATAATTGCCAGTTAATGGATTTTTCCCTAATTGAAGGTAGATAATCTAGGCGAAATAAAAATATTTTATTAAAAAAAATAGCATTAGATTATTCCGAGTACAAATGAGTTATGATCAATAATGCTCAAATTTGTATTTTGAGTTTTCTCTCTTCAGTAGCAATCGGCAATCATAACGATGATATTATTTTTATAACAAGTCCATAAGATCAGGTGAAAATATAAAAAAAAAAGTTTACTAAAGGCATAATCCAAGCTAATAATATAAAAAATAATGCGAGTGTTTCTTCCACTTTTGTATAGAAAGCAAATATTTTTCTATATTGTGTTCCTCTTCAAGTTCATTCACGCTAAACTGATTTCGGTGCAATTTAATATTGAGATATTTAAGTTTTAGGACATAAGATAGTTTTTATCGCGATAAATTGTACGGTTCCACGAAATAAACAAATATCGAAATTCGAAAGATGCAGGCAGCAGTTTATTTTGTGAAAATGGAAGGATATTTCTAGCAACATTATTACAAATTTCAATCTGACATTTTCGAATCACAAAATTCATAGATAATGTTGGAAGGCGTTGTAGAAGAAAGTTCAGTGGCCGAATCCGAATAGAGATTTTGATCATTGATGACGGATTATAATTTACCCGGTCCAAGATAAATATACTCCCCCGTGATCCTAGTTTAACTAGTGGAAATCAATTTTTTGGGTAAAAGTACAAGAAAGCCATAAAGCTGGTGTTCGATAAGTCACTTGGCAATATGCCTGCCGTCAGGGGAGATGGTATGCGAGGACTCGCAGTCTTCATATCGGATATAAGAAACTGTAAAAGTAAAGAAGCGGAAATCAAAAGAATCAACAAGGAGCTCGCTAACATACGTAGCAAGTTCAAAGGTGACAAAACCCTCGATGGATATCAAAAGAAGAAGTACGTATGTAAGCTCCTATTTATTTTTCTGCTCGGTCACGATATTGATTTCGGTCATATGGAAGCCGTAAATCTATTGTCCTCCAATAAATACTCCGAGAAGCAAATAGGGTACCTCTTCATATCAGTGCTGGTAAATACAAACAGTGATCTCATCAAGCTTATCATCCAGAGTATCAAAAATGACTTGCAGTCTCGAAACCCCATACACGTTAATCTCGCTCTGCAGTGCATCGCCAATATCGGGAGCAAAGATATGGCAGAGGCCTTCGGAACGGAGATACCCAAATATCTTGTTTCCGGTGATACCATGGATGTTGTCAAACAATCAGCAGCTCTGTGTCTCTTGAGACTTTTCCGCAAATCTCCAGAAATCATCCCCGGTGGAGAATGGACATCGAGAATCATACATTTGCTGAATGACTCACATATGGGTGTAGTGACGGCAGCTACATCACTTATTGATGCACTTGTAAAGAAAAACCCAGAAGAATATAAGGGGTGTGTCACTTTGGCCGTTGCTAGATTGAGCCGAATCGTTACGGCCAGCTACACAGATCTGCAAGACTATACATACTATTTTGTACCTGCCCCGTGGTTGTCTGTCAAGCTTCTACGCCTCCTCCAAAACTACACCCCCCCTTCTGAAGAACCTGGTGTCAGAGGGCGCTTGTCTGAGTGTTTGGAAACTATTTTCAATAAGGCTCAGGAACCACCAAAATCAAAGAAAGTGCAGCATTCAAATGCCAAAAATGCAGTCTTGTTTGAAGCCATAAGTCTCATTATTCACAATGACAGCGAGCCTAATCTGTTGGTGAGGGCCTGCAACCAGCTGGGCCAGTTTTTAAGTAACAGAGAAACAAATCTAAGATATCTTGCCCTTGAATCTATGTGCCATCTTGCTACTTCGGAATTTTCTCATGAGGCAGTCAAAAAGCATCAGGAAGTGGTTATACTTTCTATGAAAATGGAGAAGGATGTGTCAGTGAGACAGCAAGCAGTTGATTTGTTGTATGCAATGTGTGATAAAACTAATGCTGAAGAAATTGTCCAGGAGATGTTGGCTTACTTAGAGACAGCTGACTATTCAATACGGGAAGAGATGGTTTTGAAAGTGGCCATCCTGGCAGAGAAGTACGCCACAGATTTTACTTGGTATGTAGATGTAATTTTGAATCTAATAAGAATTGCTGGTGATTATGTATCCGAAGAGGTTTGGTATAGAGTAATCCAAATAGTCATTAACAGAGAGGAGGTCCAAGGCTATGCAGCCAAGACTGTGTTTGAGGCTCTGCAAGCCCCCACGTGTCACGAGAACATGGTGAAAGTGGGCGGATACATACTTGGTGAGTTTGGTAACTTGATAGCTGGCGACACCCGGTCCTCACCCCAAGTGCAATTTGAACTCCTGCATTCAAAGTATCATTTATGTTCTGCAGCAACGAGAGCACTGCTACTATCGACCTATATTAAACTGGTTAATTTATTCCCAGAGATTAAAAATAGAGTGCAAGAAGTATTCCGGGCTGATTCTAATTTGCGATCAGCTGACGTGGAATTGCAGCAGAGAGCCTCAGAATACTTGCAGCTCAGTATAGTTGCTAGTTCAGATGTGTTGGCCACTGTTCTAGAGGAAATGCCCGCTTTCCCTGAGAGGGAATCATCTATTTTGGCTGTTCTGAAAAAGAAGAAGCCTGGACGCATTCCAGGTGATGTTAGAGAGTCTAGGAGCCCCCAGCCCAATGCTATGCCTGCCCCTATTACTAATAATAATTCAGTGAACACCAATAGTTCCAGTGCAGATCTTCTTGGACTCTCAACTCCCCCTGGAAACACTACTGCGACTACTGGGAATGGCTTATTAGATGTACTTGGAGATTTATATACCACTAAAATAAGTCCCACCACTGTACAACAGAATAATGTCAAGAAATTCTTGTTCAAAAATAATGGTGTTCTCTTTGAGAATGATTTAATTCAAATCGGTGTGAAGAGTGAATATAGGCAAAATTTGGGCAGAATTGGCTTGTTCTATGGCAATAAAACCCAGTCTCCCATTCAAAATGTTCGTCCTGAACTCCACTGGACCGATTTACATAAGTTGAATGTGCAAATGAAGCCTATGGAACCAGTATTGGAAGCTGGTGCTCAAATCCAGCAGATGTTGACAGCAGAATGCATAGAAGACTTCACAGACGCACCGAGCATGTCTGTGTCGTTCATGTACAATAATGTTCCACAAAAGATCACTATGAAGCTCCCACTCACATTGAATAAATTCTTTGAACCCACAGAGATGAACGGAGAATCCTTCTTTGCAAGGTGGAAAAATCTTGGCGGTGAACAGCAGAGGGCTCAGAAAATCTTTAAAGCTCAAGGGGCTATCGATTTAGGATCGGCGCGCACCAAATTATTAGGATTCGGCATGCAGCTTTTAGATGGCATAGACCCTAACCCTGATAATTTTGTTTGCGCTGGTATTGTCCACACGAGACTCCAGCAAGTGGGTTGCCTAATGAGATTGGAACCAAATAAACAAGCTCAAATGTTTAGACTCACCGTCAGGTCAAGTAAAGAGACAGTCTCACAGGAGATCTGTAATTTGCTCGCCGATCAGTTTTAAAATATCAAAAGGCATTAGACACAATATTTTGTAAATTATTTTCATTGTTTATGAGCACACTGAGTGTGTGTTTAAATTGGCTCACAAGGACTTTTAGATGAGTTATATAATAACCATTTTTACAAAGTTTACACTGATCTAAAATATTTATCTAAATCTCTTGTGTATAATCAATAATCATAATAATAATTTATTTTAAAACTTATTTTTAAAATATGTATTTAGATTTAAATGAATTTGTTGCTTAAATTCCATTATTTTAAGGAAATTTTACAAATGATCAAAATAATAATAATAATGAAATATTTCATTGGCTGTTGATAAATTGTGTTCTCAGTAACAAATTAATAAGGCCTTGTGCCAAACCATTACAATGCTCTCAATAATACAGTATTGACTAGTGAATGCATGTTACTGGCAAGTATGTCAGTGGTAATAATACTCTAATTCTAAAGGAATTATAATATTAGATGTATGTATGTTCTGGCCAATGAAATAAATTCTGTGTATTTTTGTTTTTAACCCATCAATCGTGGCAAAACGAGACACAATAACTTTCTCATTGTTATCGTGGCCGGATGTGGCCTCTTGGGGCTTCATGAATTAAAGTTCTTTGCAAATATACAAACAAGAGATTTAAAACCGATTGTGTAATAATTGTATTTTAATTCTATGTAACAAAAATATAGGTCCTAATAAGTCATATAAAAATTCCTTATGTTATTTTTAAACAAAATAGCAATGTTATTCTATTAGATATTTTATATAATAAAAGACGAGTATGTCTTTAATATATTAATAATTTAAATCCATTTTTATTTTTTTATTGAGGGGTCCAGGTTATTATGTGCTCATAACCAAATTGGCAAACTGTACACTAAATACAGTCCGCCTGCTTTCTACCAAGAGAAATTGTTAAAATTATAATTAATGGTGTTGTTACTTAGATGTTACATTAGAAATGAGCAATAAGATTTAAGAACCTTTATAGTATAATATTGCTTGTTTGTGTAGTACGCCAATATAAAATGCAACAAAATGTAAATTATTATTTATGTGCTGTAATTGAGCTTGTAACTGTATTGTGCTGCTTTTCTCTAAACAACTTATATGTACAAGCAATCAGACACATTAAAATGTTCACCTGTTGTAGAGATGTTACCATGTTCATGTAAAATGCCATCACTTTGATGAATTAGAGTTTTTCACATAATATTACAACTGTTAATGTTTTCTCGCGAGTTTAAATCGGAATCTCAAGTGTTAGATAACTTTCCTGTAGTTTCGAGTATGAAATTATTTAGCTCTAGAGTTTAGAATAATGATATTAAATATATATACATGTTGATTATGTATTATCATCTGTAGCATGCTGAGATTTTTGCATGGTAGGTTGGTTAAGAATATATCATAATTGATAATGATTAAACATGTATTATGAGAAGTTGGTACCTTATGTATTTCATATTTGTATATTATGAATGTTAACGGACAAGATTTCTCGATTTTATGTTAGGGTAACATACTGTGTGGTTACGTGTGTACATTCGAGCATGAAAAATGATATGCAATTGATACCTATAGACGTCAACGCTTTGCAATCATATTGTACCTTATTTATCTATCTAAAATAAAGTATATTTAATCCATTCATATATTATAAGATGTTGTTTCATTTATTAGCTTATGATTTTATATAAAAAGATGCAGCCCATGTGGTGGTGGGGGCCTAAAGGTTCTGGATGGTAAATTATAAACACAAAAATTTTGCTTACAATAAATTTAATGTATACCACCACAATAAACCAGTATACTTACTACGGTTTTGTATAAAAATATACACAACAAATCTTAGGACTAGGTTAATTTTAAATTAACTTATTTGTTTGGCGAACGCTAATCAAACCATTCTTCAACATTAGGTGAATTCTCTTGAACATCATTTGACTCACTGAAAAGAGCACCATAACATTTTTAAGGGTATCTACATTGTTGACATTATCATGTGTTAAAGGTCTACACACAGACCCCCGGCTGGCAAAACCGGCCGCATGATAAAATCAGGGCCATGCATGCCGGTTTTTGCCGGTATGCCGGCCGGCTTCGGTGCGTAGCTTTAAAATACAACTAATATTATAATAAACATAATTAAATCAATAGTAAATATTAGTCTCAAGTTTTCTGTACACTTATGGTAAAATCAAACATTAGTGAGTCATCCATGCATGTCAGTCAGTTTAAATTTTCACAGGTGATATTTTGCCACAAATACTAAAATAAATTATGTTGTTGTTGGCAGCAACCTCTATATTGATTTCAGATCTAAATATAATATGTAAATAAAAAATATCCTAAGAAAAGAATATTTAGTGAGGTCCCTTCACAACTATTAGCTGTTATTTAAGGAACCATTATGTGCAAGTATGATTTGGTAAAAGGCAGTTTTTTTTTAAATTACAGTATATTTTTAAATAAAGGAATAATTATACAACTACCTATCAAGTGACGGGTCATTGCTAAACATTTCCGTTGGCACTGTAGGTGGCGCCCTCTCTGGTAGTAACTCGAGGTAGGATTGTCTGGACTGCAAGTGTCGCTCCACCTCCTCTGGTGTCATGTGGCCATCGCTGGCTGACAGGCCAAACCCAAGAGCTGGTGCCTTGTTCATCATTGAAGCTTGATGCTGTAGAGATACACACTGATAAGACTTCTGTTACTTCTTTTGAAATCATTGAAATTTGGTGTTATGATGCTTTTGTAAAGACGCCAAGTCAGTGTAAATAATGTTTCATAACTAGAGTTAATTACAAAATACCCAAAAACTATCTAAATTATCTGTGTACTATCCTCAAAATTATAGAGAACTAGCTGTTGCCCGCGACTTCGTCCGCGTGGACTTCAGTTTATAGCGCGCGGTGTCAACAAAATTGGTGTCAAATTTAAAAGCTTTTTAAAACCCTGGCACCCCTTAAATCAAAATACCCCAAAAAAGCTGTGCAGTGCGCACATAATATTTCATTTTTTTTTTATTAAACCTAAAGCTTATTTAGCCCCCCTGCCCCCATTACACAACTTTAGCTTTACCCATAAACTATATTTTAGCATTGGTAGAGGTTTAAAGTTTCGTCATTCATCACTGCGTAGATAAAGTACTGAGTAGTGAGCATGGGCGCCGACAGAAATGATTCCGAAGGGGTGCAGATTTTATTTTTCTTTCTTTTCTTTTCATTTTACTTTTTACGAACAACAGTGACTGTCTATTTACGACCAACAGAATACATTTAGTGCCGAAAGATTACGAACTATCCTTGTACGGCATGGTATTAGGGTTACAAAATGCTTTTTATTTCAATCATTCCTGTTGATCCCGAGATTTCCAAGGGGTGCAAGTGCACCCCCTGGCACCCCCCTGCCGGCGCCCATGGTAGTGAGTTATTCATTATCGACGTGTATAACAATTGAAAGAATCGAAAAATACTACTCAACATGGTATCACCTCTTATAGAAAGATGCATGAGCAAGCGATAGCGCGATGTAGGAGACGCACGGCGCCATCTATTATGAATTTTTGGAACTAACTTAATTTGAACAAATTTACGCATTTTCACCCCCTTACAACCCCTTTTTCCGGTTAAAAAGTAGACTATGTCCCACAAATTAAGGATATGCGATAATGATTGCGTGGCCATTTTGTGCTTATTTTCATACAAGTAGTGTGCGTTTATTTTCTTGAATATTTCTATTTGTCGATCATTTAGAAGCACATTATTATACAGAAAAGAAAGTCATTTAGTTCATGATATCGATAAACTATAGTTCAAGTAATGAGAATCCGTAAACACATGTAAAAAGCTATGCAATTTTTGTAGACAAATTATTAATTGATGTGACATTTTTAGCACTAATGCCTTATATAGCACGATTAAGGGATTATTGAACTTATAAATTATCTTTTTAGCTTACAAAAATACCGATTGAAAAGCCCAAAAAACGTTGTTCAAAACTTACGTATTTAATGTTAAATCCACGTGTTTGAGGCATTCTTTGGCCAATCTTATGGTTTATTATTTAGTGGAACCACAAAACTCAACAATATCTAACACAAGATGTTCACTAAAAACCTTTATTAACACTTTTATTACATGAAATATGCAGACCGACTCCTTTGTTATGTCCGAAGAAGTCGGACATAACATTACACGCTTTTGACGCTTATACACCGATATAAGGCTCTCTCCTAGTGTATATTAACTCAATGCTATGTCCTTTCTCAGGCTTTAGACTATCTGTGTACAAAATTTCATTACAATCGGTTTAGTAGTTTTGGCATGAAAGCGAGACAGATAGACAGACAGAGATACTTTCACATTTATAATATTAGTATAGATTGTTTACTTACTATATTAGTCTGCTTTTTAGGTGCAGGGTTTCTTTTCCGTTTGGTTGTGCTATTTTGACCTCTGTTTAGTAAGGATGGTGTGGACATCTGATGTACAGAATTAGCTTCAGCTTTTTTCCTAGAAACATTTGAAATATAATAAATATTAAAATAAATAGGTATCTATTATGTCCAGAATAAGTATTAAAACACTAAATTACGAAAGATCAGCTTTATTGAGCTAGGTAGCAAAATACACTGAAAATATTTATGTACCCACTTAGTTCATCTTATTATGTCAATAAGAAAAACAAGAATGTACCCACATAAAACCAACCTACAAACTTCATACAAAATATTATTAGATGTGTATTCTACATACCTCCCCCTTAAGTATGTACATAAGTATAGCATAAAAAACAAAGTAATTAATAATAATAATTGAACATTTCACATCATCAATAATATTGAACCAAAAAAAGTAATTTTCTAAACAATACACTGTAAGCAGCAGTCAATAAATATAAATCAAAATAACAATTTAATTTTTTGGTATTCCTAACAGTATCCAAGTGATTATATTATGCTTCAAAATATTTATGAAATAAAAGTATTAAACACTACTGTTTGCAAAAGCTTAGTTTATTGCCAAGCAGTGAGATTAAGTTTAGGGAATGTTTTAATCCTTCGATCGGAGGTTCTAGGAATTCCCATTGTATTCTTTTGTTCTCGCAATCACCGGTGCTCGTGCGGGGCCTGAAGGATTAATCCTGGAAATAATATTTTACAAACATTACCTCTTAGCTGCCTCTGTATTGTAAGAATTATCATCAGAAGACTCAGTTTCTTCGCTATCTGAGGTGCTGCTATCATGTTTTTCATACTGTAATAACCTATCCAATAAAAAGCTCCTATCTCGAGACACTCTAAGAAGCCTTTTTTGACTACTTCGTAAGGCATCTTGGAAGCATTCGTTTTCCTGAAATGACACATATAAAAAACTGAATGTCAAAGAAATCATGTGTGTTATGAAATCTAATGAATGGTGCTATGAAATCATTATATTAGCTGTTAGTAATTGCTCAGAGCATTTTAGTATAAAATTTATGAATATATATTGAATCAATATTATACCACATGACACATCAATAATACAAGACAAACCTACATGAAAGAGGCCTTTTTTGCCAGATTCTTTGTTTTTTCAACTGGAAGTAGGTAAAAAGTATCCAACAATTAATTCTATGTACAGCACCATTTTGCTTGCTTCAAACTTACATAAATAAGAAACTTGAGTTTTTTCTTCAGACTGAGGTACTGTGCTTTATAGTTAGGCTCCGGTTCTGCTTCACTGCTACTGTCACTGGAATAATCCTTTCGAGAGTCGAGACTGTGCGCCGGTTCAGTCTTGACGGTATTATTCACACTCGAAGCTTCGTTAGCTTGCATGTTCGCTATAGAACGACAATACCACCCGTCCAGCATCTTCTGCGAATTGTACATAACACTTTTAGCTAACAAATTGTACAAATTAGGATATTCTAATTCACAAAAAGGTGTTTTCAAAAACTTAGTAGGTTTAACCTACCTTGGGATAATTTTCGGACGCCAGGGTTACTGTTTTTCTTAACTATGCGAGGAATAAGATGCAGCAACAATCGCTGTTACAAAAAACGTAGGATTAATGTTAATTTTGCAGACAAATCCTAAAACACAGATTACAAGTATATATATTCGTATCTATGTTGAATTGTTGATGTACCTATGATGTTTGAAGTTTGAACAGCGCACGGGACCTGTCAATTTGTCAAATAACAAAGGTGTGTTTACAAACCTACTACAGTAATGACAAGTCCGGATGTACGAAATTTGATTAGTCATCACAACGTAACTTGACATTGACAGTATACTGCTAAAGTTAAGGAACACACGCCTAATGTCTATGGGTTGTTTTCTTTTTATCATCTCCACCAGACGGCGCGACGGTAGACACTCACTAATTTTGTATTGGTTCCCCACCGATTTGAAATTATCTGCAGGTTGGCATTACTGACTACATGTTGGTCGTCTTTCTAAAAAATATCAGTGTACTGTCAAGTGTAATATCAATCAAAATATCATACTCCTAAGCGATCATTGGCCTAAGCAATTAGGCCAGTATACTGGTAACAGCTTAGGAACACGCTTGCACTTGTCAAACTGAAAACACATGAAAACATGATAACTGAAAGAGTTTTCTACTTCTACTTTTTATTGTCGGTGTGGTTTTTATTATTTTTCCCCAAATTGTGTTATTTGGGTTTTTGATGTTCATTATTGGTAAAATATTAGCCACTAAATATCTGTTATCTTGCACAGGTGCAGGTAAGATGTTGTCAAAACCAAAATGTATTATTCCTGTAACATTTGGTGTGAACAACGGTAAATAGGGCTATTTCTTCCGCGAGTTTTAACTAAAACATCGTTATTATAATTACTTTATTATCCTATTCATTGGAATATTATTGTGTCTTTTTAAATTGAAATGTATCAAGTTTTACATGCTTTTGCCCAGTTATGTAGCAATTATTGATGGTATTCCCTGGTATTACCGATAGTTGTCTACCCATACGCCATCTAGTTACTAAAATGGAAGCTGTTTGACAATCAAATTAAAAAGCTAAGAAAATTCCTCATTTTCTTCCACTTTTTAATTTTTATAAATTCACTAGCTGTTGCCCGCGACTTCGTCCGCGTGGACTTCAGTTTATAGCGCGCGATGTCAACAAAATTGGTGTCAAAAGCTTTTATAAAAAAATCCTGGTACCTACCCCTTAAATCAAAACATCCAAAAACAGCTGTGCAGTGTGCTTATTTCATTTTTTAAAATTAAACTTTATTTATGCCAAATTTTAAAGTATATTTATCCCCCCAATTACACAACTTTACACATAAACTATTTATCATTGAATATTGATAGGTTTAAGGTTACGTCACTGCATAGATAAAGTACTGAGTTATTTAATAACGTAAATATCAATCGAAAAAATCGAAATCCAAAGATAACATGATACCACCTCTTATAGAAAGACGTTTCTGTAAGCAATAGCGCGATTTAAGAGCCGCACAGCGCCATCTATTATGAATTTTTGCATTTTTTGCATATGAAGAAATTTGCGCATTTTCACCCCCTTACAACCCTTTTGTCTAGTTAAAAAGTAGCCTATGTCCTTTCTCAGACTTTAGACTATCTCTGTACAAAATTTCATTACAATCGGTTCAGTAGTTTTGGCGTGAAAGCGAGACAGACAGACAGACAGATAGAGATACTTTCGCATTTATAATATTACTATAGAAGATGTATCGTTTGTTAAGAGGCCGGGTACCCTTGGAATTTCTCATACAAACGTAATACCAAAATCATTTTCTCATACGAAAATATTTTACATGTTTGAGTTATTTTGCAATACTAAAAAATATTTTTTAGAGTTTAAATATTTTGTAGTTAATTTACTATTTATTTATATATTTTTAGTGTTTCAATATTTAGTAGTAAATTGACTAAAAAAAAATTTAAACAAAAAATATTTTTTTTGTGTTTGAATATTTTGAAGTAAATTTTTGTGTAGGAACCTAGGTAATTACTATTTTAAACTGAAAAATAACTCAAACATGTTAAACATTTTCGAATGAGAAAATGATTTTGGTATTACGTTTGTATGAGAGATTCCAAGGGTACCCGGCCCCTTAAAGCGTTTATTCCACTTAAGCGCTTATTCCATTTCACTAAATTTAGTTATCTAAATGTTTTAGTGACTAAATTTAGTCAAGTGGAATAACATTTAGTAACTTTCTAAATGTTATTCCACTTGACTAAATTTAGTCACTAAATCATTTAGATATCTAAATTTAGTGAAATAGATTAAGCGCTTTATCCTAGCTAGGTTCCTAGATCCTTAATCGTTTCCGATTTAGTCAAGTGGATTAACATTTAGAAGCTAGGATCCTACCTAGGAACCTAGCTAGGATAAGTGGAATAAGCGCTTTAGAAAGCTAAGATCCTAGCTAGGATCCTATCTAGGAACCTAGCTAAGATAATTGGAATAAGCGCTTTAGACTTCGGGTAGATACAGTTTCAGCTTTGAATACATAAAAAATGTATACGACGTCAAAATTCTGAGGTTTTTTTTCATACTGACGTTTAGTTTTTTTAAAGAATATAATAACGTATGAGGCAATGTGTGACGTTCATAGAGTATAGACTTATATTAAAATACTGTCGGTGACGTTTGTTTATGAAAGTTATTAAAAATGAGATACCTAGTACCTAGGTACTGCATCTACAAAATAAACTAAAAACAATACATAAATTGCTTATTGCGTCAAATCTTTTCTCGCAAGTCTCTTTTCGAGAGGCAGAACGTTGGCCTAGTTTTGACAGGACTCAGGAGGCCTAGGCCTTGTGCTACTGCTGGCAATACAGGCATTCATTCGTTAGTTTCTGAAGGTTGGTGATACTGCGAGAGGGCACTTCCTTTCTACTCGGAGTAATTTTATTTCAGTCAAATATTATATGGACTTCGTGCCGTGTTTTAGAAAATTGAACTCTATATCTGTCTATATGTACCACATGTCCTCTTTCAGCTGAGTGCGGACCGTGCTTGTCGCGGGCAGTTGGTGCCGGATAATTTCCTCGTGTTGTTATGGCTCTCGGTAGTGAAGTGAATGATGATAATACCCCGAAACACACATCTCAAAAAGTGAAAAAATGCGCGATTAACAGCAATGTGAACGACAAATGTGGTAGCGAGAATATTAATAAAGGTAAGGTTCTAAATGTACATGCTCTAAGTTATGTAACATTGTAATGGATCAGACAAAAAAATTAAACTGTATTATTAAAAATCCCTTCGTTTAGTCATGTGATTTCTACAAAACATGTGACAATATAAATCCAACATAAAATTTCATTTATACGGAGTCTCATGTGCAACAAACTATTTTCGATCGTCTCAATATTTTTTCAATGAAATATCAAAAATGTATTAATAAAAAGTGTGTAAGGAGCGTACAACGAGCATTTTAGTATATAATTTGCTATATTTTTTAATCATTTTTTGTATCTTATTACACAACACTTAACAGATATTACATTTAATTTTTCTTAATAGCTTAGCTGGTTTTCTGTATTCTGTTAATTATATTGTCTTTATATATCTAAACGAATCTTATATTTCATGATTTATCCAATTATTAAATCTTTTAAGTAAGGAATGAAGCATGTGTTCTTCATTAATTACTATCAATAAACTTATTTGAGTAAACTTAAATATTGTCCATAATATGTAGAATAAATAATAAATAAGTACCACTAGCACTTGTTTACTAAAGTGATTTTATTACAAAATAAAATAAATATTGAATACAGTAACCATCAATCCCCAAGTGGCAGCCGGCTGCCGATAACAATTTAAAATCTCTAGGTCTGTGACACCCACAATGGAGGTGCTACAATGAATAAAGAATGAGAATGATATAATATGTAAGTATAAAAAATACTAATGCTTTACAGCAACAGCAAAGCACATGCTAATAAGAAATATTTGTGCATGTATAATAATTAAATTATCTTGACCTTAATATTAATGTGACTACTGGCTGGGTTATCTCTTTTAGTATTGCCTAGTTGTGTTTAGATAATTTCTTAAATTAACTGTTTGCTCAACTTAAGTTATGCATTCAATTTTAATGCTGGTTACATAGATTTTTATTTTTGATATGAAAATGTGACTAGGGAAAAAATTGAGTGCCACACAGGTTAAAGATTCTGTTTATTTTAATAGATTGCAAGATTCACTCTTCCACATGGATAATTTCATTGACAAAATTTATATTTCTTACCTTAATCCCTCGATCGTGGAAAAAGAGACTTTGCCTTTCTATTGTTATCGCGGTCGCATGCTTGGGGTTTGAGGGATTAATACTATAACTAATAATGTATGTATATTCATTGCTATCTACAAACCAGCAATGATTATACAAAGATGTGTATCTAAATTCTAATAGCCAATCAGAAAAATAATTTTTGTCTAAATTGTATTTAATAAAAAGGAGCCCGTGAATTAGCCATACACTTTTGAACCATGAACAAAACTATTATGTTTGTTAAAAACTTTTTGATATAAAACAAACATGCATCCATTTCCAGACTTTTACATTTTAAATAGTAAAAAAAGTTACATGTATATGATTAAGAATAGAAAAGTATTAGAGTACTGCTTAATCCTTCGATCGGAGCTTCTAGGAATTCCCATTGTATTCTTTTGTTCTTGCGATCACCGGTGCTCGCGCGGGGCCTGAAGGATTAATCTAGAAGATAATTTTATTCTGAGACTGTTACAGAATTTTTAACAGTCTGACCATGTTGCATCATCCAAATAAAGTATCTTATAATATTATATTATATTGTTAAAAATAATAATATTTTAAAAGGATAAAACTTCAAAACTGTACGTAATTAAGATATATTCCCTATCTCAAAAACTACTGAACCAATTTTGATGAAACTTGCAGTATTCCCTAAGTTGAATAATACCTAGTACAACAAAAAAAGAATCATTAAAATTTAAAATCAGTCTTGTAGTTCGGAAGATATGCGGACATGAAAACATACATTCACTTTTGAAATTTTGGCATATTTGTTGCGACACTGATATAGAATAACATTTGGCTCTGTGAAAACTATATATGTACTTTATATATGAAAACTGGCCATTTCTGGAAATATTACATGTACTATCAGAGAAGTTGATTTCTAGGCAGATGGGGGACCTACGTAGTTTGGTCGCGTTACATCAAACCCAGCAGACCGATCACAGCTAACATTGAATTGACTTAAGCCGACCACATGACGTAGGTCCGTCAACTGCTTAGGAATCAATTTCCTCGATGGTACATAGGGTTGAATTGACAACCTCCTTTTTTGAAGTCGGCTAAAAAGTATGTAACATATTATATTTAATAAGATACACAATGTGTTTGAGAGTTGTCACATCTAACATAACCAGATGTGCATCATGTGGCAGGTTACTATCGTGGATGATTGACATGATATTCAACTTGGGAGACATTGAAGCTATATTTAAACAGCTCATTATAATTCAAATGTGTATCAAAATGATTTAAATGTGGGCTTTAACTAATTACCTCATAGATATTTGATTTTAATAACAAGACTAGCTTTACAGCTATAAGGATGTGCTATGTTTTTCTTATTTATTTAAATAGTTAACTAATTCTACTAACAAAATCTTTTGACTAATATTATAGGAAAAACAGATCAAATAAAAAAAACTGAGTAGGTACTTATAATTTTGAAGTTTTATAAGTAATCTCTTGCATTATTTATATATTAATGTATTAAATAAATTAAAAAATAAAATTCATGTGTAATTCTTTAGGTAATTAATACTTAATAAAATTATGATGGGATCTTTGAACAGAAACTTGTTTATGGTGACTAGAGATTTTAGTTTAAATATGAGTTGCACTGTGCACACGCTCCAAATAATAAAAGGAAGTAAAGATATTGATCTAAGCATGACTCTGCAATAAATTCCCCATCAGTGACTTAAATAGATATAAATTATAATAAAAACTATTTTAATAATATTGGAACTATAGTATAAACTATAATGCAAAGGGAGTGGACTATACTTAAGTGGATTCTTATGTTCATATTTCTAGTTTGATGATATTAAACTACTAAGTTACCCTAGTTTAATATCATCAAACTAGCATCTCAAGGTGTTTAAGGCTGTAGTGACTTCTAATCTTTTAAAGTAAGTGCATTTTTGCATAGTGTTCTAGAGTGTGTCTAGTGGCATAGCAAGATGAAACCTATAGCCTAGAGTAGTTCATAATGTAGCATTTTAATTGATCCGTCAGTTGCGGTCGCTTGCGGCAAGGATCGGAAAGCCAGCTATAGCTTTGTTATCATTACCTCTAAATATAGCTTCTTGAACCAATCTATGTACAAATTTTGGAAGCATAAATCACTCTGTTGGTAAAGTAGGAATCCCTTTTTTTACAGAGGTCTTTTTGATTGATTATTCTGTGTTATAAAAGTTGACCAATCGTGTTATGCTATGGGCAATTCAAAGACAAAGACATGATGAATACTGACAATGAACTTTAATTTCTTAGCTTTAGTCATTGCTGTGAAAAATCGATATCGCTATAGCCAAATTATCAAGGCGTCGCATCGCCTTAACTTGATACCCAAATAATAAGAGCCTCTTGCGGAGCACGTAGAAATTCGTACATTGACTCTCGCTACTTGTCTTTTTTCACGCGCACGAAGAAAATGGTTTCCAGCTCATAGAATGTCATTGTGGAAAAGGGTGACTATTCGTTTGGGAAAGAGACAAGCTATAGCCTGTAATTGGAAGACCTACTCGCTGTCCTCCGGGCTCCGACTGATGTGTTATAATAACTTTATAGATATAGAAAACTAGACGTTCCGCGCGGCTTCGCCCCGCGTAAATTAGATATTTTAGTATTTCACAGACAACATTTGTCAGGATATTTTTTGTGGACTAATGTAATTAGTCCACAAAAATAGCCTATGGTCCTTCACGTGGTCTACTTCTTATCTGTGCCAAATATGTAATAACTAATAACAAAAAAAATACTCCAGTAGTTCGTGAGATATGCCCTTTCAAATATTTTTCCCCGTTTTTCCACATTTTCCTCTATTTCTTCGCTCTTATTAGTCTTAGCGTGATAAACTATAGCCTTCCTCAATAGATGGGCTATCTAACACTGACAGAATTTTTCAAATCGGACCAGTAGTTCCTGAGATTAGCGCGTTCAAACAAACAAACAAACTCTTCAGAATTAAAATATTGGTATAGATTAATAATTTTAGATACATGCATTGTCTGATGCAATATGCCATGAACATTTATCTTAATCACTATGTGACTAGTCAAGTCGACGTCAGTATAGGCCCTTAACGAAATATTTTTTGCTCGATTTTTACCTTGTTAAGAGCTTTACAGGCTAATGACCTACGAGTACATATTGACATATTATAATATTTCTTACGTTACCGTACTTAAGGGCTCTCGGTTAAAGCCTAAAGGAGATAAGTAATCTCCTTTATTTGAATTTGTTGCTTTAAAATACGTAATTAAAGTTTAGTAATGAATGTTATAATATTATACGTGTTAAAATTATTCTAAACAGGTGAATAACTGAACTTTCTTTTCCTCTTATTTAACGGTTTTAGCGGTAATAAAACATAATTTAAACCAAGTCGTTAAAAAACAGTAAAATTCAATATGGAGTTATGAATATATATATATATATATATATATATATATATGCTGAAAAATTAAATATATTGGAGAATCGTATCAAGTGATGTTTGCCCCCATGAAGGGTTCTGACCTCTGTATTCCGTAGAGTACGTAAATAGTTAAGTTAGTACATAGTGATTTGTAAGCTTGAGCCACTAAACAGATTAAGATGAAATTGTGTGTGAAGACCGTACTTCTTTCCCAAAATACTTTTGTATTTCTGAAAAATCTACGATTCTAGAGCGATAAACGAATTGCTGCGCAATGAACAAATAATCCTGTCTGCGTTTCTTACGATTCAGCCTGATATCGCGACAGACAGACAAAGTAGGGACAGGCGGCGAAGTGTTTCATTGATAACCAGTAGTCGCTCCTATCCTTTTTAAATCTTTATCAACTGATTATTAAATCTTTATCAACTGATTATCCAAACTCCAATCACATCATCCAATCAAATCGATATCTAAAATCTAAACGATATGAAATAAAAAATCTTTTCACCTTCAATTAGGAACTCAGTTAACTGTTTTTCCGACTGCAATACAACCTTGTCAATTTATTGATTGCAACGGAAGGTTAAAGTTCAGTCAGCATGGTTTGCAACCTTTGGAGTTGCTACTAAATGAAAATCTTCCGAATATAACCGCTATTTCCGAATCAAATGCAAGTCATACAAGACCATTTATTTTATAAATAAATATTGTATTGTTGAAGTTGCACATCGAAATCTGTTGTGGACTTGTGGGTTTGGTAATGTGAGGTTATGTAGTTAGCGCGGTCTACAAAACCGTTGCTTGTCGTGAGTCGTCAATTTGAAGCTGCTTGTCTCTTTTTTTAAAGTTTTCTTAAAAAAGTGGAGCTCAAGCCATCTTTTTAGAGAAATAATAAGCGATGTTACGTACTACGTAGACCTTTACTTTTTGAACAAGGTTAGTTTATCACAGTTCAAAAGTTATCTATTAATAACTTTTTTATTTGGTGTTTTTCGTATTACAATTTTACTAATCATTAGATATTGTCGAGCATCGTGTATTTTTTAAGAGCCTATGCTGGCCCACTGCTGGGCCTATTTCAAGGCCACAATTTCCCCTCATTCGTCGCATGAAAATTATTCCGTAATGTACACTTTTAATTAATACTCTACCTCCCATTGATAGAGCCGCTCTCACAATAAGTCATTATAGGGCGAGGCCGCATCGGTCTCTTAATGAACTAATATTTAATTGGCCGGACCAAAATTGATTAATCAAGAGATAGACACAGTTGCATAGTTGAACGGCGATCAAATGCACTATCTAAAATAAACAAACGCTGTGACGTCACAGGTCTCTTATCCGACAGACGACGGTGGGTTAGTATTTTGTACGATATTTCTGTCGACTTGTAACCTTCTTATCATAATTTAAGAATTAAGGTTAGGCGCTACGGTCCATTGGTTGCAGACTAACAAACAAAATTAGCCGTATCTCTAAAATGGACTCTAGCTAACGTTTATAAAAGTGATTCTCCTAACAATATTGAAATTAACCCATCAAACCCCATAAGGTGAGCGAGACACAGTACAATAACAATAGATTTCCAAGAATCCATGATCGAAGGATAAATATTAACAATTAAACTGTGAAACCCTGGAACCATTGCTTTACCTTGTAAAGTGTCTGCTGCAACCCATTGACCCCTCAGAGTAATAAAGTGCGTCATTGGCATTGCGATTTGCGCTGCCTCAATATGCTCGGATCTCACAACGAAAATAATAATTACTAATAAACTAGCTGTCTTGGTGAACTTCGTGTCACTTTAAAACCTTCCCTGGACTTCTACGAATATTTTAAGACTAAAATCAGCCCAATCTGTTCAGCCGTTTTCGAGTTTTAGCGCGACTAACACATTTGAAAATCCATTTTTATATATTATATACTAGCTGTCCCGGTGAACTTCGTGTCACAGGTCACTTTAAAACCTTCCCTGGACTTGTACGAATATTTTAAGACTAAAATCAGCCCAATTCGTTTAGCCGTTTTCGAGTTTTAGCACGACTAACACATTTGAAAATCCATTTTATATATGTCGCAGGGAAAAGAGGATATCAGGGATTTCACGATATCCCTAGGGATATCACGAACTCCCGGAAGATGCCGAATATTCTTGTTTGTTACGTCTTCTTACTAAAAATATCTAGTGATTTGTCATTTCACTAAACTAAATCTAGTGAAACGTCAGAAACGCGGATAGCGCCGAATAAAAATCGAGCCACTTATTTCTCTCGCTCGCTCTAGTTCCCACACGTGACACGGGCACTAGTGGGAGTGAAAAAAATGCGTCGCTCGAGCTGGCGCGGCTCGTCTAGCCTGGAGACAGACAGACAGACTAACCCTTTGGGTACGGAACCGTAAAAACTAGGATAATCAAAGAGCTGCAGGAGTACCTGTAGTACCTGTGCCTGTACTTAAGAGCCTAACCAAACTAGAGATCGACATGCCACCTATACAAAAAATATTCAACTTGGTCGGCCGCTTTATTTGACGTCAAAAATCAAAGGTCTGAAGTATCTGATGAAGAACCCTGAGCTGGTTTCAACTGTATGATTCAGAGATATGGTGATGCCCCCTCAGATCTGCTATAGTTGCATTACACGTGTGATAATAATAATAATAACTCCCACGCTGGTTTTGGTGACGGTGGCCGGTTTCATTGAAACCAGGCCAAGAGTAATTTTATAGTGCCCAAGTGTGTGCGCTGTACACAAGATCAATCTCTATATTCCTTTACTCGCATAACCCGGTGGGACGGAAGACTGACACGACCGGCGAGAGATCAGGCGTAGGAATAACTTTTTACATGCCCATCTGACGCATGGATCTTACTTGTCAGATTCAGATGTTAGATGATCCTATCAAAGTACCCGTGTGTATACTAGAGCAAGTGAGAGAAATGCGTGGCTTGATTTTTATTTGGCGGTGTCCGCTTTTCTGACGTTTCACTAGATTTAGTTTAGTGAAATGACATATCACTAGATATTTTTAGTAAGAAGACGTAACAAACAAGAATATTCGGCATCTTCCGGGAGTTCGTGATATCCCTAGGGATATCGTGAAATCCCTGATATCCTCTTTTCCCTGCGACATATATCAGAGAAGATAGCTGTCCCGGTGAACTTCGTGTCATAGGTCACTTTAAAACCTTCCCTGGACTTCTACGAATATTTTAAGACTAAAATCAGCCCAATCCGTTCAGCCGTTTTCGAGTTTTAGCGCGACTAACACATTTGAAAATCCATTTTTATATATAAGATATAGATAGATACTACTAGTAATACTACAGACTACTAAAATAGGAAGTATTTTATTTAACTCCCATTAAATAACACAAATAAAAAACCCTTTACCATCCAACAGAGAAATGTAGAGTTTTGCGCTCGGATCTCACAACGAAAATAATAATAATAAGTAATACATAATACTGAAATACTAATAATAGTACTACTAAGATAGGAAGTATTCTATTTTAATCGAAATAAATAACACAGATAAAAAAACCCTTAACCATCCAAAAAAACGAGAAGAGAAATGTAGAGTTTTGCGCTCGGATCTCACAACGAAAATAATAATCTATATATATAAAAGAAAGTTGTGTTAGTTACACTACTTATAACTCAAGAACGGATGAACCGATTTGGCTGAAAATTGGTGGAGAGGTAGCTTAGAACCAGGATTAGGACATAGAATATATTTTGTCCCGGAAAAATGTACGGTTACTGCACAATATACTTTTATGATTTGCGCGTAAACTATTCAATCGATTTTGATGAATTTTGGTATGGAGATACTTTGAGTCTCGGGAAAGGACAAGTGATACTTTTTGTCCCGGAAAATGTACGGTTTCCGCACAATAAACTTTTATGATTTTCGCTTAAACTATTTAATCTATTTTGATGAAATTTGGCATGGAGATACTAATTTTAATCCATTGTTTTCTTAAACCAATTCGAATTAAATACTCATCGTTAAGACAGGACAACGTCTGTCGGGTCAGCTAGTTACTAATATAACACAAATAAAACCCTTTACCATCCAACAGAGAAATGTAGAGTTTTGCGCTCGGATCTCACAATGAAAATAATAATTACTAATATAACACAAATAAAACCCTTTACCATCCGACAGAGAAATGTAGAGTTTTGCGCTCGGATCTCACAATGAAAATAATAATTACTAATATAACACAAATAAAACCCTTTACCATCCGACAGAGAAATGTAGAGTTTTGCGCTCGGATCTCACAACGAAAATAATAATAATAAGTAATACATAATACTGAAATACTAATAATAGTACTACTAAGATAGGAAGTATTCTATTTTAATCGAAATAAATAACACAGATAAAAAAACCCTTAACCATCCAAAAAAACGAGAAGAGAAATGTAGAGTTTTGCGCTCGGATCTCACAACGAAAATAATAATTACTAATATAACACAAATAAAACCCTTTACCATCCAACAGAGAAATGTAGAGTTTTGCGCTCGGATCTCACAATGAAAATAATAATTACTAATATAACACAAATAAAACCCTTTACCATCCGACAGAGAAATGTAGAGTTTTGCGCTCGGATCTCACAATGAAAATAATAATTACTAATATAACACAAATAAAACCCTTTACCATCGAACAGAGAAATGTAGAGTTTTGCGCTCGGATCTCACAATGAAAATAATAATTACTAATATAACACAAATAAAACCCTTTACCATCGAACAGAGAAATGTAGAGTTTTGCGCTCGGATCTCACAACGAAAATAATAATTACTAATATAACACAAATAAAACCCTTTACCATCGAACAGAGAAATGTAGAGTTTTGCGCTCGGATCTCACAATGAAAATAATAATTACTAATATAACACAAATAAAACCCTTTACCATCCAACAGAGAAATGTAGAGTTTTGCGCTCGGATCTCACAACGAAAATAATAATTACTAATAAATAATACCGAGATACTACTAATAGTACTACTAAAATAGGAAGTATTCTAATTTAATCGAATTAAATAACACAAATAAACCCTTTACCATCCATCAGAGAAATGTAGAGTTGTGCGCTACGATTAACATTTATATTATTGTTGTAACCTTGTACGTATTTGGCCAATTATAGTGCATTGTACATACTGATCATAATATACCATGTACTCGTCATATCATACTAACGCACAACAGACATAATATTATGTACAAACGAATTAATTATATCTGTTTAATATTAATGACATGGATACTATATTGTACATGCGCTGCACGACTTGCCTTCGCAGCTTTGTTGTCTTATATCACTATATTAATCGCTTTATTTTATTAAACTTTATCATACCAAAATTTTGAAAAGACAATTCATTTACAGTTGCATGTGTTTAGCGACGCACACACAGGCATCAAAATTCAAACTACGCTAGATACCTGGCGTTATCCCGACTCCCGTCCGTGATTTGACTAACTGGCCATAACTTATTTTGATTTATAACACCTGAATAAAATCTGCTTTAATTTTTGTTCTTAGAATTCAATCTATGTAACCTTTTATATTCGTTCTGAGTGTGAGATAAGATAGAGCTAAAGAACAATAAGATTTGAGGAGAGAAGTTATATAGTTAAAATCTAGAATTCGGGACAACTTGCACCTAAAATTTTAATATTATTCGTATTCAAAGGTATTCAGTATTTTCTTGCATTGTCAATGACCATATATATTTCGAGAAACTTTACATTTACAATAAACTAAAATATGTGGGAAAATCTTGAAAGAAATAATGATTTTATAAAATTTTAATTTTAAATATTAATACGAACATTAATTTTAATAAACGAAATAATTTATGTATTACGGTTGCCTCATGGTTAATTACGAAGGGGTATTATTTTAATGTGGAAGCTAGGTTTTATTTAATTGCTCAAAATTCATAATTGCAATTATTATAACAATTTACAGCTTTGGGGCTTGTTTTTACTAAAATCCGAGTTTTAAATTTAAAAAAAAGTAGTGCGTTTATGCGGTCATTGACTCTGCGACTAGTGTATCCAAATTCCAAAATCATAGATCCGTGCTCTTTACACTCGTCTATAAATCAAAACTTAAAACCACTTGCACCAATGGCCCAGGCTATTTATTCAAAGTCGCCCCGCTCCGTTGCGCTAAAATTCGTTTATCACGCGGGAACTGTACAATGTACATTTTTCCGGGATAAAAAGTATCCTATTGTCTTTTTGCGGAACTCAATAGTATCTCCATACAAGCTCGGTTCAGCTACACACACACTTTCAGATTTATAATATTAATCTTTCAGGCCCCGCGCGAGAACCGGTGATCGCGAGAACAAAAGAATACAATGGGAATTCCTAGAACCTCCGATCGAAGGAGTATGGATTTCCATGTCACTAGTTTGGTATACCAAAGCTCTCAGTTGTAACTTGTAACGTTTTGGGAACGCGTGATGTCGGCAAGTGGCGACAGAGTAGGGCTTCGCCAGTACAAGAATAGACGATTGTCTCTAAGGCTATTTCCATTCTTCAAGTGGAAAATTAACTCTTTTGAACTCTGCGTTTCCTTCGTTTAGAAATAAAATTATGAATATAATATAATATAATTTTTATCCATTTTTAGGGTTCCGTACCCAAAGGGTAAAAACGGGACCCTATTACTAAGACTGCGTTGTCTGTCCGTCTGTCTGTCACCAGGCTGTAACTCGAGAACGATAATAGCTAGAGAGTTGGAATTTTCACAGAAAAATAAAATAAAATAAATATTTAAGGGGGGCTCCCATACAACAAACGTGATTTTTTTGGCCTTTTTTGCTCTATATCAATAATGGCAACAGGTAGGTACTTGACTTTTTCACAAAATCCTTAGTTATATGTGTACTTTAATATTTAATAATAATATTTAAATAAAATGAAAAATTAAGGGGGCTCCCATACAAAAAACACAATTTTTGGCATAATTTTGCTCTATAACGGTACGGAACCCTTCGTGCGCGAGTCCGACTCGCACTTGGCCGATTTTTGTATCTAACTTTAAATAAGTAAAATAGGACTTTTGCCAATTTATGTTCTCCTTTATATTAATAATTCTTTATAGGGTCAGAACTTCATATCTAAACGAGGCGAGACGAGGCGCGAATGTTGCGATACTCTATCCTAATTAGTAATCACTAATCAGTAACTTCAATATTTAAAAAGCTCATTTTATAAATCTTCTTATAGAGCAAAATATATTTAACATATAAGATTATGTTCCAGTTAAACTAATCATATTGTAACAATTTTCAAAATCTAGGGTAAACAACCTCGTTTTGGAAGTTAAATACTTGAAAAAATGTGGAAAATTTGTTTGTTATCAGCTTAGAGATAACAATTTAAATGGCTAGCGCCAAGTGAGTGCGCAACCAGACCGACAGAGTTCTGTTATGTAACGACTAACGCGGCGGTTACTATGCACGCTGTTTCCCAAGCTTATATTGTTCGCTGTCCACAAGGTGTTTAAGAGTTATGACCGATCATAAAGGCTAATTTACATACACACAGTAGCCGGCGCCAGCTTTACTGGATTCCGATTGGACCAGCTGCAGTGCAGCACTGTATCTCTATTCTCTATGTAGAGTTCACTGTAAAAGTAGCAGCGAAAAAACAACTTTTTTAAAATTATTGAATGTGAACATTTATGACGTATGACGTACCAGCTGCAGCGCAGCACTGTATCTCTATGTAGAGTTTACTGTAAATGTAAGGAGAGGTTTTAACTTTAATAAATAATAAGGATAACTATTAACTGGCAAGTATCCAAGGCGAGGGCGGGATGAGAATTAAGTAGCCTCTGCTATTTAAAAAGTTAAAATTAAAAAAATATGTATGTCATTTTTAAATTCATGTCTCTGGAACTGGAAACCTGTGTTCTAAATTTGAATTTGATGGCGTGAAAATTTTATTATTTTTTTATCATTTGAAAAAAAAAATTCGTCAACTGTTTTCAAAATGGATAAAATTGACGAAAGAGCGCCGATAAAGTTTCCTCATATGAAGGGGAAAAGGGGAGATATATTTGTGATGAATTAAAAATGTTAAAAATGTAAATGCCTATCCTAGACTACGCCGACTCCTGCTACTTGGACCTCACTGAGGAGCTGTTAACAAAACTTGAACGTTTACAGAATCTCTGTATCCGTTTTGTGTTTGGACTCAAAAAATATGATCACGTATCAGCCTTCAGATTGAGGCTCAAGTGGCTTCCTATCCGTCTCCGTCGCAACTCCCATATCCTCTGTTTACTATATAATATATTGTATAATCCTCTCTCTCCATCTTATCTGCTCGATAGGTTTAATTTTTCCCACCCTCCTGAAATCCCGTGCAGATCCATTGTCAGAACTAACCTCTCCCTCCCATCCCATCGAACCAATTTCTACTCCTATTCCTTTACCGTGCACGCCGTCAGATTATGGAACTCGCTTCCGCACACTGTTCGTGACAGTCCAACTATCGCTGTGTTTAAAAGACGATTGAAAGAGCATTATCTTAATTCTCAATCACCGTAACTTGTATTATTATGTATACATATAGTATTTATTTATTATATTCATATGATTATTTTTTGATTTTATTTATATAATATTATGTTTTATATTATAGTCTTAGTATAAATTATTATTAGTTTCGATATTGTTGTATAATATGGTTAATTTAGTTTAATTAGGTATATATACAACTATTGATTGTGCACGTCCTATCTGTTATCTTTTACACTGTATCTCTTAGTAGGGCTGCTGTAAGAGATTTCTTTTAGAAATAAGCAGTCCCTTTGTGTCGTCTTTCCGTGTTAATTGTATCTTTATATTGTGTTTCTTGTGTACAATAAAGAGTTAAATAAAAAATAAATAAATAAAAATGTTTTGGGTGAATCTGCTTCTTCTCATGCCACAGTAAAAAACAGGGTGGCTGAGTTTAATCGCGGTCGTTCATGTGTCAAAGATGAAGCCCACCGCGAACGTCCAAAAAGCGTCACAACTCCGGAAATGGTCGTGAAAGTATATAATATGGTTTAAGCAGACCGACGATTTAAGTTATCTGAAATAGCAGACACTATAGGTATCTCAAAAGAACGGGTAGATCATATCCTAAGTGAGGAACCAAATATGAAAAAGTTATCGGCACGTTGGCTGCCGCTATTGCTTACGCACGATCAAAAAATAATTAAAGAAAATCAATGAATTAAAGTATTATTTGTTGCCCCACCCACATTATTCGCCTGATCTAGCGCCATCTGGCTTCCATTTATTCCCTAAGCTCAAAACTTTTTTGGGTGGACAGAAATTTGCCACAAATGATGAAGTCATAGCACTCATAGCGGCTGTAGATGAGTATTTTGCAGACCTTGAAAGAAATCATTTTATGGAAGGCATTACTGCTTTAGAACAAAGATGGAGTAAGTGCATAGAGGTTCACAGAGACTATCGAAAAATGAAATTAATGTTATCACGAAAAGTTAAGTTTTTTACTATTAGGCTAGTTACTTATCATCCCACCCTCGTATTAGTCGCTAAGGCAAGTCCATGGCTTTTCAACTTGTCAATCCAATGCTTGCAATTTTACGTTAGAATCGAACAAATCAAAATGGATTTCAAATTTTTGAATCAAATTCTTCCCTTCTGTAATGGAGAACTCCCCTTTTTGGGAGATTCTTATTTCTTTCCTGTCTGGTCTGTTTTATACAGACCGCAGCTCTTATATTCCGCAGAACGGAAAAATATCATATATAATGTGTTATGTGTCAGCCATTTAGTGGTCATAATTACTTTGAGTCACGGATTATATTACGTGCACATATCAAAGAATGACCATTTTAATGATATCATAATTAAAACAGCCGCTGTCCGTTATTGCCCTACATAACGGAATTGCAAATGCGTCCATGTTTCAACGCAGATTTGTTGCTGTTTGATATATTATTAGATTTTTTTTTATTTGTAAGCGTCCTTTAAAGGGCTTTATAGAATATTCTATATCCTGGCATTAGAGTACCAGATTTCCTCAGATAGATATGAATGAAGGCCTAATAAAAAAATGCTACATGGCAGTCTAGCTACCTCATATTATTTTATAGTTAAAACGTATTATGCTTATTATACCCGTGCAATGTGCATAAAATTAAAAACTGTAAGTGTTTTCTTAATTTCTAAAGAGATATCTGATTATAGAGTTTTTCAACAATAGAAAATGTTTTTTTCTTAGGCTAGTAATCAAATCTATCTTACCTGAGGCTGACGTTAGTTAAAATTTGGCATGTGATTCAAAGCTGAATGATGGTCTTATCTGTCTAGGTATGCATGTATCTTGGCTTGATACCAGACTAGAGTTCAACGGGAACTAAAATTGAGCGATTCTTGAGGCTAGCTACTTATATACTTTATGCTGGACGCGAAGTGGTGAGAGCAAAATATGCTCTAATGAGACAAATCGCCCGCTTACTTACTTCTCTAATCGGTACAATAATCACAATTTAATTTGTCCTCATTATAATGATGATAGTGCTCGTTAATATCGCGCGGTTCACGCAACATACGACTAATGTGGCAGCATCTCAACTGGCGTATTTACAGATTCCTCATAACAGATTCCAAGTTCAAGGGGACACGATACAAATACAGAGGTTAAATATTTAGCCCTGTATTGATGTGGAGTCGGTTTCTGCATTATTCAACGATCGATGCCGCCTGCTACCCGGCATCACCCGGCATCACCCGGCATGCGGCAGATCTATATTCTACTCTGCTCTTGACGTCATTTTCTACTTCATTATAAATAGAACGAGATATTATGACATATTGTTGTGTCTAACACCAAATCTCGAGAGTGTTTTAACTTTTTTAAGTGCTTTTCTCACGTGAAACCCATTATTCATAGTTTAATTCTTCGGGGTGCGCACTAAACTTCAGTCGACCATGCCCGCGAACCACGGTCACGGAAATTCGTACAGAAGTTGCCAAAAATTCGTGTATTTTCCTAGTTGTTACATAAATTATTGTATCACTCGTGTAGATAGGACGCGCGATTCGGTTAGTTTTCCTCAAGATTTATCAGTGTGACGCCCCGACTTAAGCAGTAAGCTTATGTTTTATTCAATGGATACTTACGCACAAACAGGCGAATGCTTGGTTTATCTGGTATCTTACTGCATTTTTAGATTGGTCAACGTTTTACATGATTTTTTTTCTATGGTTGAAACCATGTTGAAACGTAGACATTTTTTTCTGAGACGGAGGAATACTCATTACTTTAGTCAACGATTCTCGCCTAGAAGCTTTTATCGCACCGGATGAGTCTCATCGTTCATTATGATAAACTACTTCAGGCGACGTAAAAGCAAATATTCTAGGGGAGCCAAATCGCGAAAAAAAATCTAGTATACTCAAAGGTTCAAAACCCTCGGGCTGGCGCCTGTTCACACGCCTAGACCGAACGAATCGTGTCAACGCCTGTTTATCAAAATTTGATTTAATATGAGCTGAGTTACTCGTGTTATCTTATTTGGTAACACAACACAGATAATTTCCACTGATACCGTCCCTCAGTCCCTCTACGACGCTACATTCTTCGAGCGAAAATGAACTTTATTGTCTCGCAGAAACAAATATTTTTTTATCATCTTATCACACACACCTACTTATTCATTTACGTCTCATGATTGATGATGCAAATGTGGGTCATTATTTTAAATAACGTATTCTCATAGTTTCGTATCGGCCTATGATGTTGCATTTCCGAACAACCTGAAAACGCAATGGGAACGTGAACTATATGTAGGAAAAAAAGCCATAGAGCATTGCAGACTGAATTCTATTCTGAAGCAGCTAGCTTTGCGACTAGTCAGTTACGATAATCTAGGTTCTCACTTCTAAGCGCTTTTGTTACATACCTATTACGTCGTTCGCTACATGTAACAAATCTACTATATGTATAATATAGTAGAGTTTAGAAACTTACAAACTTTTTAGTCCTTTTCGACTTTCCGTGGTAATTTGATTACTGTTTCTGTTTTCAATCTCTAAGCATAATGTTTGTAATTGCATCAATCGAATCGCATAGTCGCGATCGCCTATTGTTGGCGGCATCCCGTACCCGTCTATTATTGACTCGACGCTGGAGATAGTTGGCGGTGCGCCAGAGCGGACCACGTGCTCGGTCACGGGACGGCACTAGCTAGTAGCTTCACTAGCGAGCGAACGTCGGTAGAGCTTGCCGGCTAACGTAAATCGTGACGACACTTGTGATCCGGTGCATTCAAACAGCCTCGTCGTAAACGGCTCTTATCGGAATATGTTACCCTAGTACATTAAACTGATGGTCGGAAATCCAGTTCTAAACGATAGTGCCTCGTCAGCAGACGTAATCAGAGACCGCATTTTTAAAACCTCATTGTTGTAACAGAAGCAACTTAAGCTGCTTATAACGCGAGTACAGTACCCGGCGATAAATATTGCACATCGACCTCTGGAAAGTGACAGTCGGCTAATTTCGGTTTTGTAGAGCGTTATCTCTTACGCACGAAATACAAAAAGTCCGGTATATATTAGGAGCTGTTAAAACAATTATGGTTTGCTTCTTTTGACAATTTTATTATTCTTTGTATAAAATACACCAAATTTTCTATAAGTTATGGCTTTAGGTTCGGGTAAAATAAAATAAAAAAGGGTGTTCAAATTATGTTTACGTATTTAAAATTCGTTTTGAAAATTACAGCTGTAGCAAATTTAGGGGTGTTAACAACTCTAGATATATATTCTGAACTGGACGCGACTGCACTCTATTGAATTTGAACAACGACTGACATAATGTCAAATAGGTGTGTGCTACAAAGATCGTGCTCTATGAAACCGAAATTAGCCGAATGTCTCTTTCCAAAGGTCGATGTGCAATATTTATTGCCGGGTACTGTAGTGCTTTGCAAGGTGTTGAGGAGCGACCGCAGTAAAGCGATCCACCGCATTTGAATACCACATAACCTCATGGTCATCACTTATATAAATATTTTATGCAAATGATTCAATTACATGTTACATGACTTATTGTAATCTACCTAAGTATTGTAAGTTGATTAATATGAAGCTATAGCTGGTACGAACAATAAAATGTGTTTGGTTGGAATCTTTGTTGACATTGTAATACTGAGAAGATTTCTAAATTTTGTAAACGAGTACATTACGTTATGTTTGCGCTCCGAGGCAAATATTTAAGTTGATTTGTGAATTGTTCAGCTGATAAAGTCGAGAAGCAGTCGGTTAAGATGACAAAAGAGACTGGGGGGAAAAGCGTGTCGTGCAGCAACGGGCACGCTAGCACGCCCAACGGGCGCGCGGACGACGAGGGTGGTGGCCCCGCCCCCCGCGTCTCGTACGCCGCGGCCGCACGCAAAGCGCTGACTCCGCCCACAACGGCTAACTCCCACCCAGGTTATTACAGTAAGCTAGATGTTAGCTCGACCTAGACGAACCCTTTTTGTTATGCTTCTGTAGTGTACCCTAACTAGACGCTGTCGTACCTTTCCTCTAATGTTCCTTTTGTCACCTATCGGTTATGTGTGTGTTTTGTCCTATCGTCACCATTGGAAAGAGTCATGATTCGGGACCATTTTCCAATGCTGAACGTATACTACTTCCCTATTTTAACTTGTTTATAATATTTTTTGTAATTCTGTATTTTTTTGCCTTTTCAGATTGTACAAATAAAGCGAACAGTGAGAACCCCCTCCCAGCGAAGTCCGGTAACCCACCTGCAAAAGTTAACGGCGAGAAAAACACTCCAGTAGCTAATGATAATAAAACAAATAAGTTAAGTACCAAAGAACAAATTATGAATGGAAACGAATGCGTAGATGTTGTTAACGGTGACCAAAAAAAGGAATCACTTTGTGATATTAGTAGTAGTAAAAATAATCATACAAAGATAGTTTCTAATGGAGTGAACAGTGATTCGGACGACACAAAGTCAAGCAAGTCGGATGATGCGAATGATGTTAATTCGAGCTCGGCAAAAACAAAAGGAGATGCAAAACCAGCCGGCAATAAGAAAAAGGAAAATAAAAAGAATAATGCAACGGATAAAACGAAGGACACCAAGAAAAAGACTGCTAATGTAGATAAACCAGAAAATAATAAAGAAAAGGAGGAAGAAAAAGAAGTGGAGAAAGTCAATGGAGATTGTAAAGAAACTAATGGTGAGAAAGAGAGAGAATCTTCTCCCAGTGAGGATGACGATGACAAGAAAAGAGATGCCGAGGTTGTGTTCGTTCAAGACATGGGATTCACAGTCAAAATTGTGAGCCCAAGAGCAGAGCCATTAGATATTCAGGTAAGTCAAGTTCTACATGTTTAAAGTAGCAGTGTTTCTAAAGTTCTTAATAAAGCACAACTGATCATTTTAAATATCACATTAGACCTTGACATCGATCTGTACTTTCTCTCAAATATTAATTAGGATATGATTTATTTTCAACATCACAATTATAATGTTCTAGGTATCAAGTATGGAGCTAGTACAGGAGATACATCAGGTGCTGATGGATAGAGAGGACACCTGCCACAGAACGTGTTTCTCTCTCCAACTAGATGGCGTCACGTTGGACAACTTTGCCGAATTGAAGAACATCGAAGGTCTCAAGGAAGGATCAGTTATAAAGGTAAATATAAATGCTTGACAGCTAAGTTAGATTTTAGAACAGCTAAGTTCATTCTTTTGGCCTTATTAGTTATTTTATTTGGTAATTAAGTATGTATGCTTCATATAGGTGCCAATGAAAGTAATAATAATGACAACAATGCCAATGAAAAACCTATTCAAACAAAAAAATTAAACTATTTAATAATTAAACATGAATTTCCACCAAGAAGTGACAGTACATCCAATCATAATATCTAAAACGACTATCATTATAATCCATAGGTTAACTAAGGGCTACTTGCCTTTGTCTGGATTATGCCTTTATATTATGCCGTCTTTTATATCTATTATGATGATTGAGTGATGTAGCATCATATTTAACAGAGGATTAATTTCTAACCTAACTTACACTGAATCTTAATGTGATGTTTAACTTTTTCAGGTTGTAGAAGAACCCTACACAATGCGCGAAGCGAGAATCCACGTCCGTCATGTGAGAGATCTACTCAAGTCCATAGACTATGTAGACGCCTACGCCGGCCAGGAATGTAGCTCCCTCGCCTTCCTCAATATCATCACACAGGGTGATATATTAGGTTAGTAATGGCATTTTTTAATAGAAAAGTAAGCAATTAAACGCGAAAGATATAACGATAGGATCATTAAAATCTGTATGTCAATTGTCAAGTGTTTCTACTTAACTGCAAGAAAGCATGTTATGTTAACACTTTCTTATCAGTTATAAATACTTGAACTATGTTGTATTGGTTGCCTTTATTTTACTAAGGGCTTGTTAACCACTTCCTGATAAAGTGTAGGATAGGCTATCACTTATCACAACTTTTTTGACAGATTCTACATCTTGATCTCCTCTATCTGCCAAGTTTAGCGGTGAATAGCCTATCCGGCACTTATCAGGAAGTGGTGAAACGTTTAAATGTATATTACTTGTTTGTGAGGAAAGTATTCTTTTTTTAATTTCGTTCTTTATTTAATTTTTTTGTTATTTTTTCTAGAAAAAAAGAAATCCCGGCCAGAGAGTGTGGACTGCACTCCACCCGACTACATAATGCCGGGCAGCACGGAGCGGCCGCTGTTGCCGCTGCACCCCGGACTCACCAAGGAGAACAAGGCCCCGCAGTGTTTGAAGGTATACATATCTCTAAAAGGGCCCATTCACGGCAGTCCGCCGTGCAGGACTGCAAATGAACATAGCTCACTGATTGGTCCACACTCGGTGTTGCCGGCCGGCCTGCACGGCGGACTGTCGTGAATGGGCCCTTTAATAGACAACCCCGAAAAAACATAATAACGACAAAAGACGATCAGCTATAATTTTTTATGTTTCTTGAGTAGATGTTGGCACAAGTTTTATCATTAAAACAAGTTAATCTCTTATCAGGATATATAGTCTAAACTCTAAAAGGTCCATAATAAGAATTATCGTGTAAGGATATAACAAATATTATTACCTGCATATTTTTTTATAGATATATAGATTTGCCTGAACAAATGCGTGTTTTTCACAAGGTGATACATGATTTGTTCATACTTTATGGGCTTCTACTGACGTTGTTTTTCTCCAGGTGCTGACCACGTCGGGCTGGAACCCGCCGCCTGGCCCGCGCAAGATGTGCGGTGACCTGCTGTACCTGCACGTGGTCACGCTCGAGGACCGCCACTTCCACATCACCGCCTGCCCGCGCGGCTTCTACCTCAACCAGTGAGTATGTCCAGGTGTTGACCACGTCGGGCGACCTGCTGCAGTCTTCTACTGTTTTTGTACTATCACAGAAGTTGATTCATAGGCAGATGACAGACCTAAAGGTACGCTAATATACGGGCAACTGAAATTGCTCCACTCCAGTCAGACTCCAGTAAATTCAACTTTGACGTCACGACTACATCAAGCAATTTTCGGCAATATTGCGCAATACAATTGAGCGATATGGCGCAACTTCGTCAACTAGTTACTAGGCAATACTGTCATACACGAGCCCATCGGATATTCGTCAATTCGTATCGGCGACATAGAGCGATATGAAATATCTGGAGCAATATCGCCGAAATAATTGCCGCAATTTATTGAAATTGCTCCATATTGCTCCAGATCGGTCCATTCATGTCGCCGGGCAATTATTGCCCGTGTAAGCGAATCTTAAGTAACTTGATTGCGTTATGTCAAACCCAGCAGATAGAACACAACTAACATTAAACTGACATAATCAATTTCTTCGATGGTACATGGTCATACTCGAGGATTGTTACTTTTACATCACTGTTCGCGCAGCTACCTCAACCAATAGTATATCCAGGTGTTGACCACGTCGGGCAACTTGCTGTAGGTTCATGTTGCATATACCTGGTCAGTGGTCACATACAGTATACAGGTATTGAGCATGTCAGGCAGAAATATAATATGTAGGTAAAAAACACGCTTTTTCCTAAAAAAAAATCAAACATTTTAACAAATTATTGCATTGTCATTCGAATTAATTATATAGGTAAAAATCGTGCTCAAAGATTCCTCATCAAAATACCAAGCTAATAAAAACGTGATAAAAAGAAATAAATGCAACACCAGATTCTGATAACCCGTCGCAAAAAAAATCCGTCCTTTTGTTGGTCATATACTTATTGTTGTTGGACATAGTCTTATTGAAGCACCTTGCGTTGTCTATGAACATGATTTCCCCCCTTGCAGGTCCACCGAAGAGGTGTTCAACCCCCGTCCATTCAACCCCTCCCTGCTCTGTCACTCCCTCATCGAGCTACTGGGCGTGGTCTCTCCGGCGTTCAAGCGCAACTTCGCGCTAGTCCAGAAGCGGCGCATGCAGAAACACCCGTTCGAGCGGGTGGCCACGCCCTACCAGGTGTACCAGTGGGCATCGCCAGTGTTGGAGCACACGGTCGATGCGATACGAGCTGAGGACAGTGAGTATCAAATGATGTGTGCTTATTATAGAATTTGAATCGAGTTTAAATTTGAATATTCGTAAAACTGCTAAGAATATTTAATTATTTACGTGTGTTTTGAAAACATTGTTCTATTATTTTAAAAATGCTAACGATGTCATCTCAATAAACAATCTAAAACATTATGTATGAAGATATGTAGTGTTTTATATTGTTTATTGAGATGTGCTATTTAACAAGAAAATTTGTTTGAGGCCGTGTTCACGCCAAACTGACTATACGCCGCCGAATGTGAGCGAACGTTCCGCAGTTTATTGTATTTCCATACAAATTCACTTATTCGTTCACACCTAACTGACTATACGCCATTACGCTAGGTGTAGGCGCGGACATTCGATATCATATATTTTTACGTTCACTTACGTTCACACTGGGGCTCACAGTAAGCCTGCTCACATTCAGCGGCGTATAGTCAGTTTGGTCTGAACACGTCCTAAACGACTACTCAATAACGATACCTACCTAAAACTTTAAATCATATTGTGTACCGGCGCAGTAAGACATAAGTTTTTTAAGGGTTGAATATGTGTAAACTGTATTTAATAGTTCTGAAAGTCAATTGTAATTTTTCTGGTGTGACAATTATAATTTCATAATAAAACCTAAACTTGTCATCTTTAAACAGCTTGAAACTTTCAGTTCTATAAAGTATAATATTTTAATTTTAAACTCAGATAAGATTCCGACAAATGTATGTTTTTATTGAGAACTACTGCACGTCAATCACAAAGCGTGACGCCGGGGCATGAAATAGGTCACGACATGCGTTATTTCTGCCCGAGATCCCGTGCTTTATGTTTCTTTAACGCGATATTTCCGCGTCTTAATATAGCTGACAGATTACATTTGTTTTTTTCTTTTAATCTATTTTAATGAGTGCCAAAATTTTTAAAAGTTTTTTCTCGTATTAAAAATTTCCTTTTTACGTTTTATGTACTATCAGAGAAGTTGATTCCTATGCAGATCGGGGACCTACGTAGTTTGGTTGCGTTACGTCAAACCCAGCCGATAGATCACAATTAACATTGAATTGACATATTCGACCATATAACCTAAATTACTTGTTTTATGAGCCAACAAGAATCTGTGACACAACAGCTACTTGTATTGATAATATTTTTACAAATTTTTCTCCATGTAAAAAAGAAATAATAAATAAGCTTAGCTCTGATCACTGTGGGCAACTAGCCTCATTTAATATACATTGCGATAGTTACCTAGAGGAAAAGCGTGTGTTTGTTCCTGTGAATACAAAACGTATTGAGAAGTTTAGAAATAACTTAAGTTCAAGTATTCAACTATTATTGGATGAGACAAATAGCTCAGATGAAGCATTTAACAAATTGTTTAATAAGATAAGAACCCAATTTAATACTGTATTTACTCCTAGAACGGTTAAAAAAAGCCATAAAAATAATAATAATTTTACAGTATGGGCAACTACAGGAATTAAAATAAGCAGACAAAGATTATATGAATTGTATGATGAAAAATGCATGAATACTAGTGATAAATTCAAAACATATGTAAAAAACTATTCAAAGATTTTTAAAAAAGTTTGTAAAGCCGCTAAGGCTATTCACATTAGGAATAAAATTAAAAATTCGAGAAATAAAATCAAAACTACTTGGAAAGTAATAGCTGGTGAGACTGGAAACGTCACCAGTCGTAGCTCTGATTTTGAAATTTATTTTGAAAATAAAAAGATTACCAATGATCATGAGGTTGCGACGGTCTTCGAAAAATTTTTTGCTGACATTCCGGTCTCAACTACGAAAAATTTAAACTCCTCACCTGCAGCTGCTGAAAAACTACTCAGAGACAATGTAAAGGAATGTAATGTCAATTTTAGGTTTAGAGAGATTGTCCCCAAAGATATCATTGATACTTTTAAATTAATAAATATTAAAGATACTATTGATCTCTGGGGCATGTCTACTAAAATTATCAAATCAATAATTGACATTATAGCTCCTCATCTATCAATGATTTTTAATGACTGCATAAAGAGTGGTGTTTTTCCTGACTCGATGAAGCACAGTAAGGTTGTACCTTTATTTAAAGCGGGACTTAAATCTGATCCTACAAATTATAGGCCTATATCGATTCTACCGACTCTAAGTAAAATATTTGAAAAAATAATTTTAAATCAGTTACTATAACATTTTAACTTAAATAATTTATTGCACAAAAATCAATATGGTTTTACTAAGGGTCGATCCACAACGGATGCTGGTATAGGTCTTCTTTATAGTATATTTGAAGCATGGGAGGACTCGCAGGATGCCCTAGGGGTTTTTTGCGACCTCTCCAAGGCTTTTGACTGTGTTGAGCATGCTACATTGATCAGGAAATTGCACCACTATGGCATTAGGGACTCAGCACTCAACCTTTTGACATCTTACCTCAAAAATAGAACTCAAAGGGTTGACATTAATAGTAAAAGGTCCAATGGGACCAAAATAGAATTAGGCGTCCCACAGGGATCCATTTTAGGTCCATTCCTTTTTCTCATCTACATAAACGACTTACCTTATCTTGTTCAGGATAATGATAATGAGATAGTACTTTTTGCTGATGACACTTCACTTATTTTTAAAGTGAAGCGACAACAGTCAAATTACGACGAGGTAAATAGTGCTCTCTCAAAAATAGTACATTGGTTTAACGTTAATAACTTACTTCTAAATTCTAAGAAAACTAAATGTTTAAAATTTACTTTGCCCAATGTTAGGCAAGTTAAAACCAATATACTATTAAATGATGAGAAGATGGATTTGGTGGGCTCCACTGTATTCTTAGGCATTACACTAGATAGTAAACTACAGTGGGGTCCTCATATTGCTAATCTTGCAGATAGGCTCAGTTCTGCAGCATACGCAGTCAGAAAAATACGGGAAATTGCTGACGAAGACACAGCAAGACTAGTTTATTTCAGTTATTTTCATAGTAGAATTTCGTATGGCATCCTCTTATGGGGAAACGCTGCCGACATTAATACGATTTTTGTGCTGCAGAAGCGAGCTATACGTTCAATTTATAAAATGTCAGCTTTTGAATCTCTGAGAGAAAAGTTTAAAGAAATTGGTATTCTAACTGTTGCTTCTCAATACATTTTGGATAATGTTTTATATGTTAGAAAGAATCTTAGTAAATTTAGAACCAAAAGTGACATTCACGGAAGAAACACTAGAAATAAGTACAAACTAGAAATACCGGTGATCAGACTTAGTAAAGTTAGTAAATCTTTTAAAGGTCAATGTGTACGCCTTTACAATAAAATCCCAGAAAACGTTCAAAATCTTTCCATTAATAAATTTAAAAATGTAGTCAAAGAACGTTTGTGTGCCAAAGCCTATTATAAGGTCAATGATTTCATAAACGACGGCACATCTTGGGAGTAGGATGGCTGCTTGCAAGGCTACTTCTACATTATTTTATGACTTACAATTATGTATGTATGTTGACATTGTATAATTTTAAGTTACAGAATTGTAAACTTTATTTTAAAAGATTAATTTTTTTCTCACTTTTTTTGGTAAATAAAGTGGGCCCCCTGCGAGTTTCTTACGCCGGTTCTTCTCGCCGGGTTAGTTCCCGAACCGGTGGTAGGTATCATGTAGACTTTCAGAAAATATTTGCAAAAATTTATTCTGAATAAAAAAATTTGAGTTTGAGTTTGAGTTTGACCAAATAACGTTGGTCTATCAACTGCATAGGAATCAATTTCCTCGATGGTACATATATAGGATTTAATAGTGTTTTATATTAATGATTAGTTGACCCATTGGTCAACTAATGGGAATGGAACTATGGGATTTTTGAGACAAAATTTTGCATCATTGGTCATTGACCAATGATGCAAAATTTTGTCATCATTGGTCAATGACCAGTGATGCAAAATTTTGTCATCATTGGTCAATGACCAGTGATGCAAAATTTTGTCATCATTGGTCAATGACCAGTGATGCAAAATTTTGTCATCATTGGTCAATGACCAGTGATGCAAAATTTTGTCATCATTGGTCAATGACCAGTGATGCAAAATTTTGTCTCAAAAGTCCCACGACAAGAGTACATGTACACTTGTACAGTAAAGATTTATTCAGACTTATGCAGATAACGTTTATTCAGACTTCACCTATTGCTACTTCGATTTTCCCTCGCGCTAGAAAATTGTAATGCCGTATCTAGATAGTAGTAATTTATTTTTGCGGGAGTAAAAGAGACAACTGCCGATTGTATTGGGTGGTAAAATTTTCTGCTCAGAACTTTAAATATTAGGAAAAATAAAGCAGGAGTAGCATTTTAAAACCATATTATATATTTTGCAGCGTTCTCATCTAAGCTTGGCTACGAGGAGCACATTCCGGGTCAGACGCGCGATTGGAACGAGGAATTGCAGACCACAAGGGAACTGCCACGATCCACGCTGCCAGAACGTCTGCTCAGAGAACGGGCCATCTTCAAGGTAATTTTTTATCGGGCTAAGGCTGCGTTTCCACCAGAGATGTGTTGCGAGGAATGTGTTTTTAAGATATAGCCAATAGCATCGCCGCGTTGAGCGATGTCATGGCAAGCTCACGTCAATGAAGCGATTCTATTGGTTCTCAAAAACACATTCCTCGCAACACCTCTCTGGTGGAAACGCAGCCTAACGGTCGCACTCAAAAACGCACATGGTTAACCATGTTAATTTAAGAAGCGTTCGATAGACAATGAATTAATGTTATGACATTATTTTGGCAGTCTACATATGTGTGCCCTTGTAGTGGCTATACTACTGATCCCATTTAACAAACTAATAAATCTGAGGCTTAACCTACGCGACTGCGAAGCGGTAGCGTCTACCGCGCGGCGGACGCTGCCCATGTAATCTTATGGCGCTGTGCACACCTGCACGACCGCGACGCAGGATGTTCGCGTCGGCAAGCGGAACGTGCGCGTCAAGTTGTCAGACGCGTGTTTTGAAGTGTGCATAACTAGACTTCTTTTTTAAAACCTTTTTTATATTATTTTGTACTACTCTTTAGTTTATGATTTTTTTATTTGTTTACGTTTTGATAGATTGTGTCATGAATCATGATTGCCCGGTGAATTATTTTTCTCAATGATCATGATATTAGTAGTCGCGCAGATGTGCACGCCCAGTTTCGCGTTGCAGACGCTCCCGTACCGCGCGTCACTGACGCGTAGGTTTGTTCTAAGCTTAAATACTATTGCTGCCGCTAGTGGCAGGCATATTTTTTTACCATTGTGTATTTTTTACGTAGTCGGGTTATAGTTTCTTAAATTAGTTTTTTTTAGTTTACACTATAAAGTACATAATATTTAAAAGCATAACCATAATATTACGAGGTATTTAAAACTATTGTGTTGTACAGGTGCATAGCGACTTCGTGGCAGCAGCGACTCGGGGCGCGATGGCGGTGGTCGACGGTAACGTGATGGCGATCAACCCGGGAGAGGAGCCCAAGATGCAGATGTTTATATGGAACAACATCTTCTTCTCGCTTGGTTTTGACGTCCGTGACCATTATAAGGACCTAGGCGGTGATGCCGCGGCGTTTGTTGCTCCGGTAAGTTGATATTTTTGGTATATCAAAGAGCACTTGGATAGTATAGAGATTAGAGGTATTGGTGAGATGCAATGGGATTGTCATCTTTAGGGCTTAGGGAAGTGTCACTATTGTTCTTCGGTATCTCTCAATTTGAAGATTGCTAGTACGTACTATTAGGCCGTGTTCCACTGACGCGGAGCGGAGCTTAGCGGTGCCGAATTGACCAATCAGCATGCTCGAAATCTTCGCTCCGCTTCGCTGTCATTCCGCTGGAATAGCACGATTGGTCAATTCGGGCACCGCTAAGCTCCGCTCCGCTTAAGTGGAAACGCACCCTTAGGGGTCTCTCGTAGTGCGACTTGCGAGCCCTCTGTGTAATCGATGTAAATTATACAGCGGTGACTGAGCATATTATGGTACGATGGAGAACATTACTACATATTTTAGATTCAATAATTATACACTTTCCTTGCACTTATTCCACTTTGTTTATATTTGAAAAGAAAAAGGAATGAATGCACGAAAGTGTTAAGTGTTATATAATATGTACATCTTTTTGATTGACAGACTAGTGTTGGTATAAGTAGTCAGTACTTAAGACTTACTGGGTCGCAACCCGGTCTCAAGACGCCGTTCGGCTCTGTGATTGGTCCAAATTTTGACAGCCAACCATTCACAGAGCCTGAACCATGTCTTGAGACCGAGATGCATCTTAAGTACTGACTATTTATACCAGCCTAAATAACGCAAGCATATAAGGTAACAATTTCTTCTGTCACCTATTATATATAAGGCACAGTTTTTTCATGCCTCGATATTGACATAAAAATACAATTTTCAGCGCAACGACCTCCAAGGAGTCCGCGTGTACAGCGCAGTCGACACGGTCGGGTTACACACCCTGGGCACCGTGGTTGTGGACTACCGCGGGTTGCGGGTAACCGCCCAGTCCATTATACCCGGGATATTGGAGAAGGAACAGGAGCAAAGCGTGGTTTACGGCAGCATCGACTTTGGCGCGACTGTGCTCAGCCATCCGAAATATATGGAGCTGGTGAGTTAAACAAAATGGCCGACGCCACAAAATGGCGGATGTCAAATATCTGTCTATATAGATACTATATATTAAAAGGATAAACGCATTGTTTGATCATTTAAATATGTGATTTAAGTAAAGCACGCTATGATTTTTTATTGTTAAGTCAATACTTACTTATAAAGAGTTTCGTTATAATTCAAAATGACCACCGCTGTAAAATGGCAGTAACCTTTTTATGAAACTTCATCTATATGGATAAGAAAAACATGTCTTTTAGACACGCAACTAACTTGAATTATAAACAAATTTGACTATTAGATAGAAATTATTATTGATGTTAGAACGAGAGAAATGGAAGACCTTGGGGAGGCCATTTCCTAAGAGTGGGACAGTGTTACCTATTAAAAAACTTATTCGATTGAACGAACTCTTTTTTTCAGTTGAGCAAAGCCGGCCAGCAGCTCAAGATAATGCCGCACTCTGTGATCAGCGCGGGCGGCGAGACGGTGGAGTTGTGTTCGAGTGTGGAGTGCAAGGGCATAGTGGGCAACGACGGCCGACACTACATACTCGACCTGCTGCGCACCTTCCCGCCCGATGTTAACTTCCTGCAGCGTGAGTACACACACACAGACACACATGCACGCACTCACACACGCACACGCTCTCATACACACACACACACAAACACAGCAGTAGATGGTGTTGTGATGATGCAACTGATTTTCTAGCTATTCTGAAAACCAGTAACTTCATGTCTTAATTTCTCGAACGTCATAAGACGTTGACAGTTGTAACTTCTCCCATTGCAAAAACTTTTACTAGTTTCTTTTACGTGCGTTTGCATGGCACAAAAGTAAACGGAAGCCTGGCTTAGCGTTAATCTTTGATTAAAACATAGGCTCTTTCTCTGTCATCTTTCGTGTTATGTCAAGTTGTAATGGTATATTAACTGGCGTCAGTAATAAAGTACCTTATTTTTTATAATTTCCAGCTTGTTTATAACTTTATACCTGTAAATTACGTTTCAGTGGAAGACGATGAGTTGCGAGAGGATATCAAATCGATGGGCTTCCCGATTATACACAAGCACAAACTATGCTGCCTTAGACAGGAACTTGTTGATAGTTTTGTAGAGTAAGTATTTATAAACATTACACACACTATAATGCATTCGGCGAAACATGGCGGTAGCGGTCATTGACTCCCTGTCAAAAACTTGTAATTTTCTATATAAACCGCGATTGACAATTAAGTGTCAGATGTTGTCAATCGAGGCTTTGTATGGAAAATGACAAGTTTTTGACAGGTAGTCAATGATCGCTACCGCCAAGCTTCGCCGAGTACAGTATAAATAAGAAAATTGAGTTTTTATTGCTCATTTAATTCTTTTTTTCTTTTTTTTAGAGCGCGGTACTTTATGTTTATTCGGTATGCTGCGTTCCACTTGCAACAGCTAAGCGCGAAACGGCAGAATAAGACGCCAGATCAAAAGTCAATTGAAGCAAACAAAGAAAGCGACAAGACCGATGTCACAAAAGAAACAAAGGAAAACAAAGATGAAAAGAGCCAGGAGAAAGTAAAAGATAAAAAACAAAAGAAGGAAGATAAGAAGCAGGAAAAAGAAAAAGTTGAAAGTGACAAGAAAGATGCCAAAGAAAGTGTTGTGGAGGAAACTAAAGATGATAAAGACAAGGAGGAAGATATATTACTTAACGAAAATTATTCTGAAATTGATACTGATGTTGCAAAGAAAATTGTCGAAAGTATTACTGACTCTATATGCAGCGGAGGTGACAAACCGGAGAATGATTGTAAGTAATAACATTGAAATATTAATCGCCAATTTCGCCAACGTCAAAGTTAATTATTTGTCAACGTCACAAAGGTTATCATAAAAAAGATATTCTAATTCTTCTTATAAAAAGGCACGAATTTTGTTAAGCAATTCAATAATATAACAGACTATAATAATTATTATAATAAAAATTATAAAATGTTAGTGCTCTAGGACATGCACACTTTTATTATGAACCGACCGATTTTCGTACCGTAGTCGATCTTAACAGCTGTACTTACTTTTCAAACACTAGTTTTTCTTATAAACATTTTGTGAAATTATCTGTTACTTTTCTGCAAACTTCTCTGATAGCAAATATATACTATCAGAGAAGTTGATTCCGAGGCAGATGGCGGGCCTACGTAATTTGGTCGCGTCAAATCAAACCCATCCGACCGATCACAGCTAACATTGAATTGACATAAGCCGACCACATGACCTAGGTCCGTCAACTGAATAGGAATCAATTTCCACGATGGTACCTTTGTACTAAAATGTATCTCTAACTTTAAGTTTTTCAATGTTAACTGGTTATGTGTACGTACATTATTAAATAAATAAAATAAATCTAATCTATAGCGGGCGAGCGATCTCGCGCGGTGGTCGCGGCTGCGGCGCGTGCGGTGGCCTCACTCAAGGAGTCGGAGTTCGATGTTCGCTTCAACCCTGACGTGTACTCGGCGGGCATCAAACACGCGGCCACACCTGAGCAGCTGGCCAAACAGAGACATCTGGTGAAGGAGGCCGCAGCGTTCCTGTTGACTACGCAGATACCGGCTTTTGTGAGTTATTAGAATTAGATCTTCAACCCTGACGTGTACTAGGCGTGCATCAAACACGCGGCCACACCTGTAGGCCTACCATGAAACTGTTTTGAGACTCAAACATTCGGACGAGAATGCCGCGTCCTGCTCTAACAACGTCATTTCACGTATGTTAGAGTGGGACGCAGCATTCTCGTCCGATTATTTGAGTCTCAAAACAGTTTCATGGTACAAGGCCAGAGCAGCTGGCTAAACAGAGACATCTAGTGAAGGAGGCCGCAGCGTTTCTGTTGACTACGCAGATACCGGCTTTTGTAAGTTATTAGTCTATTAGATAAAAAAATATATCAACAAGTGAAAACTAACAATAAGTCTAGCTGCTATGGAGTAAAATTCTGAGCGTATTGTAGTTTATTGCCAGCGTTAATTTGACTGCGAAACTCGGGTATTCTGTATTTGTGAATTATGACTCCTTTATTACATTAACCTCTCGAGCGTCGCGCGGCTCCTGGACCCAAATAAAATTAACGAATTGTTGTTATTTTGTCAAATATAATACAAAATACACAGCCTACTTTAAGAAAATTTTATGTCGTGGAGAATTTTGTTGTAATATAATAAGGTCTTATTAGTAATTTTTAGGTATAGTTTACTGTATTACCAGTTATGTGTAGCTAGTTTATCGATTATACCTTCCCCGCGTTCCATTTAGCGTTAAAAACGATCAAAACGCTCAAAATGCCTCATATTTTTGAGCGTTGTTTTTAACGAATGGAATGAGGGGCTTGTGTCTACAACAAAATCTGAATCATTTGACATTTCAGGTACGCGAGTGCTTAGAACACTCATCAGCGCCGATGGATGGCGCAGGTTTATCCGAAGCGTTACACGCACGCGGTATCAACGTACGCTACCTCGGCCGCGTCGTCGCGGCGTTGCGTCCGCACACGCAACTTGCGTACTTGCACGCCATCGCACTAGCCGACCTCATACTGCGCGCCGCCAAACACATATATACGCCGTATTTGCAGGTAATGTGGTCAATAGAATTATTAATTACTATTGTAAATTAAAAATTGATTAATTAATCGCAGAGAACATCATCGTGACTAGCTTAATTATTGTTATCAAAACATTAATAATTAACATTAGAAATGTAAGGGTAGGCATTCACGAGCGATCCAGATGGCTCTCGCGCCATTGGCTCGATACTCGATGTCGTGCCGAGCCAAATTTTCATGGCATTCATGAACACGCCAACGAGCCGTTCCATTTGTTCATTTTGAGTGTAGACGTTGACAGCACCGCACCGGACATGTTCTAAACGCAAACTAAAATCAAAATGGCGTCTTCGACTCGCGAGTAACACAATTCACGAACGCGCCGCACCAATAGGAATTCCATTCCATTCCGCGCCGACAGTGTTTTCACATTCATGGACGAATTTTGAATCGATAGCGTGCCAAATAGATCGATGGATCGTTCGTAAATGCCGGCCTTAACCTAATTTTATTAATTGAATATCAACAGGGTTGCGATGCGATGTGTACGGGCGCGGCGGTCGCTCACTTCCTCAACTGCTTGCTGGGGGCGTGTCCGTCGCCCGCGGTGGGCGGGGCCGAGTTGGGGGTGGAGCGAGTGCGACCGCGTCGCCGCCGCAAGAACGCCGACCCGCCGCCCCCGCAGGCGCAGTCCAACTGGCAAAACCTCACGCCAAAGTCCCTGTTCTCGCAGATCAGACAGGAGCTGAAGGTATGTAGTGAACTGTCACGATATTATTATTTTATTTTTTATTTGAAAGCTATCCAGCTTTTAAATAAAAGCTTACAGCTATTGATACGAGTACAATGTAGATAATGTTGATGCCCGCAAATCCGTCGCGCCAAAGTTAGTTTATCGCGCAGAAACCGTACATTTTTCCGGGATAAAAAGTAGCCTATGTCCTTTCCCGGGACTACAAGTATCTTCATACCTAATTTCAGAAAAATCGGTTTAGCGGTTTGGGCGTCAATAGGTAACAGATAATCACTTTCGCATTTATAATATTAAGTATTGATAGAATGATAAAGTGTATATTTTACCCTGTTCACGCGTAAAACAATGATTTAGATTTTAAGTATGGATTTATATTTACTTTCTTAATTAATTTTTATGACGGCGAATTTGATAGTTGCAGTGCGATAAACGAATTCTTGCGCGACCAAAGTTGCGGGCAACATCTAGGTAAAGATAAGCTGATATTAAAATATATTTAAATCCGCAAAGAAATACTAATGAAATGTTATGTTTTTTAGGCATACTGGGGCTTTGAATTGAATGCAGAGAGCATGGATTCTGTTATAGAAAAATATGGTCTTCAAAAAATTTCACTTTTGAGGTGTGTATATTATTTCACAAACATAAACAATAAACATATTTTACTCTAATCTTCCTATTTAATATTTATGTATGAATTATTGTAATTTGCAGATCTTTTGCAATCAAAGTGGGACTTCAAGTAATGTTGCGTGAATATGACTTCGACAGTAAGAACAAAACGACGTTCACCGCGGCAGATATCACAAACATTTTCCCGGTCGTGAAACATATCAATCCGAGAGTAAGCTTTATTTTAGTTTCATACATTTACATTTAATTTATATTTCACTCTTGAGTCAAAAATAATATTTTGTATAATAAAGGCTATCCTTTAATTTAAAATATGTATTTTTTAAATCTTGTAAGGTACTGCTTCCTGAATACGTTTTACATTTAGATTGTATTTTATACAAAATGTTTTATATCCAGAATTATTATCTTAAATACTTTTTTAATAAAAAAAAATTAATAATCCCGCAGGCATCGGACGCATACAACTTCTACACGACGGGCCAGAACAAAATACAATCGGGCGCGGTGTCTGAAGGTCACGAGTTGATCGCAGAAGCGCTTAACCTTCTAAACAACGTGTACGGTGCGATGCACGGCGAGATAGCGCAGTGTCTCCGCATGGTTGCGCGCCTCTGCTACGTGACGGGCGAGCACAGGGACGCCATGGCGTACCAACAGAAGGCCGTGCTGATGTCGGAGCGAGTCAACGGTATTGACCACCCGTACACTATTACGGAATATGTAAGTGTGTTTCACTTTTTTATTAATAAGCTAAGATAATGCGGCTAATATACTCGACAGGCTTTTTATACACTTAGGGCCTGTTTCACCACTTCCTGATAAGTGACGACTGACGAATAGGCTATCCACCAATTAACTTGACAGATCAAGTATGATGGCCTGTTTCACCGCTTCCAGATAAGGTGCCCGATAGGGTTATTTGACAGATTTTCCATACTCCATCTGTCAAATTAAGTGGTGGATAGCCTTATCAGGAAGCGGTGAAACAGGCCCTTAATCTGTCAAAAAAGTTGTGAATAGCCTATTCGACACTTTATCAGAAAGTGGTTAAACAGTTGTTGTTTTCTGTTGTTGAAGTAGAAAATATAAAGTTCAACTAAGCCTTGCCTATAAACGGAGATTAAAACAGGACTATATTGCTGTCTTTATCTTTTACTTAGCAAAGTTCAATTGAATGACAATTACTTAGGATATATCCCCCTTAAAAAAAGTTGCACAATGAATAAGCTACACAATATTTTGCAGAGACCAGCCATATGTATATTTAATTCCTCTATGATATTTTGTTTTTGTTTGTCCAGTTATTTTCAAACTTATCAGACAAAGAAAACGTATAGCACATTGTGTAGACATTTTCATTAGCAAGGGGATTAGCAATTGAAATATTTCACAAACGTCTGTTAGTGTTAAGAGGCCGGGTACCCTTGGAATTTCTCATACAAACGTAATACCAAAATCATTTTCACATACGAAAATATTTAACATGTTTGAGTTATTTTTCAGTTTAGAATAGTAATTACCTAGGTTCCTGCACAAAAATTTACTTCAAAATATTTAAACACAAAAAAAAAAATTGTTTCAATTTTTTTTTTTAGTAAATTTACTACTAAATATTGAATCACTAAAAATAGAGTAAAACACTAAAAAATATATAAATAAATACTGAATTTACTACTAAATATTTAAAAACTAAAAAATATTTTTTAGTTTAAATATTTTGTAGTAAATTTACTATTTATTTATATATTTTTTAGTGTCTTACTCTATTTTTTAGTGTTTCAATATTTAGTACTAAATTTACTAAAAAAAATAATTTAAAATCAATTTTTTTTGTGTTTAAATATTTTGGAGTAAATTTTTATGTAGGAACATAGGTAATTACTATTCTAAACTGAAAAATAATTCAAACATGTTAAATATTTTCGTATGAGAAAATGATTTTGGTATTACGTTTGTATGAGAAATTCCAAGGGTACCCGGCCCCTTAACAGCTTGTTAAAGTGTCATGTCTTTTTCATTCATAAGAAAGACGAAAGAGATAACGTGATACTAATTCGAGCGTTAACTTTCAACAGTCGTTGGTGAAATCGGGGCTAAAGGCCTGTTTCACCATTTTCTGATAAAGTGGCGAATAGCCTGTTCGCCACATTCACAATTTTTTTGACAGATTCTCCATACTTCATCTGTCAAGTTAAGTGGTGAATAGCCTATACGGCTCTTATCAGGAAGCGGTGAAACAGGCCCTTATTGTTTTTTAATATAATTACAGTCTCATCTGGCGCTATACTGCTTCGCTAACGGTCAAGTGAGCACCGCTCTCAAGCTGTTGTATCGCGCGCGGTACCTCGCGCTCATCGTGTGCGGCGAGAACCACCCGGAAATGGCGTTACTAGATGTAAGTTAAGATGATTTCCTGTATTTGTTATTAATGTAAGTAACATTTACATTATCCAATCATTGGATGGGCATGTTCATGATGATGGCAATAGTTCACTTTGCACCTGAACTCGCGGTATTTGACTGACCAGTGACCGTACCACTGCGCGGTTACGAGACGTTTTGTATATATTCTATTGCACGCTTGGGCATTTCGAAACAGGTTAGCACTAAAGATATAACATACAAAAGTTGACTAGTCGAAATCGAAATGAGTCATTTTGACGTTTACACGTCATGTTTCTCTTCGTTTTTCACAAGAATAGCCGAACTCATATTGTGGATTTATTTTTTCCAGCGACGATGTTTAGATGTTTACCTCAGGGAGCATTTTCATTGGTCGTTAACTCGTGCGGTATATTGTATACAGCATACGGGGAGTCTATGACAACTAATGGCGCATTTTGATTGGTCGAGGCATGCGTTTCAGAAATCGCCCGCACCCCGCATGCGGGCCCTATCGACCAGTGAAAATGCGCCCTTAAAAGCGTTACGTTACGCTTCTATTAATTATTTTGTAATTATTTTTTCAGAGCAACATAGCACTGATCCTGCACGCGGTCGGCGAATACGAGCTCTCGCTGCGGTTTGCGGAGCGCGCGCTCGCAGTTACGGGCGCGACGCACGGCGCACGCTCGCTCAAGGCGGCGGCCGCGCGACACCTGCTCGCCCGCACGCTGTCCTGTCTCGGCGACTTCAGAGCCGCACTCACGCACGAGAAGGAGACCTACTCCATATATAAGCAGCTGGTGAGTGGCTATTATAATTTGCTGATAAATGATCGCTGTTACGAGCTGCTGTTTGTGGAGCGCGCGCTCGCTGTTACGGGCGCGACGCACGGCGCACGTTCCCTCAAGGCGGCGGCCGCGCGACACCTGCTCGCCCGCACTCTGTCCTGTCTCGGCGACTTACCTACTTACCCTACTAGACTAGACCTACTTCATATTATATAAGCAGCTGGTGGGTGGTTTTTGTAGTTTGATGATAAATATAACCCCGCCACACTTGTATTATACTAGGTTGCTGTCTTTGTATGTCCGCATGTGAGAATATAGTCCGTGCAATCCACGAAGACGCGCCTCATTATTCCTCCTTATCGTTTAAAGTATATATGTGTGCACGCTTCGCTAATGTTTGAGTGTAATTAACCTAATTACCTGTGAGTGCACGCTCACACCATAATAAGAAAAAGCGTCACGGCCAAAGGGAAAGATGCTTACCCAAAAAGTGGTGGGGCACGTCTTCGTGGATTGTACGGACTCTATACCTTAGTAATCACTAATCAGATTCATAGTTTTTAGTTCAGTCCCAGTTTCTTAATTGAAAAATTGTATTTATTGTTGATGATTGAGATATATCTACGTCTGTTATAAGCATTTATAAACATGATATTGTGGCGAACAATTAACTAGCAGTTACTCTACTACTACTCTTATAAAGTAACAATCTGTGATTGACGCCAGATTGAAGGTAATAAAAAGTACATAGTAAAAAAATTATCAGTCCATCAATCCGTGGGTGAGACGATCAGTATTCCGTCAATCTTTACGAGATTGATGGATCAGATTGATGAGAAACTGATTGTGTAACTTACGTCTACACTGACGTCACTTAAACCTAAATCATCCATCTCTTTCCAGTTGGGCGAGAACCACGAGAAGACGTGTGAATCATCGGAATGTCTACGCCATCTCACCCAACAGGCGGTAGTGCTACAGAAGCGGCTGGCGGACGCGGCGGCGCGCGGCGGTCCGCGGCCCCCCCTCCACATACAGCCGCCCGCGCTCCCCGCCGTCATAGACATGCTCAACCTGATTAACGGCATACTGTTTGTGCAGATCAGGTGGGTAAACATTTTGAATTATAGTCCACTAAAAGAATAGTCCAAAAGGTGTAGAGTGCGTGAGCTGCAACCTAAGCAATTTCTTCATAAATGTGTTCAGGAGGTTCAGAAGGTTTTTACCTTCCGAACCTAATACTAAAACCCGCTCCTAGGGGGAAGAGGGTTAAAGTTTCCAGTTTTGAGTTTTTTTGCTAATAATTTTAAAACGGTACGTCGTAGAGAAAAAGTGTTTTCTACATAATAAAAGCTTATAAAATTTACTACAACTATGTCTTTTAGGCGCAGCGCAGACGACAGACTATCCGTGACGCACTTTTTAGTCTGTGGGAAATAGAACCTATGATATTATATGCACGCACACGACGCGCAAAAAGTCCGCATATCATTGCATAGGTTCTATTTTCACAGACAAAAAGTGCGTCACGGATAGTCTGTCGTCTGCGCTGCACCTTATACTTTGTATCTATCTCCAATCATTGCCATGCTATTATAAGTTTCTAAAATGGCCGATTTTCAAAACACACATCAACCAAATTTGTAGTAACCATTTGTATTTTATGAAGTCTATCAGGATTTTTTGAAGACAGTCAATGAAAGAATGATAGCTTATTTTATGGTCTTTAATAAAACATAAAAAACCTTCCGGATATTTTTGTTTTTAAGAAAAAACTCATTGGCTTTTCTATGGCCACAGACAAGTTATATTCCAACAAATCTTCGTTTTATAAAACTAAAAATTTAATTCGAATGAGAGAAAATCTTTTTCATTTTTATTGCTAATAATCAAATTAATAATAATGAATTTTTAATACTTATATTGAGTATTTTTACCTAAAATATTATATTTTTGATTATTTCTTCAGTATGAGGCCTGATGTTGTTTGTAATTATTTTAAGTAATCTTTTTTTCTGGTATCTATGTATTTAACATTGCATATACCACTCACAGTACCAGGCCTGTCCCACTCGCGCCTGTAGGCATCGAACTGTAAGTACCCCTCTAGGGGGGCACTTCAGTAGGGACTCACAGGCGGGCGTTGACGCGCGCGCACGAGTTTTTATTAGTTGATCGTTGCATGCCTACCTGCGTACTTATTCATTCGCTGTCACAGAATTATTAATCAAATAAAAAAATAAAAAAATTAATCTGATCACAATGGACAATATAAAAAAAAGGCAAAGAAATATTGCCCAGTGTTTAAGTGTCTTAACACGGAATGTGAACCAAATTTCACTTTCTTGAAGTAGAATATATTTTTGGGTTACCTTAGTAGGTACCTACCTTTATTAGTAGACGTATAATTAATAAAGGTATTTCATTGTCAAAAAACACATTAATTAATAAGGTTATCAGTTATTACTAAGTAAGTAAGCATCGTAGGTGTACTACTATTCGAAACCTCATTTGTTTACAAAAATAACTAAGTTATACAAACACTTTAAGTAGGTAATATTAGACCGGTTTCAATTATTAACAATAATTAAGATTAAGGGGCCGGGTACCCTCGAAATTCTCATACATACGTAATAACAAAATAATTTTCTCATACGAAAATATTTAACATGTTTGAGTTATTTTTCAGCTTAAAATAGTAATTATCTAGGTTAGTTATCTAGGCACAAAAATTTACTTCAAAATATTTAAAACACTACAATTTTTTTTTGTTTCAAATTTTTTTTAGTTAATTTACTACTAAATATTTAAACACTAAAAAATTAGAGTAAAACACTAAAAATATATAAATAAATAGTAAATGTACTACAAAATATTCAAACTCTAAAAAATATTTCTTAGTACTTATTTAAATATTTAGTAGTAAATTTACTATTTATTTATATATTTTTTAGTGTTTTACACTATTTTTTAGTGTTTAAATATTTTGAAGTAAATTTTTGTGCGGGTAACCTAGGTAATTACTATTTTAAACTGAAAAACAACTCAAACATGTTAAATATTTTCGTCTGAGAAAATTATTTTGGTATTACGTATGTATGAGAAATTCCATGGGTACCCGGCCTCTTAAGAATAAGTATAATAGCGCGTAACTAATTACACGCGAATTTATGATAATTAAATCTACGTAGTACTAAGACATAATATCTTAGATTATTTCGAGTTAAATAAAATGTAGTTAATTAAATATAAAGATTATAATATTATTTTTAAACAGAGACAACCCTAATTTCTTCAGAAAAGGTACGAGTTATGCGATAGAACGAGAGCGGAGATGTAGGCAAATATAATTGTAGACACCTAGCACTGCGCGGTCGGAATTTGAACTTTATAGTATGGTAGCATGAGTCGTTAATTCTTTAAACGGGTTGCGCCAGTGGGAATCCTGTTGGTACAACTAAATATATATATATTCTGTGACAGTACCTAGTTTTCATGTCAGAAGAGACCAGGCTTAAACCAGAATCGGGGGGCCCTCGGTGAGGTCAGCGGCTCTAAGCCGCTGCGAGAAGAGGCCGGTTGCGGCTGCGCGCGGGATGGGGCGGAGTTGAATTGCTCTGCGGTGCCCGTCCCTCCCGCACTAGGCGCATGACGAAGGGCTGGGGGGGTTTTAGTGGGTAAACCTCGTGTAGGGAGTCCCACATACCCCCGCCTCCTTCCCCCGAGGGGGCGGGGGATGCGTAACGCATTTCCCCTCCTAAAAAAAAAAAAAAAAAAAGGCTTAAACCAGAATAATCAGGTCAAATCAACCCAATATTAAGTCGATGCAACTAGTAAAAAGACTCCAGGAGAGCAACCAGCAGAACTTCGTGTCACTTAAAAACCTTCCCTGGACTTCTGCGAATATTTTAAGACTACAAACAGCACAATCCGTTCAGCCGTTTTCGAGTTTTAGCGCGACTAACACATTTGAAAATCCATTTTTATATATAAGAAGACTAGCTGTCCTGGTGAACTTCGTGTCACTTTAAAACCTTCCCTGGACTTCTACGAATATTTTAAGACTAAAATCAGCCCAATCCGTTCAGCCGTTTTCGAGTTTTAGCGCGACTAACACATTTGATAATCCATTTTTATATATAAAATTAAAGACCATAAAATAAGCTATTATTCAGTCATTCTTTCATTGACTGTCTTCAAAAAATCCTGACAGATTAAATAAAATACAAAATAAATCCCTAGACTTGTTGATGTGTGTTTTTGAAAATCGACCACATGATTGGAGATAGATACAAAGTGTAAAAGACATAGTCGTAGTACATTTTATAAGCTTTTATTATGAAGAGAATACTTTTCTCTACGACGTACCATTTTAAAATTATTAGCAAAAAACTCAAAAATGGGAACTTTAACCCCCTCCCCCCACTCCGACAAGCGGGAATTTTTAGTATTTTTACCTTCTGGACCTCCTGAACACACATTTCTGAAAAAATTGCTTAGGTTGCAACTCACGCTCTTTATCATTTAGTGGACTGTTAAGTAAATCCTTGAGGAGTAAAATATAATGTTTCTTATAAATTTTTCTCATTTCCAGTCCTCAAGACATCGAACAGTTCAAAGCGGAGATCGAGAAAAGACAACTGAAAGACTTGCCCATCCCGGGCGTGCTGGAGGCAAAGGGCGAGACGGAGGGCGACAGTTGAAGCCTCCGCCCCGCCCCCAACGCGCACGCAACTCTAGTCCAGGTTCCTTAGAACAATTCTTTTTATTACTATCAAGCTAACGTTTTGTGAGTAGCTTCATTTTGATAAGAAGAACAACAATTTTATTTGCGAAAAATCTTGTAAACAGAGATAGAAATAATTTAATACTTTGATTTGATGATCTTAAAATATAAATTGTTCTATTTGAAGGACAATGTTACTCTTAAATTATGTTATTATGTCTTAACTATCTTGGTTGACTACGGAACCCTAACCAGCAGATTTTTTATATGGTTACATAATTTAAGAGTATCATTGTCCTACAAATAGAACAATTCATATTTTAGAACCATCAAATCAAAGTATTAAATCCTTTCTATCTCTGTTAGCTAACGAAAAATCTTGAAAGTGGTAGCTCCACTTTCAAGATTTTTCGCAAATAAAATTGTTGTTCTTCTTATCAAAATTAAGCTACTCACAAAAAATTGAGCATGATAGTAATTAAAAAAAAATGTTCTACAGAACCTGGACTACTCCACGTTGTTCCTTATATCTTTGCGGTATGCCGTAGTGAATAGAGTGCTAAGGTTTGATGTAGATTTTTTTAGTCAATTTCGAGGATATTATTTCGATGGTATATGTACGATTAAGAATTATTTTATTATATCACGATGTGCAATAGTGCTGATGAGGTCGGGTGTGACACTGGTGCTACTGCCGAATCATTGCGGGCCGTTTCCTTTATGAATCGAGTATTAAATTTTTCTTTTTTGATAACGCAAGATTATATCGTTGATACCGTTAGAATTAGAAATTTATATTGTCACTGAAATGTAACATGTTATTATTTTCTGGCGGCGAGCGAGCGCTCGCGATCACTTGTTGTACTGCCTAAATTAACCAGTTCGTAGTGTATGTAGTGCCATATTGTAGTTAAACTTTAAGTCCTCTAATACCTTTCGTTAGTCTGTGATATAAAGTGTGCATCGCTGAGACGCTCGCCGACCGTGACAATAGCCTTAAAATCGAAACGCTTTAAACTAAGCCTACTCTAGTCTCTTACATTTATGAAAGCAACACACAAACACAAAATATATTTAGCTCGGTTTGTTCTAAATTGAAATTATGAATTTTATATTTTATATTTGGAGTTCAATGCTTAAAATAATTAATATTCTTTTGGATTTATATTATTACAATAATTCTTATGAAGGTATATTTTGTGTTTGTGTTGTTTAATGTTCGAGACACAAATTTTGTCATGTTCCGTATATAAAAGACATTTATTTATATTGTTTTAAGCCCCCCGTTGTTTAATCAGAAAATATGTCAAATTATTGCACAAGAATGGTTTTTATTTATCCATTTAAATTAAATAACATTAAATTCAGTACATATTTTTTTGTAATTGTTTGTTCAATATATACAATGTTATCTTTTTGATTGTACTAACTTATGAATTTAATTAATTAATTATTGTTGTTTTTTTTTGAGTTTTATTATCATGTCTGATATAAAAAATGCACACAAAAAAGTCATGCCACTAGTTACCGAGAAAATGTAGGTCCTACCTCCTTATACTATTTTAGAGAAATAACTTATTTATCCCTAAATACGTGCACACCAAACAGCCGTAATAAAAGTATACACCACAATGTATTTTCAATATTTGTCACAAGTAGCAAGGAACTTTCGGTTAATGTAACGAAATATAATTATTATTATAAAGCAATAAATATCCTATAATAAGTGCTTCAAAGTGCTGTGACTCGTAAGCAATTCGGCTGCGCCAAGCTTTAACGCTGGACTGGCCCCAACGTCTTAAATTATAATTCAGCTTCTAATTAATAAAATTTTGAAGTAATGAGCATATTATGTGAGCATGTAGTTCAAAATCGTATGTAAGCTACTGGTGAATGATAAAGTGTAAGAAAATATCAAAGAACTTAGTAGTTACAGCTTGTTAGTGAAAAAATCTTATTTTTATCATAAATCGATTATTGTATAATTGTATTCGATTTGTTTTATGTTTTAATGATTTGAAACGGTTGTATTTTTTGGTTGTTTTATTTCTAAAAGGTTTTGTTGAAAATGATATGAGACGACTTAAATAAAGGAAATATTCATCACAATTATTATTAGTAAGTTACAATATTGTAACGGCGGCTGGTACGGCGGAATAACAATTATTTAAGTCGTCCAATATCTTTGAAATCGTTGTCTATCATTTACATGAACGCTAGACCTATTTAAATTTTAGATCAGACAAGTCGTGGAACTTTTATTGTGTATGGTATTAAACATATTATATTCGAAACTATCGAAATTGCACCGTTTTAATTTATATGTGCCTTATAAGCGTTTGTGTAAATGAGTTCGTACAAACATAACTGCGTTACTTAATTGTTGAATTTGCTCGCTTGTGCGAGGAATGTTAGCGTATTTGCGCCTCGATTCCTAAACTCCTACTGTTGGTTGAATTATTATGAATGTTGTTCAATACAGTACGTGCCTAAATACAATTGTTGTTGTTACATTTCTTTAACAATATGACGATCATGTAAATACGGCGCTGTTCGTAGTATATAATAAAATTCGTTTTTAAATATACCGTTTTTATTTTCTCTATTATAAGCCCTCCATTATTGTAAGCAAAAGTCCAAACCATGCGATTACTTACAATATTTGAAACAAACAAGATCGTTTGAGAAAAATTGAAGGGAAAGCGCAATTTTCTAGTTTTAGATTAATTCATTGACTAATACTATCTGCACTGGTCAAAGCTTAAAATTTATTCAGTCTAAACGCCTCCGTGGTCTAGGTGGTTTAGAGCGCGGCTCTTGTCTCGGAGGTCGTGGGTTCGATTCCCGCATTGGAAACATGTTAATTCCAAGTTTAGTAAGGACAATGCGGGCCGATCACTTGATAGTCTGACAAGTAAGATGATCCATGTGTCGGAGGGGCATGAAAAAACATCGATCCTGCGCCTAACCTCTCGCCAGTCGTGTCGGTCGTCCGTCTCCCTAGGTTATGAGAGTATAAAGGAATAGAGCTCTTGTGTACTGCGCACACCCTTGGGCACTATAAAAATTACTATTGCATAACTGGCCTGGTTTCAAAACCGGCCACCGTCACGGAAACCGGTGTGGCAGCTATTATTATTTCGTCTTGAAAAATAAATAAAAGGCAGTTGTTTTCTTACTGCACTTTATTCTACGTTTTGCGTGCTCGGGGGCGTGGCCTGGGGCGGGGGCGTGGTCTCGCGTGCGGCCGCGGGCGGCGGCGTCGCGCACGCTCTCGCCCCCGCTCGAGCTGAGCGGACACCAGTTCCGCTAACGCTCCCCGCTCCGCCAGCATCGAGAGGAACGTGCATATGAACTCGTCGTAATTGTGAGTTCGACGACACTCGTCCACCTGAAAAAAAAACGAAATAAAATATATTTTTTCTCTGAGACAAGAGACATGTTTTTTTATATAATATCATGTGCAATGATATTATATATAAAAACTCAATTTAGTAGAATATCATTGGTCATGTGTCATTTATCATTCATCATAATGGATATTATGATGAACGATAAATGACTAGACGAATTAATCGAAGCATTAAACACCAGTTGCAATAATATAATATTATTCGCCGTGTTTCTCTTGGAAAGCAGATTAAATGTATTTTATGAAAAGTGTTCATTATAGTCGAACTCTGATGAGGGCTTAGTGAAGCGAGTGTTCCTTTATATTGGTTGAAGTCCGGTCCCGTATGGGGTCGATCAACTGATCGTAGGGCACACTCTGTTAAATGGCTTTTCTTAAAGAACTTACTTTGTACATGTCTCTCTTATCATTCTCGTCATTCAGAGCCTGCTGACATGACTGTATTTCTGCAACGACTTTTGTCATAAGCAAGTTCAGTTCGAGCAGTGAGAAGAACAATTTCCTCATCCTGTACGGCTGCTCGGGGGCTACTTCAGTAGACAGGAGAACAATCATGTCATTGCTTTTGACGAGCACTGTAGTTGGTGTTGGATGAAGCTGAAACAATTTCAAAATTTACTTGGCATTTCGTACGTATCTTTTTTAAATGTTTTATTTTTTTTATACTGTTTTATTTTTAAGTAGAATAAAAAACCTGATTAGTCGCTATGGTGCTAAAAATACAAAACACCATACAAAGTAGCTTTAAGTTTTATGAATATTAAAAGCACTCATTAAAAATGGCTTAAACACTTACCTCTGAAAATATTTGATTCGCCTTATCCACAGTTACGAACTTTGTAGCTATTCCTTGTTCAACTGGTTGGGCTGCAAAAATGAAAAATAAAGAAATCAATAATTATTATTGACTAGACACACACAGAAAGTTATTCAAAAACTGTTAACTAACAATAGTTGCACATACCATTAAAATTATTTTATAGCACTGGAATTGTACACTCTTATGCGTTAAAAACTTCCTGTAACTTGAAATATTCTCATTCCAATTGGCAATTTTCATATAAAATAAGTAAAAGTGGTTTAAAAGTGGAAGCAGAAGCCACGGTAGCAGACAGACAGTGTTTTGCATTTATCGTATAAGTAATAACACCTCCATCATGGGTATCACAGACACAATAGATTTTCAATTGTTATGCGACAGTCGGCTGCCCCTTGGGGATTGATGGGTTAACACTTAACAGTATTACCTAATATAATGCTTTCTTGTGTACTATCCATAAGACCCAGTTCTATAGTTATTGGTTGTGTATAATCCATATCCACTGTCTCAACTTCCGAAGCATCCAGTGCATTGAGGATTGCATCTTCAGAAATTTGTATAGAATTTTCGTTGCTAGCATCCATGCCTTCATTTTGTATCATTTCATCTGTGGAAATAAATTATTTTATTACATCATATTATAATAGGATGGTAGCTAGAATTACTATTCCGTTTCACTTATGTTACTTGTATAATGTACTATCAGAGAAGTTGATTTCTAGGCAAATGGTGGACCTAAGTAACTTGGTCAAGTCAAACCCATTCGACCAATCACAGCTAACATTTAATTGATATAAGCCGACCACATGATGTAGGTCCGTCAACTGCCTAGGAATCAATTTCCTTGATGGTAAATGCCTCTAAGCCTTTATTAGAACTTACCACTATCTCTATTCTTTCCAAGTAAATGACGGAGATGTTTGTTAATTTTTGATATAGCTTCTTTGACCCTCTTCTGATTTACTTCCAAGGCGTTAAGTTTTTGTGTCAATGCAAGTCTTCGATCAGGAACCACTGCCATCAAATTGAACCTGGAAATATGTTTAAGATCTTGTGTTTTAATTTGGCTCCTTTATTAAATAGTAAAAAACCGGCCAAGTGCGAGTTGGACTCGCCCATGAAGGGTTCCGCAGCAGCAATAAGAATTATTTCTATGAAATTAAAAGGTTTTTGATTTAATTTAATATTTCATTTTTGATATAATGAAAGTTAAATTAAGGTTTATCATTTATGACGTATTAAAAAAAAACTACTTGCTAGATCTCGTTCAAACCAATTTTTGTTGCTAGTTTTTATAGTAATGTACATCATATATTTTTTTAGAATTATCATGCTACTTTAGAAGTTAGAGGGGGGGACACACATTTTGGCTCTTTGGAAGAGTCTCTCTCGCAAACTATTCAGGTTAGAAAAAAATTATATTAGAAACCTCAATATGATTTTTGAAGACCTATCCATAGATACCCCACACGCATAGGCCAGATGAAAAAAAAAAATTTGTTTCAGTTGTACCTATGGGACCCCTAAAATTTTTTAATAATTTTTCCATTTTTGTATCAAAATCTTAATGGGGTTCACAGACTACATCTACTTACCAAGTTTCAATAGTATAGCTCTTATAGTTTCGGAGAAAAGTGGCTGTGACATACGGACGGACAGACAGACATGACGAATCTATAAGGGTTCCGTTTTTGCCATTTTGGCTACGGAACCCTATAAATGACACTTTACATCTTATCATGATTGGAATAAGACGAAAAAGTTTTGCATTTTGACCTCAATGTAAACAAAAAAATTTGCAATTCAAATAAACTAATTTACTATCAGAGAAGTTGATACATAGGCAAATGGCAGACCTAAGTAAATGTACTAATATTAAACATAACCCGACCAAATGACATTGGTCTGTCAACTGCCTATGAATCAATTCCTTTGATGGTACATTTAAAACATAATAATATTTTCTTATTACTTTTTCATTTACCTTATATCATGCACCTGTTCACCAGCATCTCTGCCCAATCTTTCCACCATGACTCTTCTGAATTTTTCTGTCCAATCCTCATCAAGTGCCCACGGCCCATGGTCTGTTGGGTATGGCTTCAGACCATCTAGTTCAAATAGATGACCATTTATGGGCACAAAACTGACAAAATGGTAAGCTTCCCCTGAAAATATTGAACACAACTTTTTGTAACTTTGGAAGGTGGTTATAGCTGATCTTACATTTCACCATATGCACTGAATTTTGGAGATAGCAATCGATCATTGAAAATTGATTACTTACCTACATATTATTTTGTTACAGTAGGACAAATTGCAATTTGTGTTTGTACTGCCCTAAAATTCCTTTAAAAACAAACCTGTAAATCTCCCTGTTGACAGACCAGCATTCTTATCAGTCTTCTTGCGAGCTTGTGGTATTGCATGGGAGTTATGAGCACATGCCAGTTCTGGTGTATTTCCGATGGCCCAGCCTTTGTTCTCAGGATTCATGCCAATTGTGTGATGCTAAAATGATGTAGATGTTTAGAATATTATATAAAAATAATAAGAAGTTGTTTATTTAGATTCGTATACTACCTTCAGTCGACTTAATGTTTCACCTAAATGCAAGTTTGGGCAATTCAATAATATAGATAGTAAAGCATGCGTTGCACAACTATTAGGCACCATTTGTTGTGCAAAAAATATATTGTTGATTGTCTCCTCATCACGAACAAAACTTTCAGTCTGCTCGACAAACTTTCTGCGTGAGCGTCTCTCTTCTATCCACCGGAACAAAAATATAAAGCCGTACACGGGGCTTTCAAGCGGCTTATGTAGGTCATATATTTCTTCCACTTGAACGCCTTTAACACCGAAATCTTCTAGTAATAATGTAAATAAGCCGGGATCACTTTCGAGCTCCAGCCATCCCTCCGTAAGACTGTTAAGTTCAACTGGCATGATTTTCATATGTTCGACTTTTATGCACTTGTTTATTAATTTATTTATGAATATCCATGTATTCTAAAGATCAAAATCTCATTAGATTAGCTTAAATTAGTAGAAAATGCTAAAGCAAAATGTAAACAACAAAAAACACAAGACGGCTCACGGCAGACGCCTGACAGGTGGACGCAAGGTGGACGCAAGTTCCGTACAAAAAAAAATTGGGTTCCAAAATTAAACGTAGCAACTGGACCCAATCACATAATCTGTGCTTGATATGTGCAAGGTCGACTGTAATTGGCTGATAAAAACGACCATAAAGAATATAAACTACATGAGAAAAAAGACGAACAAGGAGTTTAAAACTGAAAGTTCGATTTTCATTTTGTGAAAATTATTTGTAGCAACTCATACAAAAATTGTAAATTAAGTGGATTAATTATTGAAAAACGAAAGGTAAGCCATTGTAAAATGTAAATGTAACCGTAAATTGATAAATTGAAGCAAAACATAACTATGTCATACCATGTTTTAATACAAAGTATGTCGTAGTCATTGAGATGTAGTCGTAGTATTATTTGCATATTTGTACTATAATTTACAACTTAAACTATGCAATATGAAAAAGATAGATTATTTCATAGAAAATATTATAATGTATATCAGTATGCAGTTAATTTGGAAAATGTTGAAATGTGTACATTGTTTTATTGTAATAATACATGAGGTTATATTAACTATAATAATTTATGTGAACTGTATGGAAATGTAGTAAATGAAAAATGTTTAATTAATTTCAGATTTTTAGGTCCCTATACTAGTTTGCAACATTTTATTATGCAAGCAATAGCTGTTAAGGAGATTTTAGGAGGAGAAGGAAGGTATGGGATTATGAATGGTACGGCCACCAATGAAAAATCCTCTGATCAAGTGAGGTGGCATGCAGCTGGCCTGAGCCCGCGTGATAGATTTCAGCTGTCGTAAACAGGATGTAACAGAACAAAGTAATGATACTTAAGTGTGTATGTATAAAGGTGCGCGTCCATTGGATCGGAATCGCAGCGTAGGTATGCAGCGGACGGATTTGTTGCTTTGTATGTATGGTACTGACTACTGTGAACTGCACTAGAAGTACTGGAACGCCATTCTGCGCCTGACAAATATGACGACACGACGCGCCGTCCGCACCGTCGCGTACGTACCGATTCCGACCTGGTGGAATGCGCAGCTTTAATCCCCTCCCTATATAGAGTTTACTGTATAAGCCAATCAAGTAGTTAGTAGAGTAGCATAGACAGCTATTCTATTATATTTATAAATAAAACTCATAAAACTGTACTGTAATATTATTATTATTTTTTTTTGTTTTAATCGATCTACAATCAGTCGCCAGACTATGATTAGATGTTTTGAATGATTGAATGGCGTTTAAGAGGATCTGAAGCCAGTCTAATCAGTTAAATAAGTGGTTTCTTTTCAGTCTTTTAACCACGTTGCGGGTGTCGAGCAGTTCCTGGGCCAGGGGGTTTATATGATTGGTAAGGCGTATAGCGTGCTGATTTTTATAGCGTTCAATCTCGGTGGCCACAGTAGGTACATTTAGGTACTCATGTACTTCGCTGTTTTTAGTAAACCATGGAGCTTTGGCTATGTTCCTCAAAATATTATTTTGCACTCTTTGGAGGCACATGATATTGCTTTTACAGGCAACTCCCCATAATGGAATTCCATATGTCCAGATAGGCTTTAGTGTGGTGTTATAAATTAAGAGTTTGTTCTCTAGGGAAAGTGCTGATTTTCTTCCTAACAGCCAGTTCAGGTTGCGGAACTTAAGGTTGATTTGATCTCGCTTTGCTTTAATATGATTCTTCCACGTGATTCGTCGGTCTAAATGAAAACCCAGGTACTTTACACATTCTGTCTGAGGTAGAGCACTGTTCTCTAGGTATACCGGGGGACAGTTACCTCTTCTTAGGGTAAAGGTGATGTGATTTGATTTAAGGGCGCTAGCTCGAATGCGCCACTTTTGGAACCATAAGGAGATTAAGTTTAGGACATGCTGGAGTTTTTCACTGGCTTTTTCAGGGTCATTATCAACGGCCAGGTAAGCAATATCATCAGCGTATGTCGCAACACTCACGTCGGCAACGGTGGGAATATCGAATGTGTAGAAGTTATACAACACAGGACCTAGAACAGAGCCTTGTAGGACTCCGGCTCTTATTGGGTACAGCGATGATCTAGCTTCTCCTTGTTTGACTTGAAATAGTCTATCGCTCAAGTAGGACTTTATAATGTGAAACAGGGAGTGCGGTAAGACTCTTTTTATTTTTGCGAGTAATCCTTTGTGCCAGACTCGATCAAATGCCTGTTGCACGTCTAGAAAGGCCGCTGACCAGTATTTCTTGTTTTCGAGACATTGTCTTATGACGTGATATACGCGATGGACTTGTTCAGTTGTAGAGTGCCCTTTTCTGAATCCAAATTGATGTTGGGGCATTATATCCTTATCGTTCATAAGCTCCATGAATCTTGTGAGAAATTTTTTTTCCCATAGCTTGGAGAGAACAGTAGTGAGGCTTATAGGTCTATACGAAGTACATTCGTGCGGTGGCTTGGCGTCCTTGTGGATCATAACAATTTGTGAAATTTTCCATAAATTAGGAAAATGTGAAGTCCGCAGTATGGAGTTAAACAGGCAGGTAAGAAAAGTGATACACTTTTTTGGAAGTTCCTTCAGCATTCTAGGTGTTATTAAATCAAAACCAGGAGCTTTGTTGAGGTCTAAGGCTTTTATTTCCTTGTGTATTTCTTTGGGTGTGGTAGGTTTAAGTGGCAAGCGCAACTGAATATCTTGAGACAAAACGCTGTCAAGATCTGCATCATCACTTAAGGTCTCATTTGGGGTGAATATTTCTGATAAGTGAAGCGCAAATGCTTCCGCTTTCTCCTCATCAGTCCGTGCCCACCTTTCAGTACCGGACTGTTTTCTTATAGGAGGAAACGACTCTTGAGGCTTATTGAGATGTTTCGTGGCCTTCTAGAGAGAATTGTTGCCCTGACCAGATGCTGTAAGATTTTCGAGGATTGTCTTAAGAGTGTTGTCCTTATGTCATATTATAATACTGAATAAAATAAATCAACAAAAGCTTGAGGATTAAATCTGTTTTATTGTTTAATTTACCTTATTAGCCTATTTATTTAGCTATGTACAATAATTTTTAATGAAATAAAACATTTATTTGAGCTCATTTCTTTTTTAATAATTTTTTTTTTAATTTTTGGTATGTTTAGAGTGAAAGGTTTTGCACTTAAAAATTTTAACTTCAGTTTCAAATTAAAAAAATAGCGGATTTTAATTTTTTTTCTTCTAAAGGCGTTTTCACACGAGACACGACACGACACGGTTCATAGACAAATATAAATTGCACGACAGACGTCACACAGTCTGTCGTTTGAACGTTTTCACACGAGTGACGATTTCTGCGACGACACCGCATTCACTTATGGCTGGTTTACACGTGATAAGTAGATAAATGGTCAACTAAATTTTAACTTATGACCCTATACTTACTTAACTAAATTTTAACTTGCTATTGGCTACTAAATTTTGTGTTTACAATTTACAAATTTAAAATTAAGTTAACTACTTATCAACTTAGTACGTGTAAATCAGCCATTAGTACTTAAATATATTATGTTATCTATTGTTGGGTTTTGTACAATATAATTTTAAAAGATAGTTCGATGATCCTTTTTAACGTCAAGTGGTACGCGGGGCATATTGTATTAATTAAGGCAGTAATTTTAGTGGCCTGGTTCAAAAATCAAAGAACAAATGATCCACAGACAACTTTCATAATATCTTTATATTTTTTTATCTGTGCTAAAAACGTGACGATCCGCTATGTCGTCACGTTTTTTAGCACAGATAAAAAAATTACAAAGATATTATGAAAGTTGTCTGTGGTTCATTGATTCAGTTTGAATTTTGAACCAAGCCACTAAAATTACTGCCTTAAATAACACAATATGCCCCGCGTACCACTTGACGTTAGAAAGGATCATCAAACTATCTTTTAAAATTATATTGTACAAAACCCAACAATAGATGACATAATATTTTTAAGTACTAATGGCTGGTTTACACGTACTAAGTTGATAAGTAGTTAACTTAATTTTAAATTTGTAAATTGTAAACACAAAATTTAGTAGCCAATAGCAAGTTAAAATTTAGTTAAGTAAGTATAGGGTCATAAGTTAAAATTTAGTTGACCATTTATCTACTTATCACGTGTGAACCAGCCATAAGTGAATGCGGTGTCGTCGCAGAAATCGTCGCTCGTGTGAAAACGTTCAAACGACACGGTTCATAGACAATTTATATTTGTCTATGAACCGTGTCGTGTCGTGTCTCGTGTGAAAACGCCGAAGTCCGACCTCTTGTTACGTACCTAGTATACAGTTTACATCCTCTTTGCGCCTGACAACTGAGTCAACTGACAGATGACATTTGAAGTTTTGACATTCTTTTTTTTATATTTCGATAAAGCACTCTCAAGTCTCAGCGTCAAGAAAAAAAGCGGGAAAACAGAATTAGGGTAAAATATTAAATAACTAGATTAGACAGTACCAGTCATTCCATTGGACAAAGCACAAAAATACAATAGGTAAATAGATTGGACAGTACTAGTCATTGGAAAAAGCACAAAAACACCATATTTATTAATTTTGCTTTAAAAACTGACTGTTTTTCTTAAAAAACAGGCGTTCTTTTACTTTAAAAACAAGAAACTTTTAAAGCAACAATAATAAATATTGTGTTTTTGTGTTCTTTCCAATGACTGGTACTGTCCAATCTACTAGTCGTTTACCTTATTTAAAAACGGTTTTCTTAATCATCATGATTTATGATTTTTGTACTTAGATGACTTTACAGGCCACTCATTTAGTCAAAATCTTAAAAAAATCATTAGTATTTACAAAACCTCAGTGAAGAATTTATATTTTTATGAATTATGAGTTATGTCACTTTAATTCCGCAAAAGAGGATATAGCCGTGGATACTACGTATCGGCCTATTTATAAATCCGAGGCTGTAGAAGTGTAGACTGTAGAGTGTAGAATCTTAAAAACGTTTTTTCAAGCAAAATTACTAAGCCACATTAATTGGGCTGTCTGCATTGTTTGAATAAACGCTCAACTAATGGAATTTACTTTACTGTTATCACTTATCAGTTATCACTGATCAAGACAATCAGACTGCAGTCTGTCTACTAAGTTGGCTGGAATTCCAAGTTCTGCTAAAAATACTGACATCCTTAATGGATCGCTTTGCTTTTAGGGAAAATTATAAAATTCCAGTGCACGTCATGCCCACGTCCAGTCCTTCGATCGGAGGTTCTAGGAATTCCCATTGTATTCTTTTGTTCTCGCGATCACCGGTGCTCGCGCGGGGCCTGAAGGATTAAACATCGAATATCCTTATTGTACTAGTACAATTAGGAAATTCAATGTTTAGCAGTCCAACTATGGAGTGTAGATGGAGGAGAACTCTCTCTGTATGCGTTAAATTAGGGTGGCACTACATTAGCAACAGGGTAATTTTTTTAATCATGTAGCAACTTTTATTTCAGCTTTTTTAGGTTATATTTTTCAGAATATAAATTGGTATTAACCCAGTAATTCTGTGAGTCGGCTATTCGGCTAACTTCAATTTATATTTTGTCACCAACGGCTACATTCATTCCATACCCTTTGCTGCAGCTAGCGCCACTTTCAACTGTTATTTACTGCGTACAGCTGGACACTTTTTTAAATATCCCCTATATAAGATAATTCTCCTCCATCTACCCTCCATAAGTCCAACGCAAAACGATTTATCATTAATTACTTATTTGACCAACCGTTTGCAAAAATATGTAGTTAGGTGCTAATGCTTAGTGCTTACTATGTGGTAGGTTATAGGTTTTTATTGAAACAAAGTTACTTCGCAACAACATTTATTCTGAATGTACACCCAAATTAATAAACTATTAATAAATGCACAACTTCAGCATTGTAAATCCTAACGTCGACAAACAGCAGAAGGGTGTTGATATTTGGTCCCAATTAATAAGCTCAGATAAACAAAGGTATTACTTAAGCTATAACTATGTTATTAGGCCTTGATTTTAGCTTGGATAACGCTAGATCTCAGGCAGAAACTGATAGGCAAATCTTTAAGTTTTTTTTATTCCAAATAATTAGGATAAGGGACTTTAAAAATTGATCGTGAGTCATAATGGTACTTAATCAAGGCTAATAATATAGAAATAGTAATCATCTATAGTGCGTTCAACTTAAAATCAACTGATGTTACGGTGCTTTTGAAATCAATACCGGGTTAAATTTTGATACTACAGTTAATTTCAACATCGAATTCTCACGTGCTTCTATTCTAGTAAGGGAATCCTCAATTCCACGCTATCTCTGTCCTCCTTGAAGACAAGGACAGCGTATTAATTGAGTATCTCATATACAGCGTCATATATTTCGCCTTTTTATCATGCTATTCGTAGAGCAAATCGTTTATTTCATCACAGGATTGCGTCTATTGGGTCATACAAAATATGTTACTCTAAATATTGTATCGCATCGCTGACTGAACACAAAATTAGGGCAATGAAACAGAAATAATGTAACAAGATATAAATTACTCAACAAACATCAAAATGAAACTTAATACAATTCCTGACTGGCAGTTTTCAATTCAATTTCCTATGGTGGTTTTGAAATATTAGTGAGAAGATATCAAGTTGGTTACATTATAAAGTCTTTTTATTCGTCGAAACGAGTAGAAAATAAAGGAACCCATAGGCAATTGAATTGAAACGGTTGCTTACAAAATGATCAAAAAATATTATTATAACAGGAGGTAAGTAAAATAAAATGTAACATTCAGATATTTACAGTTTGATAGGTCAACGGCAAGTCGTGCTGGTCAATGGTAATTAATGGTAACATACAACAGTCAACAATATATTTATTCATCCTATTATTGCCGTCAATCGTAAACGAAAGGCTAACGCTAAGTGCTTATATTTATTTATACAATATTGCTTTCGCCGAAGTAGACATAATCGATCGACGTCACCCATCCTCACGTGATCACATCGACGACTCGCTTGAGCAAAAACACTACCTAGGTCTTAGTCGATATGGATATTAAGTTATATAACGACGGCTCATATACATAATACTGTACCGACATAATCACACGTACTACACTTTTCCAGAGATGGCACAGTGATTAAATGCTATATTCTATTTCGTTTACGGGTTTCATCGACTCGAAACGATCGTGCGCACCGTCGGAGAATCGGTAGCGCGGACTGGCCGATCGAATCCGATGGTCGGGAGGTTCGAAGGCGTATAAAAAGTTTTAGAAATTCCTAATTTATCAGTCTTTTGTCTTAAGTTTCGTCCGACGGCCGCGTCGTTTCGAGCGCGCACAAAATTTCCACTTAAAATACCTGGAAGAAATTTACGACTAAAGATCAGTTTCTTTCCATCGCTACTGGAATACGATATATACAGCGGGGAGGTAAATTAAGTAACTAATTAACAGTTTAATATCACATAAGTACGCGTTCCGACTCCGCGCTCACTCGCGCCTACGTATCACTCGAAACGGCAGTCGATTTTAGCGGCACAGACCGGGGGCCGGGCTTTCATCTGATGGCCTGAGGGGGTCGGTAGGGGGGCGGGGGGGTCTTAGGCACAGCGCGGTGGATGGGGGCCGGCGGGGGGCTGGCCTGGCCGGGAATGCCGGGAGGGTCGCGGCTGGGCCCGGCGGGCAGCAGGCGCGCGGGGTTGAGCTTGATGGCGTCGTCGTACGTGGGGGGCGCGCCGGCCACCGTGTCATAGTCCGGCGGCTTCTGCTGCATCGTCTCCTCGTCAGGCATCGATATCACGTGAATAGGATCGTCAATCTGGAAATAGAGAGAACACTGTTAGAACATTAACATTGACATAGTAGCAGGCGCCTGCTCCTGGAGCTGTTAAATGCTGATTCGGAAATCGGAGTTGCATGAATGTGAACATTTCCTATCCATTTTTTGGCTTTCGACAGTGTCAATGTCTGTGTAGAAAATATTGACTCTGCTATGGCTTTGCACTATCAATATCTTCTAGACACGATGTATCATGTAAGGGGCTAAGGGTGAAGCCAAACGAGCGTAATCTGTGAGTCGTGAGCCGCAGAATTTCTGCCGGGCAGAATTCTGCTGCATTCAGTTTCATACAAAAGTCCTGTTTGATTCACACGAGCGTAAAATTTTGTGAGTCGTGATTTGTATGAAAAGAAATTCTGCGGCTCACGACTCACAAATTACGCTCGTTTGGCTTCACCCTTAGTGTCAATGCCTGGCAAGTGGCAGTCTGCGTAGAAAATATTGACACGGCTTTTGTTTTGTACTGTCAATCATTTACACAAGCGGTAAGGGGCTAGTTATTAGTTATGTAATTTACATGCCTCAAGTGGCAGCTTTGGGAATATCACTGCTTCCGAAAAAATGTGGCGCACGAGGACCATGTCCAAATACAGACGGCCTTGAGGCTTACACGATTATTTCAACTCATTTAAAAACACCATTATGACGTGGTATTATGTAAATTAACGAGGTACAAACAATGCAGTCGTTTTTCACGAGGAAGGGGACCTTGGTGGACTTCAATTGCCTCATTGAATTGTTTTTTAACTCTCACGCGATGTAGCCTACTCGGCGGGGTTGCCTCTAGGTTTTTTATTACTTGAGAATTTCTATGCAAATGAGGCTATGAATTCTTTGTGCTATATATTTATTAGATATTTATATAAAAAATTCGGTTTCGGTTTCCATAGGATTCATAGTAAAAGTCCCGAAAGTAAGAGGGTTTTTTGGTTAGATTCATTAGTAGTACCGTCTTGGATAAGTTTAGTGGAGAAATGCAAGACGTCCTCTCGAGAATTAGACTGTGAGTTGTGACGCGTGAGGTCCATCCGCCGCCGTATGTAAGCTATGTTTTCTTATTCTGTCAGAAACCATTTGATGCAGCGTTCCATAAAGAGAAAAGCTTGATTGGTGTACTGTGAGACCTAGGTAGACTAGTCTTACCAAACGTCACCCACGTTATGTAGGTTGATACGTGTACAACATTGATACATCTTTGAATTATCCCAATTTTCAGTCTTATCCAAATTATAGGTTACTACTCCTAACTACCTACCGGTGCTTTAAAAGGGAAATAGCCCACCTGATGTGTATCCGGCGACGCGCGATCATGCGGTTGCCTGGGCGACTGGAGCCAGCAGCACATGGCGGCGCAGATGAGCAGGGCTCCCGCCACGATGCACGCCACGCCGACGTAGCGGACCGGCTCCGCGTAGTCCTCCGCCAGGCCCAGCCAGTTGATCAGCGCGCCCGCGCACAGCAGCACCATGCCGTAGCGGTACGGCCGCTGCGACTGACGACCCTCGTCCAGCGACATTCCTGGAATAACAAATGATGAGTTTAGGACGGGTTGAAAAAATGTTTAGTGGGGTTTACAAGTTGGCTGTTATAGACGTTTCAAGAGAACATGGGTTTCAATATTTGCGACATTCCTGGAACATGAAAATGTTGTGGTTGGGACAGAAAACTTTGTGCGGGGTTCACAAGTTGGCTGTAGGTAATGGTCATTAAAGGTGGATATGTAGGGGGTATTTTCATCCATAACTGCACATAATCGGGTTTGAATATGGCATCGTATTGCCCGACGCAATGTAAACAGTGTGACAGGCCCTGAAGGCTTATAAGTTTCTAGTCTAGAGTACTCTAGAGCGCTTAAAAATAATATTCAATAGTGAAATACAATCTTCTTTCTGGTCGTTTGGTGATTAGTTATACACTGTTCAGGGTTTGCGCATGTTTAGCATCAAAATAAGGTCTTTGAATGCGGGTGTTACGTCCGTAAAGATAAAAATGCAATCAAGTCAAGGCCATCGTTGCAACAGTATAATATATAAGTGTACCATTGGTACATTATCGTTGAAGGAGTAAATTAAACACAGAATACTGTATTAGTGAACACTCTACTCCCGGTCGCGGCTGGTAAGCAAGTGGTCGACAGCTCTCACCTGGCGACCATCTTGTCACAGCCTTAACCTGATTGGTGTAAGGCGGCCATCTTTATTTATCAATACACTCCATTATGGCTGCGTTCCAGATGATGTTAATTTTGACCAAAACGCTCAAAACGTCCCCTTCTGCCGTTCCCTTTGGCGACCGGGGTCGTTTTGATAGCGGCTATGACGTCACTCATGACGTCATCAATTTCGCTCAAGCAACGCTCAAAACGACCCACGACGAAAATGGGTCGAAGTGGGCGTACTAGTTTTTATTTTTATTTTAACGTAACAATATCGCAAAGACCATATTCGGAAAGTTTTCAGGAGCGAGTAGCAACAAAAAAACTTCATATAATTTCATCGCAAAACATAATATTTTTAATTGAAATATATTAAATATAATTAAATGAAATATTTTGATTAAAAAGAAATTGTTTTAAATGAAAGATCAAATATTTTCCTATAAAATACTAAGTTATCGTCTCTCCTGGTCTTTTATATTCTTCATTAGAATAAAGATTGATTACATTTTCGTAGTTATTGATTCGTGGTCTAAACTTTCGCGATCATAATTGTGGAAAAGTGCATTCCACTCTTCATCTGAACTAGATTCACTAGAAATGTCTGAAACATTATTCCGATGCACCTGCAAAATATGTCTAACTGCCGTAAAAATATCCATTTCGATAATCGATAGGTACCTAAATATTATTCAATAAAAGCGGTAGAGTCGAATTCTAACTTAACCTCTTTCAGCTGTCACCTGTCACTGTCACCTCGCCAGAGCGCTCAAAACGCTCCATAATTCCGTTCCACTTGGGTTTGTGACATTGACGCTCACATTTGCTCACATGCTAATGGAACGGGAGAAACGAAGGTCTTGAGCGTGAGCGTTATTAACGTCATCTGGAACGCAGCCTAAGTATAATTACGTATTTCTTCTTCTTCTTTTTTTTTTTTTTTTTTTCATTGTTATGGCTCTCGGCTTTAAACCATGGCCAGTGTCAAGTAAAGTTTTGGCGGGAAAAGAAAAATTTTCGTAAAAAATTTACAAAATTTTCAGGTTGTTTTTCCAGATTATCGTCAAGTCGAAAGTCTAGTCAAAGTCTAAAAAGTAGTCGGTAAAGTCAACGAGTCAAGTCAGTTGCTTTAGTAAAGTGGTAGAACCTTTACTAAAACTTTCGATGGAGTTTTGGAGGGAACACAAAATGGCACGTTTCTTGAAGTTGTATCACTTGCCCACACTTGTGCACGACAACGAATATTTAATGGTTAATATTCTACCAACATTACACATTAAAAACCGAACTAACACAATTTTAGGAAAATAATACAAAAACAAAACGTCACTCTCTCGTATCCCCGGCAAAACTCTCTTCTTCTTCTTTTAAAATATATAGGTATTTATATTTATGTGATAAAAATAAAAAAAAAAAAAAATCCTCAGCATAATATTATAATGACAAATAACTGGAATTTTTTGTTAAAAATTAGTACGTCACTAGAAATTAGAAATTCATAATAATAATATAATAAGTAATAACTTTCAGAATAGAAAAACCAACTTCAAGCCAAAAATGTGACTGATCTTTTTAGTTTTTTCATTTAAAAAAAAACATAACTTGTCGTTAACGAACCTACGTTCTTAAGAACCAATTTTATTCTTAACGACGAAGTTATGAAAACATTAAAAAAGCATGATAAAAATAATCAGTTAAATAGTAAAATCTCCTTTTTTGAAGTAGAAACACTCCCGCGTAGCAAAATTCGCGTAGCGCGTAGCGTAGCCCGTAGCTCCGCTACGAGTTCCCGAGAAGTATACAGACTATACTCGGCGAAACATGGCGATAGCGGTCATTAACTCCCTGTTAAAAACTTGTCATTTTCTATACAAAGCCGTGAGTGACAACATCTGACACTACATTGTCAATCGCGGTTTACAGATCCACAAGGCTGTTTATGAACGTGGCGAGAAAAGGAACAACGCTTCTATCATACAAAAACGTCATTTTTGACAGTTCTCCTTTACCACCAGTGCCCATAGATATCATTGACACATTCATTTAAAGCCTTGTCGAACTGTATATAGAAAACTAATAGAAAATGACAAGTTTTTGACAAGGAGTCAATGACCGCTACCGCCAAACTCTTGAATTTTCTGAGTTAGCAAGTTAGCATTTATTTAAATGTAGAATAATTACAGGTACCGTTAACCTAAAATATGTAATTGTAAAATCATAATGTAGTTGAAAACGGTAATGTCTAACGGGATATTGTAAGACTTAAAGAAAGTTTAGAAAGTGGGTATAAAATTTTACTACTTATTTTAACTTTTAGCTTACGATATTTACATAGTAACGTGTTGTTAAATAAATACCTACACAGGTATGTAGCTAACACATAAAAATCTTGCCATTAACGATAACAGTATCGGAAAATTTGTAGAATGGTGTCAACAAATCTATCGGTGTTACTACTGTCTATTCCTTTATGAGGATGTATCTTTTATTATCTCTTGAGTAAAATTATGAAAAGATGCTGATATGATTCTACCTATGTTTATGACTTATGTAGCTAAGTATAAGATGTTGCCAAGATCCATGCATGTAGGAATCCGTTCGTGGCCGATAACTCTATATTTTGCTATATAAACCATAACTTCTTTTTACAGGATTTCATATTAATACCATATATTTCATACAAATTGGTTCGCGTGTGCAGTAACAAAGTAACACACTTTAGCATTTACATTATAGATTATCTACGGAATTGCATAAGCAATAAACATTATAGGTGTTAAGGATACGCTATCTAAGAGCTAGCTATAGGATTGCCATAATAATCGAGGCTGCTCAGACAATAGGATGTGGGTCAAGTTCTAAACGTGTCTTAGCGCAGCTGACTGGATATGTCACGCATTACGCCTATTCGTGATCTATTGACTATGAGATAATAAATACTCTTTAGTTATTACGGATTGAGATAAATAAGTTCTACGATATTTATTATACAGTACCGATAAAGATAAACGTAAGTATGATTATTCAGTGAAATTATCTAGTTGAAGGATGCATATAAAATCTCTTTATAATATTATACACTAGCATATATATTCGGTTGCACTCTCGTAACTTATTTTCAAAACTGTAATCTCTAGAAAGTGTTTTTAAAATGTCAGACACTTAGATCTCGATCGATCATAATAATCTTAATGAAAACAAAGATATGACAGTGAAAGCTATACTTGGTACATACAGTTTCTTGACCAGGGCAGGAAAAGAAGAATTTGATAAACCTTTTACCCCATACATTAACAACCAGACAAAAAATAAAAACAAATTAATTTAGACATATTCATAATTTGGAAAGGCAGATCGACACCGCGATCGAATGTGTATCTTCACGTTACTATTAACACTCAATTTTAAATAGCTCAAGATGCATCCTATAGCAAATAGCGGGCTATAGGGTTAGTTTGAATTGCAACCACGTCACGTTGCAATTCAAACTAACCCTATAGCCCGCTATAAACATTGGACCAATATTGAACCAGCACATATGTCATTATAATATGTGTAGACTGTAGAGGATGGAATGTCGCTTCCAACTTATAAAAGGTATCCTAGTAGGTCTCTACACGTTGGCCCAATGCGCTGGCTCAATACTTTAGCCCAATGTCTACAGCTGGCTTACGACAGGCCCAAAGCTACTTACGGTTATTGCTATGCATTTGCTCAGGTATCCCGGAGATAAATGTGAACGAATACAAGTACCACACCATTTTATTCAACTTTTTTATATTGATTTTATATGAATTATAAGAAATGTCATCTCAACAGGGTTTTCGGAAGAACTGCCGGCCACTGGACTGACTACTTGTGATATTATCTTATCATCGATGTTAAGACGAAATGATAAATCTTTCACTTATTTTTTTTTGTTTTTAAGATGTTTGCATGAGTTGCCATATTGATAAGCAATTTAAAACATTTTAATTGTTATGTATTACTTTTATTTGGAAATCCAATAATAATAATAATAATATGGACGCTTCACACCACGTCAGTCTGGTTCCGTGGTAAGTACCTGAAAGACTTGTGTTACCGGTTACGGGTACCAAACAACGGAGATATATTTAATACTTTTATATTATACATTTAATTAATATTTTTATTATATGATACACATATTTAATACACATCCATGACCCAGGAACTTTGAAAACTTTTTGTTCCATCGGCGGGATTCGAACCCGCGACCACCTGCTTGAGCTACCAATAACCCACCAACTGAGCCACAGATGTCGTCAAAATCTAATGCTTTGGTTAAAATGGGACTAAGTTTTGATTATATGACTTGGTTTTTCTGAGGTGTCTTCTTAATATACATCACCTAAATAATTTAGGTTAGAGTTTAGGCTAAATTTATATCATTTTAAGAGTATAAGGTAAAGAAAGAACGAAAGAAGCTGACATTTTAGGCCATAAAATGACTTTTAATATTTCAGCATGCTGCAGCATTTATGCACCACCACAACAAGTTTATTGACATTATTCGATGTTATCGTACATATCATATGACGTCGAAGTTCGCAAATCTTATTGAGATTTAGCCTGTCACTCGTCATGGTAGGCCATATTATAACTATTCGCTGTACCATCAGGGATAGCGGATGTAGATAAAATAGCCTTTTTTGCGCCGTGTGCGTGACACTATAACTGCACCCTTGTTTTTTAGCCGACTTCCAAAAAGGAGGAGGTTATAATGTTCGGTCGTTGATATTTTTTTACTACATATTGGGAACTTATCGGGAGCTATTCGGAAAAATAAGTCTGCCTGGTCTGGCCATTCTTGCGCCCCCCACGGTCTACGCACTGTGCCTGGGCACCGGTGGCACCGCCCTATTTACGGCACTCATGGTTATGTCGAGCCCAGTCGACAGATTTCGACAAACATTCTCTTGAGATAGCCCGATCAAAATATGCCGACGCGACGTGATCCGCCAATGAATTAATTCTCTGAGTCTGGCAATAAGTATATAAATAGTATATAATATAATGTCTGATATCCATACTAATATTAAAATGCGAAAGTGTGTCTGTCTGTCTGTCACCTCTTCACCCCCGAACCACCGAACCTATTTTGCAGAAATTTGGTATAGATAACGTGACCATTAATTTTTTTAGTCAGAGTGGGACATCTACGAATCCACCCCCATTTTTCTTTTATAATAAAAAGACAATTTTATTTTCTTACTAACTATGAAAGTATAGAGGTAAATATACAATTGATTGAGTATATTGTGAATGTCTAGTGCCTATCATTATTATTTTAAATGTAGGTACTTTGTGTAACGTTCATATTTTTGTTGAATACGAGTATACGTTTATTTATTTATTTTATTTATATGTATAAGCAAATTTAATGGCAGACTAACCACATTTGTTCAATGGGAGTGCGTTAATTCCAGGTATTATACAGGCGTTTCAAACATAAAAAAGTTTTAAATTGTCGTTTGGTCTGTTTGCAAAAGCGGGACAATTTAGGCCTCGCGGGGGACAGCGGGACAGACTGCCTCAAAGCGGGACTGTCCCGCCCAAAGCTTCTTTCCCAGAAAAATATACTTTTGAGTCTGGGAAAGAAGTAAGAACATAGGATATTTTTTATCCCGGAAAAATATACGGTTCCCGCGCATTAAATGTGTTTCAGAGCAACGGAGTAGCGGGCGTCGTTTAGTAGTAGGTAAATATTTCCAGAAATTGATCAATTAATTTTCATTTCGCACCTAAAATACCTACATAATTTTTCCAAACTTCCGACTCAACCTTGACTCATCACAGTGGGAAACTTTCTAAATATAACGGATTAACGCACCAGATACATCCACCGTGACCTGTTTACAGTTATCTAACAGTTACAGCTGAACGTTCCAATGCCGGTGGAAGCCGTGCTCGTCGTGGGGCTTCGCCCGCCCCCTCTAATACATTGGGTAACAGGATTAACCCCCCAGCCCCCGCCGGCGCCCGCCGGCTTATTTTATTAATTATTATGTTCTAGAATTATTTTAATGCCTACCCGTGGGTGGGTTTGTACGGTTATTAAAAAAAAAGATAATTTCAAAAGATAATTTAAAACCTCTGAGAGGCAAAATTCAAAGTGATGGACATTATTTACACAAAGTCACAGTTTGATATTATGCAAAAGACAGCACGGTTATATTAGTTTCACTTTCGTTCAATCAATAAGACGTATTACTTTAGTTCGCTTTACTAATATTGTAGCGAAAGTATGTCTATTTATTAGCTCTTCAAGCTTAAAATCTGCTGAATCGATTTTGATGGGTATATAGCCCAGTAGTTTAGTTTAGTTTAGTTTTAGTTTTAAAAGTTTATTTTGCACATCAGTAGGGTTAGATTTTTTTTTAATTAATTAAAGTCAGATTTTTTTTGCACCACTGTTTAGAGGAGGTCACAAATAGCTTAAATTCAAAAACTCGACCAGCCACGACGTGTGCGTTAGCCGCCATATTGGTTTGAAGGTCCAATCTTTTTTTAGCTATAACTCCTTTATTTTTTATTTTTTTAAGCTAATGATAAAGATCAAATTGGTCGAAAATTTGATTTTCTACAACTTTTGTTCTTATACTTTTTATTGTAAAATCAATATTTAAGAAAATAACTGCAAAAAACAAGTCAAAGTATAATTTCGACCTGTTCGACCTGTATCGCGATTATTGTCAAATACAGGAAAAAAACAGAAATAAACTTGTAGCTCTTTACATTAACCACAATTAAAATTAAGACTTCGCTGTCTGTCCGTCTGTCTGTCTCCAGGCTTCAAGAACGGTGATAGGTAGAGACTTGAAATTTTCAGATATTATGTATTTTGTTACCCTCTATAACAACAAATACTAAAAAACATATTATATTTAATATTTGATGGGGCTCCCATATAATTCATGATCAGAAATATTCAGTTTTATCCAGTCGCTTGGGTCCCGGTACATTTACCATAGGTGTAGGAGCTTAAATATTGATTTCTAAAAAAATTCATAAGGATCAAATTAGTAGGAAATTTAATGATCTATCATCAACAACTTTGTTTCTACAATTATTTAAGCTAAATTCGATGATAATTGAAATACAAGCAAAATTGTACTTTGACTTGTATTTTGCATTTATCTCCGTAAATATTGATTTTACAATGAAAATTATAAGAACTCAAAATGTAGAAAATTAAATTAACAACAAATTTTGTTCTTATCATTTTCGTAAAAAAATATAAAATAAAGGAGATATGTCTAAAAAAAGATTTGATCTTCAAACAATGATATAATAAATAATAACTCAAAGTAGAATATCATTGTCTTCAAACCAATATGGCGGCTAACTCACACGTCGTGACTGGCTGGTTTTGAATTTAAGCTATTCATGACCCCACCTATACACAGGTGCAAAAAAAAATCTGACTATAATTAATTTCAGATTCCCATACAAGGCTGAACTAACCCTACTGGGCTAATAAAGACAAAGCCTCGAGAAGTCTCGAGAAAGATCATAATATTTTTTTTTTACAACGTCAAATATACCTATAGTATATTTACGTTGCTATGTACAATTGAAGAAATTGATTCATAGGTAGATGACGAGCCTTTGTCATTTAGTCGGGTTATGCAATGTGTCAGCTGTGATCTGTCGACTAGGATTGACATATTTTATTAACTCGACCAAACTACATAGGTCCGCCATTTGCCTATAAATCAATTCTTCTGATGGTACATTAACACGCCCGCGCGATATAAGTTTGGCGCAATTTCGAGCAACATCTAATAAATAATACTTGTTGTGATAAATAAACAATATAATATAGAGTTGTGTTTACAACATCGTTTGAAAACATCGTAACTCCGTTGTAAACAAGTGATATAGTGAAAGTATGAGATTTCCCGGCGTACGCGCTTATTACCCGTTATAACTTTAAGCGTATATCACAGATATGCTGTTATCATAATGTTGTAAAGGAGAAAGTTTGTACGTATATGTGATTGTTTTCACACTAAAACTAATGAACGGATCAAATTAGGCATGATGGCAGCATAGGCTCTGAATACACATAGGCTTCTTTTTACCCGACTCGGCAAAGCAAAAGGAGGGTTATTATCGAAAAAGAACAGTGTTCTCGTGAGCGTTGCTAAGCGATTCTCATCGAATGCTTGGTAAAGAAGCAACTTTGTCGATGGTTCCTAGCTCAGACGGAAGAAAAGTTTGATCAAATAAAAAAAACACGTGATAAAAATGCCATTCTTATGTACGTAAATCACCTATGGACGTATAGAAGGTATAGCAGTATAGATATATACGATATTTACGTCCACATAACACAGTCCATATGTTGTTGGCAACAGTTTTAAAACCGAAATACCGCGGGGACATCGCTCTTGTTGACATTAGCCGTGAGATAAACTTATTTTTAACCCCTGTCACACTACAAATACTACAAACTTCGTTCGTTACATACTATAATTATAATTTTAAGATCAAAACGACTTTAAGCATTATTTCCTTATCATTAAAATCACTTATCTCACAAATCTCACTTACTTCGTAGCAAATATCACGTATTTTTTTCAGCAACAAGCGAGAGTTGAGAAAGATCTTACAAAGTCTCACCATGGGGAGAGGTGTCAAAAATCCTCAAAAATGCCTCACTCAATTAAGGACGCCCCAAATGTTATGTATTTTTCTTTCTACTTTCGTTCGAAATATCGAATGCAACTTGACTAAAGACCCAAGCTTTAGTACTTAGTGGTACTAATTGTCTGCCTAAAATCAATTATAAGTGAAGTGTGAAGGTCACCTCGGTCAAAGAATATATACACTATTAGATATTTAATAAGGTCAATTATAATCTTTGTCTCAGGCCAGTGGTTTTGTGATTTTGTCGCAACGTTTAATGCTTAACTTGGCAATTCGTTCATCTTGGACTAACCTTATAGCTTTCTAAATTGACATTAACTGTATTTCACGCAGAATTTAACGAACCAAAATATTACTAATAATAAATGGAGAAAATTATTGTTTGTCAGAATGATATTACTTACGTACAATTATGACGAGTCTACTGGAGTCTGGAGGAAGGATATGTTATTATGATTTATGATGATTTATAGTATAAATTCAATAACTACATTTAGTTAGGACATTCAATCAGCGCACAACAACGTTTAAAAATATTGTTATGATTTGTAGAGAATAGAGATACAACACAAAAATACTGGGCGCCTGGGTCCATAGTACCTCAGAACGATGCGTCGTTGTTACTTTATACGTGTTGGACAAAACAATATTATGCTCTACAATCTACATCCATACTTCTATACTAATATTTTAAATGCGAAAGTCTGTGTCTGTCTGTCTGTTACTTCTTCCTTAAAAGCCGTTGAACCGATTTTGCTGTGGTATGGAGATACTTTGAGTCCCGGGATAGAAAATAGGATACTTTTTTCCGGAAAAAATTTACGGTTCCCGCATGATAAACGAATTTAATAACATAACGACAAGCGTTATCTAGTAATATTTTAGTTGCTATGCTTTCTTTATAGGCATTGTGTGTGCGCAATGATAATGTCAGGATGTGAGTAGAAACACTCCGGAAAAATGCAACGATTGTTCGCGTCACGCTCTGAATATCGCCTTTAGAACATTGCATATAGGGCGCCGCTTATTATATTTACATATTTAACGACATTTTACCGTTGTTCAAATTGATAGTACCTACCCAGGAGATTCAAATAAAAAAAATAAGCGACAAAAATTTGTAAAAAATTGTGGTTTAGGGATAACACCTAGAGCTAATACGAGTAGTGTTTTCTCAGCAAAAGAGTTTTCCGTTTTACATTTTTTGTGTTTCCATTTTTTATAAATTCCAGATTGTCCACATAGAAAATAAGTATAGGATTATCGTTAAATTTGGTTCGTCTTAAATAATTTTAGGTGTCAAGTTACATTACAGGTATATTTTAAATATTTATATTGTAATTTGTAAGTTACGTTTCTCCTTGCAAGTTGCTCGCAAATGTAAACCTCAAGTAAATATGAAAACCTCAAATGTAAGTAAAACAATATCTTTGCCATAATATTGTATTATGTATACTTAATTTATTATAAAGCTTCTGCTTTAAAATTCCCAATTTAAACATACAAATAAAGTAGAAAATTGTGAAAATCACTTGTTCCGCATAATAATGTTTACCGTAAAAAACTTTTTAAACGCATTTATTGTTATGACAATATTTTATTCAAAGCATTTTTTTAATTTCTTACAAAAGATTATTTCAGTTTCAGTAAACAATAGGTAGATTATCGAGAAAACCGTTTCACAAACGATTTTTGTATGTTTTTCGAAAATGATTGACAAGTGAATGCATAATAAATGTTAAAAATATCAAAACAATAGTTAACGGTAATATTTAGGTAAACACTTAAAAGCCTTTGACTGTTTAGTCAGAAATAAATTACTAATAAGTATATTGAAATATGTTACATTGAAAACCCAGCTGAATATTGTCATGGTTTTCTTAAAACTCTACCGTTTATATCCTTGTGTTTCGTCAAACCGAAATGACTATAAGCTTTAAAATTGTGGCTTTGTATAATTAAACTAAAGGTGTATATTTTATAAACAAAATAATAAAGAATCCTCTTTTCTAAAGTCAGTTAAAACGATGATACTTACGTCATTTAATGTTCCATTAAATTAAACAGTACTTACCTAGTTTTACGTGTCTATTTAAAATAGTATATAGTTTAGATAAAATAAGATATATTATTTTATATCAAAAATAAAGACATTCTTTGTAACACTACCTACTCGGAGGTATCTCATATATCTGGCTTGCTATAAAGATTTTAAGCTTGAATTGTATGGGTCCGTTTAGGGGCTACACAAAAGATAACAATGCTATTACAATATTAAGCTATTACAAAATCGTAGCATACATGCTTGATGCTACGCGGCGCGGTCGCAAACATAAAATAGCTTGTTTTTTCATTGTGTAGCGGCCAAACCGTACAGTACGACGCGTACAGATCGAGCCATAAATTTCGGAAGACGTAATTTTCAATGGTAGGTGAACTTGGACACGGCTAGTGGGTTTCCAATTACTACACCTGGTGGACGTCTTAAGTAGAGTAGGCATATAGTACAGGTACCGGTGCGTTACCGAATACAGTCAAAGGCATCCGGTGTAGCTTTTTAATTGTCGAGGAATAACGCCGAAAAATTGATGATAGCTTCGAGGGTACAGTCGTGAAGAGGTGATTTTTTTTTTAGACACATTTTTAATCTGCTTCCAAAATCTGTTTCCATAAGCAAGCGCTTTACTTGCAGATCCATAAAAAAGGTAAAGTATAAACTTAAAGTAACGGTATGTTCGATAACATAGCTATGTGTAAAAATTGACATGGCCGACGACAACATTTCGTGTACTGCATATAAAACCTACCATTATTATAATCAACCAAATACCTCTTATTGGAAATTCACTCGATACCTACCTCAAGTTTAATTCAAACTTGAGGAATCGAGTGAATTTCCAGGTGTAGGTTATTTATTTTCCTAAAGTCCCGGTCAGCATCGTATCACTTATAAACCTTCCCCACTATCATTCACGACTATTTAAATTTTAAAGACTAAAATTATCCAAATCGGTTCGCCGTTCTCAAGTAACAGCGAGATTTTAGATAAATATATTGAATTAAACCTTCGTGCTCTTATTCGTTTGTTTATAACTATATTTATACCGTGTAAAAGAGTAATTATAAATTTTAAGGTTAGAGTACAAAAAAAAATGAATATTTGAACACTTGTAGTTACGAACGTACGAAACGAATTTATAAGTTGTAGATTAACTTTTTGTGTCTAATGTTAAAACTTTTACGGTCATTAATTTTTGATATTATACTTAAACGTTAAGCCCGACCGTTACTACGTCAAAATAACATAAATTTGCTAAAAATGAATATGTTTATCATTATTAATTTTTAAGCAAAATTTCTTTTAGCTATATATCTTTTTTATTGTACGTACTGTATATTTTATAATATTTAAGCTATCACCTTTTAAGCTTTTTGCAAATTCCCGTACAAGTTATAATGACTTAGCTTTTGTATTGTAACAAAAGCTACTGGAAACGGGTTGAACCCATAGGATCGATAAAAAGGTTGTCTGGTTCTAAAAATAATCAACCAAAATACCACTGGTACGAAACCTTGACTAAGCAGGAGTCAGGACGATCCCTGCCAACCTTTCATTTCAAATTCTATTTTAAACAAACATTTATTGAATAATGCCAACTCAATGTGATTTGTGGGACAGTATAATTTTTGGCATTTGGCATTACATATTAAATTGCTGTGGTGGCTCAGTATAGTTCTAGATGACGTCGTTGCACAAAACGGCAATTTACATAAAGGGGTATGAAGATTTTTCTATGGAGCCTGTCCGCCATTTTAAGATATTGTTTGAGTTTTACCAATTTAAGTTATTGCAACTCTGGCAGCTCAAATCTTCGAAATGTGACACTTTACGCGATTTTGTCCAGGATTATTTTTTGTTTGTATTGCTATCCATTTTTGAAAAAAATATTTGTGAACGCGAAAAAACTCAATGGCGGGCAGTAGGTCGGTCAAAATCTTCATTCACGAATTCTAAGTATTTAAAAAAAAAAAGATAAAACATTGACCCTAACCTTAGCATTTGGATAATAATGAAGGATATTAGGCAATACGACCTCAGCTGCTAAACTATTAGGATAATATGGTAATGCGATAACTATTGACAATAATGTCGAAATTAGTCCAAGAGCTAGACGTGTCTTATCGCACTCGTATGTGGCCAAAACAAAGGAATTCGCAAGCTTCACCAGAGGGCTTAGCCAACACGTTTTCTTTATCGCTTCTTTATAAAATTGCTGATCAAAATGTACAGAATTGACATAACTATCATGAAGACGACATTCAATATGTCGTGTCAATTCCATGCATTTTGATCGGCGATTCTATAAAAGAAGCGATAATATTTGACTATGGGCTACATATGGGTTTAATTCGCTACGACACAGCGTTTTAACTTTTACGTCATGTTTTATCAGTATTACATTTAATAGGTGACTACTAACAACAGTTTTATTACTCGCACTAGATAGCTAGACTGTAATATTTTATGTCCTTAGTTATTTTGTTTTTGTTAAAAGAAAGTAACTCACGTAATTATTTTGTTTCTATGAAAATAGCAAATATATAAGATAACAGCGTATATTAAGTTATAATAATATAATATGCTATATATGTACGTAAGTAGTAATTACTTCAAAACTAAAGAAATTACTTTAGGTGAAAAACCATGGGGTTTTCCCAACTTGAATATAAATAGCCTGCGACAAGGACTATTCTCCTAGGGGTTTTTCTTACTAGTTTTACTAGAAGTCATAGGTATAGCAATTAAAAAGTAATCCTAGCTAGTGCTGTGAGTCATGCCATTATATAACATGAAGGTAACAACGCACTTTCTCCTATTGTTCCTTACAAGGAGCTCATAATATGCAAGCGAAGTACGAAGAAATTAACTTGCCATCCGCTTTCATAGATTTTACATAGAACAAGGTGCCTTTTAAACTTCTGTGGGTTATACAGTTTGATACAACTTCTTTTAATAACCTTGTTTTGCAGAAAACAAGACTAAATATCATTTTATAATGTGCATTAAACTTTTGACCTTCGTATTTAACCAGATACCATGTATATTTATTACTCTATGGTATTGCGGAAAATTATGAGGAAACCCCAACGAATATTGAAAACGCAAATAATTTAAATAAACAAAGTCATGTTTGAAATACTATCGAAATATCGAAATATATTGTGAAATGTATAAAATTGGTTTGAAAGGTTTTTTATCAGGCTATAAATAAAAACTATTGCAAACTCTATAAAGGTAACGACAAAAACGCCACCGTATTATGTGTACCAAATCGGAGGTTGCACAATCAGACGAAAATGATTTGATGATTCATGAGTAAATTGGGGCTCAGACATGTATAATACCGGTCTCTGAGGATTTTGACTGAAGTTTATATATTCAGAAGCCTCCTTGGGCAACGTTAGTTAATAGGATATATATTACTACAATGTTTTCAGGCTAGAGGCAGCACCAGCTTATACATTAAACAAAAAGTTTTGTTCGACGTTTGCAGTTTGACAATATTTAAAATTTTCTGATATGAAGTGTGCAATATGTCGGATTTTTGTCGGATTATTTACTATGTGCTTGTAGTGCACTCTGCTTCGACCTTTGCGTAATATTTTCTATTAATTTACTGTCAAATGACGCTATTTAATAGATGTTGAATGGCTGATCAATTTGAAACAGTTCCACGCTGACTGACGCAACCTCGTAGCCACAGGTGTAATTACCGATTATGTTTTATCACGACAATCAATTTCTTACGTAGACGTGAAGCAAGGGATTTCTTACTTACGTATTTGCTTTTAAACACATCAAAGTCGAAGTGGCCAATTAGTGTAGGGGAATAGAAGGGAGTTAGTTGTTATTATCAAATCCCTATAGTCTTTCTTCTATAATTTTTGTAGGTCTTCTTTTATAAAAAATATTGAATTTATAATACAGTTAAGCCTAGATAACATATCTAAAGAAACATTTTTATTTATAGTGTAGAAAAACAATTACCTGAAAATACCTGATAAACCTAGGTAATATTATTATAATTGTTTGATTCCGCCAATGAAACCATAATACTGTCATTAGAGTATCGTCATTATCTTTGATAGTCATTATATATACCCACTAAAACATAATATCATGTATCCTTTTGAAACATTATAAATTGCGAATAATATTGTGTCGACTAATGACGTAGTAAAATATTTGCAGTTATAATACGACAGTTCTTATAGGATTAAATGTAAAGAGTAGAATAATTAAAAGATTATACTTTGTCGTAAATATTGTTTTAAAATTGTGTTGACGTCGGAAGGATTAGGCATAGATATTGTTATAAGTAGTTACATTGTTATATAGGCATTAATTTTTATATTATTTTAATAATATAAAGTTTTAAATACGTACACTAATTTAGAACGGCATATTTTGTTTTATGGACGAATATTTTGATAATCTTAAAACTTTCAATTTAGGTATAAGATATACTGGAAACTCCCAAAGGCCAAACGCCAAACTAAGACGGGTTAAATAAAGTTTATATTCCATTAATAGGGTTTCCTCGTGCGTTGCGAAAGCCATAGATATTAATATCCGTCGAGCAAGAGGACAGGTGACGAGCCGCGCTTCCCGTCGCGGAAATAACTTTCAGCTTTGTTTGGAACGACTGTCCGATTGTCTATAAATATTACAAATATTCCGTAAAACGAAATTTCAACTTCGAAATTGGACGCTGTTAAGCATTTGTGTATCACACGGATAGACAGCTGATATATAAAAAAAAAGACGGGTTGCACTCCGGGAGTGCCGGCAGAAGTGAAAACTTGATTATTAACGTTGTGCATTTTTTAACCCATTTTTTATGAAAATCGATTATTAAAAAATCGATTTTTTTATTAATCGATTAAATTTTTAACCCATTTTTTATGAAAATCGATTTTTAAAAAAATCGTTTTTTTTAAATCGATTTTCATAAAAATGGGTTAAAAATTTAATTGATTGATAAAAAAAATCGATTAATTAAAAAAAACGATTTTTTTAATTAATCGACACCCTTACAATTCGAGTTTGAGTTCGAGTTTTCGAGTTCGACACAAAACACTACTCTCCAACCGTCTTACGGTTTTTTTTCGATCAACACGAAAATCTGAAGCGAGTTTCACAGTTTCTACCCATCCCACAAAAGTGCTCAAAGCCGCTAAAGAAGTTTACACTTCAAAAACAAACTCTTATGCATTAATAACATATTTTGTAGATTTACCATTAAGTCTAATCGAAAATTACAAATACGAGTCATAGATAGATAGATCCTCATGGGTCGCAGTGATGTCAGGGCTACAGCGAAGTCTAATTTTACCGGGCTACTTGATTTGTTTAATATGTGAAAACTGTCTGAAAAACAAGCTGAAAATACTTTCAAAATGACAATGAACTAGCAAGAGTAATGAACTGTGATATTATATTAGGTACTAGAGAAGACACTGCCCTCGCGCGCCGTCACTAGAGCACTAAGAATCTGGCATACACTTTAATGAGTAAGCTCGGGCTTCAAATATAGGACTTCTTCTTAGCTACCTTTTCTTCAGACTTAAAGACATTATTAACTTAATTGTACACAGCCCGTTAAGTTGATCGTTTTCGCAGTGCTACGTGTCCTACTCCATATCTGTGCCAAGTTTTATCAAAATCGGTCTAATAGTTTACGAGTCTGTTCGATACAAGAAATCAATCAGGTATACTTCAAAACATCTTTATTGTACTAAGTACAAAAGTCTGCAGCTACTATTTGCCAGGATTTACATTTTTTAGGATACTGTTTAAAAAGCTCTATATTTTTTTCTTTTAGTAACGGTGTACAGAAATTAAATTGTTTAGCATAATATAACCATTATCCATGAATTATGAATGCATTAAAAGTGCTCGTGCATTTCAAATATGGAAGTAAGTATAATAAAAATATTTTTCATTGCCAATAATTAAGTGTAGCATTATTACTTTTTTAATGTGTCTCATACGCCGTTAAAACGCCACGTTTTGCCATAATAGGTAACCATGATTATCACCATGATGGAAGCTACCGACAATCGATGTCCATCACAAGCAATCATCATAGACGAATATGATTTGTAATAATTAGTCCATCATGTGCCAATGTGGAGATGGAGAGGCCTTATTAAGTTATTACAGAAGGTTTAAAAAAAAAAAATTAACTAAGGGGGCAAACTAGCAAACGGGTCACCTTATGGTAAGCAACTATACCGTCGCCCATGGTGTCCATGGGCGACGGTAGTTGCAACCAACATCAGAAGAGCTGCAGGTGCGTTGCCGGCCTTTTAAGAGGGAATACGCTCTTTTCTTGAAGGTTTGCAGGTCGTATAGGTCCGGAAATACTGCTGGTGACAGTTCGGTTCGGACAAGGTGTAAAAAACAAAGTAACAATACTTTCGGGTGTAGGCTTAAAGACTAACTTTTTTTTTAACTTTTGTATGGGCGAATTCATGACGCTGCGCGCTGGGGCGATACCCATACAAATAAAAAAAGGTCTTTAAGTGCTGCTACTTTCACAGTGAACTCAATATAAAGAACACATACACACCCTAAAAATATAATATCACTTTGTTTTGTTACACCCTGTAGAAAAAACTAATTCTGTCAAGTAATATCGAAGGCAATATTTCGAAGGAGCCTTAAGATGGAAATTCCCTTAATCAATTCAAGGAGCCAATCAAGTGATCTCACAGACTGTGTAAGGGTTGACTTAATTATACCGTGGGCTTAGTACGAAGTACGAACGATAGACAAGTTCGCTACACTAAACATCGAATGTTGAATTCTGCTTTGTAATAATTTTATGATAACTATACAAAACTACTCAGTTTTATTTCTGATCCATTTGAACACACAACAGAAAACATAATAAGTGTATAATTAAAGTTTAAAACTTTAATAGTTAATACACACTTGATACATAATAATATTATGTTTTCTGTTGTAACTTGTATATTAAAACTTTAATACACTTGATAGATATTATGTTTTCTGGTGTTCAAATCAATAAAAACTGAGTAATTTTGTATAGTTATCGTAATATAGAAATTATTACAAAGCAGATTGTTTTTACGAAAATATATTTTCTCACCTCCGGGCGGAAAGCGTCAACTTTCTTCCCGCTGCGCTTACCGATGTTGCCGTTTTCCGCCTCCGTCGATGAAAAAAATAGTATACGTACCATGAGCTGAAAAAAATAGTATACGTACGATGAAAAAAATAGTATAAGAAAGCCTCAGATATGATCTGAGACATTTCTTATTTTCCTGCCCCTGGGTGCGTAATGTACTATTTCAGTGTTCCAATTCTAGAATAAAATGAATTGTCCAAAATGCTGAACTTTCGTTTCAATTTGAATGTTTCGATACTTTTGCGAACTCTACATAAAATGTAATGTTCTATTGACTGTCGAATCGTTAAATCTAGCAAAGCATATTTCCGTACCAACCTAGTTTATTCGACGAAACACGGGGCACGTTTGTTTTGACGTGCCCAGTTACAAACATCAATGGACAGAGTTCAATGACATCTATTCACACATGCTAACTAACGATGCACTTTTTCATATTTTCTGGATACAATTTTTTAAGACGGGTTTTTTATATACAACAACAATAATTTAGTCATTAAATGTAAAGTTTTTGAATAAACCATAAAAATAATGATCAAAGTGAAAAAGTTGAAATACTTTTTCATATTTTTTGGTCTCATGAAATCTTACTCTTTAGCAAGTGAAACCCTATACCTAAGATAAATTTTCTTTAAAATTAAAAAAGAAAGTTTTAATTTTTTAATTTTGTAGAACGTTTGTGGGAAACGACTAAGTCAGAGTTCCCACAAAGGCCGCAGCTCTCAAAAGCCTCAACACCAAGGAGAATTTTTTTATGTATTAACTGCATTAATTTAAAACTAGTTATTAGAGACCTTGTTGACCTTTATATGCTGGATTTGCTGACATAATTTTATACTTTTTGTATAATATTATGTAACGAAATTGAGTGGAAAATCTGAGTATTTTTAGAGGATATTTAAACAAAAAAATATTCAAGATAAGTCAGCTGATACAAGATTTTAGTTGTCAAGGAAGTATATATATAAAAGACAACTAATACCACATAAAATATATGATTGCTACCTAATAATACAACATACCTAATCTATGTTTTATGTATGATATTGTTCTTATACTTCCTTAAAATCTATCTCTACATCACCCGAAGTAGAGAATAGGTACCGGAAGCTGGAAGCATCAACGCCCGACTTCATAAGGTTTAGACTTTAGACAAGAGTTTATCTATTCACTAGAGCTATTATTTGGCTAATGAGAAAAGTTAACCAATTAATAACGCTATTCTAATATATAAAAATAAGTCGGGTTTTCCTTCGCTATAACTCCAGAACTCACGAACCGATTTCCACGGTTTTGCATTCGTTGGAAAGGTCTCGGGCTCCGTGAGGTTTATAGAAAAAAAAAGAGAAAAAACTTCAAGAGAAAAGCAGCAAAACAGGGAAAATCATGTTTCACGCGGGCGGAGCCGCGGGCGACCGCTAGTATACCATAATATAAACTAAACTGTCAAAAACTTAACAGAAAATGGACTTAAGACAGTATTTGAAAATTAAAAAAATATTTTTACCCAATGTTTTTTTTTAATCTAAGCTGCGTTATTAAGTCATTTTAATGTGTTTGCACTTTGCACGCGGTATTTCCTTATATTACTCATACAGTATATTCTCAGGAAATTTCGCAATATCGTCACGTCATTGAAAAAAAAAACGCTAAGTTTTTTCAATACCAAATAAGTTTCCGCTTTAATCATAGAATTTTAAACATCGATGAGGCGTCAATCCATACTAATATTATAAATGCGATAGTCCTGTCTATCTGATAACCTTTCAATCATAAAACTAACACTTATGATAAAAAAATCGCATGGATATACTTTGAATCTCGTGAAAGGATATAGAATATTTTTAATTACTACAATGAGCCGTTTATAACCGATACAATATGAAAATTTGCGCAACAAAGTTGACGACCGAAGGCCTAAATTACAGTTTTCTTTCAAAGTTTTTCTCACCTGAAATTTTATTTTGGTTTGATTATAAAGCATGTGCATTGGGCATGCGCAAGACACGATAGTTTGGACGATAAAAAGAAATCATTATATCGTGTAATGTTTTAATTACGAATTAAATGTGTGCAATGATAATAATAATAATTCAAACAAAAGAAGTTATATTGTCTTAAATAACAATCAAGCAAATACTTTATATAAAAAAATTACAAGCTACAAGTAAAAAATATATTAACATAAGGTTAAAAGCTTTGCGTGTTTACCGAATCACGATCGGCAATTTAGAACTGCGATTAAATATAAAAGAGGAATAATTACGGTTTCCATGAAAATATATTTTTTAATTTTACCCAAGGGTACTTGAAGGGCAATAAAAAAACTAGAACATTCCATTAACTATGTCGCTAAATGAAGAAAGAGTTTAGTAGAGTTGTTCACAACTATTTTGTCAGAAAAGTTAAAAATCAAAATGAGTGTTAACTCTGTGGAGTTCCACAGAGTTTTAACTCTGTGGATTTGACATAACGCATCGTAAAGTGATATGGCGCTTGCGATCCTTATGTCAAATACCATATTGCTTTCAAAAAAATGCAACTTGACTAAAGATCTAGAATTAATTCCATGAATACTAACAAATAAAACCATAACACAAACAAAACAAAGTATCAAATACCTGATCGTGCAAAAGTGGACACAATGAAAGTTATCACAAAACTCGTATCACAGGTTCACCGGTAAAAGTTATTATATATACCTATATAATCACTTAACTGTTATCACTAATTGTTTTGATAAGTACAAACGTACGTACGAACTCCACGACGTGTTATTAACGTGTGGACAGTATGGCTGAAGAGTGGAGCGGTGTTATTGGAAGGCTGTTGTGACGTCACACGCACGCCTCCGTCGTTCTTAAGAATTGAGCCGCGATACCGAGAAATGGCTTAAGAGGAATTAGACATTAGTCACGTAGGCGATTTAAGACTCTCTTTGTGAGGAAACTCCCTCTGATAAAGAAGAGGGAAGCGTAAAGGATGATCTCTTGCGCATGGAATTCTTACGTGAGAGATGGTCCGAGTCTTGATAAATCTTTGCGCCGGGTTGCTCCCGAATCGGTAGTAGGCATCAATTTAGACTTGACGTTCAAGAATAATATTGTGCAATTAAAATTTTAAAGAAATTCAGTTTGAGTTTTCTACTCATTCTTCAAGTCAGTAGTCAGCACATGCTGACTTGAAGCAAATAGCGATGTGCCTCGAGTGATAATTATAATTTTATAATTCCAAAGTACATAATTTTTATATAATGACTTGTCATCTTAGTAAAATTATATAATTAAGCACTTATACGACTTCGATTATTGATAATTGTTCAGCCAATTAAATGTTGTTGATACAACCTTTGTCTGCTCTCCAGTCTCCAGTCTCTAAGGTGTTAAGTGTCAAGAACAAATTAGAATACTTATTCAGTTTTCTAGTGACCGCATAAGAGTCAGCTAATATGTTTTTCTCTTTTTATACTACTAGATTATATACCGTACTTTTAAATTCTCTGGGTATATTTTTACCGGAGTCTTTTCGTTATTTCTTTTTGATTTAAACTGTAAAGATTATGTTATTGATACAGCTATGAAAACTTTATCTATTAATGAACTACTTCATTTCTACTTTCCACTCTATTTAGCGAGATATGCATTTATTATAATAAAAAAGTTAAAATACTCGTAATGTACTTGCAGAGTAAAGAATGAAGATTGAAAATGAATGCAATCAAAAATCTTGCGATTAACTATTGCGTCCATATGCAATGTTATTAAGCCTTTATTACACTAGCTTGTGAATTCTACTATTTATATTCAATTTTAATGCAGTTTCATTCTTTGTTTGATCTAGTTCGTTTACTAGTGTGTGCAATGTGTGTGAGTCCTCTGTATAAGTTAATTGTAAAAGTAGCAGCGCTGAAATTGCATTTTTAATTTTAGCTGTTGTATTGACAAATTCCTGACGCTGGGACGCTTGCCCATACAAATCACAAAAATGTATCTCTTTCAGCGTTGCTTCTTTCACAATAAGTCCTATATAGTGGACACATACACACTAAAGTCTAAAGTATTATCACTTTTTTTGTCACACCCTTTACTATTACGTGTCTTTGACGTATATTGAGAATACTGTTTTGGTGTTTACTAGGAAAAGAACTGGACCGAACAAGAACTGCATCAATGTGGCATGAAACAGCTGAATCGGGGTACAGATTAAAGGTACAAGTTGGAAGCTGGCTACATGAATCGGCAGCATGACGGCAGAAGACGTGTCGTCGCGACTCGCGACACTACTGGTTTCTATGTATTTCTTAGCATTGCTAGCTTCGTGTCGCTAGCTGCGGAGGGTATTTCATAGAAATACATACAAACCAGTAGTGTCACTGCGACAAGTCGTCTGCGATTGCTTCATGTCGCCCGCTGCCAACCGGCACCTTATTAAGGGAATTCTCAAAAAAAGTGGCAGAGTGCAAAGTTACCTTGTAACTCTGACATCCTCAGCGGAGTTTGGCAAAACCCATCGGCAGACTCAGCCTAGTCAAGAGACACAGTTGGGCTGTGCCTGAAACAAAACTTGCGCTCATTCTCTCATTAAATTAAATGAATTCGTGTGAACTTTTCGTTTGGTGCTAATATTTAACCGACTTACATAAAAGAGAGGTATATTCGGCTTTTTTATATTGTACATTTTGCTTTTAATACTCGTAACATGTCTACGCAGTATGATTCGAGTTTTTGTACTTAATAGTCGTAACTTTATGTATTATTATGTAGACATGACGTAGTTAACATTTTCCATATCTAATTATGATCATGAATTCGCATTTTATTATGAAAATCTTAAAGTTTTAAATATTAAAAGCAAAGGCGTATATATATAATAGCTAAAAGCAATGCGATTTTAACCATATGATATGCAAACCGAAAATCTATACTGTACTCGCCGAAACATGGCGGTAGCGGTCATGGACTCCCCGTCAAAAACTTGTCATTTTCTATACAAAGCCGCGATTGACAACATCTGACACTTCATTGTCAATCGCGGTTTATATAGAAAATGACAAGTTTTTGACGGAGTCAATGACCGCTACCGTCATGTTTCACCGAGTACAGTATAAGAATAAGCATGATATAATATTTAGTTTTCATAACATGAGAAATAAAATAATATTATTGAGGATTTCACTCTTATGAGTTTTTTTTTAACTTGCAATACAAATTATTGTATAATATTTACCGTACACTTATTTGAACATCTTATCACTGTCAACGTTATAAAGTTATACAGTGATGATGTTTACTAATGAAAATTTGTTTGTTGAGAAGATGTTTTCATATGAACTTGTTATTTGCACTTCCTTATCAGTTACTATCAGTTATGGTTTTTCCGAATAGAGATACATTAAAGGAGCGATTTTAATTTTTCCCTAAAAATGTTTTTCATTCATCTAGATTCTAGAATCTAGGGGATCATATTATAATGTTTATAGAGGTAAGTATTTTATATAACAAAACTTTCTTTTTTACAAACAAAATAAATTATGAATATTAGAAAAAGTTAGAAGGTATTTGCGCGCGAATTAAGAAAAATTACCAGTCTAAGAACTTACTTCCTTCTTTATTAAAATTTCATAAACATTAACAACGTATCCTTATTATCCATAAGCATTAAAATATTTGTACTTTAAAATACCCAAAGATATTTGTTTATTCACCAATTATGATCGTCTGCGTTTAATTTACAAGGTTATTATATTTTGGAGGTTGTTTTGTTTGAATCGGTGTGGTTTAAGGACAAACATTAAATCTGTCAAAATATATTGAATAACAAGATATAAATTATCATAATATCTCTATAATACGATGGTAAAGCTGGGGCGCAAAAAGTGTAAAGTAATATACCTCGGTTATTATTATATGGACGTATAAAAACGCTACAAAATGAAACAAAGTCGCCTTTGTTACCTGAGGAATTAAAATATAGATCTCTAAGTAACATACAACGTAAGTAAATATTTTTTTGTCGCCTATACCAATATAGACTTATATTTAAACTAGGAGCTGAGAAAAATTTCTAGATCATGGGTCAGTCTCAAAGTATGCACAAGCCTTGTAGGGGCTCCGTAAGTGATATATTGTTTACTTATATATAATACTCCCACACCGGTTTCGGTAAGGGTGGCCAGTTTCATTGAAACCAGGCCAGTTACGCAGGAGTAATTCTATAGTGCCCAAGTGTGTGCGCATTACACGAGAGCACTCTAGATTATCTTCTCTCATAACCCAGTGGGACAGACGACCGACACGACTGGCGAGAGATCAGGCGCAGGACTAACTTTTTGCATTCCCATCCAACGCATGGATCATCTTACTTGCCCTAACCAAGCTTGGAAATAACATGTTTCCAACTCGGGAATCGAACCCACGGCTATAGACCACTGGACCACGGAGGTGTGTGGATTGTTTATAGAAATGTCATCAGACACCAGTATGGAGAAAGTTCATTCAAAGTCAAAACATTCCAATTTTTTGGGGGGGTCAGTCAAAAAAGTGGTCTGCCACCAAACCGCACCGCCAGTTAGAGAACCGCTCTTTTAGATAGAGTTTTATATAGAGTTTATTTGCGTTCACTACCTTCTACGAGCTTTGAAATGTAGAGTTCTAAGGTAGGATATAATTTAGGCAAATCTATCAGGTCAGAACAGGGATACAAAACTATCGTCTAAACGTGTTCTAAAACAGGCTATTGCGTATAAATTATAAATACTTGCGTAACCCTGAGTTCGGGACATTTACCTTCAAGACCGTGACCTTACAAACGTTTTTCAATAGCGACCATTATAAGAGGATAATAGGGTGTCCTTAAAATTATAAGCTATCTACAAATAGCCGGGTAGCATTAAAGGTTGTATTGTTAATGCGGTAACTTAGTATTTTTTGAGAAATCTATACTAATATTATAATTGGGAAGAGTTTGTTTGTTTGTTTGTTTGTTTGTATAACGCGCTAATCTCAGGAACTACTGGTCCGATTTGAAAAATTATTTCAGTGTTAGATAGCCCATTTATCGAGGAAGGCTATAGGTTATATTTTATTTTGCTAAGACTAATAAAAGCGAAGAAATAGAGGAAAATGTGGAAAAAACGGGGAAAATTATATGAAATTTCTAATTATCTTAAGAACTGCTGCAGTAATTTTTATGTTATTTAGCACACATGAAGAATAGACCACGTGTAGGGACATAGGCAATTTCTTTTGGAAAAATGTACGGTTCCGTGAAATTACTAAATTACGCGGGCGAAGCCGCGCGGAACGTCTAGTAATATATATTTAGATAAGTTAACAAACGGCTGCACACAGACGAATATTAATTACGAATTTTATTTAACTTAATTAAGTACGTCAAAACTCAAATTCTTCTGAAGTTTCAGTAAATGACTAGTCTTGCTTGCTTTGCTTTACTTTAATTTAATATAGAGTTTCACAAAAAAATGTATGAGTATTATGTCAAAATCTTTATTAAATCAAAGTTAAGCAACTTATATATATTATACATAATTTTTTTTAGCATGACGTCATATAACAAGCTTTCCTTTGCTTTCTACTTTGCTAAAAGGCCTACCCAATTTCATAATAACATGTTCGTAATATTTTATAATACTTTAAAAGTCCCAGGAAAAAAAGCCGGCCATACCAACATGGAACAGAGCTAGAAGAAACTTAGTGATAAAGTTACCTTGATCTAATTGTGACCGCTATGGACATGGTGTATATTACCTGTAACACAATAAAGGGAACATTAGACTCGACTGTAAATAGGGTTGGCAGTCGGGATGATTACACTTTTTTCTACATAGGGCAGAGAATCCTCATGAAATACGACCTTAAAATCAAAACTCTCGATTTTAACTTGACTCTCTTTTTACTTTGGCTAATAATAATGTCAAACGTTAGATTTTATATCGATTATGTAGTACCAATCGTTTTATATATTTATTAATTTATTGCTAGTCTTTAACCTATCGTTGTTGTCTTAGAAATCATCTACAAATCTCAACATAATATACCCAGATGTAATGTATGGTTTGTCTGCAATTCTGGTAAGAGCTGTCAACCCTATAACTGACCATAGAGCATAGCAAACTGTGCCTGAGGTAAACGAGCCAATATTGGACGGTAAAACGGCTAATTGACTGTTAGAGCAAACTTAGCTACGTTTAACCATATTATGCGCACGTACCACAAGCTTTTAAACTTTCTACGTAACACAATACTTACTGGTAGTGACCGCAACCGTACATAAAAAAACTAAGGCTCGACCGAGATGGGTTTTTCGTTCTCGGCCGAGACCGAGACCGAGACCGAGAATAAAATAATATCTCGGCCGTGACCGAGAGCCGAGAACGAGAATAGAAAAAGCGTGAATTTTTTTTTATACTGTTTGCTTTTTAATACACTACAGTCGGGGCATTTTAATAGGCCACATTTGACATCTGTCAGATTAATCTCCATAGTGAGGTGAACTGCGTAAAAACATCGACCAAAACGAATAAATCGATACGGACTTGAAATAAAATATTTGAATTTTATACGTTATTTGTAAAACCAAAAACAAATTCCTGTCCCTTTATAACTTTTTCTTTGCAAATTCAAGGACCAAAATAAGACAAGTACATCATTTACAAAAAACATTGCATTTATTCGCTTGAATTATAAAAATTGTTAAATTTAGTATTATCATTATTCATTTCCCATAAATATGTGTTACTTTTCACAACGTGGTTATTGATTTATGGGGATATTTCATTACAAGTAATAAATGCATCGATACTATTTATTAGAGTAACATCCCTAGAGTTTAAAAAGAAAAAAGGTCAGCTGACGTAACATTGTAACGACGTGCAATTATTAAGATCCCAATTTGTTTATTACGTTTAGAATTGTTTATCAGTAAAATAATTCGTATCGGTCATGTTTACAATAAATATGTAATCGTAATTGAAAAAAGTTAATCAATTGTGCAGTTATAACAAAACGAAAATATTTATTTTTTATGCACGTCGCTACAAGGTTACGTGGTGCAATTTTGATGAACTGTCAAATGTGGCCTAATATAATGCCCCGACTATACTAATTGTTTAACAAAATTAATTGTTTTAATAATCAAAGTTAAATAACATTATATTATAACATAAAAAAAGCAATTTTTCGGCATTTTCGCCCTTCAAAGAATGTCGTCTCTCGTCATACAATTGTCCAGCTTTGCTAAAAAGTTGTTCACTTGCTACGCTAGTAGGCGGCGCAGATAAAAACTTATTTGCTGCGGGCTTAAGCACCTTATAAGGCGACGAAAACCAATACTCAAAAATATTAGCATTTTTTTACCGCGCGTGGCAACGCGCTGCGGCGCGTTGCCACGCGCGGTAAAATTTGAATGCCGATCCGAACAATGTTACAATCTCGGTCATGACCGAGAATCTCGGCTATAATTAGCCGAGAACCGAGACAAGTTTCTCGGTTGGATTTGTAGCCGAGAATGCCGAGACCGAGACCGAGACCGAGATCTCGGTCGAGCCTTAAAAAAAACACTTCAATAAACTTCAAATATAAACACTCTTTTTGAACGTCGAAACCACGAAACAATGTATTACTAGATGACGCCCGCAACTTCGTTGCGTTAAAATTCGTTTATCGCGTCGGAACCGTACATTTTTCCGGGATAAAAAGTATCCTATGTCCTTTCCCGGGACTCAAAGTACCTCCATACCAAATTTCAGCAAAATCGGTTCAGCGTTTTGGGCGTGAAGAGGTAACAGACAGACAGACACACTTTCGCATTTATAATATTAGTGTGGAAGTATGGATAGTGGTGCTTACTCTACTTTAGATATCGTTTCCCAGATTTCAGAGTAACTTTGGTGCAGCAACTTTTTGGAGAGGTAAAAGATAGATCCTTTCGCATTTATAATAATATTTTATTATTTTAAAATTCAGAATAAAATATGCAGGTTTTAAACTTATTATAACCCTTTCTATCGGTAAAGAAAGAACAGCAATATTAGCAACAGCAAGTGAATTCTTTGCGTGCTCGAATTTTGATATCACTAAAATGACTACCTAATCTATACATATTATAAAACAAAGTCGCTTTTTTTCTCTCATGTCCCTTTGTTCCCTTTAATCTTTGAAACTACGCAACGGATTTTGGTGATTCTTTCAGTGTTAGATAGCCCATTTATCGAGGAAGGTTATAGGCTATATTTTATCACGCTAAGACTAATAGGAGCGAAGAAATAGAGGAAAATGTGGAAAAAACGGGGGAAATTATTTGAAAGGGCTAACTTGAATGCGCTAATCTCAGGAACTACTGGTCCTATTTGAAAAATTCTTTCAGTGTTAGATAGCCCATTTATTGAGGAAGGCTATAGGCATAATTCTTTTTAGTCGCTATATATTTTATACCCGTGCGACGCCGGGGCGGGTCGCTAGTATGAAATAATTCATTATTATTTATCGCTTGTTTTGCTATGTTGAGCAGTTTATTTCTACTAGTTCAATGCGGGTAATATCGACATTTTTATGTAAGTAAATACCACATAACTAGGTACTTTTAACAAAAAATCATAACAATAATAATTGCTGTCTATTGTTATTTTTTTTCTGTAACAGAAGTTAATTATTTAAATGTACCTAAGTAAGTATTAAGTTTGGAGGGAAGGCTGAATCTATTATGAAAAAGAAAATGCGTTTCAGATAAACAGCTATTAATTTAAGGTTAACTGTCTATAATAATACCAATCGTTTCCTTCTTTCATCAATTATTATTATCCTTTCTATGCCATAATGGTTTTAAATGCTAATGTTAACGTTATTTGTCGTCATTGATGACCTTTTATTCTATGTTTAAAAGGTTTTTTCTCTTTTTTTGTGGCAAAGGTCGTTATAGCCAGCTCTAACTTTTAAATTTCGAACGTTTATTATAGAGCTGATGATAGAATGATAGGAAAAACCTTGGGACAATTTTCTGCCGTACTATCTATTTACCTATGGTTAGTTTCAGCCCAGATTTGTTGAAGTGGTAGTTAGTTAAACATAGTGACTCAATAATTTAATTTTCATAATTTTATTATTCGTATTTTATAAATACTATATCTTTGAGTAGAAGTTTCCTGAAAAGTACTTTCATAAGTAGGTACTCACAGTGATAACCGATACAAGACTTATCAATAAGTGTTAACTCATGACTCTTTATGAGTTGCTAATTGCAGTTATAGAATAGTCTTGAAGTAAAAAACACAATCCGACTGCGCCAAAAGAAGAGCTATGATTTTTGAGTACCTTGACAATGTTAAGGAAGCTCTTAAGCTTGAATCGCATTTGAACTTCCGTTTATTTGTGTAACTAAGACGAATGTAAAGATCATTTAACATTTTTTAAGTAAAGATGAGTATAGTGATCAATTTTATAGTGCAATATCATTGAACAACAGCATTGAACAATTTATTTCGGACGCGTTCAATATCAACCCTAGACGGTCAATAATATAGCACAATACGTTATATAATATATTGCACAATAAAATTGATCGTCTAGGGGCCGCATGTACGAAAATTAAGACACCTAACATAACTTAAGTGACGTATAAATTGCGACGTCGCGTTGTTACTACGCACCGTCGTCGCTTCTCGCGATTGAGTACCTTAGGGGCTGCAGACGAGGGCCCTCCGGACCCTTACATTTATGAGCTTTGTCATACAAACTGGATATAGACATTTAAATTTCTACAGTTGTAGGTATTGATATAGCCTACGCAGCAACGAAATAAGTTCATTGTTCGTACACACTACTTGTTTAGTTACGAAGCTACTTGTTTAGTTATGGATCACCGCCAGATTTGCATGCTTAGCATGGCCACTAAAAAAAAATCGGCCAGTTAATATAACTATTTTAATGTTATAACTTATAGTTATAACTTTGTACCAAAAAACATATTTCTCCTGCCAAATATTGCTACAAGCTAAATTGTTGATATTTTTAGGGTTCCGTACCCAAAGGGCAAAAACGGGACCCTATTACTGAGACTTCGATGTCTTTCCGTCTGTCCGTCTGTCCGTCCGTCCGTCTGTCTCCAGGCTGTAACTCAAGAACGGTAATAGCTAGAGAGTTGAAATTTTCACAGATTATGTATTTCTGTTGCCGCTATAACAACAAATACTAAAAATAAAATAAATTAAATATTTGAGGGGGGCTCCCACACAACAAACGTAATTTTTCAAACATTTTTTGCTCAGTATCAATGATTACAACAGGTAGGCACTTGAAATTTTCACAAAGGCCTTTATTGTATGTGTACTTTAATAATTAATAGTAATATTTAAATAAAATAAAAATTTAAGGGGGGCTCCCATACAAAAAACACAATTTTTGGTCCATTTTGCTCTATAACGGTACGGAACCCTTCGTGTGCGAGTCCGACTCGTACTTGGCCGATTATTTGAGTTTTTTTTTTGTCTTTCACTATCCCACGTCACTCAACTAGAGGGTGATAAACAAATACGATATTAGAGGCGGATCAGCGCCTATTTTTGTAGTATAAGCCGCTAATTAAATTTGCCGACTTCGTACTAGTTACGTGTTCACAACCAAACAACTGATCTGATAAAAACACGGTAATATTCCGCTGTTTGCGAGTATTTAGTTGAAATACATAAACGGTAAACCCGATACGCATAAGGCTGAGAAAATCTGACTACGTGCCATTGTTTTGAATGCCTTAGGCATTAGGGTATTTGAGGCTTAAGAAGTCAGTTAGTGCAAGTATTTCCGTGTAAATGATGTAAAACTAGTCAGTAATCTGTGGTATAATCGTCTGACTTCTATCTAATGTATGATCATTGATCACTGATGAGTGGCGATAAGGCAGTAAGATCGGCAAGACTTTGACTCTTTGATTGTACTTCTTCTTCTTTTTTTAAAAATGGCCTCCCTTGAGGAATGCTTGATTGTACTTGTATTGTATTGCACTCATGTCATAGATGACAGTGACGTTGACAGACGTCAGAACATAATGGTGTGTGTGTAGTGGCGTTCTTTTGTCCGTGGGAGAGCCATGCTTCGGCACGAGTGGGCCGGCTCGACCGGAGAAATACCACGGCCTCACAGAAAACCGGCGTGAAACAGCGCTCGCGCTGTGTTTCGCCGAGTGAGTGAGTTTACCGGAGGCCCAATCCCCTACCCCCCTAGAAATGCCGCAGTTGAAAGACAGTTTGTTACCCCAGGAGGGTACCAACTGCGTTGGAGAATCCCTCTCTGGACGTCCATGCTCAGGAACCCCTGGAACTGAACATGGACGTCCAGGCTGCCCCTCGTATTCTGGGGAGGGCAAAACTGCGCTCCAATCTGCTCGGGGCAAGAGCAAACACTCTAAGGCACCCCCCTCGATATTAAACATGGACTTTTGTAATATCAGGGGATTACACTCCAACCTTAATGCCGTCCATTACCACCTGGAGACGGCAAAGCCGGCTTTGCTCTTTTTAACCGAGACGCAGATATCATCTCCGAGTGACACATCATACCTTTCCCACCCAGGGTATTATCTCGAGCACTCCTTCCTACCCAAAGCTGGAGTGTGTGTGTACATCAGAGATGATATCAGCTCTCGCCGCCTCAGCAATCTTGAGGTCATGGACCTGTCCATCTTATGGCTCCGCATAGATTGCGACGACCACCCTCGCGTCTACGCGTGCCTATACAGGTCCCATAGTGGTGACCCCGAGACGGAGCGACTCGTCGAGCACCTGCAAGCTGCTTCAGATTTTGTGCAGCGGCAGATCCCATCCGCAGAGATCATAATACTTGGCGACTTTAATGCCCACCACGCCGACTGGCTGAACTCCAGTAAAACTGATCATGCGGGGAGATCTGTCTGCAACTTTGCCCTTGCGAACGACTTGACACAACTGGTTACTACGCCTACGCGAATCCCAGATGTGGATGGTCAGAATCCTTCCTTGTTGGACCTCCTGCTGACTTCAAATCCTGACGGCTACCAAATATCCGTAACCGCACCACTGGGTACATCGGATCATTGCCTTGTCAGAAGTTCTGTGCCACTTACGACGGTGTTAAGACAGCGTGCTGTCAAATACCGTCGTGTGTGGCACTACAAGTCAGCAGACTGGGATGGGATGCGGTCGTTTTTTGCATCCTATCCTTGGGGGCACGTGTGCTTCTCGCCGGATGATCCCGACAACACTGCCAACTCTGTTGCCGATGTGGTAGTGCAGGGGATGGAACTTTTCATTCCATCCTCTGTAGTGCCAACTGGCGGCAGATTTCGTCCCTGGTTTGGTTCATCCCCCAAAAAAGCTTCTCGCCGGAAGCAGGAGGCTTACCAATCCTGGGCCAACGCAGTGTCTGCTCGGGATTTAAATACCAGCGCATATAAAAAGGAGTACAACCTTGCTTCTAGGTCCCTCAAGAAAGAGATTACTCGGGCAAAGCAACAGCACGTCAGTAGAATTGGCAAGAGACTTGAGCGCCTCCCCTCGGGAACCCGTGCATTCTGGTCTCTGGCCAAAGCTATTGAAGGAAATTTCTGCAAGCCAACCCTACCATCCCTACACGTAGGAAATGGGTCATTGGCCCAGGACGCAAAAGACAAAGCCGATCTTCTGGGCAAGCTCTTTGCGTCAAACTCGACCCTGGATGACGGGGGGCAGAAACCGCCGACCATACCGCGATGCACGAGCATTATGTCGGATATTCGGTTTCATCAGCGCTCAATGCGAAAAGCCCTCCGTTCCCTTGATATCCAAAAGTCGAGTGGGCCTGACGGGATCCCGCCTATTGTGTTGAAAAAGTGTGCTCCAGAGTTGGCTCCGGTCTTGACGCGTCTTTTTCGGCTCTCCTATTCCACTGGCATCGTCCCGGCTTCCTGGAAGACAGCCTTGGTGCACCCGATCCCCAAAAAAGGTGATCGCTCAAATCCTTCCAACTACAGGCCAATCGCTATAACCTCTCTCTTTTCGAAGATAATGGAATCCATTATCAATAGCCAGCTTCTTCGATACTTGGACGGCCAGGGATTACTAAGCGACAAACAATACGGGTTCCGTAAGGGTCGCTCGGCTGGTGATCTCTTGGCGTACCTGACTCATCGTTGGGCTCAGGCAATTGAGTCGAAGGGAGAGGCATTGGCTGTTAGTTTGGACATTGCGAAGGCCTTTGATCGGGTTTGGCATAAAGCGCTGCTATCAAAGCTTCCATCATACGGGCTGCCTGAGAAATTATGTAAGTGGGTCACTGGTTTCTTGGCAGACAGAAGCATAAAGGTCGTAGTTGACGGCGAATGCTCGGAAACTTAGTCTGTTGATGCTGGTGTGCCTCAGGGCTGTGTGCTATCGCCTACTCTATTCTTACTGCATATCAATGACATGTTGCAGACCAGCGGCATTCATTGCTATGCGGATGACAGTACAGGTGATGCTGTCTATACCGGCTCCCCTAATATTTCTCGGCAAAATGTCACTGAGAGTCGAAACAAACTTGTGTCTAAGGTGGAGAATTCATTGGAGAAGGTCTCTGAATGGGGTAGACGTAACTTGGTCCAATTCAACCCCGCCAAGACACAAGTCTGCGCGTTCACCACTAAAAAGTCACCAATGGTCGTATATCCTCGCTTCGAGGGCACATCTTTAACCATCTCTCCTAGCATTGAGATACTTGGCGTCAACATATCGAGCGAAGTTCAGTTCCGATATCATCTAGAGGGTAAGGCCAAATTAGCCTCGAAGAAGCTTGGTGTTCTTAACAGAGCGAGACAGTACTTCAGTCCGGACCAACGCCTACAACTCTACAAGGCGCAAGTTCGGCCTCATATGGAATACTGTTCTCATCTCTGGGCAGGGGCGCCAAAATACCAACTGCTCCCTCTGGATCGTATCCAACGTAGGGCCGCTCGAATTGTTGATTGCCATAGTGTTTCAAACAGCTTGGACCCCTTGGAATTGCGCCGAGATGTAGCTTCGCTCTGCATCCTCTATCGGTTATATCACGGGGAGTGCTCTGAGGAATTGTTCGGAATCATACCACCTGCAACTTTTCGCCATCGTCCCACGCGAAAAACATACCATCCTCATCACCTTGATGAGTGGCAGTCTTCCACAGTGCGTTTCTCGCGTAACTTTCTACCGCGCACTGTAAAACTCTGGAACGAACTGTCACCAGCAGTATTTCCGGACCTATACGACCTGCAAACCTTCAAGAAAAGAGCGTATTCCCTCTTAAAAGGCCGGCAACGCTCCTGCAGCTCTTCTGATGTTGCAAGTGTCCATGGGCGACGGTAGTTGCTTACCATCAGGTGACCCGTCTGCTCGTTTGCCCCCTTATTTAATAAATTAAAAAAAAAAAAAAAAAAAAAATCAGCCAAGTGCGAGTCGGACTCGCGCACGATAGGGTTCCGTTATCCGTACCGTTATAGAGCAAAAATAGGCCAAAAATTGTGTTTTTTTTTATTATTGAGCCCCCCTTTAATGTAAGTAATATTATTATTGATAATTATTAAAGTACACATAAAATTAAGGCCTTTGTGAAAATTTCAAGTGCCTACCTGTTGTCATCATTGATATCGAGCAAAAAATGTTTGAAAAAACACGTTTCTTGTATGGGAGCCCCCCTTAAATATTTAATTTGTTTTGTTTTTAGTATTTGTTGTTATAGCGGCAACAGAAATACATAATCTGTAAAAATTTCTACTCTCTAGCTATTAACAGTAATAGCTAGAGAGTAGAAATTTTTACAGATCCGTCTGTCTCCAGGCTGTAACTCAAGAACAGTCTTGAGTTACAGCCTGGAGACAGACGGACAGACAGACAGACATCGAAGTCTCAGTAACAGGGTCCCGTTTTTACCCTTTGGATACGGAACCCTAAAAACTGAATTGATAATGACATGTGGTCGTTTTACGAATTCTAAAATGATACAAATGAAAACCTCATAATGACTATACATATAATACGCGTACTCGTATTTATATCACTATTTTTAAAAGTCGTGCCTTGTTAAAATCATGTCTTTAATATAAAATGTAGTATTAAATGCCCTTATTAAAACTATACTGACTATACTTACCATTAAGACAATGACGATGCTACCGTTAATTAGATACAATTAAAGTAATTTCTTTAACAATAAAAGTTTAATAAGTTTATTTATTGACTGACCTACTAACTGTTAATTTGTAAGGCCACACGATCATTCAGTTAAGTATTCATTTAAGAAGAAAATTATAATTATCAAGATTTACAAAGTCAAGAAGAACTCGTGTAAGTTGAAAGGGTGCACGTACAAAATGACATATACGGACAAAATGACATATACGGACAAAATGACATAGTGCCCTTATTTCAAAATTGGGGGGTTTTAGATACATTTCCGCGATTGTATCACGTGACGGCAGTCATATTAACAATCCTGCCAGATTTTGAGCGCCATTCTCACAGTTGCGCCGCAGTAAGCAGATCAAACGTGTTTCTCGCCTTCAAAAGTTTATTTTTCTCCTGTTTTCTGGCGAGTTATTTGCTGTCATTTGTTATTATTTGTATTAAAATCGATAAACTATGTTACTAGCCAGTGATTTCTATGAACTTTATTGCAATCATTAGATTATTTGATGGAATTTTGATATTTATTTGTTTTTGGTTACATTTGGACAAAATGACATACCATGTACACTGTACAGTATTTCTGTTAACATTTATAATTTTGTTAAGGGGATATGCCGCGAAACTGCGAAAGAAAAACTAATCGGCAGTCGTGGAGCCAAGAATTCTAAATCTAAATGGCTAGAAAGAATCTCAAACGATTTAATTATTGTGAACTGTGTTCTTAAAAATGTGTATGTCATTTTGTCCATACTATATGGACAAATTGGTTTTTGTGATTAGTCATATTTTTTCTTTTTGTATCTTTTATTATAGTTTCTATTGAATTAAAAGACTGTATTACTGATAGTCAATGAACCTAAGATAATGTTAAACCGTTGAGACTAATTATAATGTCATTAAATAAAAAAATATGACTGAAAAACAAAACACCCTGTCATTTTGTCCGTACTTCCCCTATCTAAAATCTAAAATGTAAGTAGCAGGCAATGTATTATTTAAAAAGTGTAATAAAAGCATTTTATTACACTTTTTAAATAATACAAACGTAATTTTGATAATTTTACACTTTTATACTTACACTAAAATATGAGATTGAGAGTACATTAAGAAGAAATTTCTGAACTTACGCATTGCAGTGAGTAGTGACTTAGCTTAGGTATGAAGTTACGAACATAAAATATCAGTCAAACCCTTAATTATGCTGAGTCACCGACAAATGACTTATTTATATACTTATCTATTTATACGTCGCCACTAAAAGCCATTATTATTTTTAACAAAAAATTAAAACCGACTTCCAAGGTAAAAACAATATTAACATTAATATGAACTAAAAAGTATTAAATAATTTTTGCTATCTAATAGTGCCTTTTTCCGAATTCGGCTAAGCCTCAACTATTTCTGTACTCAATCTTCATTATTTTGAAGTCGGTACCAGATAGCTGAATCTTCAGTCCTCTGACAGAATATTTGAAACTTTTGGAACTGGCACCGACTTCAAAAATTATGAAGATTGAGTACAGAAATAGTTGAGGCTTAGCCGAATTCGGAAAAAGGCACTATTAGATAGCAAAAATTATTTAATACTTTTTAGTTCATATTAATGTTAATATTGTTTTTACCTTGGAAGTCGGTTTTAATTTTTTGTTAAAAATAATAATAATTTCACTCTTTTTAGTTACACTAGTAGGTAAACCTTCGCGTATATTTTACGTATCTTATTACAATTTGTTAAGAGTCACAGTTCACACTCACAAAATAATATATTATCAGTGAAGTGAACATATTGTGCTAAGTAATTTAACAATTTTAATACTTCAAACCCCAAGCGGTCACCGGCGATTGCGATAACAATAGAAAGGCTATTGTGTCTCGTTTTTCCATGATCCAAGGATCTATCAGATAAAAAATTGTATAAACTTGCATAGGATGTAGCGTAGCTACTCATCTAATATATAAAATTCTCGTGTCACAGTTTTCGTTGCCATACTCCTCGGAAACGGCTTGACCGATTCTCATGAAATTATGTGAGCATATTGGTCTGAGAATCGGCCAACATCTATTTTTCATACCAAAAAATTATTTATATGGCAAAACAACGTTTGCCGGGACAGCTAGTAATATAATATAATATTATCATAATTATTGACAGCTGTTCTTGTAATCAAGAATTCAATTTCAAATCCATTCAAATCGATACTTAGTGCGCCATCTATCGATTAATAAGTATAAATAAAATAAAATAAAAATAAAAAAGCCTTTTATTTCTTGCCAATTACAATTTGCTCGATCAAATCACATTCAAATTAGGGTAATTAAATCACTTTAATTTAAATAATAAATAATAACAATTAATAACAATTATTATAGTCATGTCAGATTGATATTAATTAAATTAAATAATAGTATTTTAATATAATAGTTACAAAATTAAACTAGTCATAACAATAGTCATATCAAATTATAATAATTAAATAATAAATCATAGTGTTAGAATTAAACCTAAGTTATGACATTAGTCAAGTCAAATTATTATTATTGGACAGATTTATTATGTCATGTAATTTGATACATTTTTAATATAAAATTTAGTCATAGTGTTTAAGCAAGAACCCCTTCTCAGGTGAAGGCCTCCTCCAGAGATTTCCATACATTTCTATCGCCCGCTACTTCTACCCAATCCGGTCCGGCTACGTTCGTGATGTCGTCCGCCCATCTTGCTTGTGGTCTGCCTCTTTTCCTGTAGCCTGCTGGTCCTGGCCAAACAGTTGTCCGTATGGTCCATCTGTCATCTGTCATTCTGGCTACGTGACCTGCCCATTGCCATTTTAATTTTTGGGCATGCTTGACGGCATCAGTAATTTCAGTCTTCTCTCGTATGGTTTTGTGAGGTATTTTTTGTAATTTGTTTATCTTCATCATACTCCTTTCCATACCTCTTTGGCTGGTCTTAATTTTGTTTTTTGCCTTATAGGTGAACTTCCATGTTTGGCATGCATATGTCAAGGAAGGTAAGATGCACGAATCCATTATTTTCTTTTTTAATTTAACGGGAAAATTACCTTTCAGTACTTCCTTGTAGCTCCAAAATTTATTCCATGTTTTTTGAGCTCTTCTGTCTATTTCTTGTTGGTTGTTTTCGGAGCTAAAAGAAATTTGTTTGCCAAGATATATATAACTGTTTACATATTCTAGAGTCACGTCTTCAAGTTTTACCGGTTTCTGAGTGCTGTTTGTCATTACTTTAGTTTTAGATAAGTTTATTTCTAGGCCGACCTCCAAGCTTGCTCTATGTAGAGCAGATATCATGAATTGTAACTCTTCATAACTGTCGCTAAAAAGAACTATGTCGTCAGCGAATCTTAAATGTGATAGTTTCTTTCCTTTTATATTAATTCCCATATGTTGCCAATTCAGATTACTTATGACAGACTCTAGCACAGCTATAAAAAGGCGGGGCGAGATGGGATCACCTTGTCGAACTCCCCTTTTGATTCTTATAGGTTGGCCCACTTCTTCCAAGTGAACTCTACTTTGACTCTGCTCATAAAGGTGTTTTAGTATGTTGATGTATCTTTGGTTGACATTTTGGTCGTGTAGAGTTTTCCAAATAGCAGAATGAGATATTGTGTCAAATGCTTTTTGATAGTCAATAAAGGCCATGTAGAGCGGTCTTTGAAATTCTTGAAACTTCTCTATTATTTGTTCGAGTGTGTGAATATGGTCTGTAGTACTGAATCCTCTTCTAAAACCCGCTTGTTCTATGGGTTGTTTGTTTTCAAGTGTTTGCCTAATTTTTGTCTCTATGATTGAAGAAAATAATTTGTATAGCGTAGGCAGTAGGCTTATTGGTCGATAGTTAGAGATGTCCTTTGGGTCACCTTTTTTATATAATAATATTATATGAGATTCAGACCACTGGTAGGGAGTGTATGTAGAATCTATAATCATATTGAACAGTTTTGTTATTGGTTTTGCTATTAACGGGCATCCTAATTTTATGATTTCGTTAGTTATTCTGTCTGGGCCTGAGCTCTTTTCTAACTTTAACTTTTTTATTTGTTCAATAACTTCTATTTCTAATATGGGTTCGACGACTTCATTGTCATGTGAGGGATATTCTTGAATAGGTAGAGACGTAGAGCAGTTATACAAGTCTCTATAAAAGCGTGTTGCAATGTCTAGTATTTCTTTTCTGCTGCTATGCACCTTATCCTGGCCTTTTAATTCCTCTATCCAGTTTTTGTGGGTTCTCAGTTCTTTAAAAGCTCTTTTTAGGCTTCCTGTTTTGTTAAGATGTTTTTCTAATATATGTGACCTATAGGCAGTGTAATAAGTATAACTAATTAAAAAGACACTTATTGACTTTGTTTAGTTTAAATGCTCTTTTTAAAATAACTTTATTTTAATTCTATATTTTGTATATTAAAATTTTATAAAGTAGTAAAGTATTCGATCTGTATATAAAGTAGTAAAGTATATTCGATCTGTCGTCTTCCGCCACGCGCCGCGCGACGCTGACCGCCGTGTATATTTAAACAAAGTGTTGTTATACAGTATAAAATTATTATTATTATTAGTATATCCACACCTATGCCTTGTACTATTATCTATTCTGTGCCATGAGACATTGGTGACCTTAACACGACGTGGTAATGATGAAGACGATGATGATGACGATGATGATGATGATTATGATGATGAGTATGAGTTGCATAGTAGCATATGCTTTCTGTTCTTAAAACAACGCCGAAACTCCCAAACGTGTATCTATAAGGAGTCAGGAGTTCTCTCAGCATCTTCGAAACCATGGTATACCTTGACCCAATATTTGACTTTTTGGTAGCATATTCTTAGTACACTTCACATAAAACCAAAATCACCATATGTTTCCATATAAATTTCGAGGAGTTCCCTCGATTACTTCTGGATCCCATCATCAGGTCACCACTTTTGTGAACATGGTATACCAAATTGGAGTAAAACCAAATACAACAAAGCAAAAATTTCGAAAATCGGTTCACAAACGGCGGAGTAATCGTTGAACATACAAAAATAAAAAAAAATAAAAAATATCCACAGCTGAACATATTATAACCTCCTCGTTTTTTGGAAGTCGGTTAAAAATTACCTTTAAGTACTTATATTTAGTTCTTATCGTAAGTGACGTTGCGTCCTTGATGCAAGTCGCTAACGATCTCAACCTATTCTCCTTTTTTAATGGCTTTACCAGGATTGGTTATTACCTACTAGGCAGTGACCAAATAAATATAAATATATAAAATTGGTTAATTTCTGAATGTAACAAATATTTTCAGAACGTCCTACGTGTTGCCTTCCACCGGTTCGGGAAGGCGAGAAGAACCGGCGTAAATAAACTAGTATTTGTAGCAGAAAAGTATTACTTGGCTTCGCCAACTAACTGATTTATTATATCAAAATTCTAGTACCTATAATACTTTTAATGCACACATAACTTCTATTTAGATTTTAGGTTTAATGATTTAACATCTTTTACATTTGATAGACGTTACTTTTCCAAGACATTTCTAAGGCAAACTGAGACCTTAATATCAAAACGACAAAAGGTTTTAACACTGGTTACCGCTTTTGACCCGTGCTGAGGAGTTTGTTTTAAGGCCGGTACGCTAGTGGTCATTTATTAAATTAACACCCTATGTACTGGATTTTACCAGCACCCTCCACACATATAAGTCAGTCTGACCACTAACGACACCGGATGCGGCGACACCTGGCAGTCTGCCACACGTCGATTCGTCTGGTACATTTTTTAGATAAGAATGCGCAAAGCACCGCACCCGATTTATTTGTTTTGTTGAATGAAGTCGGGGAAGTCCCTCTATTGTGGGGACTCCCGGAGAGAGTGTACTGACATTAGACAAGCAAAAGGGGTCGCTTGCATTGTGTGCATATTATTAGTTTCAAGAACTGTGTGTACATGTTTTGTTTAAAGAGCATAGGATATTAGAAATAGTATGTAGGTACTATAACTACTATTATAAAGTAAAGTCGAGTAGCTACTATAGCTAAGAAAGAATCATGGCCAAATTTTTATAGGAGCTGGACTCCACTTTTTTTTTGTCCCAAAATAAACTATAGTTAGATTTGGTTGTTCTTACGCTCTAAACATAATTCCGTTTGAGAATTATGTCTAAATAGCCACGGTTTTTTACAATAATTAATAACATTAACAATTATTTTTAGGTAAGACTTAAGAACTACCTTTCCCCGACTGCGGTGTAGCTACAAGTGTATATTCGGCGATCTCGTTTCTAATTATTTCAATTTTTCCTAGAGTATTACCCAAAAAATAGAACGAATGCGAATGATCGCCGGCTGTCAGAACATAACGAAATATTGATCTTTTTTAGGGTTCCGTACCCAAAGGGTAAAAACGGGACCCTATTACTAAGACTTCGATGTCTGTCTGTCTGTCCGTCTGTCTGTCACTAGGCTGTAACTCAAGAACCGCTATAGCTAGACTTCTGAAATTTTCACAGATTGTGTATATATGTTGCCGCTATAACAACAAATACTAAAAACAAAATAAATTAAATATTTAAGGGGGGCTCCCATACAATAAACGTGATTTTTTTGCTATTTTTTGTTCTTAATCAATAATGGCAACAAATAGGCAATTGAAATGTTCACAAAATCCTTAATTATATTTGTACTTTAATAATTTATAATAAAATTTAAATAAATTAAATAATTAAGGGGGGCTCCCATACAAAAAATATAATTTTTAGCCTATTTTGCTCTGTAGTTGTACGGAACCGATCGTGCGCGAGTCCGACTCGCATTATGCCGATTTTTTGTGGCTATTTAAGTATTTACAGACATATTTCTAATATTTTTCGATGCCTTAAAATATTAGAGACTTTTTGCTACCATAATGGCATATCGGGACGCCATCGCCCACATTTTATCATTTGGTACGATTTGGCCATTGTTCTTTGTTCTTTTAGAACTCATGACATTTTTAAGCATATTAATAAAACCCTATGGGACCTTTAATTTTGTCCATTCAGGGTCTTTGTAGAGCCGTTTATACTCTTATTTCTTAACAATATTTAAAACTACTTCTGACTACACAATATTATAAGGCTCTATCAGCAATAGATCTTACAATAAATAAATATTGGCTAAGCCTCTAGAAAAATCACCACATTGAATCCTCGCAAATATTATTACTTGACATAAATATTTAGCGACGGTTCCGTGACCGAATACAGTTTATTTTTGTGACGATCGTGGTCGTGGCGTCTATTTTCGCCTGGTGTTAATGACTTACCACTTTATACCGAAGATGTATCGTTACTTGACATTTAGGTCAATTAACCAGTCGGTGACGTGAAAAATCGATGAAAACAGATAACAGGCGTGTACCGCGCGCCTAATGGACACGACGTATCATTTATTATTGTTGGCGTGATTTGAATATTAATGATTTTTATTTGTGTGTAATGACGAAGTTCCATTATGTATTAAACTTTAAAGAATAAAGGCCAATATGTGTATTAGTAGTCTGAATTTTCAAACAACCATTCCTATCTCAACAAGAAATAAGTATAAAAATATTTTTCATTAAAATTGATAGTGTACAGACGTTATATATAGTCATACAATATTATGTTGCTGTCTATCAAGTGTCAAGGAATTTTCTTGTGTATCAGGCAAGGCCAAAAAATTGCCATGACGTCTTTACGCAGCTTGTATATTTGTAGTAAAAGGGTTAATAGCTATACTTTTTGTCATAAAAACACAATATCATAAAGGCGTTATCAAAGACTCACGGGCCACTTCGCGTCGCTTCGCCCAATAAAGACGCGTCAGGTGTGATTTTCTTCCTTTCTAAAAATATACTAGGAAATGCAGCACACTATTTATAACGGCGGAAAGCTAATATATTACATAATTCAAAGCGGAGCGCATTGTACATCTGTATTCAGAGAGAGAATCATCATGGCCGAATACGTCATTCAGTGCCAACGCTCGACGTGGTAAAAAGATTTATTGCTACAAAACGTTATGATAAAGAGTAAAGATTTTACTTTAACAAAAACAATGCCAAGACTCCAAGAGACATTCAGGTGCAAGAAATATTTCTTATGCGCTTTCTGTATGCGCTGTTACTGAAATGCATGAAATATTCTTACTCACAGCAACACGATTTTGGTGATGACGGTTATCGGGCGATCAGCGCGACACTTGCCAGAGTTAAAAGTCGCACAGTCGTGACTCAGACATAGTTATTAAGAATACGCAAAGTCAAATCAGCTCAACACATGAGATGGTCTACTACAATTTTTTATATTGTGCCAAATCCCGCCTTATATCCCTAAAACAACCCAATACACCTGACATAAACAACTAGAATGAATGTAAATTCCCACTATCATAACACAACAAAGACAACAAATATACAATAGCTGATAACCATATCATTAGAGTCATACTGTCATACAACATAAGTTTCAACAACAACACTGCCAATCAATACAATAATGAAGTATGTACGTCTGGCCGTCACAGACAGATTAAATATTCAGCCAAGGAGGGTAGTTTGCAAAATTGCTCGTAATAAATGTATGGCATCCACGATGAAAAGTTAATGGAACTCTTTCATTTATTTCAAGGTTAGGCTATAATATTACAATATGAGAAGGAAAAACTATTGAGCAAATGTTATCTATGCATATTTTCCACCTTTCCGAAATAAGCCTTTCAAAGAAAACTATCAAAGTTCCTGCATTTAATATTATCCTGTTTCTGACTTCGCTATAAAAACCGGACATTTACCGGATCCCGGTTAAAATACCACGGAACTGGAAATTTCGTGGGATTTTTGTCAAGATTTTTTGTGACCTGACTCAACATTTGATTTTCAATCTGTTGCATCAGCAGCATGGCTTTACTTGATTTTCACAACGCGTTGAGATCAAATAGCATGCCAGCTACGACACGAATTTCTCTATTTGGTCTTTCTGTGATTGCCACAACGCGTTTTGAGCGTTTTGATTAGAGCCATAACAGGAATTTCGCGTTGTGGATGTTTTACAGTGACCACAACGCGATGTGAGCTATTTTTTCGCTCAATGAGCGTAACAAAATATACACGAAGATACTATTTAAGATAACTGACCCTTACGCGAACAACGCGACTTCCCCAATCGTGAGCTTATACGTTTTATGTCTGAGATAATAGTTACGAGCGCATGTCCTCGGTCACGTATTTCGTAATTTTTCTCAGCACTCACGTGTTTATTACTTCTAGATAAAACAATTATGTACAAACACTAAATAATGCGTCATATTGTTCCACAGGTGTATTGCATCATTTATTTGTATTAAATCTGACAATCCCTGTTCCGGACACGGTAAAAAACTATTTTGCATAACGATTGAGATGGTGCAGGTTTTTCCAAGTTGTAATAGACAAATATTCTAGTCTGTATACCTAGTTAACACAATAACCTTCCAGAATAAGTTACATATTTTCGGGATAACAATTAGTCTAGAGTCTAGACATTAGATTAACATATTGCTACTTCTGCTAGCATGTCTTTGATCTTAATGTACGTAGTTTTTGCGTGAAATAGTTACAACAAACAAGTGCATTGCAATTTGCAATAAAACATTGTTCATTAATTATTTAATTATTAACTGTACTTTGATGGAGCTTAATTATTATTATAGTAAATAACTTTAATTGATTAATGATCTAACATTTGTCATACACATTACACATATTCGTACTTAATAACGGATTGTTTCGATTGCAATAATTACTTTTTGTCGGCATTTTATTTGACATTTTTGTGAAAAGGCCAAATTAGTTACATTCGATACGGCCTCTTCACGTCGCGTCGTAAAACTAGTGATTATATTCTCTTTGTCGCGTCGCGTCGGTCCATGATTAAGAAATATAATACAAAATATGTTATTAGCTGTTACTCATTACTTGCCCATGATCTTCGTCAATAGTGCATGCTAGGTAAATTCGTTATCATGGTGCTATCTTGGTTATCCATAAAGTGAAGAGGGGCCTTAATATTTTTGTGGAAAGGCCAAATTATTCACATTGGGTATCTACATGAAGAAAATAAAAGGATGTTTGCTTTACCAATCATTTTTGAGGATGATCTTACTTTGTGTTATGATTTGTGAATGGGGACTACCATGTTTTGTGTATTCAAATTTCAAAGAGGGACGTCGTAAAAAGATTGCCTCGAGGGATTTAATTGAAAGTGAGTGAGGCAGAACACAGGGCATTCAGTAAAGTAGCGTTCGACTATTTTGACTGCGAAATTAGAAATCTATGTATGGAATTTGAAGTCACATGGTGCTTGCGATGGCTTATTTCGAATACCATATTTTTTATTTTTAACTTCTTCGTCTTTATCCAATGCAACTTGACTAAGTACCCAGTCTGTGTATTGTACGCACCCAAGAGATCTTCGTATCCCTCTGTATAGTCGACCTTGCTTCGTCCACCGAAATAGATTTCTTACATAGCAACGCTAAAACGATAGCTGTATACATTTCAATCCCAAATTTGTAACTTCCTTACTAATATTATAAATGCGAAAGTGTGTCTGTCGGTCTGTTACCTCTTCACGTCCAAACAGCTGATTCGATTTTGCCGAAATTTGTTATATGAGGATACTGCGAGTCCCGGAAAAGTGCATAGGACACTTTTTATGCCTGAATAATGTCAACTAGTCTGTGCATAAATACAACAATGCACAATGTTGTATCTCATGGTTGTATCGGGTAAATTGATGTATAGACTATAGGCAGACTATAGGTACATGCGTAATTTGGTCGAGCTATGTCAAGAAAATGTTAGTCGTGATCACTTGACTGAGCTTAACATAACACGACCAATTAATTTCTCTAATAGTACAAACAAAGAAACTTTATCGAGTACCATAATAAATATTATGTCTTTAAATTACAGTGTTATTTATTCCTAAAGTTAAAGAATGTTTATTGTTATAATTTTTATTGATTGCAAAATAAACTCTCAGTCCACACCTATAAGATGTTGGAGGCGCGGCCATTTTCCATCGCCACAATTTCCTAAGCAAATTAATAACAGCTCTACATTTTTGGCTCTAGTTTCTTGTGTTTACCGTCTCGATCTATTAATATTCTCATTAAGATGCTTTGTAAAATGTATCTAATGAAAATAAATAAGCTTTTAATAAAATATAAAGCCAAGAGTGTCAGATAAAATAAAAAACAAAGACAACACATTTAATTGTCTTGAAGCTAACCATTCATATGAATGAAAATAACACTGTTTTTTCAGGTATTTTTTATTTGCAGAACGTCAATTACGTTTTTATTTTAAAGAAGTAAGTATAAGCTTCTAAATTCAGAACATCTGTTTATTGTTTTATACAACTAATAAGGTTCCACCTGCTGACAGAATTAATACCACTTTCGCCACCAGATGACGCTTTAGGTCGCTCAGATTTTTCACCAAAGCCATAGCCTTAAAAAATTAAAAAATCATCTTCGAAAAGGATACAAAAATTGTATCGAGGGTCCATCAAAATGGGTTTTACACGAATTGAGAATAACAAGGAAATAATATGATAGGTATCGTTTATAAATCGTCTATGTCGTTCATTAATAACGATCTCGACCAACCGGTTGGTGATAAACATGACATTTGTTCATCTAGAACTTACACAGATTAAGTAATAAGTTGTAATAATATCATAGCAATAACAATGCCTAAGCAGTATCAGAAATGATTGTAGAAAACTTGAGAGGTGTCAAGGGACACCCGGATGGAACGTAGTTATTTCTTATGTACTATCAGAGAAGTAGATTCCTATACAAATCGGGGACCTAAGTAGTTTGGTTGCGTTACGTCAAACCCAGCCGACAGATCACAATTAACATTGAATTGAAATATTCGACCAAATAACGTTGGTCTGTCAATTGCATAGGAATCAACTTCCTCGATGGTACAAAAAACTTGTAACGAACGAAAGACCAAAAATAAGTACTTACTATCAGAGAAATTTATTCATATTATGCATATGACGAACCTACGTTGTTTGGTTGCGTTATGTCAGTCAACGGAATAAAATTGAGTTATAGTTCTTGCTATCTACGAGTGCGCGTCGCCCTTAGTTGTGTGAGTGACCAGCGCGTACATGGCTCGCTCGCTACTGACTGCTCCGTCGGGTACGCACACTAACAACAATGTCTATTCACATTTTCAACTACAAATAAAGGCGACGCGCACTCGTAGATTGCATTGAACTATAACTCAAATAAATGACGCAGGTCCGCTATCTGCCTATTGGTGCTCCCACACCGCCGCCGTAAGAAAATGTTTTGTAACGTTAGTAAACATTTGTTAGCAAACATTTAATCACAAATGTTAAAAAATGTTTAAAATGTTTTCATGTTAGAAAATGTTTAGTAAATGTAAGTTAACAAATTATAGCAAAACAAATTACTTATTAACAAAATAAAACATGTGTTACCTTTTGTCTCTCAACATTTTATATTATAGGTGACGGCGGAGTATGCGGTGAGCCAGTACCATATTTAAATGTTATAATATTATGTTAGTAAACACTAGTAAACATTTTCTAAGTGTACGAGCACTTATGACATGTAACAGTTCCTAACAAAATGTAACAGTTGACAACATTTGTTAGGAAATGTTTTTATGTTAGAAAAGGTTTACAAACATTTTCTAACGGCGGTATGGGAGCACTATATGAATAAATTTCTTAGATCTTTACAAACTACACATAGCATAGTACGCAATATACGTACTCTACATAATATTGTTTATCAATATTTGGATCCAATCCAATACCTATTCAATCAAATAAATTAGGAAACATTTTTATATTGGCACGTGTATTCAACGTTATTTGTTCAATAAATTTCGGCCATTGTGCGTTGAATTTACAAAGAAAATTGTAAGATATCCGGATCCAAAACCAAAAATGGAATCAAAATTTTTTGCACTAGTTTCTACAGATACAAAAACTATAGATGTTAGTAAAAACTAAAAAGTAACATTTGAATATCGCTCTAGTAACTACAGAGGTCACTGTTGCCTCGCTTCGCTGCCTCAATACCGGTTATATTTACGCACCTTTTAGCAAAAACAACCAGCTGTCTGAACAATGATTATTCAAATATTCCAGACGAACAATATTGTTATCTTTTAATCATTGGCAAGGTCAAAAAGAGAGAGTGGATAAGCCACTTTATGTTTTTAGAATCATAAAAAAAAATTACATTATTGAAAATGTATAAAAAGTTTAAAGTAAACCTTAATTGACAAAGTCACCACATTTTTTTTTTCGATAGCGAAGTCAGAAATCTAAAATGGGATTCGCAAGCGCCATGTTACTTAGCGATGCCGCAAGTAGCATAGTATATTTATCTTTAAACACTTAACTTCGCTATCAAAACACATCAAAATGTAATTTGACTAAGTAGTTATTTCAAACGATGAATAAAACACTGTCCCTAATTCTCTAATAAGCAAAAAAACGTAAGTGTAAGTTTTCACTTGCTGTAATGTAGGTCATTTTCTACAGCCGAGTTCCGTTTCTGGGTGAATCAGATTACGAGTATATGAGTATCGTTAATGTTTTGACCTGAATCGGGTATACCTTTGTAGTGGACAGTAAAGGCTTTACGGGTTACTAAAATAGATGCACGGCCGACGCTTTGTGTTTTACTACCTTTTACAAAATTAGAACGCTCCATGGAACTAGCTTTTAATTTTCTAATGAATTTCCTTTTATAGATGTTGCTATATATGTACTCGTATGTAGTTTCCATTGAAGCAATGTACTAACAATACTAACACTACCACTAACACTGCTAACATAGTCTAAGAAAAATTGTTACTAACCTAATAACTAATTCTTATGGATGTACCTATTGTCCGAAATAAATGATTATTATTATTATTATTATTAATCTGCTTTTACTTGTATATAGTTCAATTTAACATTGGATCATGGATGAGTATAAAATATACAAATAGCAAAAGATTTGCGCGGCTAACTAACATTTTGCTATCGTTATTTTCTGTCTTACAAACTTTGTCTAACATATTTTGTTCTAGAGGAATTTATTAGTAACTCCAGAATGTTGTAACAAAATCATCGTATTGAGTTATTCCACACTTTTCCCTGTAAATGGCGAAGGCGTATGAAAATGGCATTTCTTTTAACGTAACTTCCTCAACGCGCCCTCAAAGCCTGAAGCAATTAGCCGACTTTAATGGTGGAAGCCTTCTGAACGAGCACGCGATGTCTATCAGCCAATAGGACAATATAATTCACTTCATATATTATTCGAAAGTCTTTAGAAATTACTTTGATGAGCGCGTGACGCACAAGCACATTATATTATCATTATAAACCTTCTTTCGCTGAGTGCTTCGTAGTTTACAAGTAGTGATTAGATATGTGCCGACTAGTCCGTAAAACCGACTATCCGGCCACTTTTGTAGTCGGCGAATAGTCGGCAAAAAGCGCCGACTAATCGGCTTTCTACTTTTTTTGCTGTTATTGAAATTAAATTAAAGAAAAACCTTGATTATTATTCATAATGTATTTCGGCTTCTTTGCAGCCGACTCATCGGTTAATCGGCTAGTCGGCCAAAGTCATGATCGGCACATCTCTAGTAGTGATATTAAAGCGCTGTAATTTAAAAATATGTAACTAATAACGACTTTTGGTTATTTTGGGTTCTACTCTTCGAGCATCTTCTTTTACTTCACGCTTATATTAAAAAAGTCAAAGTTATTGTGTTTGTTTGTTATTTCTTTACACAAAAATCTCTATTGACTAATTTTGGCATGATAGTAGTTAAGTATCCCGATTATATTCTACCCGTTACATATCCACATATCCTGCTAAATTTCCCGATTAACACATTGGCTAGCATCTTATTCAGAAAAGTCCTGTTATAGCTGCCTTATAAGTTGTAGATAAAAATATGGAAATATATTTTTAAAATACTTTTCTCTGTAAAAATAAGATTTTCCAGGCATACCAGGCAGCTGTTAGAACTTACTTAGTGTGAATGTATTTGAAATGTTACTAAAAATCTTTTGAACAGGTTACTCTTCAACTGAGCATGCACCTACTGGCATACGTAATACGAACAGTTGTTTAAACATGAAAGCATTTTGGTCCTCTACATAATATGGCGAAAATAAAATAATCGAGAATAGTCTTAACACAATATAACAAACTAAAAATATATGTCTTATTTTAGACTTTAAGCAAGACAATCATGCATGTAATTAATTTCTCGCCAACATCTCCAAGAACTGTATACTGTGCATTATTCGTTTCGGTTATGTAGTAACTATTAGTAACTATTCTGTAGTTACAGGGAAAAAAACTATCTACGTCTTATCCCTGGAAGGACGCGAATTTTGAATCTGTTTAGGATTTTTTTTTCTCAAAGAAATTAAAGTTTAGCTTACAAACAAGAACTGTTAGTTTTCTTACACAATTGCTAAGAAAGATACAAGGTAGTTGCACTAAGAGTTAAGACAATGATTTAGATGTGATCAAATATAATTAGATATTACAAGTTATGACAAATGATGCAACATATAGCAGATGAGTCTGGCAACGAATCTATCTGTACGAACGAACAGATGGCTAATGGGAGAAGAAAAATACATTAATAAATGTTGCGAAGTCTTGGCTTGTGGCTATCATAAACGCCTGATAACTTTTCAATATGCAAAAAATATTGACGGTTTGATGCAAAACATGCCTCTCAATAATTTATAATCTACGCCATTAAAATTGGTCCAGTATTTTGACTCGATGCAAACAAACAAACCTTTTCTCTTTCTCATAATACTAGAATTTGCAGAAGCGTCGAAACAGTATCCCGCGGTAATTCTACATTTTTCCGCGACATAAAATATCCCATGTCCTTTCCCGTTGTCTTATCTAAGTCTAATAATCATCAAAATAGGTCTAGATCGGTCTGGCTTAGCTAGTCCCGGCGCCGAGGGGAACGTTTCAGTTTGCCGGAGCGATCCCTTACTTTGGTGCAGGTCCGGTCCCTTTTGAGGTAGACCGGCCAGTCGTGGAGGGAGTCCTGCGTTAGACAGATCCAGGACATCCTTCCGTATACGGCTGAAGGCAAACCGCAGGTGGTTTTAGTGGGTAAGAGTCCCACATACCCCCGGGGTGCTTCTGCTTAACTGAGGCACATCCCCAAACTGGGGGACCCATGACGGGTTTCCCCTGATAAAAAAAGGTCTAGATCGGTCTGCTAGCAGTTTCGGAGTCTGCGATGCAAAAATAACAGAGTATAGATCATTTTAAGCTATGAACTATGAAGACTCAAGACATCATTTAATAGCTGACATGCGCGTCACTCTAGGGGACGTATATTCAACTAATTTGATACAATTTAACGTTATTGCCTTAACTAGGTCAAAAGTCTGTTACATTGTTGAGATGACACGGACTTGGAGAAAGTTGTTATTGTGGTTTATGTGCTGTACAATTGTACGTTACTAGGTACCCTTTTGTAAAGAAATTACTCTAGGTATAAAGAAAGTAAGTACTTGTGAAAGTTCACGGATCGTTTTGAAATTAATTTCTTATTACAGCTTAGATTTTCCAACAATCTTTTAAATGGAAAGTGACTAGACAGTCAAGGATAAAATTTTGTATTCCATATTGTATTGATCATTTTATATCTTTTAAAATTTTAAAAGATGTTAAGTGACTAAAAATTGTAGTGATATTTTACATAGCAAAAATAAGCCAAGCTTTATATAGTGGATTAACATGTTTTGATACTTGTTCAGAGAACACGTAGGTACATTTTGAAGTAAATAAACAATTTACGTTATCTGCAAATCCAAACGTGACTTGAGACATTATCAGCGTTTCTTTGTTTTCACTTATGTCCTCTACACACGCTCGAATACTTTCATCCAACATCCAATAAGAAATAAAAGAGAAAATTGAATAGGTTTTTGAAACACCAGAAATTCTCAGATTAGTAGATATTAAAAAAAATATATCTAGGCTTGGTAACTACAGTACAGTTTTGTTGTTCACTCTGAACTCAGTGGTTCAAAATTATTTTCCAACTCAGAAATATACTCGTACGTTGAAAAATTTAAAGTGATAATATGAAAAATAGGTACAGTTTTTGTAATAAGCAACAAAATATTTTAATGCTAACAATCTGTATAAAAACCTTTACATGTTAGAGCTTGTCTAATTTGAAATGACGCGCCCCACCACTTCAAAGTTCATATAAATGGAACACTTTTGTACTGTGAATACGAGGGAGGGGCGCGTCATTTCTAACTGGTTTATGTCTACCTACATGTTATGATTAACGAACAACCGTAACTTTGATTTGGCTATAAATAATATTTTGTTCTTCACATTTAATATTTTCTTGTTAACCGACTTTAAAAAAGGAGAAGGTTATATGTTCGTCAATCGTCTGTTTATATTTCTTTAATAAATTTTTCTTGATATAATATGCTTACGATAGTTTTCCGACCAAATAAAGTAGGTTCGTCATTTCCCTATTATGTCAATATTTCATATTAAAATCAAACATAATATTATTGTACACTTTCCTTGCCAACTGCCACCATCACTATAATATAGCAAATAGTTTCTTGTCAATTGTCGTGTCAAACAGCTGTCATATTATGTCACGAACCCTCATTTAAACCGTAATATTACTACGATCTATTTAGATTTAGATAGTAAAATACATAAATGAGTAAAAACCCAGCATGTTCTTTATTGCAACTACTATTTATTGCAATTTTCAGCTTGGTTCTTTGATCCTAGCCCTAGGTATTCTAGCTGCAATTTTGCAATTTTTTGTTACCTCTTCGCGCTTAAACCACTGAACCGATTCTGATGAAATGTTGTATGGAGATACTTTGAGTCCCGGGCAAGGACATATAATACTTTTTATCCTGGAAAAATGTGCGGTTCATGCGCGATGATCGAATTTCTGCGCAGCGGAGTTGCGAGCGCGTGATCTAGTGTTCTATAATCATGTAATTGTTAGCGTTTGCGTCAACACTAAAGGGATTTGTAGTTTCACGTCGACTTTCGAAGCTGGTTTTTACTGGTATTATGTTATTAGCGATAAAATCACACCTTGCGTAAGCATTCAGTCCCTGATTTGAACAACTAATTACAGTAAGGGTCAGTGCACATTGAAACGTGAAGAGGCGATGCGAGCTATTTTTAAATTAGCCATTTAAAACTGTACTTTATAGTTTATTTAATTACTTATTTTCACATTGACTAAAGAAAATACGCGTATTATTGGCTAGCTGATTATTAATTTCGAATGGGTTATTAAAAATGCATCGCATCGCCACCACCAGATCACGTTACTAAGACTACTTGGTAGGGTAAAATTTTCTTCATTTTCGTCGTACATTTTACATCTTCCCATTATCTTCACCTCATATTTCGCGTGAAGCATATCTGCAGTGTGCACACAATATGAAGCAAAATGAGTAAAGCGTGTGACATCCCCTTAATGGTTCTCGACAGTTGAATCATGCTGGTTTTGCTTGAACCGATTCATAATAATTCATAAGTATCTATGCCATAAAAGTTATAAAAATACTAAAAAGATTACATGACCATTGAGGTCAAAATTTTGTCCCAGACAAGGTCAAGGAAGGAACTGATTAGTGATCTCAGTAGTTCGGCAACACTAGAATACTAATCACGAAGAACGGAACTTGGTTACATAATTCCATTATGTCCTGACGTAGGTGTAACGAATATTTATAATCTAATATGTGTCCCACTAATATAGTTCCAATAACTTAAGTAACACAATCGCTTATATAGCATCTTTGAAAATTAGGCTTGTTATAAAAAAGTTGTGAAAAAGTGGGACAGGGAAGTACTTAGACAACTAATATACAGTATAAAATAATGTATGTGAAAATCACATAAGGTTTCGCACCATAAGGTGCTTGCGGTGCCTAATGTCAAATCTCATAATGTTTTTTTTTTTCTAACTTCGCTGAGGAAGTAGAAAAATAGACCCCCTGGAGCTTTTTTGTTAAGCATACAGACTACAGAAAATCAGGAGATGTGGTCGCTGTAAGGCGACGTGTATTAATGTGTATTGTGTGTATACCCCATAAAGGTAATATACCTATCGGAATAGAGAAACAATCCCGAGCTGTCAAGCTTAACCAAAATTTGATTTACATCTGTGTATACAATTATGTTTACGTGTGCGTGTCAGTGATGTACAAACATCTTGTAATTCGACAAAATATCGATCATGGAATAATAATTATTGTAATGACCGCTGTACACTCTCGCCGAGAGCTCTCGGGCGAGAGTCTCGTGCGAGAGCCCCTTGCCCGAGTGCGATCATGTACATTCTCGCTTAGTTCAATCGCAGTTAAGAACTCAGACAAGATGGACGAAAACGACCATTCACCATTCACCATGCATCGAAAGATATCATTGTAATCCAAAGATTTATAATCATAATTAATTTTATTTCTCACAGATAATGACTGATAATGTCGTTTATTATTGTTATTTTTCTGTTCTACACTGTCCAACGGCGGCGCACCCATTTACACTCTCGCACTCGGGCCGCCTCGCTGTGTCTCGGCGAGAGTATACAGCCGGCTTTAGATTGTAAACATAATGCCGGCTGTACATTCTCGCCGAGACACAGCGAGGCGGCCCGAGTGCGAGAGTGTAAATGGGTGCGCTCGCCTCGTCTCGCCTGTCTCGGACCCTCTCGGTCCGTTGTCGGTATTTTGCGCCCGAGACAAAGGGTCTCTCGAGGAAAACGAGCGCACTACTGTACACTCTCGCGTCTTTCACTACTAGTCCCGCCGTTGTTGGACAGTGTAGAACAGAAAAATAACAATAATAAACGTCATTATTAGTCATAATATATGAGAAATAAAATTAAATATGATTATAAATCTTTGGATTACAATGATATCTTTCGATGCATGGTGAATGGTGAATGGTCCTTTTCCTCCATCTTCTCTGAGTTCTTATCTGCGATTGAACTAAGCAATAATGAACATGATCGCACTCGGGCAAGGGGCTCTCGCACGAGACTTGCCCGAGAGCTCTCGGCGAGAGTGTACAGCGGGCATTATAAAATGGGATAAAATAAAACTGCATGTATATAATATAATAAAATTGTAATTTTGAAGTAAAATGTGACTTTTCTTCAAAATGCTTGCTGCATAATTAAGTACTCGTATGCATGATTTTTTCTTCGGAGTCCAGTTTGGACGGTTAATTATTTTAAGTCATGAATTTCTGGTATCCAGGTCAGCAGGAAATCTGAAAAATTTGCCAAGTGTAAGTCGGACTCGCGCATGAAGGGTGACCGGTTTCAACCGGGCATTTTCTAAAACCCGGTACGATACGACACGACATGTCATGACACGATTCGACACGACAGGTTACGTCACGTGACATCAGTACCTACACGATACGACACGACTTCACTAGACCCTATTAATTTTCAATTCACTCTCAATGAGCCTACTGAGCCCTTTTATTTGATGCCCATCTTGCAGAAGTGCTTTCAACTATTTCCCTATCTTGGATGAGCAGCCGTATTGGATGAAGAATGACATTACATCTGTGGAAATTTCAGAAGTCTATTACTTTCAGATGGACAGACGGACAGGCAACGAAGTCTTAGTAGTAAAGCGGGCTGCGGGACCTCACTACTAGGACTTAATTTTTACCCTTTGGGTGCGGAACCTTAAAAATGATAAATTATGCATGATAGTATATAAACTAATTATAAACTACGGATGAGTATGTTATCATTTCAACATTCCTAGATAATTAGTATACTTAACTAAAAATATTTTCATATCGACACAACTTATCGATAACTTGATGCAGCCCTAGTGTAAAATAGATGAAAATTGTTTACACAAAATATCTTTAAATTGTGCACCATGGCTAGTCAAGTTATGTTTTCCATATAATTAAACATATACAGAAGCGAACACGGACGTAAAAATACCAATAACTCGTAGGGAATTGGCAAAAATAAACTTAAAACTAGGTCCTGTCGATGTAGAATAATTCACCTGTGAAATGAATATTTGTCCGGGTTTTTTCGATGTGTGGATCCAGAATCATTCCACAAACACTTAACCATGTTTCTAGAGCAGTATTTCTTAAAATTATTTATTATTTAACTTAAAATCACAATTTTTCTGAGAGCCCAAATTGACAACTATCGGCCCAGGGGCAGACAGACTGTCAAACAGATGAAAAAAAAGCTATGCAACCTCAAATCACGCTTCTCTTTCTACCACGCAGTGTTACTGATAGTGACATCTCGCTTGCTCAGGCCTTTGTTTCTCTATTCCGATAGGTATATTAACTTTATGGTATACCCACAATTTTTTTTTAGTTGAGTTATGAATTGTTCTAAATTATCTAAAGAGTCTAAAGACCATGACTGTATTCATAACTCAATACGTTCCTCTCTATGAACTAGCATGAATATTATTATTTATTTATAATATATTAGAGAACAAGGTCATCAAAAAGGATATTCTTCCTCTTCACAGTCATATCCAGTGATTTAGACAATATAAATGGAAGACCTTGGCCGAATCAGACGCAAGTCGCAACCCCGATCGCGCGACGGTCGACCAGAATTATTCTAAACAGTCTGATTATCATATTTTTACGTTTGGTTTTGAATTACAGTCGTAATATAATAGTTTTCATGTTATTAAGCCAAATGATGATCATGATGAATGATAAATCGATTTCAATTAAAAATATTAGTCTGTTGGAACAGGTGCGGAGGCATTGGATTGGAACTGTCTAGAAAAATAATTTGATAACGATTCCGATGATAATATTAGATGAGTATTGTTCTACTGATGGTAGAATGGAAGAAAAATTATAAAATATTTTATTCTAGTCATAATATATAGGGGAAGCTTTAAATACATAAGCCCATCAAGCTACCCATCAAGCAAAAAAAATAATAGAAATAAATAAAATATTTCTCGTAGCCATAAAAAAATGATTAATGGATATTATAGCCTCCTTATATCAATTTGTGTAAAATAATTATATTTTCACAAGGATCTAAGTAGTAACAATGGAAAGCCTTCTCAAATGTTTTTTCTCAAGAATAACTTATGTTTAATGAATGTGAGAAACCTACATATACCTTTAGCTATGTTGTATGATTGTATGAACATACAATACACGACCAGTGACGGCCATCACGGTGTGTCATGTGTGCCAATCAAACGTCAACTAGGACAAATCATGTTTGGCACTATTCCACTTATTTTGAATCTAGTGTGCAAGTTGCGATGCACCATAAAAATACAGAGGAAAAACCCTTTTTCCTATAAGCCGGCAATATTACGCCGCTCCGTCTCACTACACACTACACACTATAGGGAAAAAATGATCCAAAAAAACGGAACTTTATTATATTATAACTAGCTGTCCCGGCAAACGTTGCTTTGCCAATATAAAGTACCGTATTTCGATTTTCGCCCATATTATATTATTGAAGTGACTAAATAAGTATGTCGCCATGGCAACGTCCATCGCTATCCCTTCGCACAAACAATGGTCGCCGTTAGTCTCAGGTTGTAATAATTTACTATTATTTATTCAACAAATGCACTTATTAATATATAAAGTACCCAGTAGCCGATTCTTAGACCTACTGAATATACATATAAAATTTGCTTAAAATCAGTAAAGCCGTTTCGAAGGAGTTCGTGGACTGACATTGTGACACGAGAATTTTATATATAAGATAATACGAATATATCTAAGCCAATAATTAATAATAAAATATATATACACTGTAAATAACTATACAGTATAGAAGTCTGCTTATCATCGTCTGGCATACTAAAAACGTTATATGACAGACGAAGACAATGCACAGTTAGTTATTCGCTTCTATACATATTATAAAACATAGTCGCTTTTTTTCCCTCATGTCACTTTGTTCCCTTTAATCTTTAAAATTACACTACGAATATTGATAATTCTTTCAGTGTTAGCCCATTTATCGAGGAAAGCTATAGGCTATATAGACTAATAGGAGCGAAAAAATAGAGAAAAATGTGGAAAAACGGGGAAAATTATTATTTGAAATGGCTAACTTGAACGCGCTAATCTCAGGAACTACTGGTCCGATTTGAAAAATTATTTCAGTGTTAGATAGCCCATTTATTGAGGAAGGCAATAGGCTATATTTTATCACGCTAAGACTAAAAGGAGAATGTGAAAAAAAAAACGGGGGAAATTATTTGAAAGGGCTTATCTCGTGAATTACTGGAGCAATTTTTATGTTATTTGTTACAGATAAGAAGTAGACCACGTGAAGCATCATAGGCTTTCGATTTTAATCATTTTTTCAGTGGCTATATTTTTATACCCGTGCGACGCCGGGGCGGGTCGCTAGTTGTAAATATTTTATTAACAAGGGTGTTAAAAGGTCTTATTAGTTCAGATTGCATCTTAATGGGATAAAAGTTAATAGTTCGTTACTAGAATGTGGTAGGTTAGTATCCACAGTTGGTGCCAAGTTTTGAAGGAATGAACAATTATTATCGAGTGGAGCATAAAATGTAAGAGCAATAAAGCCGGAGCCCAAATGTCACGGTCACACATATTATTGTGGCGAGAAAAACACTTTTATACTATCAGACAGTCACTTGGAGGATAAATAAATTGATTATATCCGTTATTATCTAATATTATATCTACTTTCTGCATTATATTAAGGACACAATAGATATAATATACTCTGTCTACTCTGTAAAGTATAATTGACAGAATTCAAGAAGCCAATCAAATCGACTACTCAGTTGAGTTTAAAATTGGAAAGATAAAAAGAAGAGAAAAAGAAAATAACTGTATTATATACGGAGAAACATGTATGTATATTGTATATGTAATAGTAATAATTAACTGAACTAAACGGCAGACAATTTAGAAAAAGTACTGTTAGCCAAGTTGGTATCAAAATATGCTGACTATAACAATGCAGTTTCAGATTCCTACAAATCCGATTGTGTTTTGACTTTTGAGAGCTTTGAGCCAAGATGTCCTTGTTAATTTTGTTATTTTCAGGAAGTAAATTAAGAAACACATGTTTCGAACTTTGCCTTTAATACTTAGCAAAAAAATAGTCAATATTGCATTCGGCAAATCGCAGCTTTCTTGTGTGAACCGAGTTGTGACTTGTGGAATACGAACCGTGTTAGATTACGGGCAACAGTGTCAAGGCGGTAACCCGAATAAGCAGTTACTTCTTCTGTTATTTGACTTGTTCTTGTTATTTTAGATTTAGTATTTTAGCTTCATTAACATCAACTGCTTTTTTGCTTCGAACTTGAATAGGCCCTATCTTATTCGTTTCAGTTTTGTCTGATTCTAATTGTTTAGCCGCTCAAAATCTCAGTAACGAGTTGATACTTCTGTTATTTTTTATCAGATATAAAAACCAAAAGTTGTACTGTTTATATCTTGTTTTTGTTAGCATTATTTTTAGTTTGTACAGGTTTGGTTGTCACACTTTTGCAAGTTAGTGCTCGTGGACTTCTCTGTACAAGGAGTTGGAAGTTGTGGAACCGGAATGATAGTGATTTCCATTCATGTTGCTGTCGACCCTGGCGCGGGCGCAGACGCGGAACTACAATCTCCAACTCTCGAGTCCTGTCGAAGCCACTCGCTTTGTTGTAATCTTTGGATCGGCTTATTGTTTTTGCGGTAAAAATATACTGTTTACGATTGTATCGAGGAAAATTTATCGGAGAATCGCAGGAAAAACTTTCGGAAAAACAATCCTCGGCTGTTTTTATTGGACAGATCGCTCGTGGAGTTATAAATAGTTTTTAATATACAATCTTTCGGGTCACTCGTTCGGCCTTGACATATCGGCTCCTAATGGTCCTCCTAATGTGCGTTCGACGTAAGCACCCTCACCAAGATGCAACCCCAGCAAGATGCACCAACTTATAGTCTAGGAGGCGAGGTCGACTCACCTGCACCGCACGAGTTCCTCCAAAAGTCGTAGAATTTGCTGCAAGCGCACATCTCGACCTCGCGTCACTCGCACCAAGCGAATTTATTTTTAAACACACCGATCGTTTCGCAACGTTTCAGACGCACAATTTCAGTTGGCCGAGGCAATGTACATTTTATAGTGGAACGAGCGTAAACACTATAACGGAAAGTGCGGTCCCGGTCCCGTTGTAAGATACAAAGCGGAGAGTCCGCGATCGACAGTCATCGTACTGAACACTGGGGACGGAGAATCGGCCTGACGCGTGCGAGCGATGCGAGCGCTCTCCTGACACTGAAGCGACGCGCCGCCGGCTGACGTCGGGTGGGAACGTTGGAAACGCTCATCGGCGACTTTAGGGGAAACTTAATGAAATATTTAACATGCGTAAAATTATGCCCCAGGTATTTACGGAAAGGGCATCGAAATGTCACTAAGCGAGGAAAGCCGACGCCGCGCTCGCGACCCGCGCGTCCCGAACAAAAGATTTCAACGATCCAAATTAAGTTGCAACTTGCTTGCTCGTCGTCAATGTGAGCTATCGCCGCTCAATTTTGCAGACGATATGGAATGTTATTGCGAGCAATTTTTTAATGCAATTAATTAAATACATACTTGACGAAGGCATTGCTATATTATGTTTTGTGTTTTATAGTCAAATTGAGGCTTATGGCATTATATTTTATTATATTATTATTATATTATGGATTGCAATCCCGCACCTTATTCAATCCCGCGGGATTAATTTGCGGGATTGGCCAATCCCGCGGGATCCCGCGGGATCCCCCGCATGTTTTAATTTACGTTATAAAATTTAATAAATTGAAACTACGGGTTTATGTTTTATTAATAATCAACTTTATTAATAGAAAGGGAGTGCCTCTGCTGCCGGCGCCGTTTTACGAAGTTTGCCGAAGTCACGCAATGTTTGCCGAATAGGCTGCCGGCGCTTATTCGGCAAACATCGCTTGTCAAATGATAGAATAAGGATCAAAAACATCAGTCTTGAGCTAAAGGACTATGAAAAGTACCAATAATAAAGTCATAATGTGAGGATGCATGTTTTAATGGTAGTGATGATGATCATGATTTATGTGATCTGCATTCTGCATTGGTAGCATTAAGCATAGAAGTAGACCGTACTTATAATAATATGTTTTTTAAACAACGCTGAAACTCTTAAACATGTATTATAAGGAGTCCGAAGTTCTGTTCAGCACCTTTGGAACCGTGGTATAATATACTATGTTGCAAAATCTTACTTTTAGGTAGCATTTGATCAAAATGCACCACAAGGAACTAAAATATCCACAGGCGAACTTAATATAACTTCCACCTTTGGAAGTCGGTTAAAAAGCCGAATATTTGAGGTTATAGGTATTTTCTTTTAAAATTTGTTAACTGGCACTGGAACCTAGCGTTTTACGTATTTTTACCGGCTCCCATGTCTACTTACTGCCGATTCCCATTAATATTATTGGGAGCCGGCGCCGGCAGCGGAGGCACTCCCTAATAGAAAATGTCTCATATTATGCCACAAAAATATTGGTTTTGTAACAAAATATCAATGAAATTATGTAATCACTAATCAGTAATCACTTTAGTCTTATTAGATCCTAAAATTAAAATGCTTTTAATGCCCCAGCAATCTTGAAGTCAGGGACCTCTCTACATATTTATGGCTCCGCATTGATTGCGACGACCACCCTCGCGTTTATGCGTGCCTTTATATAGGTCCGATCTACGATAGTGGTGACCCCGCTACGGACTGACTCATTGAACACCTGCAAGCTGCTTCAGATTTAGTGCAGCAGCAAATCCTATCCGCAGAGATCATAATACTTGGCGACTTTAACGCCCACTACGCTGACCGGCTCAATTCCAGTAAAACTGATCATGCGGGCAGATCTGTCTGCGACTTTGCCCTTGCGAATGACTTAACACAACTGCCTGCCTAGTATACGCCAACGAGATATAGCTCTCTCTACATGTTTCTCGATGTTTGATAGTTTGTATCTTCATCTCTATTGACCCTAGCATGACAAACATTTTTTCTCGTGTAGATCTATTATCGAAGAACACATTTTTATAGTGTTTTGCGAGATAATGTCGAAATTTTGACATTATGAGACGAGTAGTTTTTAATTATATCGAGAGTGAGATATCTCGTTGGCGTATGCTAGGCAGGCTGGTTGCTACGCCTTCGCGAATCCCAGATTTAGCGGTCAGAATACTTCCCTGTTGGACCTTCTTCTGACTTCAAAACCTAATGGCTACCAAGCATCCACGACCGCACCACTTGGATCATCGGATCATTGTCTTAATAGGAGTTCTGTGCCATTTACGACGGTATTGCGACAACGTGCTGTTAAATACCGTCGTGTGTGGCACTACAAGTAAGCGGACTGGGATGGGATGCGGTCGTTTTTTGCATCCTATCCTTGGACTCGGACTTGTGCTTCTCGCCAGATGATCCCGGCAACACCGCCAACTCCGTTGCCAATGTGGTGATGCAAGGGATGAAGTTTTTTATTCCATCCTTTGTAGTGCCAACTTGCGGCATATTTCATCCCTGGTTTGGTTCATCCTCCAAAAAAGCTTCTCGCCGGAAGCAGAAAGCTTACCAATCCTGGGCCAATGCAGTGTCTGCTCGGGATTTAAATACCAGCACATATAAAATCAAGAACTCAAGAAAGAGATCACTCGGGCAAAAGAAACAGCACGTCAATAGAATTTATGAGACTCGAGCGCCTCTCTTCGAGAACTCGTGCATTCTGGTCTCTGGCCAAAGCTATTGAAGGGAATTTCTGCAAGCCAACCCTACCATCCCTATACGTCAAAAATGGATCGTTGGCCCATGACGCAAAAGACAAAGCCGATCTTCTGGGTCTTCTTTGCGTCAAACTTGACCCGAGATGACGGGGGACAGAAACCGCCGACCGTACTGCGATGCACGAGCGTCATGTCGGATATTTGGTTTAATCAGCGCTCAGTGCAAATAGCCCTCCGTTCCCTGGATATCCAAAAGTCGAGTGGGCATGATGGAATCCCTTCTATTGTGTTAAAAATTGTGCTCCAAAGTTGGCTCTGATCTTAACGTGTCTTTTTCTGCTCTCCTGTTCTTCTGGCACTGTACCGGCTTCCTGGAAGACAGCCTTGGTGTACCCGTTCCAAAAAAAAGGTGACCGCTCAAATCCTTCCAATTACAGACTAATCGCTATAACCAATTTATAATATTATAATGGAATCAGTTATTATCAATAGCCAGCTCCTTCGATACTTGGACGGCCAGGGTTCCACAAGGGTCGCTCGGCTGGTGATCTCTTGGCGTGCCTAACTCATCATTGGGCTCACGCGATTGTGTCGAAGGGAGAGGCATTGGCTGTTAGTTTGGACATTGCGAAGGCCTTTGATCGGGTTTGATACAAAGTGCTGCTATCAAAGCTTCCATTATATTGGCTCCCCGAGAAATTATGCATTATGCAAATGGGTTATGACTTATGTGGGATCCGCGGATCCTCGTTTTGTAGATGCGGGATCCAGCAGATTAAAAATTAGCGCGGGATCCCGCTTTGCGGGATTGCAATCCCTACTTATGGCCGTTTGTTTAGTAGGCAGGCATTAAGGAAAAAATTCGCTAAAACTTTTTTGATTCCGACAAAAAATCTGCTAGTTCGTGATATTTCGTACATGCATATTAAACGGTCATAATATCGTTAATTATATTATAAGGAAACACCCCGAGTGTATAATAAACTTTGAAATCAGGTTACATATTTTGTTATTTCAAAACTTTTCCTTTAACTTTTTCCTTTTAAAATTTGGAATGAATTATTTGGCGTTTCAGAACCTCAACAAAATTTGATCTATTACTTTGTAGTCCAGGGACCAGGAGCCAATACCTATAGCTGCAATGCCGATTTGAGTGTCATATTTTTTTTATTTTAGTGTCATTTGACTGTGCCCAACTGTATCTGGGGGCACGGCATGCAGTGCCCCAGCCCAGCTTTTTAGCAAAGGCACGGCCGTACCATACTTTTCTCGAAGCGGTTCGCGGCTATTTCACACCCTCCTTATCTTCAATGTTAACAAAGCTAGAGATTTAGATTTCGATGACTAGGAGCAGGTATTAAAACTAGCTTAACCTCCAAATTACATTATATTCTGATTAATAGTTTACTAGTTACGGATGGTCAATGTTACTACGTTTTGTCACTGACTGACAGATCATCAAAATTCTAAGGTACTTCTAGCAGACTTAGAACCTTGAAATTTGGTACCCGGATAGGTCTTTATTCACAATGAAAGGAAAAATTATGAAACCGGCCAAGTTCGAGTCGGACTGGCGTAGATAGGGTTCTGTACCGTAAATTTGTATGGGAGCTCCTCTTAAATAAAAGGTTTATTTAATTTTTATTATTTATTATTAAAGTTGAAATACAATTGAGTATTTTCTGAAATTTCCAAAAACTTTATGAAAGTATGAACTCCTCCAAATATGCAGTTTTATATTTGTTTCTTAATAATTATGTGCTTATTGCCGAGCCACTATAATATTTTAAAAGAAAGAAAACTATTGATACATTCACTGAATGTTGACTTCAATTACAAAATAAGTTGAAGGCTTGGCTTGAATGTGATCTGAAAACTTTTTACGACAGAAGTATTGCATAGCTTTGCAATATTTTGCTTGGCTCCTTTTACATTTAATGTTTTGGTGGGATACTATATATATATATATATATATAGTATCCCACCAAAACATTAATGATATATATATATATATATATATATATATATATATATATATATATATATATATATACTTATATACTTATATAACTTTTTACGACAGAAGTATTGCATAGCTTTGCAATATTTTGCTTGGCTCCTTTTACATTTAATGTTTTGGTGGGATACTATATATATATATATAGTATATATATATAGTATAAGTATATAAGTATATAAGTATATATATATATATATATATATATATATATATATATATATATATATATATATATATATATATATATACTATTCATTCCTTACTTGTAAGTCGTAGCACCTACATATCCTGTGTAACTTCTGTGGGTTCTAATAGGATGAGGATATACAGGAAGAAGTCCCGACGTGCCGATACCTGGTGTCGTCGACCGCATGTAACTCTATACTAATGCGGTGTTCAGGTTTTCACATTACGGCTTAATAAATATTAGCTTATATTTTTACCGCATTACATGTATTTTTGGTAATTATGTTACTTATGGTAAATTTAAAGACCAAATTGTTGCTTTATGTGTCTAGGAATTAGAATAATATAATATACATAATATTATTATTTATTGTGTAACGACTAACGTCAGAACGAAGGCCGACAGGGCTCCTATCCTCTGACTCATATTTTCGTTTGATTTTAAGGTATAAAGGATACAATTTATTTTGTTTATAACCGTAGGATCATAATATAATTCATATCCTATCCATTTAGTATTTACTTAGGCTGCCGCACCACTCGCGGCTTAATGTGAAGGCAGCCTTAGGATGTATGTATGTATATTATCGACTATATACATATTATGATTTCTTAAGTTTTCGCGAGTATCACTCATGATATTATAAGTTTAAACACTTACGGATTTTGTCGCGGAGCACTTTTATTAATCCCGACGTTTCGGCTACTTTGCAGCGGCCGTGGTCACGGGCGGACTGAGGTGACAGGTGTCCAATTTCTTGAAGTTATCCATCTACCCGACGACTCATCAATTTTTGTTTGCGTTCCGATCTACGCAGAATGAACTCACAGTGTCTTGAAGCCGAGGTGTCATGGATTTGTGCTTGAGTTTGTTTATTACTGGATCCCAACTAGATGGCAGCACCCAACCATCTTCACGGTTAAAATTAGGGTGTTTTTTAATTTCTATGGCCTCGCGTATCATTCTTGGGCGGTATCGTGCTTCTTTTGCCAGTACTTGTGGCTTATCAAATCTTATGTAATGGCGAGGTTGATCCAGTGTGTGTTCACAAATCGCGGACTTGGTGTTTCTACGGTGTTTGACATCTGCAATGTGTTCCTTGATCCGGGTTTTGATGGACCTTTTGGTTTGCCCTATATAAGAGAGGCCACAATCACAGTCGAGTTTGTAGATTCCTGCATCTTGAAGGGGTAAGTTGCATTTCACTGATGGTAAACATTGGCTGATCTTTTTGGGCGGCTTAAAGTATGTTTTTATTGAAGCTTTCCTTAGAATGTAGCTCACTTTATCAGTGACTCCCTTTATAAATGGTAACACTGCAGGTAATCTTTCAACTGTAGCCGGCTTCACTCGGTTGCTGCTCTGTTTGCGTGGCACCCGAAGCTTATTGTCGCGTAAAACTTGTGTAACATGATGAAGCTCGGTATCCACATGCTGTTCATCGCAGATTCCTCGCGCTCTTTGAAATAAGGATTTTCCAACAGTACTTAACTGTGCTGGGTGATGATGGGAATCACCATTTAAATACCTGTTTGTGTGTGTAGGTTTGCGATACATCTACGCCTCAAAGACAATGAACAACTGGTCAGTTTCGATATACAGTCCCTATTCACTTGCCTACCAATACAGCAGTGTATCGAAATTGTTACAAGAAGGCTGAGAGAGAATAACTTACCGGTTGAATATGCGGACTTGCTAGAACACTGCCTTACATCTGGCTATATGTTGTGGAATTATGACTTTTACATGCAAGTAGATGGTGTTGCGATGGGCTCACCTGTTTCACCTGTGGTGGCTGATATTTTTATGGAGGACTTCGAGAAGTTAGCCCTTGAGTCCTCACCTGTACAACCCACCTTCTACAAGCGGTATGTAGATGATACTTTCACAATATTACCATCAGACAAAGTATCCATATTCCTTGAGCACCTGAACAGCCTCAACTCCAAAATACAGTTCACAATGGAGTTGGAGAGAGATAATTCCTTAGCTTTCTTGGACGTATTAGTAATAAGGAATCCTGATGGCACATTAGGTCATACGGTGTATCGCAAACCTACACACACAAACAGGTATTTAAATGGTGATTCCCATCATCACCCAGCACAGTTAAGTACTGTTGGAAAATCCTTATTTCAAAGAGCGCGAGGAATCTGCGATGAACAGCATGTGGATACCGAGCTTCATCATGTTACACAAGTTTTACGCGACAATAAGCTTCGGGTGCCACGCAAACAGAGCAGCAACCGAGTGAAGCCGGCTACAGTTGAAAGATTACCTGCAGTGTTACCATTTATAAAGGGAGTCACTGATAAAGTGAGCTACATTCTAAGGAAAGCTTCAATAAAAACATACTTTAAGCCGCCCAAAAAGATCAGCCAATGTTTACCATCAGTGAAATGCAACTTACCCCTTCAAGATGCAGGAATCTACAAACTCGACTGTGATTGTGGCCTCTCTTATATAGGGCAAACCAAAAGGTCCATCAAAACCCGGATCAAGGAACACATTGCAGATGTCAAACACCGTAGAAACACCAAGTCCGCGATTTGTGAACACACACTGGATCAACCTCGCCATTACATAAGATTTGATAAGCCACAAGTACTGGCAAAAGAAGCACGATACCGCCCAAGAATGATACGCGAGGCCATAGAAATTAAAAAACACCCTAATTTTAACCGTGAAGATGGTTGGGTGCTGCCATCTAGTTGGGATCCAGTAATAAACAAACTCAAGCACAAATCCATGACACCTCGGCTTCAAGACACTGTGAGTTCATTCTGCGTAGATCGGAACGCAAACAAAAATTGATGAGTCGTCGGGTAGATGGATAACTTCAAGAAATTGGACACCTGTCACCTCAGTCCGCCCGTGACCACGGCCGCTGCAAAGTAGCCGAAACGTCGGGATTAATAAAAGTGCTCCGCGACAAAATCCGTAAGTGTTTAAACTTATAATATCATATATACATATTACCTATTCTAGCTTGAAATTAGAACACATTTTCATCTAGAGTCTAGATATTCTAAATTCAAATGACGACCGACGACGTCATAAAATTTTTAATGTATTTTTTGTATCTGGCCTAAAGGTTAATCAGGTGAGGAAATGTTCTAATATACTTACACAAAATATATTAATTTTAAATTTTGTTACTCTCGCTAAAACTTGAGAACGTCTCAACCGATTTGGCTAATAGTCTCGAAATATTCGTGGAAGTCCAGGGAAGGTTTTTTATTCGGAGTTTACAGGTCATCTAGTTTTATATAGAAATAGCCTGTAGCCGTATAGAAATATACAACTAGCTGACCCGACAAACGTTGTTTTGCCATATAAATGATTTCGAGTATCAATATAAAAAGTAGATAAAACCTATTCGCAGGTCTGACGAATGTACAATACTTATGCACATTAAAATCGGTCGAGACGTTTTGAGGAGTTCGCGCACAAACACTTTGACACAAGAATTTAATATATCCATACTAATATAATAAATGCGAAAGTGTGTCTGTCTGTCTGTCCGTCTATCTGTCTGTCTATCTGTTACCTCTTCACGCTCAAACCACAGAACCGATTTTGCTGAGATTCGGTATGGAGTTCGGTATAGGATACTTTTTATCCCGGAAAAATGTACGGTTCCCGCGCGATAAACGAATTTTGGCGGGGCGTCATCTAGTTAGATATAAAAATAGAAGTTTTACTTTAAACTCCACAAGCTCATAGAATGTGGATTTCTTATGCACGAATGCTCTGAGTTAGCTATTGGTGATATCGAGTGGAGTAAAAACAGTGTGCCTAATCGCGGTTACAACAGTTAGGTCTCAATTTACTGGCAGTCACGAACAGAAGGTCACCGCTCTTTCTCGTACATCTTTAAGGCTTCTCTCTATAACACTGCTAAGTTAATAAAACCTTGTTGGGCATACAGGAATATATTTTACATTATACACAAGTAAAAATGTTATTCTAAATTCGCTCTCAGATTAACTTAATAGATATCTTACGGCCGCACTCAGCTAATGATGATTTAACTTCAATTTAATGAAGATTTTGACAAAAAATGTATAGCACTGTTTCCCAACCTGTGGTCCACAGACCCCTAAGGTTCGCGGCGTAACCTCTGGACCATACATAATATGCAAAATGCTAAATGCCTCATAATCGCTACGCCAACGTGCGGTGAGCGAGACTTTTTGTGTTTATTTTATTGAGAGGGTCCGTGAAAACTGTGCTTAATTTCTTAGGGGTCCGTGACTGAATAAGGTTGGGAGACACTGATGTATAGGGTTTTTGTCGAAAATCTTGAGCTAATTACAGTGAAGTCATTAATATTCGTCTCTGAGTGCTGCAGTTAGTTTGTTCTTTGATTCAATGATATATTTATACGCAAAATATTTGCTGTAGCATACACAGGATATGCCATATTATAACTTACACCACAGACATAGATCAAGATAGATACCGCATGTGTATGTAGTTCGCGTGCCATTTCGCGTTCCCATACGACGAGCAATGCTCATCTTTCGAAAGTCTGTTCTTTAGTCTGCTATCGGAATCGGACGTCAATCGGAATTTTAAAAATGCCTAAATGCCTAAAAGTGCCGTATTGAGCTGTAGAAATTCAAATAGAAACGTTGGCCTAGGTAATGGATATTTCTTATAATCAGTGCGTCACAGTAAGTAGCAAAAAAGTGTCATGCTTGTTATCATACAAATGACATGCGGTATTTATCTTGATCTATGTCCTGTGACTTACACCCTTAAATTAATTTTGTGAGCTTCTATCAGGAGTGCCATCTGTCGTAAAACATTTTTATGGTCACCTCGTTTTATGAACACTTTTGTGATGAGAATAATAAAATATGTGGGTCAGTCACACGATTTTTTCCCATTATCAGTAAACAATAAAGCGAATAAGTGACCATTTCACCATCATTTTCTTACTTTCTCTCGATAAGCGATTTAAAATCGCGTGAAATCGTTTGTGAACATTTTCTTCTTATATTTAAAAGGTTAATTATTATTATTTTTAACAAAAAATTAAAACCGACTTCCAAGGTAAAAACAATATTAACATTAATATGAACTAAAAAGTATTAAATAATTTTTGCTATCTAATAGTGCCTTTTTCCGAATTCGGCTAAACCTTGACTATTTCTGTACTCAATCTTCATTATTTTGAAGTCGGTACCAGATAGCTGAATCTTCAGTCCTCTGACAGAATATTTGAAATTTTTGGAACTGGCACCGACTTCAAAATTATGAAGATTGAGTACAGAAATAGTCAAGGTTTAGCCGAATTCGGAAAAAGGCACTATTAGATAGCAAAAATTATTTAATACTTTTTAGTTCATATTAATGTTAATATTGTTTTTACCTTGGAAGTCGGTTTTAATTTTTTGTTAAAAATAATAATAATTTCACTCTTTTTAGTTACACTAGTAGGTAAACCTTCGCGTAGGTATATTTTACGTATCTTATTACACAGTTCACACTCACAAAATAATATATTATCAGTGAAGTGAACATATTGTGCTAAGTAATTTAACAATTTTAATACTTCAAACCCCAAGCGGTCACCGGCGATTGCGATAACAATAGAAAGGCTATTGTGTCTCGTTTTTCCACGATTCAAGGATCTATCAGATAAAAAATTGTACAAACTTGCATAGGATGTAGCGTAGCTACTCATCTAATATATAAAATTCTCGTGTCATAGTTTTCGTTGCCATACTCCTCGGAAACGGCTTGACCGATTCTCATGAAATTATGTGAGCATATTGTGAGGATATTGGTCTGAGAATCGGCCAACATCTATTTTTCATACCAAAAATTATTTATATGGCAAAACAACGTTTGCCGGGACAGCTAGTAATATAATATAATATTATCATAGTTATTGACAGCTGTTCTTGTAATCAAGAATTCAATTTCAAATCCATTCAAATCGATACTTAGTGCGCCATCTATCGATTAATAAGTATAACTAATTAAAAAGACACTTATTGACTTTGTTTTGTTTAAATGCTCTTTTTAAAATAACTTTATTTTAATTCTATATTTTGTCTATTAAAATTTTATAAAGTAGTTAGTATAGTATTCGATCTGTATATATTATATAAAGTAGTAAAGTATATTCGATCTGTCGCCACGATACCGTCGCCTCCGCGGCGCTGACCGCCGTATATATTTAAACAAAGTGTTGTTATACAGTATAAAATTATTATTATTATTAGTATATCCACACCTATGCCTTGTACTATTATCTATTCTGTGCCATGAGACATTGGTGACCTTAACACGACGTGGTAATGATGAAGACGATGATGATGATGATGATGATGATTATGATGATGAATATGAGTTGCATAGTAGCATATGCTTTCTGTTCTTAAAACAACGCCGAAACTCCCAAACGTGTATCTATAAGGAGCCAGGAGTTCTCTCAGCATCTTCGAAACCATGGTATACCTTGACCCAATATTTGACTTTTTGGTAGCATATTCTTAGTACACTTCACATAAAACCAAAATCACCATATGTTTCCATATAAATTTCGAGGAGTTCCCTCGATTACTCCTGGATCCCATCATCAGGTCACCACTTTGTGAACATGGTACCAAATTGGAGTAAAACCAAATACAACAAAGCAAAAATTTCGAAAATCGGTTCACAAACGGCGGAGTAATCGTTGAACATACAAAAATAAAAAAAAAAAAAATAAAAAAAAAAAAAAAAAAAAAAAAATATCCACAGCCGAACATATAACCTCCTCGTTTTTTGGAAGTCGGTTAAAAATACGTTTAATTTTAAAATTAAGCTTTAGATGTATTTTTATTTTGACGACATGTTTGATTTTTTACACGACCGTTAACCATGACTTGAAGAAATCGCTAACGGTACGAGTTAGGTTTTTAATAACTTTTTTACCTATTTTTAACTAGATGATGCCCGCAACTCCGTTGCGCCAAAAGTCGTTTATCACGCAGGAACCGTACATTTTCCTGGGACAAAAAATATCCTATGTCCTTTCCCGGGGCTCAAAGTATCTCCATACCAAATTACAGCAAAATCTATTCAGCAGTTGGGACGTTAAGAGATAACAGACAGACAGACAGACACACTTACGAATTTATAATGTTAGTAAGTATGGATATTAGTATGGATGTTTAAATAAATACTTCATAAATAAACTATTTTTCCAGCGGATTCTCCATTCCTAGTATTATAATGTAGGGGTGGAAATTCAAAAGAATCTTTCGTTCGTTGTTAATATCTACATTATAAAAGGCACAGTGCAAAATTTTTAACACCTTACAACTATATAGCCTCATGCTGCTAGTATATATATTATTTGATGGTCAATTTTGTAATGTTGGCAAATTATTGCAAAAGAGAAACGTATTGAACGATTCGCTCGTACAGTGAAGGTAAATATGAAAGAATACAGACTTATGCTACCACAGATTAATAAATCTACGAAAAATACCTCTTGTAGGTTTTGGGCGACTTTGTAAGCACAAAATAAAATCTCCCTAAAGCCTAAAACAAAAAAAAAACAAAGGAACATAATTGATTATATTATTATATACGGTCGAATTGAGAAATTCCTCTTTTTTCGAAGTCAGCTAAAAAAAGCATCTGTCCACAAACACTTTAACATGAGCATCATTATGATTGACCTTATTAGAGATATAATAAATTTAATAATGTAACAAAACTTTCTGCTTTAACATTTTGTATAGAGGCTTGTTAAAGTCTACCTTAGTATTCTACAAGTACCTAGTCCGGTGTTTGGTTCTAAACTTTGTTTACACTAAGATCAAAATTAACTAAAACGGAATAAACCAGATACTTTACTTATGAATTACGAAGGCCAGACATTCGCAACAATATTATGAATGTCACAAAAATGGCACAAAATAACATCCAGGAAGGTGCGAAACCAGTTGCCTACGTCAGCCCTATCAAATATAATAATTTATTGATTTAATTAAAATACTATAGGAAGCAGACCACCTCAAGGTCAAGACATAGACGCATATAGAACGGGGAAGTGCTTATGTCATGGTGACGTAGACTACAGCCTATTATACACCTGCAAGGATGTTTTGGCGCGTGACATGGGGGTATCCGAACAGATCTGGTGACGCCAGTGTTATCTGATTAGTTTATTGGATAGGGGGCGTGTGACTGTCACAGAAGTAGAACTCTACAACGTGGTGTTAGTTCTAGTTCTGGTTACATGATAAAACATCCTTGAAGAACTACAAAAATGTTCTACCTAGAGCACTAGGCATCGTCATACATGGGGCTCTCCCCCATGGCCTCATGGGCCATGACAATGACGTGCCAAGCATAACAGAACAGAAGCGACAAGTGTGGAACAAAATAATACATACTTGGATGACATTGACATCAGCGCGGGAGTGTGTAACAGCAGGCTGTTCCATCAAGTGAGAATTTACAAGATGACGGCTTTTAGTTTCGGCCACGCGCCAAAACCTCTTAGTAGTATCGCACAGTACTCACTCAGAGCTATATTGAATTGAAGTATCTATTAACGTGCTCCTTATGTCCTAGGTATTAAGGTCCTAAACTTAACCAACTGTGGCCTAAGCGGGTACTATCACTTTTATTCGAAACTACGCATGGATACCGTTAGTGCAGTGAGGTTAAAAGTGGTACCGGTTTTGTATTTGTAGTGTCAGTAAACCATTGACAAGTACTCGATAAGGGAAACGGGCAAATGTATCGCCTGATGATAACCGGTTACTTTTGCCCAAAAGATCTTGTACTTATATGTGCTTTCTTAGAATAAATTAAATTCTACTTCTTAAAATATGGTTATTGAAACACACTAGTTACAAAAGCGTTTTTTAAAAACATATTTTACAAAAATCTGGATAATGTGAATAAAAACTCTAATAGCGTACCGAAAGCTTTTTGAATGTTCCTAGTACCTACAATCTACATACTTAATTGATAATAACTAGAATAGAAATTGCAATTGAAAGAAAATTATACATAGATTTCTAGGAATGTTGAAGCTACCGGCCAGCCTTACTGCCGCGCTCAGAGCACGCCGGCCCTTAAAACTTGTCATACATTCGACAACTCATTAATATCTAAAATAACCCGCAGTTATCATAAAAACTCCTGTGTACAGCCGTCAAAGTTTCATGGTTCGACCCTATCACTATGACAATAAGAATCAGAATTGACACATTGGCGATATGTTCTGATTCTCGCAAATCGCAACTCATTACCTCTGAGAGGTCGTCGAATTAGCGATCACTGACACGCGAAGAACATAAACAGTGACAATGGCCTAGTTTCCTACTGAGAGTACCATAACATTTACACGGCTATTCATTCTCATGGGAAAACTTCTTGGCGTTGGAAGCAGGGCCGGATTTATTGAAGTGAAAACTTCTTTAGCGGCGTTGACCACTTTTGTGGGATGGGTAAAAACTGTGAAACTCGCGTCAGATTCTCATGCTGATCGAAAAACCGTAAGACGGTTGGAGAGTAGTGTTGTAACATCGAAATCGATTAATCGAACAATCGATTGTTTTTTTTCGATTGTCGATATTTTTTATCGATATTCGATTGTAAGGGTTTCAATTAATTGAAAAAATTGATTTTTAAAAAATCGATTTTCATAAAAAATGGATTAAATTAAAATTTTTATCGATTGTAAGGGTTTCGATTAATTAATATACATTTTTGTAGTATTTTTTTAAATCGATTTTCATACAAAATGGGTTAAAAAAATAATGCACAACGTTAATAATCAAGTTTTCTTCTGCCGCCACTCCCGGAGTGCAACCCATCTTTTTTTAAATTTCGGTTTACCACTTCCTGATAAGTGCCGGATAGGCTATCCACCACTTAACTTGACAGATGGAGTATGGAGAATTTGTCAAATATGTTGTGGATACTTTATCAGGTAGTGGTGAAACAGGCCCCAAGCCATTTAAATTTCGCCGCCCCTATGTACGAACTCTGCCGTCTCCCCTAGGACGCCATATCCCCTAGGACGCCATAAGACGCTACCGCCCATAGGCCATGGCTTATACTACCTATACATAAATCCAAGGCTGTTGTGAAGGCAGTGAATCGACCCTGAGCATGACCAATGACCATGCCCTAATATATTTTAAGCTATATTAGATGTATTTGTAGATTGTCTACAAACAATCAACTGTGTTGATTTTTGAACTGATAATAATTTACTGCAAAAATATTGATTACATATTAATATTTTTACCGTGTCTATCTGTCTGTTACTTCACGTTCTAGGCAACATCTTATGAAGGATATTAATATGTATATTACATTTTGCATTTCGTGTTACACTTAATGATAACTTCCCTTACTAACACAAGATCTACACATATAATGGTGGGTGTGCAGACGTAAAGTTAAATAGTGTTTTCTCAAGAACAATACATTGTATACAGGGTGTAATAAAACTAAGTGATATTACTATAGAGTGTGTATGTGTCCCCTGTCCCCTGAACTCTATACAGGGGACTCATACACCCCCCTTAAGTTTTATCACTTTGTTTTGTTACTCACCGTATACAATGTTTTGTTCTTGTGTAAAAGTAACAAAGCCAAGTTCAAGTATAAACTTTGAATTGATTTCACTTGGTGCACTTAGGCTATTCATTTTCAGCGTGATAATTGACGTCCGTATACGATATAGATAATGAGTGTGAAAGTCCTCATTGTTTGGATTCGGTCAACTGTCTGTGAAAGTTGGTATAGTCAAAGTGTACTGTCAATTTATACAGCGGTGTTCCAAAATACATGAATAGAACCTGCTTGAAGCGTTATTAATTGCCTCTCGGTATCTTGATTTAAGAGGGCGACTAACCCAAAAAATCAAACATCTTCCTTCTCTCTTCACATTTACGCCCATCTTTCATATGCCAGGTGAAAAAGGACGACGCGGATTTATCGCCGAATTAGTTTTTTCTCAATAACTCGATAAATATACAACATTTTAAAAATCCGCTAGGTTGGTTTCTCAATGATAGAATTTTATACAATGTGTATAAAAATATTAACTTAGTACAATGCACGGTTATGGCAATAAATGAAAAATTCGGGAAAAGGATTTCTAGGACTCCTAGGACTATGTTTCACCCAGTTTATGAATTCCTGAACTAGGCCATAAGCCATCTTGCGGTAGCTTCTATCGCACCCGTTACTCTGTCTTAAGCGGTGAGTGAAGCACCATGGGGTTATAGCGGGTAGATCGACGCCAAGGGCGTCCCACATACCCCGGCCGATATCCCCTATCCGTTGGGGATGCCTAAAGTATTTCCTTTTATAAAAAAAGGCCATACCGTAATCTTTGAGTATGGAACCATTCTATTTATAAACCGCGCACATTGCACGTCAGTCAACGTATGCATGAAGGACAGTGTTGCAAGTTTGCAAGTCGCAGTTAAGCAACTGCTGATCTGACTGATCCTGACCTGTATGCGACTGGAAATGCCTTAAACTAGTCGTACTAATGTACATTCGCTTATAGTTACTATATCGCCAAATCGTTTGGCGAAAAAAAAATTACACCTTTGCAGTGGTATAGTGGTATTTTCGTGAATGGCTATTGAGTAGCTATTCACGAAAATCATTAGCTATGCATTATATGATTAGCTATGCAAAAATTAGCCTGGTACAAATGGTTAATTTTTTTTATTAAAATTAACGTCTTCGCGTCGGTATGGCGGGCTGTAAGCCGCACCCGACAAGTATGGCATTACGCTTTCGCCTACTTATTTTTTTTGACTGTCTGAAAATACAAGCATTTTTGTGGAACAAATCGTTCGACACTCGTTATTTATCCGACACGTTCGATTAACGCCCACGCGTTTGGGCTGCCAGTGCGAGCGCTATGACCATCATTTTGCTTTTTTGATTTTTCCTTTACGTATTTATACCCCTGTAGAACCGCCAGCCTCGTACAAATGACCAAGAGTTTTGTGTCACAATCTCCAGGCCTATTAGCTTGTAGGCTCTAGTAATATATTATGAAGGTGTGTTTGTTTATATCAAACAGGATCCGAACCCCGAAACTAGTCGGCGATGATTTTGATGAGCACACATGAAGAGTAGATCGCAAAAAAGGAAAATGAAGGTTCCTTTGGGATACTCTATTTGATACTATAAACCTAAATTTACAAAGAAGCCTCAGAAAATCATGAAGAAATGATAATGTCTAGTCCCCCTCCGCCTTGTCATAATGTTCGCGTACCTCTCGGAATAATACCTCAAAATAATATTTGTATTTCGTGACCTTTATGACTATAGTAATCTTTTAACAATTATCATCCACCCACCAGAGTTTAACATTACACAGTACAATTACCGTGGCCTTTGAAAACCATACTTGCTAGTACCACGGAAATAACCTTGAGTGTTTGTTCTGTAATTAGATTCCTTAAAATGATCACGTTCATGTTAATTATCAGGGTTCCGTGCTCTGAGAAGAAAACAATAATATTATGATACTGATGTATCCATACTAATATCATAAATGCGAAAGTGTGTTTGTCTGTCTGTCTGTTACCTCTTCACGCCCAAACCGCTGAACCGATTTTGCTGAAACTTGGTATGGAGATACTTTGAGTCCCGGGAAAGGACATAAATTTTGTCCCGGAAAAATGTACGGTTCCCGCTCGATAAACGAGTTTTGGCGCAACGGAGTTGCGGACGTCATCTACTCGTAGTGTCGTAATAAATACTGATGTTAGAGTAAGAGCCGGCGACACCCAGATTTTCGTCATTTTATAAAAAACCCAACTCCTAAAGTATTATAAGACTTTGCGGTGGTCTGACAGTGGGAAGCATAACTAGAGACTCTGACAGTTATCCGAGAGAAAATGAAATAAAAAATTAATTTTATACTTTATCAAAGGTTACGTACACAGAGAACTGTATACCTCCTAAAGTGACCGCGACCGAAGCTAGCTGGTCATTCTTACCTCTTTATGCGTCATATAGGTACAGGAAAACTTTCAGTGGTTAGAAAATAACAAAAGTCTGGCTTGCTCTAGGGCCGTTATAATCAGAAGACGTAAAACGAATAGGGATGATGACAAGGTAAAAGATTAGCGACTTTTGTTAATAAAATAAAGAAAGCACGGCAAAAAATAAGCGTTACCAAAATTTCAGCTCGATACCATTTGTATTTTTTTTGTTAGGCGCCTTCAAAGTTGGATAATCAAGTCGATTTTTTTTTCAATTAAATTTCTTAATATTTGTATACCATTCGATAACTTATGCAATTAAAAGCAACTTTTGGTATGAAACCACTTTCATAAACGCAATATTTAATATACCTATCGAACAAAGTTCTCTCCCGATCCATACAAACTAAGAAAGACTGACGTCAGTCTTTCGTAGCACTTTGTATGGGGCGTTTCGGGCAGGTCTATTTTATGAGATGTTTGAATTGTTCATATCTTGGTGAATTTTTAAGCTATGAGAGTCATTCTTTCAGCAATGTTTCTATTTTTTAAGGGTCTTTCAATTACCAATAAGAAAAAAAATTAGTCATCAAGCCTATTGCCAGTCAATTCTCCACGAAATAAGTAAAAATGTACGTCCGTTTGGATGGCAATGGGGATTGTCCATTTTTTTTAAATTTTGCTCATTACAAAAACATTTCGAGGAATAAGGTCAGTGATCGTTTTTCTGTATATAAACAAAAAAAATACCCATTAGTTACTTATATTTTTGAACAAATATGTTTAACCTTAGTTTGACCTTCAATGGCGTTAAATTAGCAATAATTTCGACCAGCATTACTTTTCGAACTTTTGGTAAGCTTCTCGTATCTGCTTCCACATAATGATAACTTGCATTTGACGAACCGGCCATTATAAATAAGATTGAAAGGAAAAAAAACATACTGCAGAGGTCATTTGGCCGCCGATGATGACGTCAGAGCGAAACTTTAAAAATTTATTGAGACAAAACTAGCCAATGAATTTCAAAATTATTTAATTTATATTCTTAAAATACCCTATTTTAACGAAAAAAAATATAAAAAGTACATGTGATTTTTTTTGGACAATGCCCATTGTATTAGGTACTTACTTTAGGAAGTTTTATTTTTGTACGGAACCCATTACAGTATGCAATTACAACTCGTAATTGGCTAGGTTTTATATTACGCAAAAATAGTTATCAGGCAGGAAAATTTATTTCTTTTTTAGCATTTTAATTTGATAATTGAAGACAATATGAGTGGAGGAAGCGGATATAAACTAATGTTTTATAACACATGGGCATGCAATTACTAATTTTGCCCTATTAATTATTTGAACAAACCTTGTAATTTACCTATTATTTCATCATTTGGCTAAGATATATAGCTTTACATAGAATCCACATTTTTTAATTAAAATCATTTTCCCGGTCCTAAAGCCTCCATTTATGCAATAAACAACAGTTTTCAAATTGTTACTTAACGGGTTCATCTACACGTGTAGGAAACCGCGCATTTTTCAGGGATAAAAATTATCTTTTGTCGTTTCTCGGGACTCAATGTCTCTCGCACTTTCTCATAATATTTCATGTTAAAGTTTAGAATGTTTCTGATCTGTACTATACTTGCCTCTGAGTTGAGCGAGTTTCAAGGACAATAGTTACTCTACTGTACAATATTAACACTGTGGCATTAGCCAGGTTATCTCGTGATAAGCGGTGATAAGAGGTAGAAGGTTACGACCCACGGCATCACTCATCAGTATTTTATTGGTTCAGTTTTAAATCGCACTATTTACATTGTGATAATAATTTCATATACGTACTCGTATCTATCAATATTGATAATAATACATTGCAATCCAGACTTAATTTTATATATGCAAAAATGTGTCTGTCTGTTACTTCTTCACGCCCAAACCGCTGAACCGATTTTGCTAAAATTTGGTAGGGAGAGGGCATAGGATACTGTTTATCCCGAAAAAATGTGCGGTTCCCGCGCGATAAATTAATTTTGGCGCAACGGAGTTGCGGGCGTCATCTAGTTCTATAATAAATTGTAATCTATACTAATATTATAAATGCGAAAGTATCTCTGTCTGTCTGTCTGTCTGTCTCGCTTTCACGCCAAAACTACTGAACCGATTGTAATGAAATTTTGTACACAGATAGTCTAAATTCTGAGAAAGGACAAAGGGGTTGTAAGGGGGTGAAAATGCGTAAATTTGTTCAAATTAAGTTAGTTCCAAAAATTCATAATAGATGGCGCCGTGCGTCTCCTACATGGCGCTATTGCTTACAGAAACGTCTTTCTATAAGAGGTACATCGTCATCTAATATTAGATAAGTTTTAAGTTTTAAGTTTTAAGTGTTAAGTGTTAAGTGTTAAGTGTTAAGTGTTAAGTGTTAAGTGTTAAGTGTTAAGTGTTAAGTGTTAAGTGTTAAGTGTTAAGTGTTAAGTGTTAAGTGTTAAGTGTTAAGTGTTAAGTGTTAAGTGTTAAGTGTTAAGTGTTAAGTGTTAAGTGTTAAGTGTTAAGTGTTAAGTGTTAAGTGTTAAGTGTTAAGTGTTAAGTGTTAAGTGTTAAGTGTTAAGTGTTAAGTGTTAAGTGTTAAGTGTTAAGTGTTAAGTGTTAAGTGTTAAGTGTTAAGTGTTAAGTGTTAAGTGTTAAGTGTTAAGTGTTAAGTGTTAAGTGTTAAGTGTTAAGTGTTAAGTGTTAAGTGTTAAGTGTTAAGTGTTAAGTGTTAAGTTTTAGTTTTAAGTTTTAACTTTTAAGTTTTAAGTTATTAAATTAACTCCGTTCTCTATGCAGTGACGTAACCTTAAACCTATCAACGATAAATAGTTTATGGGTAAAGTTTTGTAATTGGGGGGATAAATATACTTTAAAATTTGGCATAAATAAAGTTTACTTTAAAAAAATTAAAAAAGTTATGTGCACACTGCACAGCTGTTTTTGGGTGTTTTGATTTAAGGGCGTTCCGTCCGGAGATTCCGTAATTGACCATATTTAAAACCTTATAAACTCAAAATCTGAAAGCTACAAAGTTATAATAAAAATACAGTAATAATCTTCAGTATATCAACGTTCCTTTCGTCGTTTTAAATTTTCTATTTTTGTTTATTATACTCATGATATCGGCTTCCAAAGTAATACCAATTTGTTAAAATTCGAGCATACATTCAGCATCTCCTTAGCATTTACAAATTACTTTTATTTGAAACTCACGCCAATAGATCGACAATATCATAAACTAAATATTTGTCGTTTTAAACTTTTTTAGGACAATTTTGAACTAAGATAAGTAAAAATAATAGGGTTTTGGCGCGATCTCGGCAACGCGGCAAATGTATGGCCAAGGTCGTTTGCTCGGGGGCCGGCCTTAAGGGGGACGGCCTTAAGGGGTACCAGGGTTTTTATTATAAAAGCTTTTGACACCAATTTTGTGGATATCGCGCGTTATAAACTGAAGTCCACGCGGACGAAGTCGCGGGCAACAGCTAGTTAACAATATTTTTAAAAATAAATTGCCTTTAGATGACACGTAGTAATCAGAGGAAATCTATACATACTAGTTTTTAAATCGCGAAAATACTCTACTGTATCACTGCTATGCGTATTTCAATGAAAGAAACAGAATAGAATAAGGTGCAGCGCAGACGACAGACTATCCGTGACGCACTTTTTGTCTGTGGAACTAGAATCTATGCAATTATATGCGGACTTTTTGCGTGTCGTGTGCGTTACTGCATATAATTGCTTAGGTTCTATTTCCCACAGACTAAAAAGTGCGTCACGGATAGTCTGTCGTCTGCGCTGCGCCTAAAGATTAAACGTGAAAAAATGTACAGTTCGCGTAATATACCCAAAATTTTCGACGCTAATAATATAATTATTTAAGGAGAGCATTTGACGTCACGTATTCATAAATCATAACTTCTCAATTTCACATTCAAGGCAATAATATTAAGTGTAGTTGGTACTTGTAGCTTCTGATAAGATATTAGAGGGTATTCACACACGGGGAATTACCTCTAGCACGGGCACCACCTCTACTCCCGGTTTATATTTAGGCTAAATTACTCGAGTTATTATTATTATGTGTTTCTAAGTCTTGCTCCATTTCCAAGTATTATAATATTTGATACTTAAGTATTTCTTGAGATTTTTGGATATCTTATACAAATTACCGTGGTAGGGGTACATAATATTATCTAGTACAGAAGAATCAGGTTTCTTGATAAAACAACAAGCCCAGGCCGGCCACATTACATTTTTTTTTAATAAACTTAAATAGGAGCCAGACTGGCCTACGGTTGCGTTAGTTCGAGAAAAGTGGAAGTCTTTGTGGGAGGCCTTTGCCCAGCAGTAGGACAGCATATTAGGGTGTCTAAAAAAAACTCAGGTGTTTTAGATGAATCACATGTTTAGACATCTGATTGCCATGCTTGCCATGATTCACTTAATTTCCCATCCTTAGAAAGTTAAATACATTCTATTGTTTTTATAATAATTAAATTAATGATAATCTCAGAAAATCCGTACTAATACCATTTAAATACGTTATCCGGAAAATCTTAGGATTTACCGTTTATAGTTTTAGCGTTTAATTATTTTTATGATTCATCTTTAACTATCGGATTTACCTATTTGACATTATAACGAAGTCCAAAAGAAACGCAAATACTTTTTTCATTCTATATTTTTATATTTTATCTTGACCTGTTCTTACTATAAGTAAGGATGTTTTTACCCTACATTGCATTTCTGGGAATATGCTGTGTTTCTACTTTCTGGCAGTAAAAATTACATAGAACCGCGAAGTAAGATACATCCATGATACATAAAAATGAAAAAGGGGTCAAGGCAAATTAACAAATTTTTTAAGTAGCCAAAAATGCCGCACGAAAAGTTGTTCCCCTCTTCCGGTAAGTCCGAATCGGCGCGAAGTCCATTTTCTTCGACAGTCGTTAATTTATAATATTATTTTTTAGTAAAAACTTACCTAATTGGCTAGCATGATGATAAGGTGTTGGATCTCCTGGCATCGCTGTCAAGTTCGATCACTTCTTCAATTTAAAGAAAGTTATTCCGGTGTTCAGTTCAAACTTACCTGAAACAAAATATAACGTCTTGTTAGTACATATGTTTTCCTTTTCTAATAATAATATTATAAATGCGGAAGTGTGTATGACCGTCTTTCCGTCTATCTGTCTGACGGTTACCTCTTGACGCCCAAACCGTTAAACCGATTTGGCTGAAATTTGGTATGGACATTGGAGATACTTTGAGTCCCGGGAAAGGACATAGGATATTTTTTTATCCCGGAAAAATGCACGGTTCCTGCGCGATAAACGAGTTTTGACGCTACGGAGTTGCGAGCGTCATCTAATTTATTATATTATAGAAAGGCAAGTTAATCAAATTTAACTGAAATTTTAATAAATATAAGAGAGAATAAGGGAATGGACCTAATGCTAGACACTGAACTAATAGATGACACTTATGACAAAAATACCATAAAAATAAGAATTACTCTAATTATTTCTCAACACTGTAAATTTTATAAGCTTCTCAAGCTATCTAATGAATTGAAAAAATATATTAGAGACGCCTTCGGGAACAAAATTTTAAAATGGGATCAGTTTTCGTAAATAATATGACCGCGTCAACACACTCTCGGCAATTTCTTAGCAAATACTAAATAGGTTAAGGAAGTCGAAATTTTGCACGTAAGTTTTGAATACATTTATTTGATTTTTTGTAATTTCTATTGATTTCATTGGATTAATGGTCATGTTGTATACACTAATTAATGTTTATTTAAGATTTTTTGTCCATTTTCCCTAACAATATAAAGGGTGTCTACTATTAGTTCTTGAAAAAACCTAATGGTTGACATGGATCTCATCTTTGAGTTTTGCAATACATACTAAAGTTATTTTGTACTTTATTCTACTGCAATAATCATCACTATTCTCTGAAAATATAATTCTATTACCAATCTAAGAACTTAGAACTACTACACCTAAAAATGGACATGGTGTCTAATATTAGAACTTGTACTGATCTAAAAATCGATTGCTTTAGTTTTTTAGCAGTAAAAAAAAGAAAAAGGAGAGCTGAGAAAAGAAAGAAGAAAAATAGGTTGTCTGTAAAGTCGGTTTACTGACGATAGTTGAACGTGACAACTACCTTTGTTGAGTTGAACTTAATAATATTTTATAAGTAAACTTAGTTCCGCGATTTGATAACAGATGTCGCTGTTAGGCTTCTAGATCGCGCTATTGCTTACTCGACAACATTTGGTATATGTAATTCAATGGAATAAATTTTCGTCTTTTCGCTGACACTCACTGGTTGTTTTATTTACTATTACGCCAGAGGGATTTGCGTCCCAGGGTAACCCTACAGAACGGACCGGACCAGTGTTGCCAACCACATCACAGAGCTAAGCTGTAGATATGGTAGAAAAAAACTGTAGAAAACTGTAAATATCAAATTGGAAAACAGTAAATCTACAGTTTTTTCCTTTATGATTTTTTATTAATTAATAATGGTAATAAATAGAATATAGTTTAGAAAGCCGGGAATAAAAAACCAGAAATATCATAAACTATGCTTGTTTTACTGACATTAAAATCGGAATTTAAATAGCCATCGATCGACCTTAGAGCATTTTCACATTATCCGATCCGATATCGGGGTAAGTAAAATGTATCAAAATTGTTTTATTTCTGAATAAATTTAAAATAAATATTTTCCTATGAAATATGCAGTACCTGTCTTTCATATTATCCGGCCCACTATCGGATATCGGTTCATACATTTTACTTTACCCCGGTATCGGATCGGCGTCCGACACCGATATCATATCGGATAATGTCAAAACGCCCTTATTTCACCTAACTAAATTTAGACGCCCTAACTAGGATCCTAAAAAGAAGACTAATATTAGAAGCTTCTGATTGCACCAATCGCAAGCCCCTGTCCTTCTGATTTAGTACGCTAATTAGGATCCTAACTTTCTACGACTGTCTGCAACTAATGCCATCTATTAAATCAATTATTATGTTTAATGTAATAAAATATATTGAGCTAATAAAAACTGTAGATTTCGAGGCCTAAACTGAAAACTGAGAGGATTTCCGAAAAACTGTAGATCTACAGCTAAAACTGAGAGGTTGGCTACACTGGATCGGACCGTATGACATCACTCAAGTAGGACTTAGGAGAGAGACGGATGTCGAACGCTGCCGAACGCAAAGGCCGATTGTGCTTCCTTCTCTCGCTCGTTCCGCGCTCTCGCTTGCACTTCAAGCCTTAAATGGAACGCCTCAGAGCGAGGTAACTCTGCATGAACTGGCATGTTTTTCGGGCGCGCAGCCCATATCGAATTATAAGACGTTATCACGTCAAAAAAGAAGAGGCAAAAGAAGCATGGAGACTAAAGAATATTTATAATAGTTTTATTTTGTAAGAGTTACTGAAGACATGGAAGAAGTTATCAATCCTTTATTTTCATAAATATATATTTTATAACAATCAAATGTTGCATGTTTCCTTAAAGTGTCTGCCATTAGGTCTCTTCCCTTATATATTTTAAAAGTTTATATTGAATATTTCAATAGGTTGAACGACTCCAAGGCTTTGAAGTGCAAATTTTGTTAGCGTGCAGGTAATGAATAAACCATAACTTAGGATGTGTGAAAAGTCAGACCCAAATAACTTTGCACTTTGATTTTGAAAACAAACATAATTTAAAAAATTTCATTACGTAATTTTGTCTATATGTATACAAAAATGTAGTTATATATATATATATATATATATATATATATATATATATATATATATATATATATATACATTATACGTCCATGTTTGTATACATATAGATAAAAATGGTTTAAAATTAAGTATTAGCTTTTCGTATTTAACAATGAAACAAAAGAGAGACTTAGCAAACCGAACATACAATCTAGTCTACTAATGTAAGTAATAGATTTTACAACAATGATATCAGTGTAATAAACTAATGAACATGTCCCTGTCATCACTGAGGTTCGTACAAAGCTTATCTAGTTCATTGCAAGATTTCCATTATTAGTCCGGTGGCCGGCCGAGCTTAAATTGCTTTTCCAACCGATAGACGATCCAATTAAAACTACGGTGACGTCACAAAAAATATGGCGGCATCGGTAGCCAATCTGCTCGCGATAAATTGTTAAAAACTTGTCCGTTTTTCCGGCTTCGGAGTACTTTTTGTGCAGAAGTCCAATGAAACATGTGAAGGTATATAATATATCTTATATCCTAAATTCCTTATATCCTTTGATAGCTAATCGAAATTAACAGATAGTTAATAGTTATTGGGAAGAAGCCTAAAGAAGAAATTCTTATGAAAAAAAATCCAACCTGGTTGGAGCTAAAAAGTAAAGAGAAAGTGTATATTATTCTCTTTAATCTGTGAAAGAGCTAAGCTCTTGAAATAATATAGCTCATATAGCGCTCTCAAAGTCCAGTACAACAACATATTCAGGATGCTGTTTGGTCTGTCGCGTTATTGCAGCGCCTCATCTATGTTTGCTGAGGCACATACAGACTGTTTTCAGACAATTGTTAGAAAGAGATGTGCCTCGCTCTGGTCGCGTGTGCAAAACAGTCCACACAGAATCCTGAATGTGTTGGGTAGCAGGTGGGATTCCGTGTTGCTGAAGCATTGGATGCGGCTCCATGCTCCAGTAGCACGGTTCCCATATATTTAATTGTTGATGTTTATGTGATGTAATTCCAATTTATTTTATACTTTTTACTACCACTAGAATAAGGACCTATTGTTGAAACTAACACTATGGATGAAAATCTGAAATAAATTAATTGAATTGAATTGAATTGAATAATATATTACTGCAATGCTATCACGCTAGAGGGCAGCACCAGCATAGACGGTAAACGAAAAGCTTTGTTCGATGTTCGACAACGTTTCAGTCAATATTCTGAATATTATATGAGTTATGACGTGTGCAACGTTTTGGATTATTTATATTTACTGTAAGTATATGCTACCTGCGCCCTCTGCTTTGCGTAATATTCTCGATTGAAGCTAAAAACATTTTATCGAAAAAAAAACGTAGTAGGTAGGTATAAAATCGATTTAATAGCTACAATATTTTATCAAACCTATTAGAGCTGAGTTATTCCATCAAAAATGGATCATTAGCGTGGCAAAGGCTATCGCACGGCCGTATTCGGACACGATCGATATTCAAACTGGCCCTTTGTACTGAAATACCTTAAAGGCGCGTATAATAAATGCACATACATTTACACTTTATCTTTTACCCGACTACGACGAAGCCTATGTCCACCGAAGAGTCCTTTGCGAGAGTATCAACAGTTTTTGTAGTTTGTCAATAACTGCGAGTTGCGACCAATACTTAGTACAAACACACGTAAATTAATAAAATAAACTAAATCCACAAATTATTATTTATCCATTAAACCACCATATTAATTTTAGTGAATTTGTTAACTTTATGTTACGGTAAAACGGTAAAAGTAATATTTGTTCCTATTTCCCTTTGGACATAGGAACGAATCTCAAATAAAATTTGCGCTTACTCGTACATAATTAAATGACGTGATTCATAAATGATTATAATTTATAATGTTATATTTTTCGCATTCGAAGTATCAATTTGATGCACGGAATAAAAATCTTAATGAATTTCAATTGATTTTCAATTGAAATTCATTAAGATTTTTATTCCGTTTTAGTGCAGTGTCTTAACAAAGGCAGAACCGATTGAAAATGCATGTAGTTGTATCTGCGCACGTTTTCTATTAGCACGTTTACATAGCACGTGATACACATACCTGACTAGATAATTTGTCTGTTTATATTATAAAGAACAATCGCTAAAACTATAGAAAAATATTTGTTTAGATAAAGGAAAATTGTAATCAGTTAATAATGGATTATTCATGTTCGCGCCTTAGCTACGAACACCTTTTTTTTTTTTTTTACGCAGTGAAATAATTCTGTGACGAATTTGACGCAGGGGATGGGGCTCCCGCTGCGGATATGTGGGGCTCGCCGCGACGGGTGAGAGCCGCGGCCCTACCCACTAAAACACTGCGATGTTCCCTCAACACGCTGGACCGAGTGCGACCGGTAACTGCAACATGGCTTCCGGGACTCGGTCGGCGATAGCTGCGAACACCTACAATCGTCGAGCGCGGCCGTTGGCGCTCTTCAGTCCCACTCACACGCACGGTCAATATTCGCGGCGCGGTACGAGATCCGTCGCGAACCCCACTCCTCTACCTGCAACCGCCGTGGACGCTCATAGTTTAAAATTATTATCTCAAATATCAAATACTGTAAAAACTGGAATATAGTTATCAAAAGAGTACAGTTTTTGATTCATCTCTTATGTTCGACCGAACAATTCATAAAATACTATTATAATACATTGTATTCATAAATTATAATGCCTATGATTTTTTGTTCTTGATAGAAGAGGATTGTATCAAGCGACTATTTCAACGAATGTCAAGGTCAAAACCTCAACCTCTATATGATCATAGATCAGTCATTCTCAAAGTGTACTCCGCACAACCCTAAAGGTGCTCCGCGAAGGCCTTGTAGCCTGTAGGGGCGCCTTCAGCGATACATAAATTACTAGATAGAGCCCGCATCTTCGTTGCGCCAAAATTCGTTTGTCACGCGGGAACCGTACATTTTTCCGGGATAAAAAGTATCCTATGTCCTTTCCCGGGACTCAAAGTATCTCCATACCAAATTTCAGCAAAATCGGTTCAACGGTTGGGGCGTGAAGAGGTAACAGACAGACAGACAGACAGAAAGACACACTTTCGCATTTATAATATTAGTATGGATTTTGAGAATCATGGGACACCAGCATAATGACAATTCATGTGTGTTGAATGGTGACAAAACATTCTTTTTTTTTGGGTGTCCGTCAAAAATGTCTCTTCCCAAAGATTTGCCACCAAAAAGTTTGAGAGCCGCTTCTCTATTTACAGTGTATATTTTTAACATATAATAGAGGGTGAATGTAGTAGCAACACATTTATCTCAGGTTAAACGGTTAAGGAGACAGAGTCAATATTATACTACAACGTTGCATTACTATGTTGTTTACTAAACATATTATTATTGTTAATTAAACATTAGATATCATATGATATTATGCACATGCACAGGTGTAAAGTGCATATATTATGTACCGCCACGACTTTATTGAAAGTAAAAGTTTATACAGCTAAAAGATTTCGATAGAACCTACATTTTTAGGTTTGAACCCGTGCTTACATTCGTAGCGTCGGGAAACGAAAAAATAACCATGATTGACCTACTAAACACAAATCGAAGCGAATCGTTCTGATTACTGATATTATAAATGCGAAAGAGTTTTTTACCCCTTTAAGACTATTTAGATGGGCATTGAGACGATTGTTTTATTTCGGAACCGTATAAATTATATGGTTCCCGCGCAAAAAACTGAAATAACGTGAAACAATCTTGTTTTTGAACACCCTAGCAAAATTTCAATTCATTCAATATTTTGTAGATCTAGTCTGAATATTTATTTACTAGAGATGACTGGGTGACCTTCATTTCACTTCTGACTATGTTCTCTCCTAGCATATTTCCGCAAACGTTTCGAGACTAAATATTTGGTGATCATTTACTATATTTGGTGATCATTTGACTATACTTGGTGATCTTTTACTATATTTGGTGATCATTTACTATATATTTGGTGATCATTTGACTATACTTGGTGATCATTTACTATATTTGGTGATCATTTACTATATTTGGCGTTCGATTGCCATTTGAAGTGTAGCCGTGAAATAGCTGGTGGTATTGCAATTTTAGACTTTCTTTTTTTGGTGGTAAATATGTTTTTTTGGTTAACAAGTTTAGGGTATCAGTGCATTATATTTGTTCCCATTAGCTAAATCGGTTCAGCGAGACTAACAAAATTGAAAATTCATTTTTATTTATGCAAGGTGTAACAAATCTAACACGATCTAACAAAACTAAGTTATAATATTTTAGGATATTATGTACGCGTTCCTCTTAGAGAGTTCACTTTGAAAGTAGCAGCTCTGAAAGATCAAATTTTTCTTGTGATTTGTATGGACAAACGCCCCAGCGTCACGACTCACGAGTTTACCCATACAAAAGTGAAAAAAATGCTCTTTCAGCGCTGCTACTTTTACAGTGAACTCTATACACGGGACTCATACACACTATATATTATCACGTAGTTTTGTTACACACTGTATAGAAGAAAGATAAAGATATCCAGAGAACACTAGAAACACGAGTGCGGTGTGCTACAAATATGAGAAATCGATACAGATACACTTCCTATAGTCCTGTCTACCGTCTACAGTCTAGACCAGGGAGGCTGCACGTACAGTGTACACGCCTGATTATGTAATCGATTATTATAAGCATCGATTGTTTTTATCTATAAGTACAAACATAATGAAGAAAATGTTTGTTGGTATGCATAGGCTCCGTAAGAAGTGATAGAGATACATACAGATATGTGCTATTTTTATTGCAAGTAGGTAAATGTGCAGTTTCTTTGGGGTTCAATTATGCCAAAGTACTCGATACTGGCTATACTTACTTGATTTTGTATAATATTATATTGTAAAATGTAAGCTCTACGTTCTGTAACCTGTTTAGTTCATCTACTCATTCAAAATATAAAAAATTAAGGCGGTGCTCGATACATGTTGTATGACGTGTAAACCTAATAATAATAATTTAAGAATGTTTATTTATTTGTCTGCATTTAGTTTATATCTATACAGTACGTAATTCTATGACCTATGTAATATATACACACCGGCAAAATTAGCGGAACATAATAAAATTTTATTTTTTTTGAAAATTAATCGCTGTTTTTTATATATTTATTTATTAATTTAATAATTGATGATTAAAAAATAAAACTTATATAAATTTAGGGCATAACAACGTGTAAAATTAAAAAAATCTGCAAAAATCTAAAATTAAGAAAAATCTTTGAAATTTCAGTAGTAAGTTTTTAAGTTAAATTCTTTATTTTTACTTAAGAAATGCCATGTTAACAGCGTGTAATGCCTTCTATGGATCTGAAGAGAGTCTGGATACGCCATTACATGCTTGCATTTTGATTGTCAATCATTTCATGTGGGATATTCTTCTACTCCTCCAGTAGCGCCAACTCGAGCTCCTGAACACATTTTGGAGCTGGAGTTTTAATTCGTACCGTTCACCCATTGATGTGCCACACGTTCTCAATCGGATCCACATCCGTAGACCGTGCTGACCTCTCCACCTGGGCTACGCTAGCATCATTTAGGTCATAATGCCCGATTTTTTTACTCTATGGACGCGCAAAAAATTGAAGTTACTACCTAAAACTGTGTAAAAGGCACAACATGCAGTTCTAGGATGTCTGTGCTATAGCCCTGTACTGTCAAAGTACCATCATTAACAATCATCAGCTCTGTGCGGGCTCCAAATCATATGCAACCCCAAACCATTACGAAGCATGCATGATATACCACTGTTTCCGTTAAGTTTGATAGTATATAGCGTTCCTTACGATTTATCCACATTCTTTATCGCCTGTCAATAAAATTTACACAGAATTTGCTCCCATAACTGTACAGCACACGATTTCACTCACTTGTCAAATTTTGATGTTCACGCGCAAATCTTAGCCTGGCTCTTCGGTGCCCTGTCTCAAGTTTTGGTGCCCTTGCTGGCACCTTTGAGTTTAATTTAACTTCTTTGAGTCTTCTTCTTACTAAAGCAGTTTAAGGTCGATTTCTTAAGGCTTGTACCCTTACAAAACGGTTATCCTGAACATTTGCCACCCGTATATGCCTTGTTCTCGTCTCCGAACGTAAGATCCAGTCTCTCTGTAGCGTTGAAATTTACGATGGACCACGAAAGCCGACACACCTAAGGCCTGACTGACCGAACGCTAGGTGTGACCTTTCTCTATCGTGGTTACAGCTCTAACTGTCGTAGATGCTGGAAAATCCACTAATTTTGTATCTAAGCAATGTGTTCTTCCAAAAACCAAACAATCAAATGAGCTGGCATGCCTTGCACCCCGTTAAAAACGCCATTCTTATCAGAAACACTTACAACGTCAATAATCGAAAAACACTTAGTAGGGCATAATTGCAAAAAAAAATCTGTCAACTTGCCAGTTTTGTTCAATATTTTATTTCTTAAATGAGCTTAGAAACTATAAAAAAGGATTTCACACAGCCCGACCCACTTGAATTCAAGTTGTGGCCCTTTTTACTTATGTAATATGTTCCGCTAATTTTGCCGGTGTGTGTAGTTACGATTAAATACTTAATGCGTTAAAAAGTTGAAGACCTATAATATGAAATTACTTATTTTTTAAACAAATAGCAAGTTACGCAGCCTAGGGGAACCTAGGCTGCGTAACTTGCTATTTGTTTAATAGTAAATTGATATGAATTATGATTGTGACCAAGTAGCATGTTATTGTTGTATTATTTATATCTAATTGCTTGTTTTGACTATTCTGCGTTTGTCGTAACTCATACACTAATTGGTATTTAAAATAAACATTTTAATAACTATTAAATTCACAGCAATCTTAAAAATATGTAGATACTAAGTACATACAAGTACCTCATTTAATTTATATTTTTATAAGTACTTATATCCTGTTTCCTTTTCAATCCCAAATTTTAAATCGTTCAATTCAAAATATCCAAACTATTTTACTCCACCAGATCTTTTTTAATACAGTTTTTGCATTATTTTTAACACTGATCAAATTTAACTCACATTACAATTATTTATTATTGAGATTTATCGTAATTAAAACGGTGAATTATTTATAAGGTTTATCACTATCAACAAGATATGACTTTGACCTTGACCTTACCGTGAATGTGTCTGTCGGTCAGTGTGTCCTCCTCGTCCCACCACGGCCGGTCCTGCATCCTACGAAGAGGTCTGTCGAAGTTACCGTAGTAGTTGAACTCCATCGTAAATATCACTCTCGCGTATACCGTCGCGCTCTATATGATATACTGACTCAAAACGACCAAACATTAATATGATAAAGACCCGACTTTATAAATAAAATTGATAATGCACCGCGTTGCGTTCATTTTATTTGCAAAGCGCGGCGCACGAGAAATTATAAGTGGCGAAATAAATTAATGTTATTAGCATATTTTTTTATTTCTTTTTTAAAACTGCTTCTGATTCTAGGTGAAGCGCCTTAACGAAATACAGTAGCAACGTGTACTTGACGAATCGCACAGCGCACTCTCGGTTTCCGAAGAAAATATTCGCTATCTCACCGAGATAAGATAAAACAAGATGTGTTGTGACACATTGACATTTTTCGTCTTAATTTATTAGGGTAAGTTAACATTCCGATGAAACGCAACGCTGTATTTCTAGATAAATATTCAGAGTAAGGGCCTGTTTCACCACTTTCTGATAAAGTGCCGAATAGGCTATTCACAACTTTTTTCTCCATACTTGACCTGTCAAGTTAATTGGTGGATAGCCTATTCGTCACTTATCAGGAAGTGGTGAAACAGGTCCTTAATCTTTATTAAAACGCCCAAGATAGGTCATAGGTGTTTCATTTGACATCAGTCCCATACCGCTTTTAAACGCTATTTAGCCGCGGTTCAATTTGGTATTATACAACTTCTATAAAGAGACGCATAATATTTTCTTGTGTTAAAAGGATCAGCATTTACCATAGTCTCATTTTTTGGTGGGGACTGAGTACTGACCCTCAAAGAAACATGTAATTTATCTCAAACTGTTTTGGTACTAAGGGACCGATCATACGGTAGTCTCGGAGAATTTTTCCTAGAGCTAAGCTCAATTTATTTAACTGTATATTATTTCATTGACACCCGGTTTCTGAAAGGTCTGTCAAATCACTGATCAACTAACACTGCTGTTAATTTAGCATGGATGTCAAATCAATTTGAGTTTCTGATACATTGATCAGCCAAAAATTAACTAATCTATGATCATTTTTAATTTGACTAGCGATTTGTTATTTTTCGTTCATTACTTCACTATTAACTATCAAAAATACCAATGAAATGTCAAAAGAAGGAATTGCAGACTGTCATTGCTATCAAAAATGTTCTGGAAATTTCAAATCTGATGTTTTCAGAATCATTGATCAAACGAAAATTAACTACTTAATCTGTGATCATTTTGATTTGACATGAATTTTGTTTATCTTCGTTCATTTGTCAGAATTTTGATTTTCAATTTTTCAGACGTTATGGATTCCTAAATTCTTCTTCATTATAGAAATGAATATGATTATAATATACATATTTTTGAAAATAAAACGAGTATTGCAAATAAAACAGTTTATTTGCATTATCGACGTATTTATTACGAAGTTTTATTAAAACTTCGTAATAAATGTGTTTACAAACCTTTTAGTAACGTAGGTTCAAAGAGAAAATGTAGATTTACATAAAAAATCAATTGAATTCATAAGTTAATTCACCCACAACTACCGATTAGTTGACACAGCTTTTGACAAACGTTTAATCTATGATCACGGCTTGACAAGCGTTTCGGAAGCCCAAAATGGCGGTTGACATATGATTCTCGAGTCAAATTCATAGACTTATAATATATACTGTCGTAATTGAACAGCCGTGTCAACTGACGCGCTGATCAAATTAAACTAACTAATCATGCTTCTAGCAACCCAAATGGTACTTGACAAGAGATTTAACAGGCGATTAGTTAATTTTAGTGTTGATCAGCCTTTCAGAAACCGGGTGTGAGTGATTGACTTTAGAGAAAAGCAAACGCAAGAGCGTAGAATAAAATTTAAACAATTTTTCATATTGGTGGTATAAGTTTTACACTTGCGATCATTTTGACAAAACTTTTACCTAAATTTACCTACTGAGTACTGCCACACTCTTAAACGAATATTAATGACTTAATAATAATTAAATAAACATTTTGCCATAAGCCCTTTACGGTGTCTGTCAAACTCTTCATTAAATTAAAGTTGAATCATCATTAACGGCCATACCTCACCGGGATGCCATGGTGACGTGGCCAGCGACGTTGGCTACGTCTGGCGTCTCTACGTAGCCGCAAAGCGGCGTTTTTCTTAAATTCTATGAGATTTAAGAAAATACCCTGAAAGAATGTTTAATTATCTCAAGATATCACTAAAATCAGTGACTGATTGAGTGACGGAGCACACAAGACGTGCAAACAACTGGCAACGTCGCCAGTCGCCGCATGCGGAGCGGTCTCTGCCTACGCTGGCTGCTTAGCAACGTCGTCAGTCGGTCGCCAGGTGAGTTACTCGTCATACATTTATAGAACTAGTTGGCGACCTCGCTGGCTACGTCGCTGGCTACGTCGCTATAGCGTTTCGGTGAAGTATGGCTCGAATGTCTCTGAGAGCGGTCGTTAGACATGACTAGAGTCTAGACCTTACAATACCTAAGGGGATATTATATACCATATCACAATAAATGCAATATGACATAATATAATTGTATTACAGCACAGACACGTAGGTAAGTAGGTATCGAGGTGTTAAACTAATACCTTTATTGAATAATCCTTTTGCGTAGGAGGCTGTCGGCGCTGCATTGCGACAGAAGGGCTGACTGTGTTTATTATGAATTTATGAATTACCTAAACCTAGCAGTAGCGTGGGGTTCCTACTCCTCAAGTTTATAAAATCCTTATCCATACTCATTGAGATGTACATACTGATATTATAAACGTGAAAGTGCATCTTTGTGTCTGTCCGTTTGTTATTTCTTCACGCTTAGGGCCCTTCCACACGACGTTTTTTAGGCTCGTTTGTATCGATACAAATGCAAGTTGAACGCTCAGCAAACGCAAGGTTGCCGACACGTTTTATAACTTCATAATACGTGCCAAAACGTGATGAATACCAAGTAAAAAGACAAAAAATGTAGATATTACCAAATGAAATGCCTACTTTTTTAAAAGGTGTCAAAAAGTTGTCGCTTGGTCGCCGAAAATAAGAGAAATGCCCGTTTCCACGGAGTTCCTAAGCGACATCAAAAGTGCTCGTAGAGACATGGGAGTGAGACCAATCGATAGAGAAAAATTCGCTGATTCCGAATATATAAAAAACTCATTTTGACCCAAAGTGTCGCTTGGTAACTTTTGCCTTTCCACCGTCGATATGTGTCAAAACGCGCATCAGAAACGCGAGTCGCGCTTAAACCGCTGAACCGATTTAGATGAAATTTGGTATAGGAATACTTAATAAGGCCCGGGAAAGGACATCAGATAGTTATTATTGCGGAAAATGTATGGTTCTTGCGCGATAAATGAATTCCTGTGCAACGGGGTTGCTGACAAGATTTAGTCTTATATATAATTATTATTTTTAACAAAAAATTAAAACCGACTTCCAAGGTAAAAACAATAATAACATTCTTATAATATGAACTAAAAACTAAAAAGTATTAAATAATTTTCCTCTCTAAATGTGCCTTTTTCCGAATTCAGCTAAACCTCAACTATTTCTGTACTCAACCTTCATCATTTTGAAGTCGGTACCAGATATAGCTGAATCTTTATATTTTCTTTGACATAAAATTTGAAACTTATGGAACTGGCACCGACTTCAAAATGATGAAGGTTGAGTACAGAAATAGTTGAGGTTTAGCTGAATTCGGAAAAAGGCACATTTAGAGAGGAAAATTATTTAATACTTTTTAGTTTTTAGTTCATATTATAAGAATGTTATTATTGTTTTTACCTTGGAAGTCGGTTTTAATTTTTTGTTAAAAATAATAATTTCACTCTTTTTAGTTACCTAGTAGATAAACTATAATTAGTGCCAATTTACATTGTATAAAAAATAGTTTTATATTGTCTTCACTATATGTCATTGAGGCGCTCTGTCGGCGCTATCGCTTGTCCGAACTCCGATTGTTGTTCATATAGTTTTAGTTACACGATGTATTCCATTAGGTTTCGCTGAGGTGCTCCTGAGTCGCAGTATCGCTTGTACGTAGGAGTTGGCTGTATTGGCTGTGTGAAATCAGAAATGTGTCACCATTGGTGTGAGCAGTGAGCATTGATATTTGAATTGTCAACATTTTGAGTGGTAATTATTGATCTCGTATTGTTATTAGAATATTAATTAACCCTCCAAGATGACCTCCGTCATAGTCCGCGAGTTTATAAGTGGTCGTCGGTGGTACTAGTTATTCTACGTATCTTATTACAATTTGTAATACCCCAAGGCCCAAATGTCAGGTAGATAAATTTAAATAATACATTTAAAAAAATCTAAGTGAACACAACCCTATGCGTGGTAGGTAATTTAACAATTTAACGCTTCAACTCCAAAGCGGCCGCCAGAACAATGGATTTCCAAGAATCCGCGATCGAAGGATGAGCCGAATCACACCCAGCGGCGCGGCGAGTATATTTTCAGTGTCATAATAATATTATGATATTAATCTTTACCTTCGTTATTGTAATACATAGTACTATCGCATGAGAAACTTGGAAAGCCGGCCTCGCGGCCGCCTACGCCTTTCTCAAGCGATACTATATTGTACTACATTAATGAAGATAAAGTTTAAAATTATTATATTATGACACTCAAAATGTTCGCAGCGCGGCATTACCTGACATTAGAACTTGAATAGGTACGACGCAATGCCGCGATGTTTACGCACACGCCGCGCGGCGCGCGGCGGCGTGCGGCGACGCGACGCCGCACCGACCGCCGTGTATAAACAGCCTATATTAATAATTGGTGTTGTTATGTACATAATAATTATTATTGTATCCATACCTATGCCTTGTAAGTTGTACTATTACCTATTTTGTGCCATGAGACATTGGTGACCTTAACACGACGTGGTAATGATGATGATGACGATGATGATGATGATGATGATGATGAATTTTAATTGCGTGGTAGCATAATATGCTTTCTGTTCTTAAAACAACGCCAAAACTCCCAAACGTGTATCTATAAGGAGTCAGGAGTTCTCTCAGCATCTTCGAAACCATGGTATACCTTGACCCAATATTTGACTTCTTGGTAGCATATTCTTAGTACACTTCACACAAAACTAAAATTACCATATGTTTCCATATAAATTTCGAGGAGTTCCCTCGATTACTCCTGGATCCCATCATCAGGTCACCACTTTTGTGAACATGGTACCAAATTGGAGTGAAACCTAATACAACAAAACAAAAATTTTGAAAATCGGTTCACAAACGACGGAGTAATCGTTGAACATACAAAAATAAAAAAAAAATAAAAAAAAACCAAAAAAAAAAAAAAATATCCACAGCCGAACATATAACCTCCTCGTTTTTTGGAAGTCGGTTAAAAATGGACACGAAGTTCACCGGGACAGCTAGTCTTATATATAAAAATGGATTTTCAAATGTGTTAGTCGCGCTAAAACTCGAAAACGGCTGAACGGATTTGGCTGATTTTAGTCTTAAAATATTTATAGAAGTCCAGGGAAGGTTTTAAAGTGACACGAAGTTCACCGGGACAGCTAGTAACTAATAAGTTTATATGTACAATAGTTTGTTTCCGGAGAAGAACCTGTCATAGCTAGGCTTTAGCAAGCATATCAATCACTAATGATTGATATGCTTGCTAAAGCCTAGCTTATATATATTAAGATAGGATTTAGAGCCTATGAAGGTTAAAAACATAGAGATGATAACGATGCAACATAGTCTCCAGCTGTAACATTGTCATGAGTGTTTTATTTTATGACGATGTGTTTGCTAATTTCTTAAAAAATTCCAGAAGTGTATATCCGAATGTCTTGGCTCACCTTCGCTGTTCAGATCAATCACATAGGGCGTTGACTCAATGCAATTCCGATACTTTACATTGTTTCATAGAACGCTTAGTTTATTAACTCGAATTCGTCATACACTTAGGTTTTGATTTATGACTAGATATGACGTATAACTTTGACCAAGGGAATGTGCCGGCAAATACTAAACAAAGGTAATAACTAATATGCTAATCTATTATACATCTATTCTGTGTTACGAAGTTGCATAATATTTTGTTTCTAATTATGTTTTTCTTTTTATGTTACAGTAATACATGACGACGACAATACATTACACATTTAGAAGTACCTAAATATGGCAACAAGTAGGTATACATATTATTGTGAATTGCAGTTCAATCAATTTTATATACAGTGTATAACAAAACTGAGTGATAATACTTTAGGGTGTATACGCGTTCCTCGGAGTGAGTTCACTGTGAAAGCTGAAAGACGATTTTTTTTTTCACTTTTGTATGGGCAAGGGCCCGAGTGTCACGAGTTCACCATACAAAAGTGAAAAAAAAATTTGGTCTTTCAGCGCTGCTACATTCACAGTGAACTCTCTACAAGGAACACATACACATCCTAAAGTATTATATCACTTAGTTTTGTTACACCCTGTAGAACTAGCGACCGACCCCAGCTCCGCTCGGGTCTAATACCAGTACTAAATGGTAAATACACTATACCTCTGAAATGACCAGCGTTTTACTACTAATCTTGTCACGTTGTTTGTCCGCGATGGACTCCTAAATTACTGATACCGATTTAGATTTGTACACAGTGTGCAATTTGATTCAACTTGAAAGATAAGGATAGCTTAATACATCTCACTTTATAGTCACAATATAATTTTATTGCAAATTAAAGGGGTAACGATAGTAGAAAATCAGTCATGGAGGTCGCCATGTTTTTTTTACAAATGGCATCCATGTAAAAAGCATGGTGGTTTTCATGGCTGCAGATGTCCTCCTATTGTTCTCCTTGAATAGTTTACTACAATGTAATATAACAAGAACCTGCCACAGCAACGAATAGCCGGGTCTGCTAGTGAAATATATAATTATTTTTGAATTACTCTATTTAAAAACCATATCAAAATCCGTTGCGCAGTTTTGAATTTCAGCACACAATATAGGACAGACAGCGATAAGCAAAGCCCTTTATAATTTAGTGATTTATTAAACAAAGCAAAATATTATCGTCACAAAAACTTTTTTAAATCCCGCCTAAAATTAAATTTGAACTCAGAGGTCCGCCAATAAGTTATACGTTTCTTGTAAAATACGATCTTTAACATAGAATATAGTCCTAAGTCAAATAAATAAAATAATATACTTACACTGAAAAACTCGATAATATCCTTTAAATAAATTTTATCGTTTTAAACCCGCGGTCGAAGTCTCCATATACACACACTTAACTAACGTGACTGAAGTCTTCAGTAAACACACAAGCTGATAATTTTTACCGGAGCCATATAGCCTCAATTCCTTATTAGCTTACGAATGTTGTCCTAATACTTTAACATGTATAATTTTATTCGTTTTCCACACGAAACTAACGCGCTTGGAAATATATGCGTGCAAATATTGAAGTGTCCTGAATTTTGCGCTGAAAAACAGCTTATGTGTTTGTTAACTTTATGACAATATTAAATATTGCAAACATGAGATAACGACATTTGTTCTGCAAACTTGTTGACAAGTCTTTGAAAGAAATGGTGAAAAAACCTTGGACGAGAAATCTAGTTTTTTGGAAATAACCAATAGATTCCGAATTTCGTGTCATAATAATCACTTTACAACAATATAATATAGCATATCAAATTATAAAGGTGACTAAATCTTTAGTAAAATTTACTTTTTATGGCTTATCAAAATTAGAACTACAATGGCATCCAAATATTACTTTGCATGTGGCCGAAATAACTTTCGCTGGTGTATCTTGAATAAGAGTTGTTTCACAATAGGTAATTATGTTAGGCGCAGCGCAGACGACAGACTATCCGTGACGCACTTTTTGTCTGTGGAAATAGAACCTATGCAATTATATGCGGACTTTTTGCGCGTCGTGTGCGTTAATGCATAGGTTCTATTTCCCACAGACTAAAAAGTGCGTCACGGATAGTCTGTCGTCTGCGCTGCGCCATTGTGTCGTTAATGGCTGGTTTACACGTATTAAGTTGATAAGTAGTTAACTAAATTTTGACTTAATTTTAAGCTGTTAATTGCATGTAAACACAAAATTTAGTAGCAAGTAGCAAGTTAAAATTTAGTACCTAATACTACCTAATACGTGTAAACCAGCCATAAGTGCCTCAATCCTCGTACCTACATCTAGGTGGGCTTTAGAGAATAATTTAGCAGTACCTGCCCGATGCTACTTATGTATTTTACTACTGCCATGAAAGTCACCACAATGACGATCATGAGTATATTTAAAACTTTGTATTATATAATTATAAAACAATAATTCCTGCAGATACTCCTACAAACGTCGTAAATGCTCTTATTTGCTCAAACTCTTATCATACGAACAAAGATAGGACGATTATTTTTTACGTCAATCACGCAGAGTCTTGTGCACTTATTTGCATAGCATATGTACCTGCTAAATACAAGTACATACGTATCTACACGTTGTATTTCAAGATATAAATTTTTCATAAGACGACAACATATAATGGAACTATAACTTATATACCATAAGTATTCTTTTGTTTATTGTCAGCAGGAGTAAATACAGACTAAATCAATTTATAGTTTAATTCCGAAAATTTTAACATCAAACATGACCGTCCAAATATATTTATTTTTTAGGATTCGGCGAGTGAATAAAGAAATTGGAAAAACGGTGTATGTCATTGAGTGGTGATGAATGGATCGTAAGCATTTTTCCATAGCCCTTAAGGAAGCGTCAACCCTGTGGTACACCTGAATATAGCAATTAGCAACACTATTATTATAACGCCTTTGCATAAAATATGGCAAATGCGCAATCCTACTAAAATCTAAACACAAACGAAAAACTTTAAAATATATTAAGTTCCGGTAGCCATTCAACTACTTACTACACTATAGTTACTACGTTTATCTTAAGGATTTGTTTAAAAAGACCATAAAAGTTTTAAACGTTAAAAAGGTTACGCTTTTAAACGTGGTTAACTTAACAATAACATTGAATCCCATACAATTTTTGGCGATAAACGGAAATAGCTTCTCATTCAATATTAGACAAGTCAGAAGTCATTTTATAGCATTAATTTAATAATATCGTGGGGCTTAAACTAGTTTAGAAAATATTGTTGAAAAATAATAAATATGTATCCAAGTCATCATGACAGGCATAATTCTATAATTATAATATCTATCATGATGATTTGAATGATTTCAGCTTAAACTTGGCTTTTATAATGTAAGCTAAAAGTTGAAACACATGTCAAGAGCTGATGATACTTAACGTGTTTTCTATCACGTGTAGATATCATGAGAAACCTGTAAAGAGCCTCTTAAACTCAGTTTAAATATGCGGTATTTATATTCAAAGGCTACCTGTGATAAGATTATTCTCAGTACACAAGTAAAGCGATGCCTGAGTTATATATTATGTACCAGTCCATGCACTTGGTTCTCAATTAAGAAGGTATATCGCAGTGCGTATTTAGATAGCATAATGTAAAATGTTGTAAATAAGAACGTTTATAAAATCAGTTGTATTTAAACTGAAAGAAAAAAATTAAACTAGTAGATTTTTGCGCTCGCGTGGCCCTTACACAGCTTTTAGGGAGCCCCAGGGCCCCAGGGCTCCACGTGGCATATTTTGGGAATGGCTGAGTATAGATTGATAAAGTCACTGGTCATATTGAGTCCAAAAGATGGTTAAAATAACGTCTCTACCCTCTAGGGTTGTCTTTTTCTTGTCCGTAGCAGTTTCGTAGTGGTGCTACGAAAAGCGACGACGATCAACGATAACGGGAAATCTGTTTTCTTTTGTTTACATTATTTGTCAAGTTCAAGATTCATAGGCAGCTAACGCACCTACGTTATTTGGTAGAATTATATCAATTCAACGTTAATCGTGATGTATCGACTGGGAATATAACTCGTTTAAACTACGTCGCGTAGGTCCGCAAATCGCAATTTGCCTATGAATCAACTTCTCTAATTATAGTACATTGATTTTTATTATTTTTCTTTATTTTTGACCTATGCATGTTATATTTGATGGTTATGGTCGCTTTACATTATTCCAATCCAGGGCTGGTTCCTACGGGACAGTCCATTCCAGTGCAGTCCAATAGAATGCACTGGAATGGACTGAATTTCATTCCAGAACATACCAGTACCCGTTTACATTATTCCAGTCGCAATCCAGCGCTGGATTGGATCACTGTGTTGGGTTAATGTAAGCTGACTTTAAGACTATTAGGCCAGTCATTAAAGCCAAAACCCGAAAGAAATTAGTAACTTGATAAAATTTTAGGGGGTTGTTTAAGAAGGTAAAATAACTTACCGTGTGATTTTGCAGTGTTCTGAGGTGTACCGAAAGGGTTGAAAAGGGGTGAAAAAGGTTTTTTGTTAATAACATTGCGTAAAAAATTAGTAACACGCTGCAAATTTGGAATTAGGTTGTTCTTACCGTTTTGTAACGTGTATTAAATTTGCAGCGTTTTGCGACATACGGACCATTGTTTATTATTAAATTGCTGTAAATTTAATACACGTTAGAAAACGGTAAGAAAAACCTTATTCCAAATTTCTAATTTCAAATCATTTTTGGCACGTTGCTTTTGCTTCGACTACAGATCCTCAATCCTATTTAAATACAAACTTATTATACATAGTTAGAACCCTCATCATTATGGAGAATAAGTAATATTACTCTTCCGTAGTACGAGCTACTATAAGGAACTAGTTCTAGATATGCGTAGGTCATAATCGTATGCCCTTAACCTTCAAGATGCAGTTTATTTTTACACATACTAGTCACATAGGGGTTGATTCATAGGTTCAAATCATAAAACGTGTAATTAATATAATATTATAAAACTAGTCCTTTCCCGAGACTCAATCTGCATACCAAATTTAGTCAAAACCAGTTCAGCGGTTTAAGCGTTAAGAGCAGACAGACGAACTTTTGCATTTACAATATACAAGATGTTTGCGTAAACACCGTTGTCCTTGAAACCATCAAATAAGCCCGTCAAAATAAACAATTTTTTCTATGAGAACAATGCTGGGAATTAAAAAAAATATGTCTTCATACCCATACAAATTGCCGATCCGGGCATCCGTATGGGTATGAAGACGCCATTTTTTTTTGAGTTCCCAGCATTGTTCACATAGAAAAAGTTGTTCATTTTGACGGGCTCATTTGATGGTTTCAAGGATAACGGCGTTTACACATACATCTTGTATACAGTACTAGCGACCCGCCCCGGTGTCGCACGGGTATAAAATATACATATAGCCACTGAAAAAATAATTAAAATCGATAGCCTATGATCCTTCACGTAGACTACGTGAAGGATCATAGGCTTACTTCTTACATGTGCAAAATAACATAAAAATTGCTGCAGTAGTTTTTTTTTAATTTCCCCCGTTTTTTCCACATTCTCCTATTAGTATTAGCGTGATAAAATATAGCCTATAGCCTTTCTTAATAAATGGGCTATCTAACACTGAAAGAATTTTTCAAATCGGACCAGTAGTTCCTGAGTTTAGCGCTTTCAAGTTAGCCCTTTCAAATAATCTTCCCGTTTTTTCCACGTTTTCCTCTATTTCTTCGCTTCTATTAATCTTAGCGTGATAAAATATAGTCTATAACCTTCCTCGATAAATGGGCTATATAATACTGAAAGAATCATTAAAATCCGTTGCGTAGTTTTAAAGATTAAAGGGAACAAAGGGACATGAGGGAAAAAAGTGACTTTGTTTTATAATAAGTATAGATAGATAGAATATGGATTAAATTAAGTATTATTAACAAAGATGCCGCTCGATAAATCGCCGTTGAATCGTGACTTATTATATGTATATGTTATTAATAATTATATTATTGTTATATACGTTTAACTACGTCTGCTGTCGTTGCGTTCACTTCCTATATTTAAATATCTTGTTTAACTTTTATAACTTTTTGCTCAAACAAACGCAAGAATTGCATTAGCTTTGTCCACATTGTGCCTTTTTTCTGTTCAACAAGGGCATGCCTTATAGCGCTGTCAACAGTGAACGTGTGGCATGCCCGTGACGCGAGTCAAAATGCACCCGCGTTGAAAGAAAAGTGTCATAGCGCGCGCTACGATTTCAACGCGCGTTACGGGCATGCCTCACGTTTGACGTTGACAGCGCTATAACTTATAAGGCATACCCTTGATGAATAGAAAAAGGCACAATGTGGACAAAGCTACTGCGCAACGTGCAATGTCGTTTTGCTGTGTCCAAAAAAAGAGTAAACTATCTACATAATAAAAGTACCAACATCCGATTATTAACATTCCTTATTTCAAACAAGAACCTAAGGTTAATAATGAGATGACTGTCAAATAATCATTGACAGTCATCTTAGCACTGCTCAATAATATTCTATTGAATAATTGTCTTTTCCATAACAACTCAGTGATATAACCACATTAGTGCTCCTTATGCGATCAAGTTTTCAGAAGAAGAACCTTAATCTTGAGATTTAACCAACGATCAACTTTAACAGATGATGAAGTCGACAGTTAAGATGGTAAAACTGACTTACCTATATTATCCTTGCCAGCTCCCAGCAGATATACACTTCTGAGCATATGGGCCATCGTTGATTCTAGATTTGCGATGCTGTAATTGTGCTAGATATTCTACACACTACCATCAAACAAAATATTACATAAATGTTGCGAAATAACACGTAAACTACTTTACTACGTTACTATAGATACAAAAGCAAAACGATAAATTCAAAATCGGTCGGATACCGCACTAGTCGGCTAAAGCGATAGGCGGCTACATCTCGGCTAATATTTTTAGAAGCGGCTAAGACTCGGCTAGGACTTCTGAACTTTGTATCCGCTTGTGTACAAGTGATGCGAGCGGAGCGCTAACCCAAATTATAGGTAGCGTTTTCTCGGGGAACACGAAAATCTTGGATACGACATTCAAAATATTTGCTTTAAGGAAATTCTCTTTACTTAACTGAACAAATAAACAAAGCGGGTTACATTGTAAGCATTGAATGTGTTCGTAATTTATTTTTGTATCGAAAATATTACTGTGAAAATTCTGAATAAGAGAATAATGTGAGTGTTATTGATATGCCGCAGCCAATAATATACATGAAACTTTTTGATATAGACTTTTTGTTAACATTATAAATTATTTATAGAAATAAAATTCAAGCACTCAACCTAGGTTTTAAAGTGTATACTAGTTAATTACTTTACTGCAGACGGAAACAATTCATTTAAGGATATTCCACAGTGGTTTGTATGATAATAAATACAGAAAATAAACTTTAACTTTTCAACAATAGGATAAGAGTGAATTGATAAAAGTGAATTCCAGAATGGATTAAAATTGATATTTGATGTTGAATTTGAAATATTCATATTTAAAAAAAATATACGTCACAAAATTCTAAGCACTATGAAGCTAAAGCTAAAAAAATAGAGTAATAAAAAAGAACGACTCCACGCACGTTCTTGTTCTAATGTAAAATATTGACTTATACACTGGAACAATGAAAGTTATCAGCAGTCGTAGAGAACTGTAAACATGACGTAGGTTCTACTGTAGACGCCAACGGCGTAGAGCCTTAACAGCTCAATAACACAATAAAAGAATATATACATATTTACATAATAGTGATAATAGTTAATACAGTAGAGTGTAGACTATTTTTATACTTTGGCACAAAAATCAGGCGCACGCACACATTAGCGTGATTTCTGATGACTTGAAATAGCAAACTCAACAAACTATCGACTCTGTGTTGAACGAGTCTCATGACAAGGATACGGCTGGTAATATTTTTGTAGTGTGTCAATAATCCTTAATTCCTTACTAGTGTTATAAATTCGAAAGTGTGTCTGGCTGTCTGTTACATACCAAATTTGGTAAACAGGTACTTTGGGACCCGGGAAAGGTCATAGGATAGTAATTTTTATCCCGGAAAATGTACGCTTCCTGCGCGATGACGTACGGGCATCATCTAATCATCTAATAAGGTTAATGGAATCATGCGTTACTTTGCGGAAATCCATAGCTTAAAATTTAGTTTGTTATTATTTTTAGCAATATTCCGCGAAATAAACTTCCACCTTTAAGTAAATGAGTGAGTGCACGCACGCTGTACGCATGCCTATGCGTGCACTCATTCATTTACTTGAAGGTGGAAGTTTATTGCGCGGAATATTGCTAAAAATAATAACAAACTATACTTCATCTAATAAGGCTATATTGCTTAGTGTACACATTGTACACGCTAGTAAAGCTGTTTGGCTATCAAGCATCTCTCGAGTCAAACTTGTCTCATGTGGTGGTGCCAATATGACTGATCTCATAGTATTGAGCTCAAGGCTAGTTTAATCCTATTTAAGTCGATTATTTTTTATTGATTTCTTACAGCATAACGTTCTTATACATGTTTAAAACTACGACGAATTTATGATGTTGATCAAACAATTTATAGGACGACCTCTGTGGCTCAATGATTGAGCGAGTGGAGGCTCACGCCGCCCGGGAGTCGCGGTTTCGAATACCGGAACAAAAAGTTGTCCATGTTCCTGGGTGGGTCATGGATGTGTATTAAATAACATGTGTATCCATCCATACTAATATTATAAATGCGAAAGTGTGTCTGTCTGTCCGTCTGTCTGTATGTCTGTCTGTTACCTCTTCACGCTCGAACCCCTGAACCGATTTTGCTGAAATTTGGCATGGAGATTCTTTGAGTCCCGAGAAAGGACATAGGATAGTTATTATCCCAGTAAAATGTACGGTTCCCGCGCGATAAACGAATTTTGGCGCAACGAAGTTGCGGGTATCATCTAGTGGTATAATAAATATCTTAAATATTATGTATAGTATAAACTACGAATAACAAAACTACATAAAAGTTAATATGTTTCCCTTGTCTGGTATCCGCAACACAAGTCCAATCACAAGTTCTTTAGGTACTTATAGCACGGGGCCAGACTTGAGACTGACGTGGTGTTAACATCCATACTCCATAGATATTATTTTGCTTATAGCTTATGATTTTTTGTAGCTACGTGGCTTAATTTTCAACTCCAAAAAGCATCTTATGAGTAAACCAAAATTAGGTTAAGATGGGGTCTTGACTACACACTCGAGTACCTTTGCCTTTTCATGGAAGTTTCAAGGAGGTTTCGAGTTTTCGACACTCCTTAGTCCTCATGTCGAAACCTTTTTTAAGCAAAACCGTAATAATTTTCAGATTTTATGTGCTAATTACTTGCATTATAAAAATTTATATACCCAGTTAGTTGCATACCTTAAAATTCATGTTTAAACCTAAGCATACATTCATTCACTTGACAAAACACTATATTAACTTTACTACGACCATAGCTACGACTTTCGAATTAAGGTGATTGGGTCATGATTAAGTCGGCCTATTCGTGCTGAAGTTCTCCCTCGTTTAATGTATTTCATTATTATTATACTTATCTATTTGGGTACATAATCTATACATATTATAAAACAAAGTCGCTTTTTTTCCCTCATGTCCCTTTGTTCCCTTTAATCTCTAAAACTACGCAACGGATTTTGGTGATTCTTTCAGTGTTAGATAATATTTTATCACGCTAAGACTAATAGGAGCGAAGAAATAGAGGAAAATGTGGAAAAAACGGGGAAAATTATTTGAAAGGACTAACTTGAACGCGCTAATCTCAGGAACTACTGGTCCGATTTGAAAAATTATTTCAGTGTTAGATAGCCCATTTATTGAGGAAGGCTATAGGCTATATCTTATATATAAAATTCTCGTGTCACAATGTTAGTCCACGAACTCCTCCGAAACGGCTTTACTGATTTTTACCAAATTTTATATATGCATATTCAGTAGGTCTGAAAATCGGCTACTGGGTACATTTTTTATTTTTTATTTATTTATTTAACATTTATTGTACACAAGAAACTTATTCTAAAACAATTGATATGGAAAGACGACACAAAGGAACTGCTTATTTCAAAGAAATTTCTTACAGCAGCCCTACGAAGAGAGACATGACATGTAAGAAAATGGACAGAGCGTGCACAATCACAATAATAATGCTTTAAGCCTACATTACATACAAGAAAATAATATTAAATAATAACAATAATAATAATACATAGAATATTACAATTAGAATTTATAAATAAATACAATACTATAATAATTGAAACAAATACAAAATAATTCGCCTACAATACATACATACTATATGTATATTTAATAACGGTATTTATATGGATTCTTGAAGATAATGCTCTTTTAATCTTCTTTTGAATAAACTGATAGTGGGGCTATCGCGAACAGCATGGGGAAGCGAGTTCCACAATCTGACTGCATGAACAGTGAATGAGTAGGAGTAAAAGTTGGTACGGTGCGGTGGGAGGGAAAGGTTCGTTCTAACGCTGGGTCGGGAAAAATTGAATCGATCAACAAGGTAGGAGGGAGATAGAGATAGAGGATATTATACAGTAAGCTAAGGATATGGGAATTGCGTCGGTGACGGATGGGAAGCCACTTGAGTTTTGATCTAAATTCAGATACGTGGTCAAACTTTTTTAGTCCAAAAATAAAACGGATACAGAGATTCTGCAGGCGTTCTAATTTTGTCAATAATTCCTCATTCAAGTCTAAGTAACAGGAATCGGCATAGTCGAGGATAGGGAGAATTAGGGTTTGGACAAGGAGAATTTTGGTAGGAATGGGCAAAAAATTTTGAAGGCTCCTCATCACGTGCAACGAATGGTGTACCTTTCTAGTGACTTCATTAACCTGAGGTTTCCAACTGAGATTACTGTCCAAGATGATCCCTAAATTTTTAGCTGAGTCAGCATAGTCAATAACAGTACCATCATAAATGACTGGAGGCACATTGCGTAAGTGTTGAGTCATGTATTTGCTGCCAATTATGATGGCCTGCGATTTTCTCGGATTTACAAGCATACCGAAAGATCTGGCCCAGACGGCTATTTTATGTAGGTCGATATTAATGCCAGCAATCGCAGAATTTACATCATCGATGGTGCAGTGCCGATAAATTTGCAGGTCGTCTGCGTATAAATGAAAATTTGAAACGATTAGTGTGACAATAACATTAATAAAAATAGAGAAAAGGAGGGGAGAGAGAACGCCACCCTGAGGAACACCCGCTTCAATATCGCACCAATCTGAGGTAGCTTCATCTGAGCGGACATTATATATTCATAAGTGCATTTGTTGAATAAATAATAGTAAAATATTACAACCCATAAAGGTAATATACCTATAGGTATATTAACTTTATGTTACAACCTGAGACTGACGGCTACCATTGTTTATGCGACGGGATAGCGATCGACGTTGCCATGGCGACATACTTATTTAGTCACTTCAATAAAATAATATGGGCGAAATACTTAATATATTATGGCAAAGCAACGTTTGCCGGGACAGCTAGTTATTATATATTTTATCACGCTAAAACTAATAGTAGCGAAGATATAGAAGAAAGTGTGGAAAAAAACGGGAGAAATTATTTGGAAGGGCTTATTTGAACGCGCTAATCTCAGGAACTACAGGTCCGATTTAAAAAATTCTTTCAGTGTTAGATAGCCCATTTATCGAAGAAGGTTAGAGGTTATATTTTGTCACGTTAAAACTAATAGAAGCGAAGATATAGAGGAAAGTGTGGAAAAAAACGGGAGAAATTATTTGGAAGGGCTTATTTGAACGCGCGAATCTCAGAAACTGCTGGTCCGATTTGAAAAATTATTTCAGTGTTAGATAGCCCATTTTTCGAGGAAGGCTATAAGCAATATTTTATCACTCTTAGACTAATAGGAGAGAAGAAATAGAGGAAAATGTGTAAAAAATGGGGGAAATTATTTGAAAAGACTTATCTCGCGACTACTGGCGCAATTTTTATGTTATTTGCCACAGATAAGAAGTAGACTACGTGCAGGATCACAGGCTATTTTTTGTGGACTAATTTGTCTATGAAATATCTAATTTACGCGGGCGAAGCCGCGCGGAACGTCTAGTAATATTATATTGTCGATTGGACAAGATGGATAGTTATGGGGGGGGGTCCGGACCCCCAGGACCCCCCCCTTATATACGCCCATGTTTACAAGGGTTAACAGTTGTCAAAAGTTGGAATTACGGCTACCCCGTTAGCAACAGGCAACAGCTATCGACTCCTAAAGGTACTAAAATATCTAGGTACAGAAACGAAAAGTTTGTAAAATAATAAATCAGTAGGTATATTTTATTGTTCTATTTAAGTTCTAGCCATGCAGAGTTTAATTTTCACTTTGCATTAGTTATTATTTTTATATTTAGTTAGAAACCTGTTATTGGCTCTTAGTTTTGTAGTAGTTTTAAATGGTTATTATTATGTACCTGTAAGTTTTCCTAAGAAAATGAAAATAAAATAAATAAATATTTTCAACCTGTGAAAAATCTCTTCAATATTTTCCACAAAATATTGTGTGAAGACGGCGAAAATGCGGAAAATGAGCTTTCCTCGTCAAAAGTAAATGAGGTGTGAGATCACGGCTCACCTTGCTTAAGCCCCGAATTTGGGTCAATTTTCACTTTCCTCAGGCCGAAGGTATTAGGGCAGTGTTATACAACCTGTGAGTCGCAAATTTGGGGTCGTGAAGAATCTGTATGGTTGCCAGAGATCGCAACCGATAGTACTATTTCAGTAAAAAAAATACTAATGATTTGTGTATGTAGGAGAATTTTAACAAAAGGATAATATTACATTCATAAACATAAGTGCATACTGGATAAAAAAACAAAGGATTGCGAAATAGTTTTCATACCAAGGGTTGCATCATAAAAAAGGTTGAAAAACACTGTATAAGGGGAAGAACGTTCACATCGGAAGTTATTATATTAATAGATATTTGTGTTGCGCCACGCGTTGATTAGATACTTTAATTTAAATTAAATGGGATAGGATACTTTTTCATTTCCTTATTATTATAAATGCGAAAGCGTGTCCGTATGTCTGTTATCTCTACGTTTTAGAGTTGGACCTCATCTGGCAGCAGTCAGCACGGAATCGCATTTGTTCCGCCTGTGCTACCACGTGCTGCAGTGTGCTGCCGCATGCGAACGCGCGCTGACGCATTCCGCAGACAAAAAGGTAGCAAGTGACCGGCGGTGAAAGGATCCGTTAGCATGCTATCGCGCGCTTCAGCGTTCCGGAGTCTCCCTGTCGACCATTGCATTTTGTCCGTGATGCCGCGGCCGATCGTCTAGAGGATTCCGCCGCGTGCTATCGCATTATGCTTTCTGTCTCGGTCTAGCGAATGGCAGTTATAAGCGACAGAAAGAGAAAGGGCGACGGAAAAAGGCGATTCCGTGCTGCCAGATGAGGTCCAACCCTTAACGGCTGAACCGGTTTAGATAAAACATGGTATGGAGATACTCTGTGCCCCGGGGAAGGACACATGATAGTTTTAACCCATCAATCCCCAAATGCCGCATAGCAATTGAAAATCTATTGTGTCTGCGATTCCCACGATAGAGGTATTAAAGGCACCTGCGTGATATAGGTACGCATTATAGCTAAACTACGATAACATGGCGCGTCCCTCAAAAATTCAAAACGGTCGGCTAGTTATGATTAGTTGACCAACAAAATATCTCGGTAATAACTAATAAGTGACATTAAGGGCCTGTTTCACCGCTTCCTGATAAGGCTATCCACCACATAATTTGACAGATGGAGTACGGAAAATCTGTCAAATAACCCTATCGGGCACCCTATCAGGAAGCGGTGAAACAGGCCATAAGTGAAATATTACGAGTACAGAGTACTGGTTGATTGGTTGAATACTTACTACATACAAACTCTTTCATAAGGATGTGACTACACACATTGAAATAGTAATTTGGAGGGGCGCGCCATGTTATCATAGTTTATCTCTACTATTTGAATGGAGTTGCGGTCAACAAAACATCTACTAGATTCTAGTTATTCAACTAAAAAAAAATCCATACCAATATCCATGCTTACTAACATTATAAATGCGAAAGTGTGTTTGTCTGTCTTTCACCTCTTCACGCCCAAACCGCTGAACCGATTTTGCTGAAATTTGGTATGGAGATACTTTGAGTCCCGGGGAAGGACATAGGATACTTTTCATCCCGGAAAAATGTGCGGTTCCGACGCGATAAACGATTTTAGGCGTAAGTCGTAACGATGTTGCGGGCATCATCTAGTTAAATCATAAGCGTCGTAATTTTTCATCAGATAAGTATAGAGGCATCTACTAACAGTTTTAAAAAGACAATGAAACAAAATATGATTACCAATTAAATAGTTATTCCAAATTCCATGAATAAATATGTACTTACTCTTCACGCCCAAACCGCTTTAACGATTTCGCTGAAAATTTATATGAAGATACTTTATAAATCCCCGAAAAAAGGACATGGGATAAGTACTTTTTAATTTTTATCCATGGAAAATATACGGTTCCCGCGCGATAAACAAATTCTCGATCAACGGAGTTGCGGGCGTCATCTAGGAAATATTAAATAATAATCTTCTTATCTAGGAAAATATAATAATTTAGCGCGTACTTTAGTTAGCACTCCCACTGCTAAGTGATTAGTGAAGAGGTTTGTATAAAAAACTAGAAATATTTTATATTGTATAACGATACCAGTACCACCTAATATAACAGTGTTTTAGAATTTGTCTCCATGGAAACAACCTTGCTGGTCGTTGATTAGAATTTAGATCGTGATTATCACGAATGTTCGGCGCTTTAGTATCACCATTTTTTACTCGATTGCGATCACGCGGTACAAATTGTTTTAATTCTTGTGCGTTACTAAGGGCTCCATTCCACCGCGGCGCACGGAGAGACTACGCACGTGCATCAAGCTTCGCTTTGTAAGAAAATATATGTGACTGTGTCCACTGCAACCCACGGACACGCTACGCACGAATTGACTCAAGTCAAAGAAATAAATCCGTGCACAGCGTGCGCCGCGGTGGAATGGAGCCTTTACTGCAATGCATATCATATTGAATATGCAAAAATAAACGTAAGGCCAGCCATAGACGGACCGCATCTTGCAGGCGAAACTCGAAACCGACTGCAAAATACGGTCGCCGCACGGCGATCTGCAGTTTCCATACTAAATTCATATTCGCAATTCACGGACCACTCGAGTTGTTCCTCTAGAGCAGTCGGTCCCGACTCCCGACTACAACTTGCGGTCTATCTATGGCCAGCCCTAGGGTTTCGTGCAAAACGTCGAAACCACATCAAAATCGGATTAATCCTTTCGGATATAGATGTAGCAGCACTAAAAGTAGCAAAATCCTTACTAACATTATAAATGCGAAAGTGTGTCTGTCTGTCTGTCTGCTACCTTTTCACACCCAAACCGCTGAACCGATTTTGCTGAAATGAGATACTTTGAGTCCCGGGGAAGGACATAGGATACTTTTCATCCCGGAAAAATGTGCGGTTCCGACGCGATAAACGAATTTAGGCGTAAGTCATAACGAAGTTGCGGGCATCATCTACTTAAATCATAAGCGTCGTAATTTTTCATCAGATAAGTATAGAGGCTCTACTAACAGTTTTAAAAATACAATGAAACAAAATATGATTACAAATTAAATAGTTATTCCAAATTCCATGAATAAATATGTAAACTTGTCCATATCAAAGTACATGTTGTATTCCCAAGCACTTGTGTATGTTTCCATCAAATGCTCATCTCTACAATGAGCGATGTTCTCTGAAAAATAAAACACACTTTTTAAAAAATGTATTCAAAATTCAAACTTATTAGCTACATAATTTAGATAATTCATAATTCGTTTATTGTGATATGTTTATAGTGATAGTGGGACTATACCTTATCCTCATCGTAAAATTTATAACTTTAACCCATCAAGCCCCAAGCGGCAGCCCGCTGCCACATAACAATTAAAAATCTACTGTGTCTGCAATACCCACAATGGAGATTCTACCATGCCTGTTTGTATGTGTAACTGTCCATGGCATTATGTGGCTGCTTATGTTTTAAGGTTAATGGGCCGGGTACTCTCGAAATTCCCATACATACGTAATACCAAAATCATTTTCTCATACGAAAATATTTAACATGTTTGAGTTATTTTTCAGCTTAAAATAGTAATTATCTAGGTTCCTGCACAAAAATTTACTTCAAAATATTTAACACTAAAAATTTTTTTTTTGTTTAAATTTTTTTTTTAGTAAATTTCCTACTAAATATTAAAACACTAAAAAATAGTGTAAAACACTAAAAAATATATAAATAAATAGTAAATTTACTATAAAATATTTAAACTCTAAAAAATATTTAAATAAATAAATAAATAAATAAATAAAAGTTTATTTCTTAGTATTTAAATATTTTGTAGTAAATTTACTATTTATTTATATATTTTTTAGTGTTTTACTCTATTTTTTAGTGTTAATATTTAGTAGTAAATTTACTAAAAAAAAATTTAAACAAAAAATATTTTTTTTGTGTTTAAATATTTTGAAGTAAATTTTTGTGCAGGAACCTAGGTAATTACTATTTTAAACTGAAAAACAACTCAAACATGTTAAATATTTTCGTATGAGAAAATGATTTTGGTATTACGTATGTATGAGGAATTCCAAGGGTACCCAGCCTCTTAACACTACAACTCCCAAGTGGTCAAATTCGACCACGTAAACAATAGATTTCCAAGAATCCGTGATCGAGGGATTAATAATATGAATGTGTATCGGACAACTGCATTTATAATATGTAAGATATAATTAATATCTTACCCAAAATAGTCTTTTTCAAATAAAATTCTTGTTTTAATGAATCATGTAAGTTTGATACATTTTCAGATATCTGGCTGGCTGTCCATGTCTGCATAAGGGGAGTGTCCAACGGTTGCAGTTTACTTAGAGCGTTAATTTGTTTGTCCAATAATTCTATTCCTGCACGAGACATTTTTTTAAATTCATAAGTAAATATCTGGTCTCTGGCGATAATAAAATAATTAATATTATAAACATTGTTGTAAATTGTTTAATTTGACTTGACTTGTTTTTGACTTTATATTTAATTTTTAATTTTTATTGCAGGCACAAATATTCGAAACAATTATTATGTATTTATTATATGTATAGATAAATACCTGCACATACATCATGTAGCCCATCAACTACTTGCAATAATGTCTCCACTAAAACTTTGACTTCATGAGGGTAGTAGTCATCTTGAAATTCGTGTAATTTTATTGATGATATAGATCTGCATATTTTTTTCCCTTTTAACTGTAACTTGTCCCAATCATTTAATAAACCATGTAAATTTGATATGTGTGTGAAGATTGTTTTAGTAACGCCACTGTGATCTTTAATAGGTGTTGGTAGTTCTAAAAAAAAAAAAAGTTATAAGTAAGTGAATAAAGTAAATAAGATAACCTATGCTGCTCTGTTTAATGTTTGGTGTAAGCTAACCTTTTGCTGTGAAGTAATTGCTTGAATCTTTGGTTGGTGTCGAAGACATTATAAAGTTAATTTATGTCCATAAAGATTATTGGTTAATAGTAATTGTAAAACGTGTTTTTATAAATAATTGTAAAATGTGTTTTAAACTTGTAAATAATTATAAAAAGATTATTGGTTAATAGTGTAGAGGTTATAATATATTATAACCTCTACTTCTAAGCACTGTTCGTAATAATAGCTAGATATATAAGAACAAACGTTATATTAAGATCGATAAAATATTAGTTTATGGTTAAAGTGTATTTTCAACAAATTACAAAAGTAATTATACAAAAGTGAAAAGACTAAAAAATGATAACAAAAACAATAAACATTTTCATAAATCATTATGTGTCAACTGTCAAGACTCAGGTGTCACATTTGTGTCAGATATGTCACTTGATATATTTTTTTAATATTTTTTTTCTACTCAAAAGTCGTGTTCGTTTGGTTTTTCAACTGCGCATGCGCGGCTTTTTGTGTGTCAGTGTGAGTGTCATATGAGTTTTGGCAGGCATGTGAAAGAGTGCTGTTGTGTTTTTGTATTATTTTCCTAAAATTGTGTTAGCTGGGTTTTTAATGTGTAATATTGGTAGAATATTAATCATTAGATATTCGTGTTCATGCACAAGTGTAGGAAAGTGATGTAATATCCAGAAACGTGCTATTTTGTGTTCCCTCCAAAACTCCATCGAAAGTTTCAGTAAAGCGTCTACCACTTTACTGAATCGACCGACTTGACTCCTTGACTGTATTGACTTTTACTTAGACTTTGACTAGACTTTAGACCTGACGATACATGAAAACGGTGATGAAAATAATAATAGGAGGAATATGGTTTTCCCGCCATATTCCTTACCTTTTTACCTTGTCTGTGGCACAACATACACGTCCTTTGTGTCAAGTTGCCAAAAAACAAGAAAAAGAAAGAAAGAAAAAAGAGTGTCATATTCTAAAATACCCAAGAAGTTTATAGGTAAATGTGGAGTGCGAACTTCAAACATTGAAGTGAAAACAATAAAATTGAACTCTGTTGACCCGACGTGTGTATGCCATCTCTTTCTATGGATACCCTCCTAGAATAAAAAACAACCTGTAATCAATAAAAAACATAAAGAAAAATATTGTACATTAGAACCATCGCGCGTTTTGTGATCATAATTCAATCTCATGAAAAACAAAACTGTATATTTACACTTTACATATTTTAGGCAGTATATTATGTATTTTTTTAATTGAAATTAGAGTTCTCCGATTTACCTATTTTAAGCGCTTATTCCATTTCACTAAATTTAGATATCTAAATGATATAGTGACTAAATTTAGTCAAGTGGAATAACATTTAGAAAGTTACTAAATGTTATTCCACTTGACTAAATTTAGTCACTAAATCATTTTGATATCTAAATTTAGTGAAATGGAATATGCGCTTAACCCTAATTTTTTATATCTTCAGTTATTTTACTGGCAACATTTAATAGAAACGTCATTCTACGTGATGTGTATTCTACCATAGACTTATAATAATCATACGTTTATGTATTCTACAATATTATAGGTACTACCATAAACGTATGATGCTAAAGACCAACAAAGAGTGCGAGAGAGAAGAAAACCCTTTATGGAATTATAACAAGATGAAAAGAGAGAGGCAGTCTAATGAAAACTTTAACCACTTTCATTTGACAGGTCGTCACCAAGTCGTCACCCGTTTTTATGCCCTTTCGGTATTTGCAATTTACTGTTTAAATCCTTTATTATTTTCGACAAATACTATTGCATATAACAATGGTAACTTGTTCTGTGACTGATTGCAGTGTAAATCATAAGATCCTGAAAAAAATACATTTCACAGGTAATTAATCTTCATGTCCTAATTGCTACGATGTGTTTATTTTAGCTATATTCTGTCTATATTTCTCGATTTCAAATAAAATATTGTTAATCCTCCCCTTTACTTTCATATTTTGCATAACTAAAGGTACTATTGTTCTTAAATTACACAACTTTTAAAGAAAAATTTTTCATTAAAATTGTTTACATATACGCTAGAGCTTGAATCAAATTTATCGATATGCCTATCGGTATTTAACAAGAACATGAAACTAATCTAAAAATGTAATGGGGGTGTAAGGGTATTATGATATGTATTTAATTTAAGAATAAATAATATACTGTTTGTCGTTTACTTTCAACTTTATATTTGCATTTCTATTAATGTAAGAGCTGATTTGTCACATAGTTTTTACCTGAATAACAAGTAAGTAACTTTAAAATGTGTATATTATTTACCGTTATAAGAACCTCATGTTATAACATATCCGACGATTGAAAAAAAGACGGGTTGCACTCCGGGAGTGCCGGCAGAAGTGAAAACTTGATTATTAACGTTGTGCATTTTTTTAACCCATTTTTTATGAAAATCGATTAAGTATTAAAAAATCGATTTTTTATTTAATCGAAACCCTTACAATCAATGCAAGTTCGAGTTCGACACAAAATACTACTCTCCAACCGTCTTACGGTTTTTCCAAGGTTTTTCGTTCAGCACGAGAATCTGACGCGAGTTTCACAGTTTTTACTCATCCCACAAAAGTGCTCAACGCCGCTAAAGAAGTTTTCACTTCAGAAATCACCCCAACCGAAAATGTGCATCTACTTTTCATTCGTCCCCTTTTTACTGCCAAATAAAATATATGATACCTAATTTGACAAAATCTGTCAAAGTTGCATATTATTTATTTCTCATAGAAATAACTCGATCGGACAATACTATCGATAGTAAAATATAAACATCACTAGCACACGCACATATTGACAGATCAAAAATCGTCACGCATTTTCGGGTTGTCAGGTGGTCTATACGACAGTATATATTATAAGTCTATGGGTACTATATATCTGTGATGTGTATAATGGCGGATGTTTATGTCGATTTAGGTTTTCATACGGCTTTTTTTTGTGAAAATTTATATGAAGAATGATGAAGAATAATAAATGGTGCATGTATGTGTTGTACATGGATATGGAAGTAAGTGGTATCCAGGCTGTGCCGTTACTTTCACGCGTTAATTTCACGCGTAAGTTCACAAATTGCAATTATTGTTGTTGATTCTACATTTGCTTATTTTCAATGTTTTCGGTCACTTCTTTAAGAACACCAAGCTTCTTCGAGGCTAATTTGGCCTTACCCTCTAGATGATATCGGAATTGGACTTCGCTCGATATGTTGACGCCAAGTATCTCAATGCTAGGGGAGATGGTTAAAGATGTGCCCTCGAAACGAGGATATACGACCATTCTTGCGCCCCCCCAGAGTCTGCGCCCTGTGCCTGGGCACCGGTGGCACCGTCCTATTTACGGCACTGCTTGACGGACTATATTAATATAATAAGCAAATACAAATAACCATGTGAAGTGCCTCCAAAGTCCAAATTCCATGTACTTACACCTTGACAAGTGTTGCCTTCCGAGGCCGCCAAACTCAAAAGAAGAAGTTTTGCCGGGAATACGAAAGAGTGACGTTTTGTTTTTGTATTATTTTCCTAAAATTGTGTTATTTCGGTTTTTAATGTGTAATGTTGGTAGAATATTAACCATTAAATATTCGTTGTCGTGCACAAGTGTGGGCAAGTGATACAACTTCAAGAAACGTGCCATTTTGTGTTCCCTCCAAAACTCCATCGAAAGTTTTAGTAAAGGGTCTACCACTTTACTAAAACAACTGACTTGACTCGTTGACTTTACCGACTACTTTTTAGATTTTGACTAGACTTTCGACTTGACGATAATCTGGAAAAACAACTTGAAAATTTTGTAAATTTTTTACGATTTTTTTTTTCCCGCCAAAACTTTACTTGACACTGGCCATGGTTTAAAAGCCGAGAGCCATAACACGAAAAAAAAAAAAAGGAGAAGAAGTTAAACACTATTGTCAATGTCAAATTACGTATTTATTTTTGTGATTTCGTTTGTGTTTTGTGAGGTTTTGTCGGGTTTTGTGCTTCGGTTTATAACTAATTACGGAATAATCGTTTTATTATTTTACAGTAAACTAAATCACAACTCGTTAAAGGTTGGCGTTTTAATTATTATTTCGTATTTAAATTACTGTCTAAAGTAAAATGTCTGGCCCAATACAAGATGTAGTTGAAGAAGATGCCGCAGATCTACAGTTTCCAAAAGGTAATTATCATTTTCTTTGTAATTATCGTGCAAATACTGGGAAGAACATCTTTGTCAAGAGATAGTATTTCTATAATGATTTGTAGTATTTCAATGCAGTCATAAACATAACCAAAAATAATAGCCAGCTATTCATGTCAGCTTTGCACCCAATGAGTTTCTAAAATACTTAGTAATATACAATATCATTATTTGCACCAATACCATTTAATATACAGATTTAATACCTCTATTGTGGGAATCACACAATAGATATTCAATTCTTATGCGGCACGCAGTTGATAGGTTACAATTTTATGATATTAAAAAGCGGAAAAAACAGTAGGTATATTTGGACATTTGCATTCTTACCAATGTTTTAAAATTCATGTTCAAATGATAATAATAAATGATGAAAACATCATTTTAATTTCATTTATGCACAAAATACTTATTAATTTTGTTACAGAGTTTGAAAATGCAGAAACGTTACTCATATCTGAAGTGGATATGTTATTAGAACACAGAAAAGCACAAAATGAGTCTGCTGAGGAGGAACAAGAATTTTCAGAAGTATTCATCAAGACTCTTACATACACAAACATGTTTAAAAAGTTTAAAAATAAAGAAACTATCACTGCTGTAAGAAAGTAAGTATAGTTTAAGGTGACAAAGTTTTAGATCAAGGTTACCATTAGTGTTTCAACATACTTTCGTTGTACGTTTTTGCCCAAGACTCCATCTGTAGACATAATATTATAGTGACCCATGGAAACCATCTTTTGAAGCAATTTAAAGTAGCATGTATACTGCTCCATGGTCTACACTCTACTCTAATCTAGTATATCAGTGGCAAATTATATGAAAAGTAGAATCAATGAAAACAAAGCTTTACAAAGCTTTAGAAATTTATCAAAGCTTTATTTTTTTTTACAGTTTACTTCAATCAAAGAAATTGCACAAATTTGAAGTTGCAAGCTTAGCCAACTTGTGCCCTGAAACACCTGAAGAAGCAAAAGCATTAATACCATCTTTAGAAGGCAGGTTTGAAGACGAAGAATTAAGAATACTTTTAGATGACATACAGACGAAACGCAGTATACAATATTAAATAAACAAAATTTACAATTAATAACTTTTTTACTGTTTAATTTTTCCTTTTTTAAACTTAAGGGGCCGGGTACCCTCGGTGAACTCCAGAGGTGAGAAACTATTTGACTTCTTACTTACTAATAACCTCCACACTTTGAATCAGGGTACGAAACCAACGTTTATTAACCCACTGAGACAGGAGGTCCTCGACATAACAGTATGTACAGGCCCTATACGACATCGCGCCTGTAACTGGCATGTATCGGACGATAACTCACTGTCCGATCATTGTTACATTAGGTTTGATATACATGACAGTATGCCTGGGAAAGAAGTAACTTATAGGAATCCAAAGGCCACAAACTGGAGTGTATTCAAAGAGGAATTACAGATAAACCTCGCAGCTGTCAACAAAGCTGTCAAGACCGTAGAACAACTGGAACTAACGGTGGGAGAGCTGGAGCATAGCTTGAATGATGCTTACCTCAGAAGCTGTCCTGTTAAGAAAACGTCAAGTAAACGCAACGTACCTTGGTGGAACGGTACTCTGGCGCAACTCAGGAAAGAGACCCGAGCTCTTTTTAACAGAGCCAAAAGAGACGGGAACTGGGACGCATACAGAACCGCCCTGACGACGTTTAATAGGGAGCTAAGGAAGGCCAAAAGACGCTCTTGGGCAAGGTTCTGTGAGGAAGTGAATAACACCTCGCAAACCTCCAGACTATATAAAGTCATATCTAAGGCCCCTAGCTCTCATCCCAGCACTCTGAAGAGGCCAGATGGTACTTATACTAAAACGGCGGAAGAAACGCTAAGATTACTAGCCGAAGTCCACTTCCCCAATAGTATCCATCTCGAAAATCACGAAGCCTTCTCTCACACGATTGTTAAAACGAGACCATCAGTTGACGATTGGAGAAGAGCTTCCGTGATCTTTAAGCCTGACCGAGTCACATGGGCAATTGACAGTTTCAAGCCTTACAAGACCGGCGGCGAGGATAATATATTTCCGGCCCTCTTACAGCAGGGCAAGGATATTATCCTTCCTCTGCTACTGAAAATATTCAGAGCAAGTTTCGCGTGGGGCTACATCCCATTGGCATGGACAAAGGTAAGGGTGTCCTATATACCCAAGAGTGGGGACAGGGACAAAGCTCTACCAAAATCGTACAGACCAATTAGCCTCACCTCTTTCATGCTTAAAACAATGGAGAAGGTGGTCAACCTACACATAAGGGACACCTATCTCACTAAAATGCCGCTGCATGAAAGACAACATGCCTACCAAAAAGGCAAATCTACCGAGACGGCCCTAATGGACTTGGTAGATCGGATTGATAGAGCAATTGAAGATAAAGAGATTGCGTTGTGTGTCTTCCTAGATATTGAAGGCGCATTCGACAACACTTCAACCAGCTCTATCACAAATGGCCTGGCTTCAAAGAATATAGATCCAACTACTAGGAAATGGATCAAAGCCACGCTCGACAACAGAGTAGCCTCATCGACTATCATGGACCTGACACTCAAAATCAGGCTGACACAAGGTTGCCCACAAGGAGGTGTGCTGTCACCCCTGGAATGGTCCCTGGTAGTGGATGAACTACTAAGGGAACTGAACCTCTTAGGTTACTACGCTCAAGGGTACGCTGACGACCTGGCGATCATGGTGGTGGGAAAATGCGCATCGGTGGTCGCTGGGTTGATGCAGTCAGCACTAAGAGTCGTCGAGGATTGGTGCCAAAGGGTCAAGCTAACAGTAAACGCTGATAAGACGGTCTTGATACCTTTCACCAAAAAGAGGAAGTTGGAGGGACTAAGACCCCCAATACTCTTCGGGAAAACTATTAAGTTTGCGGGTGATGTCAAATATCTAGGAGTAATCCTAGACAAAGGACTCACTTGGAATAAGCACATCGAGTACATTACGAAAAAGGCTAGATGTGCCCTGGGTTCCTGTTGGAAGCTTGTCAGCTCTAAATGGAGTATTCGGCCGAAGGCAATGCTATGGCTATATACAGCCGTAGTGAGACCGATTACCACATATGGCTGCGTAGTGTGGCATAAAAAGGCTGAACAAGTATACTGTAATAAAAGTTTAAACAGCGTACAGAGACTGGCATGTCTTATAATCACGGGTGCACTCTCGTCAACACCCACCGCTTCTCTCGAGGCCCTGATCAACTTAACTCCGCTTCCTCTGCTTGTTCAGATGGAGGCTAGAAAGGTGGCTCTCAGGGCCAGGACGGCGGGTAAGACGAATTGGACCTCCACCCCATTTCGACAGCTGGAACAGTCTCTCAGTGAATCACCTGTCATGGCCATGCCATCAGATGCCATGATCAAGGTGAATAGCTTTTCGAAGCAATATCAGGTTTTTATACCTTCCAGGGAGGACTGGGAAAGAAAAATCCTAATCGACGTCCGCCCTAGCGACATAGTTTGGTTCACGGATGGATCAAGGAAAGACAACCGTGCGGGAGCCGGATTCTACGGAGGCAGGCCATCGAAAGGCAAATACGCCTGTTTGGGGGAGTTTGCGACCGTGTTTCAGGCTGAAGTCTTCGCTATCCTCGGTTGTTCACTAGAAAGCCTGGAGATGGCCCTAGTTAATAAAAACGTGTTTATCTTCTCCGATAGTCAAGCTGCACTTAAAGCACTGACTGCCGTAGAAGTCTCGTCCAAATTAGTTCTGGAATGCATTGAGACGTTAAACATACTGGGAAGGAACAACAGCATCCGCCTAGTTGGTATGGGTCCCGGGCCACAGTAACGTCCCCGGCAACGAAACCGCTGACGAACTGGCTAGGCTTGGGGCCGAGAGTCTCATATATGGCCCAGAACCTGTCTGTGGTATAACTCCCAGTACCACAAAACAAGTGCTCAAGGAATGGGGCCACACACTATGCAGGAAGCAATGGGCTGAGACCCCTGGCCTTGAACACTCCAAGGCACTAATTCCTGGCTTCAACAAGAAACTATCAGAATTAGTGCTCACCCTGGGTAGGAACCAATTAAGAATCCTTACCAGAAGCCTAACTGGGCACTGCAAGCTCAACAAACACCTAAACAGAATGGGTATTTGTAGCATAACGACTTGCAGATTCTGTGAGGAGGAGGATGAAACACCTATGCACCTTCTCCTCGACTGTCCTGCTCTAGTACAGAGCAGGAACAGGCACCTTGGTCGCCACGAATACTCATCCACAGAGGAAATTCGTGGCACCAACCCCAACCATATCGTTCAATTTATGAGCAGTATTGGGTTGGGGATGATTCTTTAGTGCGAAGGAGTCACAATAGATCCTCATGGGTCGCAGTGACGCCAGGGCTATAGCGACCTGCCTTCTTTATAAAAAAAAAAAAAAAACCCTCGAAATACTCATACATACGTAATTCAAAAATCATTTTCTCATACGAAAATATTTAACATGTTTGAGTTGTTTTTCAGTTTAAAATAGTAATTATCTAGGTTCCTGCCTTCGATCACTAATATACAAGATACACAGTCTCATACAAAACCTCTCGAAAATCTGTCCCCGAGTAATAGAGTTTAATGAAGTATACATTTATCTAAAATCAACCTTAATTATAGTAATTATTAAAGATCTTTTTATAAAACAATGAACATTTGTGTTTACAAAGCAATAAAATTTTTACGTCCGATGCACGCTTCATACTAAATTCAACCATCCGCGTATATGATTTAAGTTCAAATTTGTGTAGTGCCAAAAAAAATACAATTTTACGACCGAAATTCGCCGCTGGAACAGGGCGAAGTGAAGTATGAGTGGAGTCGAACTGTTCAAATTTTTTTTGTTGATTGTAATTTGTAATAATTTTAATAGTCCATTTTTTTATTTTTCCGAAGTTTAATGTATAAAGTGAGGAGTAATTATTTTTTACTTGTAATATTATGTTGTTCTAATGTTATGTCTAATTTTATCATTAACCAAAATATACATAAGTGTACATACATTTTCCGATAGGCCACAAAGGACAACTCACATCACCCAACGCCCATACTTTTTAACCTACTTAAAAAATCCTTAATGGGAACTATATTTGATCGAAGATGGGAACATAATATTATTACCACATCTAACTGGATCTCGAGGAAACCTGAAAAAAATCCTCAATAAAAAAATAATAGTAATAGCGACTCCATCAAATGGAACAGAAACATAGCTTATAACCCGAACATTTCAAGTGGGCATGATAAACTACGATAAGTACCTTTAGTATGAGTATTCGCAATTGAGATGGTTTATACCTGGTGTTGATTTATTTACAACTTAATTTTAAAACTGTCTTTTGGTGATTTCTTAAAGAAATACCAATATTTACAATACAATTGTAAGAAATATATTAGGATAAAATTAATACTTACCGGAAATATGAAATTCCATCCTTTTTTTGGTTTTAGACGTATGATTTCTACAATTATTAAACGCGCACCGAGGCATGTTTCCCGGCGGAGCGTTCGAGCACTACTAAATCAAAAGTGCACCAGAATGTTGAGTTTGGTGCTCTTTTGGTGAGGTCGTTTTTTGCCGCGGATTGTGTATCTTGTATATTAGTGATCGAAGGTTCCTGCACAAAAATTTACTTCAAAATATTTAAACATTAAATTTTTTTTTTGTTTTTAATTTTTTTTAGTAAATTTAGTACTCAATATTTAAACACTAAAAAATAAAGTAAAACACTAAAAAATATATAAGTAAATAGTAAATTTACGACAAAATATTTAAATACTAAAAAATATTTTTTAGTTTAAATATTTTGTATTAAATTAACTATTTATTTATATATTTTTTAGTGTTTTACTCTATTTTTTAGTGTTTAAATATTTAGTAGTAAACTTACAAAAAAAAAATTTAAAGAAAAAAAAAAATTTTTGTTTAAATACTTTGAAGTTAATTTTTGTGCAGGAACCTAGGTAATTACTATTTTAAACTGAAAAACAACTCAAACATGTTAAATATTTTCGTATGAGAAAATGATTTTGGAATTACGTATGTATGAGAAATTCCAAGTGTACCCGGCCTCTTAAGACACTATTATTTCATGGGTTTGTTTTCAATACAAATTATTGTAATTCACTGTTGTTTATTTTTACTGATGGGTCATGGGTCACATAAGTTAGAAGGAATACCTAAATGTTTTAAGCCCAAATATTATTAATATGCAATTAATGCCGGCCGCTGCCGATCGCGCCTCTGCCGACCGCTGCCGGCCACTGCCGATCCGGTGTGAATCGGCTCTTAGAGGTTTGTTAGAACTTAGAAAGGGACATATTTATTTGAAATAAAAGAATTTCTTAAATCAGTCTGTATATTGGATATGTCTGCAATACAGCAAGATACAATACAATGAAAACAGATAAAAGTGATAAAATATTGGAAACAAAAATAGTAATTAGAATTTATTTTCTCTGAAACAAAACTAGAATAAAACCATTCTTATTTTTTTACTTAAAATCAATACTATTATTATCATTGATGTTAATTAATGCCTCTAAAAACAAACCTTTTGTTCAGCATTACAATTTAAAAAAAAGTTAAAGATTTTTTTTAATATACCTCAACAATTTTAGAAAACTAAAACTCAACAACCTTTCCATAATTTTCTTATTCACTAATTTTGTCGCCTAAACATTATACATTAACAAAATGCCGAACAAAAAGCTTGCTTGATTTATAAACTTATCTCAATGGGCACTTTTGGTTTAGTTTAAACGTTAGTATTTACTCTAATATCATAGTAATAAAATTACAAACTTATCAATGTCTAAAAGCAAATTTAAAAATAATGTTAACCACCTATAAAATAACTATGAAATCTAAGGTCCTAGCAAAGTTACAACTTGCACGTCTACCCTGAACATACAAAAATATTTTTATGTACTTTAATAAAATAAACATTTCTACATAAAGTCTCTCGTGCGATCGACCATCTCCTCGAGAGTACGGAATGTTCATACGTCCTTATGTAGAAAATGAAGTGAGGGTAAGAGGACCTTTTATAGCACACATTTATTAACAGCTAATGTTTTCGGATCACCTATACTACACCTTAACTTAGGTAACGACATCGGAAAAGATAAATCCTAAAATACAACCTGGACCAGTGACATAACTCTAGACATATCGTTAGTAAAGCATAATTTGTTTGGGTGGTGTGGATATGTATAACATCACGGGAAGCTAACAGGAGGCGATGCGAACGGAAAAGCCTACAACGGGAACTGTACACAGGTAGTAGAATGCAAACTATAAACCTTATACAAAATAAATCCATCGATTGTAACATTACAGCTAGATATTGCACTTATGAGAAATTCTACACAGTTATCCGGATTTTAAATACTGGCTCGGCTTTGTCTTTCATATTTTAATGTTTCTGCGCAGCATATACATTTATTAACACTAATGCACGACAAATCAAACTGTTCGAGTCCACTTCGAATAATACTAGTAAATATGCATACATTTAAAATATTATTGATGAAATTTGTACATGATCGAAACCGGTCGAAGTTTCGACTTTCGACAGTTCTCCTTTAAAAACCTTCGTCCAAAAATCTTAAGTCCAACGTTACAAAACCCTGCCTCGTCACAAGCCAGTACCGGCCCCCTCCGACAAACACTGCTCAGCACCTTTCTATTACTCGACAACTTGTGGTCACTCGGTCCATATGATGGCTATGTACAGAAGATGATTGTTACTACAATTATGCTCCATCTACATTCTACATAGTTGTTTTGCTAAACGACAAACGAGACTCGACAAAGCTTCGCGAAACAAGTATTCTGTAGAGAAACATAACAAGATAAACTACAACATAATCCCCAAAAGTTGTCAAGTAACATTTTTCACTTATCACATTCATATAAAAAAAAAACGTTATAAATATACAAGTAATAAATATTTATAGTAACTTGAAACATTACAATCACATCGTTTACAATTTGAAATTCGGCATACGTCATAAGTGTGGCTCGTAATAATAATTTTGATTTGAGCAATGATATCATAAAAATACTCTATATTCCAAAGGTGAGCCATCCAAAATATATAAGTCGTCGAAATTTTTTAGAAAAATAATAAAGCAGATCTACCTATGGTTTTAACGTTCTATAATATCAGTCTCGATGATAGAAATGCATTTTGGCCAAAATGAGAGATCCAATTGGCATGGTCCGTTCCTTATTCGAATTCAAAAACCGTGTCTATCCAATACTTTCAGTACAGATATCAGGCGCGGTTCATTTAGCTCTGGGCGCTGCATAAAAATTAAAGACAACCTATAATAATCAGTTACTCCACAAGTCCAAAAAATTTAAAACAATACTCTGCAATTAAACCCAACAAAGCAGCAATTTTCAATGTTTATCTCTAGTAACATATTTTGGTGTGATTTCAGCAAATGTATGTGAGAAAATGACATAATATTATCAATTCTATTTACTTTTTAGAATCATTGTCATGATACCTGTACCGAAGCACATGTAAAGATTTAAAAAAATCAGTCTCTCCATTTCCTCCTTTTGTCAAACTCCATTTTTAAAGCTATCTTCAGTAGAAATAATCTACCAATCTTAAGTCATTTCAATACTCTAGCCCTTCAAGAATTTTGGTCCTAGTTAGAATATCACCAAACAGAAAATGATAGATTTTAAAAACTAAGTCACGTCCAAGGAACTTAAAATCAAATACGTACGGATAAAATATTGTACAGATATTAAAATATAAGGTTGAAAATAAAGAAAAAGAGGGCCCGTTTCTTAGGGACCTATCAGACAGAGAGTGGTCACGCGTTCAAGCGGTCAGTCACACAGGAGGAATTTTGGCGCGGTCAGAACGCCTCCTGTGTGACTGACTGATCTTTTGAACGATTGACCGCTCTCTGTCTGATAGGTCCCTTATCCAGTCTGGATACACCATTATTGCAACTTTCTAGTTCAATTTTGATTGAAAGTTCTTTGGTACCTCTTTTACAAATCGTTTCCATTATACAAAGTTTAAAACCATACATGAGATCATATTGTCCAGTTTATATACTGGCTAATTTACTTCATTATTGTGAAACCCAATTATTCTCGTATTAATTATTATCGTTGTGCGCGTAAGAGCGAGACAACATGAAACTGATACGAGATTTGGGGCCTGTTTCACCACTTTCTGATAAAGTGGCGAATAGGTTATTCACAACTTTTTTGACAGATTCTCCATACTTTATCTCAAAGTTAAGTGGTGGATAGCTTATTCGGAACTTATCAGGAAGTGGTAAAACAGGCCCTCTGTTGATATTGATAAAACAAATGCTTCCAAGATGCGTAAGTATTAGTAATACATCTATATTCGCCTATTTAATCCCTCACATGTTTTTGGTATTTTTAAATTGAATTAGGTAATTTTACTTTGGTTAAATTTTTTGAACGGTTACATTTTGTAAAATAATAGTATCGGAAATATTGGTTGTAAAAACATTTGTAGGTACGTAGATAATACATATTACCCTCTTGTGTTCAAGAACAATATTAAACTTAGTAATTTCAGTAAAAAAAATTGTTGATTGAAATTTAACACAAAGTATTTCTAATACTTGATTGAGTATCGCCCTTATACAATTATTGTCACTACATTACAGATTTAAATACAGTACAAGAAAAAAAAAGGAGAGAACTTTTGTTTGTATTTTAAGAACAAAATTTTACAGATTTACCTTTTCTTTTTTTCACTGACCACATTCTAATCTATAAAATAAGAAATAAAGCGACGTTACATAAAAACATGGACATGAATACTAAGAAACTAATCAATTAAACATACATTCTAAACTTAATAATACGTTACATTAGATTACAATAGAGGAAAATGTTGAAAAAGTTGGGCAAAGAGTAAAGCATAAAAGAAAAAAAGCAAAGGATAAGGGTCTATTAAGAAGGAAGAACCGAAAAAGGAATCAATAAAAAACCGAATATTGAATTGGATGAACTGACAAAAAAATTAATATAAGAATTGCCGGGATTAACAAAAAAAAATGCTCTTCAACAATTTCAATTACAAATTATTCTTGTAGATTATGTGTCAATTACTGAGTTCCTAGATCAACAAAACAAACAATGAACAATTTAAAGGTAGAAATAAGTTTTATTTTATCTTCAAATTGTCACCAAATGGTTTCGTTTTGTTAGATTTCATGTTCGTTAGATTTCATCCATTACCAAAGAGATTATACAGCACATTCACAAGTAACACTCGAAAGCGCTCAATATAAATACTCTCACAATAACTACAAGTTTTTATTTTCCTGTGCTAGATTTTAAACGATTATTTAAAGTCTCTGTATGCAATTTTTCTTAACACTATTCATCCAAGTCCATTTAATCACGGCAAAAACTGTATTTTTATACCTATTGGTGTGATGAGTCCATAAAATTATGAATGATCCGAGCTCCGTACGATAAACGTCCGGTTACACGTCAATTTTGATTCCTTCCACGATGCGATAGAGTGAGATAGAGAAGTGCTAGAATGACTGATGCACAGGATCTGAGGTTTATTGACAACTGTTTTTTTTAGCAATGTTGTTGATTGGTCAATATTTCAATGTTAGGGTCTACACAGACGGACTGCATTTCAACTGCAATCCAACTGCAAATTGCAGTTCAAGTGCAGTTTGAATGCAGTCGTGTGAACTGTTTGGTTTGCAGTTCTATTGCAGTCGTATTAACTGCATTCAAATTTCAAACTGCGCTTGAACTGCAATTTGCAGTTGGATTGCAGTTGAAATGCGGTCCGTCTGTGTAGAATAATAAACCCCTGTCAATACAACTCAGAAGCCGAGCACGAGTCACCGGCGAAGAGGCAATCAAAATCACAAGCTTAACAGCTCTGCTGCGTGCAACAAAACAGACATTTGAACAATCTGACGGTGAGATTGCGCTGGGCGGGCCGCAGGCGCGTGATGCGCGTGTCGACCTCGCGGAGCTCGTGGGCGTGGAGTCAGTGGGGCGTGGGCGCCGGCATCGTGGTCACGGGGGGCGTGGTCGCGGGCGGCGTGCTCGCGGGGGGCGTGGCCGGCTGCAGCGGCTGGAAGGCGGAGCCGAGCGACGGCCGCAGCGTGAAGCCCGGGACGGTCGGCTTCATCATCGATATCGGCTCCGTGTACGCTCCCTCGCCGGCTTTCAGGTTTACCTAAAAATTTACATGTTAGAGTGTAAGAGAATGACGTAAGTGAGATGAGAAATTCATATACTTAACAATTGAATTTAAGACTGGGCTGCCAAAAATATCAAAGCACGCTAGCCCCGCCTATACACGCCGCTATCCTCCAATCGTGACATAATGCATCCATGAATCGTGCCCCCGAGAAGTGTATTTTGCGCCGCAGCTAATAGTGAACAATATCGCATAACAACGGTTCCGGCATTATAGTACGAAAGTAAAGTACCAAAAATGTTTTTAAAGATTACTTAAAAATTAAATACAATACTAATATTTCCTTTAGCTATTATTTTATGAAGTGTGCGATTGTAGTAGTGCAAGTTATTTAATGTTAGTAACTTAATAAGTGTAACAGATATTTATTGAAAAGCTCAGAAAGATTCATAATTTCGAAAAATATAACTATCGAGTCAAAATAAGTGAATCGTGTTTTTTCGTTATCTAAATATCAGATAAATATAATATATATGTTACAGCTAATAGCCGAAGTGCGGCTACACCTAGTTTTAGCCGGCTACTAGGTGCAGCCTGCCACATGCGGTTAAACCTAGGTATATCCTACTTATCTTCGGTTACAACTAGATTTAGCCTTTATTATAGCGGCTATAGCTAGTTTTCAGGTCAGTTAAGGATTTTGGTTTTATTTTGAGATTCGTTTCCTGATTATATAAGACATCTTATCCTAGACAAGCCATAAACCATGCCAGTCCGAAACAAGATTTATACTCGTAATTGAGTTGAATTATATTATGAACTGAAATGAAATTTAAGTCTTTTATTGTGTAGAGTCCCTCTGTAGTAAAAACTGCAGTAAGTAAGTCTTGCAACATACTATCACATATGAGAGTTTATTGATTTTTGTATGATTAAAACTGAGTTAAAAAGTTATCCTATCTGTTTAAAAAATATAAGAGAAGAGAACAGAGACTTAGTTGATTTTTTCATAGTTAAGAAGTAAAGCTTTATTTTTTATGTTTATTTTTTTATCTTTGCGCCAAAGATGTCTAGTTCTGTATGTTTATAAAGAGAAGATTTATAATATTTTGTGTTTTAATTACTTGTAATAACGCCTTTTTTGTTAAAAGATATTTGCCTGTCAAATAATAAATGTCACTTAAATGTCACTTAAATATAAAAGACAGAGGTCTTTTATATTTTATTCCATGTAATCGAATCGATCGGGATACGCAAAATTAGAAACTCAAAACGACTGAACTGAAAACCTAGTTCTAGCCGATGATAAATAGGATACACCTAAGTTTAACCACCGGTGTGTGGCTGCACCTAGTTTTAGCCGCTATAATAAAGGCTAAATCTAGTTGTAACCGAAGATAAGTAGGATATATCTAGGTTTAACCGCATGTGGCAGGCTGCACCTAGTTGTAGCCGGCTAAAACTAGGTGTAGCCGCACTTCGGCTACTAGCCGTAACATATATATGTACCATCGAGGAAGTTGATTCCTATGCAGTTGAGAGACCAGCGTCATTTGGTCGATTATGTCAATTCAATATTAATTGTGATCTGTCGGCTGAGTTTGACGTAATGCGACCAAACTACGTAGATCCCCCATTTGCATAGGAATCAACTTCCCCGAGTGTACAATGATTAAATAAATCTCAATTTTATTTAAGTCAATCGTCTTCCGGGATTGTAATACTTATTACTTATTAGAAAACACAGAAAAATTTGGCAGCCCGCTCTTAATTTAAATTCTTATACGAAAGAGCAATAGCATAATTAAAATATATTCTGGACCCTGGCAAAATTACATAAGTTAGTTTTATGTAAGTTAATTGTAGCACAAAAATATTTTTGTCATGCAAGATATTTATAAAAAATTTGATCACTTTACCTTTTCACAACCATCAGGGGGTTCCCTGGCTAGAAACCGGTTGATCTGAGGGGAAGTACCGAGCTTCGAGCCATCCAAGTCCGGAGAAGAACAAACACTGCCGCCTGTAACATTTATGTTTTGTATTTTAAGGGCCTGTTTCACCGCTTCCTGATAAGGCTATCCACCACTTAATTTGACAGATGGAGTATGGAAAATCTGTCAAATAACCCTATCGGGCACCTTATCAGGAAGCGGTGAAACAGGCCATAAATTTATTATGTTCTATCACTGAAACTTATTGTTTGGCATTCTTACAAGGTAATATTATATCATGCACTTTATATGTTCAGCACAAAATTTATATTTTTTTAAAATGTTTATATAATCTAATTTTATAAACATTTAAAATATCGATTAGCTTACAATATTACCTTGGTTACCAAAATTCTTCTAAAGCATATTATTTCTAATTCTCTTGAATAAATCTACTATCAACTTAAAAGTAATAACATTCCATTTCTACTGCAAGATACACCTCGAAAACAATGCACTTGGGGCATTCTTGTGCTCATGCTAAATCTTTCGTGATGGGTTCTACTGTAATTGTCACCGCAGGATTCACAATCCAATAACTTTATACGCAGTAACTAAATTGTATCCCTACAGAAGCACCCCGGTGGTATGTGGGACTGCCAGCAAGAGAGCCAGGCTTACCTACTAAAACCACCTGCGGTTCGCCTTCAGCCTAAGGAAGGATGTCCCGGGTCTAACAAACACAGGACTCCCTCCACGACCGGCCGGTCTACATCAGATGGGACCGGACTTCCGCCAAAGAACTAAATTGTATATACCTACTTAAACTATTTTATTACTACGTAACCTATTTTATTCCGTAAAGACATGATCAGGCAGTATTCTTATATACTATAGTAAAATACACTCAAAAGTAATTGCAAAAGGTAAGTGTATATCTTTTCCTCAGCATTAACTAGAATGAATTCGACTGTATCTACAAAAATATTTAATATTTTTTTTTAAAGCAATTATAGGTCTACCAGAATCAGATGGCAAATGTTGACGGCAGATTTTCAAAAAATATCCTTGATTATTGGATAAATTTATAATACATATTTGCATGTTTCACACACAGAATGTTTTATTCCAATTACTCCGGTATTGCTACAGTCAATTTACTTTTTCACTTGTTCTCATCAGATTCGGGTAGACCTATAATAACTATAATATAAAATGAACTACTGTATATATTATCTATGGGCTGCTGCTTTCTTCAAATGGTTTCAGCTTCATACATGCTTGGATAATTAAGTGCTCTCGATTTTGTTGCAAGGGGTTTATTGATTAGCGCACTTCAACATTTAAACCCCCTCAGTAATGAAAATATTTACACAACAAAACTCCATTCACAGATCCTGTTTGTGTCGATAATTTGACAGACAAGCCCCCGTAGACAAGTAGCAAAACGCTAACGCTAGCGCTACAAAATGTATGGATTTGACATTAGTATTCTCTAGCGAAGCGATGACTTATGTCAAATCGCATACATTTTGTAGCGCTAGTGTTGGCGCTTTGCCACTTGTCTACCGGCCCTGAACAGCAACTCTGTAAAGCTATCTGCCGTTCAAATGTTTTCATTAGTAAGGATGTTATAGTTTTGTACATGAATACACAAAATCGTATACTGTTTTGAAACACTGTATACTGCTTTTATATACAAGTAAATTAATCGTATGCATGTCAATGTTGTAGTGCACTACAAAAAGTAATAATTCGGTTGGACCTGTTGCTAGTAACTCTTCGGAACTGGCACTGGAGAGGGATCCCAGGGAAGGTGGATCTATTCCACAATTTGCACTTTCAGCTTCATAATATTTTACACATTTCATTAAAATGAAGTTAAAGAGAAAACACACGTTACAAACAATAAAATATAGTCATAAAAACGAATCAACATAGAGTTGGCTGCGTTTCCACTGAAGCGGAGCTTAGCGGTGCCGGAATTGACCAATCGTGCTATTCCAGCAGAATGACAGCGAAGATTTCGAGCATGGTGATTGGCCAATTCGGGCACCGCTAAGCTCCGCTCCGCTTCAGAGGAAACGCAGCCTTAAAGAAATGAACAGTCCTTGACAACCTTAAAATATAGCTTAAAGTAGTAAAAGACATAAGAAAGATTTTCTTAAAGAGTACTTAACCCTAGATCACTAACCTTAATTAAATTGGTGTCACACTATCACTAACCTTTCGACTCACAGACTACGCAATAAAACTTACATATTTTAAAAACCGTCATTTTTTATTTTATGAAATTAACAAAAACTTAAAGTGTTTTTCTTATGCAATTAAACAAAATAAATAAATACAAATAATAGTGATTCCTGCAATTATTATAAATAGAAAAATTGTGCTCCCCGCAAATGGCCTTTTTGCAGTATGTGCAAGAATATCACGTCATGAACCTTTTAAGGAAAAAAATCCGCAAATTTTCCTAGATATAGAAATCTCTTGAATACAACTTTCATGTGGCTTTTCAATAATAATAATATATTCAATACTTTTTCCCAAATCACGCTTCGAAGTCACCACATTGTAGCGCTCGAGTAGCCAGGATTTTATTAGTTCATCTGCTATTTGAAAATCAAAATTTCTTCTCTTTAGATGTTTCTTACGGTCTCTGTTCATGTTGGATACGTAAATAGCGTACGATTTTGTAATGCTTATGTTTAAATTATAATAAAACAAGCAAAGCGGACAACTATTGGTTTTGTGACTTGTACTCATGACTGAGCACATATTATGATCCACGGTATCCACTGCTCCTTTTGTATACTTATAGAAATCAATAATTTCCGGCTTCTTGCATATAAATAATGAGGATATCTTAAAAAATTAATAAATTTTTAAAGTGAAAAAAAATTACATAGTCACTAACCTTTCGTCTATCAGACTACTCATTGCCTATATCACGTAAAAAACTGCGCATGCGATCGCACTTAGGGTTTGTAGGTGATTAATTGACCTAATCAGGAAGGTACTAAGCGGGGAAGGTGGTGTGGCCCACACCCGTGTGGGTTAGGGGAACATACCGAACTATGAAACTCGCGGGGTATGCGTAGTCTGAGATACGAATGGTTAGTAATCTAAGGTTAATACCTACAAGAAAATTAGGCAATAACAATGATAAATAAATTTTTTATCTATGTATGACACAACTATTATTTCTTTTGCTGGTAAAAAAATATAGAGAGTATTGTAAGTATAAAATATTTACCTGATGAGTGTGCGGTGTGACAAAGATCATGAGGTGTCTGCGTGTTGACCGAGCGCCGCAGCAGCTCAGCTAGTGGAGCCCGATGACCTTCCGGAGTCACCTGGAAAATATAAATTACATTAATTACATTAGTGGTCATGTTACTAAATGTAACAACAATATGCTGATAATAGATATTTATGTAGCATTATACATGCTAGGTATTGTTAAACCACATAAAATATTACTTACTTCAATGTGTAGTATATTGAGTGATTAATTATTTAAACATTTCTTTGCATTTTCTTCATTCATTTCTTTCATTTCTTTTCCTTTTATGAAATCAAGACGTGAGTGGATGAATAAGGTAAGTAACATGAAAAAACTTCCCGTTTTTCGCTAAAATGGAGGCTTTAGTGCGGGAAAAATTATTTGAAATAGAAAAACTATGGATTATATGTGTAGCCAAATATATTAGCTAAGTTATGGAGTAGATAAGTTACAAGTTTTATTAAAATAATTAGGGATAAAATGAGTTATTGTCTGTATGTTACGAAATGTTACTTGTTTGATTCTTCCACTCACGTTGTTTACACATTTACATATTTTAATGTAAAGGTGTAAACAACTTGTAATATTCAAAGCTTTTCCAAATCAGGTACTGGACAATCATTGGTTCAGTGCCAAGAGTTTTATTAGCAAGATTAAAAATTTAAATGAAGTAGCGTATACCTTGTCGCGTATTCGATCTAGATACGGCGTTTGGGTGCCACTCGCTGGGCACAGCACGAGCTTCTCTATCTCTTGATTTAGGCCCTCCACAGATGACCGAGCCGCTCTTAATGGTACACCGCCACTGCCAAAACGGGACCCTGTAAAATGCAGAATTCAAGTAAGTAAAATATATTTTACAAATATCTACATTTGTAATACATTTGGAAATCAAAAGACTTCTATGTTAGTGTTATGGTGCTCCCTTTGAGCATTACATAGCATGTTGTATCTAGATATTAGAAATAAGGATTAAATAAATAAGCATCAAAATGTCTTGTAAATGTGTCTTATCTGAATAAAGGCTATTATTATTATTATCATTACAAGGTGTGCATTGTAATGCTCACTTCATCTCCCTCACTGATGTAATGCTTGACTCTGTAATGTTACATTACAAGTGAATGCTCCCGGTGAGGGAGCACCTTTATGCACCTTCTGCTTGTGCTATGAAACATGGAAATATGCAAGTATCTAGAATGTATCATTTTATTATTTTTATCAGTGGTAAGTAATTGGCATTAACTCTTTGATTAATATTGGAACATCTATCTTCTTATACATCTTCTTTCTTATATATAAAAATGGATTTTCAAATGTGTTAGTCGCGCTAAAATTCGAAAATGGCTGAATGGATTGGGCTGATTTTAGTCTCAAAATATTCGTAGAAGTCCAGGGAAGGTTTTAAAGTGACATGAAGTTCACTGGGACAGCTAGTCTTATATATAAAAATGGATTTTCAAAATATGTGTTAGTCGCGCTAAAACTCGAAAACGGCTGAAAGGTTTGGGCTGATTTTAGTCTTAAAATATTTGTAGAAGTCCAGGGAAGGTTTTAAAGTGACACGAAGTTCACTGGGACATCTAGTAAAACATAAATCTCAACAAACAAATCAAAAACTAAATTCATCAAGGTTGGAGAATAGAATTTCCACAGTATTTAAATTTTAAAACATACATACATTAAAGCCTGAAAATGAACATGATAAGTGTAAAAGCTGGCAGAAGAGACCAAAACAAGATTACATGGAGGAAATACACTGAGGAATGAAAGAGACTGGTAGGGACTAAAACTCAAATTACATATATTTAGTTACCATAAAATAACTTTGTAAATTCAAAGATATTAAATAATTATTAGAACTTACAAAAACCAGGACTCATAGTGTGTGAATAATCTCCAGATGCAGCTAATTTATGGGGTCTCGGAATTCTATTCCTGAGGAATCTATCCAGCTTGTCATCATCGCAGCCACGAGATGATCGTCCAGAAATTCCACCTCCTTCATCAGTCTGAAAGAATGAAAGTAGTTAAATAACCTAATTGAATCTTCACAGTTTCTGTGGTAACTGTATTGTAGAAGTGTAGGTTCAATACTAGATGGATTCATAGTTCATACATATTTATCTCAAACATTTTTGTGACTAGGTGTCTCAGAGGATTATGTATTTTGTAACATTGTCAGAAGTTTGTATAATGGCTTGCATTCCACAATATTGTTGTGAAGAAAACTTAAACCGAGTAGTTATTAAAGATTTGATGTGTTATTTATACTCTGCTTTTATTCATTTTCATATAAATGTAAAATCAAATCTCAACTAAGCAAATGTTCATTGTATTTCTTGGTTGCACTCTACGAATAATAAAATCTAAGGGCGAGTAACTCTGTCAAAAAACATGCTCCAAAATACTTGTCAAAAAAGTGTACCAGTGTAAGTGTACTAGGTACACATTTCAATACATTTGCAATATTTAGCTGGCCTTGAACAGTATAAAGGCTGACGTTACATGACAGTTCGAAAGGAACTAAATTTTAAACGGTAATAGTATGGGAGTTACGTTTCCTTAGTTTTATTATATGTAGCTTGCATTGCTAATTTGTAACATTAAAAACAGTTTACAACATGGTATTATAGCTGTTTATACTGACTGTGATTTGCATTAAGATCAAAATGAAATGAAACAGAGTATAACACAATAATGTCACATTAAGTCTTACTTGTGTAGATTTATCAACTTGTAACTGTCCGGCATGGAGGTAGTAATCTCGTGACCATTGTCCTTTATGATATAATGTGTCTAGGGAGGCCGTCCTCCTGATATTGTTCGATCCAAACCTCCCTTTGCCTAGAATACACACAATGCAAACAAATCGTTAGTATCAAACAGGGTAGTATTATTTGGTAAAATTTTAGGTTTTAGACCCAAGTATTTTACATAAAGTCACTTCAACAGGCACACAAAACATTACAACTGCTTATAATTTTAAACCAATGTTGACACTATTAGGATTATTATGAGGGTCATTTTTATGGAATTTTCATAATCATAAAATTACCCTTGTAAGTACCAGCTCCAGGACTCCTCTGGCCGGACAGAGCGTGGTCTGGAGATATCCTCCGCCATATATTGGTGGGGGACAGCGTGGGGCTGTTGGCGGCGTTCTTCTTGAGCCCGCCGCTCTGCTTCATGACCGACGAGACCGGCAGGGTGGCCCTCATCGGACCCTGCTTGCCCACCGGACACTCAGACTGTTTCCGGACGCGACCCGACATTTTCGCTCCTTTTACTCTCCACTCGCGCAACGAATCTATCGAAACGCCGACCGCGACGAACCGCCACTTCGATGTCCAATAAAAGAACCGAAACCGCCGACGCCGCGCGACTCCTTTGTGAATAAATTTTGTTAGGCCACTGTGCTACGATCTCATATACGCGTTTTTGTAATTTACTATGGTAACTAAAAATTTCATTAAACGACAAGTGAATGTGTAACGAAAATTGTACATAATATTCATTTAACGCAAATAGTTGACGAAAAAGAGTCCTATCAAATAAGTCACATTTTTTTCTGAACTACAATGGATGAATGAATAACACTGACAGATGACACGGGACATCGCGCCATTCTTAAATTATCTAAAAACGCACTGTGATTAAAGTCTTAGCTAATTTTGCAACGATTTGATTGAAAGTAATAAGAAAATATGCAATTATAGTAAAAACTAAACAATATTAAACTACTCGTTGGCATTGCAATTAACAGCTGATTACACCGCCATGACAGATTGTCATTGGATATGTTACAGACCAATACAGACTTTAACAGATTACAAATTATTACAGACTGTCATCTTGATCTCATAGACTATAGAGTATCTAAGACCATCTTACTCTGTCTCGTGGCGGTGCTAGGTGGAGACCTCTCACTCCCGAGCATGGTGCGCTGCATGCTCGAGACTCGAGAGCGACGAGGCCTGGCAGGCGGCGGTCTCTTTCTGCGAATTTGGCATGTCGCAGAAAGAGGCCACGGAGCGGGACAAAGAGAATGACCCCACCTCTCTGCCGCTCCGCCGGCGTAGGACGGGAGTGCGGAGGCGTCGCTACGCGAACCTCCAAACTCTTGTCTAACGGGGCTCCGGGTCAGGATGGGAACCTGCCCGGCTTTGTCAGTCCCGGCGCCGAGGGGAACGCTTTAGTTCGCCTAAGCGTTCCCTTACTTTGGTGGAAGTCCGGTCCGAGATAGACCGGCCAGTCGTGGAGGGAGTCCTGTGTTTGTTAGATCCGGGATTTCCCTCCGTTATACGGCTGAAGGCGAACTGCAGGTGGTTTTAGTGAGTAAGAGTCTCACATACCCCCGGGGTACCCAACCCGGGGCACCCATGATGGGTTTCCCCTGCGACATCAAAAAAAAATCTTACTCTGTCTACGAAGACCATGCATAGACCCTCCTGAGTCCTCCTGCACCTGCAGGCTGCAGCCAGCCTGCAGCTCGTTTTTTTATTTAAAAAAGAAAACAATAGTTCAATACCAAAATGCTAGGTGGCGGTAAGTGGGCCATCGATCGGTATCTATCCGAATTCCGAACCGAGGGCACTGTTAACTTAATACCGTACTTATATGATAGCCACGGCCACAAGTCACAACGGGTCTCCACTCACCAGAAACCACTTACCAGCACCGCATTCGGTAGACTTACGGCCCTGCGTCTATCGTCCGAAGCTTCGTGTTATGAGATACTATTGGACGATACACGCATATCGTCCAATACCGCTATCCCCAACCCGCGGCCCGCCCGGACTTTATTTGTGGCCCGCGTTATGATACACCATTTTAAAATTCCAAAATCCAATGAAATCACGTCCACCGGCAAAATAATGTAAAGTCGTCGTGATAGTTGTGAAATTATTTCCACTTTTAAATCGTTAATTTCGAAGAATATTATTTTTTAGCCCTAAAAAAAATTTGTTGCGGCCCGCGACACCAAGACCACAACATGTTTGTGGCCCGCGTGAAAAAAGGTTGTGGGGACCACTGGTCCAATAGTATCGTTTTTAGCGCGAAGCACTATACACATATGCGGCCGCGGCATAGTAAACTATATTATCATGTTTATTCACTACTGCCTCCGCCTTTAGAATAATTATTATCTCTTTGTTTTGGTACATCCTGTATACTTAATACCATCGATTTATATGTAAGGATATGCCTACTAGAACATTCTGCTAATAGGTTTTTCATACAAGGAAATAGAGAGTCATCTATGAAAAATCGAGTAGATAGTGCGACACAATATGCAGGCGTACAATGTAACCTTGTATGAACGTACAATAAACACACTTTTTTAATATTAAATATTGACAATTAATGTAAGTATATTAATTTAGGCGTAGGGTTTTTGATTAACATACAAAAATAAGTAAATAAATAAATGCATTTATTCATTCTTACTCAACTGTAAAGGGAGGGTTATGTTTAGTTACAAATTGATATTCCAATAAATGAAATTTGTTTAATATAAATTTGTTTAATATTCCAATAAATGAAATTTGTAACTTAAAATTAAGTAAAAATGTATTTTAGCAACTTTATACGTGTAAACCAGCCATAAGCCACTTTGGCTACAAACTAAGGGGTTTTATGAAAAAAAAAATCTGGTGGCCTCATTTCATCCATACATCTATTATAAAGCACATACCATAGATTATGGCACATACCTAACGGCAAATCTTAAAATAAATCAATTTTCTAAGAAAAATAATATTCATGCAAAATGACGTCCATGCAAAGTCACACAGGCTATGAAGCGGCCGCGTGTGAATGCTGTTTTACCGACGTTGCGCCATTACTCGGTAAAACAGTAGCCATGGCGGACATCGGTGGTAAAATTATAAATTAATTATTTCTTTACTTAGACAAACAGTTTGTGTTGTGTGATATTCCATGTGCTTTTTTAACTTTTTTGACGTAATTTTTGCAGCCTTTAACCACACAACTAGGCATTTTTATGGCAATGTATACACATACGATGAGACACCCGATTTGTTCTGCGGACCACAGACGACTAAGTCACGTCGGTGTCAAACGAAGTGTTTTGACACCGACGAATCGGCATCATTGCAACGCGCGGTTGACCCGGTCCTTACGCTAGTAATATTTATGTCTATGCTTAAAGTGACTAAATAAAGTATGTCACCATGGCAACGTCCATCGCTATCATGGTCGTCATTTTTCTCGAGTTGTAATAATTTACTATTATTTATTCAACAAATGCACTTATCAATATATAAAGTACCGAGTAGCCGATTCTCAGACCTACTGGGTATGCATATAAAATTTGGTAAAAATCAGTAAAGCCGTTTCGGAGGAGTTCGTGGACTAACATTGTGACACGAGAATTTTATATATAAGATTTTAATGAGTAGACAAATCGTAAAACAAAAACTTTTGACTTCTATTTTTCTATGAGAAATGGGCCAATATTATGAATTTGTTGATACAATAACTAAAACAAGTAACTCTTTCAGTGCTCTTGCCTCTTACCAATTACCATCATAGTGAAGTCTTACTACTTAATAAAATAATACGGGCGATATACTTTATAATATGGCAAAGAAACGTTTGCCGGGACAGCTAGTATTATATAATACTACAAAGTGCACCAAGGTTGTGTAAAGGATGCAATGAAATAAAAAGTTTGTAATAAATTTCGTTTATTTTTTATTTTTAACAGAAAGTAAACAAAAAAAAATCCCTGTGTCCTAAATTAATAATAATCCACATCATTGACAAATATTACAAGAACAATTAAGAACGAAAAATACCTATTTATACCAAAAAATTATTGAATAAGTATAATATTATTGTGATATAATAATGATATCATGAAAATTACATTGAATTTAAGTTTCTTTTATAATATAAAACATTTAAAAACAATAAACACACATCATGTGTATCTTAATACAGTCAGAAAAATATTTATAGCACAATTACAATTTAGGACACAGATAATACTTCAAGCAAGAAGTTTAAACCACAAAATTATCACATCTCAAAAAATGCATAACAATATTGTTTTCAATAAAATATTATGAATATATCACATAATAACAACTAAACTGAAAAACAAAACAAAAATCCCAAAACCTTTCTCTATCTTATTTATTACACATTTTGTCTACTCAAGAAAAACCAAAGTTGAATATAACATTATATTGTTATATTGTAAATTATATTAGACCAGTAATATTATAAACACGGCGCGTTTAAATTATTGGCGCTGAAGTTCGGGAAACAAAAGAAAGCTAACCCCCTACTAATAAATATTTTCATTTTTCACAGTGGTGTGAAGCATCCATAGATATTATGAAGATCTGCTCTTTTTGAACTGAAACTGATATCATCATAGACCTTCATTGTTTTATCAGCAAGGGACTGAATGAGTCGTTAGACGGCACTGGCCAGTACGCTTATTATTTTACCCCTTACACAGCTAACTTAGATACAAGATCTGCTTGTCTTTTTGCCGCACTCAGAGACGAATATTATAGGGCCACCAGAATCTGATGGCTAAGTTAATTTTGGTGCTCACGTCCCTCAGCCATGAGGATACGACTAGGAAGAAGCAGAAGATATGGGGGTTTAGGTTGGGTTTTTATTATGTGCCAAACTCTTCATTAAATTCAAGTTCAATCATAATTGAATGTCTCTGAGTGCGGTCGTATATCTAGAATACTCAAGAAAATTGGATACGTCTCATGACAGGCAAGGGTGGTGGACCTTTTATACAGAATGTAACTTTAGAGTGTGTAATAATTGTGTCCCTTATATAATATAGAGTAGAATGTGAAATAAGTAGCGCTGAAAGATAAATTTTTAGGGCTCCGTACCCAAAGGGTAAAAACGGGACCCTATTACTGAGACTTCGATGTCTGTCCGTCTGTCCGTCCGTCTGTCTGTCTGTCTGTCTGTCACCAGGCTGTAACTCAAGAACGGTAACAGCTAGAGAGTTGAAATTTTCACAGATTATGTATATCTGTTGCCGCTATAACAACAAATACAAAAATAAAATAAAATAAATATTTAAGGGGGGCTCCCATACAACAAACGTGATTTTTTTGGCCTTTTTGGCTCTATATCAATAATGGCAACAAGTAGGTACTTGATTTTTTCTCAAGGTCCTTAGTTTTATGTGTGTATATTTAATAATAATATTAAAATAAAATAAATAATTAAGGGGGGCTCCCATACAAAAAACACCATTTTTGGCCTAATTTTGCTCTATAATGGTACGGAACCCTTAGTGCGCGAGTTTGACTCGCACTTGGCCGATTATTATTTTTTCGTGATTTGATGGGCGAGCGCCCGAGCGTCAGGAACAATTCCATACAAAAGTGAAAAAAAGTTACTCCTCTCTCGAACTCTATACAGGGAACTCATACACGTCCTAAATTATCACTTAGTTTTATTACATCTTGTATACGCCGCGTAAATATTTATTTATTAGTAAAGGGGTAAGCCGATAGCTATTTAACGCAAGGAAGATATGATCATCCCCTAGATAATAAAACATTCACTCCACGTTTAACTTTACGCTAATGTACTTTACTGTCTTCTACGTTGAAAAAACCAAATGACAGACAAAAATCGCGACACTGTTAAATGATAATAATTAATTACTTAATAATAGCTTGGAGTAGATTTTTTTATAAAGATAGTTTTAAATAAGTAAATAGATTATTGATAAAATAAATGCTGACATGATGCCTTGTGATATTATAGTCGAGATTATAAGAAAAAATGCTAACATACAACATAAAATGCTAGCGATTTCATTTTATGAAAATATTTTTCATATCGACGGATATCACTATTGCTTACTACATTTTTAGATGAATTTCTTACTGCATTTTGTGGAAGGAAAAAGTTTTAGTTCCAAAATCATGGATCAATAATCCCAATAAATATAATAAATTGGTGTAATGGCAAATTTTGATTTAAATTCATTGTGAAAATACAACAATAATTTCCTACTGCTTTTTAAAACGCTGGACATGTTATACTTTATTTATCAGAACCATATTTTAGAATCTTTTTTAATCAAGATTCATGTTGTTTGATTTTGTATTAGAAAGTTGTAGAAATTTTATATTGATTCATCAATACATGTCTAAATCTACATTCTACAAGGAATGTTTTGATTTTAGTCTTCATTATCAACCATAATCAAGTAGGACTTTCAAGTAATTGCAATACACACCTAAGTGAAAATAGGAATATTAATGTTATTTGGCTGGCAACTCTCGGTACACAATAATAGAAGACATATAAAAGGGTCTATGATATTGTATCTTATGCTTAAATAGTAGCTGTAGCCTGTACTCTGTAGGCTACGCAAAATTTCAAGAAAAGCTTGCCATAGGCCTTTCAGTACTGGGTCTCCATCAGACAATGACACGTTATTGGTACCTAACTATCGTATGTTATTGGTAGATAATAATATAAGCATATTACCCCCTCCAGTTTAGCCAAATGACCTTCAGATTTTACAAGGATTATAGTATTCTTTTATAAAAACATTAATTCTTAGGTAAAATATGACCAAGAAGTCCAAAAACCAGTCAACGCAGTTTTATAGTTACTAATCCTTCGATCGGGGATTCTCGGAAATGCTATTGTATTCTATTGTTGTCGCGATTATAATATAAAACGCAATGAAACTTTTGCTTGGTCACATTTCATTAAATTTTGTGCCTAACTAGAGACAATTTTCATATTGACTATCAATAGAATAGACATTGGAAATACTTGCCAATCGACACAACAATAATTACAAAAACTAACACTTAAGAGGCCGGGTACCCTTGAAATTTCTCATACATACGTAATACCAAAATCATTTTCTCATACGAAAATATTTAACATGTTTGAGTTGTTTTTCAGTTTAAAATAGTAATTACCTAGGTGCACAAAAATTTGCTTCAAAATATTTAAACACAAAAATTTTTTTTTGTTTAAATTCTTTTTTGTCATTTTACTACTAAATATTTAAACACTAAAAAATAGAGTGAAACACTCAAAAATATATCAATAAATAGTAAATTTACTACAAAATATTTAAATACTAAAAAATATTTTTTAAAGTTTAAATATTTTGTAGTAAATTTACTATTTATGTATATATTTTTAGTGTTTTACTCTATTTTTTAGTGTTTAAATATTTAGTAGTAAATTTACTAAAAAAAAATTTTAGTGTTTAAATATTTTGAAGTAAATTTTTGTGCAGTAACCTAGATAATTGCTATTTTAAGCTGAAAAATAATTCAAACATGTTAAATATTTTCGTATGAGATGATTTTGGTATTACGTATGTATGAGAATTTCGAGGGTACCCGGCCCCTTAAGTTTGTAATCTATACTTTATCGTACAAGGATGGTAGCGTATAAACATACCATAGAATTTTTGATGTCAACTATAACCGATCACCATTTTCGGTATAAAAATTTCTTCCAAGAGGTGTTACTATTAGTAATTTAATTAATAGCAACTGCAAGTAAGCGAGTAAACAATTTAGTATTTATATTATTATTTTAAGCAATATTTCACGGAAAATTGCAAAAAATGATAATATAACCAATTTTAAGCCATGAATTTCTGCAAAGTAACGCCTAATTCTATTAACTATTTCAACAAAAATAATAATTAGATACTGTATATTAAAAAGGAGCTGAACGAACTATACAGAAGAATATTTCATCGATTGCCGATTGATTACATAAACGGAACATAATTATTGTTTTTTTAAGATGGACTTTGGATAAAATTGGACTTTAAGCAGACAATAAATTACATAAATACACCAAGTAGCCTAAAGACAAGTTGCAAACGGGCCACAGATATAACAGGGCCGACAAATAGGTCCAGTCGAAAGCGGCGACTCGTAGGAAGAAAGTCGCGATAGTGCGTCTGTCGTTGGTCGCCCGTTTGAACAAAGTCTCATTCAATATAAATAATCTAGCACCACTTGCACCATCTGAGTTTAATCGAGAATTATCACATTGTCTTTTCCTCAAGTTTTCTCGAGGAAACGACAAATGATACAAGCTCTATCTCTCTCGTTCTTTGTATTAACGAAAGAGAAAGCATGATATTTTGACAATATCCCCGGCTGATGCAAGTGGGTATTATGCTAAACACGATTAAGATGTACCAGCGTTTTGTGAGATCTGTTTCTGTTCCGCAATCCACGCGTGTATGCGCTCCTTGAGTTCCGTGTTTGATTTCACTTGGTCCATGGATAGCGGCGAACGGTTGAACGGATCTGATTGGTCGCTCAGCAAATGTCTGTAAAAAAGTTTCAAATATGACCTTCCTGATATCACTTTCCACGTTTGCATACATTATATCGTGAATGTTTTTAATTAATAGAGGATTAGGTCATGTATGTTACTAACAGAGAAGTCGATATAATATGGCGGCCTATATCATTTGGTTGGTTCGTGGACTTGTTTACTATATAACTCGACCAGAAAGCGTAGTAGACTTATGCCTGTTTTCACCAACTACACCTAAAATGTAGGGGTCCTCTAAGCCAATATTCCAAGTTTTGTTCTTGATGAATTGACAACCCCGTAACTCTTAGGTGACGTTTATTTGAAATAAAACAATCTATTAAGCGATTCATCCATCAAACCATTAGGTGACGTTTATAATTTACGGGATTGATTGACGACCCCGTACACTTAGGTGACGGATGTGGCGACGACGGTCGACGACGGTTGCCTTGACAATAAATCTGTTATAGAATGGCCGTCTGATATTTTACTTGTAAAATTAAAAATAGCGAACTCCCATAATTAATATACATATTTATCACAATTCACAAACCTTCCTCTTTAATCCCTCTATATATTAAAAAAAACCGCAATTAAAAGGAACAAAGGGACACGAGGACAGAAAAAGCGACTTTGTTTTATACTATGTAGTGATATACGTCACCTAAGAGTTACGGGGTTGTCAATTCATCAAGAACAAAACTTGGAACATTGGCTTATAGTTCACTTAAAAAAGCAGGTGTAGAGTGCGTGAGCTGCAACCTAAGCAATTTCTTCAGAAATGTGTTTAGGGTGCCTAGAAGATAAACATACTAAAAGTCCCCGCCCCAAGGGGGTGAGCCGGGGTGGGGGGAGGTGGTTAAAGTTCCCGTTTTTTAGTTTTTGGCTCATATCTTTAAAACGGTACGTCGTAAAGAAAAACTGTCTGCTACGTAATAAAAGCTAATAAAATTTACTACAACTGTGTCACCACCATGTATCTATCTCCAATCATTGCCATGCTATGAGCTTCCAAAGAGGTCGATTTTCAAAAACACACTTCAACTAAGTCTAGGGATATTTGTATTTTATGAAATCTATCAGGATTTTTGAAGACAGTAAATGAATAATAGCATAGTATATTATAAAAATTATTAATAATATTTTGAAAAACAAAAACAAGAAAGAACTGGTTAAGTTTTTGTACGCAGGTCTTATTGATAAGGAGATAGTTAGATATAAGTCCAGTTTGACCTACATGGGAGAGGTATCTGCACGCTTATCCAAAATAATGAAATACAACGATATGCATGTCGCATTCAGGACAACTAATACTTTAAAACATCATTTGTGTGACCAAATATAATTTGTGGTCACAAAGACCGGATTGATGAAAAATATCAGTCCGGTGTCTATAAGATCGATTGTTCTGAATGCGATAGTGTATATGTGGGTCAAACTGGACGCAGATTTGAGACTCGGTATAAAGAACATATCGCGGCTTATAGGAATGGTCATCCTGATAAGTCACATTTTGCTAAACATCTTTTAGATAGTAATCATACCGTGCCCGATGGCCATTCCTATAAAGTTTTACATAAATGCGATAAAGGCTTTCGGCTGGGCGTGTTGGAACAATTAGAGATCATAAAAGAAAAGAAAAATAACAGATTTGCATTGTTGAATAACCAAACTTGCTTGACTACGTCACCGCTTATTAATATGTTCGGGGGTACTGGTGAGGGTAGTGGGGGTAGTGGGGATAGTAGCGGGGCTCGATAAGGTATAAAAGGCGGTGTTTTGGCCGGCGGCGGCACTTGACGAACGTTGTTCGTAGAGTCCACATCCTGAGGATGCTCCGGTGTTGGAGCGAAACGCGCGTCGAGGTTTTCAACCTGCATGGTGGTGAGAGGCCTTGCACGGATTTGCCAACATTATTGCTTGTGTGGTGGTGGTGTTTGCAAGTTCTTGCATGCGAGTGTACGCATAGGCAGTGTGGGAGGAGGGAGGTGCTGTACGCATGCCTATGCGTGCACTCACTCATTTACTAAAAGGTGGAAGTTTATTTCGCGGAATATTGCTAAAAATAATAACAAACTAAATTTTTTCTTTAATAAAACATAAAAAATTTCGGATTATTTTGTTTTTAAGAAAAATCATTGGCTTTTCTATGGTCACAGAAAAGTTATGTATAGCAAAAAATCTTTACTTCAGTCTTATAAAACTGAAAATTTCATTCGAATGAAAGAAAATCTTTTACATTTTTATTGCTAATAGTTAAATTAATAATAATGAATTTTATTCGATACTTGGTATTGAGTATTTTTACCTACATTTTTATATTTAAATTAAGTCTTTCTTCGGTAAAGGCCCTATGTTCTTTTTCTTTTCAAGTAATCAATTGTTGCTGTTATCTATCTTACTAGAAAATATCTGAAATGTATTCAACACTGCATATTCTAGTCGCAGTAGATAGATTTCATGTCAGAAAACCCAGGAGACCAGGCCAAAACCAGAATAATCTGGTCAAATCAACCCAATATTAAGTCGATGCAACTAGTAAAAAGGCTTCAGAAGAGCAACCAGTCTCTAGCCCTTCTGTATGTGCCAAAATTTTTGCAAAGACGTAATGTACGTAATGTGCAAAAAAAAAAATGGCGCCCGGCCTACCCTTTTTGTACAAATAATGTAATAACTTTACATACTAACTATATTTTATGTTTCTGTGAGAAATATTATAATATATGTTAAATTTTCTATCAATCAAGCCATCATAATATAGTATTTAGTCTGATTTAATATTCTTTTCAGAAGTATATATTTTGAAATATATTTTTTCTGACTGTTTCACATGAAATAAGTTAATATTTTGTTTTATTCTACTCGAGGGAACCCTGATTTTAAACTCTTACATGAATTGTTTATCATTACTACTCGAGGTGTTTATAAAAACAGGTCATAAATCTAACCCAAAAAAATGGGTTTCGTATTACCCACAAGCAAACTTCGTCATTATGGCTTTACAAATAAAGTTCAAAATGGCCGTGGCCGGCAGAATATGGCCGTTACCTGCGGACTTTGAACTCTTTGTTTTAGAATTGTAAGAAATACTATCGTAATTCAAAATCTTGTTGACCTTTTGTTATAACTTCTTGAAGCGTTTTACGTAATTAATTTACCAATATATGAAGCAAATTACGTTCAAAATACTTATAACACACACAACTTTTTTCTGAACTTTGACAAATTTTTACGAAGTATTTCTTGCAAATGAGTATCTAAAATTACTTATTGTTACTAAAATAAACTATTTTACTACTTACATTCGTTAAATCCATCAATTATTTCACAAAAAACACACAAAATGACGAAACACACACGAAAAAATTCACGATTTTCTAATGACTGAAAAATACTCGTCGACCACAGATTGTATAATATTTTGCATTCAGAATGTGTCAAATTTACCATAGATCATAACTAACCAAACTTCTTCATACAAAAGTAGTCTCTAAGTCGACGAAATACGTATCTCAATCGAATGAAAGAGCGCGGCCGGATGTGGCCGCGTGGGTATAGACAAAAATAGCTGCGTTTAGATAGCGCGGCCGGATCTGGCCGCACCGTAATCGAAGGGCTAGAAACCGACCAAACCGTGTAGAGGGGTTTCCATCAAGTTGGTCCTTATGATGTCAAAACATTTTGTAATCCAGCATTAAAATGTGGAAAATGCGGGTTGCTTTTTCATGAGTTTGTGAGATTGACCATGGTAAAACCTAATGGGACGAATAATGGCTCTCCAGAGGTGATTGAAGATGGTATACTCACCGTGGAATTATCCGAAGAAGTGATTACAGTAAATCTGGATGAAATTCGAGTCGGGATTCTTATCAGCACCAGCGTTAGAGACAATTTCTTAGTGATACCATGAGTACAACGGGTCACCTGACGGAGAGCAAATACCGTCGCCCATAGACACTTGCAATATCAGAATAGCTACGCACCTGCAGCTTTTAAGTGAATACGCTCTCTTCTTGAAGGTTTGCAGGTCGTATAGGTCCGGAAAAACTGCTAGTGACAGTTCGTTCTAGAGTTTTACAGTGCGCGGCAGAAAGTTACGAGACAAACGCACGGTGGAACAGGAACTTAAACATTACAAAACAATATAGTTGAGGACCTAGGTCTTGTGTTACCTCGCGGAAAGAAAGCTCACGCGTTCTCGCAATCCTGCGTGCGAAGAGAGGAAGAGTGTAGACGGGTTTTAGTGGGTAGGGCTGCGGTCAATTCACCATCTTTACGGCCGCAGCGAGTCCTACGAGTACATACCCGGGGGAGTGTCCCCAAACCCTCCGGCATGCGCAACAGCATTCCCCGTCTCAAAAAAAAAGTCTTGTGTTACCTGGCGATGGTGGTGCGGTCGACCGTGGTGCGGGAGCTGGGCAGCACCACGGGGTCCAGCATGATGGTGCTCATGATGGGGTCGAGGAACTCGTCGGGCGCGTTCGCCAGGATCTCCTCCTCGCGCTGTCTCTGTTCCGCGATGGTGCTGACTCGCGCCGCCACCTCGCGGAGTGAAGTTATCAGCGTGCCGCCGCCGATGCGCACTATATGTAAAATTTGAAACATAAGTAATGAAAAGCTCAAAACTATCCTTTTCAGTTGGAAAATGAGAAATAAAATATGACCTTAATTTTTTTTTTCTTACACAACGCAATTGACATCACGGCCATTTTTTTAAAAGAAGGCAGGTCGCTATAGCCCTGGCGTCACTGCGACCCATGAGAATCTATTGTGACTCCTACGCACTAGAGAATCATCCCCGACCTAATACTGCTCATAAATTGAACGATATGGTTGGGGTTGGTGCCACGAATTTCCTCTGTGGATGAGTATTCGTGGCGACCAAGGTGCCTGTTCCTGCTCTGTAGTAGAGCAGGACAGTCGAGGAGAAGGTGAATAAACCGTGTTTCATCCTCCTCCTCACAGAATCTGCAAGTCGTTATACTACAAATACCCATTCTGTTTAGGTGTTTGTTGAGCTTGCAGTGCCCAGTTGGGCTTCTGGTAAGGATTCTTAATTGGTTCCTACCCAGGGTGAGCATTAATTCTGATAGTTTCTTGTTGAAGCCAGGAATTAGTGCCTTGGAATGTTCAAGGCCAGGGGTCTCAGCCCATTGCTTCCTGCATAGTCTATGACCCCATTCCTTGAGCACTTGCTTTGTGGTACTGGGAGTTATACCACAGACTGGTTCTGGGCCATATATGAGACTCTCGGTCCCAAGCCTAGCCAGTTCGTCAGCGGTTTCATTGCCGGGGACGTTACTGTGGCGCGGGACCCATACTAGGCGGATGTTGTTGTTCCTTCCCAGCATGTTTAACGTCTCAATGCATTCCAGAACTAATTTGGACGAGACTTCTGCGGCAGTCAGTGCTTTAAGTGCAGCTTGACTATCGGAGAAGATAAACACGTTTTTATTAACTAGGGCTATCTCCAGGCTTTCTAGTGAACAACCGAGGATAGCGAAGACTTCAGCCTGAAACACGGTCGCAAACTCCCCCAAACAGGCGTATTTGCCTTTCGGTGGCCTTTCTCCGTAGAATCCGGCTCCCGCAAGGTTGTCTTTCCTTGATCCATCCGTGAACCAAACTATGTCGCTAGGGCGGACATCGATTGGGATTTTTCCTTCCCAGTCCTCCCTGGACCTTGATCATGGCATCTGATGGCATGACCATGACAGGTGATTCACTGAGAGACTGTTCCAGCTGTCGAAATGGGGCGGAGGTCCAATCCGTCCTACCCGCCGTCCTGGCCCTGAGATCACGGCCATATCGTATCTTTCTAATTTTTCATGTTGTCATGTTCTCAAACGGTCAAACAAATCAAACGGATTATGTGAGGTAAATAATTAAGAGTACTTTGCAAGTTTTACAGACGATTTACATAGTACGACGGCGAGTAGGAGCGGCCGTCGTCGGAGACCGCGGCGCAGAAGCGCGGGTACCCGCCCAGCTGCACGTACATGCGGCAGATGTCCAGCACCGTGCGCGCCGGCTCGAACTGTACTAGCGACATTACGATGTAGTACCTAGCACGTCCTCGGCCAGCTGGAAGAGCTGCGGCGAGTAGGAGCGGCCGTCGTCGGAGACCGCGGCGCAGAAGCGCGGGTACCCGCCCAGCTGCACGTACATGCGGCAGATGTCCAGCACCGTGCGCGCCGGCTCAAACTGTACTAGCGACATTACGATGTAGTACCTAGCACGTCCTCGGCCAGCTGGAAGAGCTGCGGCGAGTAGGAGCGGCCGTCGTCGGAGACCGCGGCGCAGAAGCGCGGGTACCCGCCCAGCTGCACGTACATGCGGCAGATGTCCAGCACCGTGCGCGCCGGCTCGAATTCATACTCCTTCATGTCCTTCACCTGCAATGTATCGTATACATTATAGTGTCAGAAGACTACTATCAGTTAAATTAATTCATTAAGTAGACAGGGGACCTACGTTATTTGGTCGTGTCTGTCGTGTTTAGGCACTTGCGAGTTGCGCAGTAAGGCTTCTTACAGACGGAACGGAACGGAACTTGTCGGATGCGACGCGTGTCGTCGAACTCGTCGACAAGTGCCGCTCGTATAATATGCCAACTGTCGACGGCTGGCGTCAACGCGTTGAAGGCATTCAACAAGGCGGCGAAACGGTTAGCTAGCGTGCGTGTGCGTACAGTTTGGGCGCGTCCGCAGGGAGATGGGCGAAATTATAATATCATAATTCATATTGTGCCAAAAATACCTTAAAGTTCTTCTTATTCGGTCCCACCAGATGCAACAGGAAGTAATTCAACATGGCGGCGACTCTGTCAGCGAGCGTATCGTGCGCGAACAGTTTAGGCGCGTGCGCGGTGAGGCGGACTAGCGCTCGCACGGTGTCGCGGCCAAGCAGATTGTCGAAGCGGGCGAGGGTGCCCGTGTGCGAGAGGGACGACACGCGCGCCGCTCTCTCTTGCGCGGATAGGCTGTCCCACGCGCCTGACTCCCTGTAAAGATTTGACTCTCTGTAAACTATACAATGTTTTGTCCTTGTCTATCAATCGCCTTTTCAAAAATGACAAGCGTGAAGAGTATACGTATTTCTGGATAAAAACTATGTCTCAAAATAGTGAAATACATCGGCGATCGAATTTGTTTCATTATAAATACTGGCTTTTTAATGTTACTACAATATATTATGCTTCAATTATAGCATTATAATAAGTTGCAAGTTACTTAACATTTTAGAGCAAAGATTAAGGTCCAATTTCATCAACGACTGTTAAAGTTAATGCTCGAATTGGTACCACGTTTCCTCTTTCAATTTTTTATATGAATGAAAGAGACGACATGACATTTTAACAAGCTGTTAACGTTGGTGAACCATAACGAAGGTGTTCACACGGCGGAAAATACAAATAAAGAAGGTGTTCACACGGCGGAAAATACAAATAACGAAGGTGTTCACACGGCGCGCTGCGTCGTGACAGCAGCGCGCAACGCACACATGACGGACAGCAGCCCCCGAGACGAAACGTGAGGGGGTGTTGACGTCAAGACTGCTTCGTAATAACGCTGCGATAGCGCAGCGGCCGTGTGGCCGGCTATGTATCAAACGGCAGCGCTGCGTCAACGCAACGCTGACGCAACGCGCCGTGTGGACTGGCTCTTACTGTTCAGTCTGCAGTGTCCGTATCTGAGCCATGTTGCCGAGCGCCTCGTCTAGTAGGAAGATGGCGTCGTTCATCAGCAGATTGACAAACCGCAGGAATATCGGCGGGTGTACCGCCTCCATGTTCGCCTCCGCCTCGTCCGCTAGACGACTGAAATAGTTTTATTAACAAGGTCAATAATACTGTAAAAGAAGTTGATTTTCAAACAGATGGCGAGTCAACATGTGGCTGCGTTATGTCTCGCACAGCTGCCAGGTCATGGCAAAAGGCCTTATTCCACCTTCCTAATTTAGACGTCCTAATTACGATCTTAAAAAGAATTAGAAGCTTCTGATTCCACCAATCAGAAGCCACACTTGCTCCGATTTAGTACGCTAATCAGGATCGTAACTTTCTAAATGCTATTTGACAATTTTTTTTTACTGGATCGATTTAGATGTCTTGATTAGGAAAGGTGGAATAGATCCTTAAAATTAAATTGACAAAACCCGTCTAAATAAGGTAGGTCCGTCAGGTATCTTTGATAGTGCTTACATACAAATGGGATAACACCACACTACGCAACAGCAGAGCCATGCAACACGTTACAATAAATAGTACTGCAATGTACGGCACACAATGTTTTGTTAAATTTTAAAAAAATTGCATACAAATAATATATTTTGACACACTTCGTACCACTGCAGTATATAATATTATTTATTGCGCAATTTGACGTATTGCGGAATATTATTGACCGTCTAGGGTTCATATTGAACATCGCGCTCCTTCAATCTAATTGTCAAATAAACTGTTCAATAAAATTGAAGCGTGATATTGCACAATCAGTGAACTTTAAACTACAGGAAGAGTAACTCCGTCAAAAAAAGTGCACCAAATGGCTACAAAATGTGACCCGAATACATGCACATTTATGCATGTGTTCGGTACACATTTTTCGTGTATATATACTCGAGTGACGTTCAACCAGGTTGACATGATAATTATTGTCAAACTCATTTTACAATTTGTTTACTTTTGGTTTACTTACTTTTTACGTAGCTTTTTACAAAATTTTCGTTGTTAAAATGCCTAAATGCCCTGTGAAATGGTGTAGAAGTCATACAGATACGACTTTTAATACAGGAATAACCTTTCAAGTTTCATCAGTAAGTGATTTTTTTTAAAATTATGCTTAGGTAAAGTTCTTGTATTTTTTCCGACCCAAAAACATGCCCAAAAAGATGGTTTATTTAAGTTCGATGTCAGGGTATTTGCGTAAAATTAAGCTGGTCTCTTCGTGTTTGTCTTATTAAGTTTACAAGTTATTGTAAAAATGCAATAATCAAAAAATAATATAATTACAAAAATTTTACAAAGTCGCCATGGACAGTGTTATGCAAGATGTAACAATTTAATCATAATTTATGAATTATAACATAACCGGGGGTCTGACTGACATCAGTATGGAGTATCTTATTTTTATAATGCCGTTCGTACTTCGTTTAGTAAGAAACGAATTGAATTGGATGCCGAGCCAGATTACTCGTTTATGTAGCATACACTTTAATAGTGAAAATGAAAATGAAAAAACGATTTACAATGATAAGTCCACATTTTGCAAGAAAATGTCACAATCGTCCATATTTTCACTAAAATACAAAAAAAAAATACGTTCCCGCCACCATGCGGCTGCGTATTTCGTTCCTCTCGCGTTTTATATTATTATTTAATATATTTTTTCGGTATTCTGTTTTCAAAGAAGATTATTGAAGAAATAGAAAATAAAGTTTCAGCTATGCTGAAGGTCATGTTACTGACATGGCTAAACAAAAACTGAAGTAAAAAAATATCGTGAATTGTGAGTTGTGACGTGCAGGGAACATTTAGCCAATATTAAGCGAACCCAAGACGATCATTTTTTTAAATGAAATAAGGGGGCAAACGAGCAAACGGGTCACCTGATGGAAAGCAACTTCCGTCGCTCATGGATACTCGCAGCATCAGAAGAGCTGCAGGTGCGTTGCCGGCCTTTTAAGAGGGAAGGGCAGGGAAAGGAAAATGGTAGGGGATTGGGCCTTCAGTAAACTCAATCACTCGGCGAAGCACAGCGCAAGCGCTATTTCACGCCGGTTTTCTGTGAGCCCGTGGTATTTCTCCGGTCGAGCCGGCCCATTCGTGCCAAAGCACGGCTCTCCCACGTCAAATCATGCAGCATGACGTGCGTTACGTGCTGTCATGCTTACAATATTATGATCAGCATGTCATGCAAGTTGTACAGTTAATACTGTCACATAATATGTTTATTCCCAAACCATTTATGCATAGGCAAAGCCAGTACCTATAGCATATTTCTGGCCTACCAAATATGCAAAGGCAAAGCCAGCATAGCATATTTCTGGCCTCTATCTCTTTGTTAACTGTCACGAGTGACTCTTTTCTTACCTATAACACTAAAACAACGTTTAATTTTTGGAATTTTATACTCCATATTTTTTCCATATTTCTATTTAATACTCCATATTTTTCCATATTTTTAACCGACTTCCAAAAAACGAGGAGGTTATATGTTCGGCTGTGGATATTTATTTATTTTTTTATTTTTTTTTATTTTTGTATGTTCAACGATTACTCCGCCGTTTGTGAACCGATTTTCGAAATTTTTGTTTTGTTGTATTAGGTTTCACTCCAATTTGGTCCCATTTTCACAAAGGTGGTGACCTGATGATGGGATCCATGAGTAATCGAGGGAACTACTCGAAATTTATATGGAAACATATGGTGATTTTGGTTTTATGTGTAGTGTACTAAGAATACGCTACCAAAAAGTCAAATATTGGGTCAAGGTATACCATGGTTTCGATGATGCTGAGAGAACTCCTGATTCCTTATAGATACACGTTTGGGAGTTTCGGCGTTGTTTTAAGAACAGAAAGCATAAACTACTGTTACGTGCTAGGGTTCTTTGGATTCGGAGAAAAAGACCTGGTGACTCTCTTGAAGACTTTATTCACAAACACTAGCTCACACTAATCACTGAGTCCAAACACTAAGCACTAGATCCAAATCACTGAGCACTATCACTGTCCTAGGTCGTAGCCGAGTCACTATCACAATCACAATCACTCACTATTGATCACTTGTTCTCGCTCCGAAGTCGCCTCGAAGATAGCTCAGATCAAACTGAATTGGCGGCTCGACTGTCTGCGACTATTTATACGGGCCGGATCGAACGCTAGACTGTACGAGAACATTCGCATAAACACGTAAACAACACTTGTTTACGTAAACATGTGCGGAATGTTCGAGCATGCAATCGTACACTTTGCGCCATCTTGTGTCGATTAGGGGATTCGTTTGCGTTTTATGTTGCGCTAGCTTGACGCTAGATGGCACTACGTGTCCTTTTTCGTAACACTACTCCCCTCTTAGAGATGCTCGTCCCGAGCATCGTTGTTACTGCCATGGTAACGCGCCAGACGGTCTATGTGTACCACTTTGAATGTCCCTCTTGGTTGCTTTTGGATCCTGTAAGTCACATCATTCAATCGGGTAACCACTTTGTATGGGCCGTCCCACTTGGTCTGTAACTTTGGAGATTTCCCTTTTCGGCGAGTTGGGTTATGCAGCCACACCAGTGACCCTTCTTCGAAGCCGCTCGTGTTCGCTTTCCGGTCGTATCTGGTCTTCATCTTCTCACTTGACTGTAACCCATTTTCCCGAACCGTGGCGTGTATATAGCGCATCTTTTCCCTTAAATCGCAGACATAGTCTGGTACGGTCTTTGGTTCCTCCGGTGACCCTCCTGTCAAGAGGTCTACTGGTACTCGTAGTTCTCTACCGTAATTGACACACGCCGGGGTAGCTTTTATGCCCTCATGCTCGGCGGTACGGTACGACAGAAGGAAGAGCGGTATATACTTGTCCCAATCCTTTTGTTTGTCATCTACCAATTTAGCCAAATGCCTCTCAAGGGTCTGGTTAAATCTCTCAACCATTCCATCAGACTGTGGATGGTACGCGGTGGTCCTCGTCTTATGCATTCCCAAAATTCTGCATACTTCCTGGAAGACCTGCGATTCGAAATTCCTGCCCTGATCGGAATGGATTTCTAGAGGCACACCAAAGCGAGATATCACTTCTTCGACTAGCTTAGAAGCAACTGTTGTAGCTTCCTGATTTGGTATGGCGAACACTTCGGGCCATTTTGTGAAGTAATCTATGACCACCATAAAATACTTGTTTCCCGATTCCGTTACAGGAAATGGCCCAGCTACGTCAACTGCAATTCGTTCCCACGGTGCGCCAACGTTATACAAGCGCAGGTTCCCACGGCTCCTTGTCTGTGGTCCCTTCACTGCAGCGCAAGTAGTACATTTGCGGCACCAATCCTGCACATCATCTCGACAATGCAACCAGTAGAATCGTTCTCGCACTTTTGTTAACGTCCTCTTGACACCTAGATGACCTCCTGATACACCATCGTGTATTTCACGGAGAACATCTGGTACTCTCGTCCTTGGGACAACTATCTGAAGATGGAACTCTCTGCCGTTAGTCTTCTCCCATTTCCGGTAAAGTATTCCATTTTGAAGTATCAGACTGTCCCATTGCGCCCAGTACGCCTTAGTGACAGCGCCAGTGGGTGCAACCTCACTCCAGATTGGCTTTGCGTCACCCCGTTTCTTCCATGTGATGATGTGCCGAAGGTCGTTATCTCTTTCTTGAGCCTCCTTCATAGCATCATTCTCCCATGGACCCAAAGGACTTGTTCTCGTTAACTTTAATGTAATTTCATTAGATTCCTGCTTAACACAATGTTTGCAGTCTTCTGAACACGGCCTTCGTGAAAGTGCGTCGGCATTCCCATGCGCCTTTCCGCTGCGGTGTTCCGTCTTGAAGTCATACTCCTGGAGTTGTTCAATCCATCGAGCTACTTGGCCTTCTGGGTTCTTGAATTGTAGTAACCACTTCAAGGCTGCGTGATCAGTTCGCAATAAAAACTGTCTCCCGATGAGATATTTGCTGAAATGTTGTAGCGTCTTTACGACAGCCAAGAGTTCTCTTCTTGTCACACAGTAGTTTCTCTCTGGCTTAGATAAAGATTTGCTGAAATATGCAATTACAACTTCTCTTTCACCCTGTTTTTGAGATAACACCCCTCCAATGGCCGTGTTGCTTGCGTCCGTGTCGACTATAAACTGACCTTCAGGTTGTGGATACCCCAGGATTGGTGTTTCACACAGATGTTGCTTCAGTTTCTGAAAAGAATCTTCCGAAGTCTCGTCCCAAATAAACTGTCGTTTATCTTCTGTCAGCCGATGTAATGGCTTGGCTATCTCTGAGAATCCCTTAACAAAACGCCTGTAGTAGGAGCATAGGCCGAGAAATGCCCGCACTTCGGTTTTGTTTTTAGGGGTTGGCCAATTTTGAACTGCTTCCAGTTTCTCCGGGTCCGTCTGGATTCCATCACTGGAGATAATATGGCCGAGATAATTGACCTTACTCCTGAACAAACGACACTTTTTCGGATTCAACTTTAACTTGGCCCCCTCTATTTTGGCGAAAACTCGTTCTAAGTTTCGCAAATGGTCCTCGAAGTCGCGGCCAACAATGATGACGTCATCCAAGTAGACTAAGCAAGCCTCTCCAACTAAGCCTGCCAGTACACACTCCATGAGTCGCTCAAATGTGGCAGGTGCGTTACACAATCCAAAGGGCATGACGTTAAACTGCCATAAACCTTTACCGGTGGAGAAAGCTGTCTTCTCCTTGTCTTTTGGATGAATTTCCACCTGCCAGTATCCAGATTTCAGGTCCAGGGTCGAGAACCATTTCATGCCACTCAAGGTATCCAGAGTGTCGTCGATTCGAGGTAATGGATAGCTGTCCTTCTTAGTGACATCATTGAGACGCCTGTAGTCCACACAAAATCTTGTGCTGCCATCTTTCTTCTTCACTAACACAACAGGTGAGCACCACGGACTTGCAGACGGTTCAATTATCTTATGCCTTCTCATGTCCTCCAAAAGGCCTTCAACTTCTTTTTCCTTTGCAATGGGTATCCGTCTTGCTCGTTGACGAATTGGGTTCTCGCTTCCGGTATCTATCCTGTGCTGAACCATCGACGTTCTTCCAAGGTCGCCTTCCTGACTGGAGAAGATATTCGCGTGGCGTTGTAAAAACTTCTTAGCTTTCATGCTCTGCGAATAAGTCAGATTACTCTTGCAGTCATCGAGTAGCTCAGTCACTATTCCATAGTTGCTGCTGTTTGCTGAGTCTGAGCCTGTGATCGAACTACACTTTCTCATCCAGACAACTTCCTCGCACTTTCCAATGACGTCACCTTTGTTCAAGCAGATCTCGCGATCGCCAAGATTCAAAACCCTGACCACAGCGTTACTGTTTCCACTAACAAGGGTTCTCGCCGTCATCAGTTTTTGCGCAGATGTCTTGGTAGCCGTGTCTTCGATCAACACGCATCTGTTTGACTTTTTCTTTCCAGCTGGCGGTAGTTTAACCAGCACCCGAGCTTCCGTACGTCCAGGTATAATGACTTTCTTTACACATTCAACTTTCCCGCAGGCGCCTCCAAGGATGAAAATTTCCTCTTCACCACACTTGAAAACTCCGTCAGCGACATTAATTCTGCAGTTATGCTTCTTCATGAAATCCAAACCCAAGATGCAATTATCCATGATCTCAGCTACGATAACGTCGTGAGGGTATGAAGACCCCCCTACATTAATCGTAACTGACATTTCTCCCAGGACGGGTATTGGCTGACCGGAGGCAGTAAGAAGCCGACAGTTAATTCTCCTCTTCTGTCTCCTTGCGCCTTTTACCAGATTTGGGTTCACTATCGTTCTAGAGGCTCCTGTGTCTAGAGTAATTTTGCAATCCGTCCTGTTGATAGTCCCCTGAATCACAAGACTATTCCCGCTGCATGCTTGGGAGATAACAGTTATCGGGGCTTCCTCCGCGTCAGCCAGTACTCGCCCCTTAGTCCTGGCTTTTATTCGTTTCCCTGATCGTGGGTAGGGGACGAAGCCCCTTGCTTCTTCAGCTCCTCTATTTGTTCAATGCGTTCCTCGAGTCTTCATTCTTGCCATCTGAGTCTCCTTCTGCGGGCAGTTGAGCTGAAGATGGCCCCTCTCGCCGCACTTGTAGCACATGGCTCCAAAATTTCTCTTCGTAGGAGCCTTGACCTCCTTGACTTCCTCCGAGACCTCGCGGATCTTATAGGTCTGCCGTATGTCACGCCGGACAGCCTCGACCTCTAGAGCATGCGCCAACGCTTCCTTGAGCGAGGTGTGGTGACGTAGCCTTACTGCAGCTCTGACCTCCAGATCCCTGATTCCGTCGACAAAGGCTTGAATAGTGTTCGAGTCAACCATCTTGGAGTCTACTCCTGGATGTGCCTTCTTAACCAGTTTTTCAATTTCCAACGCCCATTGTTGTAGTCCCTCTCCAGAGCGTTGGACTCTGTCACGAAGTTGGGCACGGAACACGTGCTCCAGGTGTCGCTCCCCGTATCTGGATTCAAGCGCCTCCATCAGATCTTGGAACCCATTTCCTGCGTGTGCTTCCAGGACCGACAAAGCTTGCCCTCTAAGCGCAACAGTGAGAGCGGTCAGGCATTGTTCGTCAGTCCATCCGTTGGCAGAAGCAACCGTCTGGAATTGCTGACGATAAGCGTTCCAAGAAGTAGTACCGTCGTATGGTGGCACTTTAACTCTTGGTCCTTGTGCCACTTGCACCACTCCGGTAGATCCACTAGACACCGCCACTCCTGTGGTTTCCAGGCGCACTACTTTCTTCTGAAGTTCAGTGAGGCCGGTTTTCACATTTTCCACATCCAATCCTAACCCCGTAACTCGTTCGTCCATTATGTCGACATCTTTTCGGAGCTTAACCACCGTGTCACTTACATCCTTTATAGCTCCAAGTGCTTTCTCTTGGAGGTCTTTTTGTTGCTCTTGTGATTCCCGAATCGCTCTGATTTCCGCCTTCTGAAATTCCTGCAAAGCGCCGAGCTTGCAGTCTTGTGATTCTTGCAAAGCGCCGAGCTTGCGGTCTTGTGATTCTTGCAAAGCGCCGAGCTTGCGGTCTTGTGATTCTTGCAAAGCGCCGAGCTTGCGGTCTTGTGCCTCTTGCAAAGCCTGAATATCAGCTCTTTGCAGCTCCATTAATTTAATTAAACTTTCCAATTGAAGAGCCATTTGAGGGGCCGTAGAAACTACGGACGTGGCAGGATGGATGGAGCTAGTCGACGGAGCCTGAGCAGGCAGGGCCCAGTGGGCGGGGCCAGTGGGCGTGGCCTGAGTGGGCGTGGCCTGGTGGGCGGAGCCGGTGGGCGTGGCCATGTCCAGAGTGGGCGGGGCCTGGGGGGCGTGGTCAGCGGGCGGGTCCCGGTGGGCGGAGCCAGTGGGCGTGGCTTCACCCGAAGTGGGTAGAGCCTGGGGGGCGTGGTCAGTGGGCGGAGCCTGGTGGGCGGGGCCAGCGGGTAGGGCCTGCCCCGCAGTGGGCGGAGCTTGGTCCCCAGTGGGTATGGCCTCCGCAGCTCCACCGCCAACTCCTCTCTCGAAGTCAATGGCAGCAGCTCGCTGCGCCCTTGTCCTGACACTCCCCTTGAAGTCCTCTCTCGGAGTCAATGGCATCTCCAAATCTCACTTCCGACACCAGTTGTTACGTGCTAGGGTTCTTTGGATTCGGAGAAAAAGACCTGGTGACTCTCTTGAAGACTTTATTCACAAACACTAGCTCACACTAATCACTGAGTCCAAACACTAAGCACTAGATCCAAATCACTGAGCACTATCACTGTCCTAGGTCGTAGCCGAGTCACTATCACAATCACAATCACTCACTATTGATCACTTGTTCTCGCTCCGAAGTCGCCTCGAAGATAGCTCAGATCAAACTGAATTGGCGGCTCGACTGTCTGCGACTATTTATACGGGCCGGATCGAACGCTAGACTGTACGAGAACATTCGCATAAACACGTAAACAACACTTGTTTACGTAAACATGTGCGGAATGTTCGAGCATGCAATCGTACACTTTGCGCCATCTTGTGTCGATTAGGGGATTCGTTTGCGTTTTATGTTGCGCTAGCTTGACGCTAGATGGCACTACGTGTCCTTTTTCGTAACACTACTATGCAATTCATATTCATCATCATAATCATCATCATCATCATCATCGTCATCATCATTATTACCACGTCGTGTTAAGGCCACCAATGTCTCATGGCACAGAATAGATAATAGTACAAGGCATAGGTATGGATATACTAATAATAATAATTATGTACTGTATAACAATTAATAACACCTGTTTGTTTTTAATACACGGCGGTCGGCGTCGAAGACAGAATATCGAATACTTTACTAACTACTTTATATACAGATCGAATACTTTACTACTTTATAAAATTTTAATAGACAAATAGAATTAAAATAAAGTTATTTTAAAAAGAGCATTTAAACAAAACAAAGTCATTAAGTGTCTTTTTAATTAGTTATACTTATTAATCGATAGATGGTGCACTAAGTACCTATCGATTTGAATTCTTGATAACAAGAACAGCTGTCAATAATTATGATAATATTAAATATTATGCTACGCTACATCCTATGCAAGTTTGTAGATTTTTTTATCTGATAGATCCTTCGATCGTGGAAAAACGAGACACAATAGCCTTTCTATTGTTATCGCAATCGCCGGTGACCGCTTCGGGCTTGAAGTATTAAAATTGTTAAATTACTTAGCACAATATGTTCACTTCACTGATAATATATTATTTTGTGAGTGTGAGTTGTGACTCTAAACAAATTGTAATAAGATACGTAAAATATACGCGAAGATTTATCTACTAGTGTAACTAAAAAGAGTGAAATTATTATTATTTTTAACAAAAAATTAAAACCGACTTCCAAGGTAAAAACAATAATAATGTTACGGATACGGACACGTGGTGCCATCTAGCGTCAGGCCAGCGAACCTACCAAGGGAACACAGGCAACGTAAATTCCCTACTCGCTACTAGGTGACGCTAGGTGTATGTACCTACGAGTACTTTCTAGAAATATCTGATACTTGTTTACGCATATCGGGTTTATTCTGGGATGTTCCGGAATTTTCTGAGATTCGATCCGGCCCGTATAAATAGTCGCAAGACAGTCGAGCCGTCAATTCAGTTTTATCTGAGCGTTCTTCGAGGCAACTTCGGAGCGAAAACAAGTGATCAATAGTGAGTGATTGTGATTGTGATAGTGACTCGGCTACGACCTAGGACAGTGATAGTGCTCAGTGATTTGGATCTAGTGCTTAGTGTTTGGACGCAGTGATTAGTGTGAGCTAGTGTTTGTGAATAAAGTCTTCAAGAGAGTCACCAGGTCTTTTTCTCCGAATCCAAAGAACCCTAGCACGTAACAACTGGTGTCGGAAGTGAGATTTGGAGATGCCATTGACTCCGAAAGAGGACTTCAAGGGGAGTGTCAGGACAAGGGCGCAGCGAGCTGCTGCCATTGACTCCGAGAGAGGAGTTGGCGGTGGAGCTGCGGAGGCCATACCCACTGGGGACCAAGCTCCGCCCACTGCGGGGCAGGCCCTACCCGCTGGCCCCGCCCACCAGGCTCCGCCCACTGACCACGCCCCCCAGGCTCCACCCACTTCGGGTGAAGCCACGCCCACTGGCTCCGCCCACCGGGACCCGCCCACTGACCACGCCCCCCAGGCCCTGCCCACTCTGGACATGGCCACGCCCACCGGCTCCGCCCACCAGTCCACGCCCACTCAGGCCACGCCCACTGGCCCCGCCCACTGGGCCCCGCCTGCTCAGGCTCCGTCGACTAGCTCCATCCATCCTGCCACGTCCGTAGTTTCTACGGCCCCTCAAATGGCTCTTCAATTGGAAAGTTTAATTAAATTAATGGAGCTGCAAAGAGCTGATAGTCAGGCTTTGCAAGATTCTCAAAGGGCAATGATGGAGGCACAAGACCGCAAGCTCGGCGCTTTGCAAGATTCTCAAAGGGCAATGATGGAGGCACAAGACCGCAAGCTCGGCGCTTTGCAAGAGTCACAAGAGCAACAAAAGGACCTCCAAGAAAAAGCGCTATTGGCTATAAAGGATGTCAGTGACACGGTAACTAAGCTTCGTAAAGATGTCGATGTAATGAAAGAACGAGTTACCGGGTTAGAATCAGTTGTGGAAAATTTGAAAACCGGATTCACTGAACTGCAGAAGAGAGTAGTGCGCCTTGAAACTACGGGAGTTACAGTGTCTAGTGGAACCACTGGTGTAGCACAAGGGCCAAGAGTAAAGGTGCTGCCGTACGATGGCACTACTTCTTGGAACGCTTATCGTCGGCAATTTCAGACTGTTGCTACCGTAAACGGATGGACGGAAGAGCAATGCCTGATCGCTCTCATTGTGGCACTCAGAGGGCAAGCTTTGTCGGTCCTGGAGGCACTGCCACATACGGGAAATGGGTTCCAAGACCTGATGGAGGCACTGGAATCCAGATACGGGGAGCGACACCTGGAGCACGTGTTTCGTGCCCAACTGCGTGATAGAGTCCAACGCTCAGAAGAAGGGCTTCAACAATGGGCGTTGGAAATTGAAAAACTCGTCAGGAAGGCGTACCCCGGAGCTGATACCAAGATGGTCGACTCAAATATTGTTCAAGGATTTGTCGACGGAATCAAAGACCTGGAGGTCAGAGCTGCAGTAAGGCTTGGTCATCACACCTCGCTAAAGGAAGCATTGGCGCATGCTTTAGAGGTCGAGGCTGTTCGGCGTGATATACGGCAGACCTATAAGATCCGCGAGGTCTCCGAGGAAATCAAGGCTTCTACGAGGAAAAGATTTGAAGCCATGTGCTATAAGTGTGGTGAGAGGGGCCATCTTCAGCTCAACTGCCCCCAGAAGGAGACTAAGATGGCAAGGATGGAAAGGACCGAGGAACAGATAGAAGAGCTGAGGAAGCAAGCAGTTTCGTCCCCTGCCCGGGATAAGGGGAAACAAATAGAATCCAGGACTAGGTGGCGAGTATCGGACAATGTGGAGAGAGCCCCAATAACTGTTACTTCCCAGGCACGGAGCGGAAGAACAAAGACAAATACTTTGGGTCTCTTGGAAAATGATGCTATGAGGAAGGCTCAGGAAAGAGATGACGACCTTCGGCACATCATCACATGGAAGAAACGCGGTGACGTAAAACCAAACTGGAGTGAGGTTGCACCCACTGGCGCTGTCACTAAGGCGTACTGGGAGCAATGGGACAGTCTGATACTTCAAAACGGAATACTCTACCGGAAATGGGCTTACGGTAGAGAGTTCTATTTCCAGATAATTGTCCCAAGGGCGAGAGTACCAGATGTTCTCTGCGAGATACATGAGGGTGTATCAGGGAGTCATCTAGGTGTCAAGAGGATGCTGAGGAAAGTGCGAGAACGATTCTTCTGGTTGCATTGGCGAGATGATGTGCAGAATTGGTGCCACAAATGTACTTCTTGCGCTGACGTGAAGGGGCCGCAGACCAGGACAGCGTGGCGCGGCAGTAACAATGATGCTCGGGACGAGCATCTCTAAGAGGGGAGTAGTGTTACGGATACGGACACGTGGTGCCATCTAGCGTCAGGCCAGCGAACCTACCAAGGGAACACAGGCAACGTAAATTCCCTACTCGCTACTAGGTGACGCTAGGTGTATGTACCTACGAGTACTTTCTAGAAATATCTGATACTTGTTTACGCATATCGGGTTTATTCTGGGATGTTCCGGAATTTTCTGAGATTCGATCCGGCCCGTATAAATAGTCGCAAGACAGTCGAGCCGTCAATTCAGTTTTATCTGAGCGTTCTTCGAGGCAACTTCGGAGCGAAAACAAGTGATCAATAGTGAGTGATTGTGATTGTGATAGTGACTCGGCTACGACCTAGGACAGTGATAGTGCTCAGTGATTTGGATCTAGTGCTTAGTGTTTGGACGCAGTGATTAGTGTGAGCTAGTGTTTGTGAATAAAGTCTTCAAGAGAGTCACCAGGTCTTTTTCTCCGAATCCAAAGAACCCTAGCACGTAACAATAACATTAATATGAACTAAAAAGTATTAAATAATTTTTACTATCTAATAGTGCCTTTTTCCGAATTCGGCTAAACCTCAACTATTTCTGTACTCAATCTTCATCATTTTGAAGTCGGTACCAGTTCCAAAAATTTTAAATATTCTGTCAGAGGACTGAAGATTCAGCTATCTGGTACCGCCTTCAAAATAATGAAGATTGAGTACAGAAATAGTTGAGGTTTAGCCGAATTCGGAAAAAGGCACTATTAGATAGTAAAAATTATTTAATACTTTTTAGTTCATATTAATGTTATTATTGTTTTTACCTTGGAAGTCGGTTTTAATTTTTTGTTAAAAATAATAATTGATTTTTAGTCCATATTTTATGTACATATTTTGGATTTTTTAGTACATATTTTTCCGGGCCCTAGTCATGATATATTTTGTATGAGTAATGACCGAAAATTAAAGAGATTACGAAAATCTGTATTTGTACCGTAAGTTTTTTATTTCAATTCTGTAATAATCTTTGCTAATATTTTAAATGCGAAAGTGTCTCTGTCTGTCTGTCTGCCTGTCTCACTTTCACGCCAAAACTACTGAACCGATTGTAATGAAATTTTGTACACAGATAGTCTAAAGCCTGAGAAAGGGCATAGGCTACTTTTTAACCGGAAAAAGGGGTTGTAAGGGGGTGAAAATGCGTAAATTTGTTCAAATAAAGTTAGTTCCAAAAATCATAATAGATGGCGCCGTGCGTCTCCTACATCGCGATATCGCTTGGTCGTGCATCTTTCTATAAGAGGTGGTACCAAGTTGAATACCGTTTATTGATTTTTGCGATTGTTATGCACGTCTATAAATAATGAATAACTCACTACTCTACTTAGTAGTCAGTACTCAGTACTTTATCTACGCAGTGATGAGTGACGAAACCTTAAACCTACCAATGCTAAATAGTTTATAGACTTTATAGGTGAAGCTAAAGTTGTGTAATGGGGGGCTAAATAAGCTTTAGGTATAATATAAAAAAATTAAATATTATGTGCGCACTGCACAGCTGTTTTTAGATATTTTGATTTAAGGGGTACTAGGGTTTTAAAAAGCTTTTAAATTTGACACTAATTTTGTTGACACCGCGCGCTATAAACTGAAGTCCACGCGGACGAAGTCGCGGGCAACAGCTAGTTCTGTAATAATTTAGCACATATATTTTTGTAATCTGAAAACGTCTTGTCTAGGTGCTCTGGATAGTTTTAAATTCGTCCGAGTCGTACAAGGTTTGTTCAAAATTATTATATATTATTATTATCGACGATTTAAGGATCAGAGGAAAATGTTTGATTTTAAAATAATAATTATGTACTCCTTTCTTCGTGATAGTAGATATGTTTGGTGTATACTGCATAATGCCATCCGCTTTGTTTCATAACTATGACATTGATAATAACCGCGCAGGCTGTCGTCCAGCGCGCAATATTATGATACGTTACCTGGGAAACGACCTTGGCGAGAATCTGAATTGTCATATTTTAGTGTTCGAAAAGGAGCCAAATTTAAAACGGTTGAAGTATGGGAGTTACATTTCCTGTAGTTTTGTTATTCGTTGTGCACAATACAATAATTGATTGTCTAGGGGCCGGGGAACCTTTAAACAGATTTGCTTTTTTAACGTGTTACGGTTTCGTATTTTTAATAACCATTTTAATTAGAAAATCTACATATTTACTTACGTGAAAACCTCCCTATGCTCCTCAATCCCCCAGAGGAAGTCCATCACCAGATACATGGGCCGCCTATAGTTGAACTTCTGCTCAAACTGTACGCTCTGTCCCGTCATCTCTATACCGACGAACACTTCTAGAAGACACGGCACTAGCTGAAAGTGAATTAATTTCATATAGAGAAACTTTGGTTTTCGATAAAAAAAAAAAGAATTCATCAGTTACATAATCATGATGTTATGCGTGAGTTCTGAAATATAACCCAGTATACTTGACATCGCGACAAAGTGATATACGTCAATGCGCTACATATTTTGGAACGAATCAACAGTATAGAGATAAACTTCGATAACATGGCGCCCCCCTCCAAAATTCAAAACGTTTGAAGTGCGTTGTCAAAACGTTTGAAGTGTCGGCTAGTTATGATTAGTTGACCAACAAATCTTGGTAATAAGTGACATTTAAGTGAAATATTACGAGTACTGGTTGATTGGTTGAATACTTATAACTACCACAATAGACATAACTACCAGTAGTTCGACTGCAAAGAAATGGACAGGTTTCAATATCTGACAAATTCGTCGGGTTTGGGGGTGATAAGTTAGAGGCTGGCGCGCTGGCTGGTATAATTTATTTTTAAAAATAAGATTTTGAAATTGAATTCTGACAGTTTTCTTTGCATGTGCCAAAATATAAACAACAACTAAATTTGTAGGTAACGACCCTAGCGACGACTTTTGTCATAATACGTCAAACTTAAAAAAATTTACATCAGTTCTAAGTCGGCATACTCTATCATTCTGTCTACTCTGTAACTACATACAAACTCTTTCTTAAGGATGTGACTACACACATTGAAACAGTAATTTGGAGGAGCGCGCCATGTTATCGTAGTTTATCTCTACCGGTTTATAGTTGAACACATCCAGAATTATTCTTAAACACAATATTATTCAGCTTTCGCTTTAATTATATATTTGTATAGATACCTTATATTTTACATAATACAAAAATAATATATACCTGTAATCTATGGGGATTCTCTTTGAACAGCTGTTCTCTATGAAATGAGGCAATGTTACTCAAAGGCTGTTGATCTTCGGGATGGTTGGGTAACATTGCTTCGAGACATTCAGCCAGTCTCGCTCTGCAATACACAATTAAAATGCATATATTTTTCTAAGCGTAATCGCAATCAAATGGCGCGCCATTTGATTGCGATTATGCTTAGAAACGCCATGGCGTTCTTTTCGCCTTATATTTCCACATACAACGTTTGTATACTTTACATAATGTAATAACACTGCACTGATACATTTTCTATTCGTTAGGTTAACTTTATAAGGTTCTTATACTATTCATGTGATAAAAAATTTTGTTTAGTGCCTACTCTTTTTTGACAAGCCACCCATGACTATGAGTAAGCGCATGAGCACGTTCGTTAGTTTGAATGAAATTTAAATGACTCAACGTGATCACTAATCAGTGATCAGTGATGACGTTTCAGCAAAGCGATCACGACGATACCTCAAATGCGGGTTATAAGTCCTGGTGGAGTCACCCATTAATATTAGGTGCGTTAATGCGTAGTTTGAAGTATACACATTTAAATAATGACATTTAAAACATGATCACTGATCACGTTTTTAAGTGACGGTACCTCAAGTGCGGGTTGTAAGTCCTGGTGGAATCGCCCATGAATATGAGGACGAGCGTTAGCGCGGGCTGCAGCAGGCCGGCCACGTCCGCCTCCTCCGTGATCGCGCCCACCGTCCGCCGCGCCATCGTGATCAGAACCACTATGTTCTCCAACACGAACTCCGGAATGCATCTGATGATAAAATAGTAGTGTGATAGTGACGCATGATTTCACTAATGCTGGCTTTTCGCGGCGCGTGATATCACAAGCGCGCCGAACCGATTTGTACGAGCGAACACGAGCCAACAGACGAGTCCGCGCTACCTGTTCTCACGAGCCGCATATTAATCGGATCGGATGCGCCTGCTCGAGCCAGCCCGCGCCACCTTTAGCCACCCCCTTCACACAGCACGTGGCTCGAGCTGGCGCGGCGCGGCTCGTGATATTACGCGCTGTGAGAAGCCAGCATAATAGAAATAGTTATACTACAAAATATCGCCATCGTGATCATCACCACTATGTTCTCCAACACGAACTCTGGGATGCATCTGATGATAAAGAAGTAGTGACACATGATCGCACCCATAAAAATAGTTATGCTATAAAATATTTTGTCTTTGTCTATCAAAACGGGTTTTATAACGTATCAGTGGCCGTACAACGAAACCGTTTTGAGACTCCAACGAACGAATCGAAATGCCGCGTCCTACTCTAACAAACGTGAAATGACGTTGTTGGAGTAGGATGGCCGACGGGGCGTTCTGATTATAATATTTGAGTCTCAAAACAGTTTCGTTACAGGCCTCCAGATACGGACAAAACATTGTACAGCTTCTTGTATCTAGGATAAGGGTTTTTATGACACCGACCTTATGCAGGAACGTGGTATGCGTGTAGCCAATAAATACCCTCACTTGAAGTCTTTAACACTAAGCTACTACGTCAGGATAGTATTGTAAACCTTTTGAAATATCAATGTCGTCTTAACGTTTTATGAGAACACCACTTTGCAGTTTATTAGGAAACGCACTAACGGCATGTTTCACCACTTCTTGATAAGGTGCCAGCTAGGATATCCACAACTTATTTGACAGATGCTCCTTACTCTATCTGTCAAGTTAAGTTGTGGATAGCCTATCCGGCACTTATCAGGAAGTGGTGAAACAGGCCCTAAATCTAACATGGTACGAAGCTGTACTACGTAACTGTTTTGAGACTCAAACAATCGAACGAAAATGCAGTGTCCTACTCTAACAAACGTGAAATGACGTTGTTAGAGCAGGACGCGGCATTCTCGTTCAATTGTTTGGGTCTCGAAACAGTTTCGTGGTACGGCCCATGAATGCAATAATATGTAATATTGTAATACATAAATAAATACCGTAGCGTATCCGGCGGCGGCGTAGTCAACGGCAGCTCTATGGGCACCGCAGTGGCTGGTGCGAAACTGGCAGGGCCGGTTACATTGCGCGCCGCGACCTGAGCCAGCCACGTACAGGTGGTCGCCTGCAGTCGATGGAGGTTGGTCAGCGAGTCGCTCTCGAGCAACGCGCACCGGAGACTTAGGTACCTGTATACATTGCGGAATAAATCTTATAAGTTATAACGTATGAAGTTTATGGAAGACTGTATACTCAGCTCTGGATTTATATAGGCCGTATAGGCAACGGCCTAGGGGCAGCAGAGGCCTAGGGATTTCGTATATATGACGACGGAAATAAAATGACCTACCCTCATCTATATCTATACATATTATAAAACAATGTCGCTTTTTAGGGTTCCGTACCCAAAGTGTAAAATACGGGACCCTATTACTGAGACTTCGATGTCTGTCCGTCTGTCTGTATGTCCGTCTGTCTCCAGGCTGTAACTCGAGAACGGTAATAGCTAGAGTTGAAATTTTCACAGATTTCTCTTGCCGCTATAACAACAAATACTAAAAACAAATTGAACATACAACAAACGTGATTTTTCAAACATTTTTTGCTCGGTATCAATAATGACAACAGGTAGGCACTTGAAAATTTCACAAAGGCCTTAATTATGTGTGTACTTAAATAATTAATAATCATATTTGAATAAAATTAATATTCAAGGGGGACTCTCATACAAAAAACACAATTTTTGGCCTATTTTTGCTCTATAACGGTACGGAACCCTTCGTGCGCGAGTGCAACTCGCACTTGGCCGATTATTTTCCCTCATGTTAATCTTTAAAACTACAGAGGATTTTGATGTTTTTTTCAGTGTTAGATAGGCCATTTATCGAGGAAGGCTAGGCTATATTTTATCAGGCTAAGGCTAATATAGTCCACCCAAAGAATAGCCCAAAAGCAGCTGGTGTAGAGTGCGTGAGCTGCAACCTAAGCAATTAATTCAGAAATGTATTTAGGACGCCTAGAAGCACGCCTAAACATACTAAAAGTCCCCGCCCCTAGGTGGTGAGCCGGAGTGGGGGGAGGGGGTTAAAGTTCCCGTTTTTGAGTTTTTGGCTCATATCTTTAAAACGGTACGTCGTAAAGAAAAAATGTCTTCTACTTAATAAAAGCTACTATAATTTACTACAACTATGTCATTTACACTATGTATCTATCTCCAATCATTGTCATGCTATGAGCTTCTAAAGTGGTCGATTTTCAAAAACACACATCAACTAAGTCTAGGAACATTTGTATTTTATGAAATCCATCAGGATTTTTGAAGACAGTAAATGAAAAAATTATAGCTTATTTTATAGCATTTCATAGAACATAAAAACCTTTCCGATTTTTATTTGTTTTTAAGAAAAAAATATTGGCTTTTCTATGGTCACAGAAAAGTTATATGGCAAAAAATCTTTACTTCGTTTTAACCGAAAATTTCTTTCGAATGAGAGAAAATCTTTTACATTTTTCAGTGTTAGATAGCGTATTTATTTAAGAAGGCTATATTTTATCACGCTAAGACTAATAGGAGCGAATAAATAGAGGAAAATGTGGAAAAAACAGGGGAAATTATTTGAAAGGGCCGATCTCTCGAACTACTGGAGCCATTTTTCTGTTATTTCATATTTGGCACAGATAAGAAGTAGACCACGTGAAATATCATAGGCTATTCTTTCTAATATACGCGGGCGAAGCCACGCGGAACGTCTAGTAGTAACTAATTCGACGCCATAAAAATTGTTTTAAAAATATTTACACAACACAGGGCATATTAGAAATAATATGCCCTGTGTTGTGTAAATATTTTTAAAAGTTTAAGATTTAGGTGCTTTTGACTATTTTTCTATGATAATCACTAGACATCGGATTATATGCACGATCAAAGTGCCGAAATATGCATGCAAGTATGCACGATAAATGGCCGAAATATGCACAATCAAAAGTCACTTATTATTAAAATTGTGTGCCGTGTGCCGGCCGTTAATAAAAGCGTCAATTTTATAATTTCATCAAATCCAGGATTTTTAATTTTTTGTACAGCACCAATAATAATTTTCTATGAACATTTTCCAATTGCAATCATAATGCCCATGGAAGTTTAAGAAATCGGTAACTACTTTATTCCAATTTTTTAATAATGTTGCCAACTACAAAGAAAAATGTTGTTTCTAGAAAGAAATTTTGTGTTTTTAATACATCCCACATCTGTTTTGTGTCATGATAGCTATAGTTTGGAGACTGCGAGGGCATAAAACTACCGAAATATGCACTATCAACGAAAAATTGCCAAAATATGCAACGCCTAAAGTGCCATTATATGCATTTGCATAATATGCAAGTATGCAAATGCATATAATCCGATGTCTAATAATCACTAACCGTTTCATGAGATGCTGTGCTCGTGTCCTCAACGTCTCCATCAGGTGAGGCAACGTGTTGGGATCACCCAGGGCGCGCTGTGTTCGCGCCAACTCCTGTCCATAACGCCATAGCTTCTCCGCCGACACTCGGACACCTGTTTTTTAAATTATGTTACAATTTTGGCAATAGACAAAATAAAGACCCGTTAGGTTTTTATGGATGTTTGTTTTATAATATGACAAGTTGAAAATAATTTGATAAGGTTTTCTTTCATTATATGATATACTAGCTGTTGCCCGCGACTTCGTCCGCGTTAGCATAGGAGATCACATCCCAAGTATTATTTATTGTACAAAAATATTCAATGTACAGAATTGACTTTCCTACGATTTTATTATATACTAGCTGTTACCCGCAACTTCGTCCGCGTTAACATAGTATACCTATACATATAGACTTTCATTTAAACTTTCAACCCCTATTTCACCCCCTTGGGGGTAGAATTTTCAAAAACGCTTTAACACGTATCCAATCATTTTTAATCAGTAGCCCAAACATAAAATTTCATGCTTCTAACTCAAGAAATAACGGACTTCCATTGAAACTTTCAACCCCAATTTCACCCCCTTTGGGGAAGAATTTCCAAAAACGCTTAAATACGTATCCATTCATTTTTAATCAGTAACCCAAAGATAAAGTTTCATGTTCCTAACTTAAGAAATGACGGACTTTCATTCAGAGTTTCAACCCCTATTTCACCCCCTTCGGGGTAAAATTTTCAAAATTCCTTCCTTAGTGGGTGTCTACTTAATAAAACAACCCTACTCACCAAATTTCGTGGCTGTAACTTTAACAGTTTTTGCTCAGCGATGATGAATCAGTCAGTCAGTCAGGACATGTAATTTTATAAGTATAGATTCCTTCCTTAGTGGGTGTCTACTTAATAAAACAACCCTACTCACCTAATTTCGTGGCTGTAACTTTAACAGTTTTTGCTCAGCGATGATGAATCAGTCAGTCAGTCAGGACATGTAATTTTATAAGTATAGATAGATTATCATGTAATTTTAAGTATTAAGCGCATCACAGACGGTGAAGATAATATAAAATATATATTATCTCAGAGCATATTTTAGAATATCGCTCACATACAAATCCTATGAACCATCACACACGACGCAGTTTATTTATATTTTATATTTTGTATCTTAAGATACCGACCCATATGGAAATGTATATTTCATACCTTAATATTTTATCTTAAGATACGAAATATATATTTCGTATCTTAATATGTTATCTTAAGATGCGAAATATATCTTTATGAATAGGTACAGGGTGTTTTTGTGTCGAGCAGCGGGCTCATCGGTGATCGGACGCACTTGTGGATGCAGTGTTGCCAGTGCTGTATGTTAGAAAGTTACATACCTACTCTCATTTGAAAAGTAACATTTTGAGGGAAAAAGTAATATTTCGGATAATCTTTACATATAATAAAACTGTAGAAATGAGAATTCTGTACATTAAAGTTATTCAAAAAATAATAAGTGGGGGGTGTCATTACATCGCTATAGAAGCCAAAAATGTGGTTAGATTTTTGTCTGTCTGTCTGTCTGTTTGTTCCAGCATCACACGAAAACCACTGATCCGATTTGAATGCGGTTTTCGCAGATATATTTGTCTTCTTCCAACTTAACATCTGGTGTATAAATTTTTCCCTCCCATCCCTCTAAGGGTACAAAAGAGGAGGTCAGATTTTGTATCAAACTTTTTTCTTTAACATGAAAACTACTGATCCGATTTGCAAACGGTTTTCGCAGATACATTTGTCTTCTTCGAACTCAACATCTGATACAAAAAAAAAACGTCTGAGGAGCTGTCTAACAAATCAAGAAGTAAGGCAGTATCAGTTATTAGTTATCACTCATAGTCAATAACCCTGTATATAGAACTCTAACAAGGAATATGTGTGGCACCAACGCAGACTCGTAAGGAAATGAACATATATTTAATATTATCGTATCTTAGCCGTGTGTGATAGCTTCAGATACTATAATATTTTATATTTGGGCATCTTAAGATAAAATATTATATTATCTTCACCGTGTGTGATGCGCTTTAGAGATTAACTACGATAACATGGCGCGCCCCTCCAAATGACTGTTTCAATGTGTGTCACATCAATATCCTTATGAAAGAGTTTGTATGTAGTAAGTATTCAACCAATCACAGGACACGTAATATTTCTGTTAATGTCACTTATTAGGTATTTTATTACCAAGATTTGTTGGTCAACTAATCATAACTAGCCGACCGCGCAAGACAACGCACTTCAAACGTTTTGACAACGCACTTCAAACGTTTTGAATTTTGTTATCATAATAATTGATCTCTACAAAATTTTGATCAAAACATAATCATCTGACATAGATCAGTAAAGACACAAATCAGTTACTAAAATAAATTGTTGTCACAATAAAAGCCTACTTTACCTAGGTCTATACACTTTTGCGTCATAAAAAAGCACTCCGTCACAAAATTGTATGCGTCAGCTGTTGGGCGTTTTACAGTTTGACCGTTTTCATCTTCTTTAGCTGGTAGAAGGCAGGTCTCGTCATACAAGCAGGTCAAATGAACAGATTTCGCAGTTGCTTCTTCTGGCTGAAATTAAATTATAAACCATTACATTGAAAATTATAAGAACTTTTTACTAACTAATTTTTGTTTGTAATTCCTAAGAACCATACATGAGACACTGTTGAGAAAATGAATAGAAAAAGACATACTTTGCTTATTATTATATGACGAAAGTTAATTTTAATAAAAAAACTATAATAGTTTCATGTAGGTAGATCATAATATTATGAGGGATATTTTTCAAAATGGGAATTAAACATACAATGCCGAAATCTTTACATTTGGTTTTACTATAAAAACTATTATTATCAACATATTACGTACCGACACTGCACAATATGTGGGGTCAATTTTTAGTGCTTTTGGGTCATCTGGATGTGAGCAAAAAGGCTGACACAATTGTAATAAAACAGCACCAAGATTGAGCATAAATCCATCAGACACTGTTGTAGCTGTTAATGGTTCTGCACCCTGAAATTATTAATTATCACATTATTGATCAGGGATTAAGTATTAATAAAAAACAATATCAATCATCGTTGTGCAGGTGATCATTTAAGGCTTTATTTAAGTTATGACTCAACACTTTAATTTGAAGTTCTTATGTTTAATTTCATCATGGGCAAACATTAAACTTCTTTTTAACTTTATACTCCATTTAATGTTAGTTAAAACTACAAAATATTACTCAACTAAAACAACGTGCCCGTGTGTTTGTACATTGCTGGAATAATGTAGCATTTTAATTGGCAGTAGTGTAGCTGCCTAAAAGGAGCTTTGTTTGATGATGGCCTTAATATTATGGCTACCCTCACACTAGCGTTTGTCCAGCGTAGGCGGTCGATGAACGTATACGCAGCGCAGACGCCGCGACAACGCGGCGCGTGCGTCGTGTTGTCGTAACGTTTCCTCTGCAGAATTATTTAAAAGTTGTGCTAGCGCAGCGTACTGGTTGTTCCAGTAGAGAAGCGGCGACAACGCGACGCACGTACCGCGTTGTCGCGGCGTCTGCGCTGCGCATACGTTCATACGCCTACACTGGACAAACGCTAGTGTGAAGGCAGCCTATAATACCATAGGAAAGATATTTAAATAAAAACTACCATATTTGCCAGTTTTCCTCTTGACACATTGGCTTTTAGACATTTACCGATCCATGTTAACAGTCTACTTTTAATTGGAGGACCGGCCTTAAGCAGCGTCAGGAATGTTTTGTGCATATTATTTGTGAGATGTGATGCTGCACTCCAAACTGAAGTCTCAACCATACTCGTAGCTGCCTGAAAAGAGAATATCAAACTTATAGTATAAAAGTACCAATTCCAGATTTATAAATACTGTTATAGGCCATGGTCTAGGGGTGGAAGCGTCTATAGAGGCTCTACAGACTACGTAAACGGGACAGCAACAATAAAATGGCCTACTCTCATAAAAAATATTACTTCAGCACTGTATATTTCTAATGGAGGCACTTCATATGGCTATCGAATACATCAAATACGCAAATACAAATAGCCATGTGAAGTGCCTGCACAATAATAAATGTAATTTTATTCATTTGATATTTTTCATTCATTGCATTTTATTTCTATAGAAAGGCATAGCTTGTCAAAGCCATTAACATATTAGTTTTCAGGTTTTAGAATAAGGAAGTAATACATAGACAGGCAAAATATTAGTATGAATATGAATTATGTGAAATATATTTAACATACTGGGTCCATAGGGTTGTCAAAGAAATGTTGTGAGTATGAGTTATTTCTGGGCAGAACGGACAGCCCAAGAAGAGCACCAAAGACAGTATCTTCATAAAACCTTCCAATCTCTGGATTTTTTGGCTCAACAACATCCATTAGAATAGGCGCCAAGTGAGGATTACCTACGGAGTATCAAATTTATGAGACACACAATAAAAATTGTAAAAAATCTATATAATACTTAAATGAATTTAGTTTCTTGTACATATACCTATTTCCAATATTATCAAAATGTGCACAACATTTTGAGACACTATAACACAGACAAACATAAACATAATTCATCTTATTAGCTTAGCTGAATTAATCCCTCAAGCCCCAAGCAGTCGCATGCAACCACAATAACAATAGAATAACAATAGATTTCCAAGAATCCGCAATCGAGGGATTATGTATTAATTCATTCATTATTACGACACAAGGTATTGTATTTATTGTACCTTGTGACATTAAAATGAATGAATTTACATAAATGAACATAATGTCTTCTTTAAAATCGTTTTCGGCATCTAGAACTGCCCTGGGGCAGGGCGGGCTGGAATGGATATGAAAATAGTCAAAGTTTATATTGCGACATAAACTACGTGAATACTATAAGTACTAAGTACCCCCCGATGGTCCACAAATCTCTTTCATGGATCAGCAGTTTTATTCGGCTATTTTCCATTCAGCCTGCCCTGCTCCAGGGCAGTTCTAGATGCTGAAAACGCTATAAGACTATGAACTTGATTAAAAAACTTACTTGCAAAAAGTTGTATAGAGGGTAGTATGTAGATAGGCAGGTTAATAATATTACATTTATTAACATCTGTGTGAATCCTATTCAACACTGGTATCATTGTTTCCCGCAGTTGACTTTGGGTTTCCTCTGTGTCTAAAATAATTTGTAAAACATTAAGCAAACATGTTTTGATCAAACTGATTATCTAAAATCTAAATCAATCAAATATTGATTTATTTAGATACATTACCTTCAGACATAAAAGCTTTGACTAGATCCATAAAGAAAACATGGCACTGTGGATCAACATTTCTCAGCAAGTCCACTAGCTGAATAGAAAAATCTTGTCCTTCAAACAGAGCAGGTTGTTTTAAAGCTGTAACAGCATTCCTAAAGATCAGTTCCTTCATTTTTAGAACGGCATTTTTTATAGGATTTGTTTCGATTTGCTCGTAGCTCTGTAAATTTTGCATTGCACTAAATAAATAAATGAAAACCTGTTTTTGTATAACATGTTCTTTATAAACTTTTTGTGATTTAGGTAAAACGTATTGTTCAATGTCTTGCAAAAGTAATCTTTCGAATAGCGCCTGTTCCAGAGCTTCTAGATCAATGAAAATTCTTGGACTGATGGCTTGGGCTAGTTCTTCTAGAAAAACCAATTGTTTATTTGACTGCCCTTTTATTGCTAGTGGGTTTATGGTGAAGTGGAACACATCTTCAACGATGTTGTTTATTGTCTGAACGTTTTTATCATCCAAGGTCTGATCCGAGTTCGTTTCTAATGTTTTATCCGAATTGTAATCTGAGTCAGTCAGTGACTTTGCTTCGGATGTCCCCATTAGGCCCGCAAAGGGATTAGATTGTTGAGACATTGTGAAACTTGTTTTTAATTTACGAATCAAAACAATCAAGTTTGTATACTTATTCAGATATCTTTTACATTATATTTTTAATACAAAGCTGATACAAAATCAAGTTTTCTTCGAGAGCATAATATACCTATGCTTCACAAAAATTTATAAATCTTGGTTACTTTTGATAACACAATCTGTAAAACTTTTTATATTGATAAAAATCCATTGCGGCAACAACAATGAAAGAGTGAAATTAAATTTTGACAGTGACGCATGAAAATTGAAAAATTCGAAAAGACATATTCATTACACAGATTATATATTATCATGGTGGCCAACATCAACATGGGATCACGATTTACGAATCACGAAGTATTGGCTTTTTTAAAATTTATTGCATGTCGAGTAGTTAATTTATTATAGATTTTCTACGTAGATTTTAAGTACCTACATCATATATAATTATCATTAAAAAAATATATTTTCATACATCAGTCATTTATGGTCATAGCAATAATACAATGAAACCTATTGCTTTAAAAAAGCATCATCCGGTGAAGAAATAGGTGAATGGAGAATAATTATTGAAGACAAATTGAAGTAGCTTAAGTTACTTAAGTATTCAAAACTATTTGAAGTCCGCTAATAAATTTATTATTATTTAAAAACATACGTTTATCAAAAATCGTGACTAAAAAGTAATTAAATAACATTTTTAATTATATAAGGAGCTATCTTGAGTAAGCAAAAGTTGCAGAATGTTGGTCATATTGACACTACACGAGCGCCAGTGCGTTAAAAATATGAACTAAAGAAATACATTTTTCGCCCTCGTTTCGCTGCAGTCGTCGGCCAGAATCCGAATTCATATTTGCGTATTTGAAATAGTCGACCATATGCAACAATGCTATGAAAGATTTCTCTTACATGGCGTATAGTAGTCTCACATAGTGAATCGTTCATTTAATGTAAGATTGGTAAACACTTAATAATTATTATGTACTTGCTAGGTCATACAAAGCGTGTCCCCTAAGTTGTCTAAAATTAACGCAATTGTAAAGTGCTTGTCCTTTTCAAGACTACACATAATATGTGCATATAATATAATATCATACTTTTGATTGAAGGGTTAATTCCTTCATTTTAATATTATGTTATCAACCTACAAAACGCGCATTACTTTGTCAAGATGTCCAAAATGGCGTCTGCAAAGTGCAATTTGTATTATGTACTTATCACTTTGACAAACTGACCATAATTTAAGCGTAAAGTAACTTATTGTGCATGACACTTTGTAAACGTAATTATTTTTATATTACTTCCTTTTAATATGTCCACAAATATACATTGTGATTGTATATTTTGTAAAATAATGGGTTGGTGTTGGTAATAATTTTATAGTTGCTTGCTGGTATAAATAATAACATGAATACTTAGTATAGGATCGACATAATTTTTATTTATGATTCGTTGCATTTGATTCATAAAACCGCGATAAATCGACGGGTAAAAATGTAGTTGTTAATTTTTTTTATTCTAATATAAACGCCATTTTGTTGTGTGAGTGCGAGCGTTGTACGCGTGACCTCGAAAAAGGAAGGACTTATTATCTTTGTTGCGTTCTAGAAGGCTGACGTCATTCATTCCGTGGCGAGAACTAGGCGCATAGCAAAACGTTGTGAAATGTGAACGGCCGCCCACTTCAGACATAATATTTGTATCATTCTAATTTACTTGAAAGTTGTGTGGTTGTGGACTGTGGCAAAGAACAGTTAGTCCACTGACTTCTGCCACAAATGTTCTGACAACTGCGCAATTAACTATTTAAAACTTGTGATCCGGAGATTCAGTATAAATGACCATTGTCGCAACGATTATTAGGTACAGTATAGTAATGGAACCCTAGAAAAATACACAAGTATCATTTGAAAAGATGGCACCGACGCGATAGATATCCATTTTAAAGTATCCAAAAGATAATATCGATATTTCATGCATATAAAATTAGACTCCTCAAAAATTAAAATGGCGACAGCCTTCTTGCATTTATATTTTGTACTTATTTGTAATGTTTTGTGTGGAATTTTAGCAAAATAGGAGCATTAGTGCGCGTTAGTGTATATATTTTTGCTAGATAACACTTTAAAACTTGTTAAACATTTTTTATTTATGTAGCTTTTATCGCTAAAAATAAAAAATGTATAATCCGTGCAAAGTCTATGCATAATAATCAATACGTAGTACGAACACTCGCTAGTTTATTCATCTGTTTTGTAGGGTTATACAAAGATGGCGGCCGACCGTGTCAATTTGCCAACACCCAACTTTATTCATTTTCCCAAAAAATATTTTTAATAGTTTTTACTTTTTAATATATAACAACGTTTGATTTAAAATATGACCTAGGTCCTAGATCAATCATAATATTTATTCGCAAGGAAATTTCACAGCACGGAAACTTCCATTCGTGATGTAATATCGTTTCATCACATTTTTGTACGTGACCTACTTACAAACCTAGGATATTTTTCGATTAATATTAATATTTATTATTTATATCCAAAAGTTAAATGCGTTTAAAAATTGGCATTACTTATCGGCTTAGTACAAAGTTAGTTAAGCTAACAGATAAGCATAATAATAATTATGATAAGTAATGTTTATTACGCATCGGCCCCATCTTTTATTAACTGTGAGGTCTGTGGCAAATATATTTTTAGATTACGATTATTTATTATTTACTTATTCCGTAAATATGGGCGCAATATTATAGTTGAGAATTTAATATTAAAAGAATTGTGCAGTATCTTTTGATAAACTGTAATATTCCGATAAAATATATACGTAGCTGTAGCCTGTACCTCTCTAATTACGAAACATGGGCGTTTGTCATTAGAAATTATTTGAGAAATCGTTCTATATTTTATAAATATTTTTAACTAAATATATTAAGAAAAGAATTTAAAAAAATCAATTTTAAATAAGAATACAGACTGAAATAATAATTTGCAAGCAAATTATTTATAGCAGATGATAATTTACTATTATTACCTACTAAATTTCTCTCAAGAATCAAGATACCCACTACAAGTTGTAATTATTTGCAATTGTAGAAATTTTCTCAAAGAAATTGCACCTCTTAAATAAATAACATTAAAACGTACACTGTACGTTTAACAAGACGAGAAACGTCGGCCAAGCGCGAGTCGAACTCGCGCACATACAGGTTTCCGTAACATTTATTGATATCTAGATCAGAAATGAGGAAAAATCACGATAAATAATTATTTTGTTTTTAGTATTAGTTGTTATGGCGGCAACAGAAATATATAATTATTAATTTGTGAAAATTTCAACTCTAGCTATCGCGGTATTTTTATACGGCTGGGTGACGGACGGACAGGGAGCGAAATATGTACATAACATTAGTTACTAACGTTATGTACTTCGCACCCTGTATATCAAATTATTATACAAAGGCCTTAGGTTAGATTAAGTCAGCCTATTAAATAGAGTTAACGTTTTCATAAAATCAATTGTAACTTACAAAGCCTTTTGTAACAAAGATCTAATCATTAAAATGTACAAAGCATTATTCAAATATTTTCACACAAAGTGGTTTTTATCTTCCTAGAGAATTAAATTCAAAGTTATTACGTATTTTGTAATACGGAATTTACGCGGAAAAATGTAAATAATTAGTATGTAACTTAAAACGAGAGTTCCAAGATTTTTATGTGTTTCATATTTTAACAGGTAAAAATTCCTAAAACAATAAACAAATATAGGTAGAACTGCGTATAGTCTTGCTTAAAATTTATCTGAAATACCTATTGCAAAAAGTGTTATTGTTAGGGTCACAAAGATAATAATAATTAGGTCCACTTTAACAAAATCAATTGTTTTCAATTTAAATTAGGTTGATAACATAATTATTTAACATTATAATATAAAGTTGTCGTAAATAGTTAACGATGCTATGATAACATAAATAATAATAATTGAATGTTATATACTGATACATATTATTATAATACAAGTTCAGTTCCTAAAAACATTGGCATTGCATGCGTTTTGGGTCTTTTAATATTATAATATTCAGATCTAATAGCCATTTGTTTCTTAGTTTTTGAAAATTATAAAGCCATATACATATTAAAGTAAAAGAGACTTAATTTAATATGTTATAAAACCTTATTAAAGTAAGTAGGTAGGTACATATAAAACATTTTTATGACAGGAAATCTTATTTTTTTTATTTTTATGAATTTCAGTGAGGTGCATGCAATGGCGGATCCAGAAACAAATTTCGAAGATTTGGAGGACGGGGAAATCGAAAGTGATGGTGATGACAATGATGAAAGAGAAAAAGATAGCAAAAATGATCAGTTGGAGAATATTACTATAGCCAACAAATTTGAAGAAAAGCCTGAAATTCAGGAATTTTACTATTCAAAATCAGGCAAGAAAAAGAAATCAAAATCAAATAGGGGTGATCAAAAAAAGGACAAAAGCAAGAAAAATCGGAAACATTCTAACGAAGATGATTTTGCGGGAAATATAGAAAGAGCTATCAGAAAGGCAATGAGCAAAAATAATGACGATGAAATGCAAGATAATGATGTTGATGAGCGACGTAAACATAAAAAGAGAAAGAAACATGATGGTAATGATGGGGCAAACAAAAAACGTAAAAAACAAGACGTATCGGACGAAATGGATGAAAATGAAATGATGTGCGTAAGAGGAGCATCGCCAGTGCATACAGCTACAAATGAAATGTTTGCAGAAGATGAGAAGGACTCTTATGAATCTGACAGTAGTCATTCTGATAGCAGAGAGCCCCAATTGCAACGTAAGAAACGACAAAAGTTTCAACAGCGACACAAGAATAAAAATGATAGGAGACGAGGAAATCATCCAATGCAAGATCCGGATGGAGTATGCGTATATTTTATGCAGGGAAAATGCCATAAAGGTGATGATTGTACGTTATCTCATGATGCAGAGCCTCCGCGAAAGATGGAATTATGTAAATTTTATTTAATGGACTGTTGTGCTAAAAGGGATAAATGCCTGTATATGCACGCAGATTTTCCATGTAAATATTATCATACAGGGCTTCCTTGTCTTTATAAAGACGAATGTAAATTTGCACATGGAAAGCCCTTAAATGACAGCCTTAAAAATATATTACTGAAACACATCGAATCGGCCCCCAAAGAAATATTAGGTGACTTTCCTAGGTTAAATAGGGATGGAGCTTTAAAAATGATCCAAACAACTCAATTGAAATTAATGCAACAATTTTCAGATAACTCAGATACCTACGGGAAGAATATTCCATCTCTCTTCGATTTGAATATACCCAACCCGCTGAATAATTCGGATACAACGCAAGGTAATCAATTTAATCATGAAAAGAATAATAGGTCTTCCACAAAGGTCCGACAATCGCGTTGGCAAAATGATACTACAAACCAAATTAATCATGTCAGCTCTTCTCCAACGAATGTCGGTTCTGCTAATGTGTTAAACATTAAAAATCTTACGGGTGTATTATCACCTCGCCAGATATCTGACCTTACCAAAATGGGAATTGAGAATCTTGATCAACTAGGACAATTGACAGTATTGCAGTTAAACAGTATAGGTATATCCTTGAGGCAAATCACAGAAATACAACTTAATACTATGAGCATACAAAAATTAGGTTTAATTAATAACGTTGATCAACAGTCCCAATTCATAGGATCTGCTGTCACAAAAGATTTAGATTTAAGAGTACCACCTACAGTTCCAGTAATTAATAGTTTACCAGTTCCATCGCAAATGCCTGGTCAAGATGTAGATATGAGATTTCAACAAAGTCTAGCTCGTGGCGTAGAAAACTCGTCTAATCAAACTGATAAGGACCCAGGACCGAATAAAGATATGATCGATATTGATCAATACACCAAAGATGCTTTAAAGTTTGCTACAAAAGATAAAGAAAACATCGATATGAATGAGACTTTTGAAAACGATAAAGTGATATCCAATGAAGTAAAAGACGTAGACCATAGAGTATTGCCATTCCCTGAAGATGACTCAAGAACGATAAAGCAAGCTATCGTAGAAGCTCCGCTGTCTACTGAAGGTGACACCGATATAAGGTTCCTTCAGCCTGAACCAATATTCAAAAATCCTGGAAAGAGACAAAGATTATCTACAACAGACGATGAAGATAATAATTTATTGATAGATGAAAAATGGTATTCAAGCGATGAAGAAAAGGGTAGCAAGAAAAGTTCGCCTCTTCTTTCACCACAAAAAGTAAAAGACAACGTTTCTTCAGTCGTGGAACAACCTAAACCCTCAGTTATAGAACCTTCAACTGTATTAAATAAGCTCGGAGATTTGTCAAAAATTGATATCAGTGAAGAAGTGACTAAATTATTAAACACTATGAAAAACAATTTACAAGAAAACGCTCCTGTTACAAACAACGACAATCAACAACCAGTTTCGAGAGACCCTCGTTCTAGAAAATCTCCACCTAAGACAAGCGAGCCAAACAAAACTGTTTCTAAAAAACCGCGAATATCTATTTATGAGTGTATCGATGGTGAGCCTACGGATGGGCGCAGACGCACTGACGTCGACTTACGTCAAACAGATTTTAATTTAGCAAATTTTGGTGACACTGACTTGAGACAAGGTAGTAGCGGTGATATAGATTTCCGCTTAGGGTTACCTTTTAAACCTCTTCCAAATTACACTCCGGCGTCGGAGATAAATGGTTCGATTAATAGTCATCCCCCAATCCCATACAAATTGGTAACTATTCACATTCCGAGACCTGACTACACTGATATTAGAAATAGTACCGCAAAATCACAGGCGCTATCAGATCCAAGGCTCAGAAAAGTATTTAGATTATCTACTGAAGAATCAAATAGTGATAGTGAAAAGTCATTACAGACACCGAGTGTCGCGCCGCGTGTCGATCCTCGGAGAAAACCTAAAGATTCAGTCGATATTATTAGTCAAGACCACAAATCTAATTCGCTCGATCTCCAGACTATACTCCAAAATTCAAACTGGTACAAAGACTTAAGTTCGACGCAAAAGATATTCGTAAATCAACATTTGGCGCCAGTGACGCAAATGATAAAACAGTATCAACAGGAAAAAATGTTAGGAAAAAAGTTCGACTTGACGGTTATTCAGAGCAATACCATTTTATGCTCTATATTCAGCAATTTAAATGTTTCTTTAAACGAGAGCGGCGAATTCACAGCTCTACCGAAACCCAAGGAAGCTCTTTTAAAAACTCCAGTCGGTTTTAATCCGCTGCCTTTCGGTATGAACAGTAATATGCCACCACCGGGCCAAATGGAACCTAACATGAATTTGATGAACGTGCCATTGGGGATGGGTGGAGCGGGTAACTTAAACATGAACGTGGGAATGCCACCCGGATTCAATCATCAACTTCAAGACCCCCGGGGCGATCCCAGGGGCGACCCGAGAGGTGGGCCCACTCCCGGACTATTGGGCATATCACCGAACATGCCACATAATTTCGGTAATAACAACTTTGGAGCACCTAATTTCGGCAACGTTGGCTTCAATCCAGATTATAAGAATTTTATGGATGGCGATCCGAATTTCCAAAGATTCCCAAATCGAGGCGGACATCGCGGGCGGGGCAACGACAGGTGGAATCGCAGTGGCTCCGGCAGGGGGCATAGAGACAGAAAAAACTTCAACGATAGAGGTAACTGGAAAAATGATAGACATTAATCGTATATATAAGTTAGTATTAGCGTAACCCTTCCACATAACAAATAATGTGATCAAGGTGATAATTATATTAGCAAATTAGCAATGATAGACTTTTTTTTAAACATTTTTATAACAATATATTGTAATATGCATTATTATCATATATCTCGCGTTATCTTGTAAATATTGTACTTACCTGTAAAATTTTATTATATAATGTAAGCTATAAACTAATTATGTTATAAAATGGTAAGTTAATTTACATCAACTCATACGAGCCAAATGTTTTAAGACTGAGTGCAGGATTTAAAATAGTTTGTTAAATGAGAAGAGCGTTAGATCAGTCACAGTATGGTCGTCTTAGAATGTTGTGTAGTAGGAGGTAGTGATACCTAACAAGTACCTAAAATAAGCAATAAATTTTAACTAAAACAAAATACCTAATTAGTATTTATGTAATAATATTATGTCCAGTAACCTTTTTATAAAAGCTAAAATGGATGAATTATATTTTGTATCTTAAAAGCGTAAGATAAGTATTTATTTTCTGTTACAAAAACAAATTGGACTCAATGGTGTATAATAGTTCCGCTGGACTTAAAATAAATTTACGATTTTATCAGCTATGTCTTAATTTGTACCTTAAATAATATTTTTATTTTTCAGCTGTTATATTAGATTTTATGAAATGATGAGCGTTCCCGATTCATGAGATGGATGTTTTTCAGACAAAATATTGTATGGGTAGCGGATAAAGGTGAGTATTGTAGCAAACTGTATCGATTAGTTAATTTAAAAAAGGTTTGTCTATTAAATAGATTTATTTAAAGATTGCAAGACCGAAGTAATGTAATTAGAAAAGTCGATTTTCAGTCTGTTGCCACCAGTTTTCAAATTGACGGCGACTTGTGACACTTTTGAAAAAGTGGGAGCTGAAACAAATAAAATTAATATTACACACACACCACTTGTATAAAACATATCCAATGGGTCATCTTATATCTTAAATCTTATACTAAGTAAGGTAGAAAATTCTAATGCATTTTTTAAAATATAATTTTTTATTTTAATTGATTTTTTTAAAGTTTAAAACATCAGTTGCGGCCATTTTGAAACGTTTATACATAATGTACAAAATGGCGATTGGCGATACATACATTAAGGTCACCGTTACAAGCTTAGGTACGTCTTTTACTATAAGTAATATTTGCATTTTAAAAGATTTAAAGACTTCTTATTTTATATAATATTCAGACTAATTTAACCAAGAACGTAAGTATTCATCCAATGTGTTACAATAGGTATACAGGCTACCTACAATGCTTAAATTTAAGTGGCTCCCATAGCATATTATACATTTTAATTTGAAAACTTAATATGTAATTCCGGTTCCCTAGAACATTTTTTGACTTGATTACTATCAAGCTAATTTTTCGTGAGTACTATTTAATTTTGATAAGACGAACAATAATTTCCTTGTTGATTACAGAACCCTAAAACGGAACCCTAACCAGCTCATTTTTTGTACCTATTCGGTCCCAAAGTCACAAGTCAGAAGTCATAAATTAAAATAATGATACATAATTACAAAAGTGATTTTCAGATTTTAATAAATTATATTTATTTATATATCAATTTAAAGTACCTACACGTAATAATAAATCAGAATATTTTAAAATTATTTAAATTATCGTTCCTTATTTTGAACACAGGCCCTTAATCGCCGCCTTATTTCTGTGATCGCCGCCAGTCATCTATCGCAGCACGCACCATATTCAAGTCGATTTCTGCGACTGCTTTTCGTAAAGATGCCATCAGGCTCTCCAAATTTTTATGGGGTATATTACAGACTTTCCCCTCTAAGACCTGTTAAGTTTTATAGTCCAAAGAAATAAGGTCCGAGCTGGAGGAAGGCCAAACCTCGTGTCTAATGAAGTCGATGTTTTGACGCTCAAACCAGGATTGAGTGCCCTTGGCTTTGTGTGCAGGCGCAGAGTCCTGCTGGAACACGAAGTGATGTCCGGAAAATAGCGTGGTGGGCAGGTCTTTGACAAGCGTATCCAAAACCATCTCTTGGTACACTTTTGTACTGGTTTTGACCCCTTTTCACAAAAATGAACCTCAGTTGGGCCGTAACAGGACACTCACAACCAGACCATCATTGATGATGGATGATGGCCATGTTGCACCCACGGAACTTTTTTTTTGCTGCTTCTTTAGAGCTCTTAGCTTACACTATCATTTTGTTTGTTGTACTTCTCTTCAATATCAAAAATTATTCGTCCGTAATATATCACTGTCTCGGTTTTTCGCGTTCCGCTTTAACAACTCCCGGGATCTTTTAAGCCTTATTGCTTTTAGACAAATATTAAGTATGTGACTACTTTATTTTTTGTATGTTCGTAGACAAAGGTATTCATTTAAAACCTTTTTTACTGTTTTTATACTGACACCCATTTGCAATGCAACGCCATCAACTTCTGTTTTGCGGACTGGATTTCTTGCTATGCGCGCCTTGATGGCTTTGGCCACTGCTTGTGTCCTTGCGGAGCGTGGCCAGCCAGTTCTTTTCTTGTCCTCAACACTGAAGACCTCATTGTACATATCAATAGTACAAAACACAAACCTAAACGTAATATTCAATTTTTTGAGCAACTTGAAAATGGTATCTACTCGGCGTGTGCCCACAGCGATGCAACGCTAAAACAGCTGTTCGGTTTTCTTTTAACGTCCACTCCACTCCAATGATCATTTTTTTACTGTAAAATAATTATAAGTCAAATACCTATTCAAAAAAAGAACGCAATAATATTTTCATAAGATCATGTTTGAATTTTAAAATTATGTGCCAGTGACAGAACTTTGGGCCCGACTAGTTATATTGATACTTGATAGGTTATTAATTATTATTTATATAATCTAACAGTAGCATTGCCTTACAAATAGAACAATCCATATTTTAGGACCATCAAATGGAAATATTTAATCCTTTCTATATCTGTTAGCTATCACTTTCGAGAATTTTCGCAGAGGAAATTGTTGTTCGTCTTATCAAAAAAAAAAAAAAAAAAATATCCACAGCCGAACATATAACCTCCTCGTTTTTTGGAAGTCGGTTAATGAAGCTACTCATGAAAAATTAGCTTGATAACACAGGCCAAAAATGTTGTTGGGAACCTGTACCTACCTACAGTTTACTACTAATGTTGGGACTTGGGATGTGGCGACCCATGCCACCTCCATACTGCACAATAATAATAATTATAGGTGTACCAGAATCTGATGGCAAAAAGTGAGAAAATAAATTGACTCTAGTCTCTAGCAATACCTTGGTAAGTACTTAATTGAAATAAAACATTTTGATCCTATTCTTTTAGCAGCTAATCTGTGTATTAAACATGCAAATAAGTATAAAAATTTATCCAATGATTTAGGATATTTTTTTAAATTTGCTGTCAAATATTGCCATCAGATTCTGGTAGATATGTATTATATGTATTATTGCTGTGAAGTACGGTGGTGGGTATGTACGTTGTAGCACATAATATATATACCTACTACCTAGTACCTAGTTGTAGTAGGAAGAATAACGAACAAACTGAGGCAAGTCAAGTGACTAACTTGTGAGATTAAAATGGTTGCTGTCAAGCATTTGTGTACTAACCCACATTTTTTTGTTGAATTATGCAGTCTTGTTCTAAATCACGAAACGGACATAACTGGACTCATAATTCAATACCTATTTTTTGTGGGATAGTACACAAAAGCTTGACAGCGTCCCCGGTCCAAATATAGGTAGAGTTAAAACATTAAATAGTTCATTAGGAGTTATCAATAAGCTATGTATATTTTTTAAATAATGTTTTTACTTTTTATACATGTTGGTATGTATAATAAGTAATAACCCATTACCTATTCTTGCCACAGCTACTATAGCTGGTCATCAGACACGAAAAATTTTGCCCAATTAGTAATTACCATAAAGTTTACGGTAAATGTACAAATTTTTCTATTAACGATCTGGTTTAAGGCTTAAATTGCACCGTTACCCGTAACCGGGCTTTATGTAGACTGTTTCATCACTTCCTGATAAGTGCCGGATAGGCTATCACCACACAACTTTAACTTGACAGATACAAGTATGAAGTATCAGTCAAATAAGTTATAGATAGCCTATCTGGTACTTTATCAGGAACTGGTGAAACAGGCCCATCTCATAAATTAGAAGTTAAGTACAAAGGTCAAAGTCCTCATAGATTAATCATTAATTTATACATACACAAATTCAGTACGTCCAAGTCGTCTTGATCTTCCGAGCAATTGTACAGCACCACGCATTGCTTTGCGGAAAGTTTCGCTTGCGTTACAAAATAGTTGTAGAGGAGTTCCATTTCTCTCGCAGCTACGTTCACGGTATTAGGAGAACATACCAATATTACCCCGTGCACACCTGCTCGAAAAGCGGGCCAGCAAGATTCGAATCTGTTAACAAATAACATCGATAAAAGTCTAGACTCTAGAGCAAAAGGAATATTTTGATTCTAGAGCGCCTACATTTAATTTCTATTTTTAATTTCGAATGAACTATAACTATAATCCGCCTAAAAGGACTCATAAGAAAGAAAATTCAAGCCAATTTATGCAAGCCAAAAATTCAATGACAGTTATCACTTATCAATGATATCTTCAGAGAATTAATTTGAAAGACGGCTAATTATTTGGTTGCGCCATGTCAAGTCCATGTTAGTCAAAGGTTAGTCGTTATGTCGGCTAGTCTTGACAATATAATTGACCAAATTACACCATCTGCGTATTCTTTGATTTCTATTGAGAAATGTAGGTTCCCCATTCTAGCCTAGGAATCAACTCTGGTACTATCAGAGAAGTTGATTCCTAGGCAAATGGGGGACCTACATTGCTTAGTCGCGTTACGTCAAATCCAGCCGACAGATCACAATTAACACTGAATTGACACGATCCTACCAAATGACCTTGGTCTGTCAACTGCCTATAGGAATCAAATTGATTCCTATGCAAATGATATACCAACGTTATTTGGTCGAATATGTCAATTCAATGTTAATTGTGATCTGTCGGCCGGGTTTGACGTAACGCAACCAAACTACTTAGGTCCCCGATCTGCATAGGAAACAACTTCTTTGATAGTACAAACAATATCTAACATCCTTAACACAAAAGCGCTACATTGCTATTTACTTATGATCACCACTGCAGTCCCATAGCTCTACATCCACTTTGCATTGCTTGTCGTTCACGTTCAGGGACAGTTGTATCTCTACAATGCGTACTCCTTGCGTCGGCCGAGATATTACATCATCGCCGGCTGAAGACTCCGACAGAAAATTCGCCACTGCAGTTTTTCCACTCTGAAACATATTATTCTTTTTTTTTAGAGAAGGCAGGTCGCTATAGCCCTGGCGTCACTGCGACCCATGAGGATCTATCGTGACTCCTTCGCACTAGAGAATCAGCCCTAACCCAATACTGCTCATAAATTGAACGATATGGTTGGGGTTGGTGCAACATTATTCATACACTCCTGTAGCAACTGATGCCTGTAAGATTAATGATAATATCTCATATACCTACCTATAGTATAGGTAGGAATTAGGATATTATAAAAGTACTGAAAATTTAATTCACACTAATAACGATATAGAACTTGTTAATTTAGTTTTAATTGTTTGTCTATCTTTTATCAAGTATGTTTTTTTCCTATGTCTCTAATAATTCCGTAGACCGTAAAGCTATTGATTTGTTTCACTGTAATGTCCGAGGTTGGGGACGGTGATTTGTACCACAGGCTTCTGGGCTAACAAACACCAGCTCCTCACAGACCTATGGATGTACTATGCCGATTAAAAATGTTATCTAGTCCTTAAGATGGTTTGTGAGGAAAAATAATGAATAATTATTATATTTATTATAAAATTCTAATGCCGAAGAATGGAATCTATACTGGACAATTTGAAACTTGAACTTTAAAAGCTTGACGATATAATTTATAAATAATGATGATTACGATAACTTACTTCAGATGGGCCGATTAATAATATTTTTAATTTTTCAAGTTGCATCTTTGTTGAATAACACCGTTGGTAAGGAGAATAAAAATCGAACGAATTAAAGAGCAAAAAATATTATACAGTATGAATGTTTGTGTTTATAAAAAAGCTGTCATGGCATGTCTCTATGGAAACCAAAAGTACGCCACATTCACCAAATAAACAAAAACTAATAGTAAAACAATATTGATTAAGTACCTACCTACCTTCTGGTAAATTAGCTAATTTAACAAAGTTCAATTACTTACATTTATAAATAATAATTATTAAGTAAGTACCTACGGAATAAAATATGTGTAGTGTCATAGTAGTGTTAACATAATATTTTAGGCGTACCTTGTATAAACTAATTAATAATTATACATGTATTGCATTCAGAGATAATAATATTTTCTTTTTGTAGGTAAATATTTTTATGATTAGAAAATTGAATGGCTCGTAAAGTTGCCATTGTCACCATAATCAAGTTTCCAAAGTATACAAATAGATGGCGCCTCATCCCTCAATTTCAGCAGTTATTCGTAGAATAATAATTATTATACTGTATTTACTGAATTGATCATGTTGATGACAGTCAAAACTGCAAAAAATAAAATAGGTAAGGACTTAAAAGTAGGTCCCACCGAGATTTGAACTCGGATCGCTGGATTCAGAGTCCAGAGTGCTAACCATTACACCATGGGACCTCTTGCAGAAGGTTTCTAAATTATGAATTATAATTATTATGCCGTTTTTTAGAAGATGTTAATCTACATTTTTTTTATTTTTAGTCCATATAAATAAACTTGTGGATGATATAATACCATACATTAAGGGCCTGTTTCACCACTTTCTGATAAAGTGCCGCATAGGCTATACTGGCTATTCACAACTTTTTTGACAGATTCTCCATATCTACTTGATCTGTCAAGTAAAGTGGTGGATAGCTTATATTCGGCACCAGAAAGTGGTGAAACAGGCACTAAAAAATTATTATTAATGATTAATGAATAGTTATGCATTGTTCAAGCAAAAATCAAAATCTAAAAGGATATGTACGCAATCTATTTTTTTTTTCTGCTTTATACTTAGCACAAACCTACGCGACCACGCGACTGCGAAGCGGCAGCGTTAATACAAAACACACATTTGACAACGTGTCATTACGGTTTAGGTATCTTCTGGGAATAGTGCCAAACAATTATTTTTCTTTGCCAAAGAATGCCTCAAAAATATATATAATATATAATATATAATATTAAAATAGATATTATATCAATTAGAAAAGATCAATAAAACCTAAATATCTACAGGCACATTATCACGTAAATGTTAAGGTGATGTTAGGTATATATACCTATATATAATATTTCAGAATCAAAACAATATTTTCATTTACAAGTCACTACCTTATAAAATAAATTATAGCCATCGAATATAGGTATTAGGTACTTATACGTTATGTCTTAATCGTATAGTTCTTGCAATCTACGAGTGCGCGTCGCCTTTATTTGTAGTTAGAAATGTTAATAGACATTTTCGTTAGTGTGACGGAGCAGTCAGTAGCGAGCGAGCCATGTACGCGTGTATAGATATGGTCACTCACACAACTAAGGGCGACGCGCACTCGTAGATTGCAAGAACTATAATATGCACAAACCAGTTTTCATATTGCAATCTTTGGACGTGGGGTCAATCACCTTCCAAGAAAATGCAAAAACTATGTGCATATGTAAATAGGCATATATTATGTCATGTCATAAGTGATGCTCAGTTCATTATAACATTTTTTACCTCCCACCAAGACTGATGTACGGACAAGATTTTTTACCGCCATTACTTAGGGAGTTGTTACGTTGTTTATAATATACATTTTATTGTAGTGAACAGTAGGTACAATTCTTATTAAAAAATATAAGTATACTAGCTGTCTCGGTGAACTTCGTGTCACAGGTCACTTTAAAACCTTCCCTGGACCCAAATCAGCCCAATCTGTTCAGCCGTTTTCGAGTTTTAGCACGACTAACACATTTGAAAATCCATCTATATATATAAAAGAAAGTTGTATTAGTTATGCCACTTATAACTCAAGAACGGATGAACCGATTTGGCTGAAAATTGGTGGAGAGGTAGCTTAGAACCAGGAATAGGACATAGGATGCATTTTGTCCCGAAAAAGTGTACGGTTACTGCACAATATACTTTTAAGATTTGCACGTAAACTATTCAATCGATTTTGGTGAATTTTGGTATGGAAATACTTTGAGTCTCGGGAAAGGACAAGGCATGCTTTTGGTCCCGGAAAATGTACGGTTCCCGCACAATAAACTTTTATCTCAAGAAAAGATGAACCGATTTGGCTGAAAATTGGTGGAGAGGTAGCTTAGAACCAGGAAAAGACATAGGATACATTTTGTCCCGGAAAAATGTACAGTTACTGAACAATATGCTTTTATGATTTGCGCGTAAACTATTCAATCTATTTTGATGAATTTTCGTATGGAGATACTTTGAGTCTCGGGAAAGGACAAGGGAAACTTTTGGTCTCGGAAAAGGTACGGTTCCCGCACAATCAACTTTTATGATTTTCGCCTAAAATATTTAGTCTATTTTTATGAAATTCGGTATGGAGATACTTTTTTTTTTTTTAATCTATGGACGCTTCACACCACGTCAGTCTGGCCCCGTGCTAAGTACCTGAAGGACTTGTGTTACAGGTACCAGACAACGGAAATATATTTAATACTTTTATACTATACATATATTTAAGATTTTTATTATATCATACACATATTTAATACACATCCATGACCCAGGAACTTTATAAACTTTTTGTTCCGTCGGCGTGACTCGAACCCGCGACCTCCGGCTTGAGCTACCAACGCGCTCACTACTGCGCCACGGAGGTCGTCAAACTTTGAGTCTCTTTGAGTCTTTTGAGTCTCGGGAAAGAACAAGGGAAACTTTTTGTCCCGGAAAATGTACGGTTGCTGCACAATAAACTTTTATGATTTTCGCTATTAAATTATTAAATCTAATAAAAAAAAATAAAACTATTAAATCTTTCAATTTCAATTTCAAAGCCTTTTATTACCAAAAAGTTACAAATTATTCTCAAAACAATTCATTAAAACATTATTTAGAAATGGGAAGCTGCACGTCAGCCTCCTTATTGGCGTGTCCTTCTGACACAAAGGCCTCCTCCAGCCTTTTCCATTCACATCTGTCACGAGCCAGCCGAAGCCACAAAGGGCCAGCAGATGCCAGAGCAGATCCCTGATTTCGTCTGACCATCTTTTAAGTGGTCGTCCTCTTTTCCTTTTTGTATTATATCTTGGGAGCCATTCTGTTGTTATTTTTGACCATTTATCTTGTCCTCTTATGACGTGTCCTGTCCATTGCCATTTTAGCTTTTTTTTAAACAAACATCCTCTAACTTTGTAAGTTTCCTTAGGTCAGCTGCTCTTTTCTTGTCTCTTTTTGTAAAGCCTAATATACTTCTTTCTATGCTTCTTTGACAGGTTTTGAGCTTTTGGATGTTTTTCGAAGTTGTTGCCCAGGTTTGACTTCCATAAGTTAGAATCGGCAGAATGCAACTGTTGAATATTTTTCTTTTGATTGCCACATAAGTCTTTATTTTTCATTATGTCCTTAAGAGACCAGTAACGTTTCCACGAGTTTGCAACCCTTCTATCAATTTCAAGTTCCATTTGGTCTTGGAACGCTATAAGCTGTCCCAGGTATATATAAGACTTGGCATAGTTTATCGTGTTGCCCTCCACCGAGATAGGTTTTTCAATGTAGTTCGTCATCAATTTAGTCTTGGTTTGATTAATTGTCAATCCCACTGCTCTGCTTTTGCTGGCAAGGTCTTTAATCATAATTTGCAGATCGTTTGCGTTGTCGGATATGAGGACTATGCAGATGACTGCAAAGCGAAGGTGGTTCAATTTTATGCCATCTATGTTGAGGCCAAACTTCTCCCAATCCATTTCTCTGAAAACCTCCTCCAGTACCGATATGAAGAGTTTTGGTGGAAACTGATCTCCGGTGGTTTCCAGTTTCACTTGTGCAGTGCTGTTTTGGTAGACATTTTGTATGAGTCTTATATACTTTTCTGACACTCCCTGGTTCCTGAGTGCTCTCCATAGATGTTGGTGTTCGAGGCAGTCAAAAGGCTTATTATAATCGATAAAGGCGAGGTATAGTGGATACCCAAATTCTTGGCACTTTTCGATAGTTTGTTTAAGTGACTGCATGTGGTCAACAGTAGAAAATCCTGATCTAAATCCTGCTAATTCAATCTTTTGCTTTGATTGGGTTTCGATTAGTAGATGCTGGAGGGAGACGGTCATATTCCCCCACGGTAACCGCAATCCGGGTTGGGGGAGGTTCTTTGTTTCTGTGAGTTTTAAGTTTTCTTATATCCTGGAGACTGGCGTGCGATAGTTGTTATTGTTTGTTTCGATAGTTGTTAGTGTTTGTATAAGTCGAAAGCGTTGGTTTTATTAATTTTACTCGCCTTCTGAGCCAGTCTGGTTTCCTCTATCTGTCTCGCCTCTTCCTGGGCTTGGCTTTCAGGTTGCGTTGGGGAAGATGTTGGAGACCTTTTAATCTATTTTGAAACTTTTTAATCTATTTTGATGAAATTTGGCATGAAGATACTCATTTTAATCTATTGTTTTCTTAATTATGCAAATTAGAATTAAATAATCATCGTTAAGACAGGACAACGTCTGTCCCCCCCGATGGTTGCTCGCCTTGTTGTGGCGGTGGGGCTCTAGTAACCGCGGTGAAGCAAAGAGGCAACCAGGGCCGGCCGGTGTCGCCGCCTGGCCCGAGGAGGGCGCTCCGAGCGGACTGGAGGAGTCCGCTGCGGATGCGCACCGAGGTGGGGCCGTAGAGGAAGAGGCAAGTAGGTATTACGGTGCGCCGCTTGCCCTATCCTCTGCGGCCGAGGTGTGGTCGGTGGCAGAGTCACAGACTTGATCTGCCACATGGCCTCCAAGTAGCAGACTCGGGGGGCGTCTGCTACAGCCCTGCTGGGGGCCGAGGAGGAGGGCGTACGTGTTGTGCGCCCATCGTGGAGTCTTCGGGCCGCTGGCGGGGTCGCAGATGTGTGTATCGTTCCTGTGGCCCCGTCAAAAGGCGGCGTGGCGGAAGATGGGGGGGGGGGGGGGGGGGTTTAGTGGGTATACCGTGGTCTCATTAGCTACGGGAGTCCCACATCACCGCTCGGGTCGCCCCCTGCGCCTGGGTGGTATGCGTAATGCATTTCCCCCTCCGGAAAAAAAGGACAACGTCTGTCGGGTCAGATAGTTTTATATATGTTACGGCTAATAGCCGAAGTGCGGCTACACCTAGTTTTAGCCGGCTACAACTAGGTGCAGCCTGCCACATGCGGTTTAACCTAGGTATATCCTACTTATCTTCGGTTAAAACCTAGAATTAGCCTTTATGATTATTATGTGATCCACGTAATTCATGAGACCATTTTTGTACTTTTAATTTTTAGTTTCAATAAATTTTGTTCTAGTTAAATTGAAATTGTTTAAAAAGTGAATGTTTTTGCCACATTCAGTTATAACTATGTAAAAAAAGTAAATAATTATGACATTTCCGTTTTCCCGCCAGTATGCGAAAAGTCCATTTACTTATATTTCCACCTATTCATTGGAAAAGTCCGAACAATTAAAATTGCAATTAATTTAATGTGACAACTGACAATCTGTGAAAGTGTGTGATAATTGATAAAACAACAGTTTGACAACAGTAGGTAAGTACCTACAAGCAAATAAAAAATATTTTATTAATTTTTTTGGGCGACACTTCAATTAGGTAGGACTTAGGAGCCTGCACTGAGCTTTGTTTATTGTAATGGAGTGTAATATCACAATAGACATAACTAACGTAGTACAGTAATTATTATTAAGTGTAAATTGTAAGTACCTAACACTAGTAGCATGTTATAAGCAGATCCCACACACCAATGAACGATAAGCTAGATACGAAAAAAGGTGTAAAACAAGTGTTCTACATAGATTATTGAAACTTTGTCTTCTACCTATGAGAAATGTGTAATCTGTCTTCTTTTTTTTCTTGAGAACAGCTCTATGAGAAGATTATACGATAAATTGTGAATAACGGTGCCCAGATAGCTCAGACCAGGTAGTAATTATGTACAAACTAGCCCTTGTTAAGGAGACAGGCTTCGCGCAAAGAAAATGTCTAAGATATTTTCCTTACAGGAAAAGGAATGAACTCTTATTAGTTTTGACGATTACGATTGACTTACGCTATGTACCGCAAACCAGTTCGACCAGTTTTAAACCTTTACCTTTTCACTATATCGTCTCAAAATATTTAGTACTCGTATTTACTAATAGGGATGATGACAAGGTCAAAGATTAGCGACTTTTGTTAATAAAATAAAAAAAGTACGGCAAAAAATAAGCGTTACCAAAATTTCAGCTTGATAGCATTTGTATTTTTTTTGTTAGGCGCCTTCAAAGTTGGATAATCAAGTCGATTTTTTTTTCAATTAAATTTCTTAATATTTGTATACCATTCGATAACTTATGCAATTAAAAGCAACTTTTGGTACGAAACCACTTTCATAAACGCAATATTTAATATACCTATCGAACAAAGTTCTCTCCCGATCCGTACAAACTAAGAAAGACTGACGTCAGTCTTTCGTAGCACTTTGTATGGGGCGTTTCGGGCAGGTCTATTTTATGAGATGTTTGAATTGTTCATATCTTGGTGAATTTTTAAGCTATGAGAGTCATTCTTTCAGCAATGTTTCTATTTTTTAAGGGTCTTTCAATTACCAATAAGAAAAAAAATTAGTCATCAAGCCTATTATAATACTAAATATATATATATACTAATTATAGTACAAAATATTTTGAGACAAACCGATTGGAATAAAAGTTAATAAAAAAAACACAAACGGCTTACTTAAAAACCTACTTTTTTGGTGGGAATAAAAAAATCTTGGCATTTTTTTAATCCAAAATATATAAAGTTATAAAGATATACAGCAAAGACAATATTTATTACTTAATATTATTATTTTTGAATAGAGTTTTGTAAGTGCTTTCGTAAGTAAGTGTCTCAGATACACAGGCGAGGTCTCGTCGTGTTGGGGCCCACCTACACATTGTTTATTATATTGCTTTGTGATAACGACTTCTTTTATTTTCCTTTCATATTCGACATGGGCGAAACAATGTCCTTTGTACAATACTTCATACTTCCAATATGTTAATTTCTTCACGATGGATGTATTTAGGTATCTACTAGTTAGATGAAATAGATATAAAATATAATTACATACTTATTCACAAATGACAATTATGGCTTACAAATGTACTGAAGTACTCATAATCTAATATCTAATATATATTATAAATCTCCTGTCACCATGTTTGTCCGCGATGGATTCCTAAACTACTTAACCGATTTTAATGTTTGTTTTTTTAAATGTTTACTTTTTCCCAACTTGAGAAATAGGATAGCTTAGATCTTTAATTATAGTCGCAATTTTATTTTATTGCAAATTATTTGTCTATAAAGAGTGACCATTGTTTATGCGACGCGGGTCACGGGATATCGATGGACGTTGCCATAGTGACATACTTAATTATAGTCACTTAATTCAATAAAATAATACGGGCGATATACTTTATATAATATGTCAAAGGAACGTTTACCGGGACAACTAGTGTTTATTATTACTTACATAATTTTTAATATTTTTATACAAAGCGTTCCACGCGTTGATGTCTTTTGTAAGCGAACAGTTTCGCGCGGTACATACGTCTTACATTTTTTCTTATTTCCTCACGGTAATATTGTATTTTAGCAGCTGTATTAATTTCAATTCTGAACTAAGTAAGTATACTTTTGAGGTACCCGTTCCTGAAACTCAAAGTTCACTTGCCAAGGTTTGCCAACAAATAAATATATACTTTCGCTTTTATAATATCATTTATAATGGACATTAGATAGTAGTTAGTACTTACATATTTCTCGTTATACCTTACAATAATTTATAGGTGTAATTTTGTATTGGATAGTTTAATGGGGGTTATAGTGGTACATAATAACATCCGACGCGTTCTAACTTCTATAAGGGTCAGTTTACACCACACGGGACGAAACGGTATGCGACGTGGTTATTTATCATTTTTTATCCTGATGATGATCAATTCATTGACATATTTCGTACTTTGTGCTGCTCTGGGACCGTGTTCACCAGTACCCTATTATACAGAAGCGTAGCAAGCCTTGCCGGTGCTCCATATAAAAATTTGTTTGGGACCCCTAAATTAAGGCTTTTTAGCTTTAAGAAACGGAGGGTTATTATTAACTTTTGCTTACATTAGAAGCCCCGTATAATTGAAATTTATTGGTAGTTACGCCCCTGCTATCAAACAAAACTTCTTGTGTTATGTGTAGTGAAAAAGGCCCCATTTTAATACCTTGCGGCAGCCGGGTGCCGCGCTTAAGGATTGATGGGTTAAATGCGTTTCATCACATTTTGTCGAATTGGCATATTTTTTTCCTAACGCTTGGGGTATGCATATTTTTCTATGGAGCCTCGCCGACCTACTGTCCGCCATTGTCCAAATTAAGATATTGCAACTTTTGCATCTCATATCATCGAAATGTGACACTTTACGTGGTTTTGTCAAAAAATATTTTTTGTTTGTTGTTAGCTATATTATGTTGGCTATCGATTTTTGAAAAAAATATTCGTGAACGCGAAAAAACACATTGGCGAACAGTAGGTCGGCCAAAATCTTCATACCATTTATGTGTTCATACCCCTTTCACGTTGAATTAAAATTAATAATAATAATTTGACTCAGGAATATTTTAGTGTATGTGTAGTAGCATTACAACATTATGTACGGTCAGTTACAGCTTACAAGCAGTTAGCGGTGTGGTTTTAGCGCTTTAAGCGAGTTAGCGGACATAAATGTTGCGGTTGCACACTTTACTACATATACTTAATGGCTGACATAGTGTAAGTATGTTACCTTTAACTGGATCTTTATACTAAAAACATAAGGGTCATTTTCACAGGTAAAATAATTGTGAACTGGCTGGTAAGTAATTTTACAAGTAATAGGATGCTTTGTTTCCGTAAATGACGCGTAAGTAAGACTCTCTTATCGAAGGGCATCTACGACTTATGAGGAATTCGGAATAAAATAGTCAATAACCAGGCTAACCTAAATGGCATCAAAAGCGACTTACAAAATATAAATATTCCTTTAAATATTAAAATAAATCTCTGTTTCCCTTGGTCACGGAATTAATCACGCGAGAGCAGCTTATAGGTATTCTGATTTTTATTAAATTGTGCACGGCTATTGTGCACTAAGTCTACTTTTCATCGGGTCAAAATGCACTATTCCGGTGGCGGGCGGTGGGGTATTAATATACGCGGTACGCCTACGAATTCGCGGGGCTCAACTAGTTTTAAACAAAATTACCAAGAATTTATGCAACATTATCTAAACGCCATCTTCTTAAGCGGAATAGGAGCGTTAACCGTATCGATCATCATATTTTCCGCATTATAGGGCCCTATTTGCCCACCAATAGCCTCGCTACCTGTCCTATAAATCAAATCAAACATCCGGGTTCGCTAGAGCCTTCGACGGGCCACGACTACAAGCGACAGCGGGAAAGGCTGGATTACATGCAAATATTGTATGTAAATATCTATGTCCACATTATGCGCTTCGTCTTCAATTTTCGTCATCTTCTTTCATTCAACTTTCGTTTTGGCGCATTTCTATTTATATTTTATATTATTAGGACAATTTTAACCCAGGTTTAAATGCAAGGCTTTATGTTTAAATGTTTATGAATATATATTCATAAACATTTAAACATACAAGCATGATAAAGAAAGCAAAAGGTGGGGGGTGTTTATGAGTATGTTCCTCATATATAGTTTACTGTGAAAGTAGCAGCGCTGAAACAGTAATTTTTTCTTCGAGATGGCCGAATCCATGACGTTTGTATGGGCGTTTGCCCATACAAATCACGAAAATTGCTTTTCCAGCGCTGCTATATATTCACAGTGAATCTATATCTTATATATAAAATTCTCGTGTCACAATGTTAGTCCACGACCTCCTCCGAAACGGCTGTACTGATTTTCACCAAATTTTATATGCATATTCAGTAGGTCTGAGAATCGGCTACTGGGTACTTTATATATTGATAAGTGCATTTGTTGAATAAATAATACTAAATTATTACAACCTGAGACTGACGGCGACCATTGTTTGTGCGAACTGCGACGGGATAGCGATCGACGTTGCCATGGGGACATACTTATTTAGTCACTTCAATAAAATAATATGGGTGAAATACTTTATATTATTAGAGCAAAGCAACGTTTGCCGGGACGCTAGTAATATATAAAACTCAAAGGTGACTGATTGACATGTTGATCTATCAACGCACAGCCCAAACCACTGGACGGATCGGGCTGAAATTTGGTATGCAGGTAGGTGTTATGACGTAGACATCCGCTAAGAAAGGATTTTGATATATTCCAACTCCAAGGAGTTAAAATAGGGGATGAAAATTTGTATATAAAAATACTTCTTAACGCGAGCGAAGCCACGGGAAAAAGCTCGTTATGTATAAGGGACACATATAAACTCTAAAGTGTTATCGCTTAGTTTTGTTACACTAAGTCCTATCCCCTTGGGGATAGTTAGTACCAGGTAAACCGGAAAGTTACAGCTGAATAATTACGATGCTGTTTAAAAGTTTTCTAACTGCACTACGTGTATTAGATTAAAATTCTCAGGGCGCCGCTCTCGCTAGATTTCCTGGCCACGGGCCCTAGTGTGTAGTACCTAGGTCCTAACGCTGTTCCTAGGTCGTCGACCCAAGGCGGTAGATTCGCAGGATACTATAAATTTAACTAGTGCATTGACTGCACGTATTGCACTAGAGTGGTTTGACAACAGGAAATATTGTGCCGCAGGACTGTTGTCTGGTGCACATTTATATCTCGATGCAATTAAATACTGTGAAGTATTTATTTCTACGACCGACTTAATTTTTATTAATTTTTAATTGGGGAGCGAAGACGCTGAGAAAGTTTATGAAGCTAATAAATTCCGTTAGCTAGTCTGCTACCGAACTGTAGCAAGATTTAAATTAGTATGTGTTCCCAACTCACCGTCGTCACTTTTTATGTGTGTAGATATATCATATAATGTAAGGTATATCGAGGGGGGGGGGGGGACGCTATGGACGAATTAAACGTAATTAGCATAATAATATATTACTGAAATGTTTTCAGGTCGGAGGCTGCACCAGCATATTATAGGTGTACCAGAATCTGATGGCAAAAAGTGAGAAAATAAATTGACTCTAGCAATACCGGAGTAATAGGAATTTAACATTTTCATCCTTTTTTATTCCTTTAGCGGCTTATTTTGTGTGTGAAACATGCAAATATAAAAATGTATCCAATGATCAAGGATATTTTTTGAAAATTTATATCTATACGGTTCGTTCCACGCCAAGCGGGCAGGAAAAATTAGTCGATGTCTCCAATTTTGATAATATTTGGATATGTTATACCTACACGTGTTATTAATACGTGTGCTAAATATTTTTGTAATCTAATGGCTAGAATGATGGGACTTTGAAACGTGACTTTTCTATTCGGCACTCAATCATACTCAATGCTTCAAAGCCGATTATAGATTGAAAAAAATATATATTTGAATAATTAAACTACTGAACCTGTTACTCCATTTAACGAGATTTTAAATTGCATTTTTAAAACGAAAAAAAAAAATTTCTTTGATAAAAATTCAAATCAATTTTTTTTCTTGATTTTCTCAAAGAGGGGACCATTTTGATTTGTATATTGGGAAATTTGTACACCAGATGTTAAGTTGGAAAAAGACAAATATATCTGCGAAAACCGCATTCAAATCGGATCAGTGGTTTTCGTGTGATGCTGGAACAAACATACTGACAGACAGACAGACAGACAGACAGACAAAAATCTAACCACATTTTTGGCTTCTATAGCGATGTAGTGACACCCCCCACTTATTATTTTTTGAATATCTTTAGTGTACAGAATTCTCATTTCTACAGTTTTATTATATGTAAAGGTAATAATATTAATTATTATTAAGTTAAGGATTTATTATTCTTAATAAATACAGTAATATAAACAAATTGCGTGCGGTCTAAACAGTTTTTGTCCCGGCAGGCGTGTGGGCGTGTGCACTGTACAATTGCGTCACTGGAATTGATATTCCTTTTATTGCATACTTATTAGTATGATTATGGGGCTGGTAATATCTAACTGTATAGCCTATTCCTTGATGATATAATGACATCCTGTATAATATTTTCCTGGTATTTTTCCCATTATATAAAAAAGGTCTGTTACCTGTAAGACTATTTATATGAGGTCTCAACTCTCAGTATTTTAAATTTTAATCGTGTAATAATCAGAAGTCTGTCGAAGTTAGTGATGTAGGTTACCTAGGTAGTTAAGCATCATGACAGTGTTTAAACTCGCATGACGCATTGCCTGGTGTTTTGTATTGACAGGCAAGTTTTTATTTACCTTTCGTATTTGCGTTCATACACAAAAGCTTATAAATGGAAGCTAAAAGTATTAATAACAAAACCAACGAGAGCTTTTAGCTGGAAAATATTGTTATTTGTAGCTGCAAATCCTCATTCCTACTTGAAATTATACATTTTTCATCATACGCCATTACAAGTCCATGCATGAAAGACATAAAATTTTAGTTACTGTAGCAACAAAAATGATCTATCGACTATCACAGACCTACGAACCACATAATCTAATATATAATATTATATTATTATTAATATAATATTATAATTGGAAAGAGTTTGTTTGTTTGTTTGTTTGAACGCGCTAATCTCAGGAACTACTGGTCCGATTTGAAAAATTCTTTCAGTGTTATATAGCCCATTTATCGAGAAAGGCTATAGATTATATTTAATCACGCTAATACTAATAGGAGCGAAGAAATAGAGGAAAGTGTGGAAAAAACGGGGGGAAATTATTTGAAAGAGCTTATTTGAACGCGCTAATCTCAGGAACTACTGGTCCGATTTGAAAAAATCTTTCAGAGTTAGATAGCCTATTTATCGAAAAAAGCTATAGATTATATTTTATTACGCTAAGACTAATATGAGCGAAGAAATAGAGAACAGTGTGAAAAAAAAGGGGTAAATTATTTGAAAGGGCTTATTTGAACGCGTTTATCTCAGGAACTACTGGTCCGATTTGAAAAATTATTTCAGTGTTAGATAGTCTGTTTAAAGAGAAATGCTATAGGCTATATTTTATTACGCTAAGACTAAAATGAGCGAAGAAATAGAGGAAAGTGTGGAAAAACAGGGTAAATTATTTGAAAGGGCTTATTTGAACGCGCTAATCTCAGGAACTACTGGTCCGATTTGAAATATTCTTTCAGTGTTAGATAGCCTATTTATGTAGAAAGGTTATAGGTTATATTTTATAACGATAAGACTAATGGGAGCGAATAAATAGAGGAAAGTGTGGAAAAAACGGGGGAAATTATTTGAAAGGGCTTATTTGAACGTACTGGAGCAATTTTTATGTTATTTGGCACACACGAAGAACAGACCACGTGAAAGGACATAATGTGTTTCTTTTATGCGGAAAAATGTACGGTTTCCGTGACATTCCTAAATTACGCGGGCGAAACCGCGCGGAACAGCTTATAATAAAATTGTAGGAAAGTTAATTCTATACTTTAAAATATTTTTGTATAATAATTAATACTTGGGATGTGATCTACTATGCTACGGATGAAGTCGCGGGCAACAGGTAGTAAAAACTATATTCGTAGTCTATCCAAAGTCTATCATACATAATATTTATCACGCGTCAGACTAGAAATAATACTCACCTTACAAATGCTTGCAAAAAGGAGGAACGAAAAAGGTCTTAAGCAGTTCTGTCGGCCGAGTCAAAATGGTGATCAATCAAAGCAGACAAAAACACAATATTCTAGCGTCATTCATCATGGTTGGTGTACGAAGTACCATCAGATACAAGGATCAACGAGATATATGAATTATGGACGAAATGGCACATGCTAAGACGTGGATATTTATCACTCACTTAGGGCCCACTCACACTCTCCCTCAGGGCCGGATTTATATATTTTTTATGAGTATAGGTGATTTTTTCCGCCCCTATGCACGAACTCAGCCGCTATCCTAGAACGCTGCCGCCCCTCCTTGGACGCCATAGGAATACCGTCCATAGGCCATGGCCTATACTGCCTGTAAATAAATCCAGAGCAGCTGCTGTGCGTGCGCAGGCCGTAGGATACTGCGTGAAGATATCGACATAAATGATGCAGATTGCAGCATAAATTAATGATGATCATTGATCACAAAGACTCGCAAAACATATTTTATTTCTTTTTTTTCTTTTTTTTATATATATAACTAGCTGTCCCAGTGAACTTCGTGTCATTTTAAAACAGTTTAAAACCTTCCCTGGACTTCTACGAATATTTTAAGACCAAAATCAGCCCAATCCGTTCAGCCGTTTTCGAGTTTTAGCGCGACTAACACATTTGAAAATCCATTTTTATATATGTTACGCTCAAAGACCGAAAACGCTCATTGAGCGAAAAAAATGGCTCACAACGCGTTGTGGTAATAGTGAAACGGCCACGACGCGAAATTTGCGTCGTGGCCCTAGTGAAAACGTCCACAACGCGTTCTGGTAATCACAGAAATACCACAAAGCGAAATTCGTGTCGTGGCTGACGTGCTATTCGACCACAACGCGTTGTGGTAATCGAGTAAAGCCATGACGCGTTCTGAGCATTTAAAAACAGCCACGACGCGGATTCGTGTTGTGGCCCTAATGAAAACGGCCACGACGCGTTCTGAAACCAGGCCGTGTTACGCAGGAGTCATTTTATAGCGCCCAAGTGTGTGCGTAATACACAAGAGCACTCTGGTCTCAATGAAACCAGGCCAATTACGCAGGAGTAATTTTATAGCGCCCAAGTGTGTGTGCAATATACAAGAGCACTCTGGTTTCAATTAAACCAGGCCAGGTAAGCATGAGTTATTTTATAGTGCCCAAGTGTGTGCGCAATACACAAGAGCATTCTGGTTTCAATGAAACTAGGTCAGTTACGCAGGAGTAATTTTTATAGTGCCCAAGTGTGTGCACAATACACAAGAGCACTCTGGTTTCATTTCAATGAAACCAGGTCAGTTACGCCGAAGTTATTTTATAGTGCCCACGTGTGTGCGTGTGTAAGTCGGTCCTGCACCTGATATCTCGCCAGTGGCCAGTCATGTCGGTCTTCCGCTCCATTGGGTTATGAGAGTAAAGAATAGTGCTTGCATTGAAAACACACTTTCGTATTTATAATATTAGTATGGAAGTATGGATTTGACATGCCTTTACGCAGATTGTGCTATTTTAATGCAACAACATTGCAGCCTGCAAGATCCAGGCCTTCTTCCGTGCCTTCGAGCGCTTTTGTTACAATAATTATTACTGAAAACAGTGTAACACAACAAATTCCAACATTAATTAGATTATAGTTCTTGCAATCTACGTGTGCGCGTCGCCCTTATTTGTGTGAGTGACCATATCTATGCACGCGTACATGGCTCGCTCGCTACTGACTGCTCCGTCGGGTACGCATACTAACGAAAATGTCTATTCACATTTCCAACTACAAATAAAGGCGACGCGCACTCTTAGATTGTAAGAACTGCATATTTTTAACGTTAATTATTTAGTAATCCTATTTTACATCCGCATTTCGCAAACATGATTGGAAATATGGACTGGGGTCGAACGCTATACTAATCGCTAAATGACATTTCACAGTCGAAGACTAATGTCAAGTCCCATACATTTTGATAACGAATTTCGTCATCGTTTTTAACGAAAGGGACTTTGTTTAAAGGGCCTGGTTATATTATATCCTGTTTCATTCTATTCACAACATATGCTGCCTCCCCATATAGATGAACGCACTGCCAATGCGTTGGCCAACGCGTTGGCGGTGCGCTTGCAACGGCGTTTGTTTATTGTCGGCACTACATATAGGCGAACGCGTTGGCCAACGTGTCGGCCCAATGTGTAGAACGGGCGACTCGCGCGTTGGCGATAGGTATTTAGACGTTGGCCGACGCGTTTTGTCGGCACTACATATAGGCGAACGCGTTGGCCGACGCGTTGGCCAATGCGTTCGCTAACGCGTTCGCCTATTTGTAGTGCCGACATATAATCCACACATTGGAAGGTCGTTCAGTATGATTTGGATCGCGCCAATGTGCGGACGGATTCAAAATGGATGTTGAGTCGCTAACAGCCGCAGCTGTATATTTATTCACAGCTTATAATCCATACTAATATTATAAATGCAAAAGTGTGTCTGTCTATCTGTCTGTCTGTCTGTCTGTCTGTCTGTTACCTCTTCACGCCCAAGCCACTGAACCGATTTTGCTGAATTTTGGCATGGAGATACTTTGAGTCCCGGGAAAGGACATAGGATACTTTTTATCCTGGAAACATGTACGGTTCCCGCGCGATAAACGAGTTTTGGCGCAACGTAGTTGAGGGCGTTATCTAGTTACTTTATAAATGTGGACAACAAAAAGGTTTTAAAGGGTATTCTCGAAATAAATAAGTAAAAAGCGAGAAAACGTAACATACAAAGAAATAAACTCACTTTTACATATTTTATAATATTAAAATAATATAATTATTTTATCACTTTATTATTATAATAATTATTACCTTATAATTATTATCATGATTAATATATATTTATTATTTATTAAATAATAAATTTATTTTGACCTTAGTATATTTATTGTTAATAGCGACAACAGATAGATATAAGTACACAATCTGTGAAAATTTCAGAAATCTAGCTATAGCGGTTCTTGAGATATAGCCTGGAGACAGACAGACAGATAGACGGAAGGACAAAAAGGCAGACATGACATTGAAGTCTTAGTGATAGGGTCCCGTTTTTACCCTTTGCCCCTTTGGGTACGGAACCCTAAAAAACATCGTGAGGAAAATAGCATGTCCAAGAACCTTATTTTTTTAGCACGTATTTTGATATGATTTTTTTGTTCCACAGGCAGATTTACTCTGATAGTTACTCAATAATGCTCAATAAATTTAAATGTTTACTCGATACTTATATTGTTCGCTATTTCGTCAAGTTAGATGTTAATTCGCCACAAGAAGGAAACGTGCACTCTTCAGCGCTGCTCCGGGCGAACTGATCGCGCGGCCTATGTGTGGATGGAACGCAAGCCTTGCGACAAGCCTTGCGACAAATTTCCTTTGATCATTCCGACACCGCGCGGCAAGCTCGCAAAATTACCTACCGCGAACGCGCGAACGCCTGTTCTACACATTGGGCCAACGCGTTGGCCAACGCGTTCGCCTATTTGTAGTGCCGACTTTAGACCCTTTCGAAAAAAAAAATATATTCACAAGTATTTTCAAATAGCACAAAATAACAACTGAGAATAGTTTCGTTACAAATTCTCGAACAAATTGCTTTTCCAAATATTCGCGATGACGCGCCCCGCGGGGAGCTGAGGTATCCGAAACCCGATAGTTTCCGACAACTATAAAATTGCTCAAACAAATGGGTTTAAGGGCAGCCATTTCATTAAATAGTGGAAAACAAAGTTGCTTTCCACTATCCTAATGTATGTAAAATCTTTATAAATCTTTAAAACTGAGCAACAAATCATAATATAGGGTTCGGCTATTCCTTAATAGGAGATAATATACATAATTATGTATTGATGATGATGCATAATCCGATGAGTGGCAGTCTTCCACCGTGCGTTAATTTCGCGAAACTTTCTGTCGCGCACTGTAAAACTCTGGAAAGAACTGTATTTCCGGACCTATACGACCTTCAAGAAGAGAGCGTATTCTCTCTTAAAAGGCCAGCAACGCACCTGCAGCTCTTCTGAATTCTGATGTTGCGAGTGTCCATCGGCGACGGTAGTTGCTTTCCATCAGGTGATCCGTTTGCTCCATTATTTCATAAAAAAGACGGTTGGAGAGTAGCGTTTTGTGTCGAACTCGAACTCGAACTCGACTCGAACTCGAACTCGAACTCGACTCGAACTCGACTCGAACTCGACTCAAACTCGGTTGTCTGTAAAGTTGGTTTACTGACGATAGTTGAACGTGACAACGTCATAGCCTTAAGGCCGTCCCCCGAGCAAACGACCTTGGCCATACATTTGCCGCGTTGCCGAGATCGCGCCAAAACCCTATTATTTTTACTTATCTTAGTTCAAAATTGTCCTAAAAAAAATTAAAACGGCGAATATGTAGTTTATGATATTGTCGATCTATTGGCGTGAGTTTCAAATAAAAGTAATTTGTAAATCCTAAGGAGATGCTGAATGTATGCTTGAATTTTAACATACTTTGGAAGCTGATATCATGAGTATAAGAAATTAAGAAACAAAAATAGAAAATTTAAAACGACAAAAGGAATGTTGATATACTGAAGATTATTGCTGTATTTTTATTATAACTTTGTAGCTTTCAGATTATGAGTTTATAAGGTTTTAAATACGGTCAATTACGGAATCTCCGGACGGAACGCCCTTAAATGGAACGCCTCAGAGCGAGGTGACGCCGCATATTGCGTCATGTTTTTTCGTGCGCGCAGCCCATATTGAATTATAAGACGTTGTCACGTCAAAAATGACTTAAATTTTAGATATTTAAGACATAATAATATCAGTTCTCCGGTACTAAATCCGTGCGGTTTAGTAATGTATGAACGCTACAAGTATTCTTAGAATGGCCCTGTTCTATTGCTCTACTGAGGATGGGATATCGAGGGGTAATTTGCGTAGGCGTGCGATTACATTTTATTAGCCCGAAGCGGTTCAGCTAATTTATTTAAAAGTCTAGTTCCAATGAATACAGCCCGTGGTTTATGCACTAAGGCTGCCTTCACATTAAGTCGCCAGTAGTGCGGCAGCCGCGCGACTGAATGTGACTGACTGAGTGTGACTTGGCTGTATGAAACAAACTTTTGTTTAAAAAATATATAAAAATAATTTTAAATTTTGATAGTCTCGCCCCGATAACGGCTGAACCGATTTGGGTAATTTTAGTCTTGAAATATTCGTGGGAGTTCAAGGAAGGTTTTGTATTAAGAGGAAAATAATATAATAAAAAAAGTGATGCAAAATATGTCACCAGGTCATCTAGAATAATAAAAATGCGAATGAGCCGTCTTTTACCTCTTTATGTTCCAAGTTCCAACCGTAGAATCGAGTTTAGTGTTTGATAGTTTTTGGGTTTCGCGTTTAGACATATAGGGTATTTTTTATCACGAAAAAATATATAGTTCCATCGCGATAAATGAAAGAAAAAATCTAATATCAAATAAACATTTAACAATTAGTTAAACGCCTAATTTCTTCTATCAGTGTTAAGACGTGAGTGGATAAAGTTTAACTTTCCTATTTCGTCATCTGACTAAGACGGATCTTAGCCCGCCAAAATACATCAAATTTGCATGTTTTTGGGTCCTAAAGCCTCTGCATAAAAATTTTCAAATTGTTACCCAAATCGTCCACTTACGTCTTCAATTACGTGGTGTTATAATTGAACAATTTCAGGGCAAACTTTTGAGATTCCTGTCGAGAGTGGCGTAAGGCTTGTATTTTACGATAACTGGTGATAAATTGTAGGCGGGTGACGGGAGACGAACGCGCAACAGCTTGTGACAACAATTTGCACCTATTAACACTAACGAACAGAGTGGGATTTTTGCTCGCCCGGGAGATGTGATGCCATATAAATTATGCTGGCGCTAAAACATACTACGAATTAAAAATTTGAATATAACTAAAGGTTTACATTTATAATGTTTGTAGGAAATGCATAAAATAACTTCTTTTAGCATTACCAGCATTAAAATATAATAATATGTCGTTTCCTGGGACTTAAAGAAGATTCTTTTGCCGATTTTGATGATATAGGTACACAGATGTGTATATCATCAAAATCGGCCAAATCTATTATTTCTGATATTAGTATGGATTTCACAAACCGTATTACCCACTATGGATTGGAATAATGTAAACCGGCATTTACGTCTTAGATGAAATACCATCCATACTTACTAATATTATAAATGCGAAAGTCTGTCTGTCTGTTACCTCTTCACGCCCAAACCACTCAACTGATTTTGCTGAAATGTGGTATGCCGTATGGAGATACTTTGAGTCCCGGGAAAGGACATCTAAGGATACTTTTAATTCCGTAAAAATGGTTCCAACGCGATTTTGGCGCAACGGAGTTGCAGGCGTCATTTAGTTTTGCAATAAAAAAGGCTGAATTGGCACTTATCACTTGAAATAATGAGGCAGTCGAAATAATGTAAACAGGCCATAATGCTAAAAATCCGATAAATCTACATAACAATTCCATCAGAGGGTGTTTAACTATGTAAGACAATGGGATTTTATTGTTTAACTACTGGCGATTGATAGTAGATATACTCGTTATCAGCCATCGGGCAGTACAATGTCCAATAAAGTAAACTTATCTGATGCTGCAATTGAATCTGTGCGGCTCAAGGTACCGGGGTAGAGTTTATTATGTCCATGCATTAAGAATTTTATTATTTAATTTACCATCACTTGTTCAACTTGTTTTTGTTTTAGGAATTACTGCGTAATGGAGTTGCGGGCATCATCATAACTACTAAATACTATATTTTAAAAGTTTGAGAAACTTATAAAGATTACAATTTTTTTAATCGTGTAATTTTATAACATTTGCCAACTCTTCGATCGTTATGTGCACCTAATGATAACGATCATAATATGGACGATACGTAAATACGAAGTCAGAAATTGTCCTTCCCACAGGTCGTGATCATTATAATTTCATTATTTTAGTCACACGCCATCAGTTTGTCTCCTCATGCTCCCGCATGTTAAAAACAAATTGAGGTAATCTGCGAAATATGTTGGAAGCGTGGCACGATTGTATACTTATGCCTGTAACCATGGGAGAATGTTTTCCGAGAAGTCATCAGGGCCTAGCAGGAACAGTTTACAGCTTCGTATTCGTAATTTAACGATCTAATGACTATATTTTAACCATTAGGCCCTGAAAGTGGTTTGTTTTATTTAGGCATTTATTTACCTAACTCATTGGATATAGTCACATATAGTAAACGTGATGCGTTACGTGTGTGTAAACAGCGTTTTCACATTATGCGACATTGATATCCGAAAAAAAACTGCAAACGATTTAGTTGTCTTCAATGTTTGTTTCATTATCCAAAATATCGTATGTTACACCTACTCGTATATAACTCACTATACTTATCTTTATCATGATTCGTTTAATGAAAAATATTCCTGTAACTTCTACATCTAGTTAAATCCGCCCCCGTATCAGAGGATTGCGATAGCAATTACTGCGCGATAATCGCTCCAAAATCGCAATTTCGTATCATGTATCAGCCAAAACAATACGATTGCAATCGATTATAATACTATACTTACATGATACCATTGTTTGTGACATTCATGACACCTAGCAATCAATCGCGCGATTGGATTGATTTGTTGATCGCTATTTTTACGTGATACCCCATACGTCCGATATCGGATGTCGTACTGCGTGGTGTAAACGCTCTTAAGGTACAATTCCGTGCATCACGATCGATCGCGGTCGCGCACGACCTACGACTGTCGTCGGAAGCCCGCGACCATAGTCAGTGTATGAAAATGTATGGCACTGCATCCGAGGCCCGCGACAGACGCGCGCGACCGACGACTGTCGTAGGCCGCGCGCGATCGTGTCTTGAAGTTATGACAGACGCGCGCTACCGACGACAGTCGTAGTCCCCGCGCGACCGTGTCAAAGTTATATGACACGGTCGCGCGCGGCTTACGACATCGAGCGTCCGACGACAGTCGTAGGTCGTGCGCGACCGAGATCGATCGCGATGCACGGAATTATACTTTTAGGGTTAAATAAAACAATATTATCGTGTAGTATTTATTATCGAGCACGTCAGAGCCAACGCCCGCATCAGTCGTCCGCGAAGATGCATCGCGGAGTGGTCTGCGCGCGCCTCTGCCGCGTACCTCTCACACTCGCTTACCAGCGTCGTGTTGCACGATTCCTGCACAGAAATCACATTTTAGTCTATTCGAAGTTATTTTACCCCTTTTATGACCCTTATGACACAGAATTAAGGACTGCTTTCATAGAGACGTCGATGAACGTACCATGTTGCATTGCAAATTTCGCATTGTATTTAAATCGTATTTTACCATTTCCTCACGACTTTTCGTATGTTTTAGTAAGGAGACGAAAGCTTGTTGTTTCATTGCATTAATTCTACTGAACTAGTTGTAGTAAAATTATACTTGATCTAGTTATATAGAAAAACATAAACGTTTCTGTGACCGCACAAAACTAAGAAAAAATCCTCATCAGCGATAGATCATCGACGTCATTTGTTTGCCTTTCTGTTCTACGACTAGACTCTACGTATTTAATATTTATTTATACATACCTTGTAATGATTCAATTGAACTTCCGAGAATGGCGCCGACCAAATCGTGAATCCTGAGGAACCAAAATCGGCTAAAGGATAGTGGTTGAATGCTGTCAAAACTCTCTTTGTGACCATTATGCTCTTGCTGTAGTGGCCCACTGGACTAACCACTACTGAACTCATAATGTGACTTACTAACTTAGGTGGTGTTCCTTCTTTACAATCTACTTTTCCTTTAATATTTTCTAGGGATTCATTATTTACAACAAATTCTAAATTATTTTCTAACTCTAATTCTTTTCCTATTAAATTCTCATTATCTATTCTAACATCATCCCGCTTTGTGTATATTTTACTAGTACTTATGTTAGCATCTGTGTATTTGTTTTGCATGAAATCGAAGAAGAATACATTTCTTACTAAAATAGCGGAGTACTCGTAAGGGTCCCAACCTTTTTTTAGGAGACGTTTAAGTAATCCTGACCATGTGTAAGTCCGTTTTGGTAGTAATATCTCGTCAACATCAAGTGGTACGATATATTCTGATTCATGAATATTTCTGTATAAACAATCATTGTATGTAATTATGTGATCTCTTCTTCTTTGCCACAGCGTTCGTTCGGGCTCACTTTTAATAGGAACTTGATACAATCGAACGAATCCTTTCCTTCGATAATGTTCTAGAATTATTTCGTTTATTTCATGGACAGTGTCGATATAAATATCAATTTTATCCACACCAAGCAATTTGTTGGTTTCTATCCATTCGACTAGGTTTCTGGAAATATCATTCCTAAAATACATGTCTTTGACGCATATTGTAAAAGTTCTTTTATATTCTTTGCTATCATTGATAGGACTTAAATTAAAAGCGTTCGTAGGGTCGTCGCAGGGTTCTTTGACTACTGAGACTACGGATGGCACAGTAAGAGTTTCTGTAAGGGGGCACGATAGTAGAACAGGCGTGTCCACGTCAGTGGCACCACTGTCCCACTCTCGCCACCATATCTCCAAAGGCTTCGCTGCTACCACTTCGACTGTCACTTCATTTTCTTTATTCGGTCTCGTTTGGCAGTACAGCTCCTCCTTGGATGCATTGCGACCTGCAAAAACAGAAATTACTTTATTAGCCGCTCCTTCGATTGAGACATCATTACATTTAAGAACAATTACTTTAACGATCTGCCAATTAGTTCGCAGTACGTTTATCGTCGGTAACTTCATGGAGACAAAAAATATCACAAGAACTATATATTATGTCAAAATTATTTAATTACGTTGATTATGCAGAAAACGGCCATCTTTTGATACATATAAGGTAAAAGAGCCTCCTTTGCTGCAAAACTGTGTAATTATTTAAATTACGGCTTACGGAATACCACATTTTTGCATTTTAGGTCCAACTGCAAGGTATAGTTAGTCTTAATGACGAATACTTATAAACTTAGCTCTTTGTTAATTATGTTACAAGGCAAATGGTTAATGTAATAGAATCCCAATTTCAACAAAAAAATTAAACGCGGCTAGCGTTATACACAAAGTTCGAATACATAAACAAGATATTTAACCGACTTCCAAAAAACGAGGAGGTTATATGTTCGGCTGTGGATATTTTTTTTATTTTTATTTTTGTATGTTCAACGATTACTCCGCCGTTTGTGAACCGATTTTCGAAACTTTTGTTTTTTTGTTTCACTCCAATTTGGTACCATGTTCACAAAAGTGGTGACCTGATGATGGGATCCAGGAGTAATCGAGGGAACTCCTCGAAATTTATATCGAAACATATGGTAATTTTGGTTGTATGTGAAGACGTGTACTAAGAATATGCTACCAAAAAGTCAAATATTGGGTCAAGGTATTCCATGGTTTCAAAGATGCTGAGAGAACTCCTGACTCCTTATAGATACACGTTTGGGAGTTTCGGCGTTGTTTTAAGAACAGAAAGCATATTATGCTATCACGCAATTAAAATTAATCATCATCATCATCGTCATCATCATCATTACCACGTCGTGTTAAGGTCACCAATGTCTCATGGCACAAAATAGATAATAGTACAACTTACAAGGCATAGGTGTGGATACAATAATAATAATTATGTACATAACAACACCAATTATTAATATAGGCTGTTTATACACGGCGGTCGGTGCGGCGTCGCCGCACGCCGCCGCGCGCCGCGCGGCGTGTGCGTAAACATCGCGGCATTGCGTCGTACCTATTCAAGTTCTAATGTCAGGGCATGCCGCGCTGCGAGCATTTTGAGTGTCATAATATGATTTTAAACTTTATCTTCATTTATGTAGTACAATATAGTATCGCTTGAGAAAGGCGCAGGCGGCCGCGAGGCCGGCTTTCCAAGTTTCTCATGCGATAGTACTATGTATTACAATAATGAAGGTAAAGATTAATATCATAATATTATTATGACACTGAAAATATACTCGCCGCGCCGCTGGGTGTGATTCGGCTCATCCTTCGATCGCGGATTCTTGGAAATCCATTGTTCTGGCGGCCGCTTGGGAGTTGGAGCGTTAAATTGTTAAATTACCTAGCACGCATAGGGTTGTGTTCACTTAGATTTTTTTTAATGTATTGTTTAAATTTATCTACCTGATATTTGGGCCTTGGGGTATGACTCGTAACAGTCTTTACAAATTGTAATAAGATACGTAGAATAAACGCAGTAATTCGACGCGTAGGGTGGTATGGTCACTAAGTCACTACTCACTAGTTCACTACCACCGACGACCACTTATAAACTCGCGGACTATGACGGAGGTCATCTTGGAGGGTTGATTAATATTTCTAATAACAATACGAGATCAATAATTACCACTCAAAATGTTGACAATTCAAATTTCAATGCTCACTGCTCACACCAATGGTGACACATTTCTGATTTCACACAGCCAATACAACTATATAAAACTCCTACGTACAAGCGATACTGCGATCCAGGAGCACCTCAGCGAAATCTATTGAATACATCGTGTAACTAAAACTATATGAACAACAATCGGAGTTCGGACAAGCGATAGCGCCGACAGAGCGCCTCAATGACATATAGTGAAGACAATATAAAACTATTTTTTATACAATTTAAATTGGCACTAATTATAGTTTATCTACTAGGTAACTAAAAAGAGTGAAATTATTATTTTAAACAAAAACTTAAAACCGACTTCCAAGGTAAAAACAATAATAACATTCTTATAATATGAACTAAAAACTAAAAAGTATTCAATAATTTTCCAGTTCCATAAGTTTCAAATTTTCTGTCAAAGAAAATATAAAGATTCAGCTATATCTGGTACCGACTTCAAAATGATGAAGGTTGAGTACAGAAATAGTTGAGGTTTAGCTGAATTCGGAAAAAGGCACATTTAGAGTGGAAAATTATTTAATACTTTTTAGTTTTTAGTTCATATTATAAGAATGTTATTATTATTTTTACCTTGGAAGTCAGTTTTAGTTTTTTTGAAAACTGCATTCCTCTTCCTAGTCGAACATTATAGTCGGGTATAAAATTGTTATTTGCTCGATTCAATTCGCTAGGAAAATTGCACAACGGTTCTCCGTAAGGACTATCATTACAACGGTGCTTCTAATGCTGTTATTCCCGAACAGGATTGCGTTCTGCTGAATTAAAATAAATATTTAACGTTTGAATTTAGAACTCGATGTGCGTTAATTATTTCTTTGGTATTTTTTTTTACTGAATTTTTTTTTGGCTACTCATATTGAATATATATTTTGGTAAAGTTTTATACATAATATAATTATAGAAGAGAAGACGTATAAAAGCTATTCTATAATTCGTACAAATGTATGGTTACCGTAGGATTTTTCTAGTACGAAGTAATTAAAATCCAGTATCAAAATAATATATTAAGTACTTAATTGAAAAATTTCTTTATAGATGCACTTATGATCAAAAATATAATTAAGATTTAGAATTTGTTTTACCAATTCGTAAGCTGCTTTGTCTAGTCTAGTTCGCCGTAAATAAGCAAAAGAAGTGAAGTAATTCGTGACTGTACGAAGCTCACACTCAGCCTATTGACACATCCAAACGCCTTGTGGATGTGTCAATAAGGCGGGATTGGGAACAACGCGAAATCTTGTATTTGTATTTTGTACACAAACTGAAGATACTAAAGGAAGAGAAAATTCCAGACATGTACGAAAAATTTAAATTAGGTGTTTGATGCTTTTGTTAGGATTTGGGACACCTAAATATTCGATTTTGGAATTTCACTTCTTTTCTTACTTAAAGGAGCTATATTGTTTAATTTACACGTTTTATACGAGCGATACGTTTTATAGTTGCTCTAAACAAACAAAACTACAGTAGTCTTAGCACTTTTAAACACCGGCGAGACGTGTTCTAAGCTAGGCAGTATTTTTTCCTTCTACCTCTGTGCTACGAAACATTGTTTTATTTTCTCGTCCAACACGTCCATAACTTATGAAGTTCCAAGTGTGAGATACAGCTGTAATACACAAGATATATTGGTACACAAACTTTTGTACGTGCGTAGAGCGCACTAAGGCGCCAACAAAGGCGCGTTTAGAGAATCAAAGTTTATAAAGGTGCATTAGCAAACTTGGTTATACTCGACAGTTTATTCTTACGTTAGGGAAGAATTTAATGATAAAGGAAAGTCATTTCGTTCCTAAAATCTACCACATATCTTTCGCATGTCTACTGAGGTAAGGCGCGTGTTGGAACTTCTTAAAAGGCTCTAAAGTTTAGATATGTGGTAGATTTTGGAGCCTTTTTGGAGTACCTTTAGAGTCTAAAGGTACTCCAAAAAAGGCGTTTTAAGTTGCGTTACCGTGAGTACAATATGGAAGGCGTTTATCGGAGGAATTTACACGCGAGCGGCGGACAGCGGAGACAAATGAGGGTGGCTTATCGCAGCGCCGCGTCGCCGCACGTTTCCACACTTTTGTTGCTCCTGCCCGATAAAAACTACTTTATTGAGAGTTTAAACGGCATTTAGTGCAATACGATACCCTAATAGGCCAAAACATAAGTTACGATTGTCAGTGCTCATTTGTCAATGTACGTTTTTTGTGGAGAGTATTTTGTTTCAGTTGTCACTTGTCAGGTTTTATTTCTTTATGCGGCCGTGGGTAAAACCCTACCGTCTACCGAGTTAATTATGTATCCTTCGGACCCATTGTTCAATATTCTGGGATAAAAATTAGACAATTTATTAATCCAGAGCCTAAACTACTACCATTCTAAATGTTGATCAAACTGTTAAGTACGTAGTTTTTGACGTGACAACGTCTTATAATTCGATATGGGCTGCGCGCACGTAAAAACATGACACAATATGCGGCGTTACCTCGCTCTGAGGCGTTCCGTTTAAGGCTATGACGTTGTCACGTTCAACTATCGTCAGTAAACCGACTTTACAGACAACCGAGTACGAGTCGAGTTCGAGTCGAGTTCGAGTCGAGTTCGAGTCGAGTTCGAGTCGAGTTCGAGTCGAGTTCGAGTCGAGTTCGAGTCGAGTTCGAGTCGAGTTCGAGTCGAGTTCGAGTCGAGTTCGAGTCGAGTTCGAGTCGAGTTCGAGTCGAGTTCGAGTCGAGTTCGAGTCGAGTTCGAGTCGAGTTCGAGTCGAGTTCGAGTCGAGTTCGAGTCGAGTTCGAGTCGAGTTCGAGTCGAGTTCGAGTCGAGTTCGAGTCGAGTTCGAGTCGAGTTCGAGTCGAGTTCGAGTCGAGTTCGAGTCGAGTTCGAGTCGAGTTCGAGTCGAGTTCGAGTCGAGTTCGAGTCGAGTTCGAGTCGAGTTCGAGTCAAGTTCGAGTTCGACACAAAACACTACTCTCCAACTGTATTTTTTCGTTTCCTTTCTAAAAATTTCGATAGTCGTCATTCGTCCATTTATCCATACCTACTTATCTCTCAAATCTGATTAACACTCAAGCCAATTTGCGTAATAAAAGCTAACCGATCTGCCATAATAACTTAAATAAATTAACACATTATGTGATGTCGTTTTATCGAGTTTAATCTGCTGAGATAATGTTGGTACTCCTGTTCATTTTGCGAACATGCAAAGGGTGTGCTCATGTGCTATTCCGAATACAAATCATCTTTTCCAGTTACCATCAAATTACATGTAATCAATGTATATTTAAATTTCGAAGTAATTTTATCGTAAGTTGATTATGTTTACTTTTTTAATGGTGGACGGACATGTAGATGGACAGATTGCAATTACTGAGATGCTCGCGGCCAAGGCGTTCCTATTCAGCCTGCATAATTGCAACCCGGGAATTATATTTTGATACATTTCAAGCGTAACTACACGTAATTATATTACTTTTATTCGTCTGATCGTCTGACATCTCTACGAGACCTGACGGGGCTCTTTGATACGTGGAAATTGGAATAAACTTTTTGTTCGGATTTTGCGAAACAATTAGAATGTAATCGATGTTTTCTTGTATAAATACACCTAATACTGTTTTTTTTTCTTATTTTTATATTAAAATGATTAAGTCTTGTCGTCGCCAGTTTCTCACATGAATTAGTAGCGCCATAAACATACATCTTCATTACTCACATTAAATAATTAAAAGATCATTATTAATAGCCACGGGGGATGATCGGAAAATAATTAACATGCGATACATGATACATCATACGTGGACATAGGCCATATCTTGCCTAGCCGCTAGCCGCTAGGTAATGAAGTCCATGTTGTCATATATCAGTTTTTTGCTGAGGACTCGAAGACAGGTGTACGGACCATCCTGAACAATTTTACCCTGAGTTTTATTGAAAAAGACCTTAATTTATTAGCGTTTAGGTTTATAATAGTTAGATGTAAAATTAACTCAGGACAAAACATACTGTCAAACATGGCATCGTAAGTGCGTTTTTGTTTAATTATTCTGAATAGCAATTTGTAATTGATTGAATTGATTTTTGACACGCAGACAATAATTATAATGATTGTCCTTTAAATAAAAAAAACGCGTTAAGCATATACGTAACCTCCTTTTTGTTAGTTGGTTAAAAAGATGACAAGTTGACAACGCAGAATTTTATTTTCGAAGGATTAATTTAAATGAATAAATTACATGGTACTTATACGGATTAATTTTAACATAACATGTACCAGGTCTGCCCCAAGCCCAACACTGTAATTATATTTGATACGGACTTCAAAAAGGTGGAGGTTAAATTTTAGTCGTAGCATACAGAACCTTAAATTAAATGTACATTTTTTTATTTAAGTTTAACATTTTTTTGTATGATGTCATTAGCAGAACCAGATGAGATACAATCGTACAGGACTTTCAATAATATAGGAAAATAATAATCTTAATTAACTCTTTTGTAACCCTAGTACTTAGGAGTAAGTACCTAATTTATAATACAACTCACAAACATCAAAATAAAAAAAAATGTCTTCAACGAATTGTTTTGTTAAATAAAACAAAATAGTAGTTGACAACTGACAAGACACATAAACCTACCATAGACATAGACCTATATGCCTTATTGTCGGTCTGTAACATGATGTACTTTCCACATTAAACAGTAATTAATGTTCATTATCACTTACTCAGCTACATTTACCGGAAATGGCCAAATGACTTTTCCAGCGCCACCTAAAATGGTTGTTCATTTTCCGTTTGATTACTACAAGATTTTTAACACTAGCTAGAGCCTAACAGAACAATATCCACAATTTTGCCACAGTATAATTGGTGTATAAAACATTCTTTGTCCTTAAGAAGTGAAAAAAAAACAAAGATCGATATAATATTCTGATAAATACAGTCAAATCCTTAACCCCTAAACATCAGTCTTTCGAACACAATAAGCTAATTTAATGAACGAATGAACGCAGCAGGCGGCGAAATGAATGAATGAATTGAATGAACGGTCAGCGGTGGGCACGTGATCAAACTTCAAACCCGACAGCATCCTGACAGTCATTAATTGTAGTGCATTTTCTGCACTGAAATAAGATTAAAAGCGCATTGTTTAATTGATTAAATCAATGAGATAGTATAGATCCTATCTATCTGTACTGAGCTTAGAATGAAAGGATTTCTTGTAAGCAAAAAGTTTAAATTGCAATTGAATCTGATCTTGATATTTACTAATACCAACAAAGTGTATCTGTCTGTCCGTTTCTGTAGTTACTAAAATAATTTTGATGAAAATTAACGGAGATACTTTGAGTCCCGAACGACGTTAGAGTTTTTGTGTAGGGTTACTGAGGCTTACTACTGGGCTATAAAAGGTTTTCGGCGCAAAAAAGTTGTGGCCAACTGCATCGATTTGAAACTGAATACCACGATCGTGGGAATCGCAGACACTGAATAGATTTTTGTATCTTATTTTTTTATATTATCACCTTTACAATTCATTTAACTACAATATGGCATATTACATAAGAACAAAACATCTCATTAGGTACACTTTATAGGAACATTGGCAGCCGTACTAGTAATAAGTTCTGTGTCACAGCTGCCTGATGTACCTGATGTATCTATAAGCAATAGGATATTACAACATTAGATTTTCAATTGTTATGCGGCAGCCGGGCGATGCTTTCTGCCGCGCACTGTAAAACTCTGGAACGAACTGTCACCAGCAGTATTTCCGGACCTATACGACCTGCAAACCTTCAAGAAAAGAGCGTATTCCCTCTTAAAAGGCAACGCACCTGCAGCTCTTCTGATGTTGCGAGTGTCCATGGGCGACGGTAGTTGCTTACCATCAGGTGACCCGTTTGCTCGTTTGCCCCCTTATTTAAAAAAATGCTTAGGGATTGATGGGTTAAAGTTATAAATTGGTAAGTGTGTCGGTCTATCACTCCTAAACACTTATAGCGCCGAACTGGGTAGTTTTTATCTCGGAAAACGTGCGTTTCCCGGATTAACTACACCTGCACCAACTGCACAGAAAGTGGCTATATAATATCTAGCTGAGCATAAACGGCTTATCAAAAAAATAAATACAATGCTACTACTTACAAGGTTCAGTAATCAGAAAGAGATTATCGGACGTTTAAAAGGAGCACGACATTAATCGGAACATCGAAGAGATTTATAAGAATCATTAATTAATTAAATAATGATTATTCGAGCTCACTTACAAGATCAATACAATACTATTGAGTTGTCTCGGCTTAAATTGTTTGCTGCAAAAAAGTAGCGCCATCAAGATAGGCTTCGCTGCTGGGCCGATATTAATTGGTTTCTTTTATTTATGTAAGCGGACAGGCAGGACCGATCTACGGTAGTATCGGAATCAATTTTATAACCCTTTAGGCTTCCTTTAGGTTTATGTTGACTTTTTTTTGTTTTTTTTTTTCGCTGCAACTTCGTTCAGTATGGTCATTTTCATAGTAAACTTAGGTAATATTAGATGATGCCCGCAACTCCGTTGCGCCAAAATAAGTTTATCGCGTGGAAACCGCACATTTTTCCGGGACAAAAAGTATCCTATGTCCTTTCCCGGGACTCAAAGTATCTCCATGCCAAATTTCAGCAAAATTGGTTCAGCGGTTTGAGCGTGAAGAGGTAACAGACAGACAGACATACAGACAGATAGACAGACAGACAGACAGACACACTTTCGCATTTATAATATTAGTATGGAAGTATGGATTATGATGCGTTTTCTGTGCAACTACGCGACTGAGCTACTAACGACAACTGTGACAAACAAAAATCTTTTTTTGGGATGAGAAAAAAGTGCGCTCGTCGGGCTCGAGAAACATGACGTAATCGAAAATTTATAAGCCGAAGGGAGAGTAGGTAGTAGGTCTTTTACAGCATGATGAAAATTTTTAATTCTGCCGACACTTTCGAAGCACAAACCCGTTATTATCTACTACTAAAACATTCACTTAATTACGGCGACAACCTACTCTAACAATAATATTACCATACAGTATGTAAAGTATAGACTAACCATGGTACATAGCGAGTATCCGCACGTAGGGCTGGCTGGTCCGCGTGTCGTAGTATGCGGCGTACAGCGATATCGACGTGCCCTTCACTTTCTGCCAACTACTATCTGCCGAATTACGTTGCCACGTGCGATTCTGGAAAAAGGGATTTCCGTTAGTTAAATATATAAGTACAAAGTTTGATTAAATTAATTTAAGTATTCATCGTATCGCTACGACATGATCGTCTTAAGACAGACCATTGACCATTTGACAAACACACACGAAACCAATGTTTTGTACGGCAATAAGACATATTCACATATTATATGTGTATAGCAATAACAAGCATTCTAAATAGTTACGACGTGGGCAATAGTCTGTTTTAAAACTGTCGTGTCTCAAATGCACGCGAATCCGGACCATAGACATCCTTAAGTGTCCTTAGACAGATAAATAGACAATTACATCAAAATATAAACACACACGTTTAGACTATCTTCATACTATGTACGAATCGTGCAAGTACTCACAGCGTGATTTCAATTAACTTAAAGTAAAAAAAACGTATGTCTCTGAGTTGTGCGATTTTGACTTAAAAGTCAAAATTACTCTACTGTATGATACATTCTACTGTGCCTAATACGTCACAAACGATTAGCAGTGTGAACTTCATGCATGGACGCCACATAAACATACAATAGCCATTAGCCACCTTAGATGCCACAGCCATATACAGCAACTTAATGGCATTTGTAAATAAATTATGTATAGACTATAAAGTTTTTCCATCTTATGAACCATTGCATAAGAAAAGGTTTCAGAGGCTTTTTCCAACATTTAATAAGTATACTAGTACAGTTTTTTTGTATTTTTGAAAGGGAAGTTATTTGTTCTTATAGAATTTCCAGTAAGTACTTTTAACTTCACCAGAGTTAACATACATAATATTACATAACATAACGATAACATACTAAAATTTGTTAAGTCTTATCTTACATATAAAATTCTCGTGTCACAATGTTCGTTCCCGTGCTCCTGCAAAATGGCTTTACTGATTGTTACCAAATTTTATATGCTTAATATACTTTATAAATTGATAATTGCATTTGTTGAATAAATAATAGTAAATTATTACAACCTGAGATTGACGGCGACCATTAAGTTTGAGCGACAGGATTGCGATCGACGTTGCCATGGTGACATACTTATTTAGTCACTTTAATAAAATAATGTGGCAATTATATGTTATGGCAAAGCAACGTTTGCCGGGACAGCTAGGTATTCATATATAAAATTTACAACGATGAAAGTCACAGGATAATTTTGACAAAATGCACATACGTATGTGCAGTCTCAGGCAAATTTCTGCTATAAAATAATTTTATCCATATATTTTATGTCCTTAGACTTTACTGTTTCCGTCGTAAAAATTAACTATTTTGAGAAAAAATATTGCTAAATAGGTGTTAGTCATAATAATTTTATGAATTCCCGTATAGCATCTTTAGCTATTCTTTTTTCTGTGAAATAAAAATTTACTGCCTGACGCGGCCACGCAGGAGATGCGAAGTGGTTGTAAAATTTTAATTATTTTTATTGAATATCAGGTACGCTCTACGCTAGTACTATGATAAATAACGAGGTTATCCAACCTTCGCTAGCTATGGCTATATAAAGCCTCTGGTCTTGCTTTACTCTGTGGATCCAAGTCTTTTAGTTTTTTGTTAATGTAAATGGAAATGAATTTAAAAGGAAAACTGCTTGACTGTACAACTCTACCTAACGAGTCTGACACGCACTCGGTTTTAAAGGATTGCACAAACCTACGCGACCAAAGCGACTGCGAAGCGGTAGCGTCTACCGCGCGGCGGACGCTGCCCATGTAATCTTATGGCGCTGTGCATACCTGCACGACCGCGACGCGAAATGTTCGCGTCGGCAAGCGGAACGTGCGCGTCAAGTTGTAAGACGCGTGTTTTGAAGTGAACATAACTAGACTTCATTTTTAAAACCTTTTTTTATATTATTTTCTACAACTCTTTAGTTTATGATTTTTTGATTTGTATACGTTTTGATAGATTGTGTCGTGATATTAACGTTTGACGGTTCGCACCGTAGTCGCGCAGGTGTGCACGGCCAGTTTCGCGTTGCAGACGCTCCCGTATCGCGTACCGCGTCCCCTGTCACTGACGCTTAGGTTTGTTTTAAGCTTAAATCTCGAACACTCCGCAGTCAATGCGTCGGTAATATTTTTAATAAAAAAAAAGTGACGTTCGAAATTCATAAATTGCCGAGTGTCATGGCGGACAGTTGATGCGATTTATTAAGTTAATTCGATCCATCTGGACGCGGTAAGCGGTAATTAATTTAAGGATGTGTCACTTCGAATACGACGAGCCATCGCCACTGGCGTAGCATTTGCATAAGTCGAACGCTGCCGAAGAAAGTCTCGGCTTAGCGTGTACTGATTTATAATTCGCCCTTAAATAAATTCAACCTATTGAAAAGGGTTCCCGAAGGAATTTGCACTTTATTACCGACTAGGTGAGTTTATTTCGTAATGGATGAATTTTCTAGGATAGTGTTTTGTAATTTATGTGCGTTATAAGTATCATGGCGGAGTCGTGCGTGATTAGCTATTGTGCTTTTGTATGTGTCAAGCATTGTTTTGCTTTCTTTGGCCTTTAGGAATTTATTCTCTAATCTGGGGCTAGCTTAGACTTCGTACATTGTTTTAACTTGAATCAAGAAAGGGTTAATGCCTGCCTTCGACCTCTCAGTTTGTTGGTTTCGATTGTTAGATATTGTAGATTTTCGTTTCTTATTAAAATATTGTTTAGAATATTGTTAATTTCTGGGTGACGACTGCCGAGACATACGGCATTACAATCTATACTTATTATTATTTTTTATTCAATTTCCTCATGTCTACAGATATCGGCTTACTAGGAGGTGCTTACTTAATAAGTTAATACTGAATACATCTGAAACTATTTTTTATTAAATGTAAAACTTATTCATTATGTATACCGAGGGAAACCGAATGTGTTTACATTAAACAGGCAAAAAACTTGGATACATAAGTTGTTTACAGCTCATAGGTTCCGTAGCGAAACTATGTTTAACAATTAATATTCGCGTGATGAAGCGTTTTTATAATACAAAGAATCGTTATGGATTAGTTTGTTTGCTATAATAAGTATTTATTAAAAGTTATAGTTATATAAAGTATTTTAAAAACCGGCATTTTTCCAGACCAATTCTGCGATTCCAGCATTATACTTCTGCATAAAAAAGGGGACAAGTCCGACATTTCCAACTATAGGCCTGTAAGTTAATTATCACACGTATACAAAAATTTTATCAAAATATTCAAAATCGCATTGATTATTATCATTTAGATTTCCACCAACCACCTGAACAAGCTGGCTTTCGGCCAGGCTTCTCAACAACCGATCATATCCACACCGTAAACCAAGTAATAGAAAAATGTAATGAATTCAATTTACCCTTATATGTAGCGTTTATCGATTTTAATAAAGCATTCGACAGTATATTCCATGACAATATTTTTTTGGCCGTCATTAATCAGAATATCGAACCGACTTACAAGAATTACTCAAAATAATTTATCAACATAGTTTAGCGGCCGTTAAACTAGAAACCACAGGCCCGAAATTTAAAGTTGAGCGGGGTGTTAAGCAAGGTGACCCTATATCTCCACGTTTTTTTACGAGCTCCTTAGAAGAGGTTTTCAGGAAAGTCTCGATGGTTTGGGGAGACAAGGGGATCGTTATCGACACGAAAAGGCTCACAAATCTCGGCTTCGCTGACGACATCGTTCTGTTTGCCACGTCAGCTCAGAACCTACAGTCTATGCTACAAGACCTAAGCACGGCGAGCTTCGAGGCGGGACTTCAGATGAATCGGTCAAAGACCAAGATTATGACTAATAGTACGAAACGTAGGGTCGAGGTAGATGGGTATGATATGCATTATGTCGACAAGTACGTATATTTGGGCCAAATAACATCTTTCAATAATAGACAGGATAAGGAAATAAACCAAAGAATTGAGAAGGCGTGGAAAAGCTTTTGGTCCATGAAAGAACTCATGAAAGGGGATCTTCCACTGTGCCTCAAACGTAAACTCGTCGATATGTGCATCCTGCCCATCCTAACCTACGGTGCTCAGTCTTGGTCCTTGACCGACTTACAGAAGTCCCGGCTCGGGGTATGTCAACGAGCTATGGAGCGCAGCATCTTAGGTGTCAAAAGGACGGATCGTATCCGAAACACTATTCTGCGCTCCAAAACGAAGCTTATGGACGTGGGCAGAAAAGCGTCTGGCTTAAAGTGGAACTGGGCAGGGCAAGTCGCCCGCATGCACCCGTCACATCGACAGATGCGCGCGTCTAGTTACGGAGTGGCTACCGAATGGTCAGCGAAATAGGGGCAGACCCAAGAAAAGGTGGCGCGACGAGCTAGACGCTGCAGACAAAGAGTGGCCAAATACAACGAAGAATAGAGACACGTGGAAAGAGGCAGGGGAGGCCTTTGCCCAGCAGTGGGACACTAACGGCTGTTAATAATAGGATCGTTAGGAAATTTTTGTCAATAAATTAACTACTCACCCGAACTTACCTGAAGTTGCCTGGCCACAAGCCGGCAACTTTAGTTAAAATCTCGTAAAGGAGAATCTTAAACATTTCAAAATAATAATAATAATAATAATAATAAGCCCGCAGGGCAGCTTGTGGCGAGCTGTTGGGGAGTAGCGACCCCATGAACCCGAGTGCTCACAGGGAAGCCCCTGTTCTCCATCTCCGGCTTGCCTTCACCGGCCGGCCGGAGTGAACACTGACGGAGAATCAGGCCCTACCTCTGCCTTGCCTTAACCGGCCGGTCAGAGTGGAGTCGCGAGAGCTTCGGCTCGGAGGGAGGATGTGAAGCGTAAGTGGCGAGTGGGCGACGTGATGGGACCCTTTGAGGGTGCAAATGATCGGCGTTTAAAGTCCAGCGACACCTCTCCTGCCTCAAGCCGCTCTGTCAATGTTGCCGCCTCGGTGCGCCGTGCGTGCGGCCATTTTGAAGGGCCCATTCAAAGAGTTGGCGAGTCACCGTCTGCCAACTTTATACATGTTACAACATTGTATCGGCAGACGCCATAGTCCTTCCATAGTCCCAGTTACCTAGTCCACTAGCACCTCACCCCCATAGCCCAGTATCATTTCTAATATACATTTCCTGTAATAGTCCTACACTGGCCGCTGGCTCTACTTTGTCGTACTCTCATAGTGCGGACAGGGAGAGTCGCCGGCCGGTGTCACACAACATTTAGATTAAAACTGTGAGACGGGCCTCTACGTGTTGGCTTCGGCCCCACGCATGCTTCCAAAGGTCCGGGATTTAATTGCCCGTGAGCAAGGAATACCTTACACGAACATAATAATAATAATAATAAAGTTATAAAATAAGATTTTAATGTGCTAATACGCTTTAAATAAATTTTTCTGGACAAAATATATTTTCTTGACGAAAACATAAAATCAAACGAGGCATAATTTAACTTTTTTTTAAATTTTGTTAATTATAAAAGAAGTCTTAAACTAAAAAAAAAACGGTTGGAGAGTAGTGTTTTGTGTCGAACTTGAACTCGAACTCGAACTCGACTCGAACTAGAACTCGGCTCGAACTCGAACTCGACTCGAACTCGGTTGTCAGTAAAGTCGGTTTACTGACGATAGTTGAACGTGACAACGTCATAGCGAGGTAACGCCGCATATTGCGTCATGTTTTTTCGTGCGCGCAGCCCATATCGAATTATAAGACGTTGTCAAGTCAAAACTTGTTTACAATGAGTAATATGTTAAGCTATTTTGATTTCATGGACACGACTAAGATACTCCACAGTATGAAAATACAGTTCGAGTATACTTTCAATGATATTGTTACAAAAGAAGCGATAAAGCATAAAGAATAAAATAAGTAATAATCTGTCCAGATTTATTTCACCTTTAGCTTCTACGATTGTGATCTTTATGTACTTGTATTAAAGGTTCTAAAGGAGGTTAATGTCTTAAAGGACGCGTGGGCGATTTTCCAGGAGGAATGAATTCATAAAAGAATTTATTATGATACTGGTATATTATATTAATACGGTAATATGTACGGCCGTACACTTTAAACTCCATTATTAATATCATACATAAAATCATCGTAAGTCAGTCGATATTATTAATAAACGTCCGGAGGATTTAATAAACCATCAATTTATTATTATACATTTTTAATAGCTTTTGCTCGCATCTATACGGATTAGTGGCATTTTTGAAGTACAAACTTCTTTAGCGGCGTTGTAGATCTCTACAACCAGAAGCGAATTAAATATTCTTTACCAATCTTGGTAAATAATATTTAATTCGCTTCTGGTATCAGGATTCAGGGTTGATGCGGGGCCTAATTAAAATGCGGCTAAGCAAAGTAGAAAAAAAAAATATCCACAGCTGAACATATAACCTCCTCCCTTTTGGAAGTCGGTTAAAAATGAGGTAATATCCAAAGCAGATACTCTCTACCGCGCGAATGTAGAGTAGACCCCGTCTCGGAGTAGACCTTTTTTCCTATACAAAAAAAAAAATACGTGTGCCACTTTACCGCGGTAAAGCAATAGCTGTAAGTTAATAAAAAATGCTTTGCAATACCGTACAACTTACGCAATCACAATTCGCATACGTCTAGTCGTGCGCACACAAACACCGTGCCAAAGTCTGGCAGTTAGGTTATTTTTGTTACGAAATTTATTGATTCGGTCGCCGCGCTTTAAGCCGCAATAAAAGCTATGCAATAGCTTAAAAAGTAAAATATTTAATCAATCACCGATTAGCACTCAAAAAGGACCGCTAGCGTTCTTTGATTCTACTGTACTTGTATAGTTAGGTACTGTGTTATAAACAAACCAAATAACTGTACTTGAACGTGACGCTTATATTCGCCATAACGATGTCACGGTGAAAGCCAGGAGACATAAACAGCGTGTCACGTGCCTACATCTAGGTCTCCGACGTGCCCTAGACTTGTTAGTCATTGTTAGTTTTACGTTATTTATGTAATAATTACCAAGCTATTTGACCGAGCTTTGCTCGGTATTCGATAAAACACGAACAAAATGACATTTTCGAAAAATGATTCCTAGCTAGATCGAATTATCGCCCCCGAAACCCTATACATAATATACTAAATTTCATGAAAATCGTTGTAGCCGATTCCGAGATTCCAATTATATTATACAAGAATTGCTCGTTTAAAGATATAAGCTTGCTATAGTTTTTTAATTGATTTTTGAGTTACTACGAAAATAATTACATTTTCAGGATCAAAGTAGCTTAGTTATCTTAGTAGTATTAGTAGTGTTCATGCAAATTCAAGAGGGTTAAAAACTACCAAGCTGAATGTGCTTATAATAATCAGTAGTTTTAGAGTAAAGAAGTTATCAAGATACACACTTGCAAACTTTCGCTTTTATAAAACTAGTGTGATATAAGACGTCATAAAGAAATTAGATCAAAATTCCCTAATTACTAACAAAAATCAAATCATTCGATTTGATAGCAGAGACCGGGGACCTAGACAAGTGGCAAGCGATTATCGTAAACGCCAACAAAATGTATGGGATTTGACATTAGTATTCGCTAGCGAAGCGATGACTTATGTCAAATCGCATACATTTTGTTGGCGTTTATGATAATCGCTTGCCACTTGTACATGGGGCACACTAAAAGTTTTGCACTTCTAGCTAATCGGAACTATTTGAGTTATGAATGTTATATTTTTTTAACGTTGCAACCTTCTTAGCAATATAAAAAAAAATTGGCGGGAAATCATTTGTCAATTATTTTTTATCACACATCAAAGTTCTGCGTACGCAACGAAATTGAAATTAAGTCGAAAAGATTTTAGAGCGAAGATTTTTTATGATTTTAAAAGTTCTCTCTCTCCGCAAGACTGTGCTGCTCGTCTTCAAAATGCTTTTGGGACAGAAGCACTTTGTTTGAGCACCGTGAGGAGATGGTATGCTGAATTTGAAAGAGGTCGAGTTTCTTTACATGACGAATTTCGTGAAGGGCGGCCTTCAACTGCCGTTAACGAAAATAATGTGGCTACTGTTAAGCGGCTAATTGAAGAAAACCCGCGGATTACCTATGAGACGATTTGAGGACTATTGGGGATTGGTATGAGCCAAATTAAAAAAAATACACGAAGAATTGTAAGTTCGGAGACTTTCTTGTCGTTGGATCCCTCATGAACTGACAGCGGGGCAGAAGCAGGCTCGCGTGGAATGGTGGTCACAGATGCTACTGAAGGACGATCACGGACATTCTAATGCTGTTTATGGCATTATCACAGTCGAAGAAACGTGGATTTGTTGTTTTGAACCCGATAAAAAAACAGCAATCTTGTGAGTGGGTGTTTGAAAATGAGAATAGGCCAACAAAAGTGAGGCAGGCGAGAAACGTTGGTAAGAAAATGATCGCGTTTTTTTCTGAGCTACGGATCCCATCTGTACAATTCCACTTGGAGATCAAAAGAGTGTTAATGCTGAGTGTTATTCCACTATTTGTTTACCCAGGATATTAGAAAAGGTTCGCGAAAGACGACCAAGAAGCCGCATTCTCCTATATCATGACAACTCGTCTTCACACACGGCCAACAAAACAAAGTAATTTTTAGCTTCCGAAAAAGCACAACTCGTGACCCATGCTGCGTTTAGCCCCGACCTAGCACCTTGTGATTTCTGTATTTTTTCCAAAATTAAAGATTTAATGAGAGGTTTCACTTTTACCAACTCCGAAGAGGCAGTGATAGCATTCAATCAGCGCGTAGAAAACATGCCTTCAGATCTGTGATCCTCCTGTTTTAAAAAATGGTTCTATCGCATAAAAGAATATTTAGAATGTAAATGGTTATAACATGTCGTTTTTTCAAGTTACGAAAAACTTATAGTGTGACCTACGTATTATAGGGCAGGTAATATATCTGGTCTCTGATAATAGCTAAAAGTTAAACCACACGCATCAAACTATGCATTCGAAAGTAAAAATATTTTAAAAGCCGACTCCAAGTGAATAAGTGACATTATTATAGTTTTAGTGCTTCTTTTTACACACTTATGGCTGAACAAATAACACTTGGTCACTCACAGGTTAAACAACTCACGTAACTTAAAATTATATCGAACATACAATACGTGTAGTATTGACTATACAGAGTGTTTTCAAAAGTTCATCTTCTATGGTATTCTTTATCTTTTACTAGACGATCCGCGCGGATTCGACCGCGTAAATTAGGAATGTTACGAAAAATAAATAGCTCCTATATGTATCACGTGGTACTCTATATCTATACCAAATGACATAAAAATGGCTCCAGTAGTTCGTGAGATAAGCGCTTAAAAATATTTTCCCCCGTTTTTTTTTCAGATTTTCCTCTGTATCTTCGTTCTCATTGGCCTTGGCGTGATAATGCATAATATTATATTATAACCTTCCTCGATAAGTGGGCTATCAAGAGCTGAAAGAATTTTTCCAATCAGACCAGTAGTTCCTGAGATTAGCGCGTTCAAATAAACAAACAAACTCTTCAGTTTTATAATATTAGTATCTAAGATATTAACGTTTAAAAAAACGTACAATAAAACCTTTTTTTGCGTATTTGGCTGTTTTTACACAATTACTTACTTTTAATATATAATATATAATATCTATGGACGCTTCACACCACGTCAGTCTGGCCCCGTGGTAAGTACCTGAAGGACTTGTTTTACAGGTACCAGACAACGGAAATATATTTAATATTTTTTATACTATATATACATATATTTAAGATTTTTATTATATGATACACATATTTAATATAATATACATCCATGACCCAGGAACTTTATAAACTTTTTGTTCCGTCGGCGGGACTCCAACCCGCGACCTCCGGCTTGAGCTACCAACGCGCTCACCACTGCGCCACGGAGGTCGTCAATATAATATTAAAGTGAAAGAGTTTAAAATATTTAAACTTACTACTTTAATATTTAATTTAATATTTTATGCTTAAAGATAATATAATAGATACCATCCATAAGTAAATCCGACTTTCGTAGCACCCTTTACATACAAACCAGAGGTTCATCGCTAATGGAATAATGCGATTATAGAAAAAAATAATGATACAAATGTAACATAATAATATGCGGAGCACGATTCACACGAACAGAATCGACGCCCGGTGTAATTCGAGTGGGAGTGTGTAATCAGTACGAAATCGACACCGATCGATAGAAAAAAATTAATGGAACATAATTATATCTATCGATATATCGATGTTTGCGGTTTTCAATGGGCAAGGATAAAAAGCGTATAGTTTAATGTATGTATTTGTGATCAAGCTCCTTGACCATAAAATTTTAAAGCTCACATAAATTGCAGTAAAAAAACAAAGTAGCTTAGGCAAACTTCAAAGTACTTGCCTAGATTTTCTTATGTGGGTGCCTTACGATAATAAATCCCAAAAAAGTATTTCTAGCGAAATCCGTTTAGAGTATTTCGTAAATCTTATGAGATTTATTAACAAAGATTAATCTTTATCTAAAATATCTACCGTAAAATTAAAGGATACGACCGTACAGATGGTACGGTACGCCTCTACATAATATATTTTACCAACAAATCCTTCCTAGTCACACACTACAGCTATTTTAATAAAAGAGCCATAAAAATATTTTTATGGCTTTAATAAATCATACACAGGTAGAGGAATTTGTAATGCTCATCTTTTATTATGATAAAAGCAAGGATCTTACGTAAGTTGTAAGTTATTACTTAGAGTACCTGTTGCTATAACTTGACATCGAAGCAGCCAAATTGTCTAAATTAATTATTAGGGATTTTTTAACAATTAATATTTTATTGACATTGATAATGAGTAAACTTCAATTTAATGAAGAGTTTGACCATTGACATACACATTTAATTACAGTTAAGTAATTAATAATCGGCTCTGAGTGCAGCAGTAACCTACAAGAGAATAGAGATGGACACTTAATTGGGCCATACGGATGTCCCGCATTCTGAGATTTTTATAATATTTTATAGTAAATTTATAATTTATGGTAAATATTGGACATTATTAGTGTACTCAGTTAAATAATAGTGTACAATATCAAATAACTTTGCCGAATAAGTCTACATACAACCAAATAATTGACAGCCATTTTATATTATATAGGTAATTGCAACTTAAATATTTTACGCGTTCTTCCTCTTGGGTCTAGACTACAGAGCGTTAACCTTTATCGTATTCCTATAACTTTTATAGAGGGCTAAGTGTCTCGAGCTACCGAGGGACATTTCCTAGTAGCAATTACCAGTAGCGAGTAGCTGCTATTGTAGTGTGCAAATTCTCGTAAAAACTTTTTTACGTCAGCCATAACTGGCACTGTTCCACACATTGTATGCCATCAACTGAATATGCATAGCAGGAGGGACAGACCGTGGACCCAATCGCCCTGACCTTAAATGTCAATTTGCATTAACATTAGAAAATGCAGAATTTGCGACAGAAAATTATAGATAATTGCAGAAAGTGTGGCGTAATTGTACGGAGACTAGTTCGGGCATGTCATTAGATGATATTGCTACTGTCGGCCGGCAAATTAGTCCTTAGACTAGTCCTGTAATAACTGCCTATTATGCAGATGCGGCTTAAAGCTCTTTTAAATGCCTAAAATAGAGGGGTTCGAATTAGTTTAGCAGACACGTGAGAATAAGATGTCGTTGTAATAATGATATTTTTAGACAATAATATCATTAGGTATAGCGCAATATACAAATTGAAGAAATACTTATCCATATTGTATACCCCCATGCTTCATAGGAATTCCATTGAAAAATAATCGGCCAAGTGCGAGTCGGACTCGCGCACGAAGTGTTCCGTACCGATAAAGAGCAAAAATAGGCAAAAATTGTGTTTCTTGTATGGAAGCCCCCCTCAATTTTTTATTTTATTTTAACATTATTATTAATTTTTAAAGAACACATACAATCAAGAATTTTGTGAAAATTTCAAGTGTCTAATAGTTACTATAATTGAAATCGAGCAAAAAAGGCCAAAAAATCACGTTTGTTGTATGGAAGCCCCCCTTAATTATTGATTTTATTTTGTTTTTAGTATTTGTTGTTATAGCGGCAACAAAAATACACAATTTGTGAAAATTTGAGAAGTCTAGCTATAGCAGTTTTTGAGATACAGCCTGGAGACAGACAGACGGACAGACATTGAAGTCTCAGTAATAGGGTCCCGTTTTTATCCTTCGGGTACGGAACCCTAAAAAAGGTAAGAGATGCTTAAAAATAACGCACGCAATAAATCTAAGGTAATTTTTATCTGCAAAGATATTAAACTATCTTTCAATACGTAAAAGAATGCCAACGCCGTGATTGCGGCTTCCATTGGATCATTCTAAGCAATCATTTCGATACAGCATTAATCTTCTATCTGCCAGATCGCGTCACATGCCAGCGAGTGCGACGGGCGAGGCGAGCGTGCCAAACATTTTACACTTACACCGTCCTAGATATTACAAAATAGTTATAGGGCCTGTTTCACCACTTTCTGATAAAGTGCCGAATAGGCTATTCACAATTTTTCTGACAGATTCTCCATACTTGATCTGTCAAGTTAATTGGTGGATAGCCTATTCGTCACTTATCAGGAAGTGGTGAAAAGGCACTTAGCCGTTTGAGTATATTACTTAGATGACAAATATTTAAAAGTGGCTACTAAAAGTTTTAGGAAGGAAGTATAGCTGTAGTTCGTACGTATACGCATTTTTATTCCATTTTTAACCGACTTCCAAAAAACGAGGAGGTTATATGTTCGGCTGTGGATATATTTTTTTTTGTATGTTCAACGATTACTCCGCCGTTTGTGAACCGATTTTTGAAATTTTTGTTTCACTCCAATTTGGTACCATGTTCACAAAAGTGGTGACCTGATGATGGGATCCAGGAGTAATCGAGGGAACTCCTCGAAATTTATATGGAAACATATGGTGATTTTGGTTTTATGTGAAGTGTACTAAGAATATGCTATGATTATTATGAATTATGAAAAATTATGAATTATGCTACCAAAAAGTCAAATATTGGGTCAAGATATACCATGGTTTCGAAGATGCTGAGAGAACTCCTGACTCCTTATAGATACACGTTTGGGAGTTTCGGCGTTGTTTTAAGAACAGAAAGCATATTATGTTACTATGCAATTCATATTCATCATCATAATCATCATCATCATCATCATCATCATCGTCATCATCATTACCACGTCGTATTAAGGTCACCAATGTCTCATGGCACAGAATAGATAATAGTACAAGGCATAGGTATGGATATACTAAAAAACTAGGCCTTTGCATCCATTGTGGATGATTTATACAGCATTTTCAGAGCGAAGTAACCACTCTTCAAATACTGTAGTGCCTGGGACAAGATTTTTAAATGCCTGTATGGTTGCCCAAGCGCATACGGCATTCTCGCAACATAGTCGGCCTAGTTCAGAGGAAAGAACTAGTCAATACGTCTGGGACCAACCATGTGCGGGTTTCCTCACGATGTTTTCCTTCACCGTACGAGCGTCCGTATTATGTACTTGAGATCAGAAAATGTCTCATTGGTACACGCCTCCACCTGGGATCGAACCTGCACCCTCTGCGAGTGCGAACCAAAGGTCTACCCAATAGGCCACGGACGCTGGATATACTAACTGGATGGATATACTAATAATAATAATAATTATGTACTGTATAACAACACCTGTTTGTTGAATACACGGCGGTCAGCGCCGCGGAGGCGACGGCACCGCCGCGCCACCGCGCGGCGCGTGGCTGCAGACGATAGATCGAATATACTTTACTACTTTATATACAGATCGAATACTTTACTAAATACTTTATAAAATTTTAATAGACAAATAGAATTAAAATAAAGTTATTTTAAAAATAGCATTTAAACAAAATAAAGTCATTAAGTGTCTTTTTAATTAGTTATACTTATTAATCGATAGATGGCGCACTAAGTATCGATTTGAATTATTGAATACTTGATTACAAGAACAGCTGTCAATAATATTATATGAGTAGCTACGCTATATCCTATGCAAGTTTATACATTTTTTTATCTGATGGATCCTTCGATCGTGGAAAAACGAGACACAATAGCCTTTCTATTGTTATCGCAATCGCCGGTGACCGCTTGGGGCTTGAAGCATTAAAATTGTTAAATTACTTAGCACAATATGTTCACTTCACTGATAATATATTATTTTGTGAGTGTGAATTGTAACTCTTTACAAATTGTAATAAGATACGTAAAATATACGCGAAGGTTTACCTACTAGTGTAACTGAAAAGAGAGAAATTACTATTATTTTTAACAAAAAATTAAAACCGACTTCCAAGGTAAAAACAATAATAACATTAATATGAACTAAAAAGTATTAAATAATTTTTACTATCTCATAGTTCCTTTTTCCGAATTCGGCTAAACCTTCAACTATTTCTGTACTCAATCTTCATAATTTTGAAGTCGGTGCCAGTTCCAAAAGTTTCAAATATTCTGTCAGAGGACTGAATATTCAGCTATCTGGTACCGACTTCAAAACAATGAAGATTGAGTACAGAAATAGTTGAGGTTTAGCCGAATTCGGAAAAAGGAACTATAAGATAGTAAAAATTATTTAATACTTTTTAGTTCATATTAATGTTATTATTGTTTTTACCTTGGAAGTCGGTTTTAATTTTTTGTTATAATTATAGTAAACACAACCATTTATTTTAAATTTTCGCTAATTCATCTATAACGTGTATACTCAATTATGTCAATATCAACAAAGTATAAGTATCTTATTCATTGCCCCAATAAACCTTGCACGGTAGTGAGAAAAGCAGAAAGCTACTTGCAATATAAATGTAACATGTAGGGACTACCTATAAGTTATTACAGTTTAACACGTAAAGCCATATAAAACATGTAGCAATGTCGATGAAAAAGTCATCGGAGTAGCTTATATTTGCATAAAACAGTTTATATCAGATGAATTAGTGAGAAGTTTCAAGCTTGTATGAACTCTGTTTATAAAGTTTAAGCGTACTAATGATTGTAAATGGGATTATAATTTGTAGTAGAGACCTCAGACGTATTGACTATTGTGGCTCATTGTTTTAATTTGTATCTGATGTTTTATTTAATGATTATTAATTTTATGGGAAATTATAAAAAAAATATTTAGGGTATACGTCTTGTTAATGTAAGAAGGCACATAAAGAGGTGTTTAGATATAGATAAAAGGGCGTATTGAGTTAAGAGTATAGAGTATAGACCATAATGACTTAAAATTGAAATTATTTGCTGTATGGCTGTATGTTAATTATTTAAACGATGAGGAGTGATGCAATTTTTCGTTGCTTTTATATTCTTTACGTGTAACATTTTACAGTTTTTAGTAGAATGATGTTTATTTATTTCTGTTACAGATGCGGCAGTGATTAGGAATTTTAGTCTCAACAAAATAATAGGCACTTATTTAGTATTTTGGTCTATTTCATGCATATTGTACATATGCTTATGATCTAATCGTAAGCGTAATCGTTATACGATTAAGATCATTCCAAATTCGTTCAAAAGAAAATCTACTGACTGTCAAACCAAACGTTTATGTAAGAAACACACATTTTGAAAAATCTCACGTGAGATTTGGGAGGGGGAGGGGAGGTTGAATAAAATCTCACGAAATCTCACCAGAGGGGGAGGGGGGGTCAAACAATTCAAAAAAACACCTTACGTAATTTGTGGACGCCCCCTAACTGGTCAAACGCAGAATCATGTAAGTATAGGTTTTTTTTAATTTATTGTAAAAAAAAATATAAATAAGTTAAGACTGTCAATACCGACATAGGCCACCAATGATATTGTATGTTACTAGTATTTTAGAAACTCATTGTAGGCCACCCTATGCTGCCTATCACCTAAGATGTCTATAATATTATTAAAATTTATAAAGGGTAACATTTATTTCTGAAAAGGCATTTTCATGTACATTTTGTGTAAACCTGATAAAATACTTTCTTACTGAATAAAATTAAATATAAAAAATAACATTAATTCAAAGAAAGAAAAAAAACGAACAATATTCGGTACTTCCGGGTACGCCGGTAGCCTGCTGCAGGCGACTGGGGACGGTCTGTCCCTCTGCGCGCGCGCGCCCTCCGAGTAACCCACTATGGTCCTCATGGTGGAGTACCTCAGGGGCTCAGCACGATGGCTCCAGCTGCTCCACTCGTTGACCGACGCCAACCAACTCACACAGAACACCGCGACGCCCGCCAACAAATATTTCGAAATTCGAACGAACCGCGCCGAACACATTTCGATAGAGATGCGGTATTTTATCGATTGTCGAATATCGATATCGGTATCCCGATTAGGCCGTGCAGGAAGTGGAGCATTGCAGCGCGCGCATGCGCTCCGTGCGCGGTACCATGGCGGACTGCGCTCTAACAGCTGATAGCGTATCAACAATGCCTTCCACGCTAATCATTCTAAACTCCGTAAGAGCCTCCATAGTCCTTACCGTTAGCCGCTTTAGTACTTGTAATTATTTCCTTTCCTTCTGGTCTACTGTAGGGTTTTCTGTTACGTTAGCCCACAGAATAATAAAAACAGTTATTTTTATTGTTCTGTGCATTAGCCAGTAGGTATAGCATGGTTCTGTATTTACAGAAACACATAGTTTCAGCTTGTAAATGAATTAGACCATTATAATAATATTTACTAATATACCTCTAATTATTATAAACCGCTCATTTTATTTGAATAATTTATGAAAAAATAATCGGCCAAGTGCGAGTCGGACTCGCTCACGAAGGGTTCCGTACCACTACAGAGCAAAAATAGGCTAAAAATTTTATTTTTGTATGGGAGCCCCCTTAATTATTTAATTTATTTAAATTTTATTATAAATTACTAGCTGTCCCGGCAAACGTTTCTTTGCCATATTATAAAGTATATCGCCCGTATTATTTTATTGAAGTGACTAAATAAAGTATGTCACCATGGCAACGTCCATCGCTATCATGGTCGTCGTTTTTCTCGAATTGTTATAATTTACTATTATTTATTCAACAAATGCACTTATCAATATAATAAGTACCGAGTAGCCGATTCTCAGACCTACTGAATATGCATATAAAATTTGGTAAAAAACAGTAAAGCCGTTTCGGAGGAGTTCGTGGACTAACATTGTGACACGAGAATTTTATATATAAGATTAAAGTAAAAATACTATTAAGTATTTTGTGGACATTTCAGTTGCCTATGTGTTGCCGTTATTGAATAAGAGCAAAAAATAGCAAAAAAAAACACGTTTGTTGTATGGGAGCCCCCCTTAAATATTTAATTTATTGTTTTTAGTATATGTTGTTATAGCGGCAACAGACATACACAATTTGTGAAAATTTTTGAAGTCTAGCTATAGCGGTTCTTGAGCTACAGCCTGGTGACAGACAGACGGACAGATGGACAGACAACGAAGTCTTAGTTAGGTCTTAGGTTCTAAGTTCTTAATAGGGTCCCGTTTTTATCCTTTGGGTACGGAACCCTAAAAAAAAAATGATACTTAGGTATGATGATAGGTCCGCAATAGTCACAACGTGTGCTTAACTGCTAATCGTAATCCAAAGTGTTTCTGAATTAATTAAGGAGAACGTAACATTATTTAAAGCATAATTATGCCAGCATTCCTATTATTTGTAAAAAAGTATGGTGCCAATAAAGGTAATGCCAATGATCAGGACGTTTGTTATGTCGTTAATTAAATTAAGGATTCCATATTCAAATTCCAAACTAGTGATGCGCACTTTTTATCGATATATCGGTATTCACACGGAACGGGGAACCGGATCCTTAATTGCGTAAGATCGATTATCGCCGCCCGCACAATCAACGGGTCGCGAATTTCACGGCCCAACTGCCGCAATGACTGCAGATGTTCAAATCGACTCTGACAGTGACGGCACAGAGATGTAATACCGCGATACCGTTACATGTCAGATATTGTAAACTGGTAGAAAATATTTTTAGTTTTTTGTAAAAGGTGTTTGGTGCAAGAAAAAGTCGAAAGAAGCTTTGGAAAGTAATAATTAGGTCATCAGCAATCAAAGTAACAGTTTATGCAGGGCAATCTATACTCTATCGTGGACAGTCATATCAATATTGGCAGCTTAGATTTTTGTTTGAAAATTCTAAAAATACCTACTTATTTAAGATTTTCTACAGTATGAACATTATGTGCCAATTTTTGGTTTACGTGACATAGTATAAAATTCTTAGAATACAACTTATGTGAGAATAGGTTACAATTTTAATTTATCATACCAAACTAATCTTTCCATTTGTAATGATATCTAAGAACTGCATAGGCAGGATAATTCCACACATTATAGGCTCTAGTTGCTATTAGTTGACTAGACCACTTCAGGTTATAAATTAAAATATATGAGCAGCATTTTTTCACTGAGAGCAGATGGCGCTGTCAATCTAAGGCTCGGACTTAGGCATGGGAATGTTATATGTAAATGTCTAAACGGCAAATGGACTTGACTTGCATCCGTTTACGTGTATAAATTGCTAGAAAAACTTGTAGGGTACTGATCTATGAACTAGCGATTTTTCGCGTCTTAGCGTCGATCAGTTCGCGTTCCCATCACTACGATATTGACAGATTGTGGAAATCTAATATTTTTTTTAATCCATTTTTCGCCTTGGTTTTGTTAGAACAACCAATTATTCGAAATTTTACCTAAACAATTGAACAAGTAAATTAAGCACTAAACAGTCATTTAGTAGCTTAAGCAGATGGTGATAAAAATAAATAGCAGAACATTTTTTATAAAGTAGATGAAGCAAATATTTTTTTGAGCAGTAAAATGTAGCATCTTTTGAAAATAACTAGACATGCAGCTGGTAAAGTTTTTGCAGGAAAGCGTCTTTATTAGCCCCCAACTCATTTTATTTGATAATAACCTGTCAATCACGGCCTTAGCTCACTATGCTTAAGTGTATAATGCAGCCTTCTAAGTTAATAATGTAAAGTCTTCAAGAAATAACTCGTTTTTAAGTATACACGATGGAAGTTTAAAAAGTGTTTAAAGTAATGACGGCTAATTTTTAACACGAAGCGTTTTTAACGGAATAAATGACGGTAAATGTAGCTTAATTCTTTCTCTATCGTTGTGTCTTTTTGGATTTTATGAAGCCAATAAATCTCCAAATTGTGTGATTTGTCTACGTTGGCAGAGCAACGATAACGCGAGAAAAGTGCTACCACATATAATATTTTGATCGAAGGCTACCACAGCCTAACTCTTCTCGCATGCTAACGCGAAAAGAGTGGTAGCTTATTGATTCATTAGAAATTATTCCATAGGCAAATGGTGGAGTTACTCAATTTATTCAGCTAATGTTAAGGCAATGTTAGTTGTCATCAACTGGATTTGATATGACTAGCCTAGAAAACGTAGGTCCGTTATCTTCTTAACTTTGAATAAATTTCTATGATGTTACATAAAACAAAATCCCTTATGAAAGAAGTACTCACGACCTACAAAACTTCAACATGTGAGCGTACCTACTCCCTCTCAAAAGGCTGACCACGCACTTTTCTGATGTTGCGAGTGTCCATTGGCGACGGTAGTTGCTTTCCATCAGGCGACCCATTTGCTCGTTTACTCTCTAATTAAAAAAAGTGGACATTGATTGCCAGAACAGTATAATTTAATAAAGTGAACAATTAATGGAGTACCACTTGCCAACTCTAATTGCGTATGTTAACGTGAAAAATTGGCGCAGTTGTAATTGCAAGACTGGAGAGGAGCGAGCGATCTGTAACTATTGAAAACCATTAACATAAATGCATTTATTATGTCTCTGGTTGTTTGCTACATGGCTTTATTAAATTCTTCAGCTATTTTAATGTGCCTAAGGAAAAGAGTATAAAATATTGTACTTGAAGATATAATACGAATATTGCCAGTTAGGGATCGCTTGACAAATATTTTATATGCATAAGGCCTAAGGGTACGGATTTGAACAAAATATGGAAATTATGGAATCTAGTGTTTCGTATTTGGTATCTATACTTATTATAAAATGAAGTCACTTTTTTCCCTCATGTCCCTTTGTTCCCTTTATGGCCTGTTTCACCGCTTCCTGATAAGGCTATCCACCACTTAATTTGACAGATGGAGTATGGAAAATCTGTCAAATAACCCTATCGAGCACCTTATCAGGAAGCGGTGAAACAGGCCATTAATCTTTAAAACTACGCAACGGATTTTGATGATTCTTTCAGTGTTAAATAGCCCATTTATCGAGGAAGGTTATAGGCTATGTTTTATCACGCTAAGATTAATAGAAGCGAAGAAATAGAGGAAAATGTAGAAAAAACGGGGGAAATTATTTGAAAGGGCTAACTTGAACGCGCTAATCTCAGGAACTACTGGTCCGATTTGAAAAAATCTTTCAGTGTTAGATAGCCCATTTATTATTAATAGGAGAATGTAGAAAATTATTTGAAAGGGTTTAATCTCGCGAAATACTGGAGCAATTTTTATGTTATTTGGAGATAAGAAGTAGACCACATGAAGGATCGTGATGGGCTATCGATTTTAATCATTTTTTCAGTGGCTATATATTTTATTCCTGTGCGACGCCGGGGCGGGTCGCTAGTAACATATAATTTTAATTTATTTCCGTTAATTATACATCTTATATATAAAATTCTCGTGTCATAATGTTAGTCCACGAAATTTTATATGCATATTCAGTAGGTCTGAGAATCGGCTACTGGGAAGGTACCTTACTACCTACTACCTATAATATTATATTGATAAGTGCATTTGTTGAATAAATAATAGTAAATTATTACAACCTGAGACTGACGGCGACCATTTTAGTTTGTGTGACGAGATAGCGATCGACGTTGCCATGGCGACATAATTATTTAGTCACTTCAATAAAATAATATGGGCGAAATACTTTTGTATTATGGCAAAGCAACGTTTGCGGGGACAGCTAGTTTAATATAAAATATTATAAAATACAAAAGCAGTAAAAAGAATGAAATAGTTGCAAAATCTTAAAGTATATCAAAAGGTGTTTGCAGGAGGAGATTTTTTGTAAATAATTTCAATCGGGGATAAACGAGACACAATAGCTTAACTATTGTTATCGCGGCTGGATGTGGCCGCTTGGGGCTTGATTAATTAAATAGTTTTTGCCATATCCAAGTGGCGATCTTGCAATATTTTTGTATTTTACATGATATTCAGTTTTATGCTTAACTTGATGATGCCGAACTCCGTTGCGCCATAATTCGTTTATCGGGAACCGTACATTTTTCCGGGATAAAAATTAGCCCATTGTCATTTGCCGGGATTCAAAGCATACCAAATTTAAGCAGTTTACTGTTTAGGCGGGAAGAGGTAACAGACAGACAGACTGACGCACTTTCGCATTTATAATATACAGTTTTTATAATAATAATAATAATTAATAAACGGTTCGTGGTCGCATCGGCTGTGGTGGAGCAGAAAATGATTTCCTGTGGTCATCTCAATCTTGGTTGGGTTGGCTATCAAAGTAATGCCAACAAAACTGTACACGTTCTGAGGTTTACTTATCATATCAATTGAGTATTTTAGTGTTTACTTTTTTTAATTGCAGAGATAAACGTAAGGCTTTAAAGGAGGCTTCATGGGTATTGGGTAGTATACAAAGTATGAGAAATAAAAGATTTATTATTTTTTACAATACAAGGTGTCATAAAAACTAATATAGAATTTTAATATGATCAAATTTTCTATCATAAAAAGTTAATTATCGTAACAAACTGTTATAATATTATCATGCATTGTGATTTGTGAGTGAACCAGCATTGTCTTTATGTTCAAAACTTTTGCCTAACAATAGGTTTTATCCTAAGGAGACAAGACTTCTGATTTCTGAAGTAAGAAAGCTGTATTGCATACTTATTTTTGAAGCTATGCTATCGGATACTTTAGTGAAAAATGCAGGTATTGTATGAATGAATAAAATATACTTTACTAGATGCCGCCCGCAACTCCGTTGCGCCAAAACTCGTTTATCGCGCGGTAACCGTACATTTTTTCGGGGCAAAAAGTATCCTATGTCCTTTACCGGGACTCAAAGAATCTCCATGCCAAAATTCAGCAAAATCGGTTTAGCGGTTGGGCGTGAAGAGGTAACAGAATGACAGACACATTTTCGCATTTATAATATTAATATGGATTGTGCACAATCACAGTTACAATAAGACATACATACAACAAAAACATGTATTTGAAGATCGAATATCTCTCTTACAAAAACAAAGTTATACATTTGCTCTCTTTGACAGTAGAAAGGCTTGTGCCTTACTACATATTCTTACATTCTTTTTTTTCCTATTTTCTAAGCTACAGTTTAATCGGATGTGGTAGTGAGAAAGCCAGTGTAGTAGGGTGTGTACTGTGTAGTGTATTATGCGGGGTCTATCGCGGCACGAGGATCTTGTCGAGACTATTGAACCCGCGCCTACTTCCCGCTCCTATAATATTAAGTACATTTAGAATATTCTAGAGTACTATTAGAGTCTCATAGGCAATAGACCTATGTGATTTGGTCGGGTTATGAACCCAGCCGATATATGACAATGGGTCTAAGCACACTAGGCTGAATTACGCCGGCGTAATTTACGTGGCCGAAATTACGTTCAGCCGCTTACGTATGATGCGACACACTATAAATTACGCGAAGAGCCGAAAATTTGCGGCGTAATTTCCGTTGAGGAACGCGCGCGTAAGTATTTAAAATTCTCAGATGTAAGGGTCTATACAGACAGACCGCATTTCAACTGCAATCCAACCGCAAATTGCAGTTCAAGTGCAGTTTGAATGCAGTTGACACGACTGCAATAGAATTGTAAACCATTATCAACTGCATTCAAACTGCACATGAACTGCAATTTGCGGTTGGATTGCAGTTGAAATGCGGTCCGTCTGTAATAGTCTTTATAGACCCATAAGGTTGGATTTACTGTTCGGTTTTGATAATTCCGTCGCGTATAGTGTGTTACAAAACATTACCGCCGAATCGCTGCCGAACTTTACGCTCGACTCGGCTCGACGGAAATTCGGCTCGCGACGGAATTTCGGCATAGTGTGTCGTCCATCGCGTTCCGTCCGAATTTTGTATGCATTTAAAACGCGGCGTATACGCGGCGGAATTTACGCCGGCGTCATTCAGCCTAGTGTGTTTAAACTTTAGACACTAACATCGGCTTGACATAACTGACCAAACTTCGAAGGTCCGCGAATAACACTTCGGTACACTATATTATTATGATACATACCAAAAGTATAAATGCTTTAATTCTTGTAAATATACTCATCGTTAGTAAAATTTATTTTGAGCACAATAAACTGTGGACGATCTATTTTTCATCAACGATCTGTTATGACAGCTAATGTATCTTTAAAATTAGCTTCTATTAGCTTAATAATATTACTATCTCTATTTTTTAAATACATAAACTACTTTTTTGCCAGCCACGGTAACTTTAACAAAAAGTTTTATACCACAGACTAATAAATCGCATGCCCAGCAAGTACAACTAAAATAACACTCCAAAGGCTACAATAGCGACACTGGATAGCCATCAAGTGATATCCCCATAAGTCGCGTCGCGTCGTGCCCCGTGGTCGGGATAAATTGATTCCCGCTGCCCCGCGTTCCGCTGCGTTACCGACCGTCGTTACACGAATGTCTGATCATTTCTGGAATGTTCTGATTGTAAATATTTAAATTGTTAGTTCACTACGTTCTATTATGATTTATGAAGAAGATGAAAACTCTGTGGCATTTTTTTAAACAATCATGGTTAACTAGTAATGGGCTTTATGGTTTCTTCATGTTGGGAAATAATGGATGTTGTCACCATGAATGGGAATCATGAGCATGTACCTAGTTACAATCGACGTCCGCGCGACCATCAGAGCAATCATAGTAAAATCCATCGTGGAGTTACGGGGAGAGGCCCCATTTTTATAGATACAATACAAATATCGATATTTTAACCGCATAACAATTGAAAATCTATTGTGTCTGCGATACTCATGATGAAGGTGTTAATCATTTAGTAGCTTCTGAGACAAAACATATTTTTTCATATTTATTTGTTAACTAGCGACCCGCCCCAGCATCACACGGGTATAAAATATAATATAGCCACTGAAAATATTATCAAAATCGATAACCTATGATCCTTCACGTGGTCTACTTCTTATCTGTGCCAAATAACATAAAAATTGCTCCTGTAGTTCGCGAGATAAGCCGTTTCAAATAATTTCCCCTGTTTTTTCCACATTTTCCTCTATTTCTTCGCTCCCATTAGTCTTAGCGTGATAAAATATAGCCTATAGCCTTTCTCGATAAATGAGCTATCTAACACTGAAAGAATCATTAAAATCCGTAGCGTTGTTTTAAAGATTAAAGGGAACAAAGGGACATGAGGGAAAAAAGCGACTTTGTTTTAAATAATAATATGTATAGATGTATAGATATAGACCAATAAAACAAATTAAAATCGCGATCACATCACAATTAATCGCGGATTAATTTTCAATGTTCATGTCGTTACCTACTAATGTGTCTTATTTATCTTGAAAAAAGTACCTACTTAACTCAAGTGGAGTGTATCATTTGTAATCCCCATCTCGGTTGCAATCTCAATAAACCAATTTGCGTGGTCCGGCCGATACGCGGCCTTACATTATCGGCCTTTGTTCCGGCGACCTGACTGCTATACGACCTGCCTGCAAGGCCCTCTACACCATCCGACCCACAGGATTCCGTGAGGATAATGCCTGGGAGAGTGAGAAATTTTGGTCTTGCCGTGAGCACCCTTCTGGGCTGCGCGTGATTAAGTGTGTAGTGATTTGGAGAGCATCCAGGGGAGCTATATGCTTCTTTTCGAAACAATAAAATATCCTCATTATCTTGTGCATAACTACAAATTTGAAAAGTGCGTGACATGGTAGCCTTAGTTTCTAAGTTCTAAAGTTAAGGGAGAAGTCAAGTTGTCAAATATTAACTTGAATTCCTAAACCAAATCTTTACCAGTCAAGTAGTAACTCGACATTCCAAACCGATATTACAACTCAATATGTCGTAGCGTTTAGCGCGCGTTGAAATCTTTTACTTAGCGCGGTGCGTCACTGTCAACTTGCAGGATTTATAATACTATTTTCTATATGAAACCGTAATTTAAGTACTAATTGCATTAGCACATATACTTTCGGTGTTGCCATATCTCGCGAGATAAGCGTGAAAAGGTTAAGGGTTTTTTATGGCATCACTTTTGTTTCGTACTTTATAGGGCATTGGGGAGTGCGCGAGGTATGTCGTGCAGTGTGCTTTTACCGTGGAATTTAAAAGTACACGTCATTGATAAGCTCTTTCTTTTGGATCGTTTGAAGTTTGCTTTTTTTATCCTTTAAAGTTTTTAAAAGAAGCTTTTGATTTATTTGTAATTTATTAATTATAAATAAATCATAAGCTCCTTTACAGTGTTATAAGTTATAACACTGGAAATAAAAAATCTATTTTTTTTTGTATTAAATCCGAGCTTGAGAAAAATAGCTTTTGTTAATTGAGCTTTTCAGAATTAGTCTATTACTTTCATTAAAGTCACATATTTTAAGAATAACAATTTTACACCATTACATTAAATTGTTAACTACGTCAATTTCTAATACTTTTCCTACGAAACTATTTTGCTTCTGGCTGAACATAGAACTAACATAAAGCTACCATTTTATTTATAAGATAGAGGTGTTAGTTCTATTTTCAGCCAGAGTCGCTCGAGAAACAGCTGTTTATTGAGTATAAAAGTATAATAAGTGACTCTTTATAAGACGGCAGTGTTAGATATTAGTTCTGATTTCTAAGTGATAGTGAGCACTATCCCCTCCCATAAAAGTCATTAAACTATAGGTCTACCAGAATCTGATGGCAAAAAGTGAGAAATTAAATTGACTCTAGCTATGCCGGGGTAATTGGAATAAAACACTTTGATCCTTTTTTTCTAAATATCCTGTTTCTGTGTGTTAAACATGCAAATATAAAAATAAATCCAATGATCAAGGATATTTTTTAAAAATCTGCTGTCAAAAATTGCCATCAGATTCTGGTAGACCTATATATAATTTTGAATGTAGCCGCAACATGACTTATAGCTGATGTCATTTATTTGACAGCTATTTTGCATACCCATCCTTGTAGGTCTGTAAAATCAATCAATCAATCGGATAACATCAGTCACAATATGTAACTGACAAAATCGTCTCAGGTGTTTATCGAGGAGTGGCGAGTATTAATTGCGGTGTTTAGCGCCGTAACTACCTCCATCTATAAAGTGTGCTCGGGTGTGCCGCTATTAAGTGTATTAATCGTTTAATGACATTGTTACAGTACTGTCTAGCTTTAGTGGAAGTTGCAAAGAATACGGTAGATGTGCGACTTTAACTGCACGTAAACTGCAATAGAATCAGCGGGGCTAAAATGGTCACATTTAGCAATAATTCCTCTCAATCAATAAATAATTATTCACCGAACGACTGATCAAAACTGTCAAACTGACGAATGTCAAATTAGTACGAATTACTAGACATGAATTGCAAGCAGAATGACCATTTTGCGATAAAAAAAGAAATGAAACATATTTTGAATCATAATGTGATTCTCCAAAGCGACCATTTTAGCCCCGCTGGTCATGACTCATGATTAACAAAATGCGGACGAATGTTTGACTGTAGTTTACAAGTATTAAATACTAGCTTACCCGGCAAACGTTGTTTAGCTAGAATACATTGTAGGACTAAGCTTTTGAGACTCAAAGGTAGATCCTCGGGAGGAGTTTTAATTTCAGACGTGTTACATACAGGGTGCAATTAAACCTTCCTGCCAAATTTTTCCCGGGTTTAGGTTTCATTAGGAGAGTCCATTTAACCAAAAAAACGGTTGTCTGTAAACTCGGTTTACTGACGATAGTTGAACGTGACAACGTGCCTCTTTGTCGCTCGTTCCTCACTCTTGCTTGCACTTCAAGCCTTAAATGGAACGCCTCAGAGCGAGGTAACGCCGCATGAGTCATGTTTTTTCATGCGTGCAGCTGGCTTCATAGAATTATAAGACGTTGTCACGTCAAAAAGAGTAATGCCAGGATAAATTTTCAAAAAGTAGATCTAAGTAACGAACTGAGTACATACAGGTGGGAGGTGTGAGAGCTGTAGATCATGCAATTATTTTGCTCTCCGTTAGAAATTTTTTATTTCAATAAAATCATTGTTTCAAACTTACGTTTGAAATGATAATCCCAATATTGTGATGCCTTCATGAGGGAGTAAGAATTAAAAACTTGCATGAAACTAATTGCGTCTAAATATTCCTGTTCGTCGTCTATTTTGAAGCATTTTCAAATCCTGAAAACAAAATCATTTAGTCCATGACAATATTTTTATCGATATAGTACATTACGCCCCAAGGGAAGAAAGTATGACATTTCAACACGCGCGATATTGTCACCCGAGCCGAATGCGAGGTTGACAAAAGCGTCGGTTGAAGTGTTTAGTGTCATGCTATCCTCCCGTGGCGCGTATAGAACTTTTCATCATACAGGGGACCGAAAGTTTAATGACATCGTATATATATAAACACACCGGCAAAATTAGAGGAACATAACAAAATTTTATTTTTTTTGAAAATTATTCGCTGTTTTTTATATATTTATTTATTTATTAAATAATTGACGATTAAAAAATAAAATTTGTATTAATTTAGGGCATAAAAACGTGTAAAATAGAAAAAATCTGCAAAAATCAAAAATTAAGAAAAATCTTTGAAATTTCAGTAGTAAGTTTTTAAGTTAAATTCTTCATTTTTACTTAAGAAATGCCATGTTTAAAGCGTGTAATGCCTTCTATGGATCTCAAGAGGGTCTGGATACGCCATTCCATGCTTGCATTTTGATTGTCGATCATTTCCTGTGGGATATTCTTCTACTCCTCCAGTAGCGCCAACTCGAGCTTCTGAACACATTTTGGAGCTGGAGTTTTAACTCGTACCGTTCACCCATTAATGTGCCATCTGTCCTCAATCGGATCCACATCCGTAGACCGTGCTGACCTCTCTACCTGGGCTACGCCAGCATCATTTAGGTAATAATACCCGATTTTTTTACATAGGACGCGCATAAAATTGAAGTTACTGCCTAAAACTGTGTAAAAGGCACAACATGCAGTTCTAGGATGTTTGTGCTATAGCCCTGTACTGTCAAAGTACCATCATTAACAATCATCAGCTCCGTGCGGGCTCCAAATCATATGCCACCCCAAACCATTACGAAGCCTGCATGATAGGCCACTGTGTCCGTTAAGTTTGATGGTCTATAGCGTTCCTTACGATTTATCCACATTCTGTATCGCCTGTCAACAAAATTTACCCAGAGTTTGCTCCCATCATTGTACAGCACACGATTTCACTCACTTGTTAAATTTTTATGTTCACGCGCAAATCTTAGCCTTGCTCTTTGCGGTCCTGTCTCAAGTTTTGGTGCCCTTACTGGCACTTTTGAGTTTAATTTAACTTCTTCGATTCTTCTTCTTACTGTACAATCACTTACACGTCCATCTCGGACCTGTTCCGACAGGTTTCGTCTCTGCAAAGCAGTTTGAGGTCGATTTATTAAGGCTTGTACCCTTACAAAACGGTCATCCTGAACCATTGCCACCCGAAATCTGCCTTGTTCTCGTCTCCAAACGTAAGCCCCCCACAGACAAAAAAAAACAAATTAAAAGATTTAAGTACTTAATTATGTGTTTGTGTCTTTGAAATACTATTTAGTAAATATGTAGTGCTTAATTTGTAAAGATATTTATTGAAGTGACCATGAACGTAGAAAAAAAGGCGGACGGAGTCTTGTGATATCAGGATACAAAACTGTGTCTTCACTTTTCTTCTGAGTCGGCCATGCACACGTTCTGACGCCTGTCAAATGGTATGGACTAGCGCAAGAATGTACGCGTGCGGACCGTGTACATTCAGCCAGCTGGCCGACTCTGAACGACACAGTTTTGTGTATGGTGGGACTCCATCCGCCTTTTTTTATACGTCCATGGAAGTGACTTAACAAACTGTGTGGCACCAATCACCATGGCAACGTCCATCGCTGTCCCGAGTCGCGACTCAAAGATAAATAAAGTAGATTCTATCAGCCCTCCCCCGCTATTCCTGACTGCTGGCGATGTAACAACCATGTTGTGTAGTTGGCCCAGGCGACGTAAAATAGCTAAGTCGGTAGCCGCCTCCCCAACTCAACAAATTATTTTTATCAAATTGCCGCGTGTGATAATATTATGGTTTTGAAATAACAACTGCACGGTTACCATGGTAATGAGTTACTTCAAACAGGTAGCGGGAAGAAAATTATAAACTGTCACTGACGACTTTCACTTTGACGACCTCTGTGGCTCAGTGGTGAGCGCGTTGGTAGCTCAAACCGGAGGTCGCGGGTTCGAATCCCGCCGACGGAACAAAAAGTTTTTTCAAAGTTCCTGGGTCTGGATGTGTATTAAATATGTGTATGATATAATAAATATCTTAAATATACGTATAGTATAAAAGTATTAAATATATTTCCGTTGTCTGGTACCTGTAACACAAGTCCTTCAGGTACTTAGCACGGGGCCAGACTGACGTGGTGTGAAGCGTCCATAGATATAATATATACTAATTATTGTGAGCAGTCTGGAATAGGCATCTTTCTTCCTGCATACAAGGGAAGAAAATCAAACTTTCGGTCCTGGTATGATGAAAAACATTTATACTTTAAGTAGAGTGCATCCCTAAAGTACACGTAAAAAGCTATGCAATATTTGAAGTCAAATTATTACTTGATGTGACATTTTTATCACTAATGCCATAAAAAGCATGATTATGGGATTATTAAACTTATAAATTTTCTGTTTAGCTTATAAAAATACCCATTGATAAGCCTAAAAAACGTTGAAAACTTACGTATGTTATGTTAAATCCACGTGTTTGAGGCCGTCTCCTTGGCCGTTTTTATGGTTTATTATATAGCGGAACCACAAAACCCAACAATGTATTGTATTTAATGTTCACTTAACACTTTTATTTGCACTTTTTAAACATGAAATATTGCAGACCGACTCCTTTGTTTTTATGTCCTATTAGGATTTAGGTTTAACATAATATTTGACGTTTATACACCGATATGAGCTTTCTCTTTCACTCAACTTACTGCATCGTTAGTTAGAAAGAGTAACATTATCAACTGTCAAAATATAAGCATCGCTCACTCAAGTAGGACTTAGGAGAGAGACGGATGTCGAACGCTGCCGAACGCAAAGGCCGATTGTGCTTCCTTGTCGCTCGTTCCGCGCTCTCGCTTGCACTTCAAGCCTTATATGGAACGCCTCAGCTGAGGTAACGCCGCTAAACTGTCATGCTTTTATACTACACTATACTGTTTTTATTTTACACTATAATATGAGTATTTTATATAAATAAAATATCAGAAAAAAAATGTTGAAATAAACTGTAAGCAGCAGATAAGCATGTATTCTACTTAGGCCAGTCTGTATCGACATCAAACATTGCAAAAACGATTGTAATTACGATTTTGTTATATGTTGTTAGGTCCCTTAAGAGTAGTTAACACCCAAGTTTGCAACCCTGAAAACCCTGTGCTGTCAATGTTATTGTCAAATCAAAATCCGTTCAGTAGTTTTGCGTCTGTATCTCATGAACCGTGATAGCTAGAGAGTTGAAAATTTCACAGGTAATGTATTTCTGTTGCCGCTATAACAAAAAATACTAAAAACCAGAGTACAATAAATATTAAGGGGGGCTCCCATACAACAAACGTGATTATTTTGCTGCTTTTTGTAGATAATGTTTCGGGGGCTGTTTATCATGAACCGTGATAGCTAGAGAGTCGAAATTTTCACAGGTGATGTATTTCTGTTGCCGCTATAACAAAAAATACTAAAAACCAGAATACATAAATATAAAGGGGGGCTCCCATACAAAAAACGTGATTTTTTTGCTGGTTTTTGTAGATAATGTTTCGATGGCTGTTTCTCATGAACCGTGATAGTTAGATAGTTTAAATTTTCACAGGTGATGTATGTCTAGTGCCGCTATAACAACAAATACTAAAAACTGGCCAAGTGCGAGTCGGACAACAGATATGATTTTTTTGATCCCCTCCTCGACGAACAGACGCAGCAATATTCTTTTCAGCTGTATACTTTTTTCTGCATGCATCATGTACGGAGACTTCATTCCTCTTCAAAAGAAAATCTTTGCCCTCGAAGACCACGTTTTTCACTTGCTTCAATAAATGTAAGGATTCCCTTTTGTTTAACAGTCACAACTTTACCTTCCAGTATACTTAAATGACATATAAAACAATCGCTCGGTGAATCCGACATCCTGTATTTAATTTATTTGCGATCACACTATATTGTTTACTTTATTTCAGTTTTCAGTATTGTCCGAACTATTTTAGATGGCCGCCCTTCTTATTAATCTCTATTGGCATAAGTTCCGTCTCATGCATTTGACATTTTTCAAAATATATTTTCGTAACAATAATTTTATACTCCTATTTCACAGTTTAATATTCATAATTTTATATTAATAAGTTAGCATTTAGCAACTTTTCATTTTTATTCATTTACAATAATAAACATTTGTTTTTGTTTTTGTAGATGAAATATAATTTATTACATTTAGTTTTTTTTTTCTTGTAAAAAACCGTAGCTAGGAATATGAGAACTGTCAGCCATATCATCTTAAAACGCACAAACTATTAAATAGTATGGGCGTTATCGTCTGGTGAAATAAAAAAAAAACATCGAAGTCTCAGTAATAGGGTCCCGTTTTACCCTTTTGGTACGGAACCCTAAAAAGAAACTGAAACAAGAGCTGTTACATCGGAAATTCTGTAATTTCACAGTTTTCCTAGCACTGTGGGAGAATTGCCCATCTTTGACTTGCTGTATCTTCGCAACCAAAAGACATAGCGTATTCAGGTTTCGCTAAAATTGTAGCAAATTTAGTTATCTTTATTAAAGTTCTTACGAACGTACTTGAAAAACTCTTCGTTTAGGTAGATTTTTATAACAAACTGAAATATGTGCCAAAATTTCGCAGTTTTTCGAGCACCGTGGGAGCAGCACAGGGTTTTCAGGGTTGCAAACTTGGGTGTTAACTACTCTCAAGGGACCTAACAACATATATCAAAATCGTAATTACAATCGCGTTTGCAATGTTTCTCGTTTTTTATGTCGATACAGACTGTCCTAACTGTAATTGTTATATTTACATTGTTTCCAGTTTCCGCAAGTAAACATAGTGGCAGTATGTCATGTCGTGGTTCCATTGTTGCTGGAGGTGGTTATTTGCGACAGTTACGAGGTAACTCGAGCGTGTAAACGTTCTAGCTGTTTGTTTAAGTCGCCTCGACACGCACGCATTCGGCACACAGCTGACTACACTCCGTATAGAATACAATTAATGTGTGACCTAGGGAAGGGCGTTCCGTCCGGAGATTCCGTAATTGACCGTATTTAAAACCTTATAAACTCATAATCTGAAAGCTACAAAATTATAATAAAAATACAGCAATAATCTTCAGTATATCAACATTCCTTTTGTCTTTTTAAATTTTCTATTTTTGTTTCTTATACTCATGATAATGATTTCTTAAGTTTTCGCGAGTATCACTCATGATATTATAAGTTTAAACACTTAACAACGACAAAATCCGTAAGTGTTTAAACTTATAATATACTCATGATATCAGTTTCCAAAGTAATACCAATTTGTTAAAATTCAAGCATACATTCAGCATCTCCTTAGGATTTACAAATTACTTTTATTTGAAACTCACGCCAATAGATCGACAATATCATAAACTACATATTCGCTGTTTTAATTTTTTTTAGGACAATTTTGAACTAAGAGAAGTAACAATAATAGGGTTTTGGCGCGATCTCGGCAACGCGGCAAATGTATGACCAAGGTCGTTTGCTCGGGGGACGGCCTTAATCATACGTACGTACGTACGTCAAGGGGCAACGTAGCGTTTCAAGATAGGTAAAATTTAACTATTTTGCATTTTTCTGGTATGGTAAAACGTACAATTTGAATAGCTCTCCACTAATTTAATTATATGTCTCGTCTTACCCGTCATCGTTGTCGCGTTATAACCCGAAAACGTATAATATTATAAACTCAAACAGTTTGTGTTGTGTTCTTAGAAATTTTGCATTTTTTCGTCAATATTTTGAAAATAGTAAAAGTTTGGGCAACATTAAGGAAAAAAACGCAATAAACAGTAAATGTATAGTTACTGTTATATGCACACTTCCCAGGCAAACGCTTTTTAAAACTTGACTCAAAATAAAGTTATTTGTGTTAGTCGCACACGAGACCTTTTACAATGAAACACTTCTAATACAAGAACCATAAACAGTCTTTTCACACGGAGGTATCTAACTAAGTTGTTTAAAAAGGAATAAAGCTGGGAATTGTGTTATCTGTATTCAATACACCAAATATAGTCACTACGATCGTATTGATGACGATACGATCAAGATAGGATCCCGTGTCCTATGCCGAAATGCAAAATATTCGATGAAAACATTTTAATGTATAAAATATTTCATTGAAGATCTTCACTAAGAGTTAGGGCTTGGTTAGGGCGGCCTAAGTAATCCGTTGAGAGAGGCCTATTGGACATAGGCAATGGACGAATATAGGCTGATATTATGATGATGATGATGGAGTAATCCGTGAATATAATATAGGTGCGTACTTATGTTATATTCACGGATTACTAAATAAATACTAGGTAATCATTTTCAATGTCGCAATCTCATTCATAGTAATTTATGTACATGTGGCAGATTAAGGGCCCTAATACTGTTAAAGCTACCTTATATTTATCTAGACAAAAAAACGTTCTTTCCTCAATTTACCTTGTTATTTCTAAAGTAAAAGTAACTTTAGTTAACTCAAGAAAAATAGCGCGGGTGTAAAAAGCGTAATGTAAATGATAAAAAAAAGTTGATTGATGAATGATTGTAATGAGTTTCATAAATGTAATTTGTAAGTAAACGACGAAGGGACAAAAACAGGGCGAGTGGCGAGTCTTGAAGCGCGGTGGAGTTTTTGCGACCACTTGCGCGGTTACGATAAAACCCACCATGATTGTAGGTTTGATTCATAAGATGATTGTAATAAAAGGGATGTTATTTGCTAATTTATATTACAAGCTAGACAATAAGAAATCAAAAGGTATATATTTTTAATTTTGAAAGAGAGAAAATGCTGGCATTATAATTGTACCTAAAAGTATGCCTAACGTATAGCCACTTCATTATTTAAAATGAAAACCAATTTAACAGCAATAACAATTACAGAAAATTCTCATCGTTAAAATAAGTATAATGTTAGCCCATTATCTAATTTCTGTGTGATCCGTGAATTAACACTATAAGGTCAATGTGTCGAAGTCCATAGCCATACTTTTCTCAAATTAAACTTTAACATAATTTATTGACTTGAGATTCGCTTTTTAAAGTAACTTGTGTCATTGGAAATTATAGGCTATATATTAATTAGACCTATAATGATCTAAAAGTAGTCTTAGTTGCATTATTTTTTTATTTACGTGCTATTTTTAAAAACTCGGCGTGTAGACGGACTCCCCTTACAGTATGAGGTAAGTCCGTCTAGTAGCAATATACTCGTAGCCATAACCTGTGAAGTACTATGCATGGCAACGGTTTCTAGCAAAGCCGCAAAACGGCCATTCAAATATGTGTTTAAGGTGTCGGTAATAAGGTTCGCATTTCAGAGAAAATTAATTTTAAAACATTTTAAGGCTAGTCCGGTATATCGTAAGTCTAAGTGGTTACAAACATTTTTTGAAAAATTAAACACTAAGTATAAATATAAAATAATGTTTATTACAAATTCAAAATTATAATAATTTTTTTTATTCCTTGATAATATTAATATTTAGTCAGTTGCACACGAAAGTTACGCGTTTTTACCATTATTTTTGCCGCTCAATTAAAATTATAAGGGTTGTTGGTCCGGGAGGTAGGATTTTTCATGACGTGTATAAATCTGAAACGAATAATTATGGCATTATAAAAAGAAGTTATTTTTACAAGTTTTTTTTTGTTAACGATAAAGGGGGCAGACTAGAAAACGGATCGCCTGACAGTAAGTGAACTACCGTCACCTTTGGACACCTGTAACACCAGGGGAGTCACAAGTGCGCTGCCCACTTTTTAAAAAGGAGTACGCTCTTTTCGTGCAGTAAAATTTGGGCAATGCTATGATCTAGCAGTCCTAATTTTCAATGCAAATTAATAATAAATACATGTAGGTTTGAAAAGGTTGACAATATCTGATTCGAGGCAAGACCGGCATATGACGGCCTTTCCTTATGCAAACTAGAGGGACTTCCCAATTATTGCAATTTTAGGTTAGACATATATTGCAGGTGATAATAACGAAATTAAAGCGATATTAACGAATTGAACATCAGTAATAAGTAAAAGGATCACTAAATTACTTACATAATCCAAGAAACTCCAAAAACTCCTGTCTCCTTCGTATTCCCACTCTTTTTTATTTTTTTGGCAGAGACTTACACTCCGACTGCAAGTTCAAAACGGGAAAAAAATGGCAGATCGTTTTTTTCGTAACAGGTAGTTAGTAGCGACATGTCTGTTTCTTAGGTCAAACTAAATCTGCAATATTGTTTTACCAACTGAGCCATATGAAGCTAGGCGTTCAAATATGGAAGTTATTCCCGATAGACGGACTTACCTCCCAGACGGACTTCGACACATTGACCTTAATGAAAACTCTACAAAGTACAACTTAGTACATGTACATTGTATATAAAAGCTTGATAACAATATGATGGATCTTAACTCTTATATCTACGCATTGAAAGTTTCAGAGCGTACTTCCACTACATTATAATATTCTAAACGAGTATAATATTTACATTCACGATCGCGATGGCAGTCAACGAAACAGTCGCGATGGATGGATGGATAAGATAGTGTCAACAGGCGAGCTTTATTTGGTACTCCACTGGAATTGTTATTTGTCTAGCCACTTGAAGAAAGCGGCCGGGTTACGCTTGAAACAAATGCCGTTATGCACTTTATCAGAAGCAGTTTGAAAGATGGACTAGTTGAGTAACATATTTTTGAAACCAAAGGTGAGCTACAATGAAATAGTTTACACTGATTTTTTTTTCTGTTAAAAATATGGAAAACTTTTGATCTTCTTCTAAAACATGCTCCTAAGTTCTATTATAATTAATAAATGCCACGTAACAAATTATATTCTAGATATTAACTTCAAATATTGAATACACAGTTGCATCAAGAGAGCATTCGCAACGTTAATGGGACTACCGTCAGAACTCAAATAGTTTTGATGACGCGATGTCAGATTATAAAATGTAATACAAATTCTATGTGTACCAGGATCATACTAAAATATCATTTTCTGGTTTTATGCAGGGTCTAGATATAAGCGAGGCTTAAAGGTTAGGTTAGGCTTTTGATATTTTCTTTCGTTTTTAAGAGGGAAAGAAGAACTAGCTGCCTTATATCTTCTTATATTTTGAAGCCCACCTTTAAATGTAAATCGGCTTCTGTTACCAACTTTACATAAACCACCATACATGGAAGAACGCCCAGGAATCGCTTAATTAAAATCTGTATTGTTGTGCACGGAATTCCTATCCAATTTCAAAGCAATAATGGTCGCTTCCATAAAACAACTCCATTCTTGGCGTTTGACTTCTTTTACTCTTTTATATGCAAATTCAGAACAATTTATCAGATTGGACGTTTGAATAGGGCACTTTCTAGCACAGAGGCTGCAGTTCGCAAATGATTGTTGCCACGATACACTGGAGATAAGACTTTACGCCAGATATTATGTTTTTATTCACACTTCCAGAGTGAGATGTTCTGTGACATGTTCTGAACTTACCTTCTAAGTGTGGTGATATTTATAGTAGTGGCTTGTTCCTTCTGGTATAAATATCGTTGGAGTAGGTTTATAGTCTATAACTTTAAGTGAACCGGCAGGGCAATGACCAATTACTATTTATTAAGTCCGGAATCTTAATATTCACAAATTGCTGTCATCTATGAAATTATTAAGTCGTAACTATAGAGTTACTGGAAGACGTAATTAGCCTAGGTACTAAACTTTAATTAAAATAACGAAGTACAAAGATTAATTCACCTTTTGAAAGCTACTCAGAATACTAATAGGAATTATTTATTAGTTCCGAGCTTGCAATGGATTTCAACCCATCGCAAATTAAATATATGATCTGGAGGTTTTTTATATTTTAGTATTTGCTTTCTAAGAGATCAGTATGAACCTCCATTTACGATGGTTTCGAAGGTACGATCACAAATTCGCCATCAGTTATAAAGAAGTTTGAGCGTGTGTGGCCAGCATAAAGAAGGTAAAATGATAATGATAAAGTATATGAAGATTTAACGCAATCAATTAAGATTGCGAACACAAGTGAGATAGGTATCTGCGGGACGCGGCAGCGGTGGTCTGGCCGCTATCACCGTGATCGACGCCCTAAGGCCCGCGCCTTATTGTTCGAGGTGGTGGGTATTCTGCCGCACTAATGGAAAACGGTGATAATAGCTTTGGGACCGTATAAAATACGTCACTATATTTTCATTACTTTATCCATTCTCGTCACATCATTCCACATGTCGTCGACGCCCCCCTCTTAAGAATGTTACGCCCTTTAGGTGTTACATACTTTATGGACGAACCCTCGTGCGCTCAAAAAACGCAGGAGTACTTTGTAAAGAGTTTGTTATCATCTAGTGAGGATCGCACTTAAATTTATACTAACAAGCTTTTCTTCTTGAACGTTTAACGCTAGATACGTGATATTTAAAACAACTTTCAACTTTCTTCCTAAACCCGTAGATATCTTCTAGCCAAGTCTTGTTAGGAGTAGGGTCAAGTACTTGACAAGTAAAGGATTCTATAAAGTTTTAATAATTTATATAAGGAGATGTAGATACATAAATAATTTTATTTCTCCACATAATATAATAACTGTGTCTAGTTACGAGAATAAGGTTTTATACATTGTATTAAACATAAAACTAACATTTTATAGCCGAGCAATATTCACTATAGAATTGAAATGTTACAAAGATACATTCTAAACTAAAAAACAACCTCACATTCAATGCAGTCAATGCAAAAATATCGCCAGCGAAACGTGTCTCAATAGGATAATACTTACCAGAGGTAAAAACGCGTGCGCCAACTAGTTAGACCAGCTCAGATGTTCCGATAAGACCTAGGTTCCCTTTCCGGTTCTAGGGCTATTGAACTTCCTAGCATAAGGGAGTAAAAACCTGCGCAATTATACTTGCATAATACTTGCTTTTGAGGGGAATGATGATGTGAGGAATGTCAGCTATTTAAACAGTCCCGTCACGCCAGTGGGCAGTGGCCAGGGTACAAAGGTCGAATTATGTAGATCTCCAAGAAGGTACAAACTAGTTTTTACTTAGGGTTGTGTTAGAAATAATATGAAGAGTTCTGTGTAGGTTTTGTTTACTTTAAATATAATTTAGTAGTAGTTATTTCAAGGTCCAAAAATAAATTGAAGATTAATTAATCATTAGTAAAATGCCTCAATTTCTTAATCTAAAAGAAGTATTTACTTCAAAGTTTGGCTTGCAGTGCACATAAAGAAGAAACAAAGTCATAATTTGTATGCCATAATCATTGTACCTACTCTATTTCGTTTTACTATCGACAACTGCTGTCTGCCTTGCAGTTCCTCCCTTACTTTAGGATAATAAAGTAAAATTATTCCCAGTACTAAGGCAAAATTTAGATACTAAATATATTGTGTACTCTATATAAATACCAAGTACCTAATGTTTTGCAGTAGCATCCAGTGTAAGCAGTAAACATAATGCTAGAGGTATTATGTTTACTGCTTACACTAACCAGCAGAAGTATAATTTACACAGAGCCAGTACTGGCTGCCAATAAGACTGGCTGCCAGTATTGGCTTGGTATATGCCGCGTGTGAACAGTTTGGCCTGGCTTGAAAAACTGTTCACACGCGGCATATACCAAGCCAATACTGGCTGCCAGTCTTATTGGCAGCCATTACTGGCTCTGTGTAAATTATACTTAAGTACGCTATAAATCGTTTTCACAGTCGTGTTTACTCGAGTGCGCTTCAAGGTTAAAATTAATATTTATAAAGCTTAATGTGAGGTCCACAATAAGGCCGAATAATAAGCGCAGCGCTTTGGGCAGACGCACGATTTGAAATACGCTGCCATTGTGAGGCGTATGCTGAATAAATATTTAACTAAGGACACCTATACACTTTTGTCTAGTTTATTCTTACGACTAAAGTTTAAGTTTCGCCGGGGTTGAAACAGTATCCTGCCGCTTGCGGTATTCATACATTTTCCGGCGATAAAAAGTATGCTATGCCTTATGGTCCTGTTAATTTATATGCCAAATTTCATGAAAATCGGTCAAGTAGTTTCGGATACTATTTAATGAAAACAAATAAAAAAATCTCTTTATAAAGAGAGAGAGAGAGAGAGAGAGAGAGAGTCTATAAAACAGGATATTCAAATACAGCTTCTTTCCTGTGTAAGTCTATAAATGTCAATAAAACAGGATATTCAAATACAGCTTCTTTCCTGTGTAAGTCTATAAAAGTCAATAAAACAGGATATTCAAATGCAGCTTATTTTCCTGTTTAAGTCTATAAAAGTCTATAAAAAAATAGTTTAATACAAGAGATTGCGAGCGTGCAATATAATGATTTATGTTATTTGTTATCCTGAATTCAACAATAAAATTTATAGTTATAAAACTTCATGTTAAATATTTAAATTTGAATTATTTTAACTTACTTATATAATTTTTGCTAAGCACAAGAATACGATTTAAGACGTCAGTGTTCTAAGATATCTTTCGTATACGTTCATAGTGAATACTCGAAAGTATTGTATGCAGACCCTTATCGCCCACCGCGGCTCACACAAAGCCCCGTGATTGATTTTTGAGGAGCACTTATATACTTATTGCGTTTTATAATTTGAATAATCGATTTAATGGCCAGCCAATTAAACTGAAGCGTATTCGATACTTGTTTGTCTTTATAATTTAATGCCCCCGACTTGGAACCGAATACGTGAAAGGGACCCCGGCTTTTTCAGGGTTCGGTGGTTAAATTTAGTTTGTGAGTCCTTAAAAAGTAGCTTAGACCTTCGGTGTAGGCAACTGCGATATCTGGTATATGATTTTTTTAAGTACGAAAAAAGGCACTGAAAATACTTACACTAGGAATTCGAATTCCGAAATACATATTACTTCAATTTTTCCTTTACCGGGACACAAAGTATCTCCATGCCTAAGCTAATCGGTTCAGGGCGTGAAAACGTAAAAGACAAACGGACAGTCAGACACACTTTTAGCATTTATAATAATTATTAGAATAGATATTGTGTGTGTGAGTTTGTTCTTTCACCATCTAAGTGGGCCCCTAGACGTACAGAGACAATATTTTATTGTGCAATATTAATGAACAATTTATTTCACAATAAGATTGAAAGGCGGGCGCGTTCAAAATCAACTGCCCCCCTACCATGACATCTTATAGCAGTATTACTTTAATATTACTTTCAGATTTCGCACAAACAAAAAAGATAGCTATGTTTATATAAATAGAGTTCATGTTTGTTTATGCGAAGTTCAAAAGTAATATTAAAGTAATACTGCTATAAGAGCTCATGGTAAGGCCCCTGGTCAATAATATTGCACAATACGTGATATTTCACTTAAACAAATTAATCGTCTGGACTATAGTTGGGGAGGAGAAGAGGGGATTTCGGGAGTAGCGAGCGTGTCAGATTAAGCTTGCATAGGCTTCCGATATGTGTCTAGTTATCATGGTATGGAAATCAGATTTCTCACGTGGTGGGTAAAAATTTTTTTAAATATTAAAATGTCGTCGGATCTGTCAGATTAAGATAGGGGATGTTTAGTATATACCACAAAGAAGCTTCCATATAAAGCACTGACGATTCAAAGGTTAGGTAAGCCTGTAGTGAAATTTTAAAATATAAAATATAATATAATGCTTCATATTTTCTTAACTAAGATTCGCAGACATTTTATTTTGCTCTAAACTAAATGATTTAGTCCTTGTTGTCTAAAATATAATATTATTTATAATTAACCTAGCAATTTTCTCAATATAATATATTTTACCCACCCCTATATAATAACAAAACGCTCTTATTATTTTTTTATCAGCTTTACCTAAAATGTGCAAAACCTACTAGGTCTCTATGACGCTCGAGTGACTACATGAATAGCACCCTCGCCTCCTCTACTAAAAGTAACCCGCTAAGATACGACTCAATCGTAGAATTTAATAAACAAAAGCGCCACCTAGGTTTTCCAAGTGAAACTGATTCTTCCTTGGGCTTTCTTAACAGTAATCAGCTCACGTAGAACCTGCGCCACAGAGTCATGGACTAAGATAATGATACAACATGATAATAGATGGCGCTGACAAAACTTTTGAATTTAAGACGGAATAGTAGGCAAAAAATGTATTTTTTGTATGGGAGCCCTTAAACATTTTTTTTATTTAAATTTTATTATTAATAAATAATAATGATTATTAAGGTACAAACATAATTAATAAGGATTTTTTGTTTTTAGTATTTGTTGTTATAGCGGAAACAGATATTATGTAACATAATATCTAATCTGTGAAAATTTCAGGTCGAGTCTAATATTAATAGCTGTATAGCCAATGAGTTTTGTATATAGCCTGTATATAAGTGGTCTTGAGATACAGCCTGGAGACAGCTGATAGACGGACAGACATCGAGGTCTTAGTACATAGGGCCCCGTTTTTACCCTTTGGGTACGGAACCCTAAAAACACTAAATTCAAATTCAAATGTCTTTATTGCTAGAATGTTGTACATTATATATAAGGGTGAAGACCTAATGGCAGACACTTTAAGGAAACATGAAACATTCGAATGTTATAAAATATAATATAATTTATGAAAATAAAGGATTGATAACTTCTTCCATGTCTTCAGTAACTCTTACAAAATAAAACTATTATAATTATTCTCTGACAAATCAATAAAAAAATTAATTATTGGTCTTTTTGTAAACTTAGTCATAAGTACTAATAGATGACATCACAATAAGCGAACAACACTAATAGTAGACACCAATATGATCTAATAGTTGACATAGAACATTAAATTACATTTTACATTTTTCATATTATTAGGTCTTTATTTGCCGTTTTTAAAAGATTTCATTTACTTCATCATAGTAACTACATGCATCAGAAATATTATCCACGTTGTCTCCAGATTCTATTCATTCTTCTTCCATGCTCAAACTATCTTTCCTTTTATTTTTATTTTTCATATTTTTTTCCCAGCAAATTTATTTTTAGTCTTAAGTCTCCATGCTTCTTTTGCCTCTTCTTTTTTCTTCTTTTTGTTCTCAGTTCTCTTTTTTCTTCTTTTTACTGCTACAAAACTAAAGCATCGATTTTTAGATTAGTGCAAGGTCTAATATTAGACACCATGTCCATTTTTAGGTACAGTAGTTCTAAGTTCTTAGTTTGTTAATAGAATTATATTTTTAGAGAATAGTGATGATATTTGCAGTAGAATAAAGTACAAAATAACTTTAGTATGTATTGAAAAACTAAAAGATGAGATCCATGTCATCTATTAGGTTTTTTTTACATTTTCAAGAACTAATAGTAGACACTAGACACCCTTTATATTGTTAGGGAAAATGGATAAAAGATCAGAAATAAACATTAATTAGTGTAAACAACATGACCATTAATCCAATGAAGTCAATAGAAATTACAAAAAATCTAATAAATGTATTCAAAACTTACGTGCAAAATTTCGCCTTCCTTAACCTATTTGCTAAGAAATTGCCGGGTGCGTGTTGACGCGGTCACATCATTTACGAAAACTGATCCCATTTTAAAATTTTGTTCCCGAAGGCATCCCTAATATATTTTTTCACATCAACAGATAGCATAAGAAGCTTATAAAATTTACAGTGTTGAGAAATAATTAGAATAATTCTTATTTTTATGGCATTTTTGTCGTAAGTGTCATCTATTAGTTCAGTGTCTACCATTAGCGCCTTTCCCTTACATGTCTTATAATAATTAACTACTTACTTTAATTATAGTTCTAACATTCTGCCATAACAATGGCGTGCAATTAAATTAAAATATATGTAAAGAAACCAAATAGGGTATAATTATTAATTACATAATATTATAAAGGTATAGCTTTATCTACCTAAAATTAGTACACATGTTTATGCCTGACATGATGACTACTCTCATAGACACTGTGAATTTAAATGTTAAAGCGAAGCCACACATTATACTTCATTGCGTTGCGTTGTGTCACCGTTTTTTATCGCCCAAATTAGTTTATCGTGCGGGGACCTTACATTTTTTGACATAAAAAGTATCCTATCCTTTACCGGGACACAAAATATCTCCATACCCACCAAAATCGGTAACGGTTTGAGCGTGAAGAGGTAACAAACAGACAGACAGACAGACAAACAGAAAGACACACTTTCGCATTTATAATAATATTAAGTACATTAAGTATGGAAGTATGGATGAAGTGGTGGCACTGTGCTATCACCAGTCTTGTAATAATTGTGTCGTGCGTCACCGCAACGCAGCTATGCGACAAACATTGCGTTTCCGTTGCTACGACGCAATGCAGTAGAACAGAGCAGTGTGGCTTACTCTATATCAGGGATGTTGCGAATATCCGCATCCGCAAATGCGGAGCATCCGCATAGATTTGGACATCCGCATCTGCATCCGCATCCGCATTAAATCAATGCGGATTTTTATGCGGATGCGAATGTCATACGAGTTGCGACAAGAAAAAAAGCGGGAATAGCCCGTGCCGTTTGCGCGACAATAATATGACCGATAGCTATGTCCACACTATGCGTTTTCGTCTTCAATTTTCGCCATCTTCTTTGTATTCAACTTTCGTTTGGCGCTTTCAAATTTCAATAATTAAATGCGTTAACTAACGCAACGCCAACATTGTCTATCAGTTGCAGTGTCTGTCAGCTTTGTAACATGTGCGACGAGAACGTTTTACTGGGTGGAATGTGTGCGGCTAATTTGCTCATAAGAAATTCCAGAAAAAATAGAACTTAGCGAATATTTTGGATACGGTCAGAGTGCATGCGTCGCGGGCAAGCCTCACGTACGCTGTTGACTGCGCTATGACGCATGCCCTTGATGAACAAAAAAAGACACAGTGTGGACAAAGCTAATGGGAGCGAAAAAGCTGGGCAAGTGCGTATCAGCCACGCACAATAGAGGGTTCCGTAGTACCGCCAATTTTAGGTTTTGTATGGTCAATGAATATACAATAATTACAACGTGTTTTACACTACTAACAATATCATCTCATTGCGCCTAAAGGAATCTGAACAAAAAGTTCCTTTGCACTTCTCAATAACTTATGAAGTCTTCTTAGCCGTGATAGTTTTTCTTTTAAATTTAGAATATTTCCTACTCTCGTGAATTACGTATTCCACATTTCCAGAAGTAGCAGCTTAGCTTTTTTTCCACTTTAAAACTTCATAATATTTCAAAAAATATGGATACCTAAACCGAAAAATGGTCTTTGAATACTCGTAATATTTTTAAAAAACCTATCCAACGCCACACCACACGGTTTTGACGCGAAAAAAATAATCATCCCCACGTCCCCAAAAAAAATTTAAGATTTTATAGACCATTTTGTCGGCATCATTAATATTATGTGTATTCATGCCGAATTACAGCTTTGTAGGTCCTATATGATCTCTGAGCAAAGCCGCGGATAGACAGATATTTTAATTCTTCATTTATATACAATATTTATATAGGATCTGAGGCGTGTTTCGAAAATGTACCAATTATGTCTCAAAAGAAAACAAAACACATGGAATCTTTTACCACATGTCTTGATTGCAATAAATACCTCGATTATTTATATTTTCAATTATTTTTTCGAACAATCTGGAAAAAATCGAATTTTCGTCATAGCTCAGGCGAAGAAAGAGACAGTGATACGATTCGACGTATAAAATAGAACTGTCTCTTTTATGTAAATGGTTTTTCGTATCTTTTGTTTCACTTATCTGTCAAATTTGGCAATGTTTGCAATTTTGAATTTGAAAATTGTTCGGAAGGCATTTAAGCCGGAAAACAGTATGGACGTAAAAGATTTTTCAATGTTTGCAATTTTGAATTTGAAAATTGTTCGGAAGAGATTTAAGCCGGAAAACAGTTTGGACGTAACAGATCTGTATCAGGGATGTTGCGAATTTCCGCATCCGCATCCGCAAATGCGGAGCATCTGCAAAGAATTGGACATCCGCATCCGCATCTGCATCCGCGGATGTGAACCTCTAAAAATCCGCATCTGCATCCGCATCCGCGGATGTGAAAAAATCGGGATCCGCAACATCCCTGCTCTATATTATGTGTTAGCGATGCCCGGGCAGCAATCTACTCCATGAATGGGAACGAACGAAGATCGGTTTTACGGTTCGTCATTTTTGTTTTAATTCCGTCGAATTCTGTGCCGGCACGGCATTCATCAGCTTTTGACGTATATTGAAAAGGAATCTCTTGTGTTCAACTTTTTTTTGTTTCCAATGTATCAAAATATTCGTTCAAAGTAGAACGTTAGCTAATTAAAAAAGTTTACGTAATAATATCTATTTCAAGTAAATATTTTTGCAGTCTTTTGCTAAAGAAGTAGTGGCCAACCACTTGCGTTGATGGACTCGAGTTCGAATCTCGGTTAAACAAAAGCTTTTGTTTTTGCAGCAAAACTAAAGTCAAGTTTAGGTACTATCAGAGAATTTGATTCATAGGCAAAAAGTAGGCTTAAGGCATACGTAAGTTGGTCGGCAATCGGAATATGTAAAGCCCAGCCGACTGGTAATGTTAACATTGATAAGACTTAATCCGACCAAATAACGTTGGTCATCTATCTACCTATAAATAAATTTATCTGTCTTATTATATTTCGCGACTTCATTCTTAGCGATTTATGCTTACTTATTGTATGGTGGCGCTTCCAAGCGTTACCCTTGCACGTATTTTAGAGACGAAAAAAAAAAAAATGTCATCCCTTTTATGTCGCCTGTCATACTTGTCAGGGCGCTTAGATGCAACTTGCGAGCTGCTCATTACGCGTTTTCGTGCCGAGCCCTTCGCACGTTTACAATTTACCTACGGCGTGTGCTCTCAACATGGGGAAGAGACGCAGGAGTCCAGACAGTGAAGAAAATATACGAAGGAAGATAAGAAGATTGGAAAGAAAATTGAAGAAACGAGGCTGAAGAATTTCATCTTCGTCGAGTAGTAAGTTTTAATTCTGATGCGAATAGCTAACATTATAATTATTATTCATAATTATAATAACCAGGGCTATATCCATCTATACATATTATATGTATTACCTACGCACCAGCGTTAAATTGGGTCGGAACAATGGCGTCGTTCCATTGTGATTTTATTTCCATCTACCGTCTTATGACGATGAGAATGCGCAACTGCCAACACCCGGGCTTTTGCTGTTCGAAAACGAATAAAATACGCAACTACCAAACCAGGGTCTTTGCTGTTTTTTAATCACAACTTCTGTTATTGACAGATCACCAAGATTCTGCTGAAGAAATCGACCGCGTGCCGGCGATGTCGCCGCAGCTATCGGGCGACTGCGCGCCGCAGCTATCAGGCGACTGCGCGCCGGAGCTGTCCCTCACACCGGCTGCCACCCCGTCGGACCCGTCAGCGCACGTGGAACCTGATATCGTTCAGCCGCTGGGACCAGCTGATAATACCACGCCAGGTGAGCTACATGCAAATCTGGATGAGGAGCTATTACAGCTTCTCGGCGAAGCTCCAGAGCCGGAGATAACACTCGGCAAGGAGGTGCATAAAGATATTGCGGGTAGATGGCATGAGGTTATTAAAAAAGGCCTTAAGAAGGACACGAAAGAAAGAATATTTAATGAATATCGTGTACCTGAAAATTGTAACTTATTAATACCGCCACTGCTCAACCCGGAGGTAAAAGCAGCATTGTCCGAGAGTCTCGTCAAGCGTGACACCGCTATGGCGGGTAGACAAAAACATTTAAGCGTCACCATAGCGGCGCTCACCACAGTTATAGATAAGATTATAACCAAAAATGTAATTGAACATAAAGAAATTTTAAAAATTGCGAGTGATGCGTGTCGTATTTTGTGCGATATGTATCGATATGAGTCCGAGACTAGGAGAAGATTCATTATCTCCTCTATTAATAACGAACTTAAAGACGCTTTGAATAATATTAGTTCAGACAAATACTTATTTGGAGAGGATTTATCAGAGAGATTAAAATCGGCAAAAACCGTGCAAAAATCTGGCCAGTCGCTCAAACAGAGACTCCCCAGTAGTTCTGCTTCTTTTCATAACAAACAACGGGAAAACTACAATGCCCCGCACCAATGGAGGCCGGGTGCGGGGCCGACGCAACAGGGCCAGCGCCAGGCGGCAAGACACCCGCGCGCGCCGCCCCGAGCGCCGCCGCGAGCCGCCACGGGAGCCCGCAGGCCCGCGCCTCCGCCGGCGCCGACAGTGACGGCGCGAACGCAGACGCGCAGGCCGACCCGTCGTTGAACGAGGTACCGTATGCAGGCCGCTTACGTAATTTTTATGACGAATGGCAGAAAATTACTCGAGATAAAATTATATTAGGATATATCAGCGGATATATTATACAGTTTAAATCAAAACCGTTCCAACACAACGTACCGTCTTATAACATTCCTAATGTAGAAAAAGCTGATTTTGATATTTGTATTAAAAAATTAATTAAGATAAGAGCGATAGAAAGATGTACTCCCCTGGCAGATCAATTTTTGTCTCCTATATTTTTGATACCGAAACCGAACGGAGAAAAACGTTTTATATTAAATTTAAAATCTTTAAATAAGTTCATCACCACCAAACATTTTAAAATGGAAGACTATCGAACGGTATCAAAATTATTAACGCCTGTTACATGGCTACCATTGATTTAAAGGATGCATACTTTTTAATACCTGTTCACGAAACCTGTAGGAAATATCTTCGTTTTCAATATGAAGACATATTATATGAATTTACATGTTTACCTTTTGGCCTATGTATAGCTCCATATATTTTTACAAAAATTTTAAAACCGGTGATGGAATATTTTAGAAAACATGAAATTATTTGTGCTATATATTTAGATGACTATATTAGTTTAGGCGAAACGTTAGAAGAATGTCAGGGGCATATAAATTTTTCTTGTAATTTATTTAAAAAAATAGGATTTATTGTTAACAATAACAAGAGTAACTTAGTTCCTGGACTGAAATGCAGATATTTAGGTTTCGTTTTTAATTCTTTTAACATGACTTTGGAACTGCCAACTGACAAAAGAGAAAAAATAAAAGAATACATTAAATCTTTTGTACATAAGAAAAAATGTAATTTAATTAATTTTGCTCAATTAACTGGATTGTTGGTATCGGCGTGTCCCGCGATAGACTACTCGTGGCTTTACACAAAGAGCCTAGAGACACTTAAGTTTTCATACCTCGCTGAGAATCCTAGTTATAATCAAACAATTATTATATCAGATGAAGTCAAACAGGATCTTAAGTGGTGGTTAAGTCACGTAGATACAGGTTCTAGTATAATAAAATCACAAATTTTTATTTGAAATTTTTTCTGACGCTTCACGAACCGGTTGGGGAGTTTATTGTAATGGTCAAAAATCTTTTGGGCATTGGACCAGTGATGAAATGGATCTACATATCAATGAATTAGAGTTAAAAGCGGCTCTTTTCGGTTTAAGAATTTTTACTAAGGATCTTAGTAGTCGTGAAATTTTGTTAAGGATTGATAACACGACTGCTATATCTTGTATTAACCGTATGGGTAGTGTTCAATATAAACATTTAAACTCGGTCGCTAGAGATATATGGCAATGGTGCGAAACCAGAAAACTGTATGTGGTCGCGTCATATATTAATACTAAGGACAATTTACAAGCAGACAGCCTATCGCGTAGAAAATTTTCTGACACAGAGTGGGAATTAGCCGATTATGCGTTTGCGAAAATAAGGAAATATTTTGGTGAATTTGATGTCGATTTATTTGCTAGTCGTGCCAACGCAAAATGTTCCACATATGTCACATGGCATAGGGACCCCGGTGCTTGGGCAGTAGATGCATTTACTATCAACTGGAACAATATATACTTCTACGCTTTCCCACCGTTTTCATTAATTTTAAAAACATTAAGAAAGATTATAACGGATGAGGCAGAAGGTGTTATTGTCGTACCTTACTGGCCGACACAGCCGTGGTTCCCATTGTTTAAAAAATTAAGTAAAAATAGACTCTCGATTACTTTTGAACCTAACATTAACCTGTTAAAATCTCCTTTCAGTGTCCCGCATCATCTCCATCCCACCTTACGCCTAATTGCCGCGAAGTTATCCGCCAGAAGTATTTGAAGATGTCCCTGTCGGAGGAATGTATAGAAATCATTCTTAATTCCTTATCTGACAATACATACAAACAGTATGATAGTGGAATAAAACAATGGATTCTGTTTTGTAGGAGCCATAATTATGATTTTTACGATGTGTCGGTGAACAGAGTAATTGCTTTTTTAACTGATAAGTTTAATAAAGGTGCTAAATATGGTACTCTAAATAGTTTTAAATCTGCTTTATCTTTGCTGCGTACTGATTTAGAAAATAATCATATGCTTAAAAGGTTTATGAAAGGAGTTTACAGAATGAGACCGGTCAAACCAAAGTATAGTGTAAGTTGGGATACCAATATTGTATTAACGTATATATCTCAACAGTGGCCCAACGAGGATCTCAGTCTGGAAACTCTTTCTAAAAAGACTGCTATATTGTTGGCTCTTGTAACAGCACATAGGGTACAGACTTTAAGTTTAATAAGGATTAGTAATATTAATTTAACTAAGGATGAGATCTTGATCTATATTCCAGATATCATTAAAACCTCTAAACCTAACAGTTTTCAGCCAGTACTAAAGCTTCCGTATTATTTACAAGACAAAAGAATATGCCCCGCATTATGTCTCTTAGAATATTTAGATAAAACTAAATTGTGTCGTAAATCTGATTACCTTTTTATTAGCTTCAAAAAACCATATAACAAAATTTCTACTCAAACTTTGAGTAAATGGATCAAAGAAATTTTATGTAAAAGTGGTATTGACACTACAATTTTTGGAGCTCATAGTACTCGCCACGCAGCGACAACGAAAGCTAATAAATTGGGAGTAAATATAGAGATAATCAGAAAATCTGCAGGCTGGAGTCATTCTTCAGTTACATTTGCAAAATTTTATAATAAAGAAATTGTTTCTTCTGATTTAGCTACAAAGCTGTTGGATGATTTTTTGTAATAAGTTCCTCATTATGTATAAAGATAAACATATTATGTTATTATTTATAAAGCTAAGCATATCTAAGCTGATGTAACAGTATTAAAAACAAACACTGTTATTTTTGTATGGCAAATATAGTATAATAAATTATGATTTTACATTTTATATTTGTTTTACTCTGAACATCATACAATAAGTAAGCATAAATCGCTAAGAATGAAGTCGCGAAATATAATTGAAGATCAAACGAACTTACCTTAAGTGAAGTTCGATCACAATTATATGAGCGACTTCATTCTTAGCGATTAATCCAAACCCTCCCTAAATAGACGATACTGTAAACAGTATTTCCCTCCCTAGGAAATGACAAATATAAAATGCACACCGTAGGTAAATTTTTGCTCTAAACAAAATGAGCAGCTCGCAAGTTGCATCTAAGCGCCCTGACAAGTATGACAGGCGACATAAAAGGGATGACATTTTTTTTTTTTTCGTCTCTAAAATACGTGCAAGGGTAACGCTTGGAAGCGCCACCATACAATAAGTAAGCATAAATCGCTAAGAATGAAGTCGCTCATATAATTGTGATCGAACTTCACTTAAGGTAAGTTCGTTTGATCTTCAATTGTACACTGTACCTGTAATAAAGGCATCTACCTATTATAGGTACATAAACATTAACCATTCGTCCCTCGGACGGGCAGTTTCTCTGCTCGCGGTCATTAAAGTCGTGTAAAGCTATTATAGTGAGATATGCCGGGCCATTCACATCAAATCATAATCCATTATATTGATACTAAACGCTTAAGGGCGTTCCGTCCGGAGATTCCGTAATTGACCGTATTTAAAACCTTATAAACTCATAATCTGAAAGCTACAAAGCTATAATAAAAATACAGCAATAATCTTCAGTATATCAACGTTCCTTTAGTTCTATTTTTGTTTATTATACTCATGATATCAGCTTCCAAAGTAATACCAATTTGTTAAAATTCGAGCATACATTGAGCATCTCCTTAGCATTTACTTGAAACTCACGCCAATACATCGACAATATCATAAACTACATATTTGCCGTTTTAAATTTTTTTTAGGACAATTTTGAACTAAGATAAGTAAAAATAATAGGGTTTTGGCGCGATCTCGGCAACGCGGCAAATGTATGGCCAAGGTCGTTTGCTCGGGGGACGGCCTTAAGGTCCGAAACGGCAAGAATTGATGAGACCGACATAATATTATGCTTTGAACTCTAGACTCTAGAGTCCGTATACGAAATTTTGCCGATTTCGCTCATTTAGCAGACGTGATTTAAAAGTTAAAATACAGTATTTCTATAAGTTTTAATGCACAACATGTAAGATCATTTCAATTATAATCTAATGTTGCAGCTAGATTTTTTATTTTTTTAAGTATCATTAAATAATCCAACTCAAACCCGCGACAGTTTAGAATATCACCTGTTTATGGATTGTATTGACGTCTTACCGGTATGAAAAAAATACAATGTACTGTTGAGAAAGTCGTCTATACAATGTTGGAATTACTTTTTACCACTTTCTTATAAAAAACACTTTAAAAAACAGAATCTGCCCGCTAACTTGGCGATCGTCCTTTTTCACCTGGCATATTATGAAAGACGGGCGTGAGTGTGAAGAGTCAAGAGAGCAGTAGGAAAGATAGTACGGGCTCTTTAAGTTTAAAGTTTTCTGCTTTAGGAAATATCTCTTGGTGAGTTTTGTGACTCGTCCCCTGGTTTTGAGTATGCAACAATAGATAATGGACAAATATCCACAATCGTCGATCAGAACTCAATTGTTTCCGGGGCCTTACATAGCGTAAATCAAGCAGAATGTAAGGGAAATAAATATTCAGAATGTGGCTGGTTATCATAATCAGCGCTTTATGGGATCCTAGCTAGCTTCAAGATATATTTTTAATTTTTATGTTATGATGGAGAAACACAACAATGAAGGTTTAAATAATGTTAGTATCTGAAGATACTCGTGTTACATATTCCGAAAACTTCAATTGATGTATAAAATACTAATTATTTATTTATTTATTATCTGACAATTTGCTTTCGCGGGGTTCAAAGTGTCCCAATTACCTTCATCAAAATTGGTTGAGCATCACATTCTAGATACAAAGTCCAGGACATTTCTACAAAGTTTGTATCACATTGTAACAGCTGATGATCATCATGATTTCTATTTCACACAACAATAAATTATTGACATTTTCATGACAATGTTTGTGTAATTCTGATAAACGCGTGCCGTCGCGCGGAAAATCGTTTGAAGCTCCGGGCTGAATCAACACAATCACAAACGTCTTGACTCTTCAAAAGTCTTGTTACATACTGTGTCTAGATAATATTATATACTTTTTACCCGCCTACGGCTAGATCGAAAGGAAGGATAGTGATTTTCACAGTCTACTTATGTACGTAAGTTTTACCAATTAAGTACTGATGTCTGATGGCCGGTTTAGAATACAATATATTCCTTTCCAACCCAGCAGTTTTTTCGCTAAATTGCTTTCCAATGTATTTCAGTGCCCGTTTACATTATTCCATATTATAGTAATCATATGGAATACATTAAAATAATGTAAGCCGACCATTACAATACTTTTATCAGCGGTTCCAGCTTCACAATTTTGTTATTGTTTCAAGGCTACATTAATGTTTCGGGATAAAAAGTAGCCTATGACATATTATGGCTGTGAGTATGCATAATTAGTAGGCATTAACTTTCTTTTGTTTGTTTTTATATTATGTATTATGTTTAACTAACAGGACCGACATGTTATCTATACTTATAAAATTACATGTCCTGACTGACTGACTCACTGATTCATCATTGCTGAGCAAAAACTGTTAAAGTTACAGCCACGAAATTTGGTGAGTAGGTTTGTTTTATTAAGTAGGCACCCACTAAGGAAGGAATTTAGCAAATTTTACCCCCAAGGGGGTGAAATAGGGGTTGAAAGTTTGAATGAAAGTTCGTCATTTCATGAGTTAGAAACATGAAACTTTATTTTTGCGTTACTGATAAAAAATGAATGGATACGTTTTTAAGCGTTTTTGGAAATTCTACCCCCAAAGGGGTGAAATTGGGGTTGAAAGTTTGAATGAAAGTCCGTTATTTCTTAATGTAGAAACTTGAAATTTTATGTTTGGGCTACTGATTAAAAATGATTGGATACGTGTTTAAGCGTTTTTGGAAATTCTACCCCCAAGGGGGTGAAATAGGGGTTGAAAGTTTAAATGAAAGTCCGTCATTTCTTAAGTTAGATACATGAAAGTTTATTTTTGGACTGCTGATTAAAAATGAATGGATAGATATTTAAGCGTTTTTAGAAATTCTACCCCCAAGGGGCTGAAATTGAGGTTAAAAGCTTGAATGAAAGTCCGTCATTTCTTGAGTTAGAAACATGAAACTTTATTTTTGTGCTACTGATTAAAAATGAATGGGTACGCATTTAAACGTTTCTGGTAATTCTACTCCCAAGGGGGTGAAATTGGGGTGGAAAGTTCTCATTTAGAAACATGAAAGTTTATTGACGTTTGCATTTGACGTTTGCTTAAATAGGGTCCCGTTTTTACCCTTTATACAAGGAACCACAAAAAAAGGGAAAACTATCCATCTTTGTTATTAAGTATTATACTATGTTAACGCGCACGAAGTCGCAGGTAACAGCTAGTTAATGCTATAAAGGTCCTATAAATAAAATAGAAAAAAGTAGCCTATGCGTAAATTAAGAGACTAAACTACCACCATGTCAAATTTGATCAAAATACGTATAGAAGTTGTAGCGTGAGGAAGAAATAGTACCTACTTTCTCCAAAGTAGTGCAGGTAACATAGACATTTGGCATTTTGGCAAGTTGGGTGACAATGTTTATAATGCAAAGCAAAGCATGATAGGATGAACCGGGTAGCTAACATTTTACAACATAAGAGTACTCTTACTAACTATATTTATATTAATACTTATTTTTTCCCTTATAATTTGAATAAACCATGTTACTCACTACTTCGTCATATTATGGGCAGCAGAAAGCAGCTATACATAAAATAATATATTATGTTACCGTTAATGTGCGTAAATCAGTTAGACTGCAAATTAACAAGGTATTCTGCAGATTATCTGGGTCAGTAAAATTGCGAAAAGTTTATACTATTCTCATCAAATTACTTAAAATATGTTCTTGTTTGAATAAAACATGTTATTTGGTTGTAGATAATTATTTACTATAATTTTTTGGACATTATAAACAAAGGAAAAAATAAAATTTTAAGTTAAATGTTACTCCACTAATAAAATATAATAAAGAAAACTATAAAAACAGCAACAGTTTTTAGCAAATAAGCTTTTAAGTCAAAGTTTTTAGGACTGTGGCGGTACCCACAATTCGCCTAACAATCCTACATCGCGCTATCGAAGTTTCGGAGAACGGCAAGATATATACAACGTCTGAAATGACGTCAGTGGGCTTCGGCCTCACCGAGCATGCTATCTCGCTCGGTCGGAAGATCTTCCTTTTCGGCCGCCACTAACAACGTTAAATTTAAAGGACTTTTACGAAGGAAGAGAATGCAAACTAACTAGGTAAAGTGCAAACATAAGCTTTTTTATTTAAAAATTTCACATTGTAACGGATGGTATCAGGGAATCTGCAGATTACCTAGGTAATGTGCACGTTAACGTATTCTGCATTCTAACGGTAACATATACAATTCACATTTTTTTATATCAAACTAGCTGTTGCCCGCGACTTCGTGCGCGTTAACATAGTATAATAATTAATAACAAAAATTGATAGTTTTCCCTTTTTTGTGGTTCCTTGTATAAAGGGTAAAAACGGGACCCTATTTAAGCAAACGTCAAATGCAAACGTCAATAAACTTCCATGTTTCTAAATGAGATTCTAACTCAAGAAATGACGGACTTTTATTGAAACTTTCCACCCCAATTACACCCCCTTGGGAGTAGAATTACCAGAAACGTTTAAATGCGTGTCCATTCATTTTTAATCAGTAGCACAAAAATAAAGTTTCATGTTTCTAACTTAAGAAATGACGGACTTTCATTTAATCTTTCAACCCCTATTTCAGCCCCTTGGGAGTAGAATTTCCAAAAACGATTAAACACGTATCCAATAATTTTTTATCAGTAACCCAAAAATAAAGTTTCATATTTCTAACTCAAGAAATTCAAACTTTCAACCCCTATTTCACCCCCTTCGGGGTAAAATTTTCTAAATTCCTTCCTTAATGGGTGCCTACTTAATAAAACAAACCTACTCACCAAATTTCGTGGCTGTAACTTTAACACTTTTTGCTCAGCAATGATGAATCAGTGAGTCAGTCAATCAGTCAGTCAGGACATGTAATTTTTTATGTATAGATTATTTTCCCGGCCCTCCATTTATGCAAAATTACCTACTCACACGGTTTATCCACTCATATCTTCAATTTTGATTATGATGTCATATCTCGTTTAGTTCTGTCTGCTGTAGACTTGAGAACCTAAAATTTCAGAACAAAGGATACCAAAAACACTGTAAAAACTATTCTGGCTACCAAAATCCGTGCATGTGCCCGCAAATATGAATTTAAAGCAGCTCGGTTCAAAAGTGTAATTAATCCTAAAAAAAATTGGTACAAGCGAAGAAGTATGGTCACAATATACATAATTAGAGGTTCATATCCACGATTGCGGATGCGGATGCGGATGTTTCGGATGCTACATAATGTATAATTTATAAATGAAGAATTATATTTTAGTACCATCAAATCGAAATATTAAATCATATTTTATCTCTGTAAGCTACCACTTTCGCAAAGGAAATTGTTGTTCGTCATATCAAAATAAAGCTGACGACAATAAACGATGTCGACAAAATTGTATAACATAAAATCTTGAAAAAAAAATATAGGACCTCCCTTACACATCAAGCGGGGATAATTATTTTTGAAGTGAAAACTTCTTTAGCGGCGTTGAGCACTTTTGTGGGATGGGTAAAAAGTAAAAACTGTGAAACTCGCGTCAGATTCTCGTGCTGATCGAAAAGCCGTAAGACGGTTGGAGAGTAGTGTTGTAACATCGAAATCGATAAATCGAACAATCTATGGTTTTTTTTTCAATTGTCGATATTTTTTATTCGATTGTAAGGGTTTCGAATAATAAAAAAAAACATTTTTTTAAATCGATTTTCTTAAAAAATGGGTTAGAAATTTAATCGATTGTAAGGGTTTCGATTAATAATTTAAAAAAACGATTTTTTAAAAATCAATTTTCATAAAAAATGGGTTAAAAATTTAATCGATTGTAAGGGTTTTGATTAATAAAAAAAAACGATTTTTAAAAATCGTTTTTCATTAAAAATGGTTTAAAAAAAATAATGCACAAGTCACAACGACTCTAATAATCAAGTTTTCAAATCTGCCGGCACTCCCGGAGTGCAACCCGTCTTTTTTTTCGCGTCCACTTCACCGTGTGTGATGTCGTTGGATAGGGTTTTTAAAAATATTACGAGTATTCCAAGATCATTTTCCGATTTAAGGATCTTTAACGTTGTTAGTGGCGACCGAAAAGGAAGATCTTCCGACCGAGCGAGATAGCATGCTCGGTCAGGCCGAAGCCCACTGACGTCATTTCAGACGTTGTATATATCTTGCCGTTCTCCGAAACTTCGATAGCGCGATGTAGGATTGTTAGGCGAATTGTGGGTACCGCCACATCACTCCCCCCCGAAGACCGGTGATATTCTTCAATGCGCTTGTGTTGTCAGGTGTGGGCCGAAGCTACGCGTGCAATGACCAGGAGAGGTTCCCGTGCTCTGCTTGTTGACCGGTCGTTGTAGCCTATGGCTGCCCCGTTCAAGCCAGACACGGGTTCGACCGGCGCGGACGCCCAATGCGGCTTATGGTCGAGGCGACCCGGTTATGCTTGATGTCTGCTGACGTGGTGCGGAGGGGCGGGGAGTGTTGATGATGATTGATGTCCAGAAGGATGCGTGTTCTTGTCGGTGGTCACCAATTTAACGAATTGTGGGTACCGCCACAGATCCATATTTTGTGAAATATGAAGTTTAAAAGTGGAAAAAATCGTTAGAGTCCAGTGTAGAGACCACTATGTTGCCGCCAGTGATATGCAGCAACGATTAGGTGCGAAGAAAGTTATTTTCGACTGATTTTCTACTGCAGAGATAGTGATTTTTGGGAGAGAGAAATCATACGTCTAGCCTCAGTGAATAGAATTTAGCGTAATCAACAATATCTTTGCTACATGAAGATTAAAAACTGAGCGAAATCATTACTAAGACCTACGAAATTGCGTCCATTGTCAGAAAAGACTTTAGATAGTTTTCCACGTCGGGAAATAAGCCGAATGAGAGCGAGTAGATATGCGTCAGTGGATAGGTCGCTGACAAGCTCCAAGTGTATAGCTCGTGTAGTAAAACAAATAAATAAACAGATGTATGATTTTAATAATTTTGCACCCCTACCTTTTCGGCTTAAAACGAACACTGGCTTTTTGTTACCTTTGTTAAAGTCAACTCCGGTACTATGTACCCGATAGCTAGGTGTAAGGCGTTCCCTAGGTAGGTTGCTCATAAGGGGGCTTAGCGTCTTACCTCTAACTCGCGTGCAGACAACATACTGATGAGTCACCTTCCTAGCTAAATTCCTGCCGGATATAATAGGCCACCACTTCTCGCGCAAGTGGTACAACAGAGTCTGTGGGCCGCAGTGTAAATATTGCTTGTGCTCGTATATGAACAATAAACGTGTAAAATTGTGTTTAGAACACAGCAATATGGGATGTTTTTTATTAAAATTAAGTTCGACAGAATTATTTATTCTGCCGCCTACGTGATTTAAATTATTCTCATCCAAAAATAAATTTAAACTAGCGAGTCGACTCGACTTTATATATTTACCATTTTTTAAATTTTTAAAATTTAAAATTAAGTTCGACAGAATTATTTATTCTGCCGCCTACGTGAATTAAATTATTCTCATCCAAAAATAAATTTTAACTAGCGAGTCGACTCGACTTTATATATTTACCATTTTTAAGTAGATCATATTCCTGTGGAAATGACATTTTTTGCGCCCATTTAGCTAATAATAGTACGGCACTTCTCACTTCATCTATACCTAGCGCACCCGTCAGCTGATTTGCCTTGTTGCACGGCCGACAGCTGTTGTGAGTGAAGCGCAGAATATAGGCGGCGGAACGACTCATACGATTAAATTGTGAAAATTTACTAAACGGAAATAAAGTTTCGTCTGTATAATTATTGTTATTAACATTGCATGACAGTGAGTGCAAAGTATTTGATTTTAGTTCTGTTAAATTATTTAAAGTGTCACTTATATTGAAATTATTAAAATGTGCATTATAATTAGTGACCGTGTTAAAGGGATAAACATCTAGTGGCATCGATGGATCCTCGCGCCATATGATAAGCTGCAAATCCCGCTGAGAGGGTGCCACTAGCTCTTGCCGGTACATTTTAGCACAGTCGGTCTTTGCTGTAACCCTGAACTGTCTAAATCTTATAAAATACCTAACAGATCTCCCTGAATAGGCGGCCCGACACGCTGAATACTCGTGGCGGCCCGACATGCTGAATATCGTCAAAAGAAATTCCGTTGCTAGTAGCTGCACTAGCATCAAACACAACACGAAGTTTAGTAGTTATACTGTGTTCGCGAAATACTCCGTGATGTGGCAAAAAATAATTAGGGTTCGAGTAGGTATCGTGTCATCGTATCGTATCGTACCTTGGTCATGTGACCTAGATCAACATACTCTCGCATAAAATCAACGTATAGTTGTTTGTAACTAGAAGGTGTGCGAGATAGCCGCTTCTCTAATGCTAAAAAACGGCGTTTAGCTTGGGAATAAGATTCACCTAAAACCTCGGCGGAGGTTTTGAGTGGAATGTGAACCACAAATCTATCATGATTGTCGCGTGTAGTATTTGTAACGAAACTTTGTTCACAGGCCAGCTCGTCCTCCGTATGCGAATTCCGAGGCAAAGTTAACTCTTCGAGTTCCCAGAACTTCTACCAGATAAACGGTTGATTCTGAAAAATATGTGGAAAAATTCACAGGAGTAGGAAATATGCTAAATTTAAAAAGAAAATTGTTACGGCTAAGAATACTTCATTTAAGTTATTGAGAAGTACAAAGGAACTTTTCGTTCAAATTCCTTTGAATGTAACTAAGATGATGTTGATAAATAAATAAATAAATAAATAAATAAATAAATAAATAAAAGTTTATTTGACTAAGGGCCGATTTTTCAATCCTGAGATAAAAGGTCGGATAGTTAACTGAAGAATAAAGTTATTAGGTGGTTTAACCGTCGAATAAGTCATAGTCAATTTTTCAAATGTCAATTACTCCATAGATAACTATCTGACCGAATTTTTGAAGTCTGGCAACTCGCACTTTACACAGTTGAAACAAATATATTGAATACTCTATTGTTAGAGCAAGACGGACTCAGTTTCATTGTTTTTAGGTTATTTGTATGTTTCGGACCCGGACGCCTATGCACATTTATTGCTCAACTATTGTGATTGAAAATAAAAAGACACATGCTGTGACGAACAAAGACGTTTTGAACCGCACCAACTGTATTAGGTACCTGATAGGATACTATCTATTCATTGACTGTGTTTCGTGCTTAATTTTAAATTAAGAACTTTTTAAAGTCTGAATCGGCGCTGAAAGTCTTTTGGATCCCACATATTATTATAATGATCAGGCCTCGATCTGATGATTGTTTCTTTTCTTTTCAAAGGATTCAGGCGATTAATATATTCGTTTATTATGGCCTCTTCTTCAATTGCCAGATCATCAATTTCATCGAAAATATCCTTAGTTATTAAATAAACGTAAATTACAACCTCAAACCAAATAGCAGTTACCAATGTCAACGGAGTGTCAACGTAAACTATCTGTCTAATAGCGGTTATTTGGTGGTTCACGCGACGGGTAGTTTTATTCCTCAGTTAACAGGGTTATTCGCCGGTTAAGTCCTATCTGACGATTGAAAAATTCAATATCTTGCTAACTGTCGAATAAATACTATCTGTCTGTTTATCTGAGGATTGAAAAATCGGCCCTTAATAGGACATTACACTACAACATCAACAATTAGAATTTATACAAACATTAAAACATAACAATACTACACGAATATAACCGGAAACATACAATGAGAAACAACAATAAATAGAACTAAAAAAAAAAAAAAAAGAAAACAACAGTAAGTACATGTATTATAGCTATTGTATTAAGTACATGGGAATGGTAGATAGTGCAATGCCTTATGTGCCAAAAAGGACACCACTCAGACGTAACTCTGTAGCGAGGCACTACAGCGCCTGTGGCTCCTGCAGTTATTGACGTTGGATGGACAGCCAAACACTCAGCAACTATAAATACTTAAGTCTAATTGTAACGCAAAAAATACGTACGCATTTACGCCACAATTAATAATAAAAATATACATTATTATATATATAAGATATTATATTGTACTTGGGATACTAAATAATAAATACATAATATAATACATAGATATTAAAATGTGAAAGTGTTTATTGCTGTGCACAATGATCGCGCCACCCGGACCCCCGCACCCCTCGCACTCCCCTAACGCCCGTTCCATCCCGATTCCCAATTCCCGGCACTCGGCACTACTCGGCAGACGCGCGCGCAGAGAGCGGGCGGCGGCCGTGCGCCACCTGTTCACAGCAATAATTATAACAGCTGAGCTAAAGAATATTAATATATGTATTATAACTTATAACGGTAGTAATAAAGCAAGATACGTAAAATGGTAAGTAAATAAACATGATAATATTATAGGTTCTGCGAATATTTCGATTAAAATGATCATCAGATCTATGATTAAAACGTAGTGAGTATATTCTCTTGATAGTAGTGTAAAACATAATATTGTTATAATTGTACATTCATTGACCATACAAAACTTATCAAAAACTGGCGGAACTACGGAACCCTCTATTGTGCGTGGAAAATACGCAGTTGGTCGGCTTTTTTGCTTGGTGAGCTTGGTATGTAAATAAGGTTCTGTAGTCAATAGTCATCCTGGATAAAATGGCCGTGAAGAAAAAATCATTTCCACTTTACGTGTCAAAGGAGATACCCAAAAAAAGATTCAAATTATTAGTTACTTTCGTATCACTTGTAGCACTTTGTTGGTGTAGTTTCTTAAGGGGCGACTAACCCTAAATTGTCGATTTTATAATTCATTTTTATTATACTTGAAAATAAGCCCCGAATTTTTTCATTTTCTAAACACAGTTACAACATTATATTTCCGAGGATCCAACATAGCGAAAACATGATATCTTAAAATTTTCTCGATAGAAAAAAATTACAAAGGTGCATCTAATTTTCACGAATTTTTCAGATATTGCCATAACCGTGCATTAAACTAAGTTAATATTTTAACACATTGTACAAAATTCTATCATTGAGAAACTGACCTATCGGATTTTAAAAAATTTGTATATTTATCGAGTTATTGAGATGAATCTGCGTCGTCCTTTTTCACCTGGCATATGAAAGACGTGAGTGTGAAGAGAGAAGGATGATGTTTGATTTTTTGCGTTAGTCGCCTCTTAACATAACATGCATACTAATATTACTCTAACAATAAAGTAGGCAAAATATGGACGAACAAACAAACATTACGTAACTATATACAACTAGAACCTGTACTTCGTATAACTTCCCTCCTAATAATTATATTATACCTCCCTTGGATTTCCGCGAATAGATATTTTAAAACTAAATTAAGCCAAATCGATTTAGGTATTCTCGAGTTTTAGCGAGACTAACAAAATTAAGAATTTTTCTTTACATAATATGTATTGTGTTATGTAGATAATAGATAAAAGATCCAATGGCTACGGATCCCTAAATCGCCTCGTGTTGTCTCCTCAATATTCCACAACTCCCACAAACTTATGAATTATTAAAAGGAGCATCGTCCTTTGTCAGATCTGTATTACCTGCACCTAATTAGTTCGAACTGGGAATACCCCGGAGCATTCCTACGTGGCCACGTATTACGGTGGCTTTCTCTATGCTATGTTGTTGACTGTACCTCTTGCATCGTTTATATTCAAATATAATGAAGGCTGACCCGGCAACATTGTTTTGCCATCAATGTTGAGGGAAATTATTTGAGACCCAGGCTGCGTTTTTACCAGAGATGTGTTGCGAGGAAACAACGTCGAAACTCCCAAACTTGTATCCATAAAGAGTCAGGAGTTTTCTCAGCATCTTCCGAACCATGGTATACCTTGGTGCAAAATCTTACTTGTTGGTAGGATACTGATCACGAAACCGAAGTCACCACATGTTTCCATATAAATTTTGAGGAGTTCCCTCTATTTCTTATAGATTCGTTCATCAGGTCACCACTTTTATGAATATGGTACCACGATGGCACCATCCCAAGACTAAACAGAAAAAAGCACAAAACAACACCACCCTGGTGGTCACCTACCCTAGAAGAGCTAAAAAAGGAAACTCTAAGAAAAAAGAGAAGAATTCGGAACGCTGCACCGAGCCGTAGGTCCTTTGTAATTGAGTATTATCTCAAAACAAAGGACGAGTACAACAGGGCAGCAGCAAATACAGCCACAGAAAGCTGGAAAGAATTCTGCTCAACCCAAGACCGCAAGAGAGCATGTGAGACGGGATCTATAGAGTATTGAGGGGAACAGCGAAAAGGCAAGAACCGACGCTGCTTAGGGACAGCGTAGGAAATACGCTCAACCCGCAGCAATCAGCGGACCTTCTCGCAAGTACATTTTACCCTGAGGACTCTGTGGAAATCGACCAAGAACACCATATAAGGCTCAGAAACATCATGGTTAAGTCAGATCCGGAGAAAATTGAAGGCCTGTCTGACGACGATCCACCTTTCACGATGCCGGAGCTGGAATTGATCCTGCAAGGAGAAAATCCAAAGAAAGCTCCAGGTCAGGATGGATTAACGGCAGACATATGCACAGCTGCTATAAGAAGTGATGAGAAGCTGTTCCTGGCAATAGCTAACAAATGCCTAGATTTAAAATACTTCCCAGAACAATGGAAAGTGGCCCATGTATGCATACTCCGGAAACCAGGCAAAGAGGACTACACCCATCCCAAGTCCTACAGACCAATCGGCCTGCTCTCGGTACTGGGTAAAATCATAAAGAAACTCTTCGTCACCAGATTACAATGGCGTCTCCTACCTACACTACATAAAAACCAGTATGGTTTCACACCCCAACGCGGAACCGAGGACGCCCTTTACGACCTAGTGGAACACATCTAAGCAGAAGTAAAAGCTAAAAAGATAGTGCTGATGATTTCACTGGACATAGAGGGTGCTTTCGATAATGCGTGGTGGCCAGCTCTAAACGCTCAACTAATAAAAAAGGGTTGCCCTAAAACATCTACTAATAGGAAGATCAGGATGAATTATGCTGGAGCAACGAGCGAGAGAGGGAAAACGAAAGGCTGTGTACAAGGTTCAATAGCAGGCCCGACGTTCTGGAACCTCATACTCGACTCGCTGCTGCAAACTCTTGCAAGAATGGGCATACAATATGTACAGGCCTTTGCGGATGATGTGGTGCTGGTTATCTCAGGTTATAACGGTCAAACCATTGAACAAATAGCTAATAACATCTTGGCAATTGTTTCGGAATGGGGGCTAGAAAACAAACTTCGTTTTGCAACATCTAAGGAGAGCTTAATTAACATCATGAGCGACTCCAAATCGTCACTAAACATGCTGAGAAATCCTTTGGTGACTCACCCACTTGCGATCGAAATGAAGAAAGACCTAAAAGCCATAACAGAGGAAGGCAGAAAAGTGCGGCTATTCTGGCTAAAAGCGCACGTGGGTACCCCAGGGAACGAAAGAGCGGACGAACTGGCAAAAAAGGCTGCACTTACCATAAACACGGCCGCAGATTACAACAGAGTGCCAATGTCCTATATACGGAGAAAAATAAGGGAGGGAACAACAGTTAAGTGGCAGGAAAGATACCAATCCTCCTCAACCGGATCGGTCACAAAAGTTTTTTTCCCCACTGTTAAAAAGGCGTGGGAAATACTAAGGCACGTTACAATAACGCCTACACATGTGCAAGCTATGACCGGTCATGGAGGATTCGCAGCATACTTGTATCGTTTCCACCTTAAAGACAGCCCCTCCTGCATTTGTGACCCCGCAAAGGACGAGACAATATTCCACCTGCTCATTGAATGCCTAAGGTTTGGTAGTTACAGACCTGACTTAGAAATACAACTAGAAATGGAGCTAAGTCAGGCAACCCTCCCTACCATCGTGGAGGAAAAAGCTACCAGAGAACCGTTGATGGTATTCATTAGCAAAGTTGTCTCCAGTACAGCCACAGTAAATGGTTCAACGTTATACACAGGCCACAACATATTAAACTATACACCAAGGCAAGTAATAACAAACACATCACAACACACACGAAATCAAACACAACGCACACGAGCACAAACCTCAACGTCCATACAGACACACTTTACATCAGCCCATAGGCCAGAAGAAATACACGCGCCAACACAATCACAGGCGCACACAGAAATACAACGGGCAGTTTCAACCGCAATTGTAACACAGCCGACCCTAGAACAAACCCAACAATTACCAGATAGATAATAGTATTCGAATGGGACGCGCAAACAGCCTTTGAACGGGTATGTTCGTCTTTGAAGGAGTTGGGAGCAATGGGGATGAGACACAGTACCACCTCACGCATAATCACCGTAGACGCCATGTCACTGGGACAGGACAAAGGAAGGGCTGCAAATTACTATGGAACAGTAAAAGCCTCAGAACATCATGAGATAGTCGTCTACGAAAATAGAGGGGATGACCTAAGCTTCCTCAAAAAGAATCGTGACGATCAGCCAGCAGCGTCCCAACCCAGCAACGAGACGAACTCATCCTCCGCAAGTGAACGACTCCAAGCATCACGGGAGAACAAAAAAGAGGATGAAAAAGAGAGGGATAAAAATGAAATTAAGAAATCTCAAAACTCAATGGTCAAATTAAAAGCGTTTGTCGGCTCCATCAAAAAAGTACTTCATCGTGAAAAAATAGTCATGATCGAGAATAAAAACACCCTTTCTCAGATCAAGGCATCATCACAAACAAATCGGCAGGCTTCAGCAATGGAGGCTTTTTTTTGAGGGAACCATCTACACAAAAACCAGAAAATAAAAACAAAAGATATAGGGCCGATTTCGGGCAAGTGCTCCCACCAAAACTCAGACTTGCCCAGAGCCCCGAAGATCACATAATAAATGCCTTCCTCGAGTTCCAAGCGATAGCAAGAGCAAATAAGACCATAAAGCTCTTGACCTGCAATAAGATCATGCAGGCCTATCAGCGAAAAAATCTAAAGCTGTTAGAAGTGAGACTGGAGGATGCAAAAGCTGCCATATACGACAATGTCACCTCCACAAAATTGCCGGGGCGATGACAGGGCAGTATATGGCGGCATTAAGTGCCGACTGCGGGTTCGTGGTTCTGGACGAGGATGAGAAAAAACGCACAGGAATACTCAAATTTATCACAAGTAAGTAAGAGGATCCAATAGTGGTAATAGCGGAATGTACCAGAATAATGCTGGAAGACAGGATACTAGAAAAGGCAGAAGTCCTATCTGGGGACCCTGAATCCAGCATGGACTGGGACATATTCGCGAAACCAATCAATTACTCGTGGGTCAATGGGGTTCCTGGATGTGGGAAGACAACTTGGATCATATTAATGATCCAAGTTGTCTTCCATGAGGAAACGTCCGTTTCCTCATTGAAGTTATTAAACTTCAATGAGGAAACGGACGTTATAATAACAACGACGATCGAAGCAGCCGAGGATCTAAAGCAAAGGCTTTCGCTACGAACTGGCAACAAAGTTAAAGATAAAGTTCGTACCATGGCCTCTTTGCTGGTAAATGGGACAAAAGGAGCCTACAAAAGGTTGATAGTTGACGATGCCCTCATGAACCATTTCGGCTCAATCGTCATGGCGAATCAGTTAACAGGCGCCAACGATGACATCCTTATTGGAGATATTAACCAACTTCCGTTTATAGAGCGTGAAAACCTCTTTAAACTTAATTACACTCGTCCAAACCTGGTAACCGGCATCACCCAGGAGTTGTCTTGCACACACAGGAGCCCTATGGATGTGGCATATGCCCTAAGCATGGTCTATAATAACATCTATTCATCGAAGGAAATTGTGCGGTCCCTAAAGCTAACGAAGTACACAGGAGCGAGAATACCTACAACCGATCTAAATACCCTGTATCTTGTCCACACACAGGAGGAGAAAGCAGCCCTCACTAATACAGGCTATGGATCGGGAACGGACTCTCGCGTCCTCACAATCCATGAAGCTCAGGGATTAACGGGTCCTTCGGTGATCATCTGCAGACCAAGTCCCGAAAGCTGGCAATCCATGACAGCGTTCCTCATGCAGTCGTAGCTATATCCCGGCACACTAACACCTGTGTCTATTACACTGACACTGACGGAGACGCTGTGGCAAGCTTCATAAAAAGAACCACGAAGGTGTCAACCGAACACATAAAAGATTATAACATAAAAATGGCTATAAAAGACAGGAACGATAAAGTCCTAAGCAACATAGCGGGTCGTGACCTGTGATCCCCAGAGATCGGCAAAAAAATAAAATACCTAATAAAACGTAAACCTAATAACACTAACTTAGTCATAAATAATTTGTTAAAATCCAAGTGTGGGCCCCAGACTCCACTGGCTGGCATCTGGTAGATTCGGCACAGAACGATATCTTTTTAACAGCCTAGAAACTCCACCCAGCTTGAGTGACCCCTCTCCACCAAGCCAATGTCACAATATCTAAAGGCAAAGGGTGGAGCAGCATAATATCTAAGGAAATCGGGAATGTCGGATCTACTGGCCGCCACACTGGGACCAATCGTTCAAAACACTAACATTATAATTATATCTTATTTATAAAATTCTCGTGTCACAATGTTAGTCCACGAACTCCTCCGAAACGGCTTTACTGATTTTTACCAAATTTTATATGCATATATTCAGTAGGTCTGAGAATCGGCTACTCGGTACTTATTATACTGATAAGTGCATTTGTTGAATAAATAATAGTAAATTATTACAACTCGAGAAAAACGACGACCATGATAGCGATGGACGTTGCCATGGTGACATACTTTATTTAGTCACTTCAATAAAATAATACGGGCGATATACTTTATAATATGGCAAAGAAACGTTTGCCGGGACAGCTAGTAATTTATAAAACAATAAATATATATTTATTATATGTATATATAATAAATTAATTATTTTATTCTATTATTAAATAAATTATTCTATACTATTCTATTATTATAAAAAAAAATCCATGGCGTTATGGAGTACAATTAATTAAAATTACTTAATAATATTATTTCAATTATCCTTAACCGAAACCCATAGAATAAAAAAAAAAAGGATATGGGCGAAAAGCCCATAGAAGGCCCCAATTTTCATAATAAAAAAAATATATATATGGTACCAAATTGGTATTTTAACCTATAGGGGAGAAGACCTAATGGCAGACACTTTAAGGAAACATGAAACATTCGAATGTTATAAAATATATAATTTATGAAAATAAAGGATTGACAACTTCTTCCATGTCTTCAGTAACTCTTACAAAATAAAACTATTATAATTATTCTCTGACAAATCAATAAAAAAATATATAATTGGTCTTTTTGTAAACTTAGTCATAAGTACTAATAGATGACATCACAATAAGCGAACAACACTAATAGTAGACACCAATATGAACTAATAGTTGACATAGAACATTAAATTACATTTTACATTTTTCATATTATTAGGTCTTTATTTGCCGTTTTTCAAAAGATTTCATTTACTTCATCATAGTAACTACATGCATCAGAAATATTATCCACGTTGTCTCCAGATTCTATTCATTCTTCTTCCATGCTGAAACTATCTTTCCTTTTATTTTTATTTTCATATTTTTTTCCCAGCAAATTTATTTTTAGTCTTAAGTCTCCATGCTTCTTTTGCCTCTTCTTTTTTCTTCTTTTTGTTCTCAGTTATCCTTTTTCTTCTTTTTACTGCTACAAAACTAAAGCATCGATTTTTAGATCAGTGCAAGGTCTAATATTAGACACCATGTCCATTTTTAGGTACAGTAGTTCTAAGTTCTTAGTTTGTTAATAGAATTATATTTTTAGAGAATAGTGATGATATTTGCAGTAGAATAAAGTACAAAATAACTTTAGTATGTATAGAAAAACTAAAAGATGAGATCCATGTCATCTATTAGGTTTTTTTACATTTTCAAGAACTAATAGTAGACACCCTTTATATTGTTAGGGAAAATGGATAAAAGATCATAAATAAACATTAATTAGTGTAAACAACATGACCATTAATCCAATGAAGTCAATAGAAATTACAAAAAATCTAATAAATGTATTCAAAACTTACGTGCAAAATTTCGCCTTCCTTAACCTATTTGCTAAGAAATTGCCGGGTGCGTGTTGACGCGGTCACATCATTTACGAAAACTGATCCCATTTTAAAATTTTGTTCCCGAAGGCATCCCTAATATATTTTTTCACATCAACAGATAGCATAAGAAGCTTATAAAATTTACAGTGTTGAGAAATAATTAGAATAATTCTTATTTTTATGGCATTTTTGTCGTAAGTGTCATCTATTAGTTCAGTGTCTACCATTAGCGCCTTTCCCTTAACACCAAAAGAAAAAAATTGAAAATCGGTTCGCAAACGGCGGATTAATCATTGAACATAAAAAAACGAATGTATAACACCTCCTCCATTTTGAAAGTCGATTAAAATTGTAGCCTTTGTGTTATTCTTATGTATGCTATATTATTTATGTATTCTGATGTAAGCTATATTATTGTAAAGTTTCATGAAATCCGTTCAGTAGTTTTTGCGTGAAAGAGTAACAAACATCCATACATACATAATATCACATACATCCAAACTTTCGCCTTTATAATATTAGCAGGATAGATCGGCTCTTAACGCAGCTGCGAGCAATGTGAGATGTAATACCAAACATAGTTGCTTTGTAAGAACTTGTTTATACCTATTTGATTAAAGACTGAATGATTCAGGCCTTCAAAGTATGCTAGAAAGCTCGGATCACTTATTTCCAGGGATATATCTCAAACGTGCAGACTCATACCTGATTCGACTTCTAGGAATTTAATCAAATTGTTTTCATGTTTCGAGTCATTAAGCTTCATATCTATTGGGTCATTATCAGCTGTATGGTCCACGACAGATCTGTCGGACAACTTTTCGTTCTTATTATCTTGACAGTAAGGTCCAAAAGTGCTAAATGGTTTGTGTCGGTGTGTACGTAGCTCCAAGCAGTTACAATAGCTCTAACGATGGAGCTGGCAAGCTGCCAGACTTTCCTAGTATATGACTAATAATTGCCATACTCAAAATACCTAAATATATTACTTTTGGAACTATTAAAGATGTTGAAATTGAAATTTATCCGTACTTCAATGTTTTTTGAGTACAATTTTTAACACCAGGCACTTAAATGTACATAATGTAATAATAATACTTTAACAATGCTCCCGCGGTAACCATACGTTTTATCATAATAAAATGAGATAATGTTCTTCTCTCATCTCTGTGTTCGTCTTTATACTCGTATCTGCGTTTAATTCATTCAACTTAAATGTTCATCATTTTTCAGTTATTTACGAACGATATCAAATTGAGGATGTTTTAGTCAATATTTTCAATTTGTCATTGCGTCTGTACCAAACAGCTGTTTTTCAAGTGACTAAATAAGATGGCTGCGTTATTTCAAAACTGGAGCAGGCGCCAAACCATCCTTGCAGCACTGTAAGGTAGCCCACAATCAGTCGAGAGTCGCATTAGAGCACTTGCCACTCGTAAATAGTTCGCTTAAACATCTAGAGCTATTAGTTCCACGTGTGAAAGTACGTACGTACGAACGTACTTGGAAGCTTAGAAAGCTCCGTATGTAAGCTGTTACGGATGCCCGGATGTTTTATGGAGCTTTGGAATTATGCTTATTTCTTAGGCGAGCTTTCTGCTGTTTATCTTTGTTTGAACACAAAATTAAGAACACTTTTATTTAAAATTTGAAACCTTGACGTGCGAAACAAATTAATGGTAAAATAGCATACAAACGTTTACTTTAAATTCTTGCTAAGTTGTAGCATAATACGGCAAAATATACTGAAATACAGTTAGGTCGAAGTACTAGGATTTCAGGAAGTCACCGCAAGCTAAAATTACCGGAATATCAAATTGCTAGTACAATATTATGGCCTATACTACACCAGTTTGGGTAAACGTAGGCGTCTATACTCGTAATGTTTAGTTAAAAACGAGTATGATGCCCTTTCACTCGTTCATTCAAAACAAATGTTTTAAACATGATTTGTCAAAAGTGTGCTGTTTACTACTTGGATTATTAGTGTTGTCTGATTTCTTAGTTCTCACCCATATTATTTTTACACTAGGCTATTCACAGCACTATTCTATTCTATCCATAGCACTATTATATCACTATTCTATTCTATCACTATTCTATTCACTATTCTATCCCTCCACTTGACTTTCCCTGAGTTATAAATAAATGTTATAGAATGGAATAGTATTACTTTTAAAAATTATACAAAGAAGACAATTTAACATTTTTAAGATAGTAAAAAAAAGGTTATATAAGGACCGAGTCACAACTTAAAAACTATTACCGACCAAGCAAAATGTAGGTAATGAGTACTAATAACTAATGAGTAATGACATTACGCATCCAGAAAGCATTTATTAATTTTGGATCAGGTGGGTTATTATTACCTCTAATTTCCAGCCAGTTTACGCAAGAAAACGGTACATTGGGCGTAAACTAGCTGGAAATAAGGAGTCATAATAGCCCACCAGGTAGGCAGTAGTAACTAGTACGTGGTAGTAGCGCATTACATTTTATAATCATTATCCTCCCTTTTCAACTTCATTGTAGTCGGGTAAAAACATATTTGTATTCATATAATCAACGATCTGTTTCCCGCGGCTTCGCTCGCGTTAAGAAGTATTTTTATATACAAACTTTCATCCCCTATTTTAACCCTTTGGGGTTGGAATTTATCAAAATCCTTTCTTAGCGGATGCCTACGTCATAACATCTAGCTGCGTGCCAAATTTCAGCCCAATCCGTCCAGTGGTTTGGGCTGTGCGTTGATAGATCAACATGTCAGTCAGTCACCTTTGAGTTTTATATATATATATAGATGACCAAATCAGATAAGATGGTGATTAGTCCAGCTGAATATTCATGTCGGGGTATCGGCCATCGCGATACCGCCGGCTGCGGAATGACAGCCAGAATTGGATCTGCGATGTGCCAATTACGGAAAATGGAGCTCAGATATTTTAATATTTTACAGCTTAGAAATGTAATAAAAATCAAACATTTTGAGCATTGGCAATAGCTAATAGGATTTGTTTTAATGACTGATTTCTGCTACCTTAATGGAAAAATAAGTGTTGTCCACACACACAGAGTCGATTATTAATCATTACTTAATTGTAATTAAATGATGATTTTGACAGATATTGTTTGAGGATTATGTCAAAATCCTTATTTCATTATAGTTAAGTAAGGGGGTATATTACCACTTCCTGATAAGTGCGGAGTGCCGAATAGACTATCCATAATCCACCACTTAACTTGACAGAATATGAAGTATGGAAAATCTGTCAAAAAAGCTCTGAATAGCCTATTCGGCACTTTATCAGGAAGTGGTGAAACAGGCCTAAGATTCGTCTCTGAGTGTGGCAGTTACAGACACAATTTGACAGAAAATCTATTATCATGATTATTCATAATCGAAAACATTGAATATACTTTATTAAAAAAAAACATGCCTCGCATTATAATATTATAATAACAAACGCACTAAAAATATTAATTTCTCCGTTTCAACTATATATTTCTCTTCCTATTGATATGATAATACGCGAGAAACGAAACATCCACAAGTCGAATACAAAACACATTTTCAATTTTCATACAAATAAAACGAAGTCACACAAAAGCGAACAGTATTGTGAAATGTTTACTGTATAATATTGTTCCGCCTCAACAGCTGAAGTCCTAATAAATATCGCCAGGTCTTCATGGGGGACTGAGGAGTAAGGGCGAGGCCATACAGCACACAACTTGTGCGTACGTTGCGTCGTCGTCGGAGTGAAACAACGCAATGCGGCTGCGTTCGGTGAAAATTTCTACTACAGCTATAATATCAAAGAGACCTACAATCGAAATTGCACATTCGCCTACCATTATTACCAAGCGTACCTTATCTAATATAATGCGCTGCCTTTATCTATAGTTGGGGAGGGGAAGAGGGGATTTCGGAAATGGCTCAAGCGTGTCAGATTAAGCTTGCATAGGCTTCCGACATATTGTGTCTAGTTATCATGGTATAAAAATCAAATTTCTCACGAGGTGGGTAAAATTTTAAACGTATATAAGTATATAAAGTAAACGAATGTGGTTCAAATCATCTAGGGGCGGGGTCCGGGGCGCTAATAACAACTGCGCGGTTACCATGGTGATGAGTTATTTCAAATAGGTAGCGGGAAGAAAATTTTAAACTTTCACTAATTGCGGTCTGAAATATGCACCTTTCTTCCCGCAAACAAGGGAAGAAAATCAAACTTTCGGTCCTGGTATGATGAAAAAAAATTTTTCAAATCGGTCCAGTAGTTTCCGAGCTCAACAAACAAAAAATCAAATCTTTCCTCTTTGTATTATTAGTGTAGATTTATCGTTCGATTTATATTAAAACTGCAAGTTATATATACATATTTAGAATCAGTGTTTAAAATTCTTTATTTTGATACCCCACTCGATATGCTTGGTAAATTTTTATTTTTGTTTACCTCACGATATTCGTCAAACATCCGCCATTTTGGTTTTTTCTTATGCTTTGCACAAACCTACGCGACCACGCGACTGCGAAGCGGCAGCGTCAATACAAAACACACATTTGACAAGTTGTCAAAAAAGCATTAATGTCACCTATCTAAGAACACTCGGGCTATTAAGACAAATCTAACGATACCTCAAATGTGAAAATCTGCTTAGCCGTTCTGAAGAACGTTCGAAAGAATAAAGAATATTACATACATAGAAGATACGTGCTAAACACATAACCCTCTTGGCAGTCGGGTAAAAAGAAAATATTTTAACGTTTTTTTAGTTTTCTCCTTCACGGAGAAAGCAAAATAAACTTTATATTCCTTTCTTTGGATGATTACGTCGTATACTTATTTTATGCAGATTCTCCACGTTTGCCTTTGATAGACCAAGACCAAAACAAATTATAACTACCAATCATGGTAACGCAGCATAGCCTAAAGATCTGATCTGAGTGGAAGACTGCCACTCATGAAGGTGATAAGTGGCAGTTCATCACGGAATATAGGCAATAAGTAGGCAAGTCAGTCAAAAAACCGGAATTATATTAAAATAAATATAATAGTTAACAATGATATAATAAATAATCATAGAATATCATTGATAGTTAAAAAAAACTAAAAACACGCTTTTTATTCTATAAACCAAAACCTTATTCTAAAAACCAAACTAAAAAATTTTGCAAATTGAATAATCGGCCAAGTGCGAGTCGGACTCGCGCACGAAGGGTTCCGTACCGGTATAGAGCAAAAATAGGCCAAAAATTGTGTTTTTGTATGGGAGCCCCGCTTAAATTTTAATTTTATTTAAATATTATTATTAATTATCGAAGTACGCATCTATTTAAGGCTTTTGTGAAAATTTCAAGAGCCTACCTGTTGCCATTATTGATATCGAGCAAAAAAGGCAAAAAAATGACGTTTGTTGTATGGCAGCCCCCCTTAAAATACATTTAATTTATTTTGTTTTTAGTATTTGTTGTTATAGCGGCAACAGATATACACAATCTGTGAAAAAAAATTTTGCAAATTGAATAATCGGCCAAGTGCGAGTCGGACTCGCGCAAGAAGGGTTCCGTACCGGTATAGAGCAAAAATAGGCCAAAAATTGTGTTTTTGTATGGGAAAATTTTAATTTTAATTTTATTTAAATATTATTATTAATTATCGAAGTACGCATATATTTAAGGCTTTTGTGAAAATTTCAAGAGCCTACCTGTTGCCATTATTGATATCGAGCAAAAAAGGCAAAAAAATGACGTTTGTTGTATGGCAGCCCCCCCTAAAATACATTTAATTTATTTTGTTTTTAGTATTTGTTGTTATAGCGGCAACAAATATACACAATCTGTGAAAATTTCAGAAGTCTAGCTATAGCAATTCTTGAGTTACAGCCTGGTGACAGACAGACGGACAGACGGACAGACATCGAAGTCTTAGTAATAGGGTCCCGTTTTTACCCTTTGGGTACGGAACCCTAAAAATGGAATAATTTTATCGTGTATACTGTATTGTCATCGGTCCTCGATAAATCTACAAAGTTTGAACGAAATCTGGCCATTTAAAGTGGGTCATAATCTCGCTCAAAGAAGTCGGTTACAAACAAACATACAAATTGAAAAATGGAATAATTATAATATCAAATTAGTGTATTGTCATCGGTCCTCGATAAATCTGCAAAGTTTGAATGAAATCTGGCCGTTTAAAGTGGGTCAAAATCGCGCCCAATGAAGTCGTTTACAAACAAACATACAGGTGAAGCTAATAAAAAGCGTATAAAATACACACACCGGCAAAATTAGCGGAACATAGGTAAAAAGGGCCACCACTTGAATTCGAGTGGGTCGGGCTGTGTGAAATCCTTTTTTATAGTTTCTTAGCTCATTTAAGAAATAAAATATTGAACACAACTGGGAAGCTAACAGATTTTTATTGCAATTATGCCCTACTAAGTGTTTTTCGATGATTGACGTTGTAAGTGTTTCTGATAAGAATGGCGTTTTTAGCGGGGTGAAAGGTATGCCAGCTCATTTGATTGTTTGGTTTTTGGAAGAACATATTGCTTAGATACAAAATTAGTGATTTTCCAGCATCTACGACTGCTAGAGCTGTAATCACGATAGAGAAAGGTCACACCTACCGTTCGGTCAGTCAGGCCTTTGGTGTGTCGGCTTTCGTGGTCCATCGTAACTTTCAACGCTACAGAGAGACTGGATCTTACGTTTGGAGACGAGAACAAGGCAGATTTCGGGTGGCAATGGTTCAGGATTACCGTTTTGTAAGGGTACAAGCCTTAAGAAATCGACCTCAAACTGCTTTGCAGAGACGAAACCTGTCGGAACAGGTCCGAGATGGACGTGTAAGTGATTGTACAGTAAGAAGAAGAATCAAAGAAGTTAAATTAAACTCAAAAGTGCCAGCAAGGGCACCAGAACTTGAGACAGGACCGCAAAGAGCCAGGCTAAGATTTGCGCGTGAACATCAAAATTTAACAAGTGAGTGAAATCGTGTGCTGTACAGTGATGGGAGCAAACTCTGTGTAAATTTTGTTGACAGGCGATAAAGAATGTGGATAAATCGTAACAAACGCTATAGACCATCAAACTTAACGGACACAGTGGCCTATCATGCAGGCTTCGTAATGGTTTGGGGTGGCATATGATTTGGAGCCCGCACGGAGCTGATGACTGTTAATGATGGTACTTTGACAGTACAGAGCTATAGCACAAACATTCTAGAACTGCATGTTGTGCCTTTTACACAGTTTTAGGCAGTAACTTCAATTTTATGCGCGTCCATAGAGTAAAAAAAAACGGGTATTATTACCTAAATGATGCTGGCGTAGCCCAGGTGGAGAGGTCAGCACGGTCTACGGATGTGGATCCGATTGAGGACGTGTGGCACATCAATGGGTGAACAGTACGAGTTAAAACTCCAGCTCCAAAATGTGTTCAGGAGCTCGAGTTGGCGCTACTGGAGGAGTAGAAGAATATCCCACAGGAAATGATCGACAATCAAAATGCAAGCATGGAATGGCGTATCCAGACCCTCTTGAGATCCATAGAAGGCATTACACTCTTTAAACATGGCATTTCTTAAGTAAAAATGAAGAATTTAACTTAAAAACTTACTACTGAAATTTCAAAGATTTTTCAAAATTTTTAATTTTTGCTGATTTTTCTATTTTACACGTTTTTATGCCCTAAATTTATATAAGTTTTATTTTTTAATCGTCAATTATTTAATAAATAAATAAATATATAAAAACAGCGAATAATTTTCAAAAAAAATAAAATTTTGTTATGTTCCTCTAATTTTGCCGATGTGTTTACTAACAAAATCGTAAAGTATTTCGTCGCAAAGGTATTCACAGTTAATAGAAGTAATAAGGTAGCCATTACAAAGTTTGTGTGATTTTCGCCTGGTGTAATTAGTTCTGGGTCGCCGGCTCAGCTCGGAGGTTTAATTGACCGTGATCCTACTTAGTTCTGTGGCTTCAACTTCTGTGGAATGTTCTATAATTTAATAAATCGCATATCGAAACTTACGGTCGGCGTTTTCGGACCTTTAAAGCGTAAAGAAAATCAATCTATTAGATTCTGGACCTCTTTATTTTTTAATTTCGGCATTTGAGGTTTACTTACCAGTGTGAAGGTTATAGAAGTTATTCAAAGACTGATTTACTTTGACCGTTTATTGTCTAGATGAGTTACAATATTGCGAGCTGAAAGCGAAGTGTGTTCGTTATTACACACCCTAATTTTAACCGTGAAGATGGTTGGGTGCTGCCATCTAGTTGGGATCCAGTAATAAACAAACTCAAGCACAAATCCATGACACCTCAGCTTCAAGACACTGTGAGTTCATTCTGCGTAGATCGGAACGCAAACAAAAATTGATGAGTCGTCGGGTAGTTGGATAACTTCAAGAAATTGGACACCTGTCACCTCAGTCCGCCCGTGACCACGGCCACTGCAAAGTTGCCGAAACGTCGGGATTAATAAAAGTGCTCCGCGACAAAATCCGTAAGTGTTTAAACTTATAATATCATGAGTTGATGTTTAGCAATTCCTGCACAAATTGGGAATGGTGCCGCGGCCTAGAATCCTAGATGAGGAGACCTAGATGATGCAAACATGAATGACAAATATTAATAATTTGTTAACTATAATATAACTTAATATACAATATGTAGGCACAGAGGAAAAATCTATTTATCTTACGAAAATTCTAATATTAAAACTTTGGCCCTTTAATATTGTGAAATTATTTTTTTAAACCTGAGGAAGTTCATCAAGCAATAATAATTGTATATTATGTAACTAGCTGTCCCGGCAAACGTTGCTGTGCCATAATATAAAGTAAGTATGTCGCCCATATTATTTTATTGAAGTGACTAAATAAGTATGTCGCCATGGCAACGTCGATCGCTATCCCGTCGCACAAACTTAATGGTCGCCGTCAGTCCAAGCTTCTAATAATTTACTATTATTTATTCAACAAATGCACTTATCAATATATAAAGTACCCAGTAGCCGATTCTTAGATCTACTGAATATGCATATAAAATTTGGTAAAAATCAGTAAAGCCGTTTTGGAGGAGTTCGTGGACTAACATTGTGACACGAGAATTTTATATATAAGAAAGAAGATAGACAGAGCGACCGCGCCGTCATTAAAATAAATTGTTACATACACTTCCTTGTGATATCGCGGTGTAGCTGAAAAACCGCGCGTTCAGGACGACGCATAATATTAATCTTATTTTATAGTTGCCCACTCGAAACAAATGCTCATACAACCCCACTTCCAATTATGAAATTTCCCGTAATACTCGCCCGTATAAATTGTAATTGTTCAACGAAAAGTAATTCATCTTAAGAAATTCTCATCCCTCGAGTCTTACCTTTGAAACCTTCAACGAATAGTTAAAGTTAATGAGCGCCGGCGAGAGTACTTTTCATATTGTTTTCGAGGTTAAGAAAAGCTTTTTGATTGCTTATGTTTACTACAATCGTTACTCAGAATAATGTAATTGAAAGAAAATAACTTTCTACGTAAATAACGGCCTTATCTTTGATCGTGAAAAACCTATTGAAGTAACTTTGCTTTTTTAAATAAATTGTGTTTCGTCGTAGTTCATAATGTGGCCTCGGTGAAGTATTTTGGCTTTTATTTTCCTAAGAAAATCCCGTTTTCAACTTTTTACAGCATAAAATACAGTTATACGAAGTCTTCTTCAGCATTAGGCTTAGGTAGTGAACAACAGCATGCTCATTACCATCAGAATAAGCAAATTTAAAGAATTGAGAGGTTATATGCATGTTATGTGCCTAGTTTTTTACAGGAATCTATTTATTTGACACCATTATTATGTTTTGCCTAAACAAAGCTAGTGTAAAGAACCTGTCAAAAATCCTCTGAAAACGGTTTATGTGACCGGTGATGATTATACGATCGCATATTATCAGGGCATTCTCTTATCTGCAGAATGGCGTTTGCAATGAATGCTGGCGCGATTGGCTTCCGGATTTTCGCTGACTCGCGAGTTCTTTTGGTGCCCTTTTTTCAGGAATCCCGTAATTGTCAAGCCGAAGGTCCAATCGTGGAATAATTAAATCTTTCGATATATTTCGGACGTCAAAATATATTAATTATTACGTTATGCATACCTTGCTTTTGTTTTATCTCTATTTCTAAGATTTTGGTTACTATCAATTTGTATAATATTATATTGTAGTATTTAACAAATCCGTTAAGTTGACCTCATGTCTTATTAACCTCTTTTATTGATCGTTATTAAAGACAAGACGGTTTACATTAGGAATATAATGTTATGTGGTATATATTATTTTTTAAGGTATATTTCAAAGTCTTTAGACACAATTTATCGGTACAGCCAAATGAATGTATCGGATTAGGGGGATTCCAATCGGCAATTTAGAAGAGATTGCGGCTCAGCGCCAGCTAAGTCGCGGATGTGGTGTAGCAAATTAAATTACTGGTAAGCCGGCGCCTTCATCAAGTAATACTTGTTTTATAGCCGCACTAAAACATTAGATTGGTTATAACATAGACTGGGGATTGTTGGGAAGTAGAAGAGTTTTAGTTTTCCCAGATTTAAGATTAATTCAAAATTCTACACATATAATCACTTTATCATCTTACCTAATGTATACGTACGCCTGAAATTTTAATGGTTGTTTTCCCACAGTAAAATGATTGTATCTTAGTAGTAGGTACAATAGATTCTGCCTGCCTGCCTGCCTGCCTGTCTGTCTGTCTGTCTCAGGAGCGCCTCAGTGAAGACAATAATATTTTTTTATACAATTTAAATAATTGGCACTAACAGTTTACCTACTAGGTAACTAAAAAGAGTGAAATTATTATTTTTAACAAAAAATTAAAACCGACTTCCAAGGTAAAAACAATAATAACATCCTTATAATATGAACTAAAAAGTATTAAATAATTTTTGTTTTCTCTAAATGTGCCTTTTTCCGAATTCGGCTAAACCTCAACTATTTCTGTACTCAATCTTCATAATTTTGAAGTCGGTGCCAGTTCCAAAAGTTTCAAATTTTCTGTCAAAGAAATAAAGATTCAGCTATATCTGGTACCGACTTCAAAATGATGAAGATTCAGTACAGAAATAGTTGAGGTTTAGCCAAATTCGGAAAAAGGCACATTTAGAGAGGAAAAACTATTTAATACTATTTAGTTCATATTATAAGGATGTTATTAAGTATTGTTTTTACCTTGGAAGTCGGTTTTAATTTTTTGTTAAAAATAATAATGATTGGTCGTGGCATGCGTTTCAAAAATCTCCCGCAGCCCGCATGCGACTATCGACCAGTGAAAATGCGCCATAACTTAATATAACCTGACCAAATGACGTAGCTCTTCGCTATCTGCCTATAATTTCTTCGATAGCACAAAGACAAGCAAAACTGGGGCCGTACTACGAAATCATTTTGAGACTCAAACAATCGTACGAGAATGCCGCGTCCTACTCTAACAAACTAGAAATTACGTTGTTAGAGCAGGACGCGGCATTCTCATCCGATTGTTTGAGTCTCAAAACGGTTTCGTAGTAGGCCTATGTAATGGATGGATGAAAGTACCGTCAGAGCACAATTTACTCTCTATTTCGGCCAAACCGGCCTTGTAGTTCTGTAACGAGTATTTCAATACACTGTCAAAGAATATGACGTGATTATCGAAATTGCGAGGTTTGGCACAATCAGCGTATATTGTGCACCCCAGCCCCCCGCATGCCGCGACCTGTATTAACTCAAATTGTGTCTAAAACCAATATTGCTTTTCATATGTAATAATTTCTATTGTTTATTTATGAATGGGCTTGATGACTAATTTTTTTTCTTATTGGTAATTGAAAGACCCTGAAAAAATAGAAACATCGCTGAAAGAATGACTCTCATAGCTTAAAAATTCACCAAGATATGAACAATTCAAACATCTCATAAAATAGACCTGCCCGAAACGCTCTATACAAAGTGCTACAAAAGACTGACGTCAGTCTTTCGTAGTTTGTACGGATCGGGAGAGAACTTTGTTCGATAGGTATATTAAATATTGCATTTATGAAAGTGGTTTCATACCAAAAGTTGCTTTTAATTGCATAAGTTATCGAATGGTATACAAATATTAAGAAATTTTGTTGAAAAAAAAATCGACTTGATTATCCAACTTTGAAGGCGCCTAGCAAAAAAAATACAAATGCTATCGAGCTGAAATTTTGGTAACGCTTATTTTTTACCGTGCTTTCTTTATTTTATTAACAAAATTCGCTAATCTTTGACCTTGTCATCATCCCTATTATATTATAACCAACTAGATGGCGCCCGCAACTCCGTCGCGCCAAAAGTCGGGTGTCCCGGGACTCAAATTATCCTCATACCAAATTTCATCAAAATCGGTTCAGCAGCGTGAAGAGATAACAGACAGACAAACACACCCTCGCAATGTTTCGTATGGATAAGCCTTTAAATGCCTGTTTTTGTTTTGTGACATTTTTAATGATAATAATAATTATGCTAAAAATATAAAAGAAGATTATGCTTTAATAATATTCACTGAGTATTTCAAAATCATTAGGCAACTAACTATAGAAAGCATATTGTAACAGCTAAGGAAGTTACAGCTATAATTGCCGTCACTGCTTACTTATTACCGTCACTACTCGCGTGCTACTCACCTCCAATTCCAAAACAAAATAAGGAAGGAAAATGAAGAAAAAGAAAACGGGCATACAAAACCCCTCAATTCATTTGGGGGTTTTGAATGAAACGGCAGACGCTAAGGTTATTGCGGCTCGACTAAAATATTTTGTGGCGAAATGACGCGACGCCACGCGCTCTCGTGTCGTAAACTGGCATTTATTGCATCTGACAGCGGCTAGGTACTATGTAGTGTGTACTATGTAGACGTGTGGACGGATAGTTAACAAAGTTTTCACATACTATGCTACAGGAAATATGTTAGCTATAAGCTATTAATCCTCCGATCGCGGATTCTTGGAAATCTATTGTTATTCTATTGTTGTCGCGATCACTGGTGATCTCATGGGGCTTGATAGTTTAAGTTAAGTATATTGAATATTGATAAAGATCAAAAGAGGAGAAGAAGATATTCAGAAATATATCATCTTCATCTATATCAAAGTTAATCAAACCGTGCATAAAAATAGTTTCTGTGTTGCAACAAGTTGTATTAAATAGCAATATTACAATATTAATGATATACAGTATACAACTACATACCACCACCTAAATCAGAATCACGCACATCAGCTTATCGTGACTTCAGAATTCAGATTGTTCCTATTAGTTTAATATTGCAATATTACGCGGCTGCAAAACTCGTCTCTATTTTATTTGATTTGATTTTAAGGCCACGGTTAATTACTCTATTGTTTAATAATTATACTGTGGCAATATCATCGGTAGCAGGCGGTGCCGGTTAGTAAATATCCATTACTATCAACCTGGCTTAGTTGCCAAGTTTCAAAGTTGCAACGTACGCCCCTGGAGTATGAATGTTTAGTTTGAGCACAGTTTAAGTATATACCTTGTGTGGTTTGAGTGACATAATAATTTGTTGCCTTTTAGTTGGTAAATTATAATTATTTACCGCCTAGGCCCTAGACTATAAATTATAATTTAACAAACATTTTATAATATTATCAGCATTTTAGACTCGAATCTTTTACATCAGCAATCTAGTTAATCTACAATTATTCAATATTTGTATATTCAATTAATCTATAAACGTAAATATTAACTAAGGTCAACTTCGGGAAGTCCATCTGGGGGGTACGTCTATCTAGCGGCAACTACGAGCAAGGAAGTCTATGGAGAAGCCGTTGTCAACATAATATATAAATTTTTACTTATACAAATATCAGGCATTTATGGTACAGAGCGTTAAATATAAATTTGTCTCTTTCATTCTACAGTATAATTGCATTTGACGAAAGAGACGAACATATTTCAGTCATTGCATATTCTTGGTAAAATTCTGTCAAAAGTTTAGGTACGTGCCAGATCCGCCATCTTTTGCAACGAGTTTCGTGGTAGTTGTGCTGTCAAGAGGCTGTTTATTATTTGGAAAAAATGAGTTTTATCGATTTAAATACGAGAAAATAGGATAATAATTACGTGGAAGTGTGAGAAAACTGTTTATCAAAATGACTAAATGTTGTATTGTGATGTGTGGTGCAAGAACCCTAGGCAATGGCAGCCATTTTATGTAACGAATCTATGGTTTAGGTATGCACGTTTTTTTTGTAGGTATTTCAAGTCCTCTTTTTTCTTTATACTTCCATATTTAAACGACTAGTTTCATAGGGTTCAGTGGGTAAAACAGTATTGCAGAGTTAGTTTGATCTAAAAAACAGACATGTCGCTACTAAGTACTCGTTACAAAAAAACGATCGGCAAATTTTTTCCCGGTTTCCGAGTGTAATTATTATATTATATTAGAGTTGGATTACGTGAGTAATTTAGTGACCCTTTTACTTATAACTGGTTTTCAATTCGTTAATATCGCTTTAATTTGTTTATTATCACCTGCAAAATATTTCTTACCTAAAAGTGCAATAATGGGGAAGTCCGCTTAGCTTGCATAAAGAAAAGCCGTCATATGCCAGTCTTGCCTTCAATCAGAATATATTGTGAATATGTTTCTGAATCGGCCGAAAGTCTTATCACTACTGGGCGCGGTGTAGCTTATTAGGTGCAATAAACGTAATTTTCAGATCTCGTGAACCTATAATGGCTTCTCACGGCGCGTAATTTGAACGAGCGAGCACGAGCCAATAGTTGAGTTCGCGCTACTGGTTTCACGGCGCGTAATATCACGAGCCGCGCCGAGCCACGTCTTTGACGTTATCGATATCCATCGGATCGGAGGCGCCTGCTCGAGCCAGCCCGCGCCAACTTGAGCCACCCCCTACACACAGCGGCTAGAGCTGGCGCGGCGCGGCGCGTGATATTACGTGCCGAGAGAAGTCAGCATTAGACTGCTGATAGAGTCGTTCCATCGGAGCAATCACGTAAAAATATTTAAAATGAGTAGATAAGACCTTTCCTTACTTCAATAATACCTATACCATGTAACTTGTAAGTTGACAAAATTTAAAATAGACATAATATTATAATTCAAGATTGTATCATAGCCTGTTCTGCAACGCCATTACGCGACGTTGCCACATGTACCGTGCGGAGAGGCAACAGCGCGCTGCTCGCAAATTTTTTGAAGCAATAATTTATAGCATTGTACGGATAGTCTCGATTCAATGTGTAAAGGTGCTCCCTCACCGGGACCGTTTGCGTGTAATGTAACATATTATAGATTCGCGTAGCCAGGATTTTGTATAGGAGGGCAAATTAAGAAAATCTTAAACTTCGAATTCTAATTAAAACCGACTTCCAAGTGAAAACAATAACATTACTTATTCAAATAAATAGTATATCAAATAATTCTTACTCTTTAGTAGTGCCTCTTTCAAAATTTGCCTAAACCTCAACTATTTCTGTATACACTCTTCATTACATAGAGAAATATAAGACAGTACCTAGGTACTTCATTATTTTGAAGTCGGTCGGTACGAGCTTAGAATCGTGAATTCTATGACAAAATGTTTTTAATTTTTGGGACTGGTACCGACCTTCACTCTTTTTAAAGCCTTATAATTTATAAGACTTTCTGTATATAGACTGTGTTCTGCGTAGTGATGATGATGATGGATGTAATTTGCATACATACACCCCCATACTTGCATTTTTAATTATACAGAACGACCCCCCCACCTTGGTTAAACGGACTTGTGTCTAAGGTGGAGAATTCACTGGAGAAGGTCCGCCAGAGTTCCCGATAACTTCGCCGTTGTTAGGGCACGAGTTGCGGAATTCTGGGCTCGCGTGCGTTCCTCTAGTAACGAAATCCTCAGTTTGTGTACCGGGTGTCCGGAGAATTCGTTTCCTGCCTACTGGTTATCGGTGCATCGCGACAGAAACCAGAAATGATTTTTAATATTATTTTTTAATTTATTATTGTAACATCTTATTTTATATATATTATTATTTAAATTTATTCACAGTGTATTTGATATTAATATGTACTATTTCATTTTTACTTTTAATTTAATTTTATAATTTTAATTTTATGTATTTTTATATGGGTTTATTGCCTGCAATAAATGATTATTATTATATTATATTATTATTATTATTAAGTATAGGCTATGTTCCGAAATGTACTGCGAGTTGCGACCACTGCACAGTGCTATCACTGTAGACAAAATCATAGACTTATAATATATACTGTCGTATATAATAGACCACCTGACAACCCGAAAATGCGTGACGATTTTTGATCTGTCAATGTGTGCGTGTGCTAGTGATGTATATTTTACTATCGATAGTATTGTCCGTTAGAGTTATTTTACCTGCGTTTCTATGAGAAATAAATAAATAAATAATAATAATATGAAGGGGGTAGACGTATCTTGGTCCAATTCAACCCCCCAAGATACCAAGATACAAGTCTGCGCGTTCACCACTAAAAAGTCACCAATGGTCGTAAATCCGCGTTTTGAAGACACATCTTTAACCATCTTCCCAAGCATTGAAATACTTGGCGTTAACATATCGAGCGAAGTCCAGTTTCGATACCATCTCGAGGGTAAGTCCCATGCCTCGAAGAAGCTTGGTGTTCTGAACAGTGCGAGACAGTTATTCAGTCCCTACCAGCGCCTACAACTCTACAAGGCGTAGGTTCGGCCTCATATGGAATATTGTTCTCATCTCTGGGCAGGGGTGCCAAAATACCAACTCCTCCCTCTGGATCGTATCCAACGAAGAGCCGCTCGAATTGTTGACTGCCATAGTGTTTCAAACTGCTTGGACCCCCTGGAATTACGCCGAGATGTAGCTTTACTCTGCATCCTCTATCGGTTGTATCTCTGAGGAATTGTTCGGAATCATACCATCTGCAACTTTTCGCTATCGTCCCACGCGAAAAATATACCATCCTCATCACCTTGATGAGTGGCAGTCTTCCACCGTGCGTTTCTCGCGTAACTTTCTGCCGCGCACTGTAAAACTCTGGTACAAACTGTCACAAGCAGTATTTCCGGACCTATAGGTACGACCTACAAACCTTCAAGAAAAGAGCGTATTCCCTGTTAAAAGGCCAGCAACTCACCTGCAGCTCTTTTGACGTTGCAAATGTCCATGGGCGACGGTAGTTGCTTTCCATCAGGTGATCCGTTTGCTCGTTTGCCCCCTTATTTCATTAAAAAAATGGAATCCGGAGTTCTCTTAGTATTTTCGTAACCATAGCATACCTTGGTGCAAAATTTTACTTTTTGGTAGCATATAATAATATATGCTTGGGATACTTCTCATAAAGCCAAAATGGTCATATTGTGCTTTCATAAATTTTATGAAAGCACAATATAATGATTACTCATGAAATTAACTTTAATACGTGGTAATAAACGTCACACCTTATTGACCACGTCTTAAAGATCTTTTTCACAGATACTCCGAGGCGTACTTAGGTGACATACAGGCGAAAAAGATCGTCGAGTCATAAGTCCGCGTACTTCTACGCACGCCTGTCACCCCTTTTACACCCGTTTGGGCTTTTAGGGTTCTGTTATTAACAAGTCCTCGTTAACTATGGAACCCTAAATCAACATAACAATAACATTAACCTACAAATAGAACAATCCATATTTTAGGACCATCAAATCGAAATATTAACTTTCGAGAATTTTTGCACAGGAAATTGTTGTTCGTCTAATCAAAAAAAAAATTAAGCTACTCACAATGCTACTCACGAAAAATTTGCTTGATAGCAATCAATGTTCTCAGTTCTAGGAAATCTGAACCTACTACCTACCTACTATTCATTTTTAGGGTTCCGTACCCAAAGGGTAAAAACGGGACCCTATTCATGAGACTTCGATGTCTGTCTATCCGTCTGTCTGTCCGTCTGTCTGTCTCCAGGCTGTATCTCAAGAACCGCTTTAGCTAGAGTTCTGAAATTTTCACAGATTATGTATTTCTGGTGCCGCTATAACAACAAATACTAAAATAGAAATAAAATTAATATTTGAGGGGGGCTCCCATACAACAAACGTGATTTTTTGGCCTTTTTTGCTCGTAATCAATGATGATAAGAGGTAGGCACTTGAAACTTTCACGAAGGCCTTAAATATTATTGTAATTTAATAATTAATAATAATATTTAAATAGAATAAAGATAATAAAATAAGGGGGGACTCCCATACAAAAAACACAATTTTTGGCCTATTTTTGCTCTATAACGGTGAGGAACCCTTCGTGCGCGAGTCCGACTCGCACTTGGCACTCGCAATTATTATGTTTTGCGTAATGTAAAAACGCTCTAGAATTCTAGATCAACATCTTTCTAATCTATAAGAACCATAAAAATCAGAACACACTTGTATAATATCGTGATAATATTTTATTTGAGTTTGAGCGTTAAAAATATATCGAAAAACTTAAAACTTATTAAAACTTAAAATTATTATGAACTCTCAGGTATTCTTCTTGAGGTAATAATATGAATTCTGGGTTGTTATAATGATCAGCAATGAGATATACTTAATTCAAAAACATAACTTGAGTTTTACTCAATCCTTCGGGGTAGCCTTTTCCAACTAACCAAGTCATGATATTTGACGAAGCTGTTAGGAGTAGAATTAGGTTGGCCAGTTTGATCTGTTCAACGATTTGCTGATAATAAGTCCATTGTTTTGTAGCACATATTGGATGGGTTATAATGTTTCAATAAACACATCTTGCATAATATTATATAATACTAGCTGACCCGGCAAACGTTGTTTTGCCATATAAATTATAGCAGTGCCCGCGACTTTGTTCGTGTGGTTGTCGAAAACACTGTCGCGATTGCAATAAAAAGGATATAGCGGGTCAATATCTTAAGGCGATATATCGAAAATACATTTTACCGCAAGGGCAATTTTATACTTAATAATACGATGATGATGATGAGCGAAATTTGCATAGTAGCATCTGCTTTCCGTTTTTAAAACAACATCGAAACTCCCAAACTTGTATCTATAAAGAATCAGGAGTTCCCTCAGCACCTTCCGAACCATGATATACTTCGGTGCAAAATCTTACTTGCTTCGCTTACTAATGCTTCGAATACTTCTCACGAAACCGAAGTCATCAAATGTTTCCATATAAATTTTGAAGAGTTCCCTCGATTACTAATGGATCCCTTTATCAGGTCACCACTTTTGTGAACGGGGTACTAAATTGGGATGATGCCCTATACACCAAAAGAAAAATTTTGAAAAACGGTTCACATACGGCGGAGTGATCGTTAAATATAAAAAAACAAACATAACACCTCCTCCATCTTGAAAGTCGGTTAAAATTGTAGCCTATGTGTTATTCTGATGTATAAGCTATATTATTGTAAAGTTTCATTAAAATCCGTTCAGTAGTTTTTGCGTGAAAGAGTAACAAACATCCATACATACATCCTCACAAACTTTCGCCTTTATAATATTAAGTAGGATATACTATTATCTCATACATATTATTATATCTCATGCATATTAATATGATAAAATTGCCACCTTGGTAAATATAATAATTATTAATATCTATAATTTTTATATCGCTTGACAAACTCTAGTCTCGATCTAAAAGACTATAAAAAGTACCAATAAAACGGTCATAATGGGACGATGCATGGTACTTATAATGGTTTTAAATGGTACTGATGATGATAATGATGATTGTAATTTGCATAGTAATAGCAGTAGTAGTTGCTTTCAGTTCTTAAAACAACGTCGAAACTCCCAAACTTGTATCTATAAAGAGATAGGAGTTCTCTCAGCACCTTCCGAACCATGGTATGTATTTGCACCAAGATGGTGCAAAATCTTACTTGTTGGTAGCATATGCTTAGAATACTGCTAACGAAACCGAAGTCACCACATGTTTCCATATAAATTTTGCGTAGTTCTCTCGATTTCTTAGGGATCCCTTCATCAGGTCACCAGTTTTATGAATGTGGTAGCAAATAGAGATAATAACCTATACACCAAAAGAAAAAAATTGAAAATCGGTTCACAAACGGCGGAGTAATCGTTGAACGAACATAACACCTCCTCCATTTTGAAATTTGGTTAAAATTATAGCCTATGTGTTATTCTGATATATAAGCTATATTATTGTAAAGTTTCATTAAAATCCGTTCTGTAGTTTTTGCGTGAAAGAGTAACAAACATCCATACATCCAAACTTTTGCCTTTATAATATTAGTAGGATATAAGCAAGTAGGTACTTATTATTTTTTTCAAAGATTGTTCGGATGAGAGAAATATTATTATTTTTAACAAAAAATTAAAACCGACTTCCAAGGTAAAAACAATATTAACATTAATATGAACTAAAAAGTATTAAATAATTTTTGCTATCTAATAGTGCCTTTTTCCGAATTCGGCTAAACCTTGACTATTTCTGTACTCAATCTTCATTATTTTGAAGTCGGTACCAGATAGCTGAATCTTCAGTCCTCTGACAGAATATTTGAAACTTTTGGAACTGGCACCGACTTCAAAATTATGAAGATTGAGTACAGAAATAGTCAAGGTTTAGCCGAATTCGGAAAAAGGCACTATTAGATAGCAAAAATTATTTAATACTTTTTAGTTCATATTAATGTTAATATTGTTTTTACCTTGGAAGTCGGTTTTAATTTTTTGTTAAAAATAATAATTTCACTCTTTTTAGTTACACTAGTAGGTAAACCTTCGCGTATATTTTACGTATCTTATTACACAGTTCACACTCACAAAATAATATATTATCAGTAAAGTGAACATATTGTGCTAAGTAATTTAACAATTTTAATACTTCAAACCCCAAGCGGTCACCGGCGATTGCGATAACAATAGAAAGGCTATTGTGTCTCGTTTTTCCACGATCCAAGGATCTATCAGATAAAAAGTTGTATAAGCTTGCATAGGATGTAGCGTAGCTACTCATCTAATATATAAAATTCTCGTGTCACAGTTTTCGTTGCCATACTTACTCCTCGGAAACGGCTTGACCGATTCTCATGAAATTATGTGAGCATATTGTGAGGATATTGGTCTGAGAATCGGCCAACATCTATTTTTCATACCAAAAATTATTTATATGGCAAAACAACGTTTGCCGGGACAGCTAGTAATATAATATAATATTATCATAATTATTGACAGCTGTTCTTGTAATCAAGAATTCAATTTCAAATCCATTCAAATCGATACTTAGTGCGCCATCTATCGATTAATAAGTATAACTAATTAAAAAGACACTTATTGACTTTGTTTGGTTTAAATGCTCTTTTTAAAATAACTTTATTTTAATTCTATATTTTGTCTATTAAAATTTTATAAAGTAGTTAGTATAGTATTCGATCTGTATATAAAGTAGTAAAGTATATTCGATCTGTCGCCTCGCGGCGCTGACCGCCGTGTATATTTAAACAAAGTGTTGTTATACAGTATAAAATTATTATTATTATTAGTATATCCACACCTATGCCTTGTACTATTATCTATTCTGTGCCATGAGACATTGGTGACCTTAACACGACGTGGTAATGATGAAGACGATGATGGTGATGATGATGATGATGATGATTATGATGATGAATATGAATTGCATAGTAGCATATGCTTTCTGTTCTTAAAACAATGCCGAAACTCCCAAACGTGTATCTATAAGGAGTCAGGAGTTCTCTCAGCATCTTCGAAACCATGGTATACCTTGACCCAATATTTGACTTTTTGGTAGCATATTCTTAGTACACTTCACATGAAACCAAAATCACCATATGTTTCCATATAAATTTTGAGGAGTTCCCTCGATTACTCCTGGATCCCATCATCAGGTCACCACGTTGTGAACATGGTACCAAATTGGAGTAAAACCAAATACAACAAAGCAAAAATTTCAAAAATCGGTTCACAAACGGCGGAGTAATCATTGAACATACAAAAATAAAAAAAAAAATAAAAAAAAAAAAAAAAAAAAAAAAAATATCCACAGCCGAACATATAACCTCCTCGTTTTTTGGAAGTCGGTTAAAAATGTTATATTCAGTGAACTTTAAACTACAGGAAGAGTAACTCCGTCAAAAAAAGTGCACCAAATGGCTACAAAATGTGACCCGAATACATGCACATTTATGCATGTGTTCGGTACACATTTTTCGTGTATATATACTCGAGTGACGTTCAACCGGGTTGACATGATAATTATTGTCAAACTCATTTTACAATTTGTTTACTTTTGGTTTATTTACTTTTTACGTAGCTTTTTACAAAATTTTCGTTGTTAAAATGCCTAAATGCCCTGTGAAATGGTGTATAAGTCATACAGATACGACTTTTAATACAGGAATAACCTTTCAAGTTTCATCAGTAAGTGATTTTTTTTAAATTATGCTTAGGTAAAGTTCTTGTATTTTTTCCGACCCAAAAACATGCCCAAAAAGATGGTTTATTTAAGTTAGATGCCAGGGTATTTGCGTAAAATTAAGCTGGTCTCTTTGTGTTTATCTTATTAAGTTTACATGTTATTGTAAAAATGCAATAATCAAAAAAATAATATAATTACAAAATTTTTACAAAGTCGCCATGGACAGTGTTATGCAAGATGTATCAATTTAAACATAATTCATAACCGGGGGTCTGACTGACATCAGTATGGAGTATCTTATTTTTATAATGCCGTTCGTACTTCGTTTAGTAAGAAACGAACTGAATTGGATGCCGAGCCAGATTACTCGTTTATGTAGCATACACTTTAATAGTCATGATTAGGGAGTGTGTTTTTACACGAATTATCATATTTAGACTGTGAAATCCCAAGTTTTATTTTCCATATTTTTTCATATTTTAGGGTTTTACAAAGATAAGTCCATATTTTGCAAGAAAATGTCACAATCGTCCATATTTTCACTAAAATACAAAAAAAATACGTTCCCGCCACCATGCGGCTGCGTATTTCGTTCCTCTCGCGTTTTATATTATTATTTATTATATTATTTCGGTATTCTATTTTCAAAGAAGATTATTGAAGAAACAGAAAATAAAGTTTCAGCTATGCTGAAGGTCATGTTACTGACATGGCTAAACAAAAACTGAAGTAAAAAATATCGTGAATTGTGAGTTGTGACGTGCAGGGATCATTTAGCCAATATTAAGCGAACCCAAGACGATCATTTTTTAAAATGAAATAAGGGGGCAAACGAGCAAACGGGTCACCTGATGGAAAGCAACTTCCGTCGCCCACGGATACTCGCAGCATCAGAAGAGCTGCAGGTGCGTTGCCGGCCTTTTAAGAGGGAAGGGCAGGGAAAGGAAAATGGCAGGGGATTGGGCCTTCAGTAAACTCAATCACTCAGCGAAGCACAGCGCAAGTGCTATTTCACGCCGGTTTTCTGTGAGCCCGTGGTATTTCTCCGGTCGAGCCGGCCCATTCGTGCCGAAGCACGGCTCTCCCACGTGAAATCATGCAGCATGACGTGCGTTACGTGCTGTCATGGTTACAATATTATGATCAGCATATCATGCAAGTTGTACAGTTAATACTGTCACATAATATGTTTATTCCCAAACCATTTATGCATAGGCAAAGCCAGCATAGCATATTTCTGGCCTCTATCTTTTTGTTAACTGTCACGAGTGACTCTTTTCTTACCTATAACACTAAAACAACGATTAATTTTTGGAATTTTACACTCCATATTTTTTCCACATTTCTATTTAATACTCCATATTTTTCCATATTTTCGATTTTTTAGTCCATATTTTATGTACATATTTTGGATTTTTTTGTACATATTTTTCCGGGCCCTAGTCATGATATATTTTGTATGAGTAATGACCGAAAATTAAAGAGATTACGAAAATCTGCATTTGTACCGTAAGTTTTTTATTTCAATTCTGTAATAATCTTTGCTAATATTTTAAATTCGAAAGTGTCTCTGTCTGTCTGTCTGCCTGTCTCGCTTTCACGCCAAAACTACTGAACCGATTGTAATTAAATTTTATACACAGATAGTCTCAAGCCTGAGAAAGGACATAGGCTACTTTTTAACCGGAAAAAGGGGTTGTAAGGGGGTGAAAATGCGTAAATTTGTTCAAATTAAGTTAGTTCCAAAAATCATAATAGATGGCGCCGTGCGTCTCCTACATCGCGATATCGCTTGCTCGTGCATCTTTCTATAAGAGGTACCAAGTTGAGTACCGTTTTTCGATTATTGCGATTGTTTTGCACGTCTATAAATAATGAATAACTCACTACTCTACTTAGTAGTCAGTACTCAGTACTTTATCTACGCAGTGATGAGTGACGAAACCTTAAACCTACCAATGCTAAATAGTTTATAGGTAAAGCTAAAGTTGTGTAATGGGGGGCTAAATAAGCTTTAGGTATAATATAAAAAAATGAAATATTATGTGCGCACAGCACAGCTGTTTTTAGATATTTTGATTTAAGGGGTACCAGGGTTTTAAAAAGCTTTTAAATTTGACTCCAATTTTGTTGACACCGCGCGCTGAAGTCCACGCGGACGAAGTCGCGGGCAACAGCTAGTTCTGTAATAATTTAGTACATATATTTTTGTAATCTGAAAACGTCTTGTCTAGGTGCTCTGGATAGTTCGTCGTCCGAGTCGTACACGGTTTGTTCAAAATTATTATATTATATTATTATTATCGACGATTTAAGGATCAGAGGAAAATGTTTGATTTTAAAATAATAATTATGATTTATTTTCTTTATTTCCTTTCTTCGTGATAGTAGATATGTTTGGTGTATACTGCATAATGCCATCCGGTTTGTTTCAAAACTGTGACATTGATAATAACCGCGCAGGCTGTCGTCCAGCGCGCAATATTATGATACGTTACCTGGGAAACGACCTTGGCGAGAATCTGAATTGTCATATTTGAGTGTTCGAAAAGGAGCCAAATTTAAAACGATTGAAGTATGGGAGTTACGTTTCCTGTAGTTTGTTATTCGTTGGTTATATTACTTATTTCAATCAATTCCCAATATTTGCAAAACATTTTTGAAGTATACAGGCGGTTGCTAAGTAGATTATATTTTGTCAAAAGCAATGCGACCAATAAAATACGATTCTATCGTGAACGAGTATATCCGACAGATAGCGACCAATAAACCATGAATAAACCTATTGTTGCCAAGGAGATCGCAATGTTGATATTTTGGTAAACACAAAATGACCAAGATGGAAATATAGAAATACGATTACGTCCTTTACTTTTTCCCGACCAACACTGACCACTGACCAGTTTAAGTTGACCCGCGACATGCATAGGAATCAACTTCCTGGAGTGTACATAATAATTGTCATGACATTATAATATTCTTTCTTTTCATATTTAAATTTAGAACGTCAATTTATAATAATTCATTGGGGTATTTTTATCTGACAAAGGAGGCAGTTGAAACCCTTCGCAGAAATGTTCTCGAGCCCAATACCTGCCAATACTCTCAAGAGTCCTAAAAATATCCAATTCGGTATTCCAATTCTAATTTTGAGAGTTCGATCAAATTATTGAATGTCAAAGGTACTTCTTTTTTGATGGAAACTCAAGTTAATTTTTTAACTGGAGTCTACTACCTATATCAGACAGTATCCTGTCTGCAACTACGAGTACATTTTGCGCAGGCACCGTTATTTTGCTGCTTTAAAAACTATCCGGGCTTATATCTCGAGACTCAACGTATCTCCTAATATCATTTAAAGATTTCGCTTTAATCTTATAAAGTCAAAATAAAGACAAGTTAATATACTTGCAGTCTTACAATATTAGGTAGTATGGACTATTAATGGATCTAAAAGCTCTAACAAAACGCAGTATAAGATAAGTAATAAGAAACAGTAATTGTAGGTATTTATTTAGCAGTAAATTCTACACTAGAGTATTGTATTAGTCAGGGAGACCTAAAACATTTTTTTTTATTACTATCAAGCTAATTTTTTGTGAGTAGCTTCATTTTGTTAACAATATTTATATCTGCAAAAAATCTTGAAAGTGATAGCTAACAGAGATAGAAAGGATTTCATACTTTGATTTGATGGTCCTAAAATATGGATTGTTCTATTTGTAGGACAATGTAACTCTTAAATTATATTATAACTATTAACCTAACAATATACAAAAACCGGCCAAGTGCGAGTCGGACTCGCGCACCGAGGGTTCCGTACAAACAAGATTCTAGGTCGACTGGAAGTACCCTTTAGGTTTTGATTCCCTTGCGAGTACTTGCGAGTTTCAAAATATGCAGCTTAAATTGCTGTTTCTTTTGATTGCGTTGACATAGAAGTTTGATTTTGTTACAGCTTAAAGGTATTATAGACCTGAGTATTTGGTATGAATTTCAATTTAATACCTCTACGCGTTTATGAGGAAATGGGTAGTAAGTTTAAAATTATTAAAAAAAAATATATTATGTGATGTAACTAAAAATTTATGGTTTTCGTAATTTTTCCTTTATCTATGCTATAAGACGTTGCTTCGTACCAAATTTCAAGATTCTGAGTTCACGGGAAGCACCCTGTAGGTTTTGATTCCCTTGCAAGTGTCGAAAATTTGCGGCATAAACGGCTGTATCTTTTGATTGCGTTGGCTTAGAAGTTTGATTTTTTCACAGATTCAAGGGACAGTAGACCTGAGTAATTGATATAAATTTCAGCTTCATACCTCCACGCGTTCCTGAGAAAAAGGGTCTTGACAGACGGACAGACGGACAACAAAGTGATCCTATAAGGGTTCCGTTTTTTTCCTTTTGAGGTACGGAACCCTAAAAATCAGCTGGTAAGGATTCCGTTTTAGGGTTCTGTAATCAACAAAACTTGGTTGACTACACAACCCTCGACCCACAACCGAAACGGAACCCTAACTAGCTGATTTTCTGTATATATATTGGTAGGTTAATAGTTATATAATTTAAGATTAACATTGTCCTACAAATAAAACAATCCATAATTATATTTTAGGACCATCAAATCATAGTATGAAATCCTTCCTATCTCTGTTAGCAACACTTTCAAGATTTTTCGCAGATATAATATAAATGTTGTTTGTTATGTCTTAACAAAATGAAGTTACTCACAAAAAAATAGCGTGATAGTAATAAAAAAAAATGTTTGTTCTAGGGCTCCCTGACTATATTATTTACAGTTGTACTTAGTAGCAGCTTACACACTAAACTATAATATTTTATTGTCTTTATCACAGTATTTTGGTTTTCGATAGTTTTTTGCGTAAAATGAAAACTCATTCTTACAGAATCTGGCAAAAAGCTATATCGATAACGATTTCCCTTTTCAAGAGAAAGTCAATTTGTAATCTAAAACTCATTCGATCAGATATTGCGTAATATCTTTGATCAATTAAGCTTATTGGATTATATGGGAGGTATATAAATAATTGTACAGAACATATTGTCTCGTGGGCGGATTATTGAATCGACGAACGGCTGATTAGCTTTCAATACGTTTGTATTATATTTGTTGTTAGATGAGTGTCATTTAGTTCGTAGATTATATTCCTTGATAGATATTATAATAAAAACACCTAATCTGAAGTGTGTCTGATGGTGTCTGTCTGTTCCCGCGTAAAAGTAGAAAACCGTGTTGGATATGTTTTAGATTGCTTGTTTACTATGAGAGTTTACAATTGTTTACAATGTAATTTTTAGGGTGCCGTTTTTACCCTTTGGGTACGGAACCCTAAAAATGGAAAGGGCGTAAGCGACAAATAGTTTTTTGTCGCGTAATTTAAAAACCATAAATACATTTCATATAAGCTATGGGCAAATTAAAGTGTATGCTTGAACCAATCTATGTACAAATTTTGGAAGCTTAAATCACTCTCCTCTGTTGGCAAAATTAGAATCCCTTTTTATTAACCCCCGACAAAAAAGAGGGGAGTTATAATTTACAGAGGTCTTTTTGATTATTTTGTGTTATAAAAGTTGACCAATCGTGTTATGCTATGTGTAATTCAAAGCCAAAGACATGATGAATGCTCACAATGAATTTTAACTTCTTAGCTTTAGTCATTGCTGAGAAAAATCGATACAGGCAAATCATCAAGGCGTCGCCTTAAGCTGCTGAACATCAGTTTAAGCATGAACAGACAAATAAACTGATTTGGATTTTTTATCGTACGGGAACGGTATCTACATTTATCCGAGATAAAAAATATCCTATGTCCTTTCCCAAAACGCAAAGTATATCCATAAAAATCTTTTAATAGGTTTTCAACCTCTATCTGATTACAGACAGACATATTAATAATTAATTTATAATAATATTGATTCATGAATAGGGGGGGGGGGGTCAATTGAAGCTTAAAGCCTTAACCTCAAGTTTGTGGGGTCGCCACTCTTGTCCCCCGGCCGCCATCTTGAAAAAAGGGGTGACAACACTATTTTCGTCATATCTCGGAAACTATACGTCTTTACAAAAAATTTGTAAACATAAGTTGTTCCAAATTACTTTGCCTACAAATATGTTTATAATATAACTTTTTAGTTTTTACCTTTAACTAAAAATTTTAAAAGTTATAAGCAAAAAAGGGAGAAATTTTTTGATAAGGTATATTATCACTCTTTAACTTTGTTTAATACATCTTACAAAAAAATACATCAGACCAACCTTTTAGATGATCTTTTGAGAAAAAGATCCCCCGATCCCTTGAAATTAATTTTCTGCAGATACAAACAAAACTGTGGAACCAAGTGTGGTTGCAGAAAAGCAGGCCTTTGCTTTATAGGTTTTGCTTTATAGTATAGTAGGCATATGCAGACTAGTATAGTAGGCATACTGTAGATTGTGGCTGCAGAAGAGCAGGCCTGAAATGTTTTACAGACTAGTAGGCATACTGTAGAGCATTTCAGGCCTGCTTTTCTGCAGCCACACATGCTTCCAGTTTCCTTTGCATCTGCAGAAAATTAATCTCATGTGATATCAACCTTTGTAAATGATATTTTTCTCAAAAGATCATTTACGAGGTTGGTCTAAGGTAATTTCTTTGTAAAATGTATTAAACAAAGTTAAAGACCGATAATAAAGCTTTTAAAAAATATCACTTTTTTGCCTATAACTTTTTAAATTTTTAATTTAGGGTAAAAAGTTATATTATAAACATATTTGTAGGCAAAGTAATTTGCAACAAATTATATTCTTACAATTTTTTTGTAAGACTTATAGTTTCCGATATATCACGAAAATAGTATTGTCACCCCTTTTTTCAAGATGGCGGCCGGGGGACAAGAGTGGCGACCCCACAAACTTGAGGTTAAGCTTCTGTTGACCCCCCCAACATGTTCCAAAAATAAAATTGCGTCCTCTAATTAATGCAATATTCGGTCCAAAAATTGTAACATTTCAATGGACTAATATGGATGTTTATTTCTTTATTCAGAGATTGAAAGACGTAATGATTTTAATGAATGAGGTATCAATAGATTCGTTATAACCCCGGTAACGAAGGCCTTGTAATTTACGTAGTCAGGTTTCCAGTTTGGATAGGTACTATTAAATACAGAAAACCGCAGTTATATTTTGCACCAATAATTCGTCTTTGGAAACGACAAATTAAATAAAAGTCAAGTTTCGCCTAACATACTGTAAACAATTGTAAGAAAAATCTATACCTATTTATAATATCATGAGAACTATGTAGCTTGTTGCTGCTACATTCCCATGCTATGCCTATCGATTAGGTCATGGCATGCAGGCGCACGTGCCCTATATCTCGAAGTTCCATGTTGCATTTTACATGAGAATTACAATGATGAATCTTATTTAACTTAAGCTTGAACACGTTTTTTTTTTAATTTTTCACGATTTCCTATTATAGTTTACTTTCCTACTATATATTTTGTACAGGGCATTGTAAGCAAGATCACAGACATGATGGACAAAATCTAGATATTGTGATAAATTTTAATAACTCGGTAGAAACAATTTTACAAATATGTAGTATTTTATTAGAAGATAAAACCGACTTCAAAATTTAATGAAACTTGCAGTATTCCCTAAGCTGAACAATACCTAGTACAAAAAACAAACGTAAAAACATACATACATACATTTTTTACATTTGGTACATTTGTTCAGACGCTGAATATATTATAGACTAACATAATAATATACGAAAACTAGGCAATTCTGGAAATAATACATACGCACAGGTCGTATTGATAACCTCTTTTTTTGGAGGTCTGTTAAAAAATATATTAACGTAACTTAATGGTCGTGCTGATTATGATGTCTACAAATAGTTTACACTTGGAATCTGTGCGATATTTCTGCGGCTGTACCGCGGGGAATACCCCGTTGTGAAGTTCCAATACGTAACGTCGTTAGTGCGGAGTGCCGCCGCCCCAGGAACCCGCTATTTTCATCCTCCAGGGTCCCCTAAAGGTTTTAGTAGTCTTTCTGCGTAAGTGGTCTCATTATTCCCCGTTCAGATCAATTAATCAAAGAAATTAAGCCAGCTTAATTCTATAAATTTAATTTAATTGTACTTAAATACTAGATTACGCCGGGCAACGAAGCGCCAAAATTTATTTACCTACATTTTTTCTGAGATAAAATGTATTCTATGTCGTTTAGTGGGTCTCATGCACAGAAATAGATCAAGATATTATATGTCTGTGGTCTCAAGTTTGAGCGTGAAGAGGTAACAGACAGACCGACACACTTGCGCATTTAAAATATTAGAATGAAAGGCATATTATTTATTGCGCATCAAATTCATTTTCGGTTTTGTATAGAAGTTAAGAGATATATGACAGTAATTTGTCCAAAAAGCTGGCTCTTTTTTTACTATACTTTCTTGGTTTTTGTCAATAACCTTGATATGTATACGACAACACTAAATTTTTCCTCCCTTCCGAAAAACTTATCTTTCCAAGGTATCAACAGATTTAAGCAGTAGTATTTGCTCTGTAGATTCTCGCTACCAATTTCTAAGCACACGAAGGCATGTTGACTATCTTAATAGGTAGTCAAACGTCAAACGTATTTCATGGCGGCGCTTAACCTATTAACCAAGATATCGCCTTACATCGGTATGCAGAGCCTGCCGTTGAGAGCTCCTAGAGTCTAGACTATAATGCTAGGTTATATAACTACTATAATAATATCTAGGCAACTACATAATATTTAGTGTTTAGGGTTTGGTAAATTATCTTAGGATTTGTTAGGTATAATATTAATCAAGTAATACAAAAATAATTAAGTGTTTAGAAAAAATCTCTGTAAATATGACGAATAATGTTGTTTTTTTTAAACGTAATAACTTTTTTCCACTAAACAGCTTTCATAGTTTGCTATTTCATGATCGCCTAAATTACATGATTCATCATAATTAAATCAAAAGTAATCAACATAATTTTTATGCTTTTGAATGTGTTAAAGTCACACATACAGTTCTTCCCTCCTTTATCCCTGCAAAATTTAAAACTATATCAGGTGAACAGGAAAATCTCTGCACTGATAGTCCATACTATCTCCAGTAAGCTGGGGAATCAATTTGGTGTTATTCAAAGTGTAAGGCGGGTGAGGGCGGGCGCCGGGCGGCGCTAAACAGATCGGCGCGCCCTCAGGTGTGGCGTATTATTACTCAAGTTTAAGCCATTTAAGCCACAGACGGCTATTCATACTAGCAACCATAGTGCACCGGCTGATAGTCTCTTAGTTTGTAAGGTTACAAGTAAGTTAAACCTTTAAAATATGTGATACGTCTTGCGATGCATATAACATCTATCCAACTGGCAGCAATCTATATTTATTTTGAAAACACAGAAAATTCCATGTTTATTTTTAAGATATTTCGGGTGATATAACTGCTTCAAAATAAAGCTTATTTTTATTTTATCGATAAAAAATATATCGTCTCTCGAGAAAATGTTTTAGACTAGATGACGCCCGCAACTTCGTTGCGCCAAAATTCGTTTATCGTGCGGGAACTGTACATTTTTCCGGGATAAAAAGTATCCTATGTCCTTTCCCGGGACTTTAAGTATATCTCCATGCCAAATTTCAGCAAAATCGGTTCAGTGGTTTGAGCGGGAAGAGGTAACAGACAGACAGACAAACAGACAGACAGACAGACAGACAGACAGACAGACACACTTTCGCATTTATAATATTAGTATGGAAGTATGGATTAAAAAAACTCATACCGGGATTTTCAATAACATCGTAATATTTGAGGTGACCAACATCTATTTTTATTTGAATAGACCACGGCGTAAATAAAAAAATATATATCTTCAACCTATAGTAGATAATACTATAAGCAAATAAGGGATAAGTTACGGCTACAGGAGTTGAAAGCTTTACAATAAGTGGGTGACGCGGACGGAGCTTATCGGCTTGCGTCAGAAGTTGTTCCACGCCAGCCGGCCGGCCGCCAGCAACTAGCCAGCAACTAGTACGAGTAAGCCCCGATCGACACTGCACTTTTTAATTACATCTAAACCATATATTAAAGTAAGGATATTTAAACTTAGATAATAGAAAATATAATTTTAATATCAATATGTACGTAGTATAAAAAAATACTTCCCGTTGTCTGTCTCCGTATTATGATAATATGCTTAGATCTTTAAGGAAACGGAACGTTGATATTATGGTTTATTAGTTAAGAGTAGACGTCCACAACTCAGTTGTGCCAAAATTCGGGAGCCGTGCGGGAACAGAACATTCTTCCGGAATAAATAATAAAATTAAGTATCCTGTCAGTTCCCAATAAATACCAAATTTCAGCTCAATCGGCTCAGTGGTTTGGGCGTGAAGAGGTACCAGACAGACAGACACACTTTCGCATTTATAATACTAATATAGATTTAAGGTGGGATTTCACCAATCACACATAAAACTTCGTTTTATAAAACTTAGTTCCCATTGAACGTGTTCATGCAGCGACGTAAATTTCGTTCTCTTTCAAATGGATTTCACAAAATTCTATTGATCGCGATTATTAAATCTAAGTTTACATGACGTCACGCGATTATTTTACATGTTTTTATCATTTTAAAGCCTTTTCACGTTAATTTAACTACACATTAGTAAGAAACAATACATAAACTAATCAAACACATGTGTCAAAACTGTTATTTTGACATTTCTTTTGTCTATGTTTTTCGTTCCGCCATGACAGGGCTTGAACGGGTTTTATGACGTTAAACTTCGGACTTTGGGCGTTCAGAAGATAAAACTCGGATTTGCTGTGAACGCGTTCAGTTTGTGTTGGCGAAATGCAATTCGATGTTATAATCGCGTTTATACGTTTTGAACCGGTTCAGTGTACATTGAACGCATTCCATTTCTTTGATGAAATCGCCCCTTAGTAATAGTGTAGATTATAACATGAAGTCTTCTTTAACAGAGTAAGTGAAAAGAAAAGTCCTTCAGTAGCGTTCGTTGTAAAAGAAATGAGAAACATTCTGAAGCTTAAATCAGTAATTAAAGTTTATATTCTGGTGCATGCGCCGCAGTAATTCTTTAGAGTTTTCCGCGGAAACATGTAATTACATTACGCCAGTTAGCCTTTTGTTGCTTTAATTTTAAGATCTTCTAAAACGTTAAGAGGACAATTTCTAATTAGCTGATGTTTAATATAACATAACTAGATGACCCGGTAAACTATTATGGTAAACTTTCTGGCTTATGTTCACAAACCTACCCCAATTTTTTGGTGCTCACATGGGTTGAGGTAGGATGTTTTGGATTAGAAAAACTTCATCGAGGCAGTACCACCACCCCCGGATTTACATTTGAAGAATACTAAAATTATGTGGTAGGGTAAAATTATGTGGTAGGGTACATGCAATATGAAGCATAATGTAAAGATATCAAAAATATTCGACCTTTTTAAAATATACATAAATTGACACTATACTTGCTTATAGGGCAGAGATTTCTAGGCATTGGCAATTTGCATTACCTACCAAGCCGCCAAGTCAAGGTGGCACTTTATGCAAAATTGCCCTTGAATTGGGACACGAAAGAGGAACACAATTCGTTTGTGAGTCGCGCGTGCCTAACGAACACACTCAAGGAGTAGAATTTAACGCCTTTTACACCTCGACACCGAAATACTGTGTCAGTAATGTTCTTTTAATCCATAGTAATATAATAAATGTAAGTCTGTGTGTCTGTTACATCTTCACACCCAAATTACTGAAACGATTTTTCTGGGTTTCATTTTGAGTCACGAGGAAGGACATACGTGATACGATACGTCTTTTTATTGATTGCTCTTATTAACGGCCTCACCCTTGAATATTTTTTTGGTTTCTGCTTAAATTCTTGCATTTAAAGTATTTAGCTGTACTTACATAAAATAATTTAACGACAAATTTTATTAAAGCTAAATACAAAAACATATTCCACCTTTGAAAAAAGAATCTATTAAATATGTGTTCTGTATTTGAAATTCATCAAAATACTTACTTATATAAGTAATTATATTTGTTAGGGAAACCCTTGTCTCCTCCGTGAATATGGCGTATTAGCATTGAAATATTACGATATTATTTATATTATTGATAATAGAGATTGTAACTATAAGGAAAATGTGCGCGGATATTGCAATGGAAATATTATATTATATTATCATAATAATATTATATTCAGTCACTCAATAAAATAACACGAAATGATTTCCGGTGTAGTTGGGCCACATAAAGACTTATAGAAATATTATGTATTTGTAGAGTCAGGGTATAATAGTTATGTTCTGGTACAGCTGCTGTGGCTCTATACAACTTTACAAGATCATTTCAAACTTAACATTAATAAAACTTGATCATTTTGATACTTCTATAAATGGCATCTTATGGTTTACTATATAGGCAAGAGCATGAATGGGCAAGAGCAATATTTTTCCCATACAAAAGTGAAAAAAAAAATCTTTCAGTGCTACTACTTTTACACTATCTCTATACACGGGATTCGTAAACACCCTAAAGTATTATCACTTAGTTCAGTGGTCCCCAACCTTTTTTTCATGCGGGCCACAAACATGTTTTGGTCTTGGTGTCGTGGGCCGCAATAAAAAAAATTTAGGGTTAAAAAATAGCATTCTTCAATATTAACGATTTAAAAGTGGAAAAAATTTAATTATTTATATTGCCGCGCCGGTGGGCATGAATTTCAAAATTGTTTAAACATCACGCGGGCCACAAATAAAGTCCCGGCGGGCCGCGGGTTGGGGACAGCGGTCTTAGTTTTATTACACCCTGTATAAAACCACTACCATCGCTCAGTCGGAAAACTATCGTACTTTGTAACTTGCATGAATATTATATTAAATATAGCCGAGGGCTCTAGAGTGTGGTGTGACCGTACGCTAGAACATGAATATAATATCACTCGTAGGTAGATTCAGCATAATGTTTGTGTGCAACAATACAAAGTTTGTATTGTAACGCCGGCAGTTCAGTTGCTTAGAGCTCTCTACTTGAAAGTGGGTTTGATTTCGCATTGGAAAAATATTAGTTATCGAAAGGACAATGCAGGTTGATTATCAGCTGATTCTGCGACAAGAAAGATATTCCGTGTCATGTATGAGTATGGAAAGGTTGGTTCTGCGCCTGATCTCGCGCCAGTCGTATCGGTTATGGTAAAAGATCACCATCACCAAAACCAGCGTTGAAAGCAATGTTATTAAAATACTTGATGATGCCCGCAACTCCCTTGCGCCAAAGCTCCTTTATCACGCGGGAACCGTACATTTTTTCGGAACAAAAAGTATCCTATGTCCTTTCGCAGGACTCAAAGTATCTCCATGCCAAATTTAAGTAAAATCAGTTCAGCAGTTTGGGCGTGAAGAGGTAACAGACAGACAGACAGACATATTATAGACATACTTTCGCATTTATAATAATATTAGTATGGATTACAACTGCATTGCATAGGGCGTAGATGTACGCGTAGATATTATACTGTTTTACGTAGCCGTAGAAATCCCGCAATATTTAATTACAGAATGAATTGAAAACTGTAGCGTAGTACCATAAATACGGTATTGCTTATTAAAAATGCAATTGAAAAAGGCGGCCATTTTCATTTACAAAGTAAAATCGGATTACGTTGGCGTGCGTCCGAGCCGTTTCATGAAAAATTATTGTCTTTTATTTCGGCAAATAAATACTCGCAATACGCCAAAGGAATTAATTAAGCTGATAATGACTTTGTCGTATTTAATAATTATTATTCAAAAACTCATTTCATTAAAATATGATAATGTAGTAAAGCATTTCTATATCGTTCAAAGTAAATTCAAAGTCGTACGATAATAATTAATTAATAAAAACGCAGAAAGTTTTAGTAGGATATATTATTTCAAGTGTATTAAGTACTAGATGATGCCCGCCAAAACTCGTTTATCGCGTGGGAACCGTACATTTTTCCGGGATAAAAAGTATCCTATGTCCTTTCCCGAGACTCAAAGTATCTCCATACCAAATTTCAGCAAAATCGGTTCAACGATTTGGGCGTGACGAGGTAACAGACAGACAGACAGACAGATACACTTTCGCATTTATAATATTAGTATGGAAGTATGGATTTCAAGATTTCTATACAATAATATATTAAAGGTAATTTTGGTTAACGTCTCTCATTGCATTCGTCAATGCTTGCACATGAATCATGATCGACATCAATTATTGTGCATGCTGTAGCATGTAGATTGTAGGCACAAATTACAATCGACTGTATAATATATAGACAGCTTCGCATAATATATCGTAGCAAAAGTAGGTTAACCATGGCCCAACGCGGATATATATAAACAATACAGAATGCTGTTTGACAATTATTGACGAGCCGCGTTACCTACTATAGCGCCTCAACCATGTTTGCCGAGAGTCGAGACACATATTATAGACAATTTTCAAACAATTATTGGTAGGCGGTGTGCCTCGCTCTGGTCGCTTGTAAGGGACAGTCCAGTGGGGTAGAAGATGGGACTCCCAGTTGTTGGAGCATTGGGTGCAGCTCCATACTTCGGTTGCGCGGTTCCTATACATAAATTATATCATTTTTTTACTAAATCTAGAACAAGCCAATTGTCCCTAAATACTAATACTAAATTATGGATGATAGTCTTAAAACAAAGAATTTGAATTTGAATACAGAAAAATGTAATTCGAAAAATTTACATCATTCCTTGAGTTTATTTTTGGAATAACATTTGAATTTGTCTCAGCGAGTCTCCCCATTCTCCCTCACGATTGAGATGGTAATACCTGGCACATAGTGATTACGATGCAAATGTACTACGTCGGAATTCACTTACATATTTGACTTTGTTTTTACGATGTTATATAGAATAGTATTGTTGTAATTACCTTTTACCAAGATATGGATTTGGATAACACAGCTATGACTAGTATAATGATTACGAAGCTATTGATCTTGAGCAAACATAGACGAACAAGTTTACATATCATTAAACAGGACGTATTGACAATATAACTTATTTACGCCGAAAGTCTTATTGCGGTATATATTTCCGTAATCCTTTCTCCTTTCCTAAAATAAAAATATGTAAATATACCAAAAGAGGTAGCCAAAAAAAAGCCAGACAAACTAACTTTCGAATATTTTATATTATTAGATGAGTAAATAGTTCTTCTTTGCATAATCTACTAGTAGATTACTTCTCGAAAAAGGGTAATGTGAATAAAACGAACACCTATTCTCCGCGGATTCCATTACCCGGATACGTGATCCCGGGACGATTGACAATACGAATATTGACACGATATTGCCACGTCGAGAAACTTCTCGGAATTGCCAATTCAACAACTTTATTCCCCAGTTTGCGAGATGTTCTTTGATATATTTCTGATATTGAAATCCGCAACATTGTTTCGGACAACTTTGTGAACTGTGAACTGCAGATTCACCTGTTTAGAATTTTATTGTTTGTACGTATTTGGATTATGACCTAGATTTTGAATTAAATACCTATGCATTGGTTTTATAAAATGATACTTTTATTGTTTAATTTTGACTTTTTCTTTCACCTCTTCAACCAGTGGCGTAACTATAACATCCGGAGCCCGTGGCAAATTGATAGGGCGACCTATCAGTAAAAATCATCACGTTAATAATAAAACAATACAGTATAAAAAATTCTCACCTCATGGCACGGGCTTTTGGGTCGGTGGTCCGTAGCATTTTGCCACCCCTGCCACCCAATAACTATGGCGTAACTACGCCACTGTCTTCAACCCAAATAGGTAAATAAGATAGCCTGCTTTTATACAGACTTTTAAGAACTATATTCTACTTCTTTGGTCAGTTTTGCTCTGGTCCTCTAATGCCAAGTGTTAGCACAGTTAAAGTATTAAGCACAGTTAAATATTACAACCGTGGTGTTTAGCCTGTCGTAGAAAACGGCCCGTTAGAAACAATGAAACAAGTCATAAAATTCAAATTATTAAAAGTCAAAATGTTGTGTTTGTGACTTGCTTAGTTTTGACTATAGTCAGATAATAAAGAAGAAAAAAAACGAGAGTCGTACATACAGTCCTAGTTTTCATCGGGCCGGTTCACGGTACACTTCGCTACAAAGGCAAGTGCGGAAGTAGTTTTGAATGCTCGTTGCCGTTTTGTGGAAGTGAAAAGAATAGTTCACTAACTAAGCACAAGTTGCGGGAGCATTAGCCGTTTCTTATTGCTAACTTTCCCGGGCTTTACTTCAATGGGACTTGAAACTGACTTTTGTGAGGGTATGTTTCTTTTTAATCATGATGTGGGCCTATAGTTTGTTATTGTTATCAATACGAGTATGTAGATTGTAGAGTATAGACAACATTACATTATACAATAAAAATAGACCAATTAATATTGTGTCAAAGGGACCTAGTAGGTCAGGGACCAAAGTCCTAGAGACCAGAGTAAGGCTAGTCAAAGAACTATCAGGGAAAGTTTGATTTCCAGTCATTTCCAATCATTTAACTTTAAAATTATTTTTCAAACTCAACATTTCATTTCACCTGGCGCCACGGGAGCCACCATAATATTTAATGAACTTTATCAATTCACTTAAACAGTAATCGTGGCAATTATTACGTGGCCGGCGGTAATTCAGTATTTAATTAGTCGTAGTCAATAGTCAATTGAAAATGTTTGTGGGATATGATTGTATTATTTGTATTGCAACCACAGTCTGCGGGTTAATACATTAACAGAAATCAATTTAGCGCTATTTGTGAGGGCTTACCCGTGAAAATTAGTTGCAATAAATTAATGCCACTAATATTTATTAAAGTCATCAGCAGTATTTCCGGACGCAACTTGCAAACCTTCAACGTATTCCATATTCCCTCTTAAAAGACAACCCACCTACAACTTTCTGATGTTACGAGTGACGTTACTTACCATCTTGATGCTTACCATCGGCTTGGCTCGTTTGCGCCAATCTATTGTAAACCAGCACTGTTTGACAATAGAGAATCGAGAAATGCAAATGCCAACCGAGACCCTCACTTTTTTGATTGCTATTTGGCTCTACCTGTAGTCATCGCCAATGACCAATATGATTCCTGTGAGTCGGTGAGCTCTATACTGTACTCGGCGAAACATGGCGGTAGCGGTCATTGACTCCCTGTCAAAAACTTGTCATTTTCTATACAAAGCCGCGATTGACAATATCTGACACATCACCATCAATCGCGGTTTATATAGAAAATTACAAGTTTTTGACAGGGAGTCAATGACCGCTACTGCCATTAGATTTTTCTGAAATTTGGTATGGGGATACTATGAGTCCCGAGAAAGAACATAGGATACTTTTCATCTCAGAAAAATGGACGGTTCCCGCGCGATAAACGAATTTTAGCGCCACGAAGTTGGGGGCGTCATTCTAGAGTTATATAATTTGCTGACAACGTTCCTATCCTTATTTCCTGTGACAGATTGAAGCATGTTCTTAATACAAACATTATTATAATAGGTATATTAAATAAGAAAATATGAGTTTTTCTGGACCGGAAATTAATATGATGTGATACAATAACACGTTTATAAGAGGGTCTTACCGTCTTACGTCACGTCAGCCGACGTATTAGAAATATACCCATATAGAAATACATAATAGAAATATATTACCTATTTGATAAGCCATGACGGTAATCCAAACAGTTTATTACATTATTATTATTTAATTCAAACGTGTGTCTATTCATCTGTCTCTTCAAGCTTGAACCGCTGATCAGATTTTGATAAAATTAAGGACCACAAGACTCTCTTGAACCTTCATACATGATACAAAAGCCATCGCGAAATATTTTTTTATACCATGAAAAAGGTTGAAAAGCACGGGCATTTTTTTGCAACTATCATTTTCTAGTAACTAGCGTGTGGTGGCGGGCCGTGAGTCGTGACAAAATACTAAATTTGAAACTGTACCGTGGGCTCAAAAAGATTGACCTCAGCCTTAGTGGATACTATTTATTAATATGACCTTTTTACTAACGTCTAACCTTCTTTGAGTTCTCAGCGCGCCAATTATAATATTATTATGATTAAGAGTCCGTATACGAAATTTTGCCGATTTCGCTCATTTAACAGACGTGATTTAACAGTTGAAATACAGTATTTCTATGAGTTTTAATGCATAACATGTAAGATCATTTCAATTATAATCTAATGTTGCAGCTAGATTCTTTTTTAAGTATCTTTAAATAATCCAACTCAAACCCGCGACAGTTTTGTGATTTTTGCTGTAAAAGGTTTAGAATATCACCTTTTTATGGATTGTATTGACGTCTTAACGGTATGAAAAAAATACAATGTACTGTTGAGAAAGTCGTCTATACAATGTTGGAATTAATTTTTACCACTTTCATATAAAAAACCCTTTAGAAAACAGAATACCTATCACTGCCCGCTAACTTGGCGATCGTCCTATTTCACCTGGCATATGAAAGACGGGCGTGAGTGTGAAGAGAGCAGTAGAAAAGAGAGTACGGGCTCTTAATAAGACCATAATATTAAATTGGTTATTTTATTACTCGTGGCATAAATCCGTTGTTTCGTCGAACATAATATAATACTAACTGTATGAATATAAGATATTTAAATATAGTTGTAAAGCCATTTTAAAACATTTACAGCTCTAATAAAACATGGGTTTTATGTTTATACTGCTATTTAACTATAAACTATTCGAGTGAATTACACTTACTTGTTGAGGGTTGGCAAATTTAACTATTTTCACAAGTTGTGGTATTTGTGGTTTACTAAAATTTAATATAAATTAAAATTAGATGACCGTTTTGGAAGTCAGAGATTGTGGCCAGTTTATGTACGGGAGCTATTTTAACCCATCAACTCCCAAGCGGCACCCGGGTGCCACATAACTATTGAATAGCTGTTGTGTCTGCGATTCCCACGATCGAGAATCCACTGGGCGTACCGACAAGAGATCGGAACAGAACATACTTTTTCCGACACATGGATCTTTCTTGTCAGACAAGAAGTGTCCCTAAGCTTTGTAATTATGCTTTTCTAACAATGGGAATCGAACCCATAACTTCCGAATCAAACCACGCTCAAAACCACTGAACGAGGCGTTTGAACTAATCCTAATACACAGCCGGCAGGGCTATCAGTTATCACGTAAAAATAGCGATCAACAATCTAAATAATCGCGCGATCGATTGCTGGTTGTCAAAAACAATGGTGTCAGTTAGTGCCTTATCACACTGGCGATCAGCGAGCGATTTGAAAGCGACGCGATTGCGCAGCGTGCACGCCGCGATTGCGCGACGTGCACGCCGCGACAGCGCAACGTCGTCGCGGCGTGGCGTGGCGTGGACGGCGTTTTGTACACTCGTCTAGGGAAATTCCCTAGGCGTTACATACAAAATTTTGTACACTCGTCTTGAATTCCCTAGACGAGTGTACAAAATGGCGTCCATGCCACGCCGCGACGACGCTGCGCTGTCGCGGCGTGCACGTCGCGCAATCGCGGCGTGCGCGCTGCGCAATCGCGTCGCTTTCAAGCCGCTAGCTAATCGCCAGTGTGATAAGGCCCTAAGCGATCGATTGCAATCGTATTGTTGTGGAGCAATAATTATCGCGCAATAATTATTGCTATCATACGTTAAGCTAAGCATAGACAACCCTACAAACGTTTATAAGGACAAGTTGGAGCTACATTTCATCCCCTCGTAGACAAGCTTAGCTCCCGATTAGAAGGCCTAACGACGTTAATTAAATCCTCTTTGAAAGCGAAATGTCTGTTAGTGTCTAGGTACTAATGTCTAGCTTGGAATTATAGTAAATTGTATTATTCTAAGATGAATAGATTATACAACTATTTGTTAGTATAATAAGTTAGAGTTTGTAACTTAGTAATGAGTTATGATAATGAATGTAGGTCTAACTTCTAAGTACTAACTAATAACTATTAATAAGTGGTAATAGCTACTAGGACTCTGGGTAACGGTTTATAGTATTTTTAGGTCACTATAAAGTCAAAGAAAACACATTTGTTTTACATAAATTTTATTTTATCAAGGTCAAAATATAAAAATTTTTGGTAACTCAAAATTATCACATTGAAACAAAATATTTGGTCTAAACTTATAAGTATATAACGAAACAAAAGAAAACTGAGAAAAAAACAAAGTAACATTAAATAGTGTCAAGCTCGTTCGATGCAAATTTGCTAAGTTTTATCAAAATCGTGTGAGTACATAATATCACAGTGTCGGCATTGTACAGCGATGTTGAAGTTACATTAGTTGGTATTTCAAAAAACATTCAAAATTACCTGTAAAATATTTTAGCAATTAAAGGGAAGTATTTATTAGTAATATATCAGTCGAATTAATTTTCCTAATCGTTATAATCTTGATATGCTGTTGGATATTACGTAAATATATTGTTAAAATTGATAATTTAATGAACCAAAGGATAAAGCCGCAATTTGGGCTCTAATCGGAATTGTTATTCCGTCGCATGCCTGTGTGACAGCGTCTGAATAAAAAAGACGGATGGAGAGTAGTGTTTTGTGTCGAACTCGACTCGAACTCGGTTGTCTGTAAAGTCGGTTTACTGACAATAGTTGAACGTGACAACGTCATAGCCTTAAATGGAACGCCTCAGAGCGAGGTAACGCCGCATATTGCGTCATGTTTTTTCGTGCGCGCAGCCCATAATATCGAATTATAAAGTAGCCCGCAAACGATCAAACATCAAAAACGTCAAACATGTACAAACTACGTGTTTGACGTGTTTTAAGAAAATTTGGATTATACTACGTGTTTGACGTGTTTGATGTTTGATCGTTTGCGGGCTACTTAAGACGTTGTGATGTCAAAAAAAATATTACAGAATAAAAATAGAATTTCTAATTTCGTATCTACTTGTGCCGCACTTGGAGAAAAATATTAATTTCTTAACTGTTAGGTATAATTAATATGAAGATTTTGACGTAAGTCCTAGATATTATCTGTCAAGCTTTATGTTAAATCGTCATTAAACTCTGAGTGCGGCAGTTACAGTTAGTAAACATTATCTTAAAAAACTTATTAATAGTTCAAACATTTCCATGATTTTACTTTTTTAGATTACAGCTACTATTAACATTTTTGTTGCGTTTTCTGATTACTGGGTATTTGAATGACTTATTAGTTATTAATTATTATATATACCTACTTAAAACTTTAATCCATTTTACTTCATTAAATTATCAATATTATATTAAATATATTTCTAAAATATAATGTATGTTTTCTAATTTTAAATGAGATACAACCTTCTTTAAGACAACTCGCTGATGCTGGCTAAAAAAGAAAGGCAAAGAGTTTATGTTCAAACACTGGAAAAATAATTCCAAAACTATCTAATATTGTATGAAACCCTAAAACCCGGCAGAAGGTATATTATTATTCAAAGTAGGTAGGTAGGCTACTGTAAGGTCCAAGTGACGATTGACAAGCGATTCATTTCCTGAGACGCGGGTGTCGCAAATTTTATAATACAGGATATTTTTAATCCCTTTGCCTTTAAAATTTATCCAGCATAGGAAGAATTTTATTTAGGAAGAAATTACGAGGAATCTATTATATTATCATTATTGTGTTCAATTCCACACAGAATAATCTTATTTAGCTACATAAATAAAATAATTCCTTACGGCAAATTACAATATTATCTAATACATCGATTGGTCTGAAGTTAGCTGTACAACTTCAAATGTTCGAAATTCGAATAAGCTCCTTTTTACAGCTACCTTCTGACTACTAATAAAATACGATTCTGTATTTAATTCTCTTAGTTTACACATATTACAGACATTCAACTCTTAGTAAAAATATGTATTTTGGGAAATGTCTCATGCAGAAAGAATACATGCATATAAAATTATTGTAGTAGACATAATAATTATTCGGTTAAGTTTGCGGGCTGCTCCATTTTAAAACAAAAGTCGATTATGGTTTTCGATTAATCCTTCAGATAAAAGCCCTCAAAAGTAAAAAATATTGTACAAAAAATTACTATTACTAAGTTGTCTTCATAAGAGTAATTAAAAATGGAATGTAAAAATGGGCGTATGAAATCGTAAATATTGTAAGTTTCAAAATGGAACAGTAACGCTACAACTTTCCACTTGTCCTAGCCCCCAAACGTTATCTATGAAATACTCGCAGATAAATCTAAACAAAGCGGCTGTCACTCACAACCGTAATTCCAATTTGAGAGGCTCTCAAAGTGTCGTAATATTTCACAAGTGTCAAAACTGTGGCTGTCAAACTTTGTTCTCAGAGCACTGAAGAGATGACGACTGCCCTAAGCGCGAATACTGAATATGCTCACAGAATTCTTCCTTCGTCCTCATAACGATGTCATCGTTACGTCGAGGATATGCCAAGCTATTGAGCGATGCCCACGCTCGTTCTATCAAATGACTTGAATTAAAAAAGTGAATTGCAGAATTGAATACTATTTTTAACACTATAGTTAAACTCGGAATAAACAAAATGAGCAGGATATTGCTAATTTACCAGGCAGTTTCATCTTTATAGGTTCTTTCTCTGGAGGGGCAAAATTTGAGACTTAAAAACTTAACACACGTTTATTGTTAAGGCTTCTTATAGACGAACGGCACTTGTCGACGGCACGCGTCGACGGCAGTCCCTGCATTTGTCGACGCGTGCCATTCGTTTGTAAGCGCTCTAAGCGTTCAAAAACTTCACGTTTACCATTTACCACATGGTAAGTTTCCGAATCCGAGTTAATACCCCACCTGCCTTAAGGCCTCTGCATCGATCATGCGTAGACCAGGGACGATTTTATATTATGCTCATGAAATCGCGGCAGAGGCATGGGACCTTGATGTCCCGGATTAAGAGGCTTGTGACAGCAATGCAACATACTTTTTGCAGCAGATATCTACTGCCTGTCAAAATTTATGAAAAATTTTGACAGACAACAGTAAAATACCTGTTGCATTGCTAATCGCAAAAGACGTAGCCGCTCCGCTCTCAGTGCCATAATATAAGCTCACGGCGAAGAGCGGAGCAATCGATGCAGCGGTATTAAGTCGCCTAATACTTATTTATCTGTGGTTTAAGCCGTATTTTCACTAGGGGACATGTCGCGGAGACAAGTCGTCCGACATTTACGTAGTTTGTCCTTGCAACACGTAGTTTGTCCCCTGCAACTTTGTCCCTCGACATATGACTTGTTCACACTAGTCAGTGGTGAACAGTATGTCGTCAGGGACAAGTCCCGCAACCCGTAAATGTCGCTGCGACGTCAGGCGACATGTTGGGGGACACGTACATTTCGTGTCGCGCGACTAGGTCACAAGACAAATGTCCCCTAGTGAAAATGTGGCTTTATACTGAGCTCTTTGCGGAGGCGTTGATGTCGCCGATGCTTTTGACTCGTCGGTGTCGCCGCCTGCCCCCCGCCTCCTCCGTCTTGACGGGCAGGGGGGAACTCACGCGGTGCGCTTGGTCAGCCTTTTGACCGTACCTACAATAAAGATAATTACTAATTTATATATTGAGGCTGTGTTTCTACCAGAGCAGCGTATTGCGAGAAATCTGTTTGTATAATCCAATAGAATCGATACACATAGCAGCTGGTTAGACAATATTGGTAATTGGAAAACACATTCAAAAGTAAATCTTTTGAATGTGTTTTCCAAATGTTCAGGGTTGTGTATACACTATACAGGATGTAACGAAACTAAGTGATAATAATTTAGGGTGTGTATATTATGTTCTCTACCTATATAGAGTTCGCTGTAAAAGTAGCAGTGCTGAAAGACTATTTTTTTTAACTCTTTTATATGGGAAAATTTATCACGCTGGGGCGCTTGCCCATGTAAATCACAAAAAATGGTCTTTCAGCGCTGCTACTTTGACAGTGAACTCTATTTAAGGTACACATATAAACTCAAAAGTAGTTTTAATAGGTTTTTGCGGTGTCTATTAAGAGACTTTCGTAACGTATCAGAAAAGCACAAAATTGTATTACTAAAAAATTTATATCTAATAAAAATTGAGAAATTAAATTTTAATCCAATTAGTATTAGTACGTATCTAGATGCGTAAGTGCTTTATTTTTTTAGGCTTCACATTTCATTTCATAAAGCACTGTAATTTGGTTTTACTTTGCTGTTTGCAAATGAGTATATGACTAAGGCTAAAAGGAAACGAAGATATATGCGTAGTATTCCAGTATCGCAAACAGAGCAGGCTTCACGGTGTATTAACTCCAGACGGTTTGATCTCCGGCCTATCGGACGTTCCCTTTATGTAGGGACTAGAATAACGCAGACTAGACGGCAAAATGACCGAGTAAATTAACTTCGTATATCGATGTTTGTGTAGGAAGGGCAATTTTGATTTTATAGCCTTTGAAGACTGCGTTTCCACTGAAGTAGAGCGGAGCTTAGCGGTGCCCGAATTGACCAATCGTGCTATTCCAGCGGAATGACAGCGAAGCGGAGCGAAGGTTTCGAGCATGGTGATTGGTCAATTCGGCACCGCTAAACCGTAGCGACCAATAAACCTAACGTTGCTAAGGAGATCTCTATGTTGATATTTTGGCAAACACAAAATGACCAAGATGGAAATATAGAAATACGATTCTGTCCTGTACTTTTTTCCGACCAACATAACTGACCAGTATAAGATGACCCGCGACATGCATAGGAATCAACTTCCTCGAGTGTACATTGGAACACACCGCTCCCGCGCCGCCGCCGCTCACGCCCTGCTGTCCGCTGATTTCGATAGTTCCCTACCTGTGCGTGATGCCAGTCTCGTGTATATCGTTCAGTCTCGTCCCGCTGTCTCTCGTCGACTGCGTTGAGTGCGAGTACAGACTCAGTGGTGTGTATATCGGCTCGTACTCTACTGGCGGCGCGTACGTCACGCTCATGGCGGACAGAGTACGCGCACCAATGGGAGGCGAGTACGCGTAGTGCGAGTGAGTCGGGAAGCTCAGCACACTCGAGCTGTCGCTTGAGCTCGGCGAGGACCGCTCGTGCTTCGACTTGAGAGCGCCCAGAGCGCGGCTTATCGAACCCTGTTGGAGAGAGTAGATGTTAGACGGACTAGGGTTAAAGGCTTGATAGACGTACGAACTTGAAGCACGCGTGTTTTAAGTTCGCGAACTTACTCGGTTTGCGTCGGTGACACACGAGAATCGCTCACACTGGATTACCATGCCCCCAGGCTCGCGGCTCGCGGCGCGCTGCTCGCGGCTCACGGCTCTTTGCGCATACAGGCGATTAACTGTCTGTCACCCCCTTTACACGATGCGACGAAAAAGTTTAACTTTGTTCGCTGGCTCTTCTCTATGTAGTGATGCATTATTATATAATAATTATAATAGGTACACATATTGATTTGTGTCTATAAGATTTCCTATTATGAACTCACGTCAATCCTCTTATCTAGGGGGCGGCGAAAAATGAAGAGCTCGGAGCTCAGTCGAAAATCATTCATATTCATACACCGATACACAATAGTCTTTGAAGTTTCTTTAACATAATAAAAGTGCTCACCCTTAAGCTGTGTCGGCGAGAGTCCGCGCTAAAGTCGATGCCGGGCAGGCCGGTCGCCACAGATTTCGAAAATGGCCGACCCAACATCCTTATTTGGTGTCCGAACATATTCCTGAAAATTGACACTCGGATAACATTCGCCATTTTTCTTCCAATTTCAACATAGAGTTAGCAGACAGCCTCTTGTGAAGACCTAAACTATTAATCCACTAACACAAAAAGCACATGCATCGTCTATCGTCGTACACTGCTCAAAATCCGTTTTCTTTTTTGTGGTACATTAAAAACTGAAGGAAAATAATTGGCATAGACACCAAAAGCATGATGCAAAATACCGATCATGCCTCGTGATGTGTCGGCGCATGTGTGAGGGCTCCACAGAAACAAACACATACAGTTATTGTTGCTAGCGTAAAATGAATCGAAATAAAATAGACAAGCATGTTTGAAAAACTTTCATATCGACGCTGGAAAGGCGATTCGATGGAATGGGGTATTTTCGTAGTAATTTTAGGGTGGTGTGTTTGTATTGAGTTATGTTAATTGAATTGTCCGAGATGGCCGTTACATATGTACAAGAATCAATTATTGACCGTAATGAATAGTAATTAAGTTACGATATATGTGATACTACGTTATATTAGTTCAATAATAGTCCTTTTACTGAGGATTTCCACGAACAAATAGAGTAGGAGTCAAAATAAAACCTAAACTTTGCTCTCGTGTATGCAAAACATCCTCTTTTGTCAAAAAATAGTCAACATTTTTGAAGAGGCGAGGTCGGTATTGAAATTGTGGTGAACCGAAACTGTGTGGTCTTTGCAGCGTCGCTATTAGTGAAAAATAATCACTGAATGGAAGAAAGAAAGGGATGGATAGAGTGGATAAAGCCCGAGTGGTGCGGTCTAATGATGATGACAGAGAGGCATTCATGACGAATCCAGAAAATGATTTACCGTTCTCTCTCGCCGTGCGCCGTGTATGGGGGCAAAGGAAATACCTCGATTTTCTCGATTTAATTCTTTAAGGATTTATTCACATTTATAATTCAATCGATATTACATCTAGTAAACATAGTTCTCAACTTTACAATAAGAATGTATACAAGTCAAAAACATAGTTATTTTACAATATTACATCAATAAATGCTATTTATTGTTATTACCCTAAAGCTATTGTGAATGGTTCTTTTAATATAGAGACATTTAATAAAATCGTTTATCGATACTCGAGGAAATAAAAGTATTCGTTTTTAAAAATTGGATGCGAGTAAAATCTTACAATAATTATATTGAGTTAAAGCATTTTATGCTTCCGCCGATATTATCTACTCATACATTGACTAAGGTCGAATTGATCGATCGAATGACATAGTGACGACTACTCTACACACCGACTTGAGACTCTGGGGCCACAGCGTGGAGGGAATGTTGATATAAACCTACGCACCGACGGTCAAACATTACACTTTACAAAGTAATTTAAAATTAAGAAAAAAGTTAGTGCCAGTAGTAAGAAAATTTAAAAAGTTCTGTGTCTCAAACAGTTTGCATCCGATACATGTATGGTTAAACTCAGATGTTTAGGCCTTTTGGAGGCACAGCGCAAGTAAAATTACGTTAAATTGACCGCCGGCGACAACTAGAATGGAGGAGGCGAATATGGTACGCGAAATGGTAATGCCGATCGCTCGCTAACAACCCATGATTCCTACAACATATCAGTCTTCACCGCGTAATTAGAAGGAACGGATCCTAAGGATAAGCAAAAGAATCTCTCGTGTAAAAATAGCACTTTTACAATATCTATTTGGATAGGTCGACACCGGGGCTACTTTCCGAAGGAGAGCTTGTGCTTTTTGGATTTATCTCTGTTTCGACAACACGGATGCCCGGGCAGCCTCCACTTGCAGTTCTTCCACCTGGCAAAATATCGTATACCTGCAGGATTGTACCACCATTATAATCGTCTACAGGTTGCGCCTACGTGACACATGCGGTGCGTTCACTTCTAGAATATCAGTGAACCTATTTGAATTTTTAACCGACTTCAAAAAATGAGGTTATCAATTCGACCCGTATGTATGTATATTGTATAATCCATATCCATACTATGTCTGTCTGTCTGTCTGTCTGTCTGTCGTTACGTACAATTTTGAAGTCGGTTATTTCTTTTTAATTTTCATTTCAATTAAGAGTGTACGTGGTATATTTACCTTGCGGGGATGATGAGGGCATCGAACTCGGCGACGAGATGCCTCCTGATGATGGTCTTGGAGGGCGGTATGCCGAGTGCGGTGGCCATAGTCTCCCCGGTGAACGATGGCTCCAGGACCACCAGGCCGCCGTGCACGCCGCTGTCTGTATACACAATTACAGATTAAAAAAAAAAACAAAATCCCGCCAAAAGCCCGCGATTTTGATGTACGCGAGGTCATTCTAATTTTGAAATTTTCATATTTCTTACAACGAATCTTTCGAAATGTTTACGACTCGAATATAAGAAGACATTCAGAAATACATTTAAATTAAATAAGCGCAATCGTGTGAAGAAATGGTTGGCTTATAAAAAGTACCGGTTTTATAAACGACGATCGATCGAGGGACATTCAACCAGCAATTTGCAAATTAATTTCCATGAATTTGTTATAAATTCAAAGAAGCCCAAGGAAAATGGCAAATAAATTATTATTGTAAAAATTTTACTAAAAAGAAAGGATTTAAAAAAATATAACATGATTACTTGTAGACGTTCTCATAAGTAAGTAATAAGAACTAAGTAAATGAGTTATGATATATTATTTTTTAAAGGTGGTAAGACCGCCATTTTTTATTTCAATGATTTTGATATGTTAATTATTATTAAAAATAGTTTCAAAGTAAGTATTTGTATAAGAAAAACAAAGGTTCTTTGATCTACAAATAGCAATAGATTGATTGCTATTTGTAGATCAAAGAACCTTTGTTTTTCTTATACAAATACTTACTTTGAAACTATTTTTAATAATAATTAACATATCAAAATCATTGAAATAAAAAATGGCGGTCTTACCACCTTTAAAAAACTTATTTTTACTTACTTACTTTACATACTCTTATTTAATCTAACTTACTAAATGAGGAACTTAATGGACGAGTTAAGGGAACTCTTCAATTAATTAAAGAAATTTCTCAACTCACAACTGTTGACAAAGTGTTGAAATGACACATTATTTATTCTTCCCAGAAGGCTTATCATACTTAACGAAAATCGCGAAAATTAATTCAGGTGTTCGTGGAAATTGTACGTTAAAATATTTCAGTAACAAATTATTCTACGAAATTAAGAGACGCGGAAAACGTTTAAAATGCTGTTTGTATTTGTATTCTTTCAAAACATAATTTTAAACTGGAAATGTTATTTTAAGTTTCTCATTAGTATTCCCACTTTATTTATCCAGCATTCGTAATAATGTGATCAATAATGACAAAGACAGGTAAATCTATTTATAATCTACCAGTATCATCAATAACAAAGACAGATATTAAAATCTCGCAGTGAATCGCATTGAAACCAGTCTTGTGATTATCGGTACGATATCGTATTGCATTATGTGAAAACGCTCTTCCTCTCAACACTCCGAAATCGTCCGAATTTTTCTGATGCCCTACTAGACAAGTTAGTTGCAAGCGATTATCGTAAATGCCAACAAAATGTATGCGATTTGACATATAAGTCGTCGCTTCGCTAGCGAATACTAATGTCAAATCCCATACATTTTGTTGGCGTTTACGATAATCGCTTGCCACTTGTCTAGGCCCTCAGAAATTTCGGATAATGTGCGGCCGGGCAAGGAGTTTCACTCACCTTTGAGATTGTCGGCGAACTCGGCGAGGTCGATGTTGTGTGCCCAGCGGATGAACCGCTGGTTGGTCCACACCAGCGGATCTGCGTCCACGTTCTCGCACTGGTGTCGTCGCACCGATAGAGCCTACGAAAAAAAAGGAATTGTATACTTACTGCCGCACTCAGAGTGGAACAATCATGTATCAAATCATGTATGTTGTCGGCATCTAGAACTGCCCCGGACTGATACAGAAAAAGCCGAACAAATCCGATGATCCACGAAGCATTTAGACTTAGTACTAGTATTTACGTAGTTTATGTAGCAATTTGAACTTCGGCTATTTTCGTATCCATTCGGCCCGCCCTGCCCCGGTAGCCCGGTCTAATTAAACGCAAAAAAATCGTAACCTCGGAATAATTTGCATAGAGCTGAAAATTGGTAGAGACGTAAAATACACCATTATAAATAAAACCTCAAAAGTCCCCGGCGATCCTCCTTGTGCTAAAAAATGTATTCAAGGTCAAAAGTATGAAAACGGGGACGTTTTTTATCCAAACTGTATATTTTATCACAAAAATAGGTGGGACAAGAGTGTAGATCATAAAATTCTCTAAAAAAAATATTCAGACACTTAACTTTAACATTCCTTATAAATGGCAGGCTTAAAGTTTGGGAAAATCATATCTACGCTTATATTATAAAGCTAAAGAATTTGTTGATATGACTACTTTGAATTGAAAAAATCGTTTTTTGTTGGAGTCTTATTCATCGAGGAAGACTTGAGCTATATAACATCACGTTGGCACCAATAAGAGCAAAGAAACAGAGGAAAATGGGGAAAAGCGTGGAAAATTATTTGAAGGAGCTTATCTCACAAACGGCTGAAGCATTTTTTATGTTATTTGGCACAGATATAATACTTTACATCTGTGCCAACGAGGAAGGATATATGCTATTTTGTTTCTAGGGAAAAACAATGTAATGTAAGGAATGGTAAGTCGTATGAAAAAGGTGTCTGAATATTTTTTGTAGCGAATTCTACGATATAGACTGCCCTACTTATTTTTGTGATAAAATGTACAGTTTGGAAAAAAAACAGGAAAAACCTCATTTGACCTTGAATAAAATTTTTTGCACAATGGGGATCGCCGGGGACTTTTGAGGTTTTATTTGTAATGGTGTACCGTGTATTTAACGACTCTACCAATTTTCAGCTCTATGCGAATTATTCCAAGGTCGAATGTTTAATTTTCCTGGGTTACGGGGCAGTTCTATTACAGAAAACAAGTAGATATGCCACTGCGTTATAGAAAACCTAAGTTATAGTGAAGTAAAACGTGCGTGGTTACACAAACTTGTATTGACAAAGTAGCCACTTGGTCGAACCTTCAGTTTAATAAATTAATATAGTAGTTCTCAGGCTTAGCTTTATTAAAATATTAATTATTAAATATTAATACTCAACTCTAAGTTAATAAATTTTATTAATACTTAATTTAGAGAAGATTTTTATCATGGAGATCATAACATAATATCGATTCGCAGTATTACAAATATTGTATTTAATGTTATTTTCGTCTATACTAATACTTGTCATAATCTAAGTTTTATTAGATACGAGGATTTCGCTCTATAAAAATAACTAAACCTTATCACCACGTATTATGTTGTCGGATTTACGAAAAACGTGGAAAAAACGTGAACAAACCCAATAACATTTTCAATTAAGGCGGTAATTCAATAGCTTTGTCGAGGAATTAATTAATTTCGTACGATCAAAAGAAATTAATTGATTGTATTTTTTGTTTCGGACATTTTCATAATGTGACAAAGGGGAGAAACTATTTAACGTATTTTAATATAACCGTGTGTACAGTCTATCGACCGAAAGGCGACTGTTAAATTTCTTTTTTAATTTCGTACGTACGTTTACGGGAAAGGATAAAACACGGTATAATATCTTTGCCTCGTAAAAGATTGTTCTCATTTTGGAATATAAAACACAATTCCTACCAAATTAAAAAAGTAACTTGTCTAAAATGAAATAAAGTCCCCATTGTAACGTCCTAAAATTGGACTCCAAATCGATGTATCTTAGCAAACAACAACCTTTTAGCGCTCACAATGTTATGTTTTTCTGAAGTCTTTTGTATAGCTCTCGATGCTTCTTACTTATCTAAAGTCTTGTAACATTTGTATAGGTAACGAAATGAAAATTGCGTATATCTGTTTCAAGTAACAACTACAGGAATTCGATATCACTCAAAACTAATTCAATATATCCGGTTTCCTTAAGACAAAGACGAATTCAGCAAACAATGTTTTATCATCAAAATACTCTGAGTTCGCCAAGGAGGCACATTGTCACCAGAATATATTTATAGTGTTTGTGGGCGTCGGCAGATTCAATTCAGAATTCAGTATCTGCTTTGAGCCGAACCTTGTGTAGTTCACTCGAACCCAAATTCTATATTCAGCAGTGGTTTAGGTTCAAAGAGAAAACAATTTCAGTGTATAATTTTACAAAAGCCTTGCTAAGTTACCTGTGAGAACACATACAGAGTACGATCTTGTTTAGTTACAACTTTTGACTTAACATTATACCTAATAAGACTAGTCTTTGTGGATGTGCGATATCTATTATATAGGTTGCCTACTTCAAAACTACCCAACTAGCAAATTAGTCCTTAAACAAAAAGCCTAAATGACATTTAGTCGTATAGAAATCGTATAGTTGTAATTAAAGTTTCCAACATCGTGTAATAATATATTAAACGAACAATAGGTCGTATATAGCTTAGTCATTTAATTTAGTCCTGTAATCGTTAACACGACCAAATTATATGACTATCCTATAAGTATCACAGTTGTGACCTTTAAAATACATATTTGATGTTGTATAAAATTAATTTATATAACAATCATAATCTGGTTGAAATCCCGACCATAACACTACTCTTTATCAGTAATAAGATTTCTACATGGCTATCATGTAAAGTCCATATATTTAACTGTTATAAAATACATCGTTATATATACGTTTCTTACATGATTTCCGACTCTCATTCTACGACTATTATAAAATATTTATGAGCCTAATATTCATATTTTGAGAACTTAAATAACTGACTTATGTTATAATTTTAAAATACTTTTAAAACTTACTGTTATATAAAACATTTTAGTTATATAATGATATTTTCATGTTTCTCGTTTACGACTTCGGCCAAGAAATAATCGGCCAAGTGCGATTCGGACTCGCGCACAAATGGTTCTACATAATAATAATATAATCTTAGATACCGTTATAGAGCAAATGTTGGCCAAACATTTTTCTTATGGGAGCACACTTAATATATTTTTATTTCATTTTAATTTTATTATTAAAGAATTATTAAAGAAGTGTTAACATAGCGGTTCTTGAGACACAGCTCCTGAAGACAGGCAGATGGATAGATAGAAAGATAAACAGATACATCAAAGTCTTAGTAATAGGCTCCCGCTTTAACCTTTTTGGTACGGAACCCTAAAATATAGAACTTTCCAATAACTTCAAATCTTTAATTAGGTAAAAATACGACATCAGAAATAATCACCTTATTGAGAATTCGATAAAATGCATGGGTTTCCAATTTGTTACTGTACCCTAAAAATGGCGGATGATAAACTAAATTAATGGAAACATATGCGACTTATAGTCATGAGACATCATATAAAAGTCGTCATCATTGCCTAAAATCGTGTAATTGTAAAATCTTAAATTAAATTAAATTTAGAAATATTTATTATAATATTTAAATTAAATTAAATTTAGAAAAGTAGATATTGTTACCGACTAACACCAAATAAATTATAGTCAATAGCATTCATTCAATAATAAATATGGCAGACAAACTTTTACCAATATGATGGCTACTTTTTCTTTTATCTTACTTCAATAGAACTGTAAATTAATTAGTATGCGCAAAAGGGTATGCTGATGACTACTTCCCAATGTTTATACAACGTCTCAGGATCACAATACGACGAAACAGTTAAAAAATTAATCACTTTACGACTGCTATACGAATATTTAGCCACTAAAACGACCATGACACGATCGCTATACAAATAAAAGTTATATATTTTGCGCTTATTCCGCCTCATATAAAGGTTAATACGAATGTTTTATAACCAAAAAGGACTGACCTCAAGTTATAACCAAAACGTTGTCTCGAAAATTATATGACCAAATTTTGCTAGTTGGGTAATAAATCAAATATAACCTTAGGGTGGGTTGCACCAGAAGCGTGGTTAAAGTTATGGTTATAAATAGTTAAGGCTTACTTAACTTTAACCTTAACTTTGACCACGGAAATTCACAGATGTCTGTTGTTTTTTTTAAATTAAAGCTACAGGTAATGGGATTGAGAGTATAAAAAATTTAATTATCCGTATAAATCAACAGGAATTTTTTTTTGTTATAATTGTGAATTGTCACTGAGAAACATGATTTAAGTATGAGCGGTTATGGTTAAAGTTAAGGACGCCATATTTACCAAAGATTTGACATTTTTCACTGTAGTTATAGCTAAAGTTACAATGAAAGTTACAGTTATAATAGTTAAAGTAAGTTGGTGTAACCCACCCTTAGTAATCAAAAACTTTTGATATCAAGAAAAATCTAAATGGAGTTCTGTCTCACAACACTCATCAAATCGATAAGTATGTAATATTTACTCACGAAATAAACAAATACGTATTCGAATTTTTTTTCTCCAAACATAATATAAATCGTATTTACCGGCCTCTCAAGTAAACGTGTTGAGACGCCCGTTGCGAACTTTGTAATTGAATTACGAGTTTTTCCTTGATTCGTCCTTGTTTGATATGACATTATAAATTACTGTTTGTTTCGGGGACCGCGGGCTCCACGCGACAAACTGGGAAGCGTGAATAAGGGATGATTAATGGGTTTAGAAAAAAACATTTTATATTATAATTTTGTACCCGCTGTAAAGAGGTTGGCCTTGAAATTAAACAATTACATTGAAAAAATAATTGTATTTTCCGCTTTCGCCACATTTATGGTGTCTAGCAGACGTATGTCCAGCAAGTACGTAACATACCAGTCAGTCAACCGAACAATGGATTTCTCCAGCTATGCACAGATTTGAAGGCTGTGAACAAGTTCAGAAAGAGAAGGCGCATTGTTTGATTTTTGTCGGTCGTCTAGTAGTAGTAGTTATTGTTAGATCGCGATTTAACCGTGACAGGTTATTGTTATTGTAGGTTATATAGGTAGATATGCACAAACGCGCCTACTGCCTCTTAAAGTTTCGTTGAGCCATCTTAAAATTACACGCGGCCTATACAAGTTACCATTTAAGTACTGATGTCCGACAGACGTATGTCCAGCATGTACGTGACTCACCTGTCTGTCGTACTTCATTATCCTGAGCAGGTGTATGCCGTGCACGATGGACGCCTGGTGGAACTTGCGCGTCACACCCAGGTACTTCTCTAGCTCCTTTTTGCTGATGGTGTCAAGCATGCGCGCGTCTACCAAGTTCGACAGGAACGACTCCGCGTACTGGGGGAGAAATGCTTGTTGTAACGTATGCAGGACGAATGGTAATCAAATACGAAATCTTATTAGGATGCGTTTAAAAAACTTTGACCGTGATCATGACACTTTATTTCAGAAGCGTATCCAATTAATTCTAAATTTTAAGCTAAAAGTCACAGACTAAAACTAATTTCATACAAAACATACTGTAATTATCTTCACTATAAAACCTCTCTCGAACTCTCCATGCATTAATGTATGTGGCTTTTAATAGACCTCACCTGGTCCTTTATACAAAATTTACAGTCTAATTAAAATTTGCGCAAAGGCTAAACCCAAAAAGACGAAAAACAAACACAGCTGAAATTAAAAATTAAAACGTTGAACCTCGGTCATAATTTTCTCGTCAGAAAGTCGAGAAAAAACCCCAGAGACAGTATTTTCCACTTAATATCTGTTTCAATTATATTTTTAAATTGCTTTGGAATTGTTATTATAAATAACACAGATTTAAAACTACATACTCCTTAGTTTTTGTTTGTTACTCGGTTTTTTAAGCTCTATCTTGTTTCTTCGTGTGCAAGACCTACCTTCACGTAGCCATACCCTACGTGAATGGAACCCTTTACAACATTACAGTAGTTATAATAAGAATTCTAGTTTTGTAATAAGAATTCTATTTCTTTGAATTTTTTAACGTAAAGTTTCAAATGATTGTCACAGTTTGTGATTTGTTTTGATATTTTATGAAAATACAATGATTAGTTTTGTGATATAGAGATAGGATCGAAATATCGATACTGTATAAGATCATTCAGCGGAACCAATCTATAGAAGGGGACAATTAACTATTAAATCAATTAAAAGCTCACCTGCGACAGCCCTAGATCCGGCAGCCACTCAGCGGCCACCCACGCGTGCGTCAGCTGGCCGATGCTAGGGTTGCGCACGAGGTCCGGCCGCCGGCGCTCCTCGATGGCCAGCCGGAGCTTCTTGCGGTGCATCGGCTGCGAGATGCCCAGCCCTACCTCCAGGTCCGCATCCGTCAGCTCGAGCAGAACCTGCCCATTCAAACGGATCTAGAAACAACCAGAACACAATATTTGACGCTTACATCGCGTCACTTACATATACTACATATAAGGCTAGGGTTGTACAAACGAAACTAAAATTAATGCAGTACAAAAAATAGTAATGAAGGAATGCAAATGATATTATCATGTTATACCTATTAGCGAAATAATATAAGCAAAAATAAGCAAGATGTATCTAAGCAAAAAATAAAATGTCTAAAACGAGGAAAATATAAATAACAAAATAGAGGAAGATTGATTGTGATACAGTACAAGTTGTTCCTGTAACGATCCATCATCAAGTCATTATTCATTATCCTCCAAGAAATTAATAATACCATGAATACAAGGTGGTCAATATTATGCTAAGTATTATGCCAGATATTTTCCAGATTTATTCGTGAATAAATTTATATTAAATTTGAATAGAATATTAATATACACTATAATATAGGTAGAATATTTTATGAAAAGGATTAATTTATTTTTATCATGGCTTTCCACGATTTGCACCTTATTTACAACAAAATGTGGACAAAATTTGCTGGGGCGATTCTCAGCTAGGGAAAATGATTTAACTTCAATCTAATGATGTAGTCTTTATTTTTAGAATACAGTCAATTTGAAAATGCTTAAAGCTACTACTCTTTTTCTCGCGCATGAACTCAATTTACCGGGATAGATTTCGTACGCGAGTAAAAGAGATAAAGTTGCGTTAGCCTTATTCAAAATTTTTCTCTATCCTTCACTTCGGCTTAGCCTATAAGGGGGCGTTAATCGTAAGCGTAATCGTTATACGATTAAGGTCATTCACAAATTCGTTCGAAAGAAAATCTACTGACTGTCATCCAAACGTTTACGTAAGAAATCCACATTTTGGAAAATCTCACGTGAGATTTGTGGGGGGAGGGGGGTTGGATAAAATCTCACGAAATCTCACCAAGGGGGAGGGGGGGTCAAAAAATTCAAGAAAACACCTCACGTAATTTGAGGACGCCCCCTAATCTATATAGTGATGGTTATTACCTGTGGTTGTTACGATGATATTACAATCACTCAACACATGATACAATATAATGCTTACAATATTACCTTACTTATTAGTAACACGATACGAGTCATTGTATAGTGTCGCTAGTTTCGTGGTAATAAGTAAACAATACATTATACAACCCTTCTGTCAACATAGACTACAAAGGTATGATTACTGAAATAATAATATGGAACTTTGTTGACTACAATGCTCAGTTTGCTGCCGTCAAATAAGGCTGTGTGTACATTGTTAGGGTTCGATATCGCTATATCATTAGTTCGTGTATGTGTGTATGAAAATGGCGCATAACCAAATGTTTACTTTTCATAAGTCAGACATAAAGATACAGTTCGATCAAACAAAGTTCGCTGTTGAAACAAGAAAAGTACCGATGGTAGTTTGTTTCGAATGAAGAGATTCTATTATAGTCTTGTTTCTATATTGAGAGAGTTTGATTTTAAGGCTGCTATAATATTCCTACTGTGATATAAATATCACAGTAGATAGACTATATTAGAGCGGTCTTATTCATGAATGTTCAATATTGTATTGTATTTCAATGGCATATAGACTGTTTTTGTATGAACTTACCTTTCCACTTTTGACGTTTTCAGCGACAGCAGCAGCGTACTGCGGCATTCCAAGCGCGAGATCCAGCCAGGCCATGATGGCGGGCGCGCGCCATCGCGACAGCGGCAGTGATGCTGCCTCGCGAAGTGCTGCCTCGCTGCCTAGAGGCGACCAGGCGCGACCGCCGCCCGTGCTCGCGTATACTGGCTCTGCGGGTTTATGGTTATGTTAATTTTGCTTATAAGGCAAATAATAATATCACGGAAATAAGACACTAACTCCTCTCTTAAAGGCAAGTAACCGCCTTACTTGGCTTTAGGAGAATAGTTAGAGTTTTGAGACAGTAATCAAAATAGCTATAATGTAAAATTCATATGACCTTCTCATTTCTACAAAAGTCCCTTTTCATAACAGAATGAATACGTAACTGTCAATGTTTCCTGCAAAAATACGCCCTAGAAGCCCTAGCCCCAAAATCAAAAGAAGACATCATGTAAAGTATCATAAACAAGGACCGCTGTTTCATTCTTACAGCCTAGTGTTAAATTTTATCTAATTTAGGAATGCATGTTCAAGGCACTAAAAATAACGCTAGTAATGTAAATGACAAGTATGATGGCGAACGATTTCCATCGTGGGCCATTGTGTACTGGCTATTTTACGGGGCATCCTCTTTCTCTTGTCAATGTAATGTAAAACAATCCTTGCAGAGTCCTGCAAGTCACACTCACCGCTCTCATGTCCGCTAGTGGCGCTGCCGGACTTGGTGCGGTGACGGCTGCGGGCAAACACGCGCGAGATGGAGCCCCACGCAGAGCCACGGCCGCGGCCCTTCGCCCCCGAGCGGGGCCGCATGCCCAGCAGCGCCGTCTCGCACTCCCCGGGACTCGATAGCTGTTCCACGGATCTGGTGGGAGAAAGAGATTGAGAATAAATAGTGCGTGGAGTCCCTCTTCGTTTAATTCTAAGTACTCACATACGGTTTTGCTCGATAGTTTTACTCGAAATCGAGCAAAAACCACCGTGAGGACCGCAAAACTCACAGCTCGAAGGCTCGAATCGAGTCTAATTTCCTTCGAACTGGAGTAAAACTATCGAGTAATGCTGAATGTGTGGATGAAAGCCCGAGCCGTGGTTTTTACTCTACGTGATTCGATCGAGCAAAACCGTATGTACTTACCATGAAGTGGATCCATGGTAGCGTAAAACGTTTAACGAAATCTTGTTGGAAGTCGCAAGAAATTGCATATCAATAAATTCAATAATGCATTTTTTTAGTTTTTAAGAGTTGTTATTTTGTATACAAATGTATATTTAAATAATAAATTAAAATACATGCAAGGGCTGTTTATTTTATGAATTTTGACTTAACAATAATTAAATCACCATATCTTTTTTAGCATTCAAAGAACCAATATTTATGTCATACCTACAAATAAATAAGTTGAGTTTAAAGATGGTTTAAAGACGCACTTAAATTGTCAATATTATAGTATGGATATCCCTATCCATACTATCCCTTCTTATAATCCCGTCTGAACTTGTTTATGAATGTAGGTAGGCAACAATAACATTATGGTTGTCCACCTACGCTTGGATTTTCATATCCCATCATAATATCACGAGTATTATATTTATGAATATAAACATAAAGTTATAAAATTATAATCTCAAAAAAGCATTTTTGATCAGAGTGGTTGTCAAGGAAAAAGTATGCCATAATAGCAGTATGTAGGCTGGAAAAGCTAAAAGCCACGGATCCTGTACTGAGCTAAAAGCCAATAACCGAAGCCAAAAGTTTAACAATGCCGATTGATTGATGTAGTCCGCGCATTCAAACTTGTCCCCTCGATAGAGAATAGTCTATTTGGCATTTGGAGTATGTGGAAATTTGTGATGAAGTTCCCAATGGTCGATTCAGAGGCTTATTAAAGTCATTGCTACAAAAAAAATCCCGATTATATCGTATCTTAATACGATACATACATACTTAATACGATACGTACATATTATTCGTCGTAGCCATTGTCGTAGCCGATATGGGCTTGATATAACTCGACTAAAATACGTGGAGTGTAACACATTTTCCTAAAAAAAACAGTTTATTTTTATGAGTCTATAACTAATACCATAGTTCCTAAGTAGAAGTACTAACTTAGTACTAAGTGCAGTAAAATAATAATTATGGGTACTAAAGGCAAATACTAATGGCAACTTTAAATCTGTAGTCTATATACCTAGATCACGGACCTAGATCGTACCTGGCACTACCTTGTGGCTTGTCACGACATCACTTTTGCAAAATATAGAACTTTCTAGACAAAATTACGGATATAAACATACCCATTATCTATACTAATATTATAAATACGAAAGTGTATATATCTGTCTGTCTGTCTGTTACCTCTTGACGCTCAAACCGCTGAACCGATTTTGCTGAAATTTGGCATGGAGATACTTTGAGTCCCGAGAAAGGACATAGGATAGCTTTTATCCCGGAAAAATGTACGGCTCCCGCGCGATAAACGAGTTTTGACGCAACGGAGTTGCGGGCATTATCTAGTAGGTAATTATATTAAGTATGTGTAGAACTTTAATGAAGCTGCTATATGTTTAGTTAAGTTTTAGCACTCTAAGGACCAATTATTGTGGTTGTAATGAAATATAGCAAAACTAGATGGTGCCCGCAACTCCGTTGCGCCAAAATTCGTTTATCGCACGTACATTTTTTCGGGATAAAAAGTATCCTATGTCCTTTCCCGGGTCTCAAAGTATGAACATACATCATTTCAGCAAAATCGGTTTAGCGGTTCGGGCGTGAAGAGATAACAGACAGAAAACCTTCAAGAAAAGAGCGTATTCCGTCTTAAAAGGCCAGCAACGCACCTGCAGCTCTGATGTTGCGAGTGTCCATGGGCGACGGTAGTTGCTTTCCATCAGGTGACCCATTTGCTCATTTGCCCCCATCATCATTATTTAATAAAAAAAAACAAGTGGATAGACAGGCAGACAGATACACTTTCGCATTTACAATATAAGTGTGGAAGTATGGATATAGAAGTATGGATTTAGTAAACAAAATAATGTTGATTTACATTGATACAGTAGCATACGCCAGTATCACTGGATTCAGTTCTTCCTAACATCCAAATATGCAGCTCTTATCCAGTTTTATCACCTACGAATAATAAAAACTAAGGAAGAGTAACTCCGTCAAAAAACATGCTCCGAAATACTAGTCAAAAAAGTATACCTTAGGTTCACTTTTCATACATCCATACTAATATTATAAATGTGAAAGTGTGTCTGTCTGTCTGTCTGTCTGTCTGTCTGTCTGCCTGTCTGTTACCTCTGAACCGATTTTGCTGAAATTTGGTATGGAGATACTTCGAGTCCCGGGAAAGGACATAGGATACTCTGTCCCGGAAAAATGTACGGTTCCCGTGCGATAAACGAGTTTTGGCGCAACGAAGTTGCGGGCATCATCTAGTTTGCAATATTTAGGTGACCTTGAGCGGTATAAAGGCAGACGTTACATGACAGTTCGAATGGAACCAAATTTAAAACTGTATTACGAGGTCTGCTATTTATGTATCCGGAATTAAAAAAAGAAACAAACATATATCATTTAATATGGTTTTATTGCTTTTCAAAATATTCGCCGCGATGATCGACACACTTTTGCATACGCTGGAACCAATTTTCATAGTACTTTTTCCATTCTGATTGAGGTATCTCCAAAACGTGCATTTTGCACGCATCAATAGCCTCTTCGCGGCTCGAAAAACGTTGACCACGTAATTTGTTCTGCGCGTATGGAAATAAAAAGAAATCGTTAGGTGCCAAATCAGGGCTGTACGGTGGATGACCAGTCAATTCGATCTTTTGACCCTCCAAAAACTGAGTTGTTTCAGCTGAGGTGTGACAGCTAGCATTGTAATGTATGTAATATGATTCTGCGTTGTCGGTTGTCCTTTCTTATTTTTTCTAAGACTTCTGGTAAACAAATGGTCGTATACCATTCAGAATTAACCTTTTTACGATTCTCTAATGGCACTGTAGCCACATGTCCATTAATTCCAAAAAAACAGGCGACCATTTGCTTCAAAGTACTTTTTGCACGAGTAACTTTTGTTGGTTTCGGCTCATCTTGGAACACCCACACCGTTGACTGTTGTTTAGTTTCGGGGTCATATGCATAGATCCAAGATTCATCACCTGTGTAGATATTATAAACGGCTTTTGACGTACCACGGTTCTATTTTTTTATCATTTTTTTGCAACAATCGACACGAGCCCGTTTTTGATCGATTGTCAAGTTGTGCGGAATCCGACGCGAACATATTTTTTTTACAGCCAAATGTTCGTGTAATATCTTATGTATGCTCGTCATACTTATGCCTAAGGACGCCTCTATCTCGCGATATGTAACATGACGATCACGCATTATTAGTTCCCGCACAGCATCTATATTTTGTGGGACAACAGCTGTTTTTGGGCGACCTTCTTTATTTTCATCCGTGAGCATAGACCGCCCACGATTAAACTCACTGTACCAGTGATAAACAGTGGTTTTTGATGGTGCTTCATCTCCAAAAGTTGCGGTGAGTTGAATAAAGCACTGTTGTTGATTTAGCCCACGCCGAAAATCGTAGTAAATCATTGCACGAAAATGTTCACGCGTTAAATCCATGGCAAATGAAGACACGCAACTTTCAAAATGACGCCACAATGGAAAAATAATTGACAGTCACATGAAACAAAATGTATTCTTCAACCAAAGAGTTCTATTTTCAAATGTTGTAATTACTTTTTAAATTATATTGTTCTTGTAAGTGGCTAGTTCCGGATACATAAATAGCAGCCCTCGTAGAATGGGAGTTACGTTTCCTTAGGTTTTATTATTCGTAGGTTATCACCCTATATCAATGTGAATTATGTTATTTCGCTTAATAAGTTTATCGCGATATCCAAACACGATATTCAATAAATTAATATTACAGGATATTTGTGTTATTAATTAGGCGCGATGGGCGGAGCAAGGGAGGGCAAACACAAATGAGGACATGAGTGGATGAAGCGGGTAACTTACTATTTGAAAACTGTCTTTTTTACATAATTGGAGGCTTTAGGACCGGGTTAATGATTTTCAATAAAAAAATATAGATTATATCCATCTAATATACAACATTCTTGTGTCACAGTGTTTGTGAGCGAACTTCTCCAAAACGACTCAACCGATTTTAATGAAATTTCGTATAAGTACGAAGTTGATTCCTATGCAGATGGAGGACCTACGTAGTTTGGTCGCGTTTCGTCAAACCCAACCGACAGATCACAATTATTAACACATTGAGTTGACATGATCCGACCAAATGACGTTGGTCTGTCAACTGCCTAGGAATCAATTTCCTCGATGGTACATTCGTTAGGTCTAAGAATAGGTTTTTATCTCTTTTTATATTAATACTAGAAATAATTTATAAGACAAGTTTGCTGGATCAGCTAGTATCTAGATTCTGGATATATAAGCCAGTTGATGAAGAAAGTAAGTTATGAAGGTATGTTCAAATTATAAGTGTAATTGCTCTTATCAATTAATAAGGGAAATTATTAGGGGAATTAGCAATTGCTTTTATGTTGTGAAATGTTAGTTACCCACTTCATCTACTCATGTCTTCAAATGGGCAATTAGTCGAGCCTTATCGCCAAATATTTGGCCCCAGCTAATCTTGAACCCGCCACCAATATTGTCTCCTACACTATTTACATTCATTGTTGATTGTCTTCTATTCCAATTTAGTGTCACCAATGTCTCATGGCACAGAATAGATAATAGTACAAGGCATAGGTGTGGATATACTAATAATAATAATAATTTTATACTGTACACTTTGTTTAAATATACACGGCGGTCAGCGCCGCGGAGACGACAGATCGAATATACTTTACTACTTTATATACAGATCGAATACTATACTACTTTATAAAATTTTAATAGACAAAATATAGAATTAAAATAAAGTTATTTTAAAAAGAACATTTAAACAAAACAAAGTCAATAAGTGTCTTTTTAATTAGTTATACTTATTAATCGATAGATGGCGCACTAAGTATCGATTTGAATGGATTTGAAATTGAATTCTTGATTACAAGAACAGCTGTCAATAATTATGATAATATTATATTATATTACTAGCTGTCCCGGCAAACGTTGTTTTGCCATATAAATAATTTTTGGTATGAAAAATAGATGTTGGCCGATTCTCAGACCAATATCCTCACAATATGCTCACATAATTTCATGGGAATCGGTCAAGCCGTTTCCGAGGAGTATGGCAACGAAAACTGTCACGCGAGAATTTTATATATTAGATGAGTAGCTACGCTACATCCTATGCAAGTTTATACAATTTTTTATCTGATAGATCCTTGGATCGTGGAAAAACGAGACACAATAGCCTTTCTATTGTTATCGCAATTGCCGGTGACCGCTTGGGGTTTGAAGTATTAAAATTGTTAAATTACTTAGCACAATATGTTCACTTCACTGATAATATATTATTTTGTGAGTGTGAACTGTGCAATAAGATACGTAAAATATACGCGAAGGTTTACCTACTAGTGTAACTAATTCATAATTTTGAAGTCGGTGCCAGTTCCAAAAGTTTCAAATATTCTGTCAGAGAACTGAAGATTCAGCTATCTGGTACCGACTTCAAAATAATGAAGATTGAGTACAGAAATATTCAAGGTGTAGCCGAATTCGGAAAAAGGCACTATTAGATAGCAAAAATTATTTAATACTTTTTAGTTCATATTAATGTTAATATTGTTTTTACCTTGGAAGTCGGTTTTAATTTTTTGTTAAAAATAATAATAATGAATTTTGACTTAACAATAGTTAAATCACCATATCTTTTGTATCATTCAAAGAACCAATATTTATGTCATACCTACAAATAAATAAGTTGAGTTTAAAGATGGTTTAAAGACGCACTTAAATTGTCAATATTATAGTATGGATATCCCTATCCATACTATCCCTTCTTATAATCCCTTCTGAACTTGTTTATGAATGTAGGTAGGCAACAATAACATTATGGTTGTCCACCTACGCTTGGATTTTCATATCCCATCATAATATCACGAGTATTATATTTATGAATATAAAACATAAAGTTATAAAATTATAATCTCAAAAAAGCATTTTTGATCAGAGTGGTTGTCAAGGAAAAAGTATGCCATAACAGCAGTATGTAGACTGGAAAAGCTAAAAGCCACGGATCCTGTTCTGAGCTAAAAGCCAATAACCGAAGCCAAAAGTTTAACAATGCCGATTGATTGATGTAGTCCGCGCATTCAAACTTGTCCCCTCGATAGAGAATAGTCTATTTGGCATTTGGAGTATGTGGAAATTTGTAATGAAGTTCACAATGGTCGATTCAGAGGCTTATTAAAGTCATTGCTACAAAAAAAATCCCGATTATATCGTATCTTAATATTATTAATACTAAAATATAATATAATTCTGTCTTTTATACTCGATACGTAAAATGTACGGTTTTTTGCGTCATAAACGATTTTCTATGTGAATAAAGTCGAGGGGATAATCAATTTTTATTAATAAAACTAGCTGTCCCGGCAAACGTTGCTTTTCCATAATATATTATGTATTTGCCATATTATTTTATTGAAGTGACTAAATATGTATGTTACCATGGCAACGTCGATCGCTATCCCGTCGCACAAACAATGGTCGCCGTCAGTCTCAGTTTGTAATAATTTTTTACTATTATTTATTCAACAAATCAATATATAAAGTACCCAGTAGCCGTTACTTACTCAATTCAGTCGAAAAGTATCGACATCTGTTGGAATCTTTTGGAGTTAACAGATAATAATTGTGACTGTCAATTAATTATAGACAAATAATTTGCAATAAAATAAAATTGCGACTATAATTAAAGATCTAAGCTATCCTATCTCTCAAGTTGGAAAAAAGCACACATTTAAAAAAAGCATTAAAATCGGTTAAGTAGTTTAGGAATCCATCGCGAACAAACATCGTGACAGGAGATTTATATTATATATTAGATTAGGGGGCAAATGAGCATACCGGTCACCTTATGGAAAACCACTACCATCGCCCAGGGCCACTCGCTACATCAGAAGAGATGCAGGTGCGTTGCTGGCCTTTAAGAGGAAATTACGCAGAATATAGTATACTATATTTTGTAGCTCCGAAGATGAATTATATTCAATAAACCGTTTAACAAAACTCAAAGCCTATTGGAATCCATAGAAGAGAATAGCCAGAAATGCAACAGGAATCCTTAATCTTCAATACAACGAAAGACAACGTAGCGTTGATTACGTAGCACCGCTTCGCCCACGTAGCGCAACGTAATACCGTAGCACGTAGGCGCAGCACCGATCACGTAGGCGGTACATCCAACACAATAATAATATTACGTTGTTCAAACACAATTTGATATTCTCTTCTTTGACTGTACAAGGTAATATTTTATTTAATTTATAATTAAAATATTACCTTTACGGAGACATAAAAATTATTTTTAGTTCAAAGGCAGTTTATTTGTAATATTCCTTTTATGTTCATATTTGTATATAAGAGAATTGTGTTTTATATTTTGACTGTTTTATTGGTGGATATGCTAATTGTACTATCAGAAAAGTTGATTCATAGGCAGTTAACGGACCTATCACCATGTAATTTGGTTACGTTATGTCAAACTCATCCGACATTTTACACTGAATTGACAAAATCCAACTAAAAAACATTGGTCCGTCCTATGAATCAATTTTTTCGATGGTACAAATAGACGGCGGATCTGAGGACTAGAATACTAATTAGGAGGAGAATACTAATATCAAATCCCATACATTTTGTTGGCGTTACGATAATAATCGCTTGCCACTTGTATAGGGGCCTCTGATCTACTCTTTTTGGTCGCTTTATATCGAGTACATATTATTCGTCTTAGCCGTTATGGGCTTGAACTCGACTAAAATACGTGGAATCTAACACATTGTCCTAAAAAAAAAAGTTTATTTTTATGAGTCTATAACTAATACCATAGTTCCTAAGTAGAAGTACTAACTTAGTACTAAGTGCAGTAAAATAATAATTATGGGTACTAAAGGCAAATACTAATGGCAACTTTAAATCTGTAGTCTATATACCTAGATCACGGACCTAGATCGTACCTGGCACTACCTTGTGGCTTGTCACGACATCACTTTTGCAAAATATAGAACTTTCTAGACAAAATTACGGATATAAACATACCCATTATTTTTAATATATAAATAATATTTAATGAAGCTGCTATATGTTTAGTTAAGTTTTAGCACTCTAAGGACCAATTATTGTGGTTGTAATGAAATATAGCAAAACTAGATCATGCCCGCAACTCCGTGGCGCCAAAATTAGTTTATCGCGCGGGAACCGTACATTTTTCCGGGATAAAAAGTGTCCTATATCCTTTCCCGGGACTCAAAGTATGTACATACCTCATTTCAGCAAAATCGGTTTAGCGGTACGGGCATGAAGAGATAACAGACAGACAGACAAACCTTCAAGAAAAGAGCGTATTCCGTCTTAAAAGGCCGGCAACGCACCTGCAGCTCTGATGTTGCGAGTGTCCATGGGCGACGGTAGTTGCTTACCATCACGTGACCCGTTTGCTCGTTTGCCCCCATCATTATTTAATAAAAAAAAGACAAGTGGATAGACAGGCATTCAGATACACTTTCGCATTTATAATATAAGTGTAGAAGTATGGATATAGAAGTATGGATTTAGTAAACAAAATAATTATTATTTTTAACAAAAAATTAAAACCGACTTCTAAGGTAAAAACAATAATAACATTAATATGAACTAAAAAGTATTAAATAATTTTTACTATCTAATAGTGCCTTTTTCCGAATTCGGCTAAACCTCAACTATTTCTGTACTCAATCTTCATTATTTTGAAGTCGGTACCAGATAGCTGAATCTTCAGTCCTCTGACAGAATATTTAAAATTTTTGGAACTGGCACCGACTTCAAAATTATGAATTACCCGCTCGCTGGGCGGCGACGCCGACCGCCGTGTATTAAAAACAAACAGGTGTTGTTAATTGTTATACAGTACATAATTATTATTATTAGTATATCCATACCTATGCCTTGCACTATTATCTATTCTGTGCCATGACTCATGAGACATTGGTGGCCTTAACACGACGTGGTAATGATGATGATGACGATGATGATGATGATGATTATGATGATGAATATGAATTGCATAGTAGTTTATGCTTTCTGTTCTTAAAACAACGCCGAAACTCCCAAACGTGTATCTATTAGGAATCAGGAGTTCTCTCAGCATCATCGAAACCATGGTATACCTTGACCCAATATTTGACTTTTTGGTAGCGTATTCTTAGTACACTTCACATAAAACCAAAATCACCATATGTTTCCATATAAATTTCGAGGAGTTCCCTCGATTACTCATGGATCCCATCATCAGGTCACCACCTTTGTGAAAATGGGACCAAATTGGAGTGAAACCTAATACAACAAAACAAAAATTTCGAAAATCGGTTCACAATAGGCGGAGTAATCGTTGAACATACAAAAATAAAAAAAAATAAAAAAATAAAAATATCCACAGCCGAACATATAACCTCCTCGTTTTTTGGAAGTCGGTTAATAATGTTGATTTACATTGATACAATAGTATACGCCAGTATCACTGGATTCAGTTCTTCCTAACATCCAAATATGCAGCTCTTATCCAGTTTTATCACCTACGAATAATAAAAACTAAGGAAGAGTAACTCCGTCAAAAAACATGCTCCAAAATACTAGTCACAAAAAAGTATACCTTAGGTTCGCTTTTCATACATCCATACTAATATTATAAATGTGAAAGTGTGTCTGTCTGTCTGTCTGTCTGTCTGCGTCTCTGTTACCTCTTCACGCCCGAACCGCTGAACCGATTTTGCTGAAATTTGGTATGGAGATACTTCGAGTCCCGGGAAAGGACATAGGATAGTTTTTATCCCGGAAAAATGTACGGTTCCCGTGCGATAAACGAGTTTTGGCACAACGAAGTTGCGGGCATCATCTAGTTTGCAATATTTAGGTGACCTTGAGCGGTATAAAGGCAGACGTTACATGACAGTTCGAATGGAACCAAATTTAAAACTGTATTACGAGTAGACTGGGAGTTACGTTTCCTTAGGTTTTATTATTCGTAGGTTATCACCCTATATCAATGTAAATTATGTTATTTCGCTTAATAAGTTTATCGCGATATCCAAACACGATATTCAATAAATTAATATTACAGGATATTTGTGTTATTAATTAGGCGCGATGGGCGGAGCAAGGGAGGGCAAACACAAATGAGGACATGAGTGGATGAAGCGGGTAACTTACTATTTGAAAACTGTCTTTTTTACATAATTGGAGGCTTTAGGACCGGGTTAATGATTTTCAATAAAAAAATATAGATTATATCCATCTAATATACAACATTCTTGTGTCACAGTGTTTGTGAGCGAACTTCTCCAAAACGACTCAACCGATTTTAATGAAATTTCGTATAAGTACGAAGTTGATTCCTATGCAGATGGAGGACCTACGTAGTTTGGTCGCGTTTCGTCAAACCCAGCCGACAGATCACAATTATTAACACATTGAGTTGACATGATCCGACCAAATGACGTTGGTCTGTCAACTGCCTAGGAATCAATTTCCTCGATGGTACATTAGTTAGGCCTAAGAATAGGTTTTTATCTCTTTTTATATTGATACTAGAAATAATTTATAAGACAAGTTTGCTGGATCAGCTAGTATCTAGATTCTAGATATATAAGCCAGTTGATGAAGAAAGTAAGTTATGAAGGTATGTTCAAATTATAAGTGTAATTGCTCTTATCAATTAATAAGGGAAATTATTAGGGGAATTAGCAATTGCTTTTATGTTGTGAAATGTTAGTTACCCACTTCATCTACTCATGTCTTCAAATGGGCAATTAGTCGAGCCTTATCGCCAAATATTTGGCCCCAGCTAATCTTGAACCCGCCACCAATATTGTCTCCTACACTATTTACATTCATTGTTGATTGTCTTCTATTCCAATTTAGTGTAGATTGAGTAATTTATAGTTTAGTCGTGTTATTATAAAGCGCTATTAGCTGTTTACTTGATTCAATTATTCGAATTTTGGTAATGGTCTCTGATTTAAAGAAGGTCAGATTTCTTGTAGACTTGTGACTTGAATGTATACGATTATTAAGAAATCAAAGTCTAAAAAAAAAGTATATTGGGAAATGACGTAATGACGTAAGTAACGGTACAAAGCATTACGTAAAATCACATACTTATTTTTGATCTCCGACTTCTTTATCGAAAGTAATTAAATGCAAGTTGCAACTTAACTAAATATCCTAAAATGTAATGTCATAATAGTAACATTTATGCGTGTACCTTCGAAGAAATTGAGTCATAGGCAGATGACGGTTCTACGTAATTTGGTCGGATTTTTCAATTGAATACTTTGATGAAATATTAGTCGTGATGTGACTCGTCATCGTCAGCTGAGTTTGAGTTTGACAAAACGCAACCAAATTACGTACTGTCCGCCATCTGCCTATGATCAACTTCTCCGATAGTACATAGGATAATATTTAAAAGGAAATATAGTCTATACCTCTCTCCTTATTTCTTTCTTTCTTTAGAGACTACAGAAGCTGTACAAGTTGTAAGACGCCTTAAGCTTATTAATATTATTTTAATTAGTCCCTTAATTAAATAAGGCTGTAAAAGTGTAATTAAAAATACCCACGCGGATTTTGAGGCAGACGCGAAATTATTTAAAGCCGACCTTTAGAAACGTAATTAAGGTCAGGTTGAGTCTTCACAATCTAATCGTTATTCACAAACTCGTTACGAAAACGTATTCAATATTTATTTGACGTATTTCAGTAAGTTTGCACTGTCCTATGCCCGTTCTCCACGTAAGTCCTTGATTACAAAATGATGAACGTGTAGAAGCGTATAATATTTTTCGCCTAACGTAAAGAGGAGTTCTTATGTCAAAGAGGAACTCTTATGTCAAACTCAAATCTTATTTTCCTGACGAACTTTGTTATATTGTGTGAATGAGCGTAGCAACAACTACTGAGGCTGCGTTCATACCAAAATGACTTCAGCCAATCTGAGTAAGCTTCTTAGCTCAAAAACAAATCATAATCTATCGTCAGGTTTAAATTAAAATGATGAGACTTTAGACTGTATTTAGTATTATAGTTAAGTAAGATTACAGCGTCCTACGTTTATTGAAAACATAGCTTTATATAGAGTCTTAACTTTAGTTGAACAGCGTATATCTAATTTGGTGAAAACACAGCGTAGTAGAGTAAGGTGTTAACCTGCAGAGTGATCTAGCGTGCTGACATCTAGTTTGATAAGAATTACTATACTAATATTATAAATGCGAACGTGTGTCTGTCTGTCTGTCTGTTACCTCTTCACGCCCGAACCGCTGAACCGATTTGGCTGAAATTTGGTATGGAGATACTTTGAGTCCCGGAAAGGACATAGGATACTTTTTATCCCGGAAAAATGTACGATTCTCTCACGATCTAGTAGTGTATATATTTTGCTAAATTCTAAAAATATACTCTATATCATGTTGTATACTACATACACTAACCTGGAGAGTGATCCAGCGTCGATGGAGCGTGTGAAGGGCGAAGCGCTGTTGTGTGGCGACAGAGTGGGGCTGCAGTCCCGCGGTGTGCTCACTGGAACAAAATATAAATGTGAATGATAGGTGACAGTACGTTACAAACACGCAGGGCACGTGTGTGAGCTTAAGGTAACTGTGGATAAATCTATGTATATTATAAAACAAGGTCGCTTTTTTCCCTCATGTCCCTTTGTTCCCTTTAATCTTTAAAATTACGCAACGGATTTTGATTTTTCTTTCAGTTTTAGATAGCCCATTTATCGAGGAAGGCTATAATAGGCTATAGGAGCGAAGAAATAGAGGAAAATGTGGAAAAAACGGGGAAAATTATTTGAAAGGGCTAACTTGAACGCGCTAATCTCAGGAACTACTGGTCCGATTTGAAAAATTATTTCAGTGTTAGATAGCCCATTTATTGAGGAAGGCTATAGGTTATATCTTATCACGTTAAGACTAATAGTAGAAATGTGGAAAAACGGGGGAAATTACTTAAAAGGACTTATCTCACGAACTACTGGAGCAATTTTTATGTTATTTGGCACATATAAGAAGTAGACCACGTGAAGGATCATAGGTTATCGATTTTAATCATTTTTTCAGTGGCTATATATTTTATACCCGTGCGACGCCGGGGCGGGTTGCTAGTATTTTTATATTTATCAGCCTTTTTGATAAACGAACAGTTACAAGCTGAATCGAAAGTATTAGTAATAAGATGCTGTTCCCCATTAAAAAAGTATTTCACAATTTTGTTTGCATTATCATCTGTTCTGAAGTAGGGGTCATATTGGATATTACGACTATGAAAGTTGTAATATTATATTATAGCCTAGCAACCTTGGTATAGACTTAGACCTAGTCACCTGCACCAGCTTAAATATTACCAAATCATTTTTTTTTAATATCTATGGACGTTTCACACCACGTCAGTCTGGCCCCGTGGTAAGTACCTGATGGACTTGTGTTACGGGTACCAGGAACTTTGAAAACTTTGAAAACTTTTTGTTCCGTCGGCGGGATTCTACCCGCGACCCCCGGCTTGAGCTACCAACAGCCCACTGAGCCACAGAGATAGTCTTTCATCACTTTTATCACTTGTCGTTACTTATAAACTCTCGTTGTAAAAATTTTAATCAACAGTTAACTATTGATGGAGCAGCGCGGAATTTAATATACATTTATTACGTGCTTAATACGGAGCGTAAGCTGCGGAGTTTAATATGAAACGACAGTCGGTAATGGCATCATCGACGTCGTAATTGTCGTTAAGCCGACGTCACTGTAACTTACTATCCGGAATCATTTGCAATCCGGAATCTCTCAAGCCAGGGAAAACTGTGCTTGACGCCTAGAACTCAAAATCAAGCTTTGGTCTAACTGTCTAAAACTAATATTGAGCGTTAAGACGATGTCACTGAAATTCAGAATATATCGAGTCGGGAAAAAACTATATGCTAACGCGAATTCAATTTAGTTGAAAATCAGAGTTTGGTTTAGCTTTAGACCAATAAATGAGCCTAAAGCTGGTAATTGGAAATTGTTAAAAGCGGAATGTTATGCCGATGCCACTGTATCATCTCCCCACAAGAATCGGCTGTGCTATTATAAGGAAAAACTATGTAATGATACGGAGACAATTATTCAATTGAAAATCAAGTTTTAGTTTAGCTTTAGACCAATAACATTATTGTAGATTATTTTTAATAATTGTGTTGAGCCAATGTCAACTAACTTACTACCCGAATCTCCCCGATCAGGAATCGGCTGTGCTATTGAGGAGAATATCTGCAATTCGGCATCTCTCAAGACAGAGAAAAAAATGTTGTGCTGATGCGGAGAAAATTCATTTGAAAATACAGATTTGAGATCACATAATAAAAAAATCAAGAAGCAGAAACTTCGAGTTTTAAAATCGTTGCACCATTAATTAGTGTTCAGCCTTGTTTCAACCTGGTATTAGGCCAGTCGTGTTCTATTTTAGTTGCTATGAATTGTAACCAGACTTCTGATTTAGAACTAACTCTGCTTCTAGCTGTGACTGACTATTTTGTTATAATTTGGCCAGTTAAAAGTATTTTACAATAATTTTCCTAATAAAATAATTTTACTGGATCTAAGTTTCTATTTAGATCCAGTAAAATTATTATTTTATAATATTTCTGGTACACGTGGTTTGAGTCTATGTAATGCTGACAGCTAAGTAACAGGCAATTTACAACTGACAAGATGAGTTATTGTTACTGACAGTAATTCTACACGTGTTTCGCACCGTTGTAGTTTCTGCTTCGTAACTTTTATGTTACAGTCAGTTTCTGTTTGCGAGTTTGTCAGCACTTTGTTTTACTGTAATAGTTTTGTACTGTGTAACTCACACTGTATTCAGTCAATATAATACAGTCTGATATACTTACAGATAAAAATAGTAAAAGCTTAATTTGCTGATCTTACGTAACACTTTGTAAGCATGATTTTACTATATTTATAAAATACATCAATTCAAAAAAAATTATACAATCAAAAATAACCTTTATAAAATAACGTATCGTAAAGAATCATTAATACACCGAATATTATGTTAATCCCATCTCTCTCGGCTTGTGTGCAATTTAAAAAGCAAAAATCAAATTTTTATTTCCAACGGAATTCCCAGAAAATGGAGGGTCGAAAGCATCATTGTTAATTTCGTTTTTGCGAGCCGATTTTTAATTTTGTATAACGTTAGTTGGTATTGAGTAAAAAAATGTTTAAGATACATTTTTTTCAAGCTTTTGTTGAATTGTGAATATTAAGAACTAGGCGGAAATATTTGGTTCTTAGCTTTTAATTAATAAATTAATAACAGCTAATATTTGAAAAAGCTGAGTGTAAACTGAAAGGCCGTTTATGTGGATTAAGTTTTCATTGACTGAAGTGAGTAAACAGCTTATTATTGGCACTTTAAAATCACTTACTAGCCCAAAGTTTCCGACTTAAGTGCCAATAAATGGCAAAGCGCCAGCGGGGTGTATTGTCTTATGAATAGGTACTAGGTGAAGTTACGAGTTTGCTAAGGATCAATACTATTGATGTTATGAACGAACTACGTTACACCTATTGTATATTATATTTATTACGAATAAGGAGCAGAAATAGAATATAAACAATTGTGAATGTCTGACCCATTGTGAAGATGACTAAAGAATAAAATCTATAGACATTGATGTTGATTATATTATGAATGATAATGTTGGTGATGCTAGTATTGATGGTGATGATGAAGATAATCATGGTAATGTAGATGATAGCGGTGTTAATAATGATAGTACTAGTGTCATAGCGGTCCATGTTGGCGGGCTCCGTGGTGGAGTCTGACGCGTTGTCGACGCACATGATTTAATTGTCAATAATGATGATAATGGTAATGAGAATGGTGATGATGCTGACGCTGATAATAATGATGATAATTACGATATACTTACAGTGATACAGCGGGTGTGCGGAGGAGACGAGGCTAGCGGCGTCCGTGTCATAAGGATCGAGGTTGGCGGGCTCCGTAGTGGAGTCTGACAGGTTGCCGCCGCACACCGATGTTGCACCGCCGTCGCTGCTACCTGTCACTGACAAGTGTCACTCAGTACCAACTAATCCTTAATGGTTACTTTTACTAGCTACCTGCCACTGACAACTCCCACTTAGTACCAACTAATCCTTTAGGATTTATCAAGCTATAGGTTCTCGTAGAAATATGCACATTGAATTCGCTTGCTTGTCTCATTCACAGAAGCCCTAATGCACGAAAATATTGCCAGTGCTCGTGTGCCCGTGAAAACGCGATGACATGTTTGGCTTAACGAATTCATTGTACGAATTTCTACGGCATTCGGCAGCTCTACATGTTGCCAGCATAGCTCGGTAAATTACAAGGCTATTCTGGTTATGGAAAACCCAGAAGATCGAGGCATCTAGATACAAACGACCTATTTCCTACAATAATTGTGTTGGATCAATAACTAAAATTCTTTGCCGCCTTAGGGTCAATTCAGACCACAAGGCGACGAGGCGAAGCGAGGCGCGGCGCGGCACAAATTTGTATGGATTTGACATATTTCAATTTCGTGAGACGTCTTGCGAATCTGTCAAATCCATATAATATTATGCAAATTTAGAATTGACCCTTAGGTTTCAACAGAATTTCAACACCCTCAAACAGTCAAAGACTTCGGAACTAATTATTCTTCAGTACCAAGTAATCGATACAGCTTTTAAAGCAGGTAGTTATACTGTATACACATGTAGAGATAATGTGTAGCGGCCCTAATAAAAATGATTTATAGCTTCTAGTAGCCGGTAATGGCCGTAGTAAAACATCGCATGTACTGTCCCACCTTAATAAATGTCCGGACACTCATCAAGACGTCAGCAATTAAGCTTCTTACATTGTTATCTGGTTTAAAATTAGCCTTTTTACGGCTAAATGCATGAAACCTTTTTTTATTAAAATTATTTACAAGGCTGTGTGATTACCGTGTGGTGGTGGAGGTGGAGGTGGTGGAGCAAATATTTTATTGTTATATGGCTGTCAAATGTGTCCTTAAATGGCTCTTTGTTAAAATGTTGATACGATGAATTTCTATAGTCGGCGTGATACTTTTACCTTTTACCTTTACGGTTTGTATTATTATTTAAGGTTTGTATTATAACTTATTTAAGGTTTGTATTATTAAAACTGAACAAGTATTTCTATTACAAATGTAGTTTAGAAATATCATAATTGAATCAAAAGATGCAGTTTCAAGCACTGGTGAGGTTTGCGCAAATATTGGTGATTTAATTACAAGCACAAAGAGAGGTACGCGGGCTCGAGAGCCCTCGGCCATCGCTACAGAGTACAGACCAATTACCTAAGTACTGACCAGATCCACTTATAGTGCTTTTGTATACTTAGTATTCTAGATATTCTAGTTTGAAGCTAATTAATAACGTGTTTTATTTATTTTAGCTAACTTTGCTAACTAATAATATTACAATTTAAAAACATTATTTAAGCGATACTTGTCTATAAGATAAAGTTATTAAGTTATTTTTATTATTAACATACATACTTAATACATCTAAAAGCCTTAATTTTTTTGCAAAGCAGCAATTAAATATCTCAATTGAGCCATCTTTAGGTATACTAAGTTTTGAAAACAAATTGTGCACTTGTTGATATTAATACAATTTTAGTAGACCGTACCAATGAACCATATTACGGTATCAATCTACGAATAAAAATTGGAGAAAATAGATATTATGAGTAAAGGTTAGACCGCAATAGTAACTACACGGCAGCGGAGCAATATGAGTAAATATTTTGTCGCAACGTGTCGCGTTACTCCGCTGCAGCGTAGTAGGATATATTATAGTAATAGGCAGGGGGGTCGCTAACGCCGTATAAGCCGTATCAATTATACGTGGCCCCCGAGTTACAAAGGCCCCCAAAAAAGTGCGTCAGCAAAAACTTATAGAAACTTTCCATTTCTTTTATTTAATTCACAAAATATGAGAAAAATAAAAAATCTATCCTATGGTAAGTTTTAAAACAAAAATTTATATGGTCCCGCTAAGGCTACGCTTCTTGTTTTAAAGCTAATGATAATAATAGCTGCGTACCTCTGACTCCGGAGTCGGCGCTGCAGCTGCCGCGGTCGCCGAGCAGTCCCGCCGGCCCGCCTAGAATCATGGGAGGACCGATTCCAAGGGAAGCAACGCTCTCACCTTCAGACAGGCATCCGGCCGCCTGGAGTTGTCTTCGAGCCTGAAACAACGATACATTGTAAGAAAAACAGCGTAAACAAAGAAAATGATGAAGTTGCTACATAATTTACACTCAGTGATAAGCTCCATGCACATATTGTGCATGTCCCCGGTGCGGCAGAGGGTGGCAAATATTTAAATTAATTATTTCCTTCTAGGTTAAGAATTTTTTCTATGGGTTGTTACTTACCTGAATTGAACGTATTTTTTTTATTTACTTCTTTTATAATTCGATCGAGATATCCATTATCCAATCATATTGTGTACTTACCGTATATATTGGTCTACAATCTGCCTGTAAATAAATTTGGGATAGTGTGTAGAAACATTAGCAATCTGAACTCAAAATATGGTAAGTCCATGGTTAGGTAAATTTGTAGTTTACGACTTAAATTTTAATAGGGAATTTTGAAAAGAAAATCAAGCTTAGCCAGTATTATAATAATATTTTTAAAGTGTAGTATTTGTTATTTTATTGAGTGATGTCTTCATTTTTTAATTCATCCTACCTTCATCTTTCCTATTCATCTTTCCAGAAAATAGTCAAGCTTCTTTTTATTTCATTGGTCCCATCCATTTATATAATATAATTCCGAGGTACATTAAATAAAGGAACTAACTAAAATATTATAAAATATGAATAAACGTACCAGATTGCCTTTTTAAATATTCAGAGAAAGGCCCCGTTCATTTCAGTTTACAATGTGACCTTTACATTTTTACTTTTTTCTTCTCACTAGATACACAACTGATCTATAGATTCCAGATCTACAATACAGTTAATCTAAATTCTAGATTGAAATGAAATTAAAAGTACTAAGCACGAATTTAATTTCCAGAATCTTTCAGAACCATAAAGCAAGTTATTTATTTCTTTCAATCAAAACTTTAATAAAAATTAGTTATTAAAAATTTTCGCTACATTTTTATTTGGTTTATTTCTTGCTGAAAACCTTCTTAATAATACAACTGAAGTGGTTTCGATATTTAAATTACATCGAAACATTCGATGGAAATTATTGGATGAAGCGGCGTGGAAAACGTAATAAATAAACAGTTTTGATGAAAAGCTCCACTTGATAGACCATCACTTCGTAATTGCCATTGACAACTCTTTAGTAATTAAGTTGATAGTGGAATCATTATTTTTGAAATTATTAAAAAGTTTAATATGGTACATAATATTATATTGAAGAAGTTAATGAGGTCGCAAGAGACTTGTTAAAAACTTCTTCTTCAATACTACGAGATATTGCAAAAGCCTGTCTACGTTGAACCACGATGGATAACATAATAGTGAAGCTAATTAAAGGATGCTCAATGTACAATTACGAAAATGCCCCTCTACACGTTTGTAACCGCTTGTATTGGGACTGGGTACGCCATGCGGGTCAATGTGGAGAGGCCGCATATAATATTTACAAGTTTAAAACACAATATATTACAATACTTTTTAGATTTTATAAAATATAACGTGTACGCAATAAATTACCAGTTCCAATCATGTTTTATTATAGCTTAGCAATATAAATTCAAACAGCACTGAAAACAAGTTTATTTTTCTCCAAATCACTTGTAAAGGTTGAAATAAAAACGCGAGAACCGTGTGCCAGTTTACGCCAACTCATGTTTCATAAACTCCACCTAATTATACGGTGTTAAGTCGTACACGGTCAATACGAGTAGACAAAGGTCGCTGGATTTAGGTCAACTGCAGTTGCACTGAGGCCCAGTTGCGCCAGACAGGGTTTAAGGTAATCCTTGTTAATGTTATCTCGTTTTTCGTATATATGACGCTTATTTTTAGTTTAAGACATTACAAATTTATTATTATACTATGTCTTCGCTGCACAGATAAAGCTATTCGCATTCTTATGCGATGTCCCGTACAACATCAATTTGGAATAACAATATCAAATCGTACTATGCAAAAAGCAGAGAGTTGCTGCATAGCAACGCAATAGAGCAATGTGACTGTGTTAACCCAGATTGGCGGTAGTGAGCCCCGTTCACAACTCCGACTTCCTAGATGCTTCATTATGAAATATAGATACAGCTTCCCCAAACTTTTAAGTGGGTTAATTTTGTTTGTTCTCTGTTAGTTTACTAACAGTTTGTGTATTTTATTGTGCTCAAAATTTTGCGAGAATTTGCATGTTAATGAAACTCCAAATTAACTATTTATGCTAAAACACTATTTGTATAATACAGCTAATTAAAAATGACCTACAAACACGTTGCTACCCTTCTTATGATCTACTTGTAAAGGTCTACGGTGTAGATCTAGAGGTCCACGCTGTAGGGCTTCATACAAGACCAATTCAAGGTTTCTCTATTTAAATATTATTTGTGTATGAATGAAATAGCGTGCCGTTTTAGTAACACTGACATTTGCTGCAACGTATGAGTGGGGGTAACACGTGATTGTCAGACCTAAACACTTGCTTTCTGCTCCAGCAGGCTTAGCATAATAATATTAGAAACGGAAAAGAATGGACATACTGACAGATTTTAGTGATAAAATGGCAGATTTCCTTTGTTTATCTGGGCGATTCCATTATCGCGGGTGCAACAGTTTGACACACTTAAAGCTTCCTACAGGCAAAATGAAGCATATTTATTAATAAAATATCCCGTGAACATTTTAACATTTTAACTAGTTTAACAATGATTTAGGAATGAAAACCTTCATTAAATGTATGAAGGGCCACAAACAGGTCTGAAGTGCCATCGCGGGTGCAACCAATTTGACCCTCCATTAAGAACTGTGATGAGTTCATATGTGAGTACTGGTTATTGCAAAACTTTTACAAAATAGCTTGCCTATATTTCAAAAAAGCATAAAACAAAGAAACTATGTAACAAGATAAAAGTAATTATAGTAATAAGTACTAGAAATTATTAACCATTTCTAGGATCGCGGGTGCAACATCAAAATTTTCTAATCTCTTAAAGGTGAATTAAATCATAATTCTCTAACAAATTTTAAAATTTTCGATATGGAATTTTTTATTATACTAGTAATTTGTAATTAAACTGCACCAAATTGTAGTTTTTTTTAAATTTTCAGTTGTTTATTGTCCTGACAAAATTAATCGTCTAAATCACTAAAAACGGTTGAATATCGTAACTTATACAAAAAATTTCGACGTATTGCTGTATAACTATACTACAACTAAACATTAATTTGAAATATACGGTATTTTAATTGAAAAATATGGGTAAAAACATCGCGTCCCTCAGATGATAATGCTTAAAAACGCTCTAAATTATTCGAATTCAATTTTTTACCGATAAAAGTTGTTTTGTTAGTAAATACACATCTTCTTACGTGTATTCCAATTGAAAAATGTAACTAATAACACATTTTAAAAATTCTTGCTAATTTTCTCTGTAGCGGAATGGCCAATCTGTTATTTTGTTTATTATTATTATTCCATAGAAAGAAACCGTTTATATGGTGACCAAGCTAAGCCTGCTGGTGACATTTGGGAAGATGCGTTCTAGCTAATGCCCTATTAAACTTACCTCAAACAGCTGTTCCCTTGCATGTCGCAGCTGCGTGTCCCTTGCGCTGAGCGCCGCCGCCAGCTGCAGCGAGCGTTCGGCCTCGTCGCGCGCGTGACGCAGCAACGCCGCGCGTTCGCGTTCGCGCTCCGCCCGCTCGACGCCGAGCGCGGACGACGCGCCGCCTCGGGAGCGCATCTAGAAATTATATATCAATGGTGAAAAGGAGAATGGTCATTTTAGACCCGCATGAAAAATGCCCACCAAAACACCAATCTTTTTAGGGTTCTGTACCCAAAGGGTAAAAACGGGACCCTAGTCATGAGACTTCGATGTCTCTCTGTCCGTCTGTCTGTCCGTCTGTCTGTCTCCAGGCTGTATCTCAAGAACCGCTATAGCTAGTGTTCTGGAATTTTTACAGATTGTGTATTTCCGGTGCCGCTATAACAACAAATACTAAAATAAAAATAAAATTAATATTTAAGGGGGGCTCAGATACAACAAACGTTATTTTTTGGCCTTTTTTGCTCGTAATCAATAATGATAAGACCTCTTATCATTATTGATCAATTTTCAAGTGCACTTGAAACTTTCACGAAGGCCTTAAATATAATTGTACTTTAATAATTAATAATAATATTTAAATAAAACAAAAAAATAAGGGGGGCTCCCATAAAAAAAACACAAATTTTTGCCTATTTTTGCTCTATAACGGTACGGAACCCATCGTGCGCGAGTCTGACTCGCACTTGGCCGATTATTTGTTATACCATTTTATGTCTCATCTATAACACTTAAATTCATGAGATAACATTATGTATGTATAAAGAGTATTAGAACTTTGTGGCCAATTTTTATGGCTCATTGAACATGCAATATTTGTCGATCTCAAGGGGACACGAAGATTTATAATCATTCCTGTCTTATAAAGTATGCCTCATTTTTGTGGGTCACACGAAGGTGGAGAACCTCAATCAATCTCATGGAAATGGTCCTCCATTCTTGAATAAAATCCGAAAATGTGTAAGTCTTTCAGGCTTACAAGCCATTTTGGGCGGGTGTATTTTAATAGCTAATACCGCCAATTATAAAATGTCTTTAAAGGTACAAATACTTTTAACTAGAGTGATTTTCACACTAATTTCTATCAATGTTACAGTTATAGTTGACTCGTGAAGGTACAATTCCGTGCACCGCGACACCGACAGTCGTAAGCCGCGCGCGACCGACGACTGTCGTAGGCCCCGCGCGACCGTGTCAAAGTTATATGACACGGTCGCGCGCGGCTTACGACTGTTTCGATGCACGAAATTGTACCTTCACGAGTCAACTTTAACTGTAACATTGATAGAAATTAGTGTGAAAATCACTCTAGTTAAAGTATACCAGCATCATTTTGTATGTAGACGAATCATGAATATTATTAGCTGTTTAGTAAAACGTAATCTACTTAGCTCTTCATGTAATACGTTAAATAAGATAATTTTCATTTGAATGCAAATTGCGAGCACATTTCATATTACCTACATCCTCTACACATTTAACTCACTATTAGCATAACAGATTTATTTAGATTTTAGATTTATTTATTTATTTCCAAGAAATTCGTACATATAGGTCTTACAATTTAGTTTGTTCACAATTTCTGCCACATGGGCGTGGAAATATTGTCATGTTATGTCATACAAAATTTCTAACATACAGTATTACAATAGTTCGGATATTAAGGAATCAATTTTAAAAATCCAATAATTATAATCAATATTGTCAACTCAAGCCAAAACATTTTTATCATTTCAATAGAGTCAAATATTAATGAAATTCATAACATTACAATATTATCAATACAATTTATACTATAACAAATTTTTGAGAGAGAAAAATCCATTAACATTGATGCAATATCATAATATAATCATGTCATACAATAATAAATAAATTTAAGTAAATATGTTCATGTCAAAATAATAATTAAATCTAAATTTACAATGTCAATTTAATCGAATAAAATATTATGATAAGCAACATAGTAATTCTAGTGTTTTGTCTTAATATAAATTTATTTATTAGAATACATTTAATGTCAGAGAGTACAAAATAAATAAATCAATTTTAATAAAATGTCATTTAAACCTTTTTGAAATTATTATATCATTAAAATATTCTTGTACCGTGTAGTAGCATTTCTCTAACAACCACTCAGAAAGGGCTTTCTTAAATTTATCATAGGTAGTGTGGTCTTTTTTAATTTTATCGGGAAGATTATTATATATTTTTACTGTCATACAATATGCATTTTTGCTGTTTAAAGACGACTTTTGTGCGGGTATGTTAAGTTTGTTTTTGATTCGGGTATTGCTTTTTTTTTCGAACAGATAATCATATTTTTTAACAAATAAACACGCTTCTAATATGTATTGGCTGGCTAAAGGAAGAATTTTAAATTTTTTAAAAAGCGGTTTAGAGGGTGTTAGGTTTTTTACTCCCGCCATAGCTCTTATGCATTTCTTTTGGATGATAAATGCTCTATCCACTTCTACTGAGTTTCCCCATAATATCAGACCATATCTTAAGACAGATGAGACATAGCCGTGATAAGATATTAAGGCTGCTTCTTTAGATACTATATTTTGTATTCTTTTTAGTGCGAATACGAACCTATTTAATCTATTACAAATATTGTCAATATGTTCTTTCCAATTTAGATTTTTGTCAGAGGAAACAACTACATAACTTACAAGTTACAGCTTAAACATAATATTATATTTTCACGTGATATGAAAATATTTTGCGATATGCGTTGCATTGTCGGAGCGGGATTCGCTTTGTAGGTATGCTGCGTTGCTGCGACTTTTCGGTCATTCGTCCTACCAATTTTCTTTTGTCCCTCTTTCGGACACACCGTGTCTGACGACGTACCGCATCAATTTGTAATATCGTCGAAGTCACCGTTGCTGCGACGTACCATAACACACCGCAAGATCCACCGCGACTCCACCGGGGTTTGCTCAGATGACAAGTGCTCAAGACGCATTTACAAATACGTAATATATTTTATTCAGGACCATGATATCTAACGCACGTTTTCGCGATTAAAATGATGTCGTTGTAAACTCTCGTCATCAAAACGCGCGATAAGCGCGTCTCATTTGAACATACCCTAAGCGTCATTGGACCATTTCGAATATTGCTTAATTATATTAAGTATATTTTTCACAGAGCCAGTACTGGCTGCCAATAATGCTTTGCACAAACCTACGCGACCACGCGTCTGCGAAGCGGCGCGGCAGCGTCAATACTAAAACACACATTTGACAAGTTGTCAAATGTGTGTTTTGTGTTGACGCTGCCGCTTTGCAGTCGCGTGGTCGCATAGGTTTGTGCTAAGCATAAGACTGGCAGCCAATATTGGCTTGGTATATTATGCTGCATGTGAACAGTTTGGCCTGGCTTGAAAAATGGCGGGCTGGCTTTACGAGTATGAGTAAAAATTTATGGGTGGCCTTCCCTTAGGTTGGCCGCATATACACATTTGCCGTATTCGGTTTCCTAATCTGAAATTACGATTTGGAATTCCTTGAAACTAGCGCCAGACGTACGTTCTTTCACACGTGAATTCACCGACTTACGCTTGAATTTTACGCGGAATCTGTTCCGTTCGGAAAAACAAACGTATGCGCCAGTTAATGTATTTTATACTGATTCAAGGCATTCGGATATCCCAATACGAAAAACGCATTCGGAAATCGAATACGAGAAACGTGTGTATGCGGCCAGCCTTAAAGAAAACGTTTCTCTAAGGACACCAAGGAGAGCGGCGGCGTCTAATGAAAATTTGTACCTGCTCATAATTCCTTATGAAATCCCTGAGCTCCTTCTCCTTGTCTTCGAGCGTGGCGTACAGCTGCTTCATTTGGTTCAGTAAATCAAATTTTTCCGCCTTCAGCCTTTTCTTATCCGCCTTTAGAGCTGCGAAAAACATTGGCCTCATGAGATACAATCGTAAATTATAAGAAAAGGTTCTATTTATAAATATACCGTAATATGAATGTTATTCAAGTTATGGAGATCGAAAAGGGACGTAACTCAAAAGAGGGGTCTGTATGGAAGTATAAAAAGGTGGTCACTTTTTCATACCTCCACAACCTTCATCCTTTCATACTTCCATCATGTTATGGTTTTATACTTTTATTTGACAAAGCCAGCTGTGTTTTACATACTTATTTGTCTGCTTGTTATGTATTTTCATACCTAATAAATAATAATAAACGAGGGTTCTATAAAATTTCGAAAAAAATAGGACTATTACAGTAATCATAAAAATTAAACTGGATGTGTGTAATTGACACCATAAAAGACACAATATTATGATTTATGACACACAATTTCCACTTGAATAAAATCATCTAAACCATGCTAAGTATACACTTTATTACAAGACAGATTTTCCGAATCCTATTTAAAATCCCGAGCGACTTGACAAATTTAAAAGCTCGTTTTCGTCTCCTTTGCCGACCTCCGGCGTAATGCCTTTAGATATACTTACTGCTTGAATAAACTCGTGTCCGATCTGACAACATTTTAAGAATTTCATACGATCTTCGAGATGTTCAAATACTTTTCCTCTAATCGAATCCTCCGTAACTCGAACACGAAAATAAATTCCATTTTTATTTACTCTTCTTGCGCTCTCGATATTTTATACTTGAGAAATACTTATTCTATTGCAAACCGTTTAAGAAAATATTGGAGATCAATCCAAAACTCAAAATAAGAGTACTTATGAAAAAAATGAAAAATATATTTTGTGCGTAGAATATGCATGACGAAACAAAAAATAATAATAATAAAATGTCATATAACTATTAAATACTCATTAAGCTATACCTATCAATACTACTAATGTGACGAGCCCAATCCTTGGACTATAACATCCTGGATATTATTAAAATTTTTGTCCTCACGTCTTCTGTCACTCCCGTGTATTTAGAAAATATGAGGGAGTAGGCGTAGTGTGATGGGGCTCTCTGCTCTCATCTAGCTGACAGGTAATAACGCCCCTACGATTTGTGTGTAGAGAGTAGAGTAGCCTTTAGGAAAATTATTATGGTTATGTTACGATAAATGAAGATAATATTGTTCATAGTATATATTGATGAAAAAAAAATTTTTTGCAAAAATCATGGATTCGCGATTCCTACCTACTAATACGTATACATCCAGTTATTCCAGAGTGAAGATTTAAAACGTAGAAAGCTTTTATATGCTGTTGTGCTTTCAGATGAACTATTATGGCGTTTATGGCGTAGGATAAAGTATGACTATACATATATTCCAGTGCAAATAAGCTTTTGATAGCATTTAAAGCAAAAGTAATTTTGGACTCAAAAACGAAACGCTATTCTGAAAGAATTAAGCTGAGGCTTAACCTACGCGTCAGTGACGGAGCGTCAAGTCGCGTCAAGTTGTCAAATGTGTGTTTTGTACATAAACTTTATATCCAAAAGACCAACAAAGAGTGCGAGAGAGAAGAAAATCCTTTATGGAATTATAACAAGATAAAAAGAGAGAGGCAGTCTCATGAAAACTGTAACCACTTTCATTTGACAGGTCGGCCAAAAGTCGTCAACAGTTTTTATGCCCTTTCGGTATTTGCAATTTATTGTTTAAATCCTTTATTATTTTCGACAAATACTATTACATATAACAATGGTAACTTGTTCTGTGAGTGATTGCAGTGTAAATCATAGGAGTAATCCTGAAAAATATACATTTCAAAGGTAATTAATCTTCATGTCCTTATTGCTACGATGTGTTTATTTTCGCTATATTCTGTATTTAGTTCTCTATTTCAAATAAAATATTGTTATTCCTCCCCTTTACTTTCATATTTTGCATAACTAAAGGTACTATTGTTCTTAAATCACACAATTTTTGAAGAAAAAATTTTCATCAAAATTGTTTACATATACATGGGCTTGAATCAAATTTATCGATATGCCTATCGGTATTTAACAAGAACATAAAACTAATCTAAAATGTAACGGGGGTGTAAGGGTATTAATATGATATGTATTTAATTTATGAATAAATAATATACTATGTTTGTCGTTTACTATCAACTTTATATTTGCATTTCTATTAGGGAGTGCCTCTGCTGCCGGCGCCGGCTCCCAAAAATATCAGTAATGGGAGCCGGCGGGAAGTACACTGCCGGCAGCCGAGATATAAAACAACGGCTGCCGGCGCTGGCACTCAAAATGGGAGCCGGTGATAATGCGTAAAGCACTAGGTTCCAGTCCCGATACACAAATTTTAAAAAGAAATAATTATAATCTCAATTTATATATTCGACTTTACCGACTTCCAAAGGTGAAAGTTAGTTAAGTAGGTATTTATTTGTTCGGCTGTGGATATTTTAGTTTTTTGTGATGCATTTTCTTAGCTTAGCTTTACCTTAGCTACCTTTTTTCAAAAAAGTAAGATTTTGCACCACAGCTACAGTTATAAACCCCGTGGTATACTTCCGAAGGTACTGAACAGAACTTTAGGCCCGTATTTTTGGTCAGTACTTAAGATGCGACCCGGTCTCAAGGCGCGGTTCGGCTCTATGATTGGTCCAAATTTTGACAGCCAACCATTCACAGCTTGAACCGTGTCTTGAGACTGAGATGCATCTTGAGTACTGACCAAAAATACGGGCCTTAGATTCCTTATACATATTAGAGAGTTTCAGCGTTGTTTAAAGAAGCAAAGATAATGTATTATGCTACTATACAGATCACATATTTTATCAGTGTCATCATATCATCATCATCATTAAGAACAAATCAAGAAAAACGAATAGAATATCAGTTACGACACGAATTTCGCGTTATGGTCTTTTTGTGATTGCCACAACGCGTCGTGGCCGTTTTCATTAGAGCCACGACGCGAATTTCGCGTCGTGGCTATTTCACTGTGACCACAACGCGTTGCGAGCTATTTTTTCGCTCACTGAGCGATTTCGGTCTTTGAGCGTAACATATTATACAAAAAACATATTTGACTACTTGACGCAACTCGACCCTCCGTCACTGACGCGTAGGTTTGTTCTAAGCTTAAACTGTCCAAATCATATTTAACATAAGATGGCTAACGCATAACGATGGTGACGCCATTAGAGATAAACTACGATAACATGGCGCGCCCCTCCAAATTACTGTTTCAATGTGTGTAGTCACATCCTTATGAAAGAGTTTGTATGTTATAGCACAGTATAGCAATTATATCCCTACAGTAGTGAAACGAATGTACTTGCGCAGAGCAACGGAGGGGTACCCGCGGGGAAGCGGGCGGCGCGGGCCCGCGTACACAAACTCGCGGAGTTTGTGTACCTGCCCGCGCAGGGGTGACGTTGGCGCGTTGTCTACGAGTTTTGTGTTGTAAAACCTTCGATCACTAATATACTTATTGATCGAAGTGTAAGACGATAATTACTTAAGTATCTTATAAACAATGGGATATAATATGTTTTCAGAGTCCGGATGTAAATCTGATTCAAAAAACAAAAAGGATTTAAATTTTCATAATTTATATCGCCTCACATCACAGTTCACACTAATATTGTGTTGGCCTTGGCGGCATTTATTTGCATATCTGTTTTATTGTTTACGTGTTGTAAGAAGTGTAACATGGAGCGAAACAATATAGAATAAATTAAAAATCTGTCAAATACCCTGTTACATACTAATTAGTAGGTACTAATTAGTATGTAACAGGGTATTTGACAGATTTTTAATTTATTCTATATACCTAGCTAGGTAGGTTACCTAGCTAGGTACACAGGTCCATACATCAAAAAATGTTACACTTAGTGTAACATTTTGACCTTTGGACCGCCCTTACCGCGCACGTAATAAGAGCGAGTTTTGAAGTGCTTCTGTTACACCTGACGTTGGCCTACCGTACCTACCTGATTAATTGTTGTATACTTTATATTATATTCCTACGAATAATAAAATATTCGAATGCATCTTAATTATTTTAATCCTTCGTTCGTGGATTCTTGGAAATCTATTGTTATTCTATTGTGTCATGCTCACCGGTGAGCTTATGGGGCTTGATGGGTTAATGAAATTTTTAAAGCCATACTTATATTATAAATGCGAAAGTATGTCTACCTGTATTACCTCTTCACGCCCAAACCGCTGGACCGATTTTGCTGAAATTCGGCATGGAGATACTTTGAGTCCCGGGAAAGGACATAGAACACTTTTTGTCCTGGAAAAATGTACGGCTCTCGCACGATAAACGAGTTTTGGCACAACGAAGTTGCGAGTATCATCTAGTAGAGAATTGAAATCATCTAAAAATAAAGTCACGTAAATATCGATTAAACAGATTAAATGATAACATTACAAGCACAATATTTAATTTTTATTTTATTTCCTGTTTAGTGACAACCCTGGCATATCTGCTAGGTACCTACACCGGTGGCGGCATCGTGCGACATCAAAGGCGTTTCGTTACTGTAGGGATATTGCTATACTGTGGTTATAGTAAGTATTCAACCAATCAACCAGTACTCGTAATATTTCACTGAAATGTCACTTATTACCAAGATTTGTTGGTCAACTAATCATAACTAGCCGACCGCGCAAAACAACGCACTTCAAACGTTTTGACAATGCACTTCAAACGTTTTGAATTTTGGAAGGGCGCGCCATGTTATCGTAGTTTATCTCTACTTCACAACCACGTACCAAGATATTGGTATCGATATAAAACTCCAACGCCACATCAATACATTACAGTATTGGCATAAAATGCTACAGAAATCACTCAGCAAGTTGACACTATACAAGCAGGAATAGCAAACGTGAAAGCGTATTGTACGGACTATTCGCAGTTATTCTACCTCAGAGTTACACGAAAATGATCCCTATGTGAATAGCATAAAAGATATTCTGAGTAGAATGTGTCGTTATGTCTACAGGACTGGCCACGACGTTGTTCCGGCGACCTACTTCCTTCTAATGTAGTTTATCATTTTGTCAGCCTTTTTAAACTTAAAAGCATCGTCAACATACACAAGTATATATAGTAAGGGACCCCTGGAGCAATTTTTTTGTGATTAGTGAATATTAACAAGCAAATTTTTGTAAGTAGCTTCATTCTGATAAGACAAACAACTTTTTTATCTTAAAGGCCCTGTAATCAACAAAACTTGGTTGACTACGGTACCCTAAAGCGGAACCCTAACCAGCTGATTTTTCGTATATTGGTAGGTTAATAGTGAGTAACATTGTCCTACAAATAGAAAAATCCATATTTTAGGACCATCAAATCAAAGTATGAAATCGTTTCTATCTCTGTTACTACCACTTTCAAGATTTTTCGCAGATAAAAAAGTTGTTTGTCTTATCAAAATGTAGCTACTTACAAAAAATTTGGTTGTTAGCTGTTATCAAAATGTTCTAGGGCTCCCGTACTATTAAGTATGCTCTAAGCGGGGTAATGGATTTGTTATGAATATATTGCGGCAAATTGAAATATAATTTATGCATGGTTTTTAGAGATTATGTTATTAGTGTGATGATAACACAATGTTATTTTACACGGAGATTTTTAACCGACTTCCAAAAAACGAGGAGGTTATATGTTCGGCTGTGGATATTTTTTTTATTATTTTTTTTATTTTTTATTTTTTTTTTTTTTATTTTTGTATGTTCAACGATTACTCCGCCGTTTGTGAACCGATTTTCGAAATTTTTGCTTTGTTGTATTTGGTTTTACTCCAATTTGGTACCATGTTCACAAAGTGGTGACCTGATGATGGGATCCAGGAGTAATCGAGGGAACTCCTCGAAATTTATATGGAAACATATGGTGATTTTGGTTTTATGTGAAGTGTACTAAGAATATGCTACCAAAAAGTCAAATATTGGGTCAAGGTATACCATGGTTTCGAAGATGCTGAGAGAACTCCTGACTCCTTATAGATACACGTTTGGGAGTTTCGGCGTTGTTTTAAGAACAGAAAGCATATGCTACTATGCAACTCATATTCATCATCATAATCATCATCATCATCATCGTCTTCATCATTACCACGTCGTGTTAAGGTCACCAATGTCTCATGGCACAGAATAGATAATAGTACAAGGCATAGGTGTGGATATACTAATAATAATAATAATTTTATACTGTATAACAACACTTTCTTTAAATATAGACGGCGGTCAGCACCGCGGAGGCGACGGTATCGCGGCGCCGCCGCGCGGCGAGTGGCGGAAGATCGAATATACTTTACTACTTTATATACAGATCGAATACTTTACTAACTACTTTATAAAATTTTAATAGACAAAATATAGAATTAAAATAAAGTTATTTTAAAAAGAGCATTTAAACAAAACAAAGTCAATAAGTGTCTTTTTAATTAGTTATACTTATTAATCGATAGATGGCGCACTAAGTATCGATTTGAATGGATTTGAAATTGAATTCTTGATTACAAGAACAGCTGTCAATAATTATGATAATATTATATTACTAGCTGTCCCGGCAAACGTTGTTTTGCCAAATAAATAATTTTTGGTATTAGATGAGTAGCTACGCTACATCCAATGCAAGTTTATACAGTTTTTTATCTGATAGATCCTTCGATCGTGGAAAAACGAGACACAATAGCCTTTCTATTGTTATCGCAATCGCCGGTGACCGCTTGGGGTTTGAAGTATTAAAATTGTTAAATATACTTAGCACAATATGTTCACTTCACTGATAATATATTATTTTGTGAGTGTGAACTGTGACTCTTAACAAATTGTAATAAGATACGTAAAATATACGCGAAGGTTTACCTACCAGTGTAACTAAAAAGAGTGAAATTATTATTATTTTTAACAAAAAATTAAAACCGACTTCCAAGGTAAAAACAATATTAACATATGAACTAAAAAGTATTAAATAATTTTTGCTATCTAATAGTGCCTTTTTCCGAATTCGGCTAAACCTCAACTATTTCTGTACTCAATCTTCATAATTTTGAAGTCGGTGCCAGTTCCAAAAGTTTCAAATATTCTGTCAGAGGACTGAAGATTCAGCTATCTGGTACCGACTTCAAAATAATGAAGATTGAGTACAGAAATAGTTGAGGTTTAGCCGAATTCGGAAAAAGGCACTATTAGATAGCAAAAATTATTTAATACTTTTTAGTTCATATGTTAATATTGTTTTTACCTTGGAAGTCGGTTTTAATTTTTTGTTAAAAATAATAATAATAGAAGAAGGTTGTTTGTTTTAAACAAATACATATTTAATTGTGAGTATGATAGATTGAAAAAACCCATGAGAATGAAAGAGTTGGATATATTTTCTTTTTTCTAATGCTATCCTAATTTTATAGACCCAAATTAGGTACTATTGTTGCCGCCTGCGACTTTGAGAGGATATAAACTTATCTATAATGCGACAGAATAATAATTCCAACTTCGTAAAACTGGACTCTAAGTCCATACTGTTATTACTTATATCTGGGGATACAACGGCCTTTTCGCACGGTCTCTATCCTACGAGTATAACATTTATTCTGAGATCAATATACTGTCATGGTCTTCTTTCCGAATTGTACCATGTCTTCAAACATTTGTTAGCCCTGTACCTTCTATAACCGTTTTTACCCTAAAATTTGACCCAAAATGCTATTGAATATTTGATCCGTACTATCGCTATCAATACGTCATTATGAGAGCTGAGCTCGTGAGGTCGAATCTCAGCTAGGATTGGAACAATAGCCTTCCCTGACGAGGCCACATTCGGAATTGGCTGCCTGAGATACCGCCATATTGTTTTCAGCGTACACATTCAATACGCTCATTTTACATTTCTATATAAATGTTCAGTTACTTAACTGAAAAGCCTGACGAAATCTTCTTATTCAAAATTGAGAATTCTTGGGAATCAATTTTAACCCATTAAGCCCCAGCGAGCGAGATACAATAGAATAACAATAGATTAATTCCAGGAATCCACGATCGAAAATATCGTCTACATTCTACAAAATCCCGGCCTCCAGAATAGTTTCAAAACTTTACTTTTGCAAACGACCGCTGATGTTATGGAACTACTTGTTTTTAAATTTTACTGTGAATAAGGAATCGAGCCTGTTTGATACTTTGTAGTAAGTACCTATCTTTAAAGTAAAAATTTTGTCGCCTAAAAAGTCGTTCAAACACTATTGTTAAATGTCATGTTTATCCTCGACATTAATCCTTCGATCGCGGATTCTTGGAAATCTATAGTTATTCTATTGTTGTCGCAGTCGCCGGTGTCCTTATGGGGGTTGATAGGTTAAATATAAATTTGCCAATACATAAGTACTAATATTATAAATGCGAAAGTGTGTCTGTCTGTCTGACTGGCTGTATGTCTGTCTGTCTGTCTGTCTGTCCGTCTGTCCGTATGTCCGTCTGTTACCTCTTCACGCCCAAACCGCTGAACCGATTTTGCTGAAATTTGGCATTGAGATACTTTGAGTCCCGGGAAAGGACATAGGATACTTTTCATCCCGGAAAAATGTACGGTTTTCGCATGATAAGCGAATTTTGGCGCAACGGAGTTGCGGGCGTCATCTAGTAATTACTATAATATTATATATATATATATATATATATATATATATATATATATATATATATATATATATATATATATATATATTATTATATTAAGTGTACTTAATATAAGCAGCTTCCTTCCGGGTAAAATAACCTATACAATATTATAACTAATGTGGCAACACGCGGTACACTCCCGTCAATTTCCCTCAGGACTAAGATGCGGAGATGTTTAGTACCCGCGATCCTGGCACTCTGTATTGACCTATATTTTATATTAATTTATATAAGTATGTATGATAATAGACAACACCCGCAACCCCGCGCCAAATTTCGTTCATCGCGCGGGAGCCGTAATTTTTCCAGGATAAAAACTATCCTATGTACTTTTTTCTTAGTAACTAAGGAGCGGGCATCAACTAGTAAGTAAATAGATAGATTGATATTTTCCCTTGTAACTAGAAGTTTCTAACCTGCATTTCAGTCATGTGGATTATAATAGCACGGGTTAGGTAATATAAATACCTAATCTCTTGCAGATTATACGCTTACACAGTTACCTAGTTCAGCCAATTATAGGTCTCTATCTAGTTCAATTATCTCCAATATCCGAAGTTACTATCCTACATTTGAAGTTATCTCGCTTCATATTATCTATCTAAATTCCAATGTTTACTAATTACAAAGAGCAACAAGCTTTCGGCTAAAATCTCGTAAAAGTCTGCGAGTATATTGATTTAACTCAATTTTGCTGAATAAAAATGAATAAAACAACTCAGCAATGTCCCAAAAAATCACTGTTATAAACTTCATAATGCCTCATTTAAACTTATACTTCCATCAACTGTGTATGACGTAACTTTGCACAGTATCTCCGTAAGTAGATTGGCGTTGTTCGGGAAATAAAAGGCGGGAGTATTTATAGGTAACAATTTTCTTTAGGCCTGGTGTTTAAGGAAGTGGAGTTGGGGAGAGGACGTGCCCGGCGAGCCAATTTACACCGCCCCGTATACTTCGGTAAACATTATGGCGGCCACAGATCAAACAAACTAAGACGTGGCGAATTTGTATTACAAAAACGTTTAAAGACCTCTTAAGTCCTCTTCACTATGGGCCATAACGCCTCCGCGGTCCAGTGATTCAGAGCTCGGCTCTTGACATCGTGGGTTCGATTCCCGCGTTGGAAACATGTTATTTCCAATTTTGGTTAGGACAATGTAGGCTGATCACCTGATTATCTAGACAAGTAAGAATGATCTATGCGTCGGATGGGCATGTAAAAAGTCGGTCCTGCGCCTGATCTCTCGCCGGTCGTGTCGGTCTTCCGTCCCACTGGGTTATGAGAGTAAATTGTAAAAAAAGTAAAGGGTGCTTTTGTGTACTGCACACACACTTGGGCACTATAAAATTACTCCTGCGTAGATGGCCTGGTTTCAATGAAACCGGACACCGTCACCGAAACCGTTGTGGGAGCTATTATTTCTATGGGCCATGGTGTATGTAAATATAAAACATGATTGGGTTGCTGGCTTTGAATTGCACAACGTCGACTATATGAAGTCATATAATAATAATGATTCACCAGTCAAAATTATTAGAATACTTAGATTTATGTATAAATAATATCTAAGGTAGGTATAGAGTTTCTGTAATGCGTAATTATTTAATCATTAGCTGTACTGTCTTCATTTTTCATTTAGTCTTTGGATCATTCCTAAAGTCGTTATGACATTTATATCAGTACATACTTATTATATTAAAGTCGCCATATCTCTTATTTCTCGAGCTGTGGCTGTATTTAATTTGGGTGTCGTGTCATATATCATTGGTGTTTTATGATTACTTTGCTCGCGTGCGGTTTTAGTGGCTTAATCATCCTCTAAATTGGCATTGTTTATAATCTTGCAATTTAGCGGCTATATTCTATATTATTTTTATATTTTGAGAATCTTCGTTTTTTCCAGCGGATTAGGTTCAATTTGTAAAAGTTGATCTGTTCTAGGTTCATACTACAAAATAAACTTCCTAGGAAAATTATTATTCATTACGATATATTTTTCGATGCTATTTGATTGAATTAAGTTCTTCTTAAGACAAATCACAAATAAAAAATAAGTAAGTTTAGGAACCTTCACGAATATCGAATGTTTTTACGAACTTAAATGAAAGTTTATAAAGCCCAGATAGAGGGCGACTCGGATCGAGGGACCTTTTTTGTTTGTCAAACTCAAACTCAAATTTTTTTATTCAGAATAAATTTTTTCAAATATTATTCTCTGAACGTCGGGTCTACACTGGTGCCTACCACCGGATCGGGAACTACCCCGTCGAGAAGAACCGGCGTAAGAAACTCGCCTGGGGCCATCTTTTACTAAAAAGATGGAAAATTATAAATACAGTGTCATTATGACTAAAAAAATACAACAACTGTATAATACTGTACATTATACAGAAACAGCTCTGCAACCTTATTCCCATGGTGTACTACGAGTATCATTCATGAAATCAGTAACTTATAGTACGCTTTTGTACACAAACGTTCTTTAACAACTTATTTAATTTATTAATTGAGAGATTTTGAACGTATTCTGGGATCTTATTATAAAGGCGTATACATTGACCTTTAAAAGAGTTTTTGACTTTAGTAAGTCTAGTCACCGGAATTTCAAGCTTATGTTTATTACGAGTATTTCTCCCATGGGTATCATATTTTTTCTTGAATTCATATATGTTCTTTTTAACATATAATACATTTGATAGGACATATTGAGAAGCAACAGTTAGGATTCCAGTTTCATTAAATTTTTCTCTAAGTAAAGTATTACGGGCCAGCTTGTAGATTGCCCGAACAGCTCGTTTCTGCAGTACAAAAATTGTATTTATATCTGCAGCATTGCCCCACAGCAAAATACCGTAGGACGTAATACTATGAAAGTAACTAAAATACACTAGACGTGCTGTTGTTTCATCTGAAAATTGTCTAATCTTACTTACTGCATATGCTGCTGAACTGAGTCTGTCGGCCAACCCAGCAATATGAGGGCCCCACTGAAGCTTGGAGTCTAGTGTAATACCTAAAAATACAGCTGTATCCACTAGCTCCATAACATCACCATTTAAAAGCACATTGGTTTCCGTTTGCCTTACATTGGGCAATTTGAATTTAATACATTTTGTTTTTTTTTACTATTAAGTAAAAGATTATTAACACTAAACCAATGTACAATCTTTGAGAGAGCATTATTTACTTCGTCATAACACGCATTAAGCCGTTTGATATTGAATGTAAGAGATGTATCATCAGCAAATAATACTATCCCATGCTTATCTTTAATTAAGAATGGCAGGCAATATAGACCTATGGTTTTCAATTTTTGCACCAGCAGATTTTTTACCATTTAACTCAACCCTCTGAGTTCTATTTGACAAGTACGAATTTAGGAGGGCGAGTGCTTTGTCTTTGACGCCATAGTGACAGAGTTTCCTGACCAATGTTTTGTGTTGCACGCAATCAAACGCCTTTGAGAGATCGCAAAAAACTCCTAGAGCATCCTGCGACGTCTCCCAGGCATTAAAAATACTACTGATCAATTCAACGCCTGCGTCTGTAGTAGACCGTCCCTTTGTGAATCCAAATTGTTTATTGTGTAAAATATTATTCAAATTAAAGTGCGTTAGTAATTGATTCAGTATTATCTTTTCATACATTTTACTCAATGTCGGTAAAATAGATATAGGTCGGAAATTAGACGGGTCCGACCTACTACCAGATTTAAAAAGAGGTAAAATTTTACTGTGTTTCATTAGATCAGGAAACACGCCATTTTTTATACAATCATTAAAAATAGTCGCTAAGTAGGGCGCGATAACATCGATTATAGATTTAATAACCTTCATTGATAGGCCCCACAAGTCGGTAGTGTTATTAATATAATGTCTTGAGGACCTACTTCTTTTAATCTAAAGTCGATATCACATTCATTTACATTTTCTTTAAGTAACAATATAGCTTCATCAGGAGATTCCTTTAAGTTTCTTGTAATTGAAACTGGAATGTCAGCAAAACATTTATCAAAAGCAGTCGCAACATCATTGTCGAAAGTTATATTTTTGTTATCTATATTTAATTTAAAATCTGAGTTGTGGCTGGCGACTCTTCCAGTTTCACTTGCTATTACTTGCCAGGTTGTCTTTACTTTATTTTTTGAATTCTTAATTTTATTTCTAATGTAAATAGATTTTACAGCCCTACAAACTTGCTTAAATATTTTTGAATATAATCTAACATATTTTTAAAGGGTTCACTTTGATTTATAGCTCTTTCATTATAAAGGTCATACAATTTTAATCTGCTTTTCATAATACCTGGTGTAGCCCATTCACTAAATTTACTCTTATTATTTTTTCCAACTGTCTTAGAGGTGAAGATAGTATCAAAATTGTTTTTAATTAATTTGAAAAGATTACCAAATGTCATATCTGGGCTACTATGATATTCTAAATTTCCAATCTTAGATATAATTTCACCCCTAAACTTCTCAATACGTTTATCATTAATTGGGATACAAGTACTTTTGTTTTTATATACTTTTTTAAAATTCTTGTTCATAGGGAAAATAGCTCATTGTCCACAGTGATCAGAACTTAGTATGTTTAAGACTTCATTATTTAAGGGCTCTATATTTGTAAAAATATTATCAATGCATGTAGCAGAGTTGCCACTGATTCTTGTGGGTTCATAAAACAAATTTGTCAAATTATATGATTTTAATAAAGAAATGAATCTAACAGTGGTTGAATTGTTGTCTAATATATTTATGTTAAAATCACCACAAAGTAAAATGTGTTTGTTAGATGCACTTATTTTTGTTAATAAAATCTCCATGTCCTTTTCAAATATATCATATAACCCTAGTGGAGGCCTGTATACGCATATAATAATAAAGTTTCCCATCTCTACGCAGACTATTTCTGTTGTTCGTTCTGTAGAGAGCCTCACTACGTCCTTACGTTCCTTATATTTTAAATTCTTGTTAATTAGTATGAGGGAACCACCTCTTATGGCTTTTTCTCTGCAGAAAGAACTTGCCAACTGGTGCATACTATAATTTAACATTATTTCATTTTTCTTGAACCAATGTTCAGTAATACATAATATATCTACATTATTGTTATTTAAAAATAAATCAATTTCTAGTTCCTTATTTAACATACCTTGTATATTTTGATGCACCAGCGTAAGTGAACTATGTTTTCTATTTTGAATTAAATCTACAGTGCTAGAGACATCCTCTGTTGTCTTATGTCTTAGGATTAAGTAAATAAACTGCCTCAAACCTCTACTTTACTGTCACAGAAACGTCTTCGAATTACCACTAATTACTCCGCTGTATTTAATGAACCTAAAACTTGAACTTAGTTTTTATATCTAAAGTACAAGCAGATCCTATTATTCAGTAAGATTATCAAAAAATAATTCTATCGTATTATAAACACTTATAAAAGAAATAAGATACGCCTCGGAAAATCCAATAAAACTAACTTAATAACAAAGAAAAGAAAAGGAAAAAACACAAAGAGAAAATCAGATACTCATACAAATTAAATGAAGATTTCATGAAAAAAACTTCACAAGTCACTCTTTGGTCCCAATCCTTATCCTTTGTGCTATTCAAGTCGAAACTAAATGATAAACTGGAAGCAGAGAATAAACGTATTTTCTTAACAATTCACCGTCCAGAGGAAACTGTGTCGGGCTTGAAAAGGATGCCTCGTGTATCTATTTTAGATTATTTCTCGCGACACGACAGGACTTCAATAGTTGTTACATACCTAATATCGCTTTATAATGGAATATATCATTAAATAGCAACATTTCTAAGATAGCCACATAACTGTGATATAGCTATTTCCTTTGTGAATAATAATATTGTATGTTTAAATATTATTATTCACAAAGCTTGTGAGTAGGTGTGAATCTAAAGCTAACTTAGCGAACTATATAATGGTTTACTTAGCTAACTAGCGTCCTGAATATTGCAAGTTTCATCCCAAAAATCGAATAAATCAGAGAGTTCATCTAACATACATAAAGTCACAATAATATCACATATTATAAAGAAGACTTACTGATATCTTAATAACAAGGCTTTTGCCATCCAAAAATTCTAAAATTAAGTGGATCTTAATTTTGCGAAGGATAAGTCATTGACAAAAGAGTTGAAGAGTGTTAAAAATTACTTTAAAAGCACATGCACCTTATGCTAATGTCATAACTCATAAGGATATATCCTAAAGGAAGCGCCCTAAAGCAGGCCATACACGCAAAGGTGTACCTGACAGGTTTGCCTGAACAGGTCAACTGTTCAGGTAAACCGGAGCGTGTATGTTACAGAACTATGCAGGTTTTGCCTCAACTTTGCCTGGCATTCGTAACTGCACACCGCACAGGCACACCTGTCAGGTACACACTTGCGTTTATGGTCTGCTTTAGTATCTCCTGCTACATCTATTCTACTCACAATTGACAGCTTCTCTGGCCAGTAGCAGCTCCCGTTCCATCTGTTGAGGGTCGAGTGCTGCCTCCTGTCCCTCACCCTGGGCTCGTTCCAGCAGAGCATTGCCGACTTCTCCCCGCTCAGCCGCCGCCACCAGCAGTCTTCGGACTCGGGTTAGCTCCGCCTGGGTAATAATGATAACTGTTAAATACTACTAGGAGGGTTTGGATGTAGGGATGTATGCTTGGACTTGAGAAGTATTAGATTCTTCTTAGCCTTAGGCTAATATGATAAGGTTTAGGTTTAACCCATTAATCCCCAAGCGGCACCCAGCTGCCGCATAGTAATTGAAAATCTATTGTGTCTGCGATTCCCACGATCGAGGTATTAATTTTGTCGCGTAGCGACATCTATTAGGCCTCTTTAGAACCTTTACGCCTAATAGATTGCGTCGTTTATCGATAAATATAACTTGAAATGAAGTTAGTAGCGACATCTTTGGGGTAATGGTGCAACTATTATAACTCTTCGTTGGTATATCTGATATTTTTACCAGTTATTTTCCTTTTTTATTAACTATTTCATAATTAAATAAAAAGTATTGTTTTAAATTACATCTACCTAAAGATAATTATATTTTTTAACTTAATTTTTTTTTAAACTTCCTATTTTGTAAAATGGATCTTTATTTATATTATTAACTTTCTATTATTAATTCTTTCACCGTGGTCATGTTTGTGATGGACTCTGCAACCACGTGCATGACGTCTTCGGATGGAAAACACGTGCTTGGGGGGTCAACAGCGTGAACACTCCTGCTACTTTTGGAGCAACTCTTCTCCTACGTTTGGAGCAATACTTCTGCTACTTTTGGAGCAAAACTCCTGCTACTTTTGGAGCAACACTCTTGCTACGTTCCGGAGCAACTCCTCGTGCCACGATCCGGAGCAACTCCTTGTGCTCGTGCTACTCTTGGAGCAATTTTGCTACGTTCCGGAGCAATTCCTCGTGCTCCGTCTGGACTTGGAGTAGACCTCGTGCTGCCCATGCCGTCTGTCTGACGCACCTCCTCTCTGCACACGCTGAACTGGCCGCCACCGACGGGATCCCGAATTGCTTCACCAACACCTGGCACTCGACGCTGCGCCTGTCACCGGAATCACGGAGACTTGAGGAGCTGGAGTCCCGCAAGTCGCTGCCTGTCCCCAGATAAGTGTAGTGTCCCGAAACCCGAGAGCTAAAGACTGAGAAATAGACCGAGGCTAAGTTTCGTACCCGCGTTCCCCGCTCCCCGCTGACTAACTAGTTAGTATTTAAATAAATTTGTTAATTATCTTTTTTTATTTATCTCTTTTCTCTTCTTTTTATTGTCCCAGTGCCGGCCTGGTGACAATTTTCTTTTCATTAGGATATACTTCATTTTATCGAATCTGAGCGTTAAACATGGCAACGATAACACTAAAAGCTAGCAAGGATGTACTCGTATACGTATACGGTTGTTACACAATATAATTCTATATCACAAGTAGACTTTAGCATAGATTTTGCAATATTACAAGTTAGACTTTAGAATGTAATTGCTATATCCGTACATCAATAAAAGATATTATAACCAGAAAAAGAGTGATATTAGCAATTACCCCGTCCGTGGAAATTCTACAGATCTCCAGGGAACCAACGTTTACCGGAATAAAAATGGCAGCGCTGTGAAACGTTTACAGCGTGTGGAATTACACCAGCTCGCTAGGATATCGGTGTTTTTATAGAATACCTGCAACGGAGACCTGTAAATAGCTGCGACACCTGAGGAATACGTGTGCGTTGCCGGAATCTAAATGCACGAAATAAACGAATATTAGGTAGCTAAATTTTAATTCTATTATTGTAAATCCTAATAGCATTTCTAATTTTTCATAGCGAAAGGTGTGGAAGGAAGAGGTTAGAGGCCTTTGCCCGGCAGTAGGACACAAACGGCTAGTAATAAAAATAACAAAACTGAGGTGCCAATAAAAGGATCTCATACCAAAGATAGGGTAGTTTATACTAAGACAAAAATATCAAAGTTATCTTACCGACGTAAAACATTAATTTGATTATCATTATTACTTTTATTATCACCAAAAATGTTAGAACTAATAGTGTGTTGTATGAAATCGGCCTTATCATTATTATGTGTAGCTTTCCGCGTTTATCGGCGCTTTATAGCAATTCATTAGCTAATTAGCTTGCCCAACGTATTTTTGTAGCGTTATCTTATCTGTTTGCGCGTGTTTTTAATTTCTAAACATACTGGTGTGTGGGGGATAGAAAAGGCGGCGTAATCGTATTTTTTTAATCTTAAATATTTGAGAGCTAGCCACTATTATAATAACACTACATTGAACAGCTATCGAACATTCACTTCACTGATTTTGTTTTTTTATTATTTTTTTAATCTTAAATATTTGAGAGATAGCCACTATTATAATAACACTAAATTGAACAGCTATCGAACATTCACTTCACTGATTTTGTTTTGTAATATATTTTGTTATAGAACTGTAAAAAACATTTTTTTTTCGTAAAAAAGAAGATACCTTAAAACTAATATATAAAAAGTAAAGAAAGACATTCTGAAATCGTGGATAATAGTGGCAACGAACGTATAATGTTACATAACTACGTGTAATCCATAAGCCCAGGTATAATCCGTATTATAAGTCGAACCACTTGGCCGTGCGCTCGACTGGAAACTGTGGCTATAGAATTACATACTACTATAACGCTTTGACAATAATTTGTGTGAAAATATATTCTGTATACGATTTTGTACAATATTATTTAGTTTTAAGCACTTACCGATTTTTTGACGGACCGATTTTCTTATTTCTGACATTTTGGCTACGTTTCAACCGCCGCTAGCCATGGTCACGGTTGGACTGAGGTGACAGAATTGTTACTCGCTGAAGTTATTTCAAACTACCCGAAAATTCATTTATTACTATTTGTTTTCCGATCTACGCAGAACGCATTCACAGTATCTTGGGGCCATGTTGTTTTAAATTTTTTTTAAGTTAATAAAAAATAAAACAATATGTTTAAAACACGCTGTAAATACATAAATTGTTTGTTCGAGTTCTTATAGCATAGACAAGTGTTTTTTTTTTAATTAGAGTACGTGACATTGATTTATTCTACAATGCCAATTATTAGATTCATTTTAATTTAAAAGAGCTTGCAGTAATAATAACCGACATAATATATATTGTGTTGTGTTAGTTTAGTATAGTAAAATTTTATTGTTTTTGTCGTGCAACTTTAGGGTTCCTAATTCCTATGCGATAAACAAATAAAGTTACGTAAAGAAGTTACTGGCAAAAAGGCCAAAAGAAACAATAAATTAATAAGACGAATTTTATACACAGTTTTTGGTAAATAAAATAGAGTGGAGGGTGTAAAGCGAGTCACGGCGCGGTGATAGATGGTAGCGTGACGCGTGACAGGTAAAATATTTATAATCGATAGTCCATAACGATTCGACACCTTTGTTTTAGCGGGACATTGAACAAACACGCGCTCGTCGGTCACGTAGGGTAGGGGGATATTTTAAGATTTTTGTTGTATACTCATGTATACAAGAATTTGAGTAGTATATTTTATATTATGTCACTCATAATAATATGTATGAGTTAAGACTATATGAATAAGCTAATAATTCTGTTTTTAAGTCTACTACAGCTATAATCAATATAACAAACATTTTGTGAACACTTTTATCAGTTAGTGAACGTTTTAACCGACAAATGGCTTGCATATTCAACCATAATTGGAAATCCTGTGTAGCTAAAACCTATAATAGTGGTAACCAACCATAAAAGCCTTTAGATCCTATCTCAGGGGTACTTAAGGATGTCCCTCGGGCATTATCTGTTTTGGAACCCGCAACGAAATTTATCAAGAGAGAGTATAGGAACAGTAGGATATGAATCTTGAACCAAGGGCACATCATTCACCTGGAGCCGCTCGTTCTCCATGCGCAGGCGGCGCGCGAGCTGCGTGGCGGACAGCATGCCCGGCGACGCCGGCAGCTCCTCCTGCCGCGACCCCCCCGACCGCCCGCTCGGAGACCCCGACCCTGGGACAGATAACAATTACTGGATAACATTGCAAACAAGTGTGGTAAAAGCATGTCCGAAGTCAAATCTGTAAGGACAAACCACCTATCAGTTAGTGTTCTTACAGTTCTCGTTTGTTAGAAGGTGGTGCTTCTTCATCAGTCGAACTCATAGCATTCGCCCGCTATGAGTGCGACTGATGGAATCGCAAAAATCAGAAAATGTGTAGAAAATAATAAATGGTGCTGTTTTATATCTTGATAGTGGTCTCTGGTCAAAAAGCACGTAGAATTTTATAGATTGACTCGAGCACTCTCTAATAATAATTGATTGTGATACAAATATTATATTAATAATTGTATATGATGCTATGAGACCACGTCTCCACTAACACTTATTATGTTTGCTATCACGCTTGAATCTTGTACCTGTGTAAATAAATAATGTAGCTTTATTATCATTTGTGGAAAACACTTTAGCAACTTCCTTCTTTATACTCTTTTTGATTATAGGTATAGGTAATATATTATCTACTAAAATATCATAATTAAATTGAGATAAAAGTATTCAACAGACTTTATATTTTAAAATGTTTTTTCTTGTTGTATTTATCTTTGTATGAATCGAATGTTCCACGGACAAATAAAAATAAATATACAATTTTACGTATTCCGTTTCGCTGGAAATTATTACAGAAAATTTACCGGCCTTTCACGTGATTACTACGTGCCCACTGCCCGCTACTGTGAGCTGCTGCTTCGGAGAATAAAATGTTATTTTATATTCTGAATTGCATATTCAAGAATAACATCCTCAATTTTCGTTTTTTTTTTTTGTTTCCATTCCAGTGAATTTTGGCATGATCATCGTGCCAAATTCACTGCAGTTTAGGGTGCGTATGAACTCATGACTTGCTTTTGATTGAACTAATAATATTACGGTTCCCACGGTATTGAATCCTATTTTTAACCGACTTCCAAAAAACGAGGAGGTTATATGTTCGGCTGTGGATATATTTTTTTTTTTTTTTTTTTTTTTATTTTTTTTTTTTTTACAGCCAACTAAGCTATGGCAAAGCTAAAAAAGTGTAATGATTTTCAAGCTAAGTATGCATATTATGTAAATAAGGTGTCAATGGATTGGTAATGGCTCATTTTCACTGGTCGATGAAAGCATGCGGGGTAAGGGAGATCATGCCTCGACCAATCAAAATGCGCCACTAGTTGTCATAGACTCCCCGTATGTTGTATACCGCACGAGTTAACGACTAATGAAAATGCGCCCTAATAGTACCGCGGTTTACATAATATTCTAAGGCCATTTTTTAACGTTTTGAGTTTTAGCTAGTTTTTATAATTTGTAATGCTAAGTATTCACATATTACAGTTTTGCTCGTTAGAGCAATAACGTCGAGAAAAACCCGCGGCTCGGACTTTTGTCCACTCATACAGCATTGCTCGATAGTTTCACTCTAAATCGATATATTTAATTCCATCGAGCCGGCTCGATGCAAGCCTTCGTGCTGGCTCAATGCGAGCCTTCGAGCTGTGTGTATGTGTGTGTGTTTGCGGTCCACACAGTAATTGTTATTCGATTTGGAGTAAAACTATCGAGCAAACCCGTAAGTGACTACTGAGCATTAGATAGCATGTTAGCCGTTATTGCTGTCATGACAGAGTAAGATTATGACGTGGTAATGGTGCAATAAATGGTGTTGTTTAGCGCGACAGTACACGATGGTCCCTCGTCCAGACGAATCGATTATTCGTTATGTGGGCGGACGCAGGTGTGTTGCTGGGCTTAGGGCTTCCACACAAAACTGCGAATTCGCATCGCATCGCATCGTAATGTCATTTTTATTATGACTTTTGTCGCAGATATTTGCGATGCGATGCGAAGTAGCAGTTATGTGTGGAAGCCGACACGTCAGCTCAACGCGATCAAAACGCGATGAAAGCAATTTTTCACAATAAATAAAAGATTGTATGTTGTCTTAAATTCAAATATTGTGTTTCAACATTAAAGAAAGCCAAAAAGGCTAAAGAAATGCGCATCTTTTAAGCTCTTTGCTATTCATTATAATTGCTTTAAAGACATGAAGTTTGCGCTTTACGCCGTAATTTATAACTAGATTTTATACCTTGAGGTTTTATTGTGCCATAAAGTTGGAAGCAAAATAATATAAGGTAGGCTAAGCAAAATATTAATTCACATATTCAGCGATGCCAGAAAATCAAAAGGGTCAAATCGCGCGTTTTCAACGAATGTGAAGCCACCCTAATCGTCCCCGGGGCAAAGGCGATAAACAAAAAAGTCAACTCCAATTGGGAATAGCATTTAACGTGCATGCATTTGCCGTATTGGATGGATGGATAAATGAAATAACGTGTGAAGGGACTTTTGTAAATACATAGTTGGACACCTGATCTGACAAAAAATGGAAATAGGTTTTTTCAATTACATGCGACAATAATATATAGGGGTTCCTAATAAATTATTACAACTTTATTAAAAACGTTAAGCCTATGCTTAACATTTTTAATAAAGATGCAATAATTTAGTAGGAACCCCTATATATATTATTTGATCTTTCATTAACATTGATATATTTAGATAAACAGAAGGTAAACGACTAAAGGATTGGAAGCATTGTACACTTACACTATTTATGAGAAGCAACTAGGTAACACGTACCTACGTGTTATGAAAACTCACAAAGTCTAATAAATAAGTTCATAAGGAATATCAACACGTAATTGTTTCTGAGCGTAAAAATGAAACCAACTCATTATAAGAAAGATTGGACGCGATCTAATTAAGACGTGATAATGAAAAAGATGGCGAAAATTAAGGCTGCTCTTTCGAAAAAAGCGTGCAGATGAAACAACTTTTTATCGGCATTAACAGAGAAATTATATCTGAAAAAAATTATTAGTAATCTACATGATATAATACGTAATTTGGTTTTGCCATATTTTTTCTATCGGTATCACATAATAAAGAAATAAAAAACCAAATCACCTCCAACTCGTTGAATGAAACCACTTTACTCCTTCATTATTTATCAAAAGAATATACCTAATATAAAAAATATCTACTGCTTTGCAATACATAAGTTAATAATTTGGTTTTTTTACTTTTTTGAAATATGTATTATATTAAGCCTTAATAAGGTTTTTTTCTCCTATTTCGCCCTATCATGGACGCGGCGAGCGTCGTAACCGCCACCGTACAAGGCGCGCTATTATGAATGTTATTTTAATGTCATTTACGTCTATATTCGCACTGACAGACAATCGTCCTGCTAATTTAGGGAGAGAGGACCCTGGCGACGCCTTGATAAATTGGCTGTAGCGATATCGATTTTTCTCAGCAATGACTAAAGCTAAGAAATTAAAGTTCATTGTCAGTATTCATCATTTCTTTGTTGTCTTTGAATTACCCGTAGCATAACACGATTGGTCAACTTTTATAACACAGAATAATCAATCAAAAAGACCTCTGTAAAAAAGGGATTCCTATTTTGCCAACAGATGAGAGTGATTTAAGCTTCCAGTACGTAGATTGGTTCAAGCATACACTTTAATTTGCCCTTAACTTATATGAAATAATAGTAATAATATCTATGGACGCTTCACACCACGTCAGTCTGGCCCCGTCCTAAGTACCTGAAGGACTTGTGTTACAGGTACCAGACAACGGAAATATATTTAATACTTTTATACTATACATATATTTAACATTTTTTTTTTGTTTTCTATGAGAGGCCGGCCCGGCCTCAAAACAAGCAATCTAAAACATATCCAACACGGCTTTTTACTTTAACGTGGCGTCCGCGTCACCTTAAATGACAAATTGCAACATCGGGGAGAAAGTTTTCTTGAAAAGTTCCGCTGCAAATGAGTCGGAGCCGGGGCAGCTCATTAGCAAAGGAAAACAACAAAATATTCTACCTCTCTCTGTAATTTCATTCAGGTGTTGCCATTTTATGAGGATCTACAAAAATGGCAAGTTTCAACCCGTGAGTAACTTAGTTAGACAGTTATTTTTAGCATTGTTTTAGCTCATAAACTTTCTAAAGTGACAAGTTTCGAGGCGCTACTTCTTTTAAGAGGATTCATATTTCATCGGTAAGTATTGAGTGGGAAATCTATAGAATGCTACCTTTTTGTAGGTTATTCGAGAATAAATAATTTATTTCATTTCTACTTAAGAAACAGTTCTGATCAAGCAACCAAACATTGAATCCAACATTTTAATCCTTCAAGCCCCATAAGAGCACCGGTGATCGCGACAACAATAGAATACAATAGAATTTTCAAGAAACCGTGATCGAAGGATTAATCGATTAATTTTAGTAACGTAAGTTATTAGTTAAATTTTCTTTGTTAAACCTTTGTACTATTGTTTCGATTGGCCCAACAACACAACGGTAGAACGATTAATTTAACATCATTATTTACATTGCGTTATTAATTTTAATTTATTAGTCGTTGTTAATTTATCTTTTGATACAATACAAAGTAAAGTCAACAATGCTCGAACAACGAAGAATTTGTAACTAAACTCAGAAGTTAGTTCATCAACACATGTCGTGCTCGCCAACTATTATCCGTACGATATACGCCAACAAACACCATGTTAACTTTACTCACGTGCTGTTCAAACTTCTATTATGTGCTGCTACATAATATACGAATTGTAAATTCGTTTATATTGTATGTTGAAGTATATTGTACTGTTATTGTGTCAAATAAACACACCCTAACCAAAAACTGTATCAATTAACCTTAAATTCCATATAATATTTTGTTGTACTCGTATTAAAAAATATTCCATGATAAACGAAGCTTGGAATGTTTACTAATAAAACAAAATTAATATGTTACAAAGAAGTTTATTGTAGCAGACCAAAAGGCTAGCTAAAAAGCTAAAGGTTATAGATCAATTGAGATCGACAATATGTTACTATGATTGATGATTCCGTACAAGACAAGCCATCAATTTTGTCGATAAAAGACTCGTCCTTACCGACCCACCTCATATTGTGGACATCATTTAACTACCTTAGTGAGCTGATGAAATTGTTTACAACTAACGGCCCAGTTCTTAAATGATTCTCAAAGTAAGAGGTCCTCGAAGGCTAGTCTCTGCTCACCAGAAACAAAAGCACGTTACCTATGAGTACCTTAAAATTAGTTTATAAAGAACACTATTACTTTTCGTGCAATGTAATCATAACATTTAATAACAGACGCCTTTATCCTTTAATTAAGTATTACTATAACTTTAATTAAAGTTAACTCTAGGATGAATATTGTTCATTTAGTAATAGAAAGGATTAACAATAAATCAGATTCATGCAAGTGGCGTAGAACTATCTCGATACTTACCTCCATCCAAAGTAGCCGTGATGTCCGCTTTAGGCTCAGGCCCGTCGCTACTCCTGCCGGGAGAGGTGGCCTCAGGCAGGGCCACCTCATCCTCAGAACTGTCTGCAGGATCCAGCACATTCCTGTCGCTGGCAGCGTTGCCGATCTCGGCGTAGGTGCCGCTGTCGCTGCCATTCTGTGCCCACTTGATCGGCGAGTCGAGTTTGCCGTTCGTCTGGTTCTCCTTGTTGTCGTCATCTGGGGAGGACACTGTTTTGGAGTTATTAGGACATACGTTCTACTGACAAGTGCTATAAGTTTATTATACTAGATAGATATCATATTGGATGGATTGAGACATAAGTAGGATGGGTAACAATATGTTATAACTACATATAATATCCAATGCTGATGTGAGGTGTGACTGCTGTCGCTTTGTGAATTCTATTAAAGAATAAAAATATTAAATTGTAAAGCACAAGCTTACTTTACAAGCACATTCCTTCAAAAACACATTCCAATATAATGTTTGTTTAAGCTTACTGTACATAATAATAATAATTTAGTATACCTAAATAGCCATAGATTATTATTAATTCAAGTTGAATAAAATTAATTCAATAGAATACTAATATTATAGTGGTAAGCTTGCGGATGGATGAATGGGTGTGCGAGTTACTGTCCCCCGTATATTAACAGTAAACGGATTTGAATGGTCACTACGACAGATTTCAGTGGAATTTATGGTTCTAGCGGTTTAGATTTTCGTTCTACCAAAAGGCAACAAGTGGTGTAAATTTATGTGTCTGAATAAAGTTTGAAATAAAGGTAATGCAATTGAATATGTAGCATGTCTTTGTCATGCTTTTAAGGATCATTTTCCTGTCGTATTATGACTATTAAACTGTAGGTACAATATGTCAAACGTAGAACATTGAAATACAAATGTGTATTTGATATTATGTTAATTACAATTGCGTCGCCCGACCAAAATTTATTCGTGTTCAGCAATATGTGGCGAATGGGAAATTGCAAACGTCATCAAACGATATTCAAGAATATAAAAATAAACCTATTAGTGGCATAACATTCAAGCCTACACACAATTAGATAGTAATTTTAATATTATCATATTCAAATGCGATTAGGATTTAACCTACTGTTTTATAATGAAAATTGGTATACTATACAGTATACAGCATGTGCGTGTCAAGGGAAATAATATTTTAATATTTCTGTGCGCGTCTAAAAAATACGACCATGTGGCTAATTGTTATATTACCCAGGGTATGTTCAGATGGAAGGTAAATCCGGTACCTTAAGTATTTTGTTCGACCTGATACCAAAGTGCTCAAGGGCACAACAAAATAGCATATCAAAACCTGTATGCTGACTAAAGAACAACAAACCTTATTGGCATACTTAAACAAGTACTTATAAAATGTCGTATTTTGGTGTACACCTATGAAACATACGCCAATCGATAGACAAGATAAACATCTTACCTATCGATTGGTCCTCCCCAGCTTGTAAACACAAACAATAAATATTCTATGACAAAATTTAGTAAATTATATACTTTCTGAGTTATTTCAGTTTGAAAAATATGTAAAATAAATATTATTTTTTTTAAATATACAATCTGAAAAATTTTAAAAAGTAATGTACTTTATATTATCATTTATGACATTTCGTCAAAGAGTATAATAATTGTTTGTAATTATTTTCTCTGTCAATTGACGTATGTTTCATAGGTGTACACGAAAATTAACTTTAGTTATGCCTCGCTCCATACAAAAAGTTTCGAACTCTTTTAGACACGGGGTAATCGTATCGCACCATATCTACCCAGCATCTGAACTTACTCTTACCCAAATTCGGTTACAGGGTAACCAGGTTTACCCTTTTTTTTTTTTTTGATATCGCAGGGGAAACCCATCATGGGTGCCCCGGGTTGGGTGCCCCGGGGGTATGTGAGACTCTTACTCACTAAAACCACCTTCGGTTCGCCTTCAGCCGTATAACGGAGGGAAATCCCGGATCTGTCTAACACAGGACTCCCTCCACAACCAGGTTTACCCTAAGATAATGTGATAATAACTAACCAATAAAAGGATTCTCCTTGCCGTTTCTAATTGACAGCCTCGTCCTATTCAGCGTCGCCTCCTTGTCGACTCCGTTCCTCTTGTCCAGGGTGGTGATGAGGAGGCGGCGCTCCGGCGGCGGCGGCCGGAGGTCGGCGTCGGCCAGTGCGGAGCAGGCCGGAGTGATGAGAGGATCTGCCGGCTCCGGTTCATCCGACTCCACCCTCGTCGACACCTGCTCGTCTACCATCTTGCGGAGTTTCGCCTATAGAAGGAAAAGGTTTTATTAATAAATTAAAGGGGCAAACGAGCAAACGGGGCACGTGATTGAAAGCAACTACCATCGCCCATGGATACTCGATACAACGCAACATTAGAGTTGCGTTGCCTTCCAAGAGGGAATAAAAAATGTGGAACGCTTCACGATTTTGCGTAACACCCTTGCGCAGGAGCCATGCTAAGCTTCTCTGTATCGTTCCAATTTTAGTATTTTATGTACTGCCGATAAATAGTAAGTATAATAAATGTAAATTAAAATCAATTCTTATAATATCAAATAATATATTTTAAGTACTTATCAATAATTATTATGAAAGTAAGTAACATTCATAAAATTTTAAATAATAATATTATGGATAATTAAATGTAATGAATTTAGAATAAATGTTATTAAACTAGATTGGTTAATAAGATATTAAAATATTTATAGTACAATTAATTTTAATTAGTTATGAAATACTTTCCTATTTTATTTATTTATTTGTGTACTGTCGAAGCGAGTACGAGGTTTAGAATATTGGTAGAAAGGGACAAATGCTAAAAATTGTCTAGAACCGTGATCCGCCTCAACCGATTCATTCAACACACGGTCTATTTGGTGTTTGTGATTTATAATACTTACATAATATTGGCTATCAGTTAATAAATATTTAAATGGCATACTTTAATATCATGCCAACCACAACAATAATTGTTTCTTTGTTTAATCCTTCGATCGCGGATTCTTGGAAATCTATTGTTATTCTTTTGTTGTCACGGTCACCGGTGTCATTATGGGGCTTGATGTGTTAATAGCTGTCTCACGTTTATAACTACAAGACCGATTTCTGTGAAGTTCGCCATAGATTAAATAGACAATACCACGAGAATAGGCTAATTTCTATTGAAAAAAAATTGTATGGTTCCGACTGCATTCTGTTTAGCACGTAAAAATCTAATGCTAAGTACATATACGAGTATATACGGTTTTGCTCGATTGAGCAATATAACGTCAAGAAAAACCCGCGGCTCAGACTTTCGTCTACACATTCAGCATTGCTCGATAGTTTTACTCTAAAATCTAAATCGATACATTTAATTCCATCAAGCTGGCTCGATGCGAGCCTTCGAGCTGTCAGTTTTGCGGTCCACACAGTAATTAGTACTCGATTTGAAGTAAAACTAAGCAAATCCGTATTACAGTACTTAGCATAATGCTGGAAATATTATACTTATTATCAGGGCCAGTTTTAGCAATACCAGCATCCTGGGCGAGATTTCTTCGGCAGTCAGGGTGCTGATAGTGTTGAAAAAATTTGGCGCCCGAGTTTTTGCCTTCAGCACCCCTTTTTATCCGGTGCCCTGGGAGGTCGCCCAGCGTCGCCCTCCTCCTAACGCCGCTACTGCTTATTATAGTGTGTTAAATGAAAAAAAAAAGAAAATATTTTTGTAATAAAATTACTAAATTTATTTACCATTAGCGTTTATTTATTCGCACCCGCCTGCCATACAATTTATCGGGAACCATCCGTCACGTGGCCGGAATCGTTTTGGGAGCTATTATTTAGACTTTGACTTATTCACGACTCTCGGGAGGATCGTTTAATTAATAAAATTAATTTACCACAAACCTATATTATTATGAACTAGTTACTAGCCTTTGTTTATTACAGTTTGAGTGAAATTTATGAGAAAACAGGACGATAAACTAATTTTAGTTTTCATTTGAATGTATGTATAGTGAGTAAGAGTACGGTTACATGGTCAGTCTGGCATCAGTTCAGTCCATCAGACTGAGACTGACGCCAGAATGATGACCTGGAAGTACATAATAAAAAAATTATCAGTCAGACAATCAAACGGTTAGACGATCATTCTCCCGTCAGCCTGGATAAGACTGATGGACTGAACTGATGCCAGACTGACCGTGTAACCTATGTCTAAGACTTTTTTCTAGACAATATTATTGTATTATATAATATTATCTAATATATATAAATCTCCTGTCACGATGTTTATCCGCGATAGATTTCTAAACTACTTTACCCGATTTTAATGATTTTTTTATTAAAATGTGTGCTTTTTTCCAACTTGAGAGATAGGATAGCTTAGATCTTTAATTATAGTCGCAATTTTATTTTATTGCAAAAAATTATTACAACCTGAGACTGACGGCGACCATTGTTTGTGCGACGGGATAGCGATCGACGTTGCCATGGTAACATACATATTATTTAGTCACTTCAATAAAATAATATGGCAAATACTTGTATTATATTCGTGTTTTTAATATAATAATTAGTGTGTCTATTAGTACAAAATATGCTTAGGTATTAATGAAAAGACAAAGATCACACATATTTGTAGAAACATATTATATTCAGTATACTATTTTACATCTTGAGTGTAAGTACTCGGCGAAACATGGCGGTAGCGGTCATTGACTCCCTGTCAAAAACTTGTCATTTTCTATACAAAGCCACGATTGACAACATCTGACACTTCATTGTCAATCGCGGCTTATATAAAAAATGACAAGTTTTTGACAGGGAGTCAATGACCGCTACCGCTATGTTTCGCCGAGTACAGTAGTTTTAATGATATCAGTATTTAATTAATTACATAGTCGGTATTATTACCCTGTCAGAGGTAAAGCTTGTAATTCCAACTTCCAACAAAACTAATTTGATTGCTGTTGAATTTAAAGCTTAATTACAATATTAGTGGTGAGGGTATGATTGGATTGACGCTCGAAATCGGTTCTAACACTTCAATTAAATTTCGACTCAAGTGCAATACAATTATTGTTTATTGCCAATTTGGATCCCTAACAGCGTCCCACTATTATTTCAATAGCAATATTAATTTATACCACTACTAAGGGTTTCTCTACGATATTGTAATATTATCTAAATAGATAGTGTCCTAAACGATATTGTATGTAACACTGATGTCTAAATAGATGGTGTCAAAATGGATATCATCATAACAATTAAGGTGAACGCAGATTTGGCCGCACCGCACGCACCGCAGTCGCCGCATTTCGAATTCTTCATATAAAGAATGTAGAAGTTCCGAAGACTGCGGCGCGGGTAGGTAGGTATGCGAGCTTGCCTATAACTTCATACAAAGAATTCGAAATGCAGCGACTGCGGTGCGTGCGGTGCGGCCAAATCTGCGTTCACCTTTATTGTGATCCTAATCTTCTTCTATATATATAAAAGAAAGTTGTGTTAGTTACACTACTTATAACTCAAGAACGGATGAACCGATTTGGCTGAAAATTGGTGGAGAGGTAGCTTAGAACCAGGAATAGGACATAGGATACATTTTGTCCCGGAAAAATGTACGGTTCCTGCACAACATACTTTTATGATTTGCGCGTAAATTATTCAATCGATTTTGATGAATTTTGGTATGGAGATACTTAGAGTCTCGGGAAAGGACAAGGGATACTTTTGGTCCCGGAAAATATACGGTTCCCGCACAATAAACTTTTATCTCAAGAACGGATAAACCGATTTGGCTGAAAATTGGTGGAGAGGTAGCTTAGAACCAGGAATAGGACATAGGATACATTTTGTCCCGGAAAATGTACGGTTACTGCACAACATACATTTATGACAGAACAACGTCTGTCGGGTCAGCTAGTAATGATATATTTGCCAAATTCTTAAATTATGTCATTTGTTTTATTACTGTGAACTAAAAGCCAGATAAGATATTTTTAATAACTCTTAATAATTACACATAATTATCACACAATATCTAGAGTACATCTGTTTAGTAAATTATGTTAGTGGTGAAGTTTTAGTCAGTCTATTTATATATTATTTCAAAGCCTTAAATAACTGTTTTAGTAATCAGAACTTATCTCAGTTCGATACTTATACTGCAAGAAAAAAGTAAAACTTCATGTGTTAAAATACCGGCTCCCGGTATGTCAACGAAACGGGCGAATATGTGTTTATACCGTTAGCCGGTAAATCAACATACGTGTGGGAATAATGCGTAGTGGCCGCAAAGGAAGATCTTCCGACCGAGCGAGGTGTTATGCCCGGTCAGGCCGAAGCCCACTTGACACATTTCAGCTGTCGTATATATACCGACGCGCTCAGAAAACTTCGATAGCGCGATGCAGGAATGTTAGGCGAATTGTGGGTACCGCCACATCACTCCCCCCCGAAGACCGGAGGTCGAATCTTGAAGTCTTGTCGCTTGAGTCGCCAGTGCCAGTGAGTTCCAGTGAGTCGGAACTGTGCAGTGAGTCCCAGTGAGTCGGAACTGTAAGCTGCTGCACGGGATCCAGTGAGTCGGATAGCTGCCGTGCGGGGCCGATGCTACGTGCTGACCAGGAGAGATGTGCTCTGCTTGCTGACCGGTCGGTGTAGTGAGAAAGCCCAATGATGCCGATGCGGAGTCGCCCAGGCCGCGGTACATTGCGGCTAGTGGACGAGGTATCCGATGAGGCGATGCTAGCTGGCGCGGTGCGGAGGGGGCGGGGATTAATGATGATGAAGGAGGCGTGTTCAGTCGAGGGTCACCAATGTGGGAATAATGCGTAGTGGCCGCAAAGGAAGATCTTCCGACCGAGCGAGGTGTTATGCCCGGTCAGGCCGAAGCCCACTTGACACATTTCAGCTGTCGTATATATACCGACGCGCTCAGAAAACTTCGATAGCGCGATGCAGGAATGTTAGGCGAATTGTGGGTACCGCCACATACGAAAGGTGGCGGCTTTGTGCACATTTGTATCCGTATCAGGCGTATCGTATCCAGTATGCGTATCCTAAGTGTAGACGCCTATTTTGACCACAGCGTATCTTTTATCGCGTGAGCCACAGTTCGTCCAAAAAACGACGTCCACACTTATATTTAGATACTGTATCTTGATCGCGTATCGTCTCGCCGATCCTCGTATCGATCTAGAGATTCATTCAGTCAAGAACTTCCAGACTGTAGACATCAAAATGCGTCCACAGTAGAGCATTCTGCCGATCATGATACGTATCCGATACGCGGTTTATAGCGATCAGGGTGTATATGAAGTGTATCATGATCGCGATCATTTTGCGTCCACACTAGTGAAGATGATAATATGTTTCGACGACCTTCGAGATCTGATACGCGAAAATGATACAAATGTGGCACAGTGTGATAAAAACCTCGATTTTGTTTCACCTCGTTTTTCTTTTAAAATACTGTAGTTGATAGCTATATAAACTTTAGAGTAGAACTCCGAGATCGATATTCTTTGTAGTTATTTTTTAAAGAGTGTCAAAGTTGGCGTTTTTCCGGGTCAAAAATTTTAATAAATATTAATTTAAAAAAAAACATTAGTTTTGTTTATACCAATTGAACAAGCACTTAATATTTTAATTTTTCTCCAAATTTGGTTAACGTACTGTGATCAAGTAGGGAGATATTTATTTATTTAATAATTTTAGTTTTTCATTTTTAATTTCGCGATTAGATCGAGTTACAAAAAGTTTTAAGCATGAAACGATAGTGTGAGTAATCCTTTATCAATGTTATTAAAAATCACACTCTAATAACCTCTATGTCAGAAGTTATATCCAATTCACTAAAGTTGATATTTTATTTTCCCCGACTACATCAGAAGGTGATTACTGATTAGATACTGTGTGCGTTACACACTAATGATTTCATATGCCCAAATAGTATCTAGGTAGGTCTAATAATAAAAAATGTTTTCACTTTTTAGATTTTTTATTATTAGACAGACCTAAACGTGATCTTGATATTTTTCGTATAGGATATCGATTGCAAATTTGCGTATCAACCAGATAAACCAAACAAGAGACCTTTAGTGACAACACTAGGTACAAAAAATCTGAATTTGTATTTAAAAAAATTTAATTGGATATAACTGTTTGTTAATTGTTAATTGATAATCTGACGCAGACGTTATTATTAGAGTGTGATTTTTAATAACATTGAAAAACTGACATAAAGGATTATTCACACTATCGTTTCATGCTTAAAACTTTTTATAACTCGATCTAATCGCGAAATTAAAAATGAAAAACTAAAATTATTAAATAAATAAATATCTCCCTACTCGATCACAGTAGGTTAACCAAATTTGGAGAAAAAGTAAAGTATTAAGTGTTTGTTCAATTGGTATAAACAAAATTAATGTTACTTGATTAGTTTTTTTTTTAATTAATTTTTATTCAAATTTATGACCCGGGAAAACGCCAACTTTGACACTCTTTAAAAAAATAACTACAAAGAATATCGATCTCGGAGTTCTACTCTGATGTTTATATAGCTATCAACTATAGTATTTTGAAAGAAAAACGAGGTGAAACAAAATCGAGGTTTTTATCACACTGTGTGTGAGCTAAGCCTTAAATGTGAGAATAAAACGTAGAGACTAGTGCTACACCGTAGCACCTGTAGCGTCTAACGTAGTACGGGCGTGCTACGACCGTACTACGTCGTAGACCTACGTCGTAGAGCTATACGTCTACGGCGCGTTTGTTTGTTTTGTTGCAGAGCTGGGATACTTAGTTTTATACTTTTACTATGTCCAAGCCCTTACAGCTTTAATATTGTACGCTTTATTCCTTTGAAATTAAAAACAAACTAATGGAGCAAACCCAACGGATTTAAGAAATGTATGAAGTATAGTTTTCCATGACTTCGTGTATGTAAGATAGGTCTGCAGTTGGGAACCGCTTATTTTCTGTTACTGTTAAATGTTTTGCTTTTCCGTCAATAATTTTATGTTTGTGTTCATCAAACAAATAGTTTTAAAGCTTATCCTATGAAGACGAACGAATTAATTTAAATAGCTTTTGATTTATCGAATTATAACTTGATTTTCCTTTATCCCATTCTTTCCTTAAACGCATCAATAATTTATAAGACAATATTACTTCATAGCTTAATATTCCTTTTCATTAGAAAACGCATTTTAAACTCATTTGTCAAAGGCTGATAAGGCAATGGAAGCTGATACTTCAAAATATATCCAGGGGCGTAGCAATCACAATTTATTAGATGGGCGCCTGCACTCTTGCCCCTATAATGTCGGTAAATATTATGTCGATCACGATTGTCTATCCAAATAAATAAGGAAGTCTTTTTACATGAACCCAAATGTCTTGCCTTAAACATTTATGTTTATTAATAGTCTACTAGAAGAAGCCTTGGAGATAGCTTGTCAAATAACTGAACTAAAGATTTTATTATAGTCAATTTATCACGTTCAGACCGGGACCTCATGAACTGGTATGTGGTATCCAAACGGGGCAAATCTTCATATGGCCACCGGTGGTACATCACCACCCCATAAACCGAAAGACCTGCCGGGCGGGGTGCGCCACCGGTGGTACATCACCGCCCCATAAACCGAAAGACCTGCCGGGCGGGGTGCGCCACCGGTGGACACGGCCAACGATTATGCATGAATTATGCATTCTCTCTCTTTCTAACGATCTAATAATCCTATAATAGGTCAATTATTTTGTCTCATCACTCATCACGCGTGGATGTATCAGATCAGATGGCTTCGTACTATACCAGCCTTAAAAAAACCCTAAACCGCAAACTTCACATCGAGATTGTTTGTGGCATTGTATCATCAATGCCTTTATAAATTTTTTCATGTTTGATTTAGTTTTCCTATAAATAAACATTGTCTTAATGTGATTCAGCAGAAATAATTTGCATTTCACAATACAATTTTTCAATCCTGTTTTTTTTTACTTCCCGAAACAATATCCATCTCCTGAGCTACACTATGAATCTTTGTCGATTTTACAGGGCGGGAACGGTAATTGCAATACTCTCTTTCAAGGCGGCACAAATTTCTTAGTACATTAAAAGACAGGTATGGCGTGGCCACCGGTGGTACACCCCGCCCTGTCAGCGAGTACTCCGTGCTCCACCGGTGGTACACCCCGGTCTGAACGTGTTAAACTTTAAAACCTTTACTACTTGAAGATATTTTTGATGGTGAACTGACAACGAATTAATGCTTTTCTTTTTTTTTAATCTTTATTTATTGAGAGGTTTTTATACCTAAGTACATGACAACCTCATCTTATCTGATACAATTGTAAATACATTAGCTTAATACAAATTCTTAACTACTAATATTAATTGATAAGCTGATAGATGCAAATCTCACCAAAAACTGAAGCTCATTTGAGTTATTAACTTGCGACAATAAATGATGAAACACTCCTACGTCAGTTCTGTTGAGATTTAGGTCTAGCAGCAGCTGCCGACGTCGCGGCTCGTGCCGGACACACTCCGCCAGCAGATGGTGTGCGTCCTCCATCACTCCGCACACTGAACACTTCGGAGAATCACTCAATCTCATCATGTGCTTGAATCTATTAAGCGGAATGTGTCCGGAACGCAGTCGATACAAAATAACGCAGTTTTGTCTGCAATCGGTATTATAAATGTTGTTACACATTTTTTGCTAGTCGACTTTTACTTTACGTATAAAAGAATATTTTTATGTTGTTTTATAGTTACCGTGGACTGTATCAAACATTGCACAAAGCTGCAATGATATTGCTGTATTTTGTAGACTTCAAAAACTGTTCCGATTATAAGAAAATGAAAAATATGATTACCTGGGCGTCGCCTAGTATCCGGCGCACTAGCGCCATCAGGCCGCCGTGGCTGCAGTGATCATGCTACCCCCCGCCGCCCCGCATCGTGCCCGGGGCCCGCCACCTGGCTACGCCACTGGTGCCTGCTCGTTAGACCTGAAACAATGAACAGTGGTATGTAATAACTTGTTATCCATACTAATATTATAAATGCGAAAGTGTGTCTGTCTGTCTGTCTGTCTGTCTGTTACCTCTTCACGTCCAAACCGCTGAACCGATTTAGCTGAAATTTAGTATGGATATATTTTGAGTTTCGAGAAAGGATATAGGATGCTTTTTGTCCCGGAAAAATGTACGGTTCCCACGCAATAAACGAATTTTGGCGCAACGAAGTTGCGGGTGTCATCTAGTTTCATATATTTACGGTGAACTTGTGTTAATTCGTTTTGGTCGCTTTCAGTAAATAATATTATTTCCATAAGGATGTCTCAGGTAATCAGGTTAAATTAAACAAGGAAGCTTTGGCGCATGGACGAAATCACAGCTGTCGCTATCTTTTATGAAGGATAATTTTAGAGACAATCTCCATTCTGCCTTTCTGTTCTTCCAAAGTCTGTGTCCATTTCTGTCTTTCTGTTCTTCCAAAGTCTGTGTCCATTTCTTGCTAGCTTTAGTTTATTTAAAAATATTCTTTAAGTTGGTACATCTTGTTCTCTTTGAGCGAGCAATGTAATGGAAATAACTTCACAGAAAGGAAATCTAAATGCACATGCACATGTTTCGCCTCGGGCTGCATGCGGGTCGTCTTTGACAGCGTTCATCGCGGTTATGAAATGAAAAATTAAAAAAAGAGCAGAAAACTCTTCTAAAAAGATTCTTAAACATTTGGCCGAGCATGGCCACACTGCTGAGGTGCGTTGCGGTAAATTTCATCGTTGAAAAAGAATCAAACATTATGAAATAACTCTTACATAATATTACTATGGACGTCAACACAGTACAAATCGTTATTGTGTAAGTTTCAAATCGTATGGCAATATCGCGAGGCGTTGCGTTGCATTTTTATACGAGCCACTCATTTTTGGAACAGACATCTAGCAGGCTTCAGGCAATTAAAAATATATTATGCGTCGTATTGCGATAAATTAGCTTTACCCACACTGGGCCTTTTTTTGTTCATCGCAAGGGCATGCGTTTTGCGCATTGCGCAGTCAACAGCGAACGTGAGGCATGCCCGTGACGCGCGTTGAAATCGTAGCGCTCGCTATGACACTTTTCTTTCAACGCGGGTGGATTTTTACGCATTCAATTATTGAATATGCCAAACGAAAGTTGAATAAAAAGAAGATGACAAAAATTGAAGATAACTTGCATAATGTGGACATACAGCCTACCATTACGCATCATCTACTATTTTTCTCCTGACCGTCGTTTTGAAAAGCCATTGTTTTGTATGATGCTTCACATCAATGTGACTTATAAATAATATGTACTTAAATTGTAAAATGCTGCGTTGCGACGTCGCACCGTAACGCAAAAAGTTAGTGGCTTTTCTCTAAGTAGTACTGGCTGTTTGTTTAACGTACCCCAAGTAAAGCGGCCGAAACGTGCTTCGTAATTCAAGTGGGCTGTTATGCAAATCCCGAAACGGATTCTGCCTTTTTAATTTGAGACTTATCCTCACGAATACACTGAAGACAATGTGGTTATTCGAGAAGATCGCTTCGTTGGAAATGTCGGTCTGATTGAAACGTAAAGCGAAATCATGATTATAATTTCGATTGGAAGTAAGTTACGATCATAAAGTTTTTATACCTAGCGAAATAGAGAAACAAAGGCCGGAGGAAGCGAGATGTCACTATCAGTAACACTGCGTGGTAAAAAAAGACGTGTGATACATGACAGCAGAACCAATTTTTTCATCTTCTTGACGTCTAGTTGGCACTTATCGGCACGTTGACAATTTAATCTCTAAGAAAGATCATGCTTATGCAAGTGTATACGTACACATATTTTTACACACATACGTAAATCAATTTCGGTTTCGTTTGACAGCTCGAGATTGTTGCTCTATTCCGCTAGGTATATTAACTTTATGGTTACGATGGAATTTTTTTTACATTATTTTCATATTCTTTTTGTTCATAGGCATGGCATGTCGAGGTAGAAAGTTTGTTCTAATTAATGGCGATTTCGGGGTTATTTGGGCTATATGAGCTTCACGCTATGTTGGTCCGCGCTATACTCGGCTGTGTATTGGCTGCTGAATAGAAGTTATCGAATCAGATTTGAATTGCGTGAATCAGACCCCAAATCCGATGTCAAATTAATTCAAAGCCTGCCTAGATCATTAATTTGGAAGATACGCCCTGGACTCGATAAGTAAATCATGTGGGTCACACATAAAAAGGTTAGATAACATTGAAATGAATAGGAGTAAATTTTTACAGCCGGGTCAATTGAATCTGTACGTGATTTCATATTACGTACGTGACAGGAATGTCTATGTTGATGACATGTTGATACTAAAAAGGCTATTATTATGCGCCTACACAAAATTTCGTGATGAAAATCCTTTTAGACCATTGACATAAGAAATATGCAGCATCTATTTGGCAAACTTTTTTTTTCGTGCAATTCTTTGCCCATAGCCCCATATTGTAATTAAGCATAATATATTATATTATATACCTTTTAATAATGATTCACTATTAAATTTTAATACCTGTTAAATGTTAATAATACAATATTGTTGTTGTATTCATTATGTTTCGTAATCTAATCTGAGGTTTATTAGGGTGTAGTTTTATAAGCCATTTACATTCCGAAATATTATTACACTACTCGTTATATTGTGTAAATAGCTTTGTCCACATTGTGCCTTTTTTTGTTCAACAAGGGCATGCGCTATAGCGCAGTCAACAGCGAAGGTGTGGCATGCGCATGCCTGTGACGCGCGTCAAAATCCACCCGCGTTGAAAGAAAAGTGTCATAACGAGCGCTACGATTTCAACGCGCGTCACGGGCATGCCTCACGTTCGCTGTTGACAGCGCTATAAGGCATGCCCTTGATGAACAGAAAAAGGCACAATGTGGACAAAGCTATTGGCTAATGAGAAGATACCTTGATAACAAACGGTAATAGCGGTAATAGAAAATTGAGAAGAAAAGAAAATATGATGTCTTAAAATGAGGCCATATTATGGCTATTACTAATTCTTGAACGGATGGAATCTTAAAGTAGATATTACTTTAAGATTCCATCCGTTCAAGAATTAGTCAATGAGGGACTAAAATGGGCTTAGATATACCTAAACTATGACACATTTCATACAGCCTACAGGTAACAGCCGTAAAAATATCAATGGTATGATAATTACGGCTTAAAAAGAGAATTTGATAAAATGTCGGAGCTGAAATTAGTTCAGCACGGCCTCGGCTTTGAAACCTTTTTATGTAAATTGGGAAGGATGTGTCCCGATTTTTAATGACACCCCGCTTTGATGAATACATCTACACTGGGATTCGTGTCAACCGTATTGATCTTATACAACCGATCCCGAGCGAATATGTTACACGCTGGTTCTTTTATTTTAAGAGGAAAAAATTGTATCGAAGTGATTAAATGAACTCGAAATGCGTTGTTTTAAAATGTCTAGTTACGAAGATAGTGAATAATCGGCGCCATCAATAATAATCACAAACTTATATAGAAAATGCTGAGACCATCGCGGGAATGGTAATATCTTCACATTTTGCTTACAACATCACTATTTTCAAGGCAGCTTTGTGTTGGACTTGGACCATAAACGATAGCTAATAACCATGACTGTTAACAGCTGTCTACAACACGCAAAATCGACGTTCATCACAGGTAATCAAAGTCAACTATGCCTACTTTACTTCTAAGGGTTGATTCAGACCGCAATGCGACGCATGGATGCATATTTTCTAAATTTATATGGATTTGACAGATTCGCAAGACGTCTTACGCAATTGAAATCTGTCAAATCTACACAAATTTAAGCCGCGCCGCGCCTCGTCTTGCCTCGTCATGTTGCTGTCTGAATTGACCCTAAGATAGAAAATACTAGATTTTAAGTAAGAAGGAATGATGACGTAAGAATTGTGAGGTCGGTAGGAATATAGAAGTATATAGAGTTAATCAACGGAATGTACGAGGAATTATGTTATTTTGTGTCGTTACGATCGAATATCGGAAATGGTATAATAAACCCACAAACACTTTTAGTTGATGTGTTCGCCCACAGACCGAGTTACTTAAAAATAGATCCACTATGATGAAAGTAACGAAAATATAAGAATACTAGACATTCCATGCGGCTTTGTCCGCGTAACTTAAGAATTTCACGAAAACCATACATTTCCCGCAAATTAATAGCTTGTCTTACGTGGTCTACCATTCATCTGTGCCAAATACCATAAAATGGCTCCAGTAGTCCGTGAGATAAGCACTTTTAAATATTTTCCCCCATTATTTTCACAGTTCCCTCTGTAACTTTGCTACTATTGGTCTTAGCGTGATAATAGTCATATTATAGCCTGTAGTCTGTAGCCGTCCTCGATAAATGGGCTATCAAACACTGAAAGATTTTTTCAAATAGGGCCAGTAGTTTCTGAGATTGGCGCGTTCAAACAAAGAAACTTCTGAATAGTAATGTGAGAAAGAATAATACCTTATACCTTTTGCTTTAAGAGTAATCCATTTTTTTTTTTTTATTAAATAAGGGGGCAAACGAGCAAACGGGTCACCTGATGGTAAGCAACTACCGTCGCCCATGGACACTCGCAACATCAGAAGAGCTGCAGGTGCGTTGCCGGCCTTTTAAGAGGGAATACGCTCTTTTCTTGAAGGTTTGCAGGTCGTATAGGTCCGGAAATACTGCTGGTGACAGTACGTTCCAGAGTTTTACAGTGCGCGGCAGAAAGTTACGCGAAAAACGCACTGTGGAAGACTGCCACTCATCGAAGTGATGAGGATGGTATGTTTTTCGCGTGGGACGATGGCGAAAAGTTGCAGGTTGTATGATTCCAAACAATTCCTCAGAGCACTCCCCGTGATACAACCGATAGAGGATGCAGAGTGAAGCTACATCTCGGCGTCATTCCAAGGGGTCCAAGCTGTTTGAAACACTATGACAGTCAACAATTCGAGCGGCCCTTCGTTGGATACGATCCAGAGGGAGCAGTTGGTATTTTGGCACCCCTGCCCAGAGATGAGAACAATATTCCATATGAGGCCGAACCTGCGCCTTGTAGAGTTGTAGGCGTTGGTCCGGACTGAAGTACTGTCTCGCTCTGTTAAGAACACCAAGCTTCTTCGAGGCTAATTTGGCCTTACCCTCTAAATGATATCGGAACTGGACTTCGCTCGATATGTTGACGCCAAGTATCTCAATGCTAGGGGAGATGGTTAAAGATGTGCCATCGAAACGACGATATACGACCATTGGTGACTTTTTAATGGTGAACGCGCAAACTTGTGTCTTGGCAAATTTGAATTGGACCAAGTTACGTCTACCCCATTCAGAGACCAAGTTCGTTTCGACTCTCAGTGACATTTTGCCGAGAAATATTGGGGGAGCCGGTATATACAGCATCACCTGTACTATCATCTGCATAGCAATTAATGCCGCTGGTCTGTAACATGTCATTGATATGCAGTAAGAATAGAGTAGGCGATAGCACACAGCCCTGAGGGACACCAGCATCAACAGACTGAGTTTCCGAGCATTCGCCGTCAACTACGACCTTTATGCTTCTGTCTGCTAAGAAACCAGCGACCCATTTACATAATTTCTCGGGCAGTCCGTATGATGGAAGCTTTGACAGCAGCGCTTTATGCCAAACCCGATCAAAGGCCTTCGCAATGTCCAAACTGACAGCCAATGCCTCTCCCTTCGACTCAATTGCCTGAGCCCAACGATGAGTCAGGTACGCCAAGAGATCACCAGCCGAGCGACCCTTACGGAACCCGTATTGTTTGTCGCTTAGTAATCCCTGGCCGTCCAAGTATCGAAGAAGCTGGCTATTGATAATGGATTCCATTATCTTCGAGAAGAGAGAGGTTATAGCGATTGGTCTGTAGTTGGAAGGATTTGAGCGATCACCTTTTTTGGGGATCGGGTGCACCAAGGCTGTCTTCCAGGAAGCCGGGACGATGCCAGTGGAATAGGAGAGCCGAAAAAGACGCGTCAAGACCGGAGCCAACTCTGGAGCACACTTTTTCAACACAATAGGCGGGATTCCGTCAGGCCCACTCGACTTTTGGATTTCAAAGGAACGGAGGGCTTTTCGCACTGAGCGCTGATGAAACCGAATATCCGACATGATGCTCGTGCATCGCGGTATGGTCGGCGGTTTCTGCCCCCCGTCATCCAGGGTCGAGTTTGACGCAAAGAGCTTGCCCAGAAGATCGGCTTTGTCTTTTGCGTCCTGGGCCAAGGACCCATTTCCTACGTGTAGGGATGGTAGGGTTGGCTTGCAGAGATTTCCTTCAATAGCTTTGGCCAGAGACCAGAATTCACGGGTTCCCGAGGGGAGGCGCTCAAGTCTCTTGCCAATTCTATTGACGTGCTGTTGCTTTGCCCGAGTAATCTCTTTCTTGAGGGACCTAGAGGCAAGGTTGTACTCCTTTTTATATGTGCTGGTATTTAAATCCCGAGCAGACACTGCGTTGGCCCAGGATTGGTAAGCCTCCTGCTTCCGGCGAGAAGCTTTTTTGGGGGATGAACCAAACCAGGAACGAAATCTGCCGCCAGTTGGCACTACAGAAGACGGAATGAAAAGTTCCATCCCCTGCATCACCACATCGGCAACAGAGTTGGCAGCGTTGTCGGGATCATCCGGCGAGAAGCACACTTGCCCCCAAGGATAGGATGCAAAAAACGACCGCATCCCATCCCATCTGCCGACTTGTAGTGCCACACACGACGGTATTTAACAGCACGCTGTCTTAACACCGCCGTAAGTGGCACAGAACATTCTATTTAAGAAACCGCTAAACATAGATTTGCTTTTAATTTTTGCGGGATAAAATCGATTTTATATAATATTTTACTAAGTCTAAAAGTATCTCCACAGGCAGAAGAGCTAACAGACATCCAGATTATGATTGTTTTAATTTATATTTACATTATACATTATGATGTATTATAAAAAGACTAATTATAACAATCATTAACCCTCTACCAGAGTAGACAGAAGTTATGTCTATTGTGCCTCTACTAATAAAATAAGTAGTTACGTACAAAATGGATACCTACGTCCTACGCCATACAATATTTTGTGATTGTCCACCAAGCGCCTTTCCCAATGCACCAGATAAGGACCAAACAATTAAATAATTTTATGACATAGGGGCTAAAAGTCTGAATTATAATATTAAGTGCGTAAAATGTAAATTAACCGTAACAAACAAAGTACGAAAAGCCTTTCGTAACCAAAAACGCGTAAAGGGTATTAAAATTGCGGACAAAAGGTTTACGATGATCCGAAGGCCTTTATGATTTTACTCATAAAGATATAACACATAAAGGGAATTCGTTCCGAATAATATTTGTTTTCCGTTAAACGCAATTAGGATTACGCTAACTCCAGTAAGCTGATTAAACTTAGTTTATCGCTTAGTTTATGGTGTATTGAAACTCGCGTGGAACTTTCGGAACTGTTGACAGTTCGCCCCGGGAGAATATGGCACAACTTGCAGGTGCTTACGAGTATGTTATGTCTGTTCAATAACTGAAAGAAGATATGTAACATAAATTATTAGTTATTATCAAAACCACAAGATATTTAACAACAAAATTCGTCCTCACAAAACACCGTCTAGTATGAATATTACTGGGGGGTTAGTCAAGACGAATTCGTAATCGCTTAGTTATAGAATCGCCGATCAAAATGTATTGAATTGACATAAGACGATTCGGACGTCAACGTCATATTAACGAACGCTTATGTCTATTCCATACATTTTCATCGGCGATTCTATAACTAAGCGATTACGAATTCATCTTGTCTAACCCCCCAGAGATCTCTCTGGTTTCAATTAAGGTATGAAGTAAAAACTAATAAGAGTCAAAAATATAATATAAATATTTAAGGGAGAAGACCTAATGGCAGACACTTTAAGGAAACATGCAACATTTGAATGTTATAAAATATAAACCAGAGAGATCTCTGGGGGGTTAGTCAAGACGAATTCGTAATCGCTTAGTTATAGAATCGCCGATCAAAATGTATTGAATTGACATAAGACGATTCGAACGTCAACGTCATATTAACGAACGCTTATGTCTATTCCATACATTTTCATCGGCGATTCTATAACTAAGCGATTACGAATTCGTCTTGACTAACCCCCCAGAGATCTATCTGGTTTCAATTAAGGTATGAAGTAAAAACTAATAAGAGTCAAAAATATAATATAAATATTTAAGGGAGAAGACCTAATGGCAGACACTTTAAGGAAACATGCAACATTTGAATGTTATAAAATATATATTTATGAAAATAAAGGATTGATAACTTCTTCCATGTCTTCAGTAACTCTTACAAAACAAAACTATTATAATTATTCTCTGACTAATCAATTAAAAAATATATTATTGGTCTGTTTGTAAACTTAGTCATAAGTACTAATAGATGACATCACAAAAAACGAACATAGAACATTACATTACATTTTACATATTTTTTCCTATTAAATTAGGTCTTTATTTGCCATTTTTCAAAAGATTTCATTTACTTCATCATAGTCACTACATGCATCAGAAATATTATCCACGTTGTCTCCAGATTATATTTATTCTTCTTCCATGCTGAAACTATCTTTCCTTTTATTTTTATTTTTCATATTTTTGAAGTGAAAACTTCTTTTGCGGCGTTGAGCACTTTTGTGGGATGCGTAAAAACTGTGAAACTCGCGTCAGATTCTGTAGTAGTAGTGTTTTGTGTCGAACTCAAACTCGAACTCGAATTCAAACTCGAACTGATTGTAAGGGTTTCGATTAATTAAAAAAATGTATTTTTTAAAAATCGATCTTTTGAAAATCGATTTTATGAAAATCGATTTTTTAAAAATAGATTTTCATAAAAAAGGGGTTAAAAATTTAATCGATTGTAAGGGTTTCGATTAATTAAAAAAAAAAGATTTTTTAAAAATCAATTTTCATTAAAATTGGGTTAAAAATTTAATCGATTGTAAGGGTTTCGATTAATTTAAAAAAAACGATTTTTTTAAAAATCGATTTTTTGAAAAGCGAGTTTATGAAAATCGATCTTTTGAAAGTCGATTTTATGAAAATCGATTTTTTAAAAATCGATTTTCATAAAAAATGAGTTAAAAATTTAATCGATTATAAAGGTTTCGATTAATTAAAAAAATCGATTTTTTAATAATCGATTTTACGTTACGTTAATAATCAAGTTTTCACTTCTGCCGGCACTCCCGGAGTGCAACCCGCCTTTTTTTTCCTAGCAAATTTATATTCAGTCTTTAGTCTCCATGCTTCTTTTGCCTCTTCTTTTTTCTTTTTTCTTTTCTCAGCTCTCCTTTTTCTTTTTTTTTACTGCTAAAAAACTAAAGCAATCGATTTTTAGATCAGTACAAGGATAATATTAGACACGTCCATTTTTAGGTGCAGTAGTTCTAAGTTCTTAGATTGTTAATAGAATTGGATTTTCAGAGAAAAGTGATGATTTTTGCAGTAGAATAAAGTACAAAATAACTTTAGTATGTATTGCAAAACTCAAAGATGAGATCCATGTCATCTATTACGTTTTTTTTACGTTTTCAAGAACTAATAGTAGACACCCTTTATATTGTTAAGGAAAATGGTCAAAAAATCTTAAATAAACATTAATTAGTGTATACAACATGACCATTAATCCAATGAAATCAATAGAAATTACAAAAAATCAAATAAATGTATTCAAAACTTACGTCGCCCTCTTTAACCTATTTGCTAAGAAATTGCTGAGCGCGTGTTGACGCGGTCATATTATTTACGAAAACTGATCCCATTTTAAAATTTTGTTCCCGAAGGCGTCTCTAATATATTTTTTCAATTCAACAGATAGCTTGCGAAGCTTATAAAATTTACAGTGGTGAGAAATAATTAGAGTAATTCTTATTTTTATGGTATTTTTGTCATAAGTGTCTTCTATTAGTTCAGTGTCTAGCATTAGGTCTATTCCCTTATCTCTTAGGTTTTTTAAAGGTTGAAAAAATGAAAGAGATTTTTGCCCCTTCGCTTCGTTCTAAGGTTGTCCATGTCAAAAAAAAATTATTGGAAGATGGAGTCCAACTTTCGATGTTAGAAATACCGCTTTTTTATTTAATTTACAATAAAGACCTTTGAAAATATTGGTATGGTAGTAAAGACTCTATAAGTACGGTCTTCATGCAACAATCCTTAGTCCTTACTCAGAGCGACCTACATCAAAAAACTTTCCAGTAATGTATATTCCATATAGGCTGTAAATTCCAAATTCCATTTTGAAACTCGTTATGAAAGTGACGCTTGGGACGTGCTTCATTTTCATACGGGCAAATGAACGTGGAACGTACATTATTGGCGTTATTGTTTTGTAGCTGTGGATTTGTTGGTTTTTAATACTTTTTACCAGCGAAAATGTGTTTTTTATGACGATTTTATGTAGGTTATACATGCACCAGCTACAATAAAAATTAAACGTCATAAAAGTTTAAAATCTGCCGTTTACGTATAATCTACGCTATGTATAGTTACATAACCCTGGCTAAATCATTGCAATACTTTTGGACTAGTACGGCTACATGTTATAAATGTTATACTACCTTTATTAATATCTAATCACATATATTAGAAACAATGTATCTATGTATCTAACATATAAAATTGTCGTGTCACAGTGTTTGTGCGCGAAATCCTCCAAAATGGCTCAACCGATTTTAATGAACTTTTGTATATTATGTACAATGTACATTCGTTAGGCCTGAGAATAGATTTTTATCTACTTTTTATATTGATACTAGAAATAATTGATATGATAAAACAACGTTTGACGAGTCAGCTAGTATTAGTACATCTATAAAAGAAAGCGATTCTATACATGCATATAGATTTTTAGACTGTAAACTGTTTTATGTTTTATCTTGTAAACTGTGGGTAGGAGGCAAAATATTCAAAGGTGGCACACCGGAACGCTGACTCTGCGAACGGGAAGTATTTGATTGCATTGGTCGTCGGTATTTTCGGTCAGTTTGGTCCGGCGGCCGCTGAAATCGGTTTGCACGGCCTCTCGATCTACATGATTTCCGAATCGAAATTCAAAAGGCAATGTTACCTTCATGCATTGTGAGTGAACTCTAGGCGTTGTAAGTTAAATATTGATTCAAATATACACAAGTGACACTTGATAAAATTAGCGTGTATTATTATGTTAGTTGGCAGCTAGCTGTATAAAATCGTTTTGGTCAAAAGTAATCGGAAAAGAAGGGGGATTCGTAGTTTTTGTGCAAAAGAATCACAAAATATTTTATGTTATAAAATATAATAATTATGTAAGCTTGATATTAAAACGTGTGAGAAATGTAATAATTATATACCTCAATCGTAGGAATCTCAGACACAATACATTTTTAATTGTTATGCGGCAGCCGGGTGCCGCTTGGGGATTGATGGATTTAAAAAATCTCTAAAATTAGTCTGAGCAACTTTGTGAGGCAAGAAACTTAAATATAATAATTGCCAACAATCTGAAATAACAAAATAATATTCCATAAAACAACGTAGATACTTAGTATATACGTATTATATCCTTCATTATAAGCAAATACCCTGTATTTCCGTCACCCTCCACCGTAGAATTGCCCAGAGACTTAAATAAATAATTGGAAAGCTCGCAGTTGATTATTGCGTTGCAAATGAATGCGTCTTTCGTGCGAATATAAATACACGGGCTGAAAACGTAAACTGAAAATTTGTTTTACAAATTGAATTTCAAAATGGAAGGTATTTTACAGTTACATTCATTATGCACTTGGTGAGTGCTTTGACTTTCGCCGAAGGCTATCGTGTGATTTAAACGAGAAATCGTTTTGCCGTTAATGAAAATAAATAACTCAAAAATTACTGGTATAAATGTTACTATAGTCCCAAATATATATTTGGTAGGTACAGGATTTTAATACTTTTATTTCATCAAATATACCCGTCTACATGTCCATATAAGTCCATTATTGCTTGCGTGGAGTAGGTACCTTGAGACTTTATATTTATATCGTATAGACTATATTATACCGCTAGCCGCTGATTAATATAATACTGCATAGAAGGCAAACGCCCGGTCTAATTACACGCAAAAAAATCGAAACCTCGGAATAACTCGCATAGAGCTGAAAATTGGTACAGACGTTAAATACACCATTACAAATAAAACCTCAAAAGTCCCCGGCGATCCTCCTTGTGCAAAAAATTTTATTCAAGGTCAAAGGTATGAAAATGAGGTTTTCCTGTTTTTTTCCAAACTGTACATTTTATCACAAAAATAGGTAAGGCAAGATTGTAGATCATAGAATTCTCTACAAAAAATATTCAGACACTTTTTTCATACGACTTAACACCTTATAAATGGTGGGCTAATACTTATATTATAAAGCTAAAGAATTTGTGAAGCTACTGCTTTGAATTGAAAATTCGTTTTTTGTTGGATAGTCTTATTTATCGACGAAGGCTTGAGCTATATACTCGTAACATCACGTTGGCACCAATAGGAGGAAAGAAACAGAGGAAAATGGGGGAAAACGGGGAAAATTATTTGAAAGAGCTTATCTCACAACCGGCTGTAGCATTTTTTATGTTATTTGGCACAGATATAAAGTAGACCACGAGGAAGGACATAGGCTATTTTGTTTCTCGGGAAAATGTACGGTTTCCGAATCAACAGGGCGGAGCGGAACTTCTTGTACTACACGAGGGCTGCTCACAGCCAAACATACTTCTGTGTGACTTATTAACATTACCAAATCTAAACTTTTCGAGTCGCGAAGAGCAACAGTACGCTTGCAAGTTACTCACAAGTATGTCAGTCCGAGAACATTTCAATTTTTTCAAACAACCCTAGTATGTAGTATTAGATGTTAAGCGTGGCTCCGCCCGGCCGCGTTAATTATAAATTTAACGCAAGCCGTAAATTTTCCTGAAAAACAAAATAGCCTATATCCCTCCACGTGGCCTATTATATATCTGTGCCAAATAACATAAAAATTGCTTCAGCCGTTTGTGAGATGAGCTCCTTCAAATAATTTTCCCCGTTCTTCCCCATTTTCCTCTGTTTATTTGCTCCTATTGGTGGCAACGTGATGTTATATAGCTCAAGTCTTCCTCAATAAATAAGACTATCCAACAAAAAACAAATATTTCAATTCAAAGCAGTAGTTCCACAAATTCTTTAGCTTTATAATATAAGCATATATATGATTTTCCCCAACTTTAAGCCCGCCATGTATAAGGAATGGTAAGTCGTATGAAAAAAGTGTCTGAATATTTTTTGTAGAGAATTCTATTATCTGCACTCTTGCCATACCTATTTTTGTGATAAAATTTATAGTTTGGGAAAAAAACAGGAAACACCTCATTTTCATACTTTTGACCTTGAATAAATTTTTTTGCACAAGGAGGATCGCCGGGGACTTTTGAGGTTCTATTTGTAATGGTGTATTTAACGTCTCTACCAATTTTCAGCTCTATGCGAATTATACCGAGGTCGAATGTTTAATTTTCCCAGAGTATAGGTGACTAAGGCCTTTAGTTGAGAATAAATAAATATTTTTTTCATTTGCTGCCGTTTTCCTTTATTTTTTTTCAAAAAAAATATAATTACTGTCTGTAACTATTATAATAGACTATGAATGTGGCATGAGACAATAAGCCCGGGAGGTTTATATTCATTTCGTCCTCACAAAACACCGTCTAGTATGAATATTACTGGATCTCTCTGGTTTTAATTAAGGTATGAAGTATTCAAAGGCAAATAAGACTATATTATACATGCCGGCACTACTAAACTTGCACACAGAAAATTCCTTTGATATTATTGTTTGAACAAAGAAAATATTATGTCGTACAAAAGAAAATAATGTTTTCCTGAGTTAGCCTGAACTCTCGATTTTCGCGTTCTTCACATAGCTTAGGTACCTTGTTAAACAGGTATTCTTATTGTCTTACAACTCACAAGAATATTTACTCTTTTGAACAAGATTATAGAATACTCAAATATGTTACTTGTAACGGTCACACGAGCAAAGTAACTGTACATTTAAAAAGGCACATCCAGTAAATAGTAATAAACTAGATCACGCCCGCAACTCCGTTGCGCCAAAATTCGTTTATCGCGCGGGAACCGTACATTTTCCCGGGATAACAACTATTCTATGTCCTTTCCCGGTACTCAAAGTATATCCATGCCAAATTTCAGCAAAATCAGTTCAGTGGTTTGAGCGTGAAGAGGTAACAGACAGACAGACAGATAGACATAATTTCGCATTTATGATATTAAGTATGGATTTAAAACAAACTTAAGTATACTTATTATCTCAGGAGCCCTGACTCCTGAGGTCCTGACCTATCACACAAAGAGCGGTCACAGAGTCAAGCGTTCAAGCGGTCAGTTTTGCGTTCTTCGTGTTGTATTACGTTACATAGAGATATACTCACACATGACACATAGGGCGTTCTGACCGCCTCAGAATTTCTCCTGTGTGACTGACCGCTCGAACACAGAATGCGAACGCAGAACGCTTAAACGCGTGACCGCTCTGTGTTTGATAGGTCACAATAACTTGATCTCAGTTTTGAACAAGATAAAAAACAAAAACATAACTTTGTCCGCGCAGGCACGGAAGCCGTACATAAATTAAAATGGCACTTCATATAAGAGATAGATCGAGACCGTACAAGTTAATTTTAGGGTCGTTCCACAATTTACGGTAAATCGGTACATTCTGGCGTGATTTAGGCGGATGGCTGACAGGTGGATCGTTTGCACATTTATCACGTTGTACCTCCGACCGCGTGCTGCGTGAGTCGTGACACACCGGAACATACGCCAAATATGGACCCAATAATTTTGACGCAGTAATTGAAATAGGGTAAGTAAACGCTTATGTTTTTTTAAATCTAAGTATATATAAATACGACGACGACAAGACTTTAAAATTTTGTTAGTTTTGCTAAAACGGCTGAACCGATTTGGCGAATTTTAGTCTTGAAATATTCGTGGAATATCCCCTCCCCCTTGCTCTACCTCCTACCCATCTACCTAAAAAGTAAGTAATTACCACGTTACCTATCTTGAAATAAGAAATAAATATAGCTTTGTAGATAAGAAGAGGCATTCCATAATGAAAATTCGCTGCGAGGAGACTGGAGAAAATACAAAATGTTTGGAACTTTAATCAAAATATCTTCATTAGACACCACAGATAATATATCGCTGCACCTGAGCCAGATATTACTCCTGTGCTGTACGCTGCTGCACAGATTTAGCATCCCCTCGGCTCCGTAGTCTTTGTCTGTCGAATAAACGAGCAATGGATTTGATAAATAGGCTTTAGTCCACCTTCTATGACTGTACTTGCCTTTTTGTTTTTAACGACAAAAATACAGCACATAAAAGCATTATACTCACTACGTAATATCTTGTTGAAACTGTACATTTTTCAGCAATAAAAATTACCGTTTGTTATTTCTTAGAATTTCAACTATCCACACTTTTCTTTAAAGCATTTTAAGATAACATAGAAACAAACTTCTGAATTGAGTACGGTATGGATTAGCAATTGTAATGTAATAGCGGACAATAAGCTACGAAACATTACTGAAACTCAAATACGTTCTTGAAGAGGGCTGAGTAACATCTAACTTTTAATAAAGCGTCGCTAGAGACGGATTGTTATTTGCTGACCTCTCCGCTCTGCTCAAATTCACGACACAGAAAACCCTTTTCAATAAAGTCCAAAAACAATTGAAAACACGAGTGGATGTAGCGGGTAACTGACAATTTGAAATCTGTCATTCTAGTGATTCGTAACCGAAAACCGAAGGATACGGTCTGTTTTTTTCCAATAAAATTCAATTCAATTTCTTTATTTGCAAAATTTTTGTCTAACTCCAAATGTATGTGAAAAACTGCTATAGCTATTAGCTAGACATCTGAAATTTTCACAGATGATGTATTTCTGTTGCCGCTATAACAACAGATATTAAAAACAAAATAAATATTTAAGGGGGCAAGGGGAGAAAAAATAGGCCAAAAATACAATTTTATTATTATTTTCATAAATGGAGGCTTTAGTACCAGGTATATAATTTTTAAATAAAAAAAAAAGTATATGGATTTGTTTACAGCTACATATATTATTAGCTAGATGATGAAGTAAGTAACAAGGTTTGTTCAAATTATAAGGTAAAAATGAGTAATTCCTCTTATGTTGTAAAATGTTAGTTACCCACTTGATCCACCCATGATTTCAATTTCAAGCGGGCGGTTTTATTAATTTCAACTGGGGCGATCCTTTTACCTTTTAATTGTGTTAAATCATTCCAAAAGGGCCCATAAAATATAATTTACTTTCATTATTACCGGTTCGGCCGGACTTCCCTCTGAGGACCGTATTTATAACCCGATTCGTTATCGAACACACTAATCACCAATAAATAAAGAAAAACATAAAAAACCCATGCGAGGCAATCTGAAAAATTTGGTGCTTTTTAAACCTTTTTAATATTATGTTTAAATGTGCAAACACAAAGGCTGTTAACTGAAGGAACAGAGAGTAATTTAATTTTAAAAGGTTTATAGGGATCGTGCAGGTACTGTAGGAGGCAGCAGATTATATCAAGTAAATAAAGGATGGGGCTACGTACTATCAGAGAAGTTGATTCCTATGCAGATGGAGGACTTACGTAGTTTGGTCGCATTACGTCAAACTCAGCCGACAGATCACAATTAACATTGAATTGAAATGATCGACCAAATGACGTTGGTCTCAAAACTGCATAGGAATCAATTTCCTCGATCGTACAATAGGTGGAGTGTGTAAAGTATAATTTACACAGAGCCAGTACTGACTGCCAATAAGACTGGCAGCCAGTGTTGGCTTGGCATATTATACTAAACCAATACTGGCTGCCAGTCTTATTGGCAGCCAGTACTGGCTCTGTGTAAATTATACTTAATTAAAGGACTTACATTACAAGTATCGGATTGGTAACATCCATACGCAGCACTTTGTACTACTAAGCACGTTTCCTATATTATATTGATTTCCAATATAAGTAATCCTTTTGCTATCTAATATTATGTAACTAGTACTTAACCTGAATCTGATCCTGAATATTTAATCACCGTACCCATATTACGGATTGTACTTACGCAGGAACTTCCATCCAATTACAAAAGTTTTAAGAATTTCCCGAGCATATAAGTTTTCCCGAGAAATTTTCAAGTTAATATGTTGACGAGAAACTTGCTCACGTAGTACGTCTTTACGTTTAGCGTTAAAGTACGTAATAAATTATAAAATAAGTATGTAGTTTAGTAATACTTGCAATATTTTAAAGCACTGATATAGTTAAGAATAAATAGACAGTTTTGTCTTTAATTTTGTAACATAATTTGTAGTTGCACGATTTATACTGTGTATTAGCCATAATTATGAGCATTGTGTCGTGCAACATATTTTTGACGTGACAACGTCCGCCTATTACGGTGCGTCCACATTTGTATCATTTGCGCGATCAGATCTCCAATCAGATCTCCGTCGCGATCATCGCGCCGTATCAAGTATGCGTGTCATACGGTGCGTCCACATTTGTATCATTTGCGCGATCAGATCTCCGATCAGATCTCCGTCGCGATCATCGCGCCGTATCAAGTATGAGTATCATAGTGTGGACGCCTATTAGATCATTCTGCCGATCATGCGTGTATTTGATATGACAAGTATCAGATACGCGGTTAATAGCGATCGGGGCGTATCATGATACGCGTATCATTTTGGCACGCTTCGATGATACGCGACGGAGATCTGATCGCACAAATGATACAAATGTGGACGCACCCTCAGTGTGGACGCCTATTAGATCATTCTGCCGATCATGCGAGTATTTGATACGGCATGTATTAGTTACGCGGTTAATAGCGATCGGGGCATATCATGATACGCGTATCATTTTGACACGCTTCGATGATACGCGACGGAGATCTGATCGGGGATCTGATCGCGCAAATGATACAAATGTGGACGCACCCTTAGATCATTCTGCCGATCATGCGCGTATTTCATACAACACGTAGGATACGCGGTTAATAGCGATCGGGGCGTATCATGATACGCGTATCATTTTGACACGCTTCGATGATACGCGACGGAGATCTGATCGCGCAAATGATACAAATGTAGACGAGCCCTAATTTGATATGGGTTCGGGTAGTTTGAGTTTGAGTTCGAGTTCGAGTTCGACACAAAACACTACTCTCCAACCGTCTTTTTTTTATAAGATAAGGAGGAAAACGAGCAAACGAGTCACCTGATGGAAAGCAACTACCGTCGCCCATTGACACTCGCAACATTAGAAGAGCTGCAGATGCGTTGCCGGTCTTTTACTACTAAGTTTACTACACAAGTTGTAATTAGCAATTTTTGAGTAAATAGCACATCTTATACTTGTAATTCGTGTATTGCGAAAGTATGTCGTACTGTCTGTTGCGTCTTCATGCTGCCCGAATTGAGCGGGTAAAGATACTTCGAAGTTTGAGCCCCAGAATTGGGTAAAGGTTATTTTCAAACCATTACATAGTTTTTATCGCGGCATTGGAACACGGCGACCGAATCAAGAAATCAACCGAAACAAAAACCTATCGATGCGGCATTGCTAGACTTCGGCAGGGTGTTTGTGTGCGTGCGACTAATCGTATGCGAATTATAATTGCATAAGTTGATAAAAAATTCTATGCAATATTACCGCGGCAGGCCTTGAGTGTCACACGTTTTTTTATTTATAACAAAAAAATACGTTTGCGCGATAAACAAATCTCATCGCAACGATGTAGCCGGTAGCTAAATATCTTGCACTGGCGCACCGAAGCTGGAACAAAATTCCATTACAGACTTTAAATCCGCCGGTGCCAAATAGCGCGCCCGAACTTTCTAGATACTTTCACAATTTGTTTAAAGTGGCGAACCGTCTCCGGCGTTAGATACAAACAGTCTCAACAGCTATCGACTGCCAGCGTCAGCCACTAAGCTGTTTAAACTCCGAGAGCTTCAGCGCTCGCCGATACTTGCTGCGTAATTGTTTTAGTTACTTTTATGTCGGCCATTTTGGTTTTGACGTTGTATTCACTATACACCCTTCATCTTGTCTAAGTGCAGGCTAGTCTTTTGGTAGAACCAGTCACTACTAACTCAAAGTTCATGGTACTTGCTGCGTAATTGTTTTAGTTACTTTTAAGTCGGCCATTTTGTTTTTGACGTTGCATACACTGTTCCTCTTGTCGTGCAGGCTAGTCTTCGGGTAGAGGCATCAGCCAGCCACTAAGCTGCTTTAACTCGGTGCTCACCAATACTCGCTAATTGTTTAAGTTCAGCTGCCATTTTGTTTACACTCTTCATGATCTTGTCTAAGTGCGGACTAGTCTACCGCAAGAGCAAGCCACTAAGCTGCTTAAGCAATAGCTCTAGGGCCTAGGCTGTAGCTATTATTGCTTAGAGCGTAATTGCTTTTTGTTTAGTTTGCTTCTGGCGTCATTTTATTGTTAAAAATCTAGTCACATGGCAGCATGTCTAGTCAAAATCGAAATGATGGAACTGTGAGGTCATGGCCACGTTTACAGATGATAATCCATTCAACTTAAAAACATCAGTGCATATTGAGATGAAGTTCAGACTCTCATATATCTGATTTGAATTGTTCCAAGAATACAACAGTTAAAGAGATAGCTAACATTACTTAGGGCCTGTTTTACTACTTCCTGATAAGTGACGAATAGGCTATCCACCATTTAATTTGACCGATCAAGTATAGAGAATCTGTAAAAAAAGTTGTGAAGAGCCTATTCGGCACTTTATCAGAAAATGATAAAACAGGTCCTAAGTATTCAATTGCTACAATTTCGCACTTTCTAGAATCAACTTTGCAAAAAGTAATCCTTAGGGTGGCTTTCCAACCCTTACCGCAAGCGACCACGACTGACAAAAATTAAATAAAATGGCACTTTATGACATTGGCTATAGGCTTTATTTTGCTCTACGCCTCTACAAAGCAGCGGTGACATGGTTTGCTAGACCAATGCCGATAGAAAATGAAACCTATAACGTAGGTTATAAAGTGGTATTTTATTTGAATTTTTGTCGGTTGCGGTCTCTTGTCGTGTTGATCAGCCACCGTATCACGTATATAATGCGATAGCAATTATTGCACGATAATTGCTCCAAAATCGCAATTTCGTATCACGTAACAGCCAAAACAATACGATTGCAATCAATCGCTTACATGACACCATTGTTTTTGACAACCAGCAATCGATCGCGCGATTATTGCTAGTGGATTGTTGATCGCTATTTTTACTTGATAGCCCTGCGGAACGGTATCTACCGCTATAATATGCCAGTTCCATAATATCTTACCCAAGGCAGTTGCATACAATGCATATTTACGACCGGGCCCTGAAGCGAAACTCCAGTGTTTACTTCATGAAAATGTATTGGCCGCCTTAACATGTACCACCCATAATTACCATTTCGTATGAAGACCTCACATCATCAACAGGCAAGTACATGTTATGTTCATTAAAAACACATTATGCTACTTTTGATAAAAGGTGTAAATACGTCGAGTCCTGGGAAAACACAAAGGTTACTATCTCGGAATAATTTACAATCGGATTTAAAAAGTGGTTTTAGCCTGAAGAGATTATAGATACATTCACATTTATAATATTAGAAAAAAATATTTTTACTACTACTACTAGGTGTTATATTATTATGACAGTACAGGCGGTTTTTGGTAATGGTTAATTTATAAATTGCTATGATAAACATGTTATAATATTTTTCATTTTTCATTTCACTTTAATTAACCAATAATAATAATTATTACCGTTAGTCAATAATGTACATAATATTATTTTAAATGCAAATAACAATGTTCTCACATGAGTTTATTGGAAATGAATTCAAAATAATATTTTGTAGCCAGAAATATTCTCGAATGATTTTGAATAATGAATATTATGTTACAGCAATATCAAATTAACAGTACAATGTGTGCACAGGAAGTACAGAGTAACTGTTTGAAAAAAAAATTAGAGTCGCTGAACCTACATTTTTTTTAATTTTTTCCCCACCCCACTACACCCATGATATCCAACGCCCACGGCCTGCCAGCACGCAGATTATCAGAAAAGGTTGTTCAGGGAAGTAGCTAACGGAGTTTTAATATAGCTGAAACCACATGACCGATTTGGTCGTCAGCTCGTAGTCGACATTAGCTTTGCCACACTGTGCCTTTTTCTGTTCATCAAGGGCATGCGTTATAGCGCAGTCAACAGCGAACGTGAGGCATGTCCGCGACGCATGCCCTCTGACCGTATCCAAAACTTCAAAAATGACAATGTTGGCGTTGCGTTCGTTGACGCATTCACAATTTCAACAATAATTCAAAATTGAAGACGAAAGCGCATAGTGTGGGCATAGTTACTGTGAAACATGTTGAAAATGACAGTCACGCCCAACTCGCGTATGTTCGCCCGTTTGTTTGAAGTCGAGGTACTCCTTAGTTCTGTCTACTCTGATAAAGGCATGAAAAAATTATTTTTATTTTTCGTTACAAAATATTTCGCACAAAACTAGCAGATGACACCGTGGATTTATGTCAAAATATTAAGGAACATTTAAATCTGTCCTTCAAGTTGAAATCTTTCGATCGAATTTGATTACTATGTTGGGAACGGTTGGAAATGTTAAAAACAACTTCGCTTTTGACAAATTAAACTTGGGACGTTTTGATTAACGACCTAAAAGGGTAGTTAGGTTATAAATGATTCCACCAAATCTTTTATAGCTCGAATAAAATATAAAGCAAACACGTTTAAAAGTATTTTATTTTCACGCTTTAATTAAAATATATAAAGGTCAATAATTGATGTTTACAGCTGCAATTGCAAACTTGTGAAGAAAATTTTAATTTTTGAAAAATTCTATGTCAAATGAAATATTAAACTTTTTCTATAAAACGGTCCATTCACTATCCTGCATTGCAGTCCGCCGTGCAGGCCTGCAACACCATTCACTATCCTGCATAAGTCGCCGTGCAGTCCGCCGGCTTATGCAGGATAGTGAATGGTGTTGCAGGCCTGCACGGCGGACTGCAATGCAGGATAGTGAATGGACCCTTTAAAGGGCGCATTCACGGCAGTCCGCCGTGCAGGACTGCAATTGAACATAGTTCACTGATTGGTTCACCCGACCGGAAACACCGAGTGTGAACCAATCAGTGAGCTATGTTCATTTGCAGTCCTGCACGGCGGACTGCCGTGAATGGGCCTTTTAAGGTCCTTCATTCTACCTGTCATCTCTGTCTATTTAGTAAATTAGATAACATTTTCTTTTATAATCACCATCATTTTAAGGTGAACGCAGATTTGGCCACGGTCGCCGCATTTCGAATTCTTCATATAAAGAACTAGCTGTTGCCCGCGACTTCGTCCGCGTTAACATAGTATAATAACAAAGATGGATAGCTTTCCCCTTTTTGTGGTTCCTTATACAAAGGGTAAAAACGGGACCCTATTTAAGCAAACGTCAAACGCAAACGTCAAAAAACTTTCATGTTTCTAACTCAAGAAATGACGGACTTTCATTGAAACTTTCTACCCCAATTTCACCCCCTTGGGGGTAGAATTACCAGAAAATCTTAAATACATATCCATTAATTTTTAATCAGTAGCACAAAAATAAAGTTTCATGTTTCTAACTCAAGAAATGACGGACTTTCATTCAAACTTTCAACCCCAATTTCACCCCCTTGGGGGTAGAATTTCTAAAAACGCTTAAATAAATATCCATTCATTTTTAATTAGCAGTCCAAAAATAAAATTTCATGTTCCTAACTTAAGAAATGACGGACTTTCGTTTAAACTTTCAACCCCTATTTCACCCCCTTGGGGGTAGAATTTCCAAAAACGCTTAAGCACGTATCCAATCATTTTTAATCAGTAGCCCAAACATAAAATTTCAAGTTTCTAACTTAAGAAACAACGGACTTTCATTCAAACTTTCAACCCTAATTTCACCCCCTTGGGGGTAGAATTTCCAAAACGCTTAAATACGTATCCATTCATTTTTAATCAGTAACCCAAAAATAAAGTTTCATGTTTCTAACTCAAGAAATGACGGACTTTCATTTAAACTTTCAACCCCTATTTCACCCCCTTCGGGGTAAAATTTTCGAAATTCCTTCCTTAGTGGTTGTCTACTTAATAAAACAACCCTACTCACCAAATTTCGTGGCTGTAGCTTTAATAGTTTTTGCTCAGCGATGATGAATCAGTCAGTCAGTCAGTCAGTCAGGACATGTAATTTTATAAGTATAGATGTAGAAGTTGCGAAGACTGCGGCGCGGGTAGGTAGGTATGCGAGCTTGCCTATAACTTCATATAAAGAATTCGAAATGCGGCGACTGCGGTGCGTGCGGTGCGGCCAAATCTGCGTTCACCTTTATTCTTTTTCAAACGTCAACAAGTGCAATATAAACCAAAAATAATATTCTAAATTCGAATGCAAAACAATTTAAAAATTAATTGCAACAACTCTCTTCCTTTTTGTATGTACTCGTAACCAAGGGGCAACATAGGGCCAACTGTAACATTTAGTGTGAGTGCCCTTCAGGGAGCCGCCCGGGGCCAGAGGGAAATACCGTAGACGAAAAAAAAGGAGTGTAATAAGAATAAATATGGCCGATTTATTTCATGTGCCTGAAAATATAATTTTGCAATCAGATACTAAGTATGAGAACCTTACTAGAGTTACTGGTAAGTATTATTTCTAAAGAACTATTGTAATTATAATAAAAATAATATTATAGTCTCAATAACAAATGATTTATTTATCATTAGACTATTAGTTTTGCAAATAATTTTGACACGGGATATCCAATACAAAATCGTATAAAAGATTTATACACATTAAAGCCCGTCTCAGACTTAGCTATAATATATATATATATATATATATATATATATATATATATATATATATATATATTAATATATTTATAGCTGGGCATATTTTCTATACTAAATCCGCATGTCACAGAAATATATATTATAGCTGAGTGTGCGGTCACGCGAAAATTAATATAGAAAATATATAGTAATATGACTAGCTATAAATATTATATTAATATATATTATAGCTAGGTCTGTGACGGGCTTCAAAGTTACAATCACAATTTTATGCGGCGAATTGAATAAGTTAGTGTCGGAATTTTGATTAATGGTCTCGTAAAAACCATTACAGAGGGACATAAACATTATTGACTATAAAGATACAATAATAAAACAAAAGAAATAAAAACGCCATGACGTAGGTAATGCTCATTATTTCAGTAACAGCCTTCCAAACATCTAAGGCTTTATTTTATAATAGCACGAAAACGTTAAAGTTTTATTTACCTACAAACAGATCAAAGGCTACTACAGTATTTAATACAGAATAGAAGTGGGAGTAACCATTATTATTAGTTCGTTTCGTCGTAAAGTAGAAGTTATTTCGTAATATTATAGCGACGGTAACTCGCTAACAAAACAGAGAGCTAGAAGTGCTCGAAATAAGACATGGCTTTATGTTTCGCTTTTGGAGAATGGCTATACCGATTATACTAATTTTTGTCTCAAAATAATTGTAACAGGTTCAGTGAAAGTTTTTACGATAAGAATTAAAAAACATAATGTTATATTCTATTAACACTATACTTAGGTATAATATTACTTAAACACATAACAACGTGTCTTGGTTCTCTGTATCAGCTCGTAAAATATTAAGCCATATTCAAAAAGCGAAAAAGAATCATGGGTCCAGATCTCTCCTTCCATAGATTTCCATATTTCTACAAGGAAACCAAAAAATAAACATTCCAAAATTGAATTTTGATGTGTCCAGTGAACCACGTCGTTCGGACGATATTATGAGCTCAGCGACTGACAGATATGATATTCCTTTGAGGAATGCGATCCCCGCCTTACCCTACTCCGACATAAACCAACAATCAATAGCTAACTCATATCAAGTTTATAATACAAAATATATTTTCTTAGGCGCGGAACAAACAAACGTATTTGAAAACTGAATATTACCTGCAGGGGCTTTTCAAACTTTTTTTTCAGAAGCGTTGCATTTTGATGCTTTGAGCTCTCTGATTTATCCCTATATTCGGTAAAACTTCAGTCCATATAATATGACACCTATGACTTGCTTAAGCCCTTAACGTATCGTTACATATTGTGAAAGTATCCTTCACTTGACAAGGATATGAAATGCAGTGCTATTTTGTACAGCAATAGTCTATAAAAAACTTGAGGTGTCAAGGGACACCCGGATGGAACGAAGGTATTTCTTGTGTACAAAAAACCTCTTTACACTCAACGAGATAGATACATCTTAATATATTCCTCGTTCCAATAATATATTACCACTACCATGGAAAATATTGGCACTGCTTTTAGTCATAAAACACAACTAGGCAATAACTGTTTATTTCATTTAAAACACTGTTACAGCTAAGAATAAACACCTCATCAAAATGCATATTATAAAACACATTAGGTCCTCGAATCTAGAAAACTGACGCTCAGCATTCGACCCGAAAAGAACACTTTGCATATCTTTACGCATGATAAAATTTAGGTCGAAAGAGATGAGCTACGTAATAGGCCGGGTAATACACGGTACACCCCGTCTCACATATCGTTTAAAATCATCCCTATTTTATGGGAAACTATAAAATTCGTATGCGGTCTATACTTATGCGGTATTAAATATGCCTCCTGTAGTTTATATTCAAGCGTATCCTATATTATTCGTCAAGGCTCTAGGAAACAAATATTTCTAATAAATTTTCTGTGCAACGTTTATAGAAATAGAAAATTTAGATGAGGTTTTAAGTATTTGGAAAGAAACCGAAACAAAGTTAATATTTCAAAGATTTTGCCCACAATTTCTTCGCGCAGAAAATCCATTATAGCTTTACATTTTGATGCGATAAAAACTTATAGCTATTAACTATATTTTGTCTTTCCCTTGACTCAAAGTATCTCCATGCCAAGTTTCACCACAATAAGTTTAGCAAGTTAAGCGTGAAAGGATGATAGGAAGACACATCCTTTTCTCATTTTTATGACATAAAGTCTGGAGTAACATAACATATTATATTATTATGTTAACTTAACCAAAATATGCACTGATCAAAACGACCTATACTTTGTGATGATATTACTTGAAACTTGAAACGATCACGACGCCCACCAAATTTACATTTCTATGTTGAACGCGAAAATGTTGAAAACTGTGAAATATAAATTGAAAAATACCAACCTGACAAAAATAGCGGCGATTGTATCGGCCAATTTCATTTTGATAACGTTAAAGATTTTTTTTGTTCATTATTCTCAATTACCTCATTTAAATACAAATTACGGTTGTTTTTAATTCGTCTTGTTAATAACCACAAATGGGGTTTGTTAACAGTATTTTTGTACTGTTCTTTCGCCTACAGTCGAAACTAAAATATAAATAGGAGCTGACCCGGACAATGCCAAATACGTTTTCCGGGTATGAAGATTTCAGATTTTCAGACTTACCGGTTAAAGCCCACAAATTGTCATCAAAATAGGTCCAGCCCTGTAAAAAGACTTTGGCAACCGCGACACGGGCGTTTCATAATATTAAAATATGAGCTGGACCTCAAAACTATTTTAATTTTAAACTACGTAGGTCTAAATACAAAGCTATGTATAGTCTACGCAGAGTTTATACATGTCTCTACTCGAATCCATACTAATATTATAAATGTGAAAGTGTGTATGTCTGTCTGTTTGTCTGTCTATCTGTTACCTCTTCGCGCCAAAACCGCTGCGCCGATTTTACTGAAATTTGGGATAGTTATTATCCCGGAAAATGGGCGATTTTTGCACGATAAACAAATTTTGGCGAAACGGAGTTCCGGGCGTCATCTAATAATTTATATTCCTAGGTTACACTTACTTTACTTCACCAAATATATCTCGGTCTGACCTGATTCCCGCTATGCAAACACTCTTACAGGAACAATTTAATTAAGATTGCACGTCACAATAATTGTTAGCGATTTAATTAAATTGTACACTAAATAACGTCTTGTTTATTCGCCTCGTCAAATTGACAAATTACAACAATTTGTTGTTAATGAAAACAATTACTGTTTAACTAAATAATTATATTCGTTATTTCCCCACCGAAGACCAGAAACAGAAAAAAATTAAGCGCTTTCGGTTTTTTTCACCTTATATTTTATGCTAAGGACCAAACTCCTAAGCAGTAATCACGTCGTCATTGCAAACTTTGAAGAATATGTTTTTACAGAGTTTTTACTATGCTATCATCATACTCTGTAAAAATATGATGAATATTTTTTATTTCGCCTAAAAATTTAATACATCTTACTTAGGGTGCAGCCAAACGAGCGTAATTTGTGAGTTGTGAGCCGCAGAATTTCAGTCGCAGTTACGCGGCGTAAGTTCCGCATGTACGCCCGCAATGTATTTTAAATTACCGATGACACAGTATTCCGTCGCGTTCCGTCCGTATTTTGAATGCGTTTGACATTGCGGACGTAATCACGCGGAATTTACGCCGCGTCTTCGGCCTAGTGTGTTTAGACAAAAACATGACTTTTGTATGAAGCTGAATGCAGCAGAATTTCTGCCAGCCGAAATTCTGCGACTCACAAATTACGCTCGTTTGGCTTAACCCTTAAGCTGTTACTCGTTATGACCTAGAAGCTGAAAGCTGTTACCTTCAACTATACAAGGTCAGAGCTGCGAACAATGCCACGCTACACTGAGTCTAGTGCCTCTGAAAATATTTACGTTAAAAATCTCAGGTCGGAATACGGTAGCAAATTTGCAGCTTAATTTTTATGTAGGTAGTTTTAAGCTTCAAATTTTGAAATTAATGCTAATGTCGCATATATATTAAAAATATTATACATGTTTGGCATGTAAATATAGTTTCTTATACGAATTGTTTTCCGTTCATAATTTTTAGGAAGTTGCTACGGAATATAATATTATAATTATTTACATAACCTAGATTATGTGATGTTGTAGGTACTTTTGAGAGCACATCTTTGCTTTTTTTTATGCAATAAGGGGGCAAACGAGCAAACGGGTCACCTGATGGAAAGCAACTTCCGTCGCCCATGGACACCCGCAGCATCAGAAGAGCTGCAGGTGCGTTGCCGGCCTTTTAAGGGGTAATAGGGGAGGGTGGGGAAGGAAATAGGGAAGAGTAGGGAAGGGAAAAGGGTACGGGATTGGGCCTCCGGTAAACTCACTCACTCGGCGAAACACAGCGCAAGCGCTATTTCACGCCGGTTTTCTGTGAGGACGTGGTATTTCTCCGGTCGAGCCGGCCCATTCGTGCCGAAGCATGGCTCTCCCACGTCTAAAATTGCTAATCTTATCTAAAACATAATTAATAAAAAATTACCTACCCAACTAAAATTTCAATAATACTCGTAAAGTAAGTACTTTTTAATTTTTAAGTAAAAGTGCAGAAGCACATTATCAGAATTTTCTTAATTAAAAATTATTATAAGTAGGAAACTTTTGTTCGTCTCGCATTCTTCAGAAGTTTCTCGCTGCTTATAAAAGCTTATTGTTCATTACAAAAGTAATTGGAAAATCGTTCTTCATAAAGATGAAATTAAATAACGTAACAATAAAACTTGCTTTGATATAAGAAACTGCTATTTTAATGAGATCATTATTGTTTACAAAGCACATTATCTCGAATTAATTGTTACTAGAAGAATGTTGTAGAAAAGATCAAAAATGTATGGCGGTCACTCGTATAACCTTTTTTTTTTTTTGATGTCGCAGGGGAAACCCATCATGGGTGCCCCGGGTTGGGTGACCCGGGGGTATGTGAGACTCCTACTCACTAAAACCACCTGCGGTTCGCCTTCAGCCGTATAAGGAGGGATATCCCGGATCTGTCACTCGTATAACCTACTGTAGTAGTAACTAAAGTACCTATGCTGCTGGTTTTATACAAAGCAAAATATAATGAATCCCTATAAGAAACCAGCTCGATCCAGCTACTGTGCGGTGTATCGAAACGATCAATCGCAAATGAAGACAGCCGATGTGGTCGAAAACGTGTATCCAAAGTTCAAAAGTTTCACCTTTTCCATTAATAAATTTTAATCTCATCCCCCACGAACGGGCCTCTGATGAGATTTTCGTGAGTTGTAATCACTGTCTAATAAATCTAAACAACCACCTAATAACTTAGTATAATATAACCGCGAGCGTTACTGGGTATAATAAATCTGGGTATAAAGCGAAATCAATTTATGGTTGCTATATTTCTACAAGATAAGATAATCGGGTTTAAAAAATTTAATTATAGACAAGGCAAAGTATGTTGTGAAATTTGAACTAAAAAAGGTATCAGTCAAAATGATTACTGAGTGCTTTATTTTTAAGTTGGTTCATAGCAAAACAACTTTACTCTTCGAGGTTAAAATAATTACATCGCCAAACATAAGTACCAATGTTCTCATTAGCGATAAACTTTTAGTTCCTAAGTTTCCAGTACAAAGGAGGTTACATAAGAATTTTTGAGCACTTTTGCATATTACAACGTTCATAAAGTTTAAACTGTTGATATTAGGCGGGCCGCCCGCCCCCGCGCGTCCCGCGGCCGACAGTAATAAAACTGCCGTAAGCAAGCTTCGTCTCCTGCATAATACGTACACTTTGTGCATTTATTCTTTTATCCTCTCAAAACTAGATCATGAAATAGTTGCTTTTTGCTGGCAATGCCTCGCAATTTTCGAGTTGTGAAAATTTAAAACTTCCACTTTACTGAATAAAGAATCAGTCTTTTTTCAATTTGTTTCTTCGAGTTTCTTTGCATGAAATAGTTAAATATTGTAGGTACAATGTACAATGGAGATGCAATTTCAAAAATCACTTATTCTAAAAAAACAATGTTGTATTTTTATTTGTCGTATTATTATATACAAAAAAAAAACGTGTAGTAGCACAATGAGGCACATATTATCGCCCGCAGCTTAAATAGCTCTAAATTTTATAATTACGTGATATTTAATAGTACCTACATTGTACAAACATCTTTTGTTAATTACCAGCTAATCAAAGTATAATATTCCATCCAAATCGGTTAGGCTGTAGCGTGAAGATGTAACATAAGAAAGACAAGCACACATTCCTATTTATGAAAATAGGTAACGCAAATTTTCACGTTCAATATTGCTTATGACGCTAGTATTTTAGATTCTAGGTCACAGTTTGAACACATTCCGGCAATATTGCGACGCGATACATCCGTCATACGCTGCGATACAAACTCAAATTAATGTTCTAGACTTAGTCTAGGATGCAGATCGTGTGTGCCAGACTGCATATGAATTATTTACTCCGTCCGAAATAGATTGCTATGGAATATAGAGCGATTGGGTGTGTACTGTGTATGTTTCATATACTATTAAATAAAGCTTGCAGCGTTCAAGTTCATTGGCATTAAAAACCCACCTGCAGCTCTTCTAATGTTGCGAGTGTCTTTGCCGAGGGTAGTTGGCTAGTTGCTTTCAGCCAGGTGACCCGTTTGCGTTTGCCCCCTTATTTTATATTAAAAAAAACATGTTATCCCACTTATATCGTACGCAGAAAAACTGAGCAGAAGGCAGTTAGTCTTCTAATACACAACTTCTTTCTTTCTTGACACAACTGGTTACTACGCCTACGCGAATCCCAGATGTGGATGGTCAGAATCCTTCCTTGTTGGACCTCCTGCTGACTTCAAATCCTGACGGCTACCAAATATCCGTAACCGCACCACTTGGTACATCGGATCATTGCCTTGTCAGGAGTTCTGTGCCACTTACGACGGTGTTAAGACAGCGTGGTGTTCTTAACAGAGCGAGACAGTACTTCAGTCCGGCCAACACCTACCACAAGGCGCAGGTTCGGCGTCATATGAAATATTGGTCTCATCTCTGGGCAGGGGCGCCAAAATACAAACTGCTCCCTCTGGATCGTATCCAACGAAGGGCCGCTCGAATTGTTGGTTGCCATAGTGTTTCAAACAGCTTGGACCCCTTGGAATTACGCCGATATGTATTATGTAGCTTCGCTCTGCATCCTCTATCGGTTGTATCACGGGGAGTGCTCTGAGGAATTGTTCGGATCATACCACCTGCAACTTTTCGCCATCGTCCAACGCTAAAAACATACCATCCTCATCACCTTGATGAGTGGCAGTCTTCCACAGTGCGTTTTTCGGGTAACTTTCTACCGCGCACTGTAAAACTCTGGAACGAACTATCACCAGCAGTATTTCCGGACCTATACGACCTGCAAACCTTCAAGAAAAGAGCGTATTCTCTCTTAAAAGGCCGGCAACGCACTAGCAGCTCTTCTGATGTTGCAAGTGTCCGTGGGCGACGGTAGTTGCTTACCATCAGGTGACCCGTATGCTCGTTTGCCCCCTTATTCAATAATAAAAAAAATATCATTGGCGGAAAACTATTTTAATCCTTTAAGCCTTAAATAATAAAGAGCACCGGTGATCGCAACAACAATAGAATACATTATAGCTTCCAAGCATTCGCGATCGAAGGATTAATAGGTCTACCTAAATAAAACCAATAAAATGCCTAGGCACCTCATTTAAATATTTAGTTTCAACTTGCAAAGGATCTCTCATATTTTGCTGGGTACATTTTTGAAAGACCTTTTACGTAAAGAAATATAATATACTCTCAATACCTTGATCATCGTTTAGATCTTAGGTTGTTTTTCTTTTCCGCCGTAAGTATGATAATAAATAAGTGTGTATGAGAATCGGACCCATATACCGGTGAAATTATGTTACAAAAAAGTGGCAACTTTTATGTAACATCTGGCAACAATTGGTAGAAACAGCGAAACAAACTTCTCAATAAACTTCCCAGAAGCGGGTAACTAGTTCCACGAGACGTGTGGCGCGAAACTTGTCATAAGTTTCAGCCGAAATAAAGTGATGTAACACGTCATGATTTCGAATTTCACGATAAAACACTATATTAGCTTGGAACGATATAACCTTACGATAAAAAACTATATTAGCTTGGAACGAGATAACCTTACTTAAATATAATCGATTTCTTAGCAGCACGTAGATATATTTTCATGGTATTTGGTGTTTGGTGTAAAAGGGGTTTTAGATTACATTATTTAAATACGGAGTATTTCCTTACAATTGAGAGCGCCCTAAAATACTGTTAAAATCTGTCTTCTGACAGCAAATGTATTATGGACCTTCTCAACTTGTGTTTAAAATTATCCCACCAAAGAGAAAAAAAAAATCAAAAAATTTAATTTTATAAACATCCATTAAACTACCAAAACATAAATACTGACAAAAATTTTGATATAACAGTTTCATTAAATCAATATTCTGCCTGTTAGACAGGCACTCTAGAATCTAGGTTTCCATATTTCAAACCACTTCAAGACCTCTATTTCGTGGTCCATATTAATTTAGGATCAATCACGGGGTAATTTCTGGTCCCCTGTCAGAGCAGGTCAGCCGGAACGAATTTATGGAATGCTCCAGGGAACTGTAATGACCCTCACCGTCTTGTTAATATACAATTTAGACATAATTTTAGTTTGTCGTAAACGAAGATATTATATTATCAATACGCCTGAATTACGTATGATGGAAGGCGCCAGAAAGATATTTTTGTTTTTAAAAAGAAAACTCTTAGAGCAGCCCTAAAGGCATAAGAGCATAGCAAAATATATCACATTGGCCTGATGGAATAAAATCTTTTATTTTTATTTTCAAAAGTAATAATTAAGAAGAATTAAAAGTAAAAGGTAAAATTTGAATCCGTACACAATCGTAATATGCTCATACAAAGCATCATATATTCTCTATGTTAATAACAATGTTTTTATAGAAATTTATGATCAAAAAGCTTTCTACGTGTCTAGAAAGTTTGAGAATATGCAGCCAGAAGTAAGTCTTGAGTCTAGCCTTCAGTTTTACATTGGAGACTAACTCACTCCGCTTTCAGACGACCGCAGGGAACCATATTCCTTTTTATAGTCCTTTTCATACCATCAAATTATAACACCGAAGTGCCCTAACTATTATTTATGTTCTAAGAACTTTTATAACTATACATAACTTATTTTTATGTTACGAGTATGTGCACTAGAAAAGAGTCTGTCTGTTCATGCTGTTATAAAAATATTTAATAATATTTAAACTGTGAAATAGTTTAAATATTATTACTTAATTTTTTTAAGTAATAATTATATATAGAAAGAAGACTGTGTCTTTTGGGTTCCGTACCCAAAGGGTAAAAACGGGACCCTATTACTGAGACTTCGATGTCTGTCCGTCTGTCTGTCCATATGTCTGTCCGTCTGTCTGTCCATCTGTCTGTCCGTTTGTCTGTTCGTCTGTCTGTCTCCAGGCTACAGCCTGGAGACAGTCAGACGGACAGACAGACGGTTACGGTAGACGGAGTTACAACTCAAGAACGGTAATAGGCAATAGCTAGAGAGTTGAAATTTTCACAGATTATGTATATCTGTTGCCACTATAATAACAAATACTAAAAATAAAATAAAATTAATATTTAAGGGGGCTCCCATACAACAAACGTTTTTTTGGCTCTATATCAATAATGGCAACAGATAGGTACTTTATTTTTTCTCAAGGTCCTTAGTTTTATGTGCATTTTAATATTTTTATAATAACGAAGGGGGGCTCCCACACAAAAAACACAATTTTTTGCCTAATTTTGGTCTATAATGGTACGGAACCCTTAGTGTGCGAATCCGACTCGCACTTGGCCGATTATTATTTATTTTTTATCACGCACTGCACCATGTTTTATATTATTTTCCAGCAGCCTAGGCTTACAGGTTAACCATTGAAAAGGCTTTCTTCACATTGAAAAGTATTTACAATACTTGAACTATAGAAGTGTAATCTTTAGCAGATCTCCAGGCCTTTGTTAGGTCTCAGATAACAAAGGTTTCTTTGTACCGAGGTAAAAAAGATTATTTTAAGTTGCGCAGAGCGCAACGATTATTCTTACAAACGTTTTAGATTTTATCTTAAGTTACAGCTCAGGGTTGAATTCTCACTTTGTCACTATAACAATATAAACAAATTAATTTAAAATCAAAATAGTTTTTCAACCCAAAAATTTTCAAGAATTTTACAAAAATAATATTCCATCATCCACGAAGTCTTTATGATTTTGGGATTTATCATGTATTCCAAAGTTAACAAAGTAAATATATTGTGTTATTACTTACTTACGTGTTAATACACTTACAAGATTTCTCGATTAGTAATATTCGTCATAATATTAAACTTAGGAGTATCTACATGAAGGACATGTACTTATACTGAAAGAATAACATATTACTAAAAGCAGCGGAATAGTTCTTAAAAAGAAAAGCAAAATGTGCTTCGTACATATTTTTATAAGACTCACTAAAGAAGTTTGCCTTTACAAAACACGCGAGCTCTCTTTATATTCAGAACAGAGGAGTGCGTTTTGCTGGCGATGTACTCGTATTCTAAAACTATCCAAATTTATCTATGCAATACTTGTAGAACTTTCGGATAATGGAATTTCTTTGGAATTCCAATATTTCTGTACCCAACTAAATATCATATTTGTACGTGTCCTTCCAATACGATGTTTACAAACTTGTTCTGCGCATTTTATTAAACTTTGAAGTGACAGCGTCATTGTATCAAATCTGTTCATTCGAACTATACCCGTGAATAACTTCTTAGATTGAAGGTGACGTAAAATTTCATCTTTGTGAGATTGAAATCTGGGGTAGAACCCTGAGAGTTGAGCGTGGAGTAAGCGGCACTGCCTTCTTCATGACCTTGTGATGTAACTTAAAGGCAAGAATGTTTTCGTTTATCGATGACATGGACCGTAGATTCGTAGCAGCTACCACCCACCATGGACGTAAAAAAAAAAGGCGGACGGAGTCCCACCATACACAAAACTGTGTCGCTCAGAGTCGGCCAGCTGGCTGTATGTACACGGTCCGCACGCACACATTCTTGCGCTAATCCATACTATTTGACAGGCGTCAGAATGTGTGCGTGGCCGACTCAGAAGAAAAGTGAAGACACAGTTTTGTATATGACAAGACTCCGTCCGCCTTTTTTTCTACGTTCATGCCACCCACATGCAAAATGATACTTTGATGACACGGCCAGGTGGATGGTGGATGGACGGACGGACGGATGTAAGTTTGGAACAGCCAAATCTAATGTGACAATATGGTTAGTTCCAATTTAAACAACATAATCTTGTATGATAAATCATGTCATTTGTCATTTAATTATTAAAAATGCGAAAGTGTGTCTGTCTGTCTGTCTGTCCCTCCTCTGAAATTTGGTAGAGATATACTTTGAGTCCCGGGAAAGGACATAGGATAGTTTTGTCCCAGAAAAATGTGCGTTCCCACGCGACAAACGAATCTTGGCTCAACGGAGTTTAACGGGCGTCATCTAGTCGTTTATATACAAAGGAGTAACATACATCTAGCACAAACCACAAAGATATAGGTACTAATAACTAGTAGAGGCTTGTATTATATAGCTATTTATAGGAGGTCATCGACACGAGGGAGTATAGATTATGCAAATAAAGCGCTTAACGAAGCGGTCAGGCCTGGCCGGGGCGCGTGCCGCGGTATTGTTCGACAGTTAGCCTGCATGTCATGCTTTTGACTATTCAACGATTTGTCTAAACAGGGATGCTCTTGCGTACATAAAAATAAACACTGAAATGGTTATTATTTCTTTCAATTCGCGAAGGAAAAGTTTTAACTCGACTAAATTAATATAGTTACGCGTGAGCCATGCTTCGGCATGAATGGGCCGGCTCGACCGGAGAAATACTACGGGCTCAAAGAAAACTGGCGTGAAACAGCGCTTACGCTGTGTTTCGCCGAGTGAGTGAGTTTACCGGAGGCCCAATCCCCTACCCTCTTCCCTTCCGTACCCCATTGCCCAGCTATTTACTCTTAAAAGGCCGGCAACGCACCTGCAGCTCTTCTGATGCTGCGAGTGTCCATGGGCGACGGAAGTTGCTTTGTATCAGGTGCCGTTTACTCGTTTATCCCGAAAGTTACTTCATTGCGCGCTGAAACGAAAATAATAATTATGCTTCATACACTTTTAATAACATAATATTACTATAACCAAAATTCATTGGAGCGATGTATAATTATTAATTTGTTTGATATTCAGAAAGCTTAAACGAAGTGACTATTAGTCCGGGTACCGTACGAATAATTTTTATTTATTCGTCCGGGTATAATATTTTTTTGTTTCATAAAAAGTAGAAGATAGTTTGACATTATGAATTTTTTAGTTTGACAATAGCCGGACAATTAGCTGGTACTTCTCGGCTGCATCTATTTATCCGGGTACTGTATGAATAATTCTTATTTATTCGTACGGGTAATGGGTATATTGGTTTATTTATAAAAAATTGGCCAAATGCGAGTCGGACTCGCGCACTAAGGGTTCCGTACCGTCATAGAGCGAAAGTAGGCAAAAAATTGTGTTTTTTGTATGGGAGCCCCACTCAAATTTTAATTTTATTTCAATTTTATTATTAATTATTAAAGTATACATAAAATTGAGAATTGAGAAAAAAGGATTGGGCCTTCGGTAAACTCACTCACTCGGTGAAACACAGCGCAAGCGCTGTTTCACGCCGGATTTCTGTGAGAACGTGGTATTTCTCCGGTTTCACTCGTGCCGAAGCATGGCTCTCCCACGTAACATAGGCTAGCATAAATAACTTCGGATTATAATTTTAAAACATCATGCCAAATGTGTCAAATAAAATGTAGTTTTAATGAACGAAGGAGTTTTGATATGTAATATAGCGGCAAATCACGCCTGACGCCCGTGTTGCTAAGTACTCACATGTTCCACTCGAATCTCGATCGTGCAATCAAGTAGAGTCGAACCCACGGCTTCGGCTTTCGTCCACACGTGAGCCACACATTCAGCATTAATGTATCGAGTGATGGGCGCCGTTCAGTTGTCACCGAACCGTTCGAGCCAAAATATGACTATCCAACTATGGAGGGTGGCTACATTTAGCAAGTCTCGCAATTCGTACACACGCTTAAGTAAAGCTCGATCACGGCTTATTTTAATTTCGAAAAATCCCATCTTATTCATTCGTCATACGGATAACAACTCCCCTCTTTCAAGTCTCTACTATCAGTGATTGAGGCTGTACCTACGGTGATGCCATTTGCATGTCTTTCAGGACAAAGGATTTTATATTATAATGATGATGATATAGATAACTGAGCTAAATGGAAAGTACCATTATATTATATGCAATAAAATAAAAAAGATTTAGATACAAGAAAAAAAGTTTGTAGTAATAAATCATATTTTTCTTTTTAATTTTGAATTTTTTACAATAGACACTTACACCATTAGATAGAGATAGTACCCGGATAAATAATTTAAAGTTAGTCGTACGGTACCCGGATGAATAATTAAAAATTATTCGTACGGTACCCGGATAAATAGATGCAGCCAAGCTTAAATTACTCGTAGTATTCACTTTATTACAGTCCTACTAACGACATGTTTCACTGACTAGGCATTTCACAGAATACAACCACATTTTAGTACCCACCTATAGAATCCCTTTTCAGTTTTCGACCTATTTAAACTTTATACCTAAAGCCAATTAAAATTCTATCCTCATTTTAAAGGTGTTGTAACATTTGAATTTCAATGTAACATTTAAAACGTGTAATGCAGGTCCAGCTTACCTTAAGCCGTGTCTCTAGCAGACACGAAACAGTTTGTAATCCCTTACATTACGTGTTGTGCTTACATTGTATTTTTTAATCGCTGGGTGAGCTTTAAGTAAAGGTCAATTCACATTGCAACGACGTGCGGCGTTGCAGCATCTTCATAATATTATGAGCATTCAAATTTGAAATAGGCCGCCCGAAACGGCGAGCGGCAAGTCTGTCAATTTAATGTGTGTTATCTTCTAGTTAGTTTTTATTATTTGCTGCTTCTTGTCAACTTCTAGTGACTAGTGCAGTTAGTAAAACTTCAGTTTTGAAAGGCTCATCAAGACGCGTCAGGTTGCAATGTAAACTGACTCTAACTTTAATCCTTCGATCGCGGAAAAACGAGACACAATGCCTTTAATCTATTGTTATCGCGGCCCACTTGGGCCTTACGGGAGTTGAAGCGTTAATTGATAGTTTGACAAAGTCAAAATGTTTATCAATTTTTTTAATTAAATTTAGAGTGCAAACGAGCAAACGGTTTACCTGATGGAAAGCAACTACCGTTGCCAATGAACACTCGCAAGAGTTGCAGAGATGCAACTCTTGCGAGTGTTCATTGGCAACGGTAGTTGCTCGTTCGTTTTCTAAGCCGTGCGTTGCCGGCCTTTTAAGAGGAAATAGCTGGGCAATGGGGTACGGAAGGGAAAAAGGTAGGGGATTGGGCCTCCGGTAAACTCACTCACTCGGCGAAACACAGCGTAAGCACTGTTTCACACCAGTTTTCTTTGAGCCCGTAGTTTTCGTTGTTCGTTCACGGAACGTTGAAAGTATTAAGTAATCATTAAACGTTTCTAAGTGATTCGTAATTCTAGACACACCCCGTAAATAAAATTTTCCACTCCTAAATCTGAATGTTGTATTTATATCGACAGGCGGTAAACTCCGCCATCGATCTGACGGAACGACCGGACGGGCACGCGATATCGCACTTTGCCTACGTTCAATTGTTCAAATTAAAAATAAAAAAAAAAACACTGTTAAACCGACTGGGTAAAAATATATAGAAGACATATAAATTGCAGATAAGATAATTTGCACAAGCAGCCGCAAAAAATTGTCTTGCTTTTGTCATTGCAGTATAAAAATTACCTTGACGCATCACGTCACCGAAAGAGACTTTACGTGATAAAATGTAGTGTGATTGTGTGTATGAATGTATAAATAATATAATTATATTAGGATAAAATTGTTCGGCGTGCATCCGTTGTCTGATTGCCATAACACAAGTTATACTTAGCATGGGTATGACTACGTGATGTATGCTACCTAGATTTTATAATATTGTATATTATTGTATGCTTAATAAAGAATTTGAATTTGAAAAATATTTTTTCATTGCGTATCCATTTATAACAATTTGGCACAATTACTGTTGAGTTGCGGGTCCGTTGGATGCGAGTAGCAGAAGATCGATCTTGGCGTTGGCATTGATAGAGGTTTAAGTCTACCAGTGGATTAATATAATAATTTATTAGGCTGATTAGAAGTATATTTTATAATTAAGATTAGAAGTACACAGTGTATACTGTCTATACACTGCGTAATAAAGATCAAGTGTACACAACAATTTGTCCTATAGGTTCAAGATTAAGTGCTTAGAGAAAACCTACGTTGAGTAAACGGCGCTGATTATGATACAAGGGAAAACTATTCTTATTTCAAATTGCCCTACCTTTATAATCTCCTTTCTCC